>JAUAME010000004.1:44289534-45626409 GCA_030820535.1 Quercus parvula
TGTCTCACTGACAGTAGGCATCTTCTTCTTTCTTCGATATACAAAGGATTACAGAGAAATTGAGGAAGATTATCTTGACCAATTACCGGGGACGCCTACTAGATTCTCTTATGAGGACTTGAAAAATGCGACTGAGAATTTTAGCAGCAAGCTGGGGGAAGGGGGATTTGGTTCAGTCTTTCAAGGGACCCTACCAAGTGGCATAAAAGTAGCTGTGAAATGTCTTACTGGTTTTGGTCAAGAGAAGAAGTCATTTTTTGCAGAAGTTGAGTCCATAGGCAGCATTCATCATGTCCATTTGGTAAGATTAATTGGATTCTGTGCTGAAACATCGCACAGGCTATTAGTTTATGAGTACATGTGCAATGGATCCCTAGATAAATGGGTCTTCCACAAAGACCAAGAGCCTCCTCTTGATTGGCAAACCAGAAGGAACATTGTCCTCAACGTAGCCAAGGGACTAGCCTATCTTCATGAAGAATGCAGGCAGAAAATAATTCACTTAGATATCAAGCCCCAAAACATCCTTTTAGATGAAAATTTCAATGCAAAAGTTTCAGATTTTGGGCTGTCAAAGTTAATTGAGAGGGACCAGAGCCAAGTTGTAACAACCATGCGAGGAACACCAGGCTACATGGCTCCTGAGTGGTTGAACTCAGGAATCACTGAAAAGGTAGATGTGTATAGCTTTGGCATTGTGGTCATGGAAGTATGCTGTGGCCGGAAAAACATGGACTTGTCTCAGCCAGAGGAGGATATGCACTTACTAAGCCTTTTCAAGAGAAAAGCAGAGGAAGGACAACTTTTGGATATGGTTGATAAGTCTAGTGAGGATTTGCAGTTATATGGAGAAGAGGTAGTTAATATGTTAAGGGTCGCTGCCTGGTGTCTGCAAAGTCATTTTATTATGAGGCCACCCATGTCAGTAGTTGTTAAGGTATTGGAAGGTGTGATGCATGTGGAAGATAACTTGGATTATAACTTTTCAAGTCCCCCAGCATCTATGTAGCACGGGTGCGTTTCGGGATTCGGGTGCGGGTGCGGGTGCGGGTGCGGGACTCGGCAATTTTTGAAAAAGGTGGGTGCGGGTGCGGCGGGACTCGGCGATTAAAAAATATTTTTATTTATATTTTTAATATATTGCTAAGCATATACCAAATTTAAGAGCAATAGTAGATAATAACTAAAAACATGATTTTCATAAATTAAACACAACTCACAAGATTGAAACTAAAACATTCCATGATGTTTGCAAATTAGAATACAACTCACAAGTTCGAAATTAAAACTAAATAAAAGACAATCAATAAGACAATCACAAGTTCGAAATTAATACTAACATTCCATGATGTTTTTTTTTTTTTTTTTTTTTTTTTGAATTTCGGCCGGAATCGGCCGTTTCGGCCGATACCGGCCGATTCCGGCCGATATCGGCAGATACCGGCCGATATCGGCCGATACCGTCCGATTCCGGCCGATTCAGGCCCGATTCGGCCCGAATCGGCTCGCGTCGGCGCGCGTCGAAGCCGAATCGGCTCGCGTCGGCGCGCGTCGAAGAAACCCACGTGGGATCCACGTGGCCCGACGCGGCCGGACGCGCGGGCAGCGGCGTCCCCTGCGCGTCGCCGCGTCCGGCCGCGTCGGACGCGGGTGCGGCACCTCCGGTGCCGCGTCCGTGCTTCCCAGCCCAGCATTGAGAGAAAAAACAGCAGCTGTTCACAATAAGGGGGCTCTTGAGGCTGCAACTCCATTACTGCCAGACGAATTATCAGGACCAAGATAAAGCAAAGGGGTTCAACAAGTAATTCATGAATGACTTACGTAATTCTGGATGTAATTGTGATTGTGCCAGTACGCCTTTTTCTTTGTTTGGGCTGATTTATTTTTCTTCATTTTTTATTTTCTTCCTTTTGTTTTTCAAACTACAAATTATCCTCATATATGATCATTTCACCTTCATCATGTTCATCAACGGATGTGTTTTCTTTCTTCTTTCTATGAGAAAAATTTCCATACACTCCTTAAACTTTTAACTACTAACCAAAAGACCCCTCAACTTTTATATTAGCCAATTTACTCCTTAAATTATTTACAACTGCCAAATCAATATTCCAATTAATCTTGTGTTACTAATAGAGTAAAAGCATGTGAGATTCACGTGTCTTTTAAAAACAAAATTAATCACCCAAAGCTCCCAAACCCAGCCAAAAGAAGAGAGAAGAGAAACAAGTCCGGCAGACAGAGAATCTACACTGCTTCTCCCCGCCATCTCGCTGCCCTTGTCCCACCGCACCGTTCAATCCTGGTATTTTTTTTTCCTTTCATTCGTTCCCTGAGTTGATTGTTGTCTAGGTTGCATCATTCACCGGTAAGGAGCAAACTATAATTAGTTACAAGAAATTTGTTTTAAAAGCTTACAGTTCAGGCGTTCAAGAAGGCTTGGCTTCTGGTTTTGGTCTTGGCACGGTTATGTTAGTGGTCTTCTGCACTGGAGAAAGGATATAATGGGGGTTGGGTCATGGGTGGGGTTGTTGCAGCTGCTTCTTTTTGCATTATATAATGATTCAAGTAATGTTTCTTAGGAAATGTAAAATATTTGATATTTTATTTCTATTTCAAGATAAATCTTATGAGATTTGATGAAAGGTGGATTGCCAAACTTGTATATTTTACTGAACTACTTTTGCAGAAGGTATCGCAATTCATGAGTCGTGCTGCACGCCTTAATGAAGCCTTTTCAGTTGTGAGGCAGGTCCCCTTTATTCGACCTTCACTTCCAACCCCTGGTGTGGCTCCATGGCCTGTAATGAGTTTGAGATAAATTCTTATAAAATAGATAGGGGAAAAAGTTGTGTCTACCAGTTAATATCTGAGATTTAAATGTTGCTTTGTATGAAACTGTGTGAACCACCTTTTCCTTTATGTATGAACTCTGAAGTTATAAAGACAGCCTTGCAGCAATTCATGTACAAATGCGGAATATTCTGTCCTTGTGTACAAAGCTTTCTTTTTCTTTTACAGTATCTGAAACCAAGAATGTTTTTCATATTATTTGGTAATTGATGCATAACAAAACGCCAGCCAAAGTCTTTGAGTTTATACAATTATGTTGTTTCGGCAGGAAAAATGATCGTGTGTCTTCTATACTTAACAACGAGAAAAAACATGATTTTCAAATCTCGTCCTTTATACCTAACTTCTTAGTCAAATTGGTTTATAGGATGACTCTCTCTCTCTCTCTCTCTCTCTCAAATTGTCAAATACTGTTTCTAAACTGGGCCAGAAAGCTCATGTGGTGAAGGGAAAATGATAAAATAAAATAAAATAAAAAAGAAACTTAAGAAAACAATAGTGTGCCATCTAGGATGGGAAGATAACTATGTTACTATTGCAATGCATAAGAGGATTTCATTTAACTTGAAATGACTATTTATGTATGAGTACTAAAAAAATGGTTTGTGACATAATAAGAATGGAACTAGTATTTTGCTTCCACACCTTTGTACTCAATTTGATTAATTTTTTTGATTGTTTTTAGTGATTAAAAAGATATTGTTGTAACTATGACAAAGGGTAAGGTTCGTGTAGTTCTCATTTTGGCTTAAATTTTGCCTTAAATGGAATTGTTCTAAGGTACACCTTTTGTTTTTGCATTGAAATAAAGGATGATGAAGTCCTTGTCCGAATTAAATTTTATGCAATAACTCTAAGGCTCTTTAATTTCTTTATTTTTAAAAAAAAAAATCAATTTTTTACATCCCCACAAAAGTATACCGGCTCCATCAATATTCTTAAAAGTCTCAATATGCCATGAATTAAAATATCAAATGAGTGTTTACAAATAGTATATTGTTTGTCAAAAAATAACATTCAATGAATCAATAATTACACTTTTCCAACAATATTGAAAAACAAATGTATACCGGCTCCATCAGTACTCTTAAAAGGATCTCAATGTGCCATGAATTGAAATATCAAATGAGTGTTTACAAATAGTATATTGTTTGCCAAAAAATAAAACTCAATGAATCAATAATTACACTTTTCTAGCAATATTGAAAAACAAAAGTATACTGGCTCCATCAGTATTTCTAAAAGGATCTAAATATGCCATGAATTGAAATATCAAATGAGTGTTTACAAATAGTATATTGTTTGCCAAAAAATAACACTCAATGAATCAATAATTACACTTTTCCAGCAATATTGAAAAACAAAAGTATACCGGCTCCATCAGTATTTTGAAAAGGTTGTCTATCACTAAACAAAATATTGAACTAAAAAATTATTTATCTTCTTTCTACCACTAAACCTTAGCCTTTCCCTTATCCTTCTTGCTTCCACTAGTGTTGTCATTCTTTGTACGACTTTGACTTGATTGTTGAGTACCCATATTTGATTGCTGAGTACCCTATATAATATACAACCATCCAACAAACATTGTAGAAACCAGGTCCAAGAGCTTTTATTATTAATTTCAACAATAGCATAAGCGATTGGGAAGATATTATCATTCCCATCTTTCCCAATAGCAACTAGCAACTGTCCCTCTGTTGTCTCCTTCAAATGACAACAATCTATCCTAATAAGTGGCCCACAACCTGCTAAGAATCCCCTTTTGCAAGCATCAAGACAAACATACATCCCCTTAAACAAATTACTCACAATTTGTATCTTCATTGTGCTACCTACATTCCACTTCCTAATAGCAACTTCATAGTCCCAAAGTCTCTCATACTGTTTCTCCTCAACACCATGTATCATCTTGAAGGCCATTCTCTTAGCTTTATAACATTGATCCAAAGTCACATCATCTTCATAGTCCCTAAATACTGCACCCTTCAATGCATTTGTTGTCCAAGTATGTTCATCCCTAAAAAATGGTAAATATTTATTGGCCAACCACCTTTAAGAAATCTTACTATTCTTATGATCCTTACCACACGTATGTATGCTCTTAAAAATTTTGATTTGAAAGGCATCTCCCATTTGTGTTTGGGATGCATGTATCTTCCAACCACATTTTTTTTTTACATACAACTGTCACTCTCCACTTATCATTGTGCTTATACTCAAAATCATGTTTTCCTCTAATACACCACTCCTTTAGTGCCTCCTTAAAGTACTACTTGGGAAACCGCTTGGGTGCCAAGGCATGAGAGTAATCTTAACTTCTAGTCAGACTGCTAGTTAAACCGTGGCCCCATCAGATTGAGTATACAAGGCCCTCTTCCTCAAGGCTCGGCCAACCTTACCTTGAAGGATCTGCTTGTGCCATATGGCTGGAACTGGTCTGCTATTCTCTTTTAGCTTCCCCGGAGTTAAAAGCTTACATTCAAGCTGTGCCAATACCGATAGTTGCTAGAAGCAGTGACAAATTGGCTTGGAAGTTTTCCTTTAAGGGTGCTTTTGATATGAAGAGTGCTTATCTCTTAGCCATAAATCAAATGGAAGTCGATTCTTTCTCGGGTTCATAGATTTGGAAACTTTAGACCTTGTCTAGAATCCAAATGTTCATTTGGAGGTGCATGTACAACAGCAATAGGGTAAAGGATTGCTTAGCTAAAACAGGTATTCCTTTAGACACTTCCTGCCCCTTGTGCCACAATCAAACTAAGTCTATCTCTCATGCCCTCCAAGACTGCCATTTAGTTAAACCTTTGTGGCATTAACTGGGCATACACAACTCCAACTCCAATTTCTTCTATCAAGACATCGGTGTAAAATTACTGATTGTCCCAAAAGTTTAAGCTGTTAAGAAATGGTGAATTTAATCACTTAACCATAAGTCTAACACTCCCCTCACTTGTGGACCTAAACTTCCCCTTAATAAGTGGAGGCCCAACAAATGAGAATTTAACATTTTAAATGGAAGGTAAAGTGAAGATAGGGACCGAACTCAAAATCTCTTACTCTAATACCATGTTAAATTACTGATTGTTCCAAAAACTTAAGCTGTTAAGAAATGGTGAATTTAATCACTTAACCATAAGTCTAACAATTAGAACTTGGCTGACTTCTAATGCTAGTTCAAGATCCACCCACAATGTCAAAGGAGTTCCTTGGCACATCCTTTTTCCTGTTGCCATTTGGTTAATTTGGAAGCAACAGAATCAGGTTGTCTTCAGCAACAAAATAGTCAACCCAAATCTTGTCAATGTGATATCTATGTAAGCCATGGAGCATGTGCTCTATGCTACTCAGCCAAGGCGCAACAACCGCACGGCAATCAAACAAGTCAAATGGGAAAAGCCAAGTTCGGGTTGGGTGAAGTTCAATATCGACGGGTCTTCTGATGCTTCTTTGGGCTCAACTAGGGGAGGAGGCCTGATTAGAGATGATTGAGGAAATTGGATTATAGGCTTCACTAGAAAAATCGAAAATGCAAACAGCTTCATAGCTGAAATCTGGGCCGTTCGTGATGGACTTCTCTTATGTAACCAGCTAAATTTGAATGCTGTTATTGTTGAGCTTGATGCCAGGGCCCTAGTAGACGCTCTCAACAATCCTTCATATGCAAATTCTATTATATCCTTGCTATTTGACGATTGCAAGGTAACTAGCTGCACAGATTCCCCACTTAAGCATTAATCATATCTATCGTGAAGCAAATAGGTGTGCTAATTGATTAGCTAGCTTAGGCACTTCTCAATCTTTGGATTTTTTTACCTACTCTTGTCCACCTGTGGACTTGATTCCTTTTGTTGTAGCTGATTGCCAAGGAATGTACTTTAACAGGCTTTGTTAAGGGTGTTCGCGATGCGATGTGGTGCGGTTTTAGGCCATTTTTAGTACTGCACTTTGCGGTGCAGTTTAGCTAAAATCATAACTGCACCACACCTTATTTTTGCGGTCACATGTACGGTACAGTGTGGTGCAGTTTAGAGTTTAACCAAAACCATAACCGCACCGCACCTAATTTTTGCAGTCACATGTGCGATACTATGTATAAGATGTGGTTTGAAGTCGGTATATTTTTCAAATTTTGGGCTTTTCCTACTCAGCCCAAAACTAATTTTTCCTTTTTTTTGGGTCAAGTTTAAAATTAATGAGCTAATTTTTCTTTATTTTGAGTTGGCTTTTCTAGTTAACACTTACTAAGGTTATTAAACTTTTTTTTTTTTTTTTGAAAAACTAGGGTTATTAAACTATTAATAATATATTTAATATTAAAAATAAATAAATATATTAATATATAGAGAGAGTGCGGTGCGGTTTGTGCAGTTTTCTTATTATAAAACCGCAAACCACACTACACCATGCGGTGTGGTGCAGTGCACTATTACTTGCAGTGCGGTGCAGTTATGCCATTTTGCGGGCAGTTTTGGTGCGGTTTTTGCGGTTTGGTGAACACCCCTAGGATTTGTCCTGAACTCTTGCTTTCTCGTTAGTTTCCTTAATGATAATTCCAGATTACCAAAAAAAAAAAAAAAAAGAATAGCTCAACTTTGGACTTTTTCCCCTCATAAAATTGAAGACTCTTTTATTAATTTTGAAATTTCTAAACTTTAATTTTACGAATCGAATGGTTTAAATATTTGCTTTGTTTCAAAACTAGGTTTCATTTTATTTTATTTATCGAAGTCCAAAGTAGGTTTTATATTTAATATTATATTGTTAAATTTAATAACAAGCACGCACCTTGTAGTTTTTCATAAAAATTGCATATGTTTAGTAATTACTTACATCATTATTAACATAGTAACATTAGCCAATGTCAATAGAAGCACCGTACGTGTTGAATATAACCTAGAAATTGAAAGAGTAAATTGAGAAAAAGATTGATTAAATTGACAGCAACCCAAAAAAACAAAAGTAATCGAATGAATGTAGTTTGAAATTTTAAGTTAATTCTTGGGGAACCTCTATTCGAGGGGGAAATGCTTGGTTGAAGGCCATCTAATAGGAGTTTTCTGTCGTGTTTAAGTCTTAAGAGGTGGAAGTGAAGGAATTGGAAATCTAAACGAAAGGAGAGTGAGTCAGTCTTACACTTATATGCCCAATAATCTTATCCACAAATATGAGTTATATTATACTAATCACCTACTCTTATTATTATTATCTAAAGTAGAACTTCCTGCATTACAAAGGCGTCACATCACTAACGCTTGAAATTCAACACTGATCAAATGGTACTAGCAGTAGTTTTGGGCTTTTGTTTAGGTTTGTCGGGGATTCTTGTTGGGAGCCTCGTGTTAGGTTTCACCTTGATCAATGGCGGTGATGTAGATATTGGTGCTAAGCTCAGTGACACAGGATGAAAAGAATAGAGATGAACGTATAAAGATTTTTTTTTTTTTTTTTTTGATCTGTTATAACGAATTTGATAATGTATGACTCGAGGATCAATTCTATAGGTATTGATGTGTAAAAGTAAAACCATATAAGAGCATCAGCATCAAAGAATGCTATGCTATTTTATTTTACCATCTCAAAAAGCCACTTTATTGGTTATACCATACCATTTTACAATACCTCCTACATCAAAAAACTCTATTTTTATTAAAATATTATTTTTTAATCTTACTTTATTATTTATTTCTAACCCTTTTTTTTCAGATTGGCATGATTGAATCACATTTTCCTTGGCTTTCCCAACAGTCATTTTTTTTTTTCCTCTCGTTCTCCCTTAACCTTTGGCACTGGTTTAAGGCCAAAATGGGTAAATACCCATAAAAAAGAAACTATTTGGTTAGTAGGCACTAATTAGAAACTATATATATTTTTAGCAACTCGAGCCTTAAAGACTCGATTTTGGGCTCCTAAATCGAGTCTTTAATGCTCGATTTTCATGGGTTGTTCGCCTCTTACGTGGCACTTTTTCCAGGTGGCGTCTACATGGAAATCGAGTCTCTAAGACTCGATTTCTAACCCAAAAATAAAATATCAATGAGCCAAAATGTAACCCAAAATGCAGAAACAGCGGAAGAAAACGCAGAAAGAAAGAAAAAAAAAAAAGAAAGAGAAGAAGAAGAAGAAGAAGAGATGGAGATCAGCTCAAGCCGACCCAGGCCGCGCCAAATCCAGGCCAGCGACACAGGCCGCGGTCACGCCGCGCGACCCAGGTCGCGGCGCGGCGAACCCAGGTCGCTGCGCGACTGTCTCTGGTTTTTTTTTTTTTTTTTTTTTTTTCTTTCCTTCTTCTTTGATGAACACCTTCTTCTCTGGGTTTTTTTTTTTTTTTTTTTTTTTTTCTTTCTTTCTTCTCTGATGAACACATTGGTGCTGCCCTTGTGGTTTTTTTGTTTTCTTTTTAAATGTAAATCGAGTCTTAGAGACTCGATTTCTATGTAGACGCCACCTGGAAAAAGTGCCACGTAAGAGGGGAACAACCCATGAAAATCGAGCATTAGAGGCTCGATTTAGGAGCCCAAAATCGAGTCTTTGAGGCTCGAGTTGCTAGAAATATATATAGTTTCTAATCAGCGCCTACTAACTAAATAGTTTCTTTTTTATGGTTATTTACCCATTTCGACCTTTAACACACAAAGCCACACACACAGAGACCCATGATGCACCGCTCAACCTATCCAAACACATCACCACACACACGGATCCACACACACAAACAAACTGATACCATCAACAAAGCCACACACATAAACACAAACCACCAAACCATCAATAGAGCCACACACAACGATCAGCAACGGCCACACACACCGAGCCACACACAAACCAGTTGGAGCCAACAACGGCCACCAGACCCACCACCCACGCCGCCGATTAGAAACCCACGCCGCCGATTCGCCGCCGATTTGAAACCCAGGCCATCGAAAATACCCAGAAAATATACCGATCAACCCAGAAAATACCCAAAAAAACCCATGATACACCGAAAATACCCAGAAAAACGCCCAGAAACGCCCAGAAAAACGCCGATTTGACCCCTGATACACCGATCAACATCGAAAATACCCAGAAAATATACCAATCAACCCAGAAAATACCCAAAAAAACCCATGATACACCGAAAATACCCAGAAAATGCCCAGAAACGCCCAGAAAAACGCCGATTTGACCCCTGATAAACCGATCAACATCAAAAATACCCAGAAAAACGTCCCACCATGCCAATCCACCATGCCAGAAAATACCCAAAAAATACCCACGGCCCACCATGCCAATCCACCACTTGACCCATGCTACACCGATCGGAGCAAACCATACCCACATCGAAACAAACCCATCGAACCCATCGGAGCAAACAGCAATCAGAGAGAGGAAAGGGAGAAGGAGAAAGAGAGAAAGACGAGGAGGACAGTTGAGGCTTGAGAGAGTGGGAGTCAGAGTGAATATAATATGTATATATGTTTTAGAATACTGCTACAGTACAATTCTAAAGTTAGAATTGTACTGTAGTACTATTGCAAAAAAATTTGCAATAGTGGGCTTTACCATTCTTTGATGCAACCGATTTTAAGGCTTAAAATGTTAAATTGTCCTTAGATTTAGCATTAGCATTCTTCAATGCTAATGCTCTAAGGACGTTTACCAAAATAAAACCATATAATATAAGGACTGCGTTTATAAAAATATGTATAGGACTGTGGTACAAATAATATTATACTAGTCGCAGACTCGCGCATTGCGCGAGATAGTTTTTTTTTAGGGTGGTCTTATTAAATATATTTGGGACAATAAGTAATAACACTCTCCAATTTTGTTTATATGAATAACAAAATATTTTAAATTTATTTAAGAATCTGTTTATTAATGTTTAACCATGGTTAGTAAAGACACTACTCATAAATTTAGAATTAAAACACAAATTTATAAAATACCAAAACATTTGAAATGACAATTCTCTCCATAACTCATTGGGAAAAGAAAGGGAAAAAAGAAGAAGCAAAAGACATTACTTAATATTTTGAAATACACTTTAATTTAAAATTTTAAAATAAGAGAATTTAATTTTAAAATTAAGGATAATTTTAAAATAACAGAGGTGTTAAATGAGATGTAGCATCATTTTTTTTTTTTAAATGTAATTGTGTATGAAGATTACACACACACACAGACAGAGTAATTGTGTATGAAGATTACACACACACACACACACACACATACATATGTATAAAGTTAAATGAAATGTCAAAAAAGAGATTTTAAAATTTTCCAATTTTAGTTCTTATGTAATTTCTATTATTACATGAGAATATCTTCTTTTAGTTATGAATTAGAGTTTGATTAGTTTTAAGTTTAAATATATTGCTATGATTGTGTTTAATTATTGATTATTGATTCAATTATTTAAGTGAATGTAACAATTGATTTTATTGCACTGTAAAGTTTTTAATGTTCTCCATATTGGTCATATTTATTTTTTGTTCTTACTTCTCCTTACAACCTCTTTGTTTTCCAATTAATAGTTACTAATTGACATTTGATTTTTTTTTTCTTTACCATCTCTCTCTCTCTCTCCATAGGCAACCTATTGTTTTCCAAAATTTGATGATGATTTTATTGCATTAAATATGCATTGTAGTTTTTTTTTTTTTTTTTGTTATAATTTTATTTTATTTTGCTACCCATAAAATGATATATTTGTAGAGATAAAAAGATTAAAAAAAATAAGTGTAAAAATCTCTTTTTTTTTTTATTGAAAAAAAGACAATGCTTGAAGTAATTGTTACTTTTTATATATTACACTTCATTGCATAATATATATATATTCTCACACATCGCGTGAGTCTGTGGGTAGTTTCCTATAAAAACTAAATGATTCTACAAGTCTTCTATTGGGAATAAATTCTAATCTTAGGTTGTTAAATGCAAATGTAGTAGAAACATGGTGAGAGAGAATAATGGGTTGTGCTCATGCATGGTTAGTGTAATAAGCATGTGATATGATTGTGGGCTTCCTTTAGAATAGGATCTTTTGTTACTCTTATGTGGCGTTTGGTATGGGATAATGTTTCAGGATTCCTAGGAATATTTAAAAATTCTCATGTTTGGTTGAAAATTACGTCAGTGAATCAGATGCCAGGGGAATCTGGATTCCCCCCTTAAACCCCTCTTAGTAGGAATGTGATTCCCTTTAAAACAGGTGAGTATCCAAATTCCCAAGCTTAAAGGAAATTGTATTTTTTATAAATTGACAATTTTAACCCCTTTTTCTTATCATTTAAGCAATTAAGATAAAATATAAAACAAATCATCTATATCTTTTCTCTTATTTTTATTTTTCCCCACCAAAACAACATAAATGTTAGACTACAGTTTTAATGAATGTGTTGTTAATTAATAGTTTATATTTTTTTTTTCATTATTTATTTAGAGGAAGATATTTTTTTAAAGGACTAATTAATAGTTTATATTATTTTTTTTCATTATTTATTTAGAGGAGGATTTTTTTAAAAAAACTTGGTAGTTCACATTCAAATCTAAGGATAGAATGGGAAAAATAAATAATTCATTTAAGATTCTTGGGAATAAACTAAACATTATCATCTCACATTCCTAAAAATCTTAAGAGATTCCCAATGGAACCAAACATAGGAATAGCTACATTCCTAAGAATGTGATTCCTAAGAATCACATTCCTAGGAATCTAGATGCCAGGAGTAATATGGATTCCCCCAAAGCAAACGCCACATTAGAGCAAACAAAACGACGCCCTTATCCCCACCCAAAATATTTTCCTATAATGACAAACTTTATCTTTTAACCTCTAAGAAATGCAATGCAATGGCCAAATGATATGCCCCTTTAATATATTGTCTCTAATCAAATAAACAAAGGCTCTTATCCCTTTAGGTATAGGTTTATACGGAATTCAATTGTTTTCAATTTTTTCTTTTCTCTGTAAGAAAGAACCATCAACCTTAACTAACAAAAAAAAAAGAACCATCAAATTAATTAGAGTTATAAGAAAGAACAAAAATAGGATAACATTTAACAATTAAAAAAAAATCTAAATGGCATTAACCAATGTGGAGTTTCAAAGAACTCTTGGTTTACCTAGAATATAATAGAGAAAATAAAAATGAGACTAATACTAATTCTAGGAAACATATATAGAGAAATAGAAATAACGATACTAATTAAATAACATTGGCAATACCATCAATCCTCTTTGAAGCTTAATCATAGCTCCACTAATTTGCTGACTTTCAAATTTTGGCTGGTATATATTCAAGCGTTCTCGAATGCTATAAAATTTCTTATTGTCTGGTTTTACTTGAATTCCGGCAAACTACCTAATTAAATTAAGTGAGAATATGAGCATAATGATTCTAGTGTAGAAAAAGAAGAAGAAAGAATTCCCAAAGATCAGTAATTTGGCATAAATAGAAGAATGTATTAAAAAATTTATCAAAAAATTGAGAGAGAAATAGAGAGAGAACCTTTTTTTGAATTCCGACAAACTACCCGATTAAATTAAGTGAGAAAATGAGCATATTGATTCTAGTACGCAGAAAAAAAAAAGAAAAAAAAATAAGGATTCCTAAAGATTAGTAAATTGGCATAAATAGAAGAATGTATAAAAAATTCATTGAAAAATTGAGAGAGAGAGAGAGAGAGAGAGAGAGAGAGAAAGAGAGAGAGAACCCTTATTTGTGAGAGAAAACCATGCATAAAATGAAATAGATAGTTACAAATTTATAGTAGGAGAGTGTGAATAACAAGAGATAAGATAAAGAAAGATGAAGAGAAAGAAGAATAATAATATTTATGTAGAGGGTAGTGGGGAGATGAAAAGAAGAAGAATAGTATTTATGTAGATGGTAGTGGGGAGATAAAAAGGTAAGGGTGGAGCAAGGTTAGAAAAAGTGTAAATATTAAAATAAAATAAAAAGTAAATGTTAAAAACAATTATAGGAAAATTTGAAAGAAAATGAAAATGAGATGGACGCTGATGTGGCTCAACTGGAGCGTAGCAACAATAAATGCTACACTTCAGCTTTTAGATATATATAGATGTGTTGTATTCTCAATATATATATATATATATATATATATATATATATATATATATATATATATATATATATATATATATATATATATATATATATATATATATATATTTATTTATAAAAAAAAATAACACATATATGTGCTGTATAAAGAAAAAATAATAATATATGTGTAATACAAGAAAAGAATAGCGGGCCTAGAGCCTATTGGGCTTCTACACTAACATCCTCACTCAAACTTAAGGAGAAAGAGAGGACAAATTTAGTTTGGATACTAACTGGAAAGCATCTTTTATGGTATGACTTAATAAAGATTTGAGTAAGCAAGGGCGGCCCAAGAGATTTTGGCGCCTAAGGCTATGTTTAAAATTTAAATCGAGATATATTATTGTGGGGGACAAAGACTTGAACTTTTATGTTGGGCCTCAAGCCCTAATTACTAACAAGAATACGTCTAAGGAAGAGAAAACGTTTGGAAAGGCCCCATAGTAGGTGGTCGAATAGAGAAATGTTCAAAGACACTAGTCCGAGAGGGTTATCCTCCTCGGACCTGACGATTGTCAGTCAAGCGAACTTCGCCTTGACTTGGGTAACCTTCCAGGAAATCCTAGCAATAAAGATATACTTCAGGTGCGCAAGGAAGGGATAAAAACACGGAAATATCTTGGGGAAAAGCTGCTACCACCGCATTAAATGCACTACAGCAGCTTTCCTGGCCGCATTAATGTAGAGAAGACCTCTGAACAGTGTTTTCAACCACAATCGCCCACAGAAAACCAGAAAAGCTGCTCAGTAAGACAGATACTTGAGTGCAGGGTTGGATGATAAACAAGTGGACTATATAATAGGGGAGACCCTCCATAAGAGAGGGATCGGAAAAAATACAAGAGAGAAATAGTGAAAAAGAATTACTGTAGCACAGTGAAGAACTAACTTTTAAGAATAACCAATTCATCTAAAAACTCACTCTTTGGACATATATTCGACCCTAAAGTATGTGTCTTGTCCTCCTCGGACAGGTTTTAAACCTCAATTAACCGTTAGAAAACCTATTAACAGCCCAGTTCTTTCACCCACTCTCTTACAAATTTATTGTATTGGGCTTATTGGGCTTATGCCCCAATTCTTTTGGGTTTGGGCTACAATTTGTGACCCTACAATTGGCGCCGTCTGTGGGAAGAACTAGTGCTTGTGAGGATTATAATGGTTATGGCGAGTTCAGGACCACATGAGACTAGTCCACACCATGCAGAATCAGCTAACGTTCATCAACAGAGCGATCTCCATGACCTTGAGCATGGAAATGATATGGATAACCAACAAGAAGGTAGCTTGCAGACGCTCCACACAGGTGGAAGTGGCTATCAACGAAGAAGTCATTTAATATATAAGCAAGCTGATGAAAAGGATTTGCAATGAGAAATTGATGATCTAAAAAAGAGACTTTGTCGAGCACAACGAAAACAAACCCCTTCCAGCTCCGACGTTTCTTCCAACGACGACGAAGATGCCAGTTACAGAAAACGCTCAGAAACTCCACCTAGTAAGTCTTATTCCTATGAAGAGGAACATTCCCGCAAAAGGAGACGAAGAAGTCCATCTGGGAGGGGAGTAGGAACTAATGTCATGAAAAAAGCTCTAAGCCAGATTTCTAAATCACCCTTCACTCGGGGAATAGAAAAGGCAAAACTCCCCAGGCATTTCCATCAACCCACGTTCACCATGTATAACGGACGCACGGATCCTGTGGAGCATGTGAGCCAGTTCAAACAAAAGATGGCTGTCCATTCTCAAGACGAAGCCTTGTTGTGTAGAGTTTTTCCCTCCAGTTTAGGACCAATGCCGATGAGATGGTTTGATGGGCTAAGAACAAACTCCATCAGTTCTTTCAAGAAGCTTACCCAATCATTCTGCTCCCGGTTCATTACATATAGTAGGGTTCTCCAGCCCTTAGATTCTCTGCTATCTATGACAATGAGGGAAGGGGAGTCTATGAAGGCATATGCTAAAAGATATTGGGAGATGTTCAATGAAATTGATGGCGATTTTGATGAAGTCGCTATTAAAACCTTCAAGGTCGGCCTTCCACCCGAGCATGGTTTAAGAAGATCTCTGACAGGTAAGCCTATCACCAGTTTGCGACAGTTAATGGATTGAGTTGACAAGTATAAGAGGATAGAAGACGATCAACAATAGGGAAAAGGGAAAGCTAAGGTTGTCCCTCAAGAAATAAGAGATTTTAGGTCGGACAGATACAATAACAACTGGCCGAGAAGGGATTATGCCGAGCAGACAGGGTCAAATAACAGTCAAGTGGTCGGAGCTGTATTCCGAGAGCCAGTGCATCAAGTATTGGAAAAAGTCAAACACCAATCTTTCTTTAAATGGCCCAACAAGATGGTGGGAAATCCTGAAAAACGAAACCGCAACCTCTACTGCCAATATCATCGGGGATCATGGCCATACAACAGAGGATTGCAGGAGTTTGTGGGACCACTTGGACTAACTTGTCTGAGAGGGCAAATTGAAGCAGCTGTTGTATCATTCTAGTGGGCTAGGGAGACAGGCCAACTCTTGGTCTGAAAGAGAGACACCTTTAGGACCCCCTTTGGGAACTATCAACGTTATCTTTGCTAAACTTGGCAGAACAGGGTCATGCCCGTCTAGAGTAATGTCTGTGGCTCGCCTGTCTTCCAAGGACACTAGTCACGAACCGAAGAGAGCCAGATTAGACCGGCAACTGGTCATAGGGTTCTCGGATGAGGATAAGATTGGAACTATTCAGCCTCATGATGATGCCTTAGTAATCACCCTTTGAATTGGGGGCTATGACGTGAGGAGAGTAATGGTTGATCAAGGCAGCGCGGCTAAGATAATGTATCCTGATCTTTACAAGGGGCTGGGTTTAAGAGCTGAGGATCTTACGCCTTACAGTTCTCCCTTGGTGAGTTTTGAAGCGAGGTTATTATCCCAAAAGGTCAAATCAGATTGCCTGTGTAGACTGGCTCGGTGACGGTGGAGGTTGATTTTATTGTGGTAGATGCATTTTCTCCTTATATAGCAATTGTTGCCAGGCCTTGGCTTCATACTTTGGGAGCCAAGGTACCCATCCGACACTCTACATCAAAAGGTCAAGTACCCATCCGAAGGACAAATTGAAGAGATATCGGGTGATCAAGCCATGGCGTGGCAATGCATGGTTGCAGCCATCCGACATAAGCCTGAGGCTGAACCTGTGACTTTCAATGAGAAAGAGTTATAGCAGTTAAAACCCCCGGTGTTATCCATTGATAGAACAGCCGAGGAGGCAAAGTGCGAAGATCTTGTGAAGATTACAACAGGAGATGATCTAGAGAAGTTTTTTCAAATCAGATCTCAGCTACCTCAACGAGAGAGAGAGGAGCTGATAGAGTTCCTTAAACAGAACATTGATGTCTTTGCCTGGAATACTTAGGAGGCCCCAGGGGTGGATCCAGAATTCATTTGCCACCATTTAAATGTTAATCCATTAATAGCCCCCAAAAAGCAGCTCCCTCGGCGTCCATCCAAAGAGCATGCAGAAGCAGTCCGAGAGGAAGTAGCGAAACTCAAGCAGGCTGGGGCTATCAAGGAAGTCTTCTATCCCGAGTGATTAGCGAACACAATGGTGGTAAAGAAAAAAAGTGGGAAATGACGAGTGTGCGTTGATTTCATGAATTTAAACAAGGCTTGCCTAAAAGTTCCATTTCCTATGCCCAAGATAGATCAGCTGGTAGACACTACTGTCGGCCATCCTCGAATGAGTTTCTTGGTTACTTTCTAGGGTTATCATCAGATACCTTTGGCCTTGGACGATCAAGAGAAGACAACTTTT
Source organism: Quercus parvula (assembly GCA_030820535.1). Classification (NCBI taxonomy): domain Eukaryota; kingdom Viridiplantae; phylum Streptophyta; class Magnoliopsida; order Fagales; family Fagaceae; genus Quercus; species Quercus parvula. The sequence goes on from JAUAME010000004.1 coordinate 44,307,310, forward strand.
GTTACTCCTATTGAGAATTATCACTATAAAGTAATGCCATTTGGTTAGAAGAATACAGGATCCACCTATCAAAGAATGATGACGAGGATGTTTGAGTCGCTATTGGGGAAAAATATCGAGATTTATATAGATGACATGGTGGTGAAAAGCAAAATGGTTTCAGAGCACCTGGGAGACCTTCGAGCTATCTTTGAAGTCCTGAGAAATTACAAATTGCGTTTGAATGCTTCCAAGTGCTCATTCGGTGTAGGGTCGGGTAAATTCTTGGGTTACATGGTCACTCACAGGGGAATCGAAGTCAATCCGGACCAGATTAAAGCTATTAACAACTTGCGATCTCTTCGGAATCCTAAAGATGTGTAAAAATTAACTGGGATGGCTGCTGTTTTGAACAGATTCATATCCCGATCAACAGATAGGTGCAGACCTTTCTTCTTGTTAATCAACAAATGGAAAGGTTTTGAGTGGACGGAAGAATGCGCCACAGCATTCCAACAACTCAAGGATTATCTAGCTCAGCCACCAATCATGTCTAGTCCTAAGCCAGATGAAGTCTTATTCGCCTGCATTGCTGTAGCCCTGTATGCTGTAAGTTTGGTACTGATACGAGTTGATAATGGTGTACAACGGCCAGTTTATTACGTGAGTAAGTCATTGCATGAAGCCGAAGTGCGTTATCTACCATTAGAGAAAGCTATCTTGGTAGTAGTACTTGGCACACGTAAGTTACCTCATTACTTCCAAGCACATACAATCTCCCACTTAAAACCATACTTCGAAGTGCCAATTACACAGGAAGGATAGCCAAATGGGGTACAATTCTAGGGGCTTTTGACATCAAATACATGCCTCGTACCTCCATAAAAGGACAAGTCCTTGCGGATTTGGTGGCCGAATTCACTGAACCTGAGATAGAAAAATCACCATCAAGTGGAAATATGGATGAAAAATTGGTTGGTACAATCTCCCAATATTGTCTTCCGACGTGGGAAGTATATGTAGACGGAGCATCGAATCAAAAAGGCTCAGGGGTTGGGTTAGTATTGGTGTCCCCTGAGAAGGTTGTCGTTGAAAAGTCTTTGAAATTAGATTTTCCAGCCACAAATAATGAAGCCGAGTACGAAACTTTGTTGGAAGGAATGGCTATGGTCCAAAGAATGGGTGAAAAGTCCATAAGGCTCTTCTCGGACTTAAGGCTTGTTGTCAACCAAGTGAGAGGGGAATTCGAGGCAAAAGACGAGAGGATGCAGGGGTACCTTAGCCAAGTTAAATGTTTACAGTTAAAGTTTGACTCCTTTGACTTGCTACATGTCCCTAGAAGTGGCAATGCGCACGCTGACTCCTTAGCTATGCTTGTAACTTCCTCGACACAGCATTTGCCTCGAATAATTCTCGTGGAGGACTTGCATAGGCCCACAGAGGCAAGAGAGGTGGTTCAAATCCATCAGATTAGGGTAGTTCCCAGTTGGATGGATTCTATCATACGATTCCTGAAGGAGGACATTTTGCCTGAGGAAAAAATAGAAGCTGACAAGATACGAAGAAAGGCCACTAGTTATTGGTTATCGGAGGACCATAAACTGTATAAGCGTTCCTTTTCAGGACCTTATTTGTTATGTGTCCACCCCAAGCTAACCGAGTCACTTCTAGAAGAGTTGCATGAAGGAATCTGTGGAAGCCACACTTGAGGCAGATCCTTAGCACACAGGGCCATTACCTAAGGTTACTGGTGGCCAAATATGCAGAGAGAGGCTCTGGAATACGTCAGGAAGTGTGACCAGTGCCAGCGGTTTGCACCGAGCATACACCAACCAGGTGGAATCCTTAATCCGCTATCTAGCATGTGGCCATTTGCTCAGTAGGGCTTAGATATTGTGGGACCATTTCCCAAAGCAGTGAGAAAAAAGAAATATCTCCTGGTTGGCACAAACTATTTTACGAAGTGGGTCGAAGCAGAACCTCTAGCCAACATCAGAGATGTGGATGCGAAAAAATTTGTTTGGAAGAACATTGTTACTTGGTTTGGAGTTCCTCACGCGCTCATCTCGGACAATGGCCTTCAATTCGACAGTAAGATGTTTAGAAAATACTGTGGCGAGTTGGGGATTACTAATAGGTACTTTACTCCTACTTATCCTCAAGGGAATGGGCAAGCTGAAGCTGTAAATAAGGTCATAGTAAGTGGGCTAAAGAAAAGATTAGATGATGCGAAAGGTAAATGGGTGGAGGAGTTACCACATGTACTCTGGACGTACAGAACCACGCCTTGCAGGTCTACTGGAGAGACCCCTTTCTCAATGACTTATGGAGCTGAGGCTGTCATCCCTTTGGAGACTGGTTTCCCGACAACAAGAACCAGTTCATTCAATCCAAAAGATAACGATGAGCAACTAACAAGAAGTTTGGACTTGATTGAAGAAAAGAGAGAAAATGCGATGGTCCAGTTGGCTTATTACCAACAGAAGCTGAAGCAAAGTGATGATGCCAATGTAAAGTTAAGGCCTTTAGCTCCTGGTGAACTAGTGTTACGTAAAGTTGTGGGCGCTGCAAAGAATCCAGCTTGCGGAAAGTTAGGGCCAAATTGGGAGGGGCCAAATTGGGAGGGACCTTATCATATCACCTCCAAAGCTAGCATTGAAGCATATTTTTTAAAAGATCTGGACGAACATGTAATACCACGTCCTTGGAATGTAAATAACCTAAAGAGGTATTACTATTAATAAGTGTTTATTTGATCAATATGTGTTCTTTATATAAAATGTTTATGCTGTTCATCTTTTAGTTCTTTTAAGTGTTTAAACTTAAATTCAATCATGACTGGAGTCCTCGGACCAGATGATTTGGGTTAGTTAACACTCGTTCTTAATTCTTTTAAATGTTTAAACTTAAATTCAATCATGACTGGAGTCCTCGAACCAAATGATTTGGGTTAGTTAACACTCGTTCTCAATTCTTTTAAGTGTTTAAACTTAAATTCAATCATGACTGGAGTCCTCAGACCAGATGATTTGGGTTAGTTAACATTCGTTCTCAATTCTTTTAAGTGTTTAAACTTAAATTCAATCATGACTGGAGTCCTCGGACCAGATGATTTGGGTTAGTTAACACTCGTTCTCAATTCTTTTAAGTGTTTAAACTTAAATTCATATCATGCCTGGAGTCCTCGGACCAGATGATTTGGTTTAGTTAACACTTATTCTCGGTTCTTTTAAGTGTTTAAACTTAAATTCAATCATGACAGAAGTCTTCGGACTAGGTGATTTGAGTAAGTTAACACTCACTCCAAGTTTCTTTAAGTATTTAAATTTAAACCTAAGCGTATTACCCTATTACTTTTGAAGATGCTTATTCAATTTATGCGTTGTGACCAAAGTCCTGAACCTTCTAGTTGAACTTAACTTATAATATGTTCTGTTTGCCTAATATAGCAATACATACTATTCAAATTCAAATTAAGTAAAAGAAACATATCTTCATTGATAGCAAAAGTGTGGTGCATTTCCTTTATAAAAAAAAGATGATACAAAAACAATAAACATAAAAAAATAAATACACTACAAAAACTAAAACCCTAAGCTTGTGCCTTGGGAGCCCCTGGACTAACAGCTTGCTCGGGCTGAGAGATAGTGGTGTCTAAGGCCTTCCCCTTGCCCTTATCCTTGCCCTGGGGAGCTTCAGCTTCTTTCCCTTTGCCAGCATCTTGGCGAGAATCCGTTGAAACTTCCACAGAGGCAAGAGGGACTTGATCTGCTATGGGCACCTCAAACACTTGGGCAGGTTGCTTTGGGGGAGAGGAGTTAGGATCTGAGAGCTTGCGGATATCTGGGTCATAGTAGATGCTCTCAGGTCGCCTCAGGCTGGAATCAGCAAGAATCCCAGCGACATCAAGGGCTTTACCCCAAGAGATATCGCAGTAATCCTTGGCTACAGCAAAGAACTCCTCTGTGAGCCTGCCTTGAGTCTCCTATACCCCCAGGGCATATGCAGCTTGCTTCTCAACCTCGACTGCCTCTTTGAGTAGTTGGGCAGCTTCCCTAGCCTTGCAAAGTTCTTCGCAAAGCTCTGTCACCATCTGTTTCTCCGTTGTCGGATTTATTTCAGTATAATGCAGATTCTGGCGCATTTCTTCAAACTACCTCTCCGTCGTCTTTAGGCCTGCCTCGGCACTATCTTTCGCCTTAACAGCTTCTTTCAGCTGCTCGGCCATCTTATCATGGTTTTCCTTTAGGGCACCTAGCTCCACCTCCACTTCGGCTCGAGCATCCAAGGTAACCCTAGTCTCGCCACGTGCATTCTTTACCCACTCCTCAGCTACGAAAACTTGTTGTGTGACCTGGAAATAAAAAAAACACACACAAACAAAAACAAGAGGTATTTCACATTTACTATAAAATGTAAGGAAATGTAGAAGTATGAATGAAGAACAATGAATGCAGTCACTTACCATAACCAGGTCCCTTTTAAGGGATAAAAAGAGTTCTGGATGGTTGAAGTTCCTGTAGGCCTTCATGTCCTTTGGAAGGAGGAGGGGCTACTCTAAAGCTTCGGCTACAAAACCGGTGTGCCCTCCGCGATAATGCCTAAGGGAGGCATCATTCGCAATCGGTACTCTGTCTACCTCCAACTTGGGTGACCAAGTGCGGGTTGGTCGACGCACTTGAGCCACAAGAGGCTCCTCTCGGCTATCAACGGAGGTGGACCTCTTGCCCCTTTGGTCTTGAGACTGTCTGGGCTGCTTGCTTTCTTTGGAATGGGCCATCTCCCCTTCCTCAGGAGCCTCAATGTGCCTCTTCCTCCTTAAATCAGGGTTGGGCTTTAGCCCGAGGTCAGCAGGAAGCTAAGGAGGAGGAGGAGGAGGAGGAGGAAGATTCACTAGCGGCTTGGACTTGTTTTTCTCTTGAGGTGAGGGCGCCTTGTTCCTTTTTTCATAAGGTCCCTTAAACTTGAACCAGTCTTGGGGGCCATTGTTTCCTCCTCGTCTGAAGAGTCACCAATGTAGGTTATTATCTAAGCAAGAGTCTGAACACACGAATACTCGTCTGCTTCTTCTTCAGCCTCTAATATAATGATGGCTTCCTCTTCAAACTGGAACCTGTCAATTTCCTTCTCAAGAGAAGAAGAGGCAGCTCCTTCCTCGACAATAGCTTGTCCAAGTGGTATTTGTTGAAGTGGTTGGGCGGGAAAAGGTATTCCTTGTGGAATAGGATGATCAACGGGTGGAAGATCATGTGGAGTTAGGAAACCTGGCCGAGAGACGTCTATGCTAGCCAAACGATAGTCGTTTGCTCTGATAGAGTTGCCGACGTCCAGGAAAGTCCTTGAAATTGGTTCATAGTCTAGAATCAAGTGAACGACACGAAACTGTCTGTCGTCGTTCACAAAAATCTGAGACCTCAGCAAGTAGTTGAGCGCCGGTATGTTGATTAGGCTAAGCTTGGGTTTGGTATATATTTTATCTGTCAGATAAAAGAATCAAACAATTAGAAACTCCAACTTCAATGTAAAAAAAAAGATGAATGAAAATGAGACTCAGGTACAACAAAACAGGGTCAAGAACAAATTCTTTAAATCTAATGTTAGAAAACCTAGATCTAAGTTACTCCACCTAGCTCTCCTAGCTTGGTTGGGCAAGGAAGGCCGTCACTCCAAGGGCCTGATACGATGAGGAAGTCATCTTTCATCCCTTTGTTAGACTTGGGGAGACATGAGATTAGCTTGACAATATTGGATCGGGACTTAAGGTAAAATCCTGCCCGAGCTTCTATGTGGCCTTCATATAAATGAGCTACATCATACCAGGTCAGTCCCAATCCTAAATGTCGGTCCAAAGCGTCAATCGCTTCTAAAACTCTAAAGAAGTTAGGTGCATATTGTTGGGGGCAGACCCTATGGGCACGTAAGTAGTCCCTTGTAATCCTACCCATGGGGATGGTCATGCCTCATTCAATAAAGGCAATCATTGGGATCATGACTTCTCCCACTTCTCTGTCAAATGCCAATCCCTCTGTGGAACAGTATCGTATTGATACTTTCTGGGGTATGTGGTACTTTTCTTTGAACAATTCTATCAAGGCCGGAGTCTTCACTAAGCGTTCAAATCTACCCATTCTAAGTTTGTGGATGAGAAAATGAAGAGCCAAGGAGGTTATCCGAGGAGATAAAGGGAGTTGTGAAAACAAAACTTACGTAGACTAGAACGCGAACTGATCTTCGTAGTTCTTGAGGATCTTTGAAGTCTCTTTTTGAAAATATGATGAACGATCTGATGGGTACTGAGTTTGGAGGTTTGAATGCTCTGAAGATTACGAACTGCGATGAAAAAAAAAGGAAATGGCATTCAGAAGCCTTTATATAAGAAACTGAAAACGAGGAGGATTTTATCCCGCCCAAATATTGAAGAAAAATCCGGACCGTTGGATTAAAGCCCCACCGTTGGATGCCAGGAGCATAACGCCGCCCAAATTACTTAATGAATTCCGAAGCGTCAGAAACAACTATGAGATGACGAAAATGACCCTTCCACGTGTGTAAGTTTGAATGTCTTTATGGTTTTAAATGTAATTATATTTACAAGTTAAAATTATACTTTTTCTCCTCGGGCAAGAGGGAAAAATTAAAATTTTGAGGGGCTATTGTGGGGGGTAAAGATTTGAACTTTTATGTTGGGCCTTAAGCCCCAATTACTAACAAGAATACGTCTAAAGAGAAGAAAACGTTTGGAAAGGCCCCATAGTAGGTGGTCAAACAGAGAAATGTTCAAAGGCACTAGTCCGAGAGGGTCATCCTCCTCGGACCTGACGATTGTCAGTCAAGTGAACTTTGCCTTGACTTTGGTAACCTTCCAGGAAATCCCAGCAATAAAGATATACTTCAGGTGCGCAAGGAAGGGATAAGAACACGGAAATATCTTGGGAAAAAGCTGCTACCACCGCATTAAATGCACTACAACAGCTTTCCTGGCCGTATTAATGTGGAGAAGACCTCTGAACAGTGTTTTCAACCACCATCACCCACAGAAAACCAGAAAAGCTGCTCGGTAGGACAGATACTTGAGTGCAGGGTTGGATGATAAACAAGTGGACGATGGGAATGAATTGGAAAGGACTATATAATGGGGGAGACCCTCCATAAGAGAGGGATCGGAAAAAATACAAGAGAGAAATAGTGAAAAAGAATTACTGTAGCACTGTGAAGAACTAACTTTTAGGAATAACCAATTCATCTAAAAACTCACTCCCCGGACATATATTCGACCCTAAAGTATGTGTCTTGTCCTCCTCGGACAGGTTTTAAACCTCAATTAACCATTAGAAAACCTATTGACAGCCCAGTTCTTTCACCCACTCTCTTACAAATTTATCATATTGGGCTTATTGGGCTTATTCCCCAATTCTTTTGGGTTTGGGCTACAATTTGTGACCCTACAATTATATATTTAAATTTAATTAAATAATATTTTTTTACATAAAATCTATTCATCTAATTTATTTAGATGCAAAAGTTTTTAGTCTTTTAATCTATATATTTATTTTTGAGATTTTCACTTTTTTTAATTATTATATTGTATTCATTGCTAATAACAAATTATCTAGAGAACTCTTTTGAGACTTGATTAATTTTTTACAAAACTTTTTTTTTTTTTTAATTTTTGGTTAACAGCTAGTATATATATAAAGCTACAATGATTAAAATAAAAAATAAAAACAAAGAAATGAGTGGACAGTTGTCCACCCACACACCTTGCTAATTTCCCTGCCCCACCCCCTCCCTTTTTGTCTTTGATAAACAATTAAGTAATGCTTCATCCACAATATTTTAACAACAAAATTTAGGCAGTAATCTGTTATATTAATTCTAATTTGAATCCACCACTGACATCACTTTTTTATATATCAATAACAGATTGTCATCCTAAGATTAGCATAGCAAAAAATTTAAATTAGAGATTGTGGTGATCCCATGTGTGAATTAACATGTAAATTTAGGAATGTTGTGAAATTATTGTGACATTTTGTTGAGTCCATTCTGTTACTAATTTATTTATTTTATATCTATTGGCTAATATTTGAGGTCTAATTAATACTCTTGTAAGAATAGAAATATTTTTATTGATTAAAATTTGGGAGTCTTATTTCACTTGAGGGCGTTACGTGATCGCCTAGTTGGCCTAATGGTGGGATCGGTCCTGTTTGTAGGTTGATATTGAGAGGAAACATAGATAAGTTGGAGAGAACCCTAAAGGAGGTAATGTAAGACAAAATGACATTTGATTTCAATATGCTTAGTTTGTTCGCGGAAGATATCAATACGAACAATTTGAATGTCACATCGATGGTCAAAGTAGATTGGAGTGACAAAAGAAATGGGCACACCAAACGAAACCGAGAAAGTTTAGGACCCGTTTGGTAATGTTATACTAGTAACATTGTTTAAGTGTTGTAAAAATATGTGTGTGTAAAAAAGTGTTGTGGAAATACGTATTGTGTTGTTTAAATAACGAAAACTGTTGTTCAAACAACGTTACCAAAAAGTCCTTAGTTGCGGTGTGGCTGACTCATAGCTAACAACGCATGTGATGCGTGGACATATTGGCAAAATCTTTTACCAGCAGGTGGTGCCATGCGGGAGGTCAAATGGGCGTGATTCCAAAGATGTTGTGCATATCGGAGAAGTCACAAGCAGTGGGTAGACATTGAGGAAGACAAGACTGCGTGAGACACCGATGACACTAAATGGTCATAGAAAAAGCTCTTATTCCAAATGTATTGGTGTGTAAAACTATACAAGTGATTACCTGAGCATGAGTGTTATGTGTGTAGTATTAGGAAGAAAAAAAAAACAGTGGACCTAGAGTTAATTTGGTGGACTTGTACACTAACAAAAATCAATTATGTAATTGATAAAAATAAAAATAAAAATAAAAATAAAATACCAATGTTGAATGAATAGAATTCAAAATGACTTAGTTTTGAAGATGAAAACTACATTGTTATGAGCATTTTTAAAAAAAAAAAAAAAAACAAACTTTAAAAGATTCAAAATTATGAGCAATTATTGGTATTTTATACTCACGTACTCAACAGGAATAGACATGAATACCATGTTGAAGACAATGTCACTGAAATCAATATGTGAAACCGTGGGTATCAGAAACACAATATGTCACGCCCCAAATCCCAAAGGGTCCAAAGCATGAGAAAGACATTTCAAAGAATTTGTAGATTTTTTTTTTTTTTTGACAATCCAATCTGCATAAATCATATCCAATACCAACATCAAGAATTATCATAATAATTCTATTGAATATACTTTCAGAGTAAGTCAGAGCTCTAAGCAATAATTACAAGGACCAATAGCCACAAAAGAATAGAGGTCTGAATAAATAATTACATAACAAAGCTTATCCCATTAGTAGGAATAAAGTCACAACCACTATAATACACAAAAAAATGAGTCAAGCCTACTCTAAGATGTACAACATCTAGTATCTCCATTACAAAAATTCAGCCTCTTTCAGTAGTTAGTCTAACTACTATTAGCCACCAAAAAGTTGTCTCAAAAGATTATTGCCTACTCTGAGAAGTTTATAAAATAATGGAATGAGACAGAGTCCAGTAAGTAGCATATTTAATGGGGGTGGGGGAAATGCAAGTTTTATCCTCAAAAATAATAATATGATAAGAATGATTGAATAATGAAACATAAAGTTTCTCAAAGTAAATACCTTAAAACTATATACTATAATCTGTGAGCATTAACAATATAATTTCCAAAACTATAATATCTAACATAAGATAAATTATCATAAATCTACCACACTACCACATAGCCCGGTCAGGGGATCCACCCATTCACAACTGGCATGATATTGTCCTCTCTAGTATGCAGACTCTTGGCCCCATGGACAGCAGCTTCACCTATACCCTCAAGGTTTTTCTCTCCCCCCATGGGCAGCAGAGAGAGTGCGTCAAATAGGACCTCTCTTGCATGTGGTCTCTTGGCCCCATGGACAGCAGCCTCACCCACACACAATCAAGGAACTTCTTCCTCTCATGGGTAGCAGGAAAGAACGTGTCATCCAAAGTGAAAGGACACTGACCTAGATTTGATTCCATTATCACAAAGACTACGGAGACCAAATTGGGTGATCACTGGGAAATCACACATGGCATGTTGTTAAAACCACATAAAGCTCATAGGTATACATTTCCTTTCAAATACATAGTTTATAACCAGTTAGTTTTAGAAAAACCTTAAATAATCTAACTTTCACAAAATTTATAAGGTTTTCAACATCATTCTTGTCAAAAAAAATTTCTATCAATTTCCCACATAATAAGACAAAATAAGCATCTTTAAATTTTCTAATATACCATAAAATCCAATATTTCCTTATCAAAGATTAAATAAAAGATGCTCATTTATCCATATCAACAAATTCATGCATTTCTCCAAATGCAATACCAAATATGATGCATTTTCATATATAATCATACATATATTAAGGTTACGACACGATAGTTTTTAGGAAAATATAATTTCCATAGGTAGTTTCCAAAAGCGTGTCTAATCTAAAAACAGCATTTATGCAACATGTTTATTTTTCAAAAATCCCATCCCATTAAAAAGCTACTTATTAACTTGCAATTGCAAAATCCTAATTCTCCAAGCTCCAAGGAGATTAGCTAGAACCTAAACAATATCAAGTAAACCTATTACAATAAGTATAGAGCTTGAAATTGCATCTAGCCACAATTTAGGAATTACCAAATAATCACTTAATTAGGCAAGCCTAGTACTTAACCTCATCAATAACAATATATTTCACTTCCATAGTTTCTCAACAAATTGATTCACAAGGCATAAAGTCTAATTTATAAAATTAACCCATGTAATATCATCTCCAACATTATGACTAGTTTCCATAAAATTTACACTACATCATTAAGAGACCCATGAAAGAAAAATCAATATATCCTCCAAGACAAGAAATTTAGAACTTCAACTAACTCCAAATAAACCCAATGGCAATGGAAAAATTAAATTTACCAACCATCACATGTTATAACTTAAAACCCCTAAATTTTCCACCATACATAAACCTTAAGTAGACATCAATAGCACAAATTATATACCCACTCATCAAATAATTCCACCAATACAAAACCCATACATAAAAACACATAAATATCACTTCCAATGCTCATAAATCGCATGAGTATCATTATTAAAGTTTAGATAAAAATAACCTCAAGAAAAAGTGTAAAACCCACCAAAAAGATGAGAAATTTTTACCTCAAAAAAAGGATGTGAAGGTGTTTATGGGTTCCCAAAAATTTTCCGGTGATCTTGTCGAAAAAATGATGGTGGAAATGGTGATATAGAGGTGCCGGCAAGAGAGTTTGAAGGAGTGAAGAGGAGTGTTGCACCGAAAATGAACAAGAAGAAAAAGAAAGAAAAGAGAAGTGAGGAAGTGAGGAAGTGAGGAGCCGGTCAAAGAGAGTAAGAGATAAGTGAAAAAGGAGTGGTGGGTAGTGGGGTTAGGTGGGGCTTGGCACTAGGGAAACCAAAAATTTGACCTTGACCCCCCCCCCCTTTTTTTTTTTTTTTTGTACGGGACGTTACATTCTTCCCCTCATATAAAAATTTCATCCTCGAAATTTCACGTACCTTGATCTTGAAAAAGGCTTGGGTATCTCGATAACATATCATCCTCATGCTCTAAAGATGCCTCTTTCACTGAATGATTCTTCCAATGCACCTTTACCCAAGATATTGTTCTATTGTGTAACACTTGCTCCTTACGATCCAAAATCTCTACCGGTACTTCTTCATATGATAAATCATCTCTAATCTGAAGAGGCTCATAACTTAAAACATGTGAAGGATCAGGAATGTATTTCCTTAACATAGACTCATGGAAAACATTATGAATTCCTGACAGGGCCGGTGGTAGGGCAATTCTATATGCAACTTCACCCACTCTCTCCAAGACCTCAAAAGGCCCTACAAACCTAGGGCTTAACTCACCCTTTTTGCCAAATCTCATTACCGCTTTCATGGGTGCAACCCGTAGGAAAATTTTATCTCCAATTTCAAGTTCCAAAGCCTTCCTTTTAATGTCATAATAGCTCTTTTGTCTACTTTGGGCTGCTCGAAATCGATCACGAATCATATATACCTTTTCACAAGTCCTTTGAATAATCTCTAGCCCCAAGATTTTTCGTTCTCTCACCTTATCCCAACAAATTGGGGATCTACACTTTCTCCCATATAAAGCATCATAAGGTGCTGCTTTAATCTTGAATGGTAACTATTATTGTAAGCAAACTCCACCAAAGGTAAGTGACTAGCCCAACTCCCTTTAAGATCCAAAACACATGCTTTCAACATATCTTCTAGAGTTTGAATAGTCCTTTCAGACTGTCCATCTATCTGAAGGTGGAAGGTTGTGCTAAAATTCAATCTAGTACCCAAGACCTTTTGCACACCACCCCAAAAATGAGAAGTAAACCTTGGATCTCTATCTGAAACAATACAAGCGGGCACTCCATGAAGTCTCACAATCTCATCAACATAGAGCTGAGCTAATTGATCAAGGGAGTAGTTCATCCGAATATGGAGAAAATGAGTTGATTTTGTCATTCTATCAATGATCACCCAAATAGCATCATGACCCTTAGGAGACCTCGGCAATCCTGAAACAAAATCCATAGTGATTTTCTCCCACTTCCATTGGGGAATAGGAATTGGTTGCAACAAACCTGAGGGTCGTTGGTGCAACACCTTAACTTGCTGACAAGTCAAATATTGCTCTACAAAGTGAGCAATCTCCCTTTTCATATTATTCCACCAAAATTTTTCACGAAGATCATGGTACATCTTTGTCCTACCGAGATGTATTGTATATGGGGAATAGTGAGCCTCCTCTAGAATCTCCTTTTTAATCAATGGATCATTTGGCACACATAGCCTACTTCCAAGTCTCAAAGCACCATCCTCAAAGATAGAAAATTTAGATTTCTTTCCACTACACACCTCATCCATGATTTTCTTTAAGTGTGGGTCATCGGCCTGTGACAATTTAATTCTTTCCACCAAAGTTGGTTGAACACTCAAACTAGCCAAGCAGGCCTCAGAATGGCCCATAACAACCTCAATCTCCATCCTTTCAAGATCCCGAATAATTTCCTTTCTAGTGGTTAGCAAAGAAGCTGAAAAACTTGAAGGCTTTCTACTAAGAGCATCAACTACAACATTAGCCTTACCAAGATGATAGTTAATAGAGCAATCATAATTCTTAACCAATTCCAACCATCTCCGTTGCCTCATATTTAACTCCTTTTGGGCAAAGAAATACTTTAAACTTTTATGATCAGTGAAAATCTCGCATCTTTCCACATACAAGTAATGTCTCTAAATTTTCAAAGCAAAAACAACTGCAGCCAAATCCAAGTCATGAGTGAGGTAATTTTTCTCATAATTTTTCAACTGACGAGAGGCATAAGCCACAACCTTCCCATTTTGCATCAACACACAATCAAGTCCCTTATGAGAAGCATTACTATAAATGACAAAACCCCCTGTACTTGAAGGGATAGTTAACACTGGAGTTGTGACCAATCTCCGCTTTAACTCTTGGAAGCTTTTCTCACGTTCTTCCTTCCACTCGAATTTAACATTCTTCCAAGTTAATTGTGTCAAAGGAGCTGCAATGCGGGAAAATCCCTCTACAAACCTTCTATAGTAACTAGTAAGGCCCAAGAAACTTTTAACTTCACTCACATTTGTAGGCCTATCCCAATTAACCACCGCTTCTATCTTATTAGGATCCACTGTAATTCCATCCTTAGATATCACATGACCCAAGAACACTACTTGATTCAACCAGAATTCACACTTCTTTAGCTTAGCATACAACTTTCTTTCTCTTAGAATCTGTAAAAAAATCCTCAAGTGTTCTTCATGCTCTTCTTGACTCTTAGAATAAATCAAAATGTCATCAATGAACACAATGACAAATCGATCCAAGTACTCATGAAATACTCTATTCATCAAATCCATAAAAGTAGTAGGGGCATTAGTTAATCCAAACGGCATCACCAAAAATTCATAATGATCATATCTAGTTTGAAAGGCTGTCTTTGGTATATCCTCACCCTTAATCTTCAACTGGTGGTAACCAGAACGAAGATCAATCTTAGAAAAGACTTGTGCTCCATGCAACTGATCAAATAGGTCATCAATACGAGGCAAATGATATTTATTCTTTATGGTGACTCTATTAAGCTCATGGTAATCAATACATAACCTCATAGACCCATCCTTTTTCTTAACAAATAAAACTAGAGCTCCCCAATGCAAGGCACTAAGGCAAATAAACCCTTTGTCCAGCAGTTCTACCAATTGCTTCTTAAGTTCTTTCAATTATGTGGGTGTCATTCTATAAGGTGCCTTAGAAATAGGTGCAGTGCCAAGAAGGAGATCAATAGAAAACTCAATCTCACGATCTGGGGGCAACCCAGGTAGATCATCAGGAAAAACATCCAAAAATTCCCTCACAATGGGAATGTCTCCTATCTCCAATTCTCTACTTTGTAAATCCACTACACTAGCAAGAAATCCTTGGTAGCCCTTTCTAAGCAAGCAGTTTGCTTGTATGCATGATATCATAGGAGACATAAAAGGCAAACATGAAGCCTTAAATAGAAATTCTGATTCACCTGGAGGTTTAAACACCACCTCTTTCTTAAAATAATGCACACTATCATGGTAAGAAGCCAACCAATCCATGCCCAAAATGACATCAAAATCATACATATCTAACAACACCAAATCAGCCAATAACTCTATACCCTCAATACAAATAATACAAGACTTAAGCCCAATATTAGTCATTAAAGTATCACCAATAGGGGTAGAAACCGATAACTCAAAATCAAGTAGTTCAGGGCTCTTGTCATGATTTTTAGCAAATGCACAAGAAACAAAAGAATGCGTAGAACCAAGATCAAAAAGAACTTTAGCATGTGTAGAGAACAAAGGAAGTATACCTGCCACCACTGTATTCATGGCCTGAGCATCCTGAGTAGTCAAGGCATACACTCTACCTTACACCTTCTTCCCATTGTCAGTAGAGGAAAAGATAGGCGTATTTAGGACTATTTCACCATATAGTCACCTATCTTACCATGGGTGCTAAGCAAATCCACATCAGTAAAGTTCCCAGGAATTACCTCTACCATGTGGGCAGTGGCTACACACAACTCAGAACCATCTTTTGAGTTGAGAGTCAGCTTGAATGCCATGCTTGAGGCAATAAGGGGCTGTTTGGATTGGCAATTCTCATCACTCAATTCTCAGTTTCCATAACTTAATTCTCAAAAATGATGGGACCCATCTCAATTCTCAAAAAAAAGTTTGTTTGGCAAGCCATTACTCAGTTTCCAATTTTTTGTTTCCATCACTCAATTCTCTGATTTTTGAGTTATGAGTTATGGAAATTGAAAACACCTTTTGGCTGTTTTCAGTTTCCATAACTCATAACTCAATGGCATTTTTGTAATTAAACATACATGAGGGACCCACTTAACAGCAACTTTTGACCAACTGACTTTTTTTTTTTTTCCCTTTCTTCCTGGATTCGGTCTTCACTGGGTGTCTCTTTCTTTTTTTTTTCTTTTTTTTTTTCCCTTTCTTCTTCACTGGGTGAACGTCTTCACTGGGTGTCTTTTTTTTTTTTTTTTCCTTTCTTCTTCACTGGTTTTTTTTTTTTTTTTTCCCTTTCTTCATTGGATTTTTTTTTTTTTCCCTTTCTTCTTCACTGGGTTCGGTCTTCACTGGTTTTTTTTTTTCCCTTTCTTCGTTCAGTCTTTCCTTTCTTCATTGGATTTCTTTTTTTTTTTTTTTTCCTTTCTTCATTGGATTTTTTTTTTTCCTTTCTTCTTCACTGGGTTGGTTTTTTTTTTTTTTTTTTTTTTTTTTTTTCACTGGATTCGAGTTTCTGGGCACTGAAGAAAAAAAAAAAAAAAAAAAAAAAAGCTGCACTGTGACAGGCGTGGGCCCCCCAAATAGTGTGAAAAATAATGAGTGATGGAAATTGAGTGATGAAGGCAAACGGATGTGAAAAATTGAGTGATAAGTAATGAGTGATGAGTAATGAGTGATGAGTGATGGAAATTGAGTGACGGAAATTGAGTGATCAAATTTTGTTACCCAAACAGGCACTAAAGTTCCCAGGAAGCATTGCTGACCTGAATAAAAGCCTGACCGATGTGGATCGAAATGCACTCTTTCATTTCAGGGAAGGGGACAACGTTGTTCCCTTCAATGTTTTCCTTTTTTTTTTATTTTTTTTTTAAATAACATATTTTTATTTTCTTTTAATTATGAAAATTATAAAAAAATAAATAAAAATAAAAATAAAAAACTAAACGGCACCGCTTAACAAATATCTAACAGAATACTACATTGACAAAAATTGAAACTTAGAGGACTGAAATGACAAAACAGAGAGTTAAAGGATTGAAATGACAAAAACTGAAAATTACAATGTCAGTTTTGATTTTTTACCTAAATATAATCATTTTTTTTCTAAAGCAATTTTAGTATATTTGAATCACATCTCGCCCTATTCTCATTTCATTTCATCCAAACATACGCTAAGAGATATTTTTCTTTAATTTTCAATGCTTTTCAAAAAGTCAAAAAAAAAAAAAAAATCAAGAAAAGCAAACCACCCATTATCCAAAAAAATAAAAAAATCTGACTATAAACTGATTTTTTTGGTTCTCAATACACGTGGCCTCTTCCAAAACATATTTTTCCCACACCCATTATTGATTGATTCATAAAAAAACTACTAATAAATCTATTGATCTTCTTTTTCCTCCAAAAATATCACCCAGTGTCAGTGACCCGTGACAAAGTTAAAAACTTGATCCACCTCTAACAAAACAAAACGTCCGCTGGTTTAATTTTGTTTGCACCAAAATGGAGATCCAAGCGGCCAGACGTAGAATCGACTTGATTGCAGCTCACTTCTCACCTACTGATGATATCTCTGTCACCAATGTCCTCCCAATGGTATATTTCTTGTTATATTCTCGCTTTTTAGTGTTTTGAGACTAAGTGAGACTCTGGTTAGTGATCACTGTAATTGTTGATATGAGATTATAATTTAGCCATAATCTTGCATTGGGTTCACTTTTATTTTTTTGGGGGTGTGTTTTATTTTTAGAAGTACATTAAGCAAAAGAAATCAGTTTATGCAATGTTATCTACTAGATCTATTTATCTGCTTAGAATACTTAATAGCAGATTTGAGTTTAAGGTTTATTTTGTAGGCTTCATAAGTTCATCAATAGTGCTAACCATAAGTACTATAAAGTGGTTTGGTTAATACTATGAACTCTACTCCTGTCTGCTCTAATCATAAAACATCTAATGAGTTTAAGTTTCCATTTATGGAAATTAAAAAAGAAAAGAAAAAGAGGACATCTGATATAAGAGTAAAAATCTTGCTTTCTTCAATTTTGTTCCATTATCTAACCAAAAGAACTGCTTAATTCTTCTTTTTAAGAAGAATAGTTTTAATAAGGAACAACATATTGGGAGGTTGAACTTTTGCCCTGCAATGGAGGATTCATTATAAGAAAGATGGTTCCAAGCAGAATATTCAAGTTCTTATGGTATAAAAAGTTTATTAATAATTTTCTTTTTTAATGTTCTCATGACTTCATCCTGCTAGAGAATTCAAACCCGATGCCTAATTTAAATAATCAATTTCAATTGTTGACGAAAGGTAACATTGTTGAAATTCTAAAAGTAACTAATATAAGAAATCAAAATTCATCTTATTTCTTATTGCCTACACTTAGAACTGCACTTGGTCCAGTAGGACTATGTATTATCCATATTGAGGATCAAGTGTGAAGAGTAATAGACTTCAGTCAAAAGGGGGGTCTTAGTTGCTAACTTGATGTATTTTTTCAGCTTCCTTGTGTGCTATCACACATGAGGTAGCTTTTCTGCAATAAATTACATTACTTATCAGAAAAAAAAAAAGACGGAAGGACCAGGTCTAATGCACTAGAAAGGTACAAACTAATGACAATATATAATGGAACAAAGTAATTTTCATGATGGTTTACCAAATTGAAAATATTGCTCATGAAAGCTGATTCAATCGAGTGTAATTTAAACATCCGGAACAATGTCTGGTTTTGGCAAGAAGGTGATAATTTAAGTCTTCATACAATATATATTCAAATTTTACACAAACGACCATGTTGCTTGTAAGGTCTTTGCCCATGAGATTCTTTAATTTTGTTATCTGAACTCACTGTAAAAGTATTTTTTGAGACTCATATTACCTTGTAGAAACAACCGGTTATGTTAAAATCCATGATGTTTGTGGATCTTGAGGACCACTGTTGAGTGCTTTTTTTACAGCTAGTGTCGCTCATCAATGTACCCATAAAAAGTGATTTTTGAACAACTCTGAGAAAGCTGTAATGTAATAAATGTAGTGGTGTCATTGACCTTTTCAGTAATTTGGAGCCCCAAGTTTCAGGTAGTCTTAATCCTTCAGATATTCATAGGTTAGGTATGAGTATCTCTTGAGCCTTGTTGTAAACATGAATCAATTCTTTGCTTACAAACATCAATTATATTTACTCTTTTTTGCTAAAAGACATCAATTAGATTTACATTATAACATAAGTGAGTAACATTTTCTAGTTATTTCCTTACACTCGATTAACTTATCTACTCTTATTTCCTGTCTCAGAACTGCAGTAGCAGTTTAAACTCTGTGCTCCGGAGGTGTGATAACAGGATGTTTTTTGCAAGGCAAGGATCTGTTTCTCAAGCTAATTTTATGAGGCAGGCTACCATTGAAGAGGTGTTTGTAGTTTTCTTAAATTCCATTTTGTGTAGCAAGAGCAGTTTCTTTGTTTTCCCAATCTTTGGTTACACGCACTTTATTTATCCACTCTTCTTTCTTGTCTCAGAACTGCAGTAGTGAGCAGGCTACCATTGAAGAGGTGTTTACAATTTTCTGAAATTTCATTAAGTTTATTAACTATTAAGAACAGTTTCTTTGATTTTCCCAATTTTTGGTTACACTCGCTTAATTTATCCACTCTTCTTCCTTGGTTCAGAAGTGCAATAGCAGTTTAAACTCTGTGATCCAAAGGTGTGATAATAGGATGTTTTTTGCAAGGCAAGGATCTGTTTCTCAAGCTAATTTTATGAGGCAGGCTACTACTGAAGAGGTGGTTAGAATTTTCTTAGACTCCATTCTGTTCTCTTATGAATCTTCAAGTACCTGATCCTGTTATTATTCTGTGTTTTAAAAATATTTTGCCAGATCAATCCAGCTGAGTCTGATTTGCCTCTCAAACCCTCTGGTTATAAGGGATCTTATAATGATTCTGAAGCACCATTATTCTCTAGACCTGTGAAGAAAGAACCAGACTTTGCAAATGTTGCCCAACCTGTGGTGCAAGGTTGCACGTTAACCGTGCCTGAGCCTCCTAAGTTTGCCGGACCAGGCAGAAGAACCAGTGGAAGTAAGAAAATGCATTCCAAGAAGAAAATAAGAAATTGCATTCCAAGAAGAAAATTACACTCCTCTGAATCTAATGGTTAATGGCTTTTTATCACTGAATGAACAAGCATCTACTCGTTTGATTTTTAAAATTTACTCTATCTTTTCTTGTTTCTATTAAAATAAGCATGTGGCATTGACTTGTAAAATATGTGGTAGAGACATGGCTGTTTGCTGCTTGTTTATTTTGAAGGTAAGCAGGTTGGCAATAAGTGTTAGACTGATTTTCAGATGTGGTTTTCATACCAACTAAATTGCTAGCTCGACTATGACCTATGAAAAGAGTGCCTAGCAGTACTTAATGTTTTAACAAGCATCTCTTTCAAATTATTTATTTATATTTTTAAAATTTAAAATTTAAAATTTAAAATTCATAGATTGGTATTCAGTAAAGTTGTCTACTTTGTACAAGTAGAATTTCAATGATGAAAGGGTATGTGGTTTCTTTATTGTGGATTGGAGTTGGAGATATTTAATAGATTATTCATACTACGGAGGACTTGTTCTTTTTCATGCAGGAATTGAGTGGTCTCCCAGGATGGATGTTGCAGAATCAGGATGCAATTATGTTGTGACAGTGGAAATTCCAGGCGTCAATCGCCATGACATTAGAGTGGAGATTGATGACCAGAAGTAAGATGTATTCTGATGATTTACATTTATCTATTCACAAATATTTATTCTTATCTTAATTTTTATACAAAACTTTGGATTGGTCAAGGACAAGAAAATAAGAATATTGATTGAATTAAATTATGAAACCTCAATTTCAAACCTTGTGCTGTTGGAGTCATTTCTCTCTACTCCTTTGCAAATGATCAAATTAGCATGTGTTATATATTTGTGATGTGCCTTAATTTTTTAATACATCCATGAATTGGTTGGCCTGGTGAATCTCTATGATCAATATCTAAACTTCTGAATTTAAACGTGTGATGATATGAATGCAATTTTGTGACAGATTAACTGTACAGGGTAGACGCTCAACCCAGTACTGGAAAGTGTCAGGTTTTTCAAATGATTCAATCTCTGCATATCACAAACAAGAGATTTTACAAGGACCATACCAGGTAGTATGGCCACTTCCTGCAAATGTCAACAAGGACAGTGTCTCGGCTGAATTTTTGTAAGTCACAGCTTTATAACCATGTATTCCTTCTAATTGTACGTTTCTACTTTAGTATGGACACCAAAGTAAGCTTCAGTCACAAATTTTGATTTCTATTATATGCCTTAGCATATTGTGGAATTATTACTGGTGATGTGTAAATGCAGTTGTGATGGGATAAGGAACTGAAGCCTGCTTCTTTATTAGATATGAATAAAATATAGAATAATTTTCTTTAAAATTTTGAAATATTTTACCTTTTCCTATATATGAAATTTGAGAAGTTAGTACCTAGCATAGAATTAATGTGTAGATTTCTAAAAATCTTTAAAATAAATGGAATTACATTTTAACTATCAGAAAACATTATAATCTTTAAATTTATAAATCAGTTGTGATAGGATTAAATTTAAAGGTTGTCTTGTGTACCAAACAAAAATGCTAAAGACTGGCGCTACTTTTTCTTGTCAAAAGCATAATTTAAACTACATTTATGAAAAGGCTAGCTATAACACTGATCAAGTGATTTTGGGTGAAAAGATATCAACAAATAAAGGGGGCAAGCCTTTTGGGGCAGATATTTAATTCTTAAAGTGGTAGATGGTGAAGAGAGTATCAGTTATTTGTGATAACAGGTCATGATGGTCATTATGAAGCAAGCGTATATAGTCCATCTGAAGCCATTCATCAAATTTACTGTACACAAAAGAAACATTAAAAACAAAACAAATAAACAGAAAGTTGGAAAAATTTTGATTAGAGAAGTAAAGGAGCTGGCATGATGTGCAAATGGGGATTTTTTTTGGTTTGTCCAATATGATGTGATTTTTCTCATGAAACTCCTTAAAAATTCAGTGGTCAATCTGGTGATCAGCATGCAAGGATTTCCTGATTTTCTTAGTCCATGGTTAAGTGCAAGGGCTCCCAGTTGCTCAATCGGTATCTTTGAATGTATCAGGTTTTTCTGCGGATGAATGATGATTCCTTAAATATTGGTGCATAAACAGGCTCATCTTTCAATTTACCACTTAGAAACTCAAGCTGGAAACTTCTATTTGCCTTCATTCCTATAAGCCAAATTTCATCACATATGTACTTGAAGCCAGTTTATATTCCTCAATATAGCTTAAAATGTTTGTAGAATTTTAATATTTGGGCAAAGTCTTTTATATTAGTTCTTTACGTGACAACTCCATCAATTTGATGGGCTAGGCTGTGGGGGAAGTGCTACACAAATATAAATAAAAAACATGTTGTATACGTACTTTCTGACTTCAGTAAGCACTTCTTGTTCTTTTATGTTAGGGTAATTATTGTTACACACACACTTATGCACAAAACTGTACAAACACACGGAAATTGCATTGAAATTGTGAAGTCATGAAAAATAAAGAGTATTTCTTACGTTTATGTAGTGCAAATTTCATCACGATGTTATGCAAACCTTAATATTTTCAAACTTCAGATTTTTCAGTGTTATTATGGGGACTGTCACTGTTGTAAATTCAGATTGAGTATTATATAATGTCATGTAATCATTATATCATACACAGTGCTAATCTTCATGATTTTTGTTGATGCAGGGATGGATTTCTACAAATTATTATTCCTAAAATATAAGATCATTGTTGAGCTGAGCAGCAGAGGCATGGATATGTTTGTTTGAATGTATGTGTGGCACTTGAAAAAACAAATCTTCACTGTTGTAAGCAGTGTTCATCATCTTGAACATGTGTTGTATGTGTGTACCACTTCAACTCTTTGCGTAGTATATTTTATAAACAGGAGGACGAAAATGAAGCTCTGAATAAAGATTTTAATATAGATTATGTTTAAGTTCAGCAAATTACTCTTACAGTAAAATTTTTTTATTTTCTTTATATATCCTGACGGTGGTTTTTCTTTCTTGCTTGTGCTTGATGGTTAACTTCGCACTATTATGCATTAACCCTGTGTCCGTTTGTTGTAACAAGAGTAAAATTAAAAATTTAAACAATAAGTCTAATGGCACAATAAATATACAATATATTTTATGTGTTGACAAGTTGTGATTGATGTACAATAAAAATGATATTAGTGGTTATCTCATATGAAACTGAAAGCAATGCTATATCAGTAGCATTGTTGAAGTTTAAAATTCGCACTATTAGCTAAAATAATTTCATGTTGTTTGCAGTGGGCGGCAAGCTGGGGCAATTTCGAAAATCATCTATAGATCATGGTTCCATGTACTAGAGCACTGCAACCAGCAGCGCAATCATTTGAAAATTCCGACGACTATAAATGAAATAAAGCACTATTTTTTTTTGAAATAATTATATTATGCTGCTAATTGAACTTTTTCTATTTCAACCTTTAAACATTTTTTGTATGAAGAAGTGTCAATTAAGCTATAAAGCTCTTGATAAATTGCTAAAAATTGATTAAAAATTGAGGTATTGTTTTCAAATTTTATTCAAAAAAGGAAATTTGAGAAATTAGGACCCATGTAATAAAGGAGACAAAGTGTGTCTACAAACTTATTTATAGTTAATAGTTAGAAGGCCACTCAATAATTTTTTTTTATTGTATGTGAATTTGGATTACATTTTCTTTTGGACAAAATTTAGTTACAAAATTTGTCGTAGTTTTAGACTACAACCTTATTTGATAAAGTAAACAGTACTACGTATTTTGAAAATCTAACTATTGAATCGTATGTTCTTTACTTTCTTAATACATATGTCAAATTTTATGTTAATCATATATTATTTATTATATGATTTATAAGTTTATATTTTATGCATAATGTTAAACTACAACACTTGAAATTTAAACAATTTATTAATGATATAGATAATGATATTTAATTTTCTAAATATTTTGTAAGTACAAAGAATATAAGAAGAATATGTAATCTAATTTTAGATCTGTCAAAATTCACTTTCAATAAAAAATATTAAGTAAGGTTATTGTAATTCATCTAATTTTATAGCAAAATTTTGTCATTTTCTTTTTATATCCTTCCCATTTAAAATTTTTTCACAACATCAAAATTTACATTTAGCTAATTAAATTTTTTTTAGCTAAATTTTGTGCTAATTAAAATGGAATAGATAAAAGGAGGAGGGACAGTGGCAGTCCAAAGTGGGGGTGAGGTGGCAAATCAGTACGAGGAAATTCCCAATTTAATCCCATCTCACCACGAAACAAGGGGATTCAAAAGGTTACTCAGGACTCAGGTCCACTCCATTCGCATCTGCTTCTCTCTGTGTGTAACTGTGAGTGAGAGAGAGTAAGTAAAAACTCTTCGTATTACTAACACACAAACAAAAGAAAAAGAAAAACCCAATTCCCATCTCTCAAAACACACACTAAAAGCAAGAGTCTTTCATTGTTGAACCCACCATGAGCTCTCCCACCCATTCCCAACAAGAACACCAGTCTCAAGACCCAAACAACATGACCACACAAAATCAAAATCAAGATCAAGATCAAGATCAGCAAAACCCACAATCTCATGATCCTCAATCCCCACTAACCCTAACCCTTCAAATTGAAGACCCACAAAACCCATCTCAGGATCAAACCCCAGCAATCCAAGAAGAAACAACCCCACTCTTCTCTCCCAAAACCACCGCCACCGCCGACTCCCACTACCACGTCTTCTCTCGCCGAGCCCCAAAGCGAAACAAGAAGAACGCACACAAGCGCCGAATCTCTCTCGAAAAGTCCCAGAAGAAATTCAAAGCCCTAATCGAAATCCTCAACCCAATTCCCTTTTTGCCCTCTAAAACCCTAGACTTTCTGAGCCACGAGAAGCTTCTAAGGCGCCTCGGTTTGTGGGATTTCGTTCATATTGAGTTCGATAGGTCTCTCCGCACCGACCTCCTCGCTCAGCTCATTGCTAATTACAGTTCCCAGGGTCGTTGTAGTTATGTTGAGTCGGTTCGTGTTAATCTCAACCGTGCCGATCTGGCTCGGGCGTTGAGGTTGCCTTTGCCGGTGAAGAAGAGTGCGGCCGCTTCGGTGGTGGAGGTGGACTCGCTGGGGTCGGCGGAGGAGATTGGGTTTGTGGAGGATTTGGTGTCGAATTGGATTCTTTTGCACGAGGATACGTGGATGATGCCAAATGAGGTGTTGAATTGGACCAAGGTGATTAAGGAAGGGAATTTCGAGAAGGTGGATTGGGCAAGTTTGATTTGGTTTATGGTCGAGAAGGAGCTTGTGCAATCGCCAAATCTGGTTAATTGTTATTACGCCTCGCATTTGCAGCATCTCATAAGGTCGCAGCGCGAGGAGTTGCTGATGGAGGCACCTAAGGTGGAGGTGGAAGTGGAGGATGTGAAGGATGATGACGATGAAGATGAGTTATCTATGCTGAAGGAGCCACCTAAGGTGGTGCTGGAGGCAGTGGAGGAGGTGAAGGACGATGACAATGAGTTCACGCCGCCGAAGGAGGCACCTAAGGTGGTGGTGGAGGAAGTGGAGGAGGTGAAGGGCAATGACAATGTGGAGGAAGATTTGTTGGGTAGTGCTGGAGATGTTAAGATGGCCGAGGTTGAAGAGTTTCAGGTGCAGGGATCAGAGGAAGAAGCTCGGGTTTGTGAATTGGAGGAGCATAAAATTGAATTGAGTCTTGGGCATGATAATGCGGAGAGAGTTGAAGAGAAGGTGGAGGGAGTTGAAGAAAAGGCAGAGAAGGTTGAAGAGAAGATGGAGGTTGAGGTTGAGAATGTTAAGGAGCGTGTTGGGGACGAAGATGTTATGGATTATGAGCAATGTAGGGAGGAAAGTAAGGAGCAGGATGAGGATGTTGTGGATTTTGAGCAATGTAGGGAGGAAAGTAAGGAGCAGGAAGAAGGTGCACAGTGGCTTTTGGATGGGAGGAGCAATTTGGGTGATTTGGGGGAACCATTTCTAAGGCCATGCAATGTGGGCGAAGTTAGGGGCTTGGTTAGTGAGGAGGAGGAGAAGAAGAGAGAAGAAGAGGAAGAAGTAGAGGAAGAAGGACAAGACGAAGAAGAGGAAGAGGAAGAAGAAGAAGAAGAAGAAGAAGATGAGGAAGGTGAACGGGAGGTTGGTGGGTTCAATCTTTCGCCCAAGTGCAATCCGCTAGACAGTTTGGCTCCGGGGGGGAGTCTAATTCCGGATATGCACATGCCTTTTAGCTCGGGGTTGGAAATCCGCGATCATTTGGCAGGTGACTTTTTGTCGTCTAGGGATGATGGTAGGTTACTGTCTGCTGGTACGTCACTTTTTGGTAATGCTAACAAGAGGGGGATTGATCATGAGAATGATAACATTCATAACTCTTTTAATGGTGGTAATAAGAGGTTGAGGAGTGATGGTTCATGGGATGGTAAAGCAACTGACTTTGATATGTGTATGGAGCAAATGCAACATTGGATGGGGAAAACTAGGACAATGTATGCAGCAAAAGAACAGGCTTGTGCGGAAGCTACTGTGAATCAACAATTCCTACTGAATGAGTTGCAGCAGCGAGAAACCATGATTGATCACTTGCGCACTGTTAAGTTTGAAGAGCAACAGAAGAGACAAGTGGAGGTGTACCGGCTCGAGCGTGAGCTTTTTTTGATGGGAAATCTATTAGATGGTTATAGGAAGGCCTTGAAAGAAACGAATAGGGCATTTTCTGAATACAGGGCACGCTGCCCGCAGCCTGAAGAGCCACTTTACAAGGATGTTCCTGGATCTGGAGGGCTTGTTTTGAGCACCATGGAACTGGAAAAGCGACGCCTGAAGCAAGAAGAAGAAGACAGGATGAACCGTTTGCTGATTGAGAGGAAAGTTAAAGACTTTGAAGGAGGATGGGTTTGTAAATTCGAATCACATTCTGAGGCGGTTAATTTGCTTGGTAATAGGTTGCTGGATGTTGAAAATGGAGTGAAACTAGTTAAGGAGTCTTTTGCAAAACGTAGGGTTTCAGAAACGTCAGAAGGGGCTCTCAATGAACCATGCACTTCTCAGTAAGTCCTCACGTTGTGCTGTCTAAATGTAAGAATGTGGAGCAGTTCTTTTGTGTAATATAGAAGCTTCAACTTTCTCTTCATATTTCGATGGAGATTATATTTATCCAAATCTAGTATATCTGTTGGCCTCTTGAAGTAGTGATAGGGACCTGTTATGTTTAGTAGACTATTAGTATTAAGAGTACTGCTTTTATTAAGCATAGAACACATGATTCATGTTCATTACTGACATTTTCTTCCCATCTTGCATCCATGTATGAGCTTTATCTGCTTATCCCATGAAAATGTATGCTTGTTTGCTCTTTGCAGATAGTATCTAGATTCTGTGTATAGTCATTACTGGTTTTTTGGAATTGATGATAAAAAAAAAAGGGAATAGAGACAAGAGCGCCCAACCCAAGCTCAAGTTGTTTGCAGAAAAGATTAGGTGAATGGAGTTCAACATGGAAATACTAGAAAACTAGAGAGAGATAGTAATTTTTCCTAAATAAATTATGTCTTTCTGTTACTTTTTCTTTCTCCTTTGGAAACACTTGAAGGAGCCAGCCAGTTGCATTACAAGCCGCCTGTGGGGGTACTTTAACACTTTTAGCTATTTTCAATGCTTTTAGCTTTATACCTATGTAAACCATAGTTCTTGTTATTATCTTGAGTCTTCATATGCATCGACTTGGTCTTTTATTGTCAATGCTTTTAGCTTTTATCTATTTTCAATGGTTTTTGTTTTATACCTATGTAAACCATAGTTCTTGTTATTAGCTTGAGTCTTCATATACGTTGACTTGGACTTTATTGTCCAAAGAGCTAATACCTTTAGATGATGTGTTGTATCAATACAAGTGCATTTCCTGTGTACATAGATTGTGTTGTTTCTCTTTTTAATAAAGCTATTTTGTTATATTTATATATTATATGTATAATGTATCTATGTATAATTTTTAATTTTTTCCTTTTTTTAATTTTATTTTTTTATTATCTTGATAATCAATCAATTATAATATCTATGTATAATTTTTAATTTTTTCCTTTTTTTTTGGGGTTAAATTATAGGGCACTGTCTTGTAGTAAGTCTTGTTGGCTTAATGAATTTAGATTGAAAGGTTATGAACTCTTTAGTTGCCTACAAAGATATTATTGTAGTTCTTGTCCATCAATTATATTATTTTTGTTTAAATGTAGCTTATAACTTTCCAATAGAAATCCTTTCTGGACCATGATCATTGTGCTGCATGTCTCTCCTTTCCCCAACCCCCCTTTCCTCTGGTCTTTGTAGCATTTAACTAGGAAATCACACTTGGTAGCCCAATGCTTTTATATTAGTGAATGGTGAACGTCGTTGCCTGACATAATCAGTTCTAGGGTGTTTCTGACTTAAAAATCTTATTTATGAATTTTTATGCTCTTCATTGTCTCGTGAAAATGAAATTCTTGCTAGGTTGATGTTAGCTATAAATTGACCAAATGAACAGAAGAAGATAATCAATCAATTATAATATCTTGATATTTTTCTACTGCCAATGAGCTCTTAACTCAAATGTTACCTCCAATTGTAAGAATGGTTTAAGACCCATTAGGTAGGTGCGGAACTTACCAATAGAATTATTTTTTTTTCCCCTTGGTGCGGCTTTAGCAGGCGAAGACAGTAAAGAGAAATGGAAGCTTCAGTGAGTACCTTTATAGTGCTTTGGAAAATCATTAGACCTCTGGTTATACCAGCGGTGGTACCTGTTACCAGTCAATACATGCTTAAAATTCCACTTTTCACATTGGACATAATTCTGCATTCATTTTGTCCCTATTTTCTCTTCTTCAGGTTGTAGTGTAGCATAAGTGGCATTTTGTTTGCCAATCAGAACCTTGAAGCAAGGGAACAAAGGGTATGGCTTGAAAAGTATTTTGATGTATGCTAATATGCTATACAATACTTGAATGTATGTGTGTGGTTAGAACTTAGCAGGTTTCACATGTCTCTCTTTATTTTTGGGCCCCATTTTCCCTTTCTTTTTCATTCCTTAGTTATAAGTCTGCAACTAATTTTATCTTGAGCTCTGGGTCACAACATCCCAGCAGG
Source organism: Quercus parvula (assembly GCA_030820535.1). Taxonomy (NCBI): domain Eukaryota; kingdom Viridiplantae; phylum Streptophyta; class Magnoliopsida; order Fagales; family Fagaceae; genus Quercus; species Quercus parvula. Next base: position 44,336,073 of record JAUAME010000004.1, read on the forward strand.
TTTAATTTAGAAAATATATATTTCGCTGCCATGCTATCTTTAGTGAGAGGTTGGATAGCAATTTTTATAATTTCTGATGTGCGTTTATGACATGACTTGATTTTTTATTTCTACTTTTATTTTAAAAATTTTTGGAGTGGTATGAGTTGATATTTTTGGGTATAATGTACAATCTATTACTACTTTCAACGTAGGACATTTTTATTATTCTATTTTGCTGCCTTTTTCTACCTGGAATAGGAGTGGCATTGCAGAGATGCACGAGTAAAATTTATTCTGTAATGTTATTGGTTGGCACGAACCCTTCATTTAAATGCGGATAGGTTCTATGATCAAGTTTCTGAGTAGGCTAAGTTTATATAGTAGAAAGATATGTAGAGATTTAACCATATGTAGAGATTTAACCATGTTAGCATGTGCTGCTTAGAGCATTCGCATCAATCCATCTAAAATTCTTTGTCTATTTTAGTTCCCCTTCTTTTTGACTCCATATTTTGCGAAAGAACCAGAAAGCTCAATTGTTTAAACACAAAGCGTAGTGGTGAGCCTCTCAAAGCTCAATTCCAAATATCCAATCATGAAACACAAACCCATGAGACATAAAAAGAGAGATCCAGGACCCAAGATACTTCTCGCTAAACACCCCCTGGTCCAGTGGCATACAAAAGGCCCAACATGTCTCTCACAAATGGAAACACGTTGGAATTGGATTTGGAAAGCTACAAGGCTTACCAAGGAAGAAGGCCTATAGTACTAGTTTTGCTGATAAATAATTAGGCTTTTCTATGCAACAAGACTTTAACCCTTAATTGACAGAAAATAAAAGGACTTTGAACTGCAAATCGCGTCAAACAATTTGCTTCATAGAGTGATCATTGAGTGTGTTGTTACTTGCTACAATACAACAGCCAATCTTCATTATCAACATATTCTCCTTGATGATTTTTTTTAAAAAATAAAATAAAATAAAATAAAACATTTAGAACGTTTCATATGTTTCAATTTTATTGTTTCTGCTGGTATATTTTATATTTTCAACTACTTCTTGTTTCCTCAACTTCAATCAAATTACTCTTTTTTTTTGTCCATGTATTAATTGCTCTCCTTAGAACATAACTAAAACATCTCAAGCAACTCTTGTCTATCTTTTCATCAATAGTAGCAATCAATGCATCAATACCGAAATAGACCTATATTTATATATTGACTAATTTAATAATTATTTTGTAGTTTTTTGTAATGATTTTAAACTGATTAAAAAAGAAGAAGAAGAAGATTTTAAACTTGTTTCACTGTTTGAGATGGTTTGCATAGGAAGGACGTGCACGTAAGACAAGAAAGTCATTTGTCACAATATAATAACCATAAGAATTAGAATAGAATACATGCCTAACTTAAGAAACACAAAGCAGTAAGCAAAAAAACCATAAGATATTTAATGAGAAAATCTATACTAGTTAGCAACCTATACAATGGATGTGTGAAAGTTTAATATATTATGATTTTATCTCAAACAAATGATTTTCTCTCATTTGTTTTGTATATAAATATGAAATATGATAATTATGATAGTTATTAATAGGTATGTATTATAGTTTTGTTTTTGAATGGAACTACTCAAAATATAATTACGGTAAGTATTAATAGGTTATTATATTAATAATTAATGTACCTCCTAAAAAATAAAGAGTCATTTTAAGAGGTGTACTTAGACATTTGTTAATGGATTATTTTAGAAAAAATTTAATACTACTTTCATGAGAAATATTAAAAGTTGTAAAAAAACTTAATAAATTTAGTCTTTTCCCATAAAAAATTTTAAAAATAGTTTCTAAACCAATACCCTTAGGACATTTATTAACTTTTTCAAAAAATTAATACTTAGAAATGAATGCATGCACCTCATTAAATACATGACAATAAATTAATATTTTGTCATAAAAGAAAATGCCATTATTTTTTATGGAATAAAAAAATAATAAAAGTAATAACAAAAATGATTAAGATTTTGCTAAGGTTGAAGGTTAAATGAATAGTATTCTACTATTATTATTATTATTATTATCTATAATGCTATGAACATAATTTTTTTTGACAACAAATTTTACAATTGCTAAAATGATCAACGGTGACTGATGAAGAAAAAGTAATGGGTCCATGAGTGCTAGTTGTGTCCACTTCTTACAATCATATGCTTTAACTATTGTAAAATTTATTGTGAAAAGAAAATTGTGTTTGTATCATTATTGTTTATATATATATACACACATATATATATATATATATATATATATATATATATATATATATATATATATATATATATATATATATATATATATATATATATATATATAAATATAGGTGTGTGTGTGTGTGTGTATATATATATATAAATATAAAAGAAAATGAATATGCCACACAGCAAGACCTTTTATTTAGGGGTGACAAAATTTGACACAACTTGCGAACCTGACATGATTAACCCGTTTATAAATATGTTATGGGTTGAGACTAAACGGGTTTGGGTTATATTCAGGTTGACATAGTTAACCTGTTTAATAAACGGGTTGTGTTCGTGTTTAAAATGCAAACTCATCTGATCTATTTAGCTTATAAAATTATTAGTTATTTTGATATTATTGCTTAATTAATGATTGTTTTTATATGTTTATTACTATAGTTATAGTTGTAATTGTATTTTAATTTTAGATATATGGGATTTGATAAAAATTATATAGGTTTGGTATGACCTATTAATCAAATAGGTTATTAAATGGGTTATTTGTATTGATCTTTACATAACTTGTTAATTAAACGAGTTAAATGTGTTAGGTCGAGTCGACTTATTTAATAAACAAGTCGTGTTCGGGTTGAGAATTCCTAACATGTTTACTAAACAGGTCGAGTTCGAGTCAACTCATATAGCTTAATACTAATGGCTCGACACGACACAAACTTGACATGTGAACACGAATTGTCACCCCTACTTTTATTTCAATTTAGGAAAAAATGTGTGGAACAAAATTATTAGTTTAAACTTTAGATAACCTTTTATTTTGAATATTTATTTGCCAACACATTAGTTTACATATTTAGCATTTACACGTTGGCAAGTTATTTATAGTTTGCAACAAAAAGCATTTACATGCTGGCAAGTTATTTATAGTGCACAACAAAAAGTTGGTACTTGGTGGACATAACTCCCACTTTTGTAGGGGTTGAGTGGTCATGGTAGACAATCTTACTCTCAAATTATATTTGAAAAGACTGATTCCAATATTTATGTTGCATAATACCATTATTTATTTATAAATCTCTTTTGTTCCTGTGTACTTTTATTGCCAAACAAATTCTAAATCAATAAAAGAAATGCTACTTACACAATATTTTCATAACATTTTCACAATAAATTCTAAGTGGCAAATTGTTATTAGTTCTAAATTTGGATCTATTACTGAAATTACTTATTTGTTTATAAGTAATATCCAATAACAACTTGCCATTTGGAATTTGTTGTGAAAATATTATGATACTATTGTGAATCTAGCATCTCTCAATCAAATAATATATATTCCATTCTATTTTTGGAGGATATTCAATCATTCATATCGCATTTCTTTTGCTCTGCTTATTTCTTACTTTTTAATTTTTTTTTAAATTTTTTAGTCTTCCAAAAAATTATTACAACAAAGCACACATGCATGCCTACCTTTCTATAAATTATTGTGTACGAAACATTACTCATGTGAGAGCCTTTTCTCCCAAAAAACAAATATTCTTTTTCCCATGATTATGAGAGCCTTTTCTTTATGTGTTGCATTGCTACTACTTTATCTTTTGCACCATGTACATTGTGAGCATTCTTACAAGGTGGGACGAGTTGTAAAGAGGGGCTGTGACTTTTACACAGGGAAATGGGTTTTCGACAGATCATACCCTCTTTACGATGCATCAAGCTGTCCATTCATAGAGAGGGAATTCGATTGTCAAAAGAATGGTCGCCCAGACAAAAACTATCTCAAATATAGATGGCAACCCACTGGCTGCAACTTACCAAGGTACGTATATATAGCCCTTTTCTACCTATCTTTTTCTTTTCACTTATTTTAAAGTTATGTTTGCATGCTTTTTATCCAATCCAATTTACTTTTATAAGAGATAGCTATGGATGCTTATTTTTTTTCCTAACATTTGGTATGGTTTCTTTTTTCTTTTTTTCTTTTTATAATAAAAATCTGTTTTACAAATGGATGAATGAAATTTGGCCGGCCTTCCTCATGACATAAGATTATTTGTAGAGATTTTTTAGTTTTCTTTTTTGGTTGGTTCAAAAATATTTTGTTACTATGGTAAATTTGGGGCCACTTTTAATTCAATTCTAGACATCTTAATGGCTTTTTGCCTCTGTATGATTGGTCTATGGGACTAGGACAATTGTATTTAAATGAATAGAGACAATGCTAGCCGAATGAGAACAAAGAATAGGACAATGTAGGTATAGATCACTAGAGGCATGTAAGCAAATCCTGGGAAAAGTCACAGAGTGAATGAGCACGAGTGGACCGTACGTAGTTTAGTTGAGTTAAAAGCTTACCTTTCATTTTTATTTGTTGGGTCGATGTCGAATCTTACTTGATATCGTAGTATTTATTTGATTTATGGGATTCTTTATGAAAGTTAAAAGCCTTCATTCATGAGAGCTAATTGATGTTTACTTATTAATCAGAGCTTGATTGAGTCTTCCTTCAGTAATTAGTAATTGCTATTATCGTTAATTAAGTTGGAATATTGTGAGACTAGTTACAACTGAAGATAACATAACATTGGTAATTCTACGTAACTTAGATTAATTTGCTCATACACACCACCGCACAACTTTGGTGTGACGATCACTTCACAAATACGAAATTTTTATGGGATGGATGGTGGTGAAGGATCGGGGTTTAAGTTTTCAAGAGTTACATTCACACACACATACACATAAATTAGGATAAAGTAGAAAAATGGCTCATACACAATATTGTAAAACTTTTTTTTTTTTTTTTGCTGAATACAATATTGTAAAACTAGTTACATTGTGCATGTCTAGGAATACACCACTGAATTGTTTAATTATTTTGTTTTATTATTATTATTATAATACCATGCATAGCAACTCATATCTTCAACAATATATATATATATATATATATATATATATATATATATATATATATATATATATATATATATATATATATATATATAAATAGAGGAACATAATGCAATATAAGGAATGAAGAAAAATTTTGAACTTATTTATTAATGAATAATTATAATTTTAAGAATTATAAGATTCAAAGTAGGAATTTAAAACAATTTCAATCCTCATTCTAAGCACTATAAAAATAGAATGAAAAAATGCTATGATCACAAATTTTATCGCAATTTTTGCTACAATTTACTCATGTGAAAAGTCGTGAGTGATGAAGTAAAAGTGGTGGATTCACAACTCCACCAATCACAACTTATCACGTGTAAGTAGTTAATATAACATAATACGTACCTATTGGGTTTATGCCTTTTGAATTAAAATGTATTTGTATGTTATATTAATTATTCAAAAAAACTCTCCAAGTTGTTTATTTCTCCCAACAACAATTCTTTCTTTACACTTCACGCTATGGTAGTGGAGCAACAAAATCTGTATGAATTTACTTTGTTTCTTCTCTTGTTTTAAATGTTGTCGAAACTGGTCATTAGGGCCCTTCAGCTAGGCTGGACCTCACACAACTTTAAGCACATGTTTGAAGTAAATGTTTCTGAAAGTTAAGAATTTGACTCTCTAGGCTTCTATTCACTTCACCCAACCTCATAATTAGGCTTTTACATGGTCTTTTTCATCATCACGCTGCGCTTAACAACAATGATTATGATTCTGTTCTCTATATGGTGCCTTTTCTTCCATAATTTAATTAGTTGTTAAGCATCCATATTTTACTCAACCTTAAGTTGTTTTGAGAATTTGTGGGGTGTGATGTCAGACCATTGCATATCATTTTTTTCTTCTTCCATGGTTGAATTACATTTTGAATTTCATTAGCCAAACATGAATACCCCACGATTTTGGAAAAATAGAATATTATTTTTTCTTTATCAAGTTTTAGTCACACTTGTTAGTTGTTACAGCTATTGTAACTTTTCTTAGTGTTACATTAATTAGTTCCACCTTGATAACTTTTATTGGATCTGTTTCATTTTATTATAAATTTATGGTTGAATTATATGGTTTTCTTATGCCCTCTATAATTGTAAAATATAAAATTATTAAAAATTAATAACTATCTCATTTATATAATTTTTTAATTTTTTATTTCAAAATTATATACAAAACTTGAGTTTAGGATCGGATAATAAATAAAATCTGATGAAATGAGATTTAGCATGCGCAAAGGACATTTTATTATTAGGATGCTAACACATGGTCTGGGTTTTTTTTTTTTTTTTTTTTTTTTTTTTTTTTTTTTTTCGAGAAGAAAATATGGTCTGTTAATCTAGGATATTCAGATAGAAGAAGTCTCATGGCACCATTTTGTGTTGGCTTGTTAACTTTTATCTATAGCAAATTAATTTCCAATAGAAAAAACAAAAAAAGGCAAAAAGAAAAATTGTAGAATATTGATGTACTTGTCATGATCATTTATTCGTTTCCATCCACCATGCAACATTGGTAGAATGTAGCTAGCGTAGACTAGTTTGCTAATTATGCTGTAATGACTCATATTAATAGAAAATTGATTTGTGTATAAGATAGGCTGTGAGAATCTCGTACCTAAAAGGAATCATAACATGTTCTAGGGGGTCCCATGCGGTTGGACTCTCACATCCAACAATGACCTAATGCTTAATAACTTCTTCGAATAGAGAAACAATCATGTTGTTAAGTTGCTATCGACTGTCTTTTAATTTGTCCTAAAATAGATATTATATCTATATCCAAGCCAAAACAGAGAAGAAAGTTTATACACATAAAATCATGGACACCTTAATTAATTGGACCCCGCTTAATTTGTTCATGTAGATTCAATGGTCGATATTTGTTGTCAAGACTTAGAGGAAAAAGAATAATGTTTGTGGGGGACTCGTTGAGTTTGAACCAATGGCAATCACTCACTTGCATGCTTCACAGAGCTGTACCAGCGGCTAGATACAGCTTGACCAGGATTGGGTACATCTCCACATTTACATTCCCGGTGAGATTAAGTTATATATGCCGTAACTTTAAGAAATGTTACATCACATGGAACAGAGGTCCCCCTATTTATTGTGAAGAAAGGGATAACTAAGATGTCTAAATCAGGTTAAATAATTTTGCCACTATTCTGTAGTCTCTATAACTCTAGCTTTGGTAAATATATCAAACAACATGTTAAAGTGACATACATACTTCTTACAAAGTATTTAAACTACCCGTTCAAGGGGAAATTATTGTGTACTCTCGGAGTACCATAAATGCGTGCTTCCTCCTCTCACATGAATGATGGGTCCCACTAATTAAATTCATGGTGGGACCTACCATTCATGTGAGAGGAGGGAGCACGCATTTATGGTACTCCGAGAGTACCTAATAATTTTCCATTTGTAACTTTGTTTGTTGAGAAAAATAAATTTGGTAAAAACCATAGTGTGCTATATATAGCTGTTAACATATTTTAAAACCCAATCAATATAATTTATTTTTATGAACTCTTTTGTATGCGTTAATATTCCAGCTATGTACAACTGCATAGGTAGAAGCTTTAGTTTGAGAATAAGAAAACATCAAGATGGTTTATAACAATCTTTTATACATGGAAAGAAGGTACTACTCAAATTTCTGGTTTCCCTCACAAGCTTGATACAAGGACAAATAAAGGCAAAAATGGGGGGAAAAAGTGAACTTAAAAGTAAGTTAATCATTCTTAAAAAAAGACAGTGGCTTTAATAAAAACGTTTACTTTTCTATAATATGGGGTCTGGATGGTTTATTCATAATTCTTGAAACAAAGAGAGAAAATAAGCAAATGTTAGATTCAAAAGGCTGATTTCAATTTCTTATCACGTTTAAATTTAGAACTTTCACATTTTAAGATAGCTTAGAACTTAATCTCACCTCTTCACGAAATTATTAATTTATTATCTGTATGAAAACTTCTAAATTCTATATGATTCCAAATTTTTTAGAAGTTAGATTCTATAATTCCACAATTTTCAGGCCTACAATGTTGAAGTGTTGTTCGACCGTAACCCATTACTTGTTGACATTAAGCGCACAAGCAAGGGGCGTGCTATTAAACTAGACTCGATCAAAAAAAGTGCAAAAGTATGGAAAGGAATAGACGTATTGATCTTCAATTCATGGCATTGGTGGACTCACACGGGAAGAGAAACACCGTATGTTGAACCCTCCCCTATTGTTACTTAATTTTGTTTATAACTTTTTTGCATGAACTCTATGTTGAAGTTATTAATACTGGCTTTTCTACCCTTCCTGAATAATTATTTTGGGAATATGATGCAGATGGGATTTTATTCAAGTGGGGGGTAAGAGTTACAGAAACTTGAATCGATTCGTTGCATACAAGCTAGCGTTGAATACATGGGCTAAATGGATAGACTCCAATGTCAACCCCAAAAAAACCAAGGTCTTCTTCCAAGGTGTTTCTCCTGATCATATAAAGTAAGACCCTAATTACTTGCATGTTTTTTTTTTTTCTTCCAATTCTAGCTTTTAGTCTTTTCTCTTAAAAAAAAGGTACAAAATTACTTCTAGCTTTAGATTTGGCCACAGCTAAATATCTGTACACTTCGTTGTGGTGAAAGTTCAATGTTTTGGAGTAAAGAGAAAAGACATTATAACCATCCTATATAGACTCACTCACTCACTCTTAATCAATTAGTATGGAAGATGATAAAATAGATTCCTAAGAAAAATAAAACCACTCGTTATTTATACAATTTGTTAGTATATTTTTTAGTTATATATTGTACATCCTCAAAACAATGAAAAAAAATAAATTGCCTCTCGTCTTATATTTATATGTATGTTTTATTGAACCAGTGGATATTTCTGGGGGCAACCACATGCAAATCAATGTGCGGGCCAAACACAACCATTGCTTCACCATAGTTATCGAGGAGGTCCACATCCAGCACAGCAGCTGCTAGAGAAAGTGCTAAGCACCATGTCCAAGCCGGTCCACCTGCTCAATGTTACAACCCTATCACAACTAAGAAAAGATGGGCATCCATCATTTTATGGACATGGACACAGGAGCATGGATTGCAGCCATTGGTGCCTAGCCGGAGTACCTGATACTTGGAATCAACTCTTATACGCTGCTCTAATTACGAACTAGAATACAGTGGCGGCCCAGGGGCGCCTAGGCCTAAGCCCCATAAAAGAAATATTTTCTCTTAAGTGTCTATTTGGCATGATTAATTTTGTCAACTTATTTTACTATTTAATTTATTTTTGCTACTATTCATGGGCTCCACTGCACTTTTTGGTACTATTTATGGGCTCCACTACACTATTTCAACTAACTTTTACCTTTATTTACGGTACTTTCAGCAAACAGTTTTCAGTTTCAATAAAATAAACGGATCCTAAACAGACTCTTAATAAGATATTAAAAACTGTCATGTTAATGTAAGACCCAAAATTGTAGAGTAATGCAAGAGATATTACAAATTTTATTATATAGAACTTACAAAATAATATATCATGTTACCAATTATTAAATAAAAAAAAAAAAAAAAATATATATATATATATATATATATATATATATATATATATATATATATATATATATGTAGTTTAAGTTCACCAATTACATTTATCAACAAATCTATATGCATGCTTTATGTTAAAAAAAAATGATAGTACATGTAGCATTTTATAAAATTGTGTGATAATAAATGATTTAAAAAAACCAAAAAGGGTTGTGCACTATTTTTTCTTATCTCCAAAAAGGTTTCCAAAATACTAGATATAGAAACTCAATCCAATTGAAAACTATAAATAGTTTGGGCTAACAATAACAATGCATCGCCTATCCAAGATAAGTGCAAGCTTAATCATATGTATATAAGCTCTTAGGTACCCTCTCTTACATGTTGGTTTTCAAAGATGAGTTCTACCCATGGATTTGTATCAATAAGTATACCTCCTTCCGAAAAAAATAATAATTTTGGTTTCTTTTTGTTAAATTTTATGCTTGAACTATATGATATATTTGATTCTTTATATGAAATTAACTTCTTTTGTTAGTATTAATTAATTCATCAAATTGACCTTGATTTGGTTGGTATTAAATAAATTTATTTAATTGATATTTAAATATAAAAGGTCCTGCTTAAATTTATCATCTTAGGCTTTAAATTATGTTAACAAATTAACACCTATGATGTGTATCAATTTCAATATTGAGATCACTTAATAGATTAGGGGCTGCATACAAATAGCCAATATGTCAATTATTGTTTAAAAGAAAAGATATCAACAACCACACTTTGTACAAAGACCAAATATGTCCAAGAGTCAAAATTTTTGATACATTTTATTCTTCATCATCATCTCCAAAGTAAGAAGTTATCAGCTAATGCAATTGAACATTTCAGCCATTATTGGTGCCCTCAAGTTTTTGAAAAAGAGAGAATGATACCAAAAGTTTGTTAATTTCCCAACAAATATATCTACACACCTTTCCACAATATCAAATTCAAGATACCCACAATTTCAAAAAGAACAAAAAAGGCACAACAAAGTTCATATATCTAGTTTTGATTGCAATCATTGCAAACAAACCAAGAAGACTATAATAATAAGAAGAGAAATTACAAAGCTAAAATATGAAAGAGAAACAGAGAGGGAGATATACAAATATACAATACCATACAAATCACAAAGTCATCATCAGCTCTTTCTCTCTCTCTCTCTCTCTCTCTAGTTTCCATCATCCAACATGGATAAGACTAAAATGAATTCCTTTTCCTTTCATTAATCATACATCTAAACAGTTTATTAACTGAAGGCTAACACTACACCTCAATCTCACTGGCCACTGCTGTAGCCACCAATGACTAGAAATGGCTATTACTTTACACAAGGAGATTTTCAATATAACAAAGATGATTTGAGACTTATTATTAGAAGTGGTTCACACCAAAGATGATTTGAGACTCATTATTAGTTCCAAAGTCATGTCTATGTACAACAATATCAATGATGATTAGAAAGCAATGTTCATGAAAGAAATACCCCCAATGATTTTAACAGATTCAAGATATAAAGGAAGGGTTCCACAATTAATATTAGCAAGAACTACCTATCAAAAAATATATATTAGCAAGAATCACTTAAGAGTCACAATTCATTTTACTAGTCATGAAAAACTAGGATAACATCATAGTAATTGAAAGAAAAAGTGATTTCAAAGTGAGGGAAAAGCAAGAAAAATTGAACGAAAAAAGATGCGACATGAAAAGGTTTAGATATTAGAAGACAACAATGCTAACAAAGGCAGGTAACACAGCTCAATCATCCATGGAATGACCAATTTGTACATCAAAAAGGAAGGTCGTTCAGCCAATTATTGAAAACTAATAAAGACCTCAATCTAAATCATGTACTTCTGCTTTTCTTAAAAGATGAAACCTAGTTCTTTGTAACTGCCAAGTATCAAAGGAAGGAATACAATTTATAAAAACCTAGTTCTCATACTAGATCTTTGATTTCTCAGTTTAGACTCTGTTCTGGGCAGTTTCATAATGCAAAACCTTTATCAAATTTGCTAACAGAAATTCCTCAAAAACACCCAACTAAGTCCTAAATGAATCCCCATTTGAAACAACAAGAACCAATTCCATCAAAGCTCATATTTCAAGTTCATAGCTAAGTACTAATCAAAACACTGTGGCATTATTCTAACTTCATAGTTAACAATTGAGTGTCTTTTTTGGATTCTCTTTCTAGAGTGGCTCAAAAGTTACAATTATACAAGCACTAACTTATATCTGATTTACCTCTAGTTGCGTTTGGTATTGAAATTGGTAGCATTCACACTGCGGCGTGCACTAGCGTGTCACCCTGCATCCTTAAGTTGTTAAGACTTGGAAGAGACCCCATTTGCAAAATACCTTCGGAAGGAAAAGAGTTAATGAGTAACTTTGCGGATTCTTTCCACGCTGAAGGAATTTTTTCTGCTTGAGAGATCTAGAGTTACTCTAGCATTTGACCACTTGTGGGACATTTACGTTTTACTTTTTGCTTAATACAAATTGCACTTGATTATGAATACAGAGTTAAGAGAAAGAAAACTAGAAAAGGAAAAGCCACTCTCCCAGCAAGGCGAAAGATTCACTTAACCTGTTAACCAAGCCATAAAGAGTATGCTTAAGAGTAGGACTGCTCATTATTGTTCATTTAAAATCAAGCTTATGAAAGGCAAAACACACGCGTGTTTGTGAACAAATAGACAAAGCAAACTAGAAAGCATTAGCATGACATGGGCCTCACTCCTAATTCCAAGTAGCGGAGACAAGAAGAATAAAATACTGAATACGGTAAAGGATTGAGTGCGCAAATCACAAGAAAGTTACAGAATAATAAACTATAAGAATTATTCTACCTCTACAGTTTGGTCAACTATAACCATCTCTAACCATTACTTGGCAGATGCCCTGGACTGAATCCATTTAAAGTTTCTATTGGAAAAATAGATGTTTATATCGCATACAAGACACATGCAGTGGAAAGTTAACGGATTTACTTCATTCGCAATTGATAACATGTACTATGTAAATTTCAAAATATAAGAACAAGAGAGTGTACCTTGGTGTGGTGAAATTCAAAAACCAAATATTAGAAGTACTTGAGAACACTCTTAATCTTCACTCCAATTCAACTTATACCTAAGAAGTGTGGTCTCTCAATCAGTTTATATGTGTGTGTTCAAAGGAGAATATGAGAGTGTCCTACACTCACATATAAACCATTTCATTCTCTTTCCAAATTTTGTATGTTTCTCTCCTTATAACTGATTATCTAATTGGGCTAGTCTTTTGGGCCATTCCAATTGAGTTTTGGTATGTGGCTTGTAGTAGGACCAAAAGGGAACAAATAAGACACTAGCTCCAATGGGTTTTAAGCTTTTCTGTAAACTCTTGACAAGCCCAAAATTATCAAAAATTATATTTAATACCACTATATAATTATAATTACACTTTAGGTTTTATTAATAAATTATATCCAAAAACTTTATTATACATTCAACCATTTATAAAATATTCGTAGTAATACAAAGTCATGAAAGTTGACTGCCACTTTGAAGATTACTACATCTTAATTATTGAGTATCCGATTTAATTCATTAAGTTATTCATCATATATTTATGAAATCCAAGTTCATAAATATATACTTTAGTAACTCTTTACTAAAGTGGTTAGGCCTAACACTTTGAATAATTGAACCCATTAAACTTATCTCAAGGGAATATTTTATATATTTGTTAAGAGATTATGAATTCTATCTTGAGAATATATATTTCATCAATACTAAATGTGGCTGCCCAACATACTGAGGTTTTGATCGTGACTTTAGATTTCACTCTTGATATATCAAAGCAACTTACACTTTATGATCAGGTTTATTATTTTCTCAGGATTAAGAGTTCATGTAAATAGAAGTCGTGAGATTTATTATTCATTTGACAGTCGTTAGGAGAATAATAAATCTTACGGCAGTCCAGTTCAATATGTTTTAACTCTTAAAACATATCAACATATCAACTAGAAGTTTCCACTTCCATGATCAAAACAAATCATCTTAGTTGATATGTTATAATTTTCGTAGATGAAATGCCCAATTTTATCACCGATTACGAACTAAAATTATGAGTTTACAAAGAACTTGTGACTTATATCTTTTGTGACTAAATCACATATTATGCATCTCATGGATTATATGATAATGTACAAATATTCATGTTACGATTATTTTAGATAATAATAAAAAAATTTTATTAATCACAACATAATGTCATACATAACATTATACAATAGGATTTAAAGGGCACATATCCTAACAGTTTCAACTTTCAACTCTATTCCAGCAGATAGTCATTTTATTGAACTAAAATATTCTTTAGGAGGTGGCAAAATTTGTATACAACTATAGTTATCATATGGTATTTGTACTTCTTAACAATAGTATACCATCTTATTTCTAGAGATTGATTCTAATAAGTTTTGAATTCTAAACCTGTATAAGTGCAGCAATAGTAACTTTAGAAGCCAATCTTAATGACACATTATTCTAACTTCATAGATACCAAAACGTGGATTGGCTGTCAAATTTGGACACGGTTTTTGCTCTTTTACCCTTCTTTTGTTTTTCCAAACAGAGGACAACTACAACAAGAACAACCTTGCGTTTAATCACAACAAATTCATATGTTATGCACACGCTTAAAGACCACAAACGAAAATTATCACTTTGGAATATTATATTAGATTTCAATTTGAAAATAAACAAAACAACAAATATAACAGATAGCAATAAAACAAGTAAACTAAAAGGATGTAAACAATTAAGGGCATAAGAAAAATGTTTTGAAAGCAATTTACCAACACTAAAATAATTTGAGCCTAACATTAGCCATAGAATTGTTTTAAACGAAATGAAAAGGGTCTATTTTTTTTCTTTAAAAGACAATTTTCTAGGATGGTATCTCCTCAATCAATCAATTCGAATCATATGAACTTCAGAAGAAGCGAATCAATCAAAACTAAGATAAATCCCTCTTGTATCAATCAATCAAAAGGCAAATTAATTAACATTAAAGGTTGCACTAAGACTGGCAAAAACAAATGAAAACTATTAACATCACGTTGTCTCACTCTATGAAGAGGGGAATAAAATTGTATTCTTCATCATCTCAATGAAGAGGAAATAGTAAAATAGATGAAAACCTAACCATCATCAAATAATTATAAACAAATAAAGGGGCACTGGAAACACATCACAAACCTAGATCCATATTCCATGCTCAACTCTGAATGAGAGATTGACTTGAACACAAGAAAAATATTGTATTGAGATGAAAAAGGACCATATAAGCACAACAATCAATGTCAATGATGTTGTAGTACATCTTAAATTGGTTGAACTGATTACTTATATAAATATTGAATCCTAAAAAATAATTAAATTTTTACCATGTGGTTTGCTCAAAGTTAAACAATAATATTAAACATAAACGAAGGATTCGAGCCTTCCCTTTCAACACAAACATGGAAGCTTTCAAGGGCGAATACACTCGCACTGTCACACACACTAGACACGGCAAGAATGAAAACTAAATTTGAATACACAAACACACTTGACAGAGCAAAAATGAAAATTAAATTCCTAGTTATTTTATGTGCAAATTATATTAGGAAATAAATCCAGGCTTACAGAGTGTCTAAAAGCACATTTCCCACACAACCAATACTAGCAATCCCTTGGATTGAGCCTTGCAATCTTGTTGTGCCTGTACTCACAATAAATAAATAAAAAAACTCAATCAATATTTTTATGAAAACTGTAAAGGAAACAGAGATTATGATTTGAACTCAAATAATGAAATCGCAAAAGTCGAACAATTAGAAATCGAAATAGGGAAATTGATGATGAGCTCAGTTTTTTGAGAAATGTGAAACGAAAATCATGGGGAAATCGATGAAAAAGTGTGGGTAAACCAAAAAACAAAAAAGTCAAAGACAAAATTAGGGTTTGTGATTCATACCTAATCGGAGCTAAGAACACAACGCCAAGAGAGACGAAGAGTCACAAAACCAAGATCAATTCGTACCTAATCGGAGCTATGCGATTTCCATGATCGTTGAGCTCTATGAGATTCCATGATTGTCGAGCTCTATGAGATTTCTATGAGTTCTATGCTTTCTCAATTTCGGGCTTTCAACGAGAGAGTGAACAAGTTCTGTGCTATCTTTTTAAATTTTGTTGTGGGCTTTTTTCAAGGACTGAAAATTTTGTCATATTTTATCAAGGGTTGTGGGATGAAAAATGTAAGCGTTTTGGAACAAAACTGGCCCGCTCTTTTTTTTTTTTTAACATTTATTTCAAGGGTGTTTTAACTTATTTTGAGGGACCTAATAACCTTTGAAATAAAGTTTAGAGAATTTCTCTCCAAACTAGTTCAGAGAAAAACTTCGTTCTCTAAACTTCTCATATATCTTTTTTTTTTTTTTTAAAGTGAATTTTGAAAATTTAACTGTTGAATTTCTTGTTCCTTATATTTTTAACATGCATATCAAATTTCATTCAAATCAGATATCATTTCTATTTGGTTAATAAACTTATATTTTATACACAATTTTAGATTACAAAAACTTGAAATTTTAATATTTTTTTATGACATAACAATTGATATTTGATCTTCATAAGATTTTGCAAGCATAATGGATATAATAAGAATATACAATTCAATAGTTAGATTTTCAAAATTCACACTTAATTTTGTAACGACCTAAGGAAAAACGTTAGCCATATCTGTGCTATATCTCAAAAGGACTAGTCACAATTGAAGCTCCTTGTAGTTGTTAATAAAACCCAGATATATCCAGTAAATACCTATTGTGGGACTCATCACACACCCATACACATCACACAATCAATCAAATTGGAGCATCACAAGTTTAGGGAGAAACTTTATTCAAACTAGTTTAGAGGGAAATTTTATTTCACAATATAGTGTGCATATCAATAATTTGCACAAGCTTGCTGGACAACTAGATTTAAAAGCCAACCCTCCCCCCTCATCTCTACACAGTTCTAGATCGCTCCAATGGCCATTTTTGCTCTTAAACAGCTTCCAAAACCTTCAATTTTTTTTTCCTTTTTCATTATATCAAGGCTTCTAGGGGTATATTCCCTAAGCTTTTTCTATCTTTATTTTCTCGCATGCTCTGTTCTTGTTCGTCAAGCATGTTTTTTTTATTGAATAAAGATGTTTGCATGTCTATTTGCTTGAAGCTTCATTTATTTTTTTGGGCATTTATTGGATTGATTGTTTTTTCCTGTTTTTCTTTTTTAAAGTTATAGCCAGCTTGATATTTATGCATCTATGATATCCATGTGTCCTTTATGTGCAAATACCAATTTTGATGTCCATTTTTGTGTGTCCACCATCGATCCATGTTATGTGAGGCTTGTATGTGCGCAGGGTTGTCAAAATCATGATCTGGATCCTACGATCCTACGATTTTATGATCCCACCTGCTCAAAATGATTAAGATCTTTCAAGGATCTTTGCGATTGTTCAGGATTGGTATGATCGTACAATTCTGACGATCTCAAATGACTTTGGTTTCTAGTAATCTTCTTTAACTTGACAGAAGGTTCAGTTGGACCTAAATGAAAAATAAAATCTCAATAGACCAAGTTTTTTCACTCTAATATAGAGAGAGTGTTAGTTGGACCTAAATAAAAAATATCACAATAAAGTGTTACATTTTGAGATTTTTGGTCTCTTTAAATGATGCTTACAAATGGATGTAGTGATTTATTGTAATTATATAAATGAATGTATAATTTATATGATTATTTAACGTACTAATGTGTATTTTTTTTGTTTTTTCCTCAAATAATGTAAGATCTTACGTTTCACAATCCGATCTTACGATTTACGATCCCACCTACCTCCCACGATCCTACGTAGGATCCCGATTTTGACAACTTTGTATGTGTGTATGCCATGCTATTTTCATGTCTAAAATTTGAAGCTCTATACTAAAAATGCTATTTGGAGGTGAAAGTGTCAATTTTTATTCTCAAAGTTTCCTTCTTTGTGTAAAAGCTTCTAGCTTTGCATGGTAGTTGACATCTGTATGAACCCAAAATACTCTAAGCCCACTTAGAGTGGTAGAGTTAATTTTGAAGGCCCAATATGATTAATTTGTCTAGAGTTATGGGTTTCAGAGATCAATTTTAATGCAATCTTATAGTCTAATTGCTAAGTCTAAGGTGAAAAGGCTAAATGAATCACTCAAGAGAAACGAAATTGGGAATTAATACTTCCTTGGATCTGGCCAAGGAGCAAATGTACGTATTAAGTTTAAGTCTTAAATATAGGATTATGCTATACTGTTTGTCTTTCTCCTTTTAGTTTCTCGTCCCCCAATTTGAAAGGGTTTCCTTTCCTTATATAGTCCATTAGATTGCAACCTAGCCCTCCACTTGTACAGCCAGAGGCCTTCCTTTGGATGTTTGTCCCATCAGGGGTGTGCCAAATGTGGTAGAATGTGCTGCAAGCTATGAGACTACTGTTTCGGGGTCATTCCTTCATTAATGTGTTCATCTGAGTTGGTACATTGCATTAAATGTGGAGGTGATGACTACTTTATCTGGATATTTCTCTTCTTCTTTGTTTACACATCTCTTTCACCTTCCTTGGTGTCTTGTCTTCTGGCGCAAGTGGCTTGCTCGATAATTCCTGAGGAGCGCTTGCTCTTCGGGCTTCTTGAGGGGTCGGCCTCTTCATCTTTCCTCCTTGGACTCTCATCCATGTGTTGGACCAGGATTAATGTGTAAGTAGCATTTCTTCCTTCTCAGATTGGGCCCATGGGCTCTATTCCGTACTCATGTCTCACCCCTCCCACAACATCTTTCAACATTAAGGTTTCATTTTTATATCAAAAAGTCTTGACCTTAATTTACTAAAAAATTTAAGCATTTTTCATTAAAAATATCATTTTGACGTGAAATCTTCTATATTTGGTTATGGGATAATAAATATTGTACCCTTGCATGTAAAGCCTGCTCATTTACATGAAAGTTTGCATTTTTCTTGTTAATATTTCACCTTTTACATCATCCCTCCCTTATTTACATGAAAGATTGCATCTTTTTTAAATAAATCTTGTTTCTTAATTTATCACCTAAATTCATGTATTCATGTTAAAGGTTGTATCTTGACATCAAAGTTTGCATCTTTGCATGTGGATATTTTTGCATGAAAAGATTTAATCTTTGCATTGAAATTCCTATCTTTGATTGCATGGTTGTACCCTTAGCATAAAAGCTTGAATCTTTTTGCATTAAGATGTATTTTAATCTGAAGTGAAAGTTTCCATTTTTATAATAAAGCTTGCACTTTTATGTAGACATGGCAAAACGGGTCAAAATTTTCTGACCCGACCCGATTTTTTTTTTTTATTACTTGAAGTAAAAACGGGTTGACCAGTGACTCGACTTGTATTTTTTGCGAGTCAACCAGACCCAAACCCGAACTATTTTTAAAAACTTTTTTTTTGGTAAAAAAATAATAATAATAATTACAATATCGGTTTAATTGTTTGTGGTGAGCTTTAAGGAAACAATTGAGATATTTACATAACTGCATGCAAATTAATTGAAAGATGAATGGTTGGGTATTCTATAATGAGTAAAGATTTTTAGATATCAAATAGCAAAGTACATGCTAAAATAATCTAGTTACAGTAAAGTTAAAAATATAGATTTAAAATGTAGACATATGTGAGAAACATTTATAAGTGTGAAAATAGTAAAGCCAAAGTATCAAATTAGCATAAATTATGAATGCTTGGACTTATTTTTTAACAATTTATGTCCAAAATAAACGCCTTTTCAAGATATATTATGATATTTTCTAGAGAGTGTGTTGCTTAATAATGATATGATATTTATAAAAGAAACCATGTATAAATAAGTAAACAATCAAACTTTAATGTATATCTCAAATTGAAATAGAGTGCCAATCACAATTGATAATAGATTATAAAATTAATTTTTTAGATTGTAAATTTCTTATATGTTTTTATTCTTTGTCAAATGAGTTATCCAATAAGTCATTTGTAATTTTGTTTTATATTTTGGGATGTTGATATTGTATAGAAATAAAACTTGTGTATTTGTTTTACTTATTTTTGTGTAATTTTGTTTTAGATAGCAATGTTATGATTTGTATAATTTTAAAATTATTGAATAAGTTTTAATAAGTTTAACTTAATTCATTTTTAATATAAGTGGTGAATTCAAAGTAATACATTTTACATCAAGTAATTTATTGCATGACTTTTTAAATGGTAAATACACGTTATTTTCTTTATAATAATAAAAAAATTCATGTGAAAAATATGGGTCAACCTGACCCGACCCACAATCCGATAAACACAAACTTGTTTTTAATCTGCTTAAAATGACCTGTTTTTGACCCGCAACCCGTTTGACCAACAACCCAATTGACCCAACTGAACCCGGCCCTCCCGTTCTGCCATGTCTACTTTTATGTCTTAACTTAATTCTTTTTACATTAATGCTTCCTCTTTTTGCATGGTTACATATTTACCTTTGCTTGGTCGTTCTTGATTGTCATGCATTAATGCGTAGGCCATTCTTAAATCTTTGACAATGATGCTTTGATTGTGGCTAGATAGATTTGATGATGTAGGTTTCTAAGAAAAAAAAGATTTTTTTTTGGAGAAACTAAAAAAAAAAGATTTGAGGATAGTGTTTATGCGATACAATTTTATTTATGCTCTCTCTCTCTCTCTCTCTCTCTCTCTCTATATATATATATATATATATATATATATATATATATATATATATATATATATATATATATACACACTTTACACTTTGTATAACATTTTTTTTATAACATACTTTATATAACTTTAAACAATGTTATATCACTCAATATTTTTTAATTGAATGTGAATTTTGACAAATCCACTACTATATTATATTATCTTTATATATTCTACACTTACAAAATTTCAAAGTGATCAAAGGTCAATATTTTTAGATATAAGAGATAAGTTTATGAATCGAAATAACGTATAAAATTGTAAGTCTTTAAAAGTTTGTCATTATTTATTTTTAGTATTCTATCACAACTTGGGATAAAATTTGTGACACAAAATTATTGAATTTGAAATCTGGGATAACTTTTTATTTTTGTTAATTATTACTTTTTTTAATTTATTATCTTCTGAATAATTATTACAACCACGCAAGCACCTTATATATTCTGTAATCCACACTCATTGCTTCCATTAAAAATAACACACATTGTGACTTGTGAGTTTCACCGACTATCCCTCAACGACAAAAATAAAGTTTCCTCCCTCTCATGGTTCTTTAAACCACACACATTGCTTCCATTGAAAATAACATACATTGTAAGTTTCACCGACTATCCCTCAACGACAAAAATAAAGTTTTCTCCCTCTCATTGTCATGGGAGCTTTTTCTATGCCTGTTGCATTGCTACTACTTTCTCTTTTTCACCAAGTACATTGTGAGCATTCATACAAGGTGGGCCGAGTTGCAGAGAGTTCTGGCTCAGGCTGTGACCTTTACCAAGGGAATTGGGTTTTCGATACATCATACCCTCTTTACGATGTATCAAGCTGTCCATTCATTGAGAAGGAATTCGATTGCCAAAATAATGGCCGCCCAGACAAAGACTATCTCAGATATAGATGGCAACCCAGTGGCTGCAACTTGCCAAGGTACATACCCTGTTGTAGATATCTCTTTTTCTTTTCACTTATTTTAAAGTTTGCATGCTTTATACCCAATCGGATCCAATTTACTTTTACAAGAGATTGCCATGGATGATTATTTGTTCAAAACATTTTGGTTTGGCTTGCTTTGTTCTTTTTGGATAACAATCTGTTTTACAATATTGTCGGTTGAATGAGTTAAAGCCGGCTGGGTATATAGTGACTCCCTCAAAACGTAAGATTTTTGTTTGAAATTTTTTCACTTTTTTTTTTGGGTTCAAATAATTTGTTGCTATGGTAAATTTGGCGCCATTTTTAATTCAGTTGTTGACATCTTTATGGCTTTTTGCCTCTATATGATTGCTCTATGGGACTATGAAAATTTTGTTTAAATGAATAGAGACAATGCCAGACGAATGAGAACAAAGAATAGGACAATGTAGAATATTTTGGCATTCACTACACATGACAGAACAGAACATTGATACTTTTTCTTCTACTACAGATTAATTTACTTATACACAAAATAGTAAGACTACTTTCACGAACCGCATGTCTAGGATTACACCTCTGAAATATTTAATTAACAAAAAAAAACTAGGACTTTTATGTGATTCCCTTATGATTGAACTTGCTTTTCATGCATTTATAAGGTGGATATTGTAATTAATTAAGTTGGGCTGGTATCCTCGCTTATCTTGATTTGACTTAATCATTGAGTGTACAGCCCATAGAAATATTTATCATGGACCTAAATATATATACGTACAACAGATTGGAAATCATAATCTTACTTAATTTGCACTTTCCTCTTATTGGGAAAACAATGTGATTTGAGTTCTAATTTATTGGCTTCAACCTTAAAGATTTAATACTATAAAGTTCTAGATGTTTACCCATTTAAGTGCATGGGAGGCTCTAGCGATGAAGTGTCCATTGATTGTCTTTGACGTAGACTTTAAGGTTTGTTGACAGTTTCATGAAGAAAACAAAGTCCAACCGAGGAATTACCCACCCCCCACTCCCACCCCCTCCGCACCTTTTTCTGATGGGAAAGGCTTTGGCTAATATTCAATGTAACAAACCCAGAGAGAGAGAGAGAGAGAGAGAGAGGCCAAAATGTTTTTGTCTAAGCCTTTATGTGATGTGCTTTTTTTTTTTTATGAAAAGAAAATGGGTAAGGGACCAACCTGAGTTGGCGTTTTTCTTCTAATTTATTTTCTTTTATACTGCAAGAATCACTTTAATTAATATATTTTCTTACATAGGCTTTATTTAATAGAAAAATTGCAATGACCTTATTAAGGTTTGCTATTATTACATTCACTTGCCTCTAGTTTGGAATAAAGACCTTCACATCTTTTAGAATGCACATTATTTACATTTACCCCCTTAGAAAAAACTTTAAAACTTTGAGTATTGACTTTTTAGGCCTTCCATTCACTTTACTCAACCTTTATGTGGCTTTTCCATGGTCTTTTTCATTGTCAATTCATCACCCACTACACGTAACAACAATGATTATGATTCTGTTATCTATATGTCGCCTTTTCATCCATTTTTCAAGTAGTACTCATATTTTACCCAAATCTCAAGTTGTTGTGAGAATAGGTAGGGTGTGATGTCATATGTTATTTATTTATTTATTTAGAAAAAGTAGTAATAAAGCACACATTCCTAACACACTCACAACACAATTTTAATTAAAATTGTGATATCGTGTTTTGAAAACAAAATTTTAGACAAAACCTGATTAATACAAACTTGGTAGACAAGCATAGAAAAATGGACATTTATTAGGATTCATACATAACATATGGTCTATTAGAACTTAGAAGTCTCTTGGAGCCATTTTGTGTTGGTTTCTTAATTATTATTATTATTTTTTTATATCGAAATTATTTTCAAGAGGAAAAAAAGAAAAAGAAAAATTGTAGAATATTGATGTGGTTGTCATGATCATTTCCATCCACATGCAAGATTGGTAGAATGTAGGTAGCATAGGCTAATTTGCCAATAATGCTAGGATGATGCATATACATTAATTAACAGAAAATTGGTTTGCGTATAGGGTGTGAGAATCTTTTACCTAAAACTAAAAGGAATCATAATTTCTTCTAGGGGGTCCAATACAGTTGGATTCTCACGAGCAACAATGACCCAATTTTTAACTTCTTCGAATAAAGAAACAATCTTGTTGTCAAGTTGCTATCGACCTTTTTGTCCACAAATAGATAGAGATACATCTATTTTCAAAGCCAAAAGAGATTATATATATATTAATCATGGACATCTATCTTAATTGGACCACGCTTAATTTGTTCATGTAGATTCAATGGTGGAGATTTGTTGTCAAGACTTAGAGGGAAAAGCCTAATGTTTGTGGGGGACTCGCTGAGTTTGAACCAATGGCAATCACTGACTTGCATGCTTCATAGAGCTGTACCAGCGGCTAAATACAGCTTGACCAGGACTGGGGACATCTCCACATTCGCATTCCCGGTGAGATTAATTTGAGTTCCTTGAATTCTTAGTTTCACTACGTACGTTCATTTATTAATGCATATGTCATGACTAGTTAACTAGGGCCGGCACCATTTATTTATAATTATGGAATATTCTATTGTATTTTATGCAATAAACTGTATAGAAGATGCCTTTATATAAAAGGTATATGAGTGCAGTATAAGTAGTATGCTTTACTTTACATGTATATGCATTGGATGAAAAACCTAAAATGGGCCTAGAGTCTAACGTTAACACACACACACCAAAAAAAAGAAAAAAAGAAAAAAAAAAGAAAAAGAGGAGGGTCTATTACACATGCTTGTACATATTGTCATATGGTATATATACTTTCCAAAATAAGATAAACTATGACTTCAAGTCCAAGTTTTGAAGTTCTATTCTATGATTTGAAATCACAGTTTCCCTTATATTTGTAGGGCGTGTATACTACGTGTATATTAAAGAATTTGCACTAAACATTTTTCTTAAAAAAGTTATTGTGATGATGGGATAAATGAGTTTTTTTTTTTTAATAATAATAATTTGGAGAATATGCTGTTTCGGTTGTTTTTGGAATCTTGCAGAAGTATTTTAGTTAGTTGCTTTCGGAATCTTACAGAAGTATACGTCCAAGTAATTAGTTGCTTTTGAATGGCCCGCAAACTGGATAGGTTTAAGAATATAATTGCTTCTCATTGACTATAATATATAAGAATCATATATAGCATTAGTATAGAAACAAAAGTAATTAGCATTTAACAAAGGATAAAAACAAAAAAAGAAATAGAAAAAGTGAAAATTCTTAAGTTAACATACAGTAATCACATATCCGCTTCTCATATCCAAAATGGCAAATATTCACTACTCTATCTATTTGTATATGGCTAACTTGGAGGTTTCAATGAGTGGATGCTATAAGCCCTCGTTTTCACTCTGACATAAAAGGGAAAAATATAATTTACAAAATCATTTTCAACCGCGCATTTGGATCTTCTTCCTGAAAGTAGACAAGTTTTCCACCAATTGATCAAATTCCAAACAAATATATATGTTGCTTCACTAGGACCACATCTAACATGTTTACAGCTCATGTGACAGTGGGCAAATATGATGATTGGGCTTTGTCATATTAGGCAGAATCCGAATTTGAAACATATATCTAAGCCGACACTTCTATCTACTATTAGATGGATGGATTTGGATTAGCGATTGCATCATACAATTACTATCTAATGTGAGATGAAAAAGTTAACATAATAATTTTTTTATTTTTTATGTTAACTTTTTATTAACTTTTATATCTCACTAAATAGTAGAATTGTAGTACAATAGCCCTAACTATTACACCGTATCTAAATCATTCTTAAAAAATCATGAGACCTCTTTGAAGTTGAAATAGCATTGGGAGAATTCCCTATTATCTGGCTTTTGATTTCAAACTTCTAAGTCTTTTCTCTTTTTTATGTTTGTCTCTTTATATGAGCAAACTACAGTTTTAATAAAGTTATTTCTCTTTATCTAAGAAGGATAAATCTGTTATACACATAGTGTGTTTTTACACACTCATGTGTCATGCTTTCAGTTATAAAATACACTCAGTATAACAAGCATAATAACTACTTACCAACGACAAATACTTAATAAAAACTTGTGGAATAATAATAAGATGTATCCAAATAAACTAATTGGCATCATATAAATTTTAGACATAAGTCAATATGAATTGAAAACAATTATAGTAATTTAGCCACTACTCTGTTGTCTCTATGACTCTGGTAAATACTAAATATATCAAACATCATATTAAAGTGACATACATACGAAAATTTTTAAATTCTGAATGACTCCTAATTTTTTAGAAGAGATATAGGTGCTACACTTGCTCCATAACTTCATCATCTATGTACTCATGCATATTCCACAATTCACAGGCGTACAATGTTAAAGTGTTGTTCTACCGCAATGCATTCCTTGTTGATGTTATAAGCACAAATAAGGGGGCTGTTCTTAACCTAGACTCAATTGAAGGCGCAAAAGTATGGAAAGGAATGGACGTAGTGATCTTCAATACATGGCATTGGTGGACACACACAGGAAGAAAACAACCGTATGTAGAACACCCCCCCCCCCCCCCCCCCCAATTGTTAATTTGGTTTACAATTGTTGTGCTTGAACCCTATGTTGAAGTTGATGGATTTTCCATTCTATTCCTAATTAAATAAATTATTTTTGGAATATGATGCAGATGGGATTTTATTCAAGTTGGGGGTAAGACATACAAAGACTTGAATCGCTTGGTTGCATTCAAACTAGCGTTGAATACATGGGCTAAATGGATAGACTCCAATGTCGACCCCACAATAACCAAGGTCTTCTTCCAAGGTGTTTCTCCAGATCATTCAAAGTAAGTACCCTTGCCTTCTTCTTCTTCTTCTTTTTTTTTTTTTTTTTTTTTTTTTTTTGGTGCCTGCGGGCGCGTGTTGCTATTCTAGCTTTTAGTCTTTTTTTTTATGGTGAAAGCTCAATGTGTTGGAGTAAAGAGAAAAGACATTATAACCATCCTATATAGACTCACTCTTAATCAATTAGAATGGAAGCTTATAAAATAGATTCCTAAAGAAAAAAAAAAAAAAAAATCACTCGTTATTTATACATGCAATTAGTTAGTAATTTTAGTTATTTTGTATATACTCAAAACAGAGAATTTTTTTTTTGTGCCTCTTTTCTTATATTTGTATGTATATGTTTTATTGAATCAGTGCAAGTTTCTGGGGGGAACCAAATGCAAATCAATGCGCAGGGCAGACAAAACCATTGCTTGGCAATAATTATCCAGGAGGTCCACATCCAGCAGAGCTGCTGCTAGAGAAAGTGCTAAGCACCATGTTGAAGCCGGTCTACGCGCTCAAAGTTACAACCCTATCGCAACTAAGAAAAGATGGGCATCCATCAGTTTATGGACATGGTGGACACAGGGACATGGATTGCAGCCATTGGTGCCTAGCCGGAGTACCTGATACTTGGAATGAACTCTTATACGCAGCTCTCATTGTTAAGAACTAGAATAGTCTATTATTTTATTTCTGAAAAAAGAAAAAGAAAAAAAAGTCTATTCTTTTCCCCAAAAGCTGCGAAGAAATCAATAATTGTTGACATGAAGCCTATGTAAGAATTGTTGCTGGGCCTATATAAAATTTCACAATTCACGTGAAACTATTTACGTAAAAAGTAACTATTATGAGGGTCTCTATGGAATTTATATTGGTGCTGAGAAAACAAGGGGGCTAAGGGCCAAATCCATTTCTTATGTTTAGTTATATTATCATCATGAGGAATGATTTTTCTTTAAAAACAAAAACTATTCTTTCAAATAAGAAATAGTTATTCATTAAAAAAAAAAAAAATCTTAAAAGCTATTCAAGTCATGCAATAGCTCTAAATATAAGAATTCTTCAAAAATTATCGTTGGCTACTAGTCTCTTAAAACTTATACTCTGTCTCTCTCTCTATATATATATATACCTTTAAAAAAAATTTTGGGACCATCCTGAATTTTTTTTATGCCACTAAAATTAAATTTTGGTTCATAATTTGAGCAAATTAACAATATATTGGGATCTTTCAAGTAAAAAGGAAAAACTCAAAAAAAAAAAAAAAAGAACTAAAATTTGAAAAAAAAAAAAAAATTTATAATAAAACTACTACAGACTAGGCAGTGGCTTGATTCCTTCGACTAAGCACATTTCCCCATACAACACAATTTTCAACCTTTTATTATTTTTTATTACTGTATTATTTTTTCTCACCAGACATATTATTTTCTCTTGTTTATTTTTAACCACACTCGTTTTCTGTCTCCTCGATTTTTATATTTTATACTTTTAAATTTTATCACATCTTTATCTACACTTTTACATCTACGTTTTACCTTTCTCCTTGTTTGTAACTTCTGTGTCTTCTACCAATACTAGTGTGGCAGTGCCTCTTCTCAAGTTTTGAGTCTCAAATTTTTCAATATGATTTTTTTTTAGCTGTACAAGTACTTTTGTTCATTTCTTTTCATTTCTTTTCTTTTTTTTTCCTTTTGAGGTTTTTTGGTTTACAGAATGCAAATTTGTTTTGGATTTAAGAACAATTTTTTTTAAAGCACAAAATTCATGCCGGTTGAATCTTGAATTTCGGCCGGTATTTACCGAAACATCCCGAAACACCTGAAATAGACCAAAATGACCCGAAATTTTTTCCGAAGTGGAATAGTGTGGGTTGCTATTTCGGTTTGTTTATGGGCACTGTATTTTCCAACCATTATGGCCGGAACGGAATGGAATTAATAACATTGAATCAAATCTAATTACCTAAAGGCTAAAAATAAATAAGATTTTGTAATTTATGCTTCCTAAGGAACACCCTGAACAAAATTTCTGGAGCCGCCACTGTATATATATATATATATATTATTGAAAAAATGTTTTCATCTTATACAAATTATGTGCAATAAAAAACAAAACCAAAATCTATTTCTATATTCCTAGAATACATGCACTTATGAATTTTCAAATTAGGGTTTAGAGAATCACACCTTTGATGCATCTACTTTAAAAAACTCATCTTGAGATCTCCTTGATCTTCATTTTAATTTGTTATAAGATGGAAGGTAATGAGTAGTATTTTTTTATTATATTATATATAGAAAGTGAGGAATATTATATTTCATTTCCAAAAAATGAGTCACATAGCAAAAACCTTCTCTCTCTCTCTCTCTCTCTCTCTATATATATATATATATATATATTATTGGAAAAATATTTTCATCTTATACAAATTACAAATTATGTGCAACAGAAAACAGAACCAAAATCTACTTCTATGTTCCTCTAGAATATGTGCACTTTTGAATTTTCAAATTAGGGTTTAGAGAATCACACCTTGGATGCATATACTTTAAAAAGATCATCTTGAGATCTCCTTGATCTTCATTTGAATTTGTTATAAGATGGAAGGTAATGAATAGTATTTTATTATTATATTATATATAGAAAGTGAGGAATATTATATTTCATTTCCAAAAAATAAGCCACATAGCAAAAACCTTTTTTTACAACTCTCTCTCTCTCTCTCTCTATATATATATATATATTATTGGAAAAATATTTTCATCTTATACAAATTACAAATTATGTGCAACAGAAAACAGAACCAAAATCTACTTCTATGTTCCTCTAGAATATGTGCACTTTTGAATTTTCAAATTAGGGTTTAGAGAATCACACCTTGGATGCGTCTACTTTAAAAAGCTCATCTTGGGATCTCCTTGATCTTCATTTGAATTTGTTATAAGATGGAAGGTAATGAATAGTATTTTTTATTATATTATATATAGAAAGTGAGGAATATTATATTTCATTTCCAAAAAATGAGTCACATAGCAAAAATCTTTTTTTACAACTCTCTCTCTCTCTCTCTCTCTCTCTCTCTCTCTCTCTCTCTCTCTATATATATATATATATATATATATATATATATATATATATATATATATTATTGGAAAAATATTTTCATCTTACACAAATTACAAATTATGTGCAACAGAAAACAGAACCAAAATCTACTTCTATGTTCCTCTAGAATATGGTAATTTGGAATGTGCGCAACTAAATTATTATGAAAATTTGGAATGTCCTTTGAAGATTCATAATATGGTAATTAGTCATTTATGGTGCACAAAATCATTATTTATTTTTGGTATCTAATTACGATTTGGGTTAAAACTTGAAACAAAATTATTGATTGGTAATTTGGGATTACCTTTCTTTTTTTGAAATTATTACCTTATTTTTTACATTTATAATCTTCTAAATAATTATTATATATTTAATATTTTATAATCCATACATATTGCTTCTATTCAAAATCACATACATTGTGAGTTTCACCGACTAACCCTGAACAACAAAAAACAACAAATTCTGCCTCATGGTCATGGGAGCTTTTTCTATATCTGTTGCATTACTACTACTTTCTCTTTTGCACCATGTACACAGTGAGCAATATTCTTACAAGGTGGGACAAGCTGTAGAGAGTGGCTGTGACCTTTACCAAGGGAATTGGGTTTTCGATACATCATACCCTCTTTACAATGCATCAAGCTGCACATTCATTGAGAAGCAATTCGATTGCCAAAAGAATGGTCGTCCAGACAAAGATTATCTCAAATATAGATGGCAACCCACTGGCTGCAACTTACCAAGGTACATACCCTTTTCTATATATCTTTTTCTTTTCACTTATTTTAAAGGTTTGCGTGCTTTATAGTTAATTTATATCCAATCCAATTTAATTTTACAAGAGATGTCCATATATGGATGATTATTTGTTCATAAAAATTCGTTTGGTGTACTTTGTTCTTTTTGGATAACAATCTGTTTTGCAATATTATCGGATGAATGGATTAAGATTACTGTTAGAAAATTTTCCAACTTTTTTTGTTGGTTCAAATATTTTGTTGCTATGGTAAATTTGGCGCCACTTTTAATTTCTTGACATCTTATGGCTTTTGCCTCTATATTGATTGCTATATGGGACAATGACATCTTATGGAAGCATATAAGCAAATTGCAAATCCTCGGATTGGTCACTTGACCTCTTTTAGGGTCTGTTTGGGATCCGCTTATTTTACTGAAATTGAAAAGTATTTGTTGAAAGTACTGTGGATAAAGGTAAAAGTTAGCTAAAATAGTACAGTGGGACTCATGTATAGTACCAAAAAGTATAATAAGACCCATGAATAGTAGCAAAAATAAGCTGAATAGTAAAATATGCTTGTCTCTTAATTTGGAGCCAAACACACACTTAATATGCAAATTATTTACATTTATTTATTTGGCGGATGATAGAAAGAAGCACTAAAAAGGCCCAAAAAATACTTTAAAAAATTCCAAATTTCCTATAAGATGGGTGTGGATGATAGTATGAGCGGAGGATAAAATTAGTGGGCTAAGTGGAGCTTAATTTGTGTTCAATCTAGTTTGTGTTCAATGTATGGGAGAATTTTTTATGCTTAATCCATGGACCGGTTTGCCCATGTTTTGGCACATTTTAGTCCAGTTATTTTAGGATATTTATTTGTCGCTTCAGATTTGGGTATAGCTATTGACTTGCAGAGCTGTAATATACGGTGGCTGTTATATTTTTCTCTTTGACATACTAAAAACGCAACAACTCCATGGACGTACATGGGAAAATTGCCAATACTAGTAATTCTTTGTGCCATGTGATTGTTGTTTCTTTTGAGTATTTGTTTCTCTATTTTTCACATCTCTCACACACAAATATATGTATGTTTGCGTGTGTGCTAATCATGAATATCTTAATCGGACTCTGCTTAATTTGTTCAATGTAGATTCAATGGTGGAGATTTGTTGTCAAGACTTAGAGGGAAAAGCCTAATGTTTGTGGGTGACTCGTTGAGTTTGAACCAATGGCAATCACTCACTTGCATGCTTCATACAGCCGTACCGACGGCTAACTACACCTTGACCAGGACTGGGGCCGTCTCGACATTCACGTTCACGGTGAGATTATGAGTTCCTTGAATTCTTTGTCTAACTATGTTCTTTATTAAGGCATATTTCATGACTAGTTAATTAGAGTTATGAAATAATTCTTTTGCATTTGAAGCAATTAATTTAATAGTTTTTTTCCTCCCCCAACCCAGGGCCGGCTGAATGGTGGAGCAA
This sequence comes from Quercus parvula, assembly GCA_030820535.1. Taxonomy (NCBI): domain Eukaryota; kingdom Viridiplantae; phylum Streptophyta; class Magnoliopsida; order Fagales; family Fagaceae; genus Quercus; species Quercus parvula. Next base: position 44,367,882 of record JAUAME010000004.1, read on the forward strand.
AAAATGCAATCGCCTAAGGCCCCAAGTGAAAAACAAGCCCCCAAATTTTAACCAATAGGATTATTTATAATTAATAAATAAAATAATTTTGTTTTACTAGATGAAAATAATATAAAAAATAAAGAAAAATGCAACATCCACAATATTTTTCACAATACTTTTACAACTAATGCTAAGTACCAGGTTGTTACAACCTATTGTTGATGGCAAAAAAAAATAATTATAGTGATATTTTCAAATAGAAAACAAAAAGTAGCTTAAAATTTAGGATTTGTTATAAAAAATATTGTGAATGTTACACTTCTAAAAAAAAATAAGAATAATAATAAGAGTTTAGTTAGCAAACTTTTACTAGTTTTCATCTAAGTCTACCACTAATATCATTGTTTTACTTACTACTATCAATTTACCACATCAACAAGTATGAAAAATTTTGTCAAATTTTTTCTGTCTATAAAATTTTTAAAAAAAGAAAAAATTCTACGTAGTTCATGTTAATTAGTAGTAATTTTGCATCTCAAACAAGATGATCAATTTTCGCCTTAGGCCCCCAAATGCATCAAGCCGCCCCTGCCCCAACCCCAACAAATTCTTAGCTCCGCAATGCTGACCTCCCTAGAAAGGAAAAAAAAAAAGGTTCCTTAAGCCACCACTGTGTACAAGGGGTGTTTTTATATAGAAAGTATATGATTATGAGCCGGGCAGAACTAGGATTTTACTTTGCAAGGGCTGAGACGAAACTATCACATTGATTCACAATTCAAGAAAAACTCAAAGTACCGCACAAACATGTCTTGGATTTTTAATTTCAAAGTGAGTCATAACTCATATATATTGCATACAAAAGTTATATTTCTACAAAATTATCTTATATGAAAGTTTTACATCTTTCCAAACTCTGTTGAGTGTACAAAACTTTTATAATTTGCTAAACAAAAATGTCATAGTTGGGTGCCCAATTATTTTCTTGGGGGCCAGGTCTATATATAAAAAATATTGGTGAGTCTTATATTTGCCTACTATTATTTTAATTTTTAAAAATTTTGTGAGGGGGCATCGCCCCCCTATGTTAGACATGGTTCCACCCTTCAATATGAGTGCAGACTGTGCAGTACAAGTAGAGCATGCTATACAAGAAACTCAAAATGGGCCTAGAGTCTAAGGGACTAATATATAACTAAAAATAAAAAATTATCATGAAGAAGGAATAAATGAGTTTCTTTTTTTAAATAATAATTATTTGGAGAATATGCTGTTTAGGTTGCTCTTGGAGTTTTTCAGAAGCATATGTCCAAGTTATTTGCTTCTTCTTTTTTTTTCTTTTTCTTTTTTAATTTTTTTAATTTTTATGGGAAGTTGCTTTTGAATGGCAAGTAAACTGGGTAAGTTTAAGAATATAATTGCATCTCGAGGTTAAATCTTGGGATCATATTCCAAACATGTATGTTGCTTCACTATAGACCACATCTTACAATGATTACAACTCGTGGCAATGGGCAAATATGTCGACTGGACTTTGAAATGTTAGGGAGAATCGTAATTTGAAACATGTATCTCTGCCGACATGTTATCAAAAAAAAAAATATATATATATATATATATATATATATCACCACCGACAAATTAATCTATCTACTATTAAATATAATCCTGACACTCTTTGTAGTTGAAATTAATAGATTTTTCTCTTTTTGATGTTTCTCTATATATGAATAAATTACTGTTTTAATAAACTATTATTTCCCTTTATATAAGCATAACAATGTTATAATATCAACTTAGGTGTGACTAATAATTAAGTAAAAAATTTGGGAATAATAATTAGATGTATCTTTTTTTTTTAAAAACAATTAGATGTATCTGAATTAACTAATACGCACCATTTAAATTATACAACTTCATTGGTAGAAGCTCTACGTTTGAGAATAAGAAACAATCGACATAGTTTATACATAACAATATTTTATATATACTTGGATAGAATATGCTACTCAAGTTATTGCCTTCAATTTTCTAAGAATCTTTTATACGAAAGTAAATGTTATTATTTATGTCAGAAGAGATTCAAAAGGCTGATTTTACATTCTCAAATAATAATAATAATAATAAAAGGCTGATTTCAATTTATTATTTCATTTACAAATTAATTTAGAACTTTTATATTTTATAAATAAGTTGCTTAGAACTTAATCTCACCTCGATCTTCAAGAAATTATTATCATAGTTCCGAATGAAAACTTCTAAATTTTGTATGACTTTGATATTTTAGAAGATAGACGCTACACTTCCTCCATAAATTCACCATCTATGTACTCATGCATATTCCATAATCCACAGGAGTACGATGTTAAAGTGTCGTTTTACCGCAATGCATTCCTTGTTGACATTACAAACACAAGTGAGGGGCGTGTTCTTAACCTACACACGATTGGAGGTGCACAAGTATGGAATGGAATCGACGTAACAATTTTCAATACATGGCATTGGTGGACTCACACGGGAAGTGAACAACCGTATGTAGAACCCTTATTATTGTTACTTTAATTTGGTTTATAATTTTTGTGCTTGAACTCTCTATGTTGAAGTTAATGGCTTTTCTATCCTATTCTTGAATAATTATTTTTGGAATATAATGCAGATGGGATTTCATTCAAACAGGGGGAAAGATTTACAAGGATATGAATCGCTTGGTTGCATTTGAGATAGCCTTGAAAACATGGGCTAAATCGATAGACTACAGTGTCAACTCCACAAAAACTAAGGTCTTCTTCCAAGGTGTTTCTCCAGATCATTCAAAGTAAGTACCTTGCATTTTCTTTCTGTTTTTGTTATTGTTGCTTTGTTGCAATTCTAGCATTTAGTCTTTTCCCTAGAAATTTTTAAAAAGGAACAAAATTACTTATAACTTTGATTTATGATAAATTACCGATTCTCCTAAAAGTTTAAGTTAATAAGAAGTTATAATTTTAATTATTTAACCATAATTCTAACTCCCCCCTTAATAAATGGGGTCCAACATGTAAGATGTTTTTTAACATTTTAAATGAGAGGTAGAGTGAAGACAATAATCAAAGTATGATAAATTATTGATTCTCCCAAAAGTTTAAAATTTTAGAAAATGGTGAATTAATTTACTTGACTATAATATTAACAGTTTCAGCAACTGCTAAATTTCTACACTTCATTGTGCTGAAAGTTCAATGATTGTAGTAACGGGAAAAGACATTGTAACCATCCAATTGATGGACAGACTCGTTCTTGATCAATTAGTATTAAAAGATAAAATCGCTTCCAAATTTAAAAAAAAAAAAAAAAAAAAAAATCACTCATTATTTATACAATTAGTTAGTATTTTTAGTTATTGTACATCCTCATAACATAGAAAAAAAAAGTGCCTCACTTCTTATAATTATATTTATGTTTTATTGAATCAGTGGAAGTTTCTGGGGGGAACCAAGTGCAAATCAATGCGTGGGGCAAGCACAACCATTGCTTGGCCAAAATTATCCAGGAGGTCCAGAACCAGCAGAGCTGGTGGTAGAGAAAGTGCTCAGCACCATTTCGAAGCCGGTCTACTTGCTCAATGTTACAACCCTATCGCAACCTAGAAAAGATGGGCATCCATCATTTTATGGAATTTTTGGACACAGGTTCATGGATTGCAGCCATTGGTGCCTAGCCGGTGTACCTGATACTTGGAATGAACTCTTGTATGTAGCTCTCATTCAGAACTAGAATGGCATATTATTTTCCTCCATAAATTATAAGCGTCCTTTAGAAAAATGAATTCAATTCAAACCGGAAAGGAATCAGTAAAAGTTGACATGGTGCCTATATACGAGAGAATTTTGTTGAGCCTGTATTAGAATTCACATGATACTATTGCCGCAAAAGGTGACTATGGACCTCAATATTGGTTCCAAGAAAACAAGGGGCTAAGGGCAAAATCGATTATCCAAAAGCAATTCCAATTATAACTAAGTATATCTGCTCGAAAAATATTGAATTTTATGTTCAAAAATCATCATAGGAAGGCGAGCTATCATAGGTGAGTTTGGATTCACAAATAACAAAATCACTTTAGGGCTCTCTCAAATTATTTGTACGTGGGAGGATCCTACGGCCAAAGCTAACAAAACTTTTGTGATTGTGTCTATTTTTCTTTTATGTAATTTTTTTTTCTAGTATTTATTTTGGAGATCTTTTTAAAGTCATAATAGTTTTACATACAATCTTATGTGTGAATGCTATCTAAGGGCAAGTGGGAGATTGTTGGGGTTTATGCCATAAAATCTAATTTATTGACATGTCATAAATAATTAAATTGTTTAATTATATGAAACTATTTATAAATGAACTAATGAAACATTATCATAGTTCTTGAGATGCATTGTATGTGATTTATGTGATTTAGTCACAGAAGATATAAATCACAAGTTCCTTGTAAACTCAAAACGTAGTTCGTAGTCAGTTATGAAATTGGGCGTTTCATCTGCAAAGACTATAACACATTAACTAAGATGGTTTGTCTTGATCATGAAAGTGGAGACTTTTAGTTGATGTGTTGATGTGTCTTAAGTGTTAAGACACATTGAATTGAATTGCTGTGAGATTAATTATTCAATCAATAACTGTCACCCGAAGGATTAATCTCATGACTTCATATTTCATAGACTCTCAATCCTAAGAGGATGAACCCAATCATGAAATGTAGGTTACTTTGATATATCAGGAGTGAAATCTAATATTGACAGTCAAAATCTCAATATGTTGGGTAACCACACGTAGTGTTGAGGAAACACATATTCTCAAGATGAAATTCATAATCTCTTTTATAGAGACACGAAATATCCCTTGAGATAAGTTTAATGGAAACTGGTTATTCAGGGCGCTCACTTTAGTAAGGAGTTACTAAAGTTTATATTTATTGAAATCAGATTTCAATAAATATGAATAACTAAAAGATTAAACCGAGAACTCAAGGATGAAATAGTTGTTTACAAAGTGACAGTTCATTATGACTTTTTTTATTATGGATATTTCATGGAGGGGTAAAATGATATTATTAGAGTCTTGGGATATAATTTATTAATAAGGCATAGAATGCAATTATATTTATATAGTGGTATTAAATATAATTAATGGTAACTTTGGACTTGTCAAGAATTGATAGATAAGCACAAGGCCCATTTGTTCCCTTTGGTCCCATCTCAAGGCACAAATTAAAGCCCAATTGGACAGATCCAAAAGGCTAACCCAATTAGATAATCAGTTTTTATTTAATAAGAATTATTAAATAAAGTAACTACCATGGTAGTTAGAATGTACGTATGATGAAAAGAAAAGAAAATAGTTTTTCTCTACAATGAGAAGAAGAAGAACTTTCTTTGAGAATCAACGTACATAAAAACTGATTGAGAGACCACTCTTCTCGGGCACCATTTGGAGTTAGGATGTTGATTAGAGGTATTCTCAAGTCTTGTTTTTGAATTTCATTGCATCAAGGTGCGCTTTCTATTCTTTGTTCTATAATTCAAGGTTACATGTTATCTCTCATAAATGAAGTAGATCCGTGTTCGTTGCTTCCACTGTGTGTTTTGTATGAGATGAAAAATTAGATTTTCCAACAATTCTACCAAGATGTAATTGTATAATCAATTAATGAATTTGAGATATTTTTGGACATGTAATTGTATTTTATTTTTTTTTATTTTTTTGTATAAAAAATAAGTGGTGAGAATTACCCAAAAGAGAGGTGCCCTAAACACCCAAATCTCTTTTTGAGAGCACCCCTCCAAGAAGCACGGTCTCTCATAGTGGCGACTCTGCTAGGCTAAGTTTCATGTTAGACTTTAAGTGACCAATTATATAGCCTTGTTTTTTGTATGATGTTTTTGTTTGTTTGATTGTCTATGTCTTGAGATGTTTGTGTGATATTTTGTTTGAATTTGTCATGTTGATTGTTAAAAGCTTTCCCTAACTGTCACAATGTGTGCCATCAAAATAACAAATATGCATGCACCCATCTCAACATATGGTGGTAGTAACCATAGATCACCAATCTTCATTAGATTTGAGTACCCAGTGGTTAACTCACCAACTTATAGCCCAAAGTCCTGGATCATTTCTTGTTGACTACAAAGGATAGAACATGCCGTTTGGACCAAAGTAATGTTCATCACATTACAAGTTGGGAGGTGTAATGTCCTAGCTATGGGAAACAATGAAACAACAAACCCACCCTACAATGTAATGACTTAGAACCTACCCTTAAGCTGGTCCATGTTAATATTGCATTGCATCTTGTGTGTGTTTGTTTGGTTGATAGATTGATGTAGATGGGAACCTAGCTTTGTTTGACCCAACCAAGCCTTTTCTTAGGGGAGAATTTGGTCAAGATCAGAGGGAAGACTCCAAAAAGAATCCAAGGACGAAACTCAAGCTAGCAGTTCCAGTTCCAAGCCTATCACAGTACTAAGGCTTGTCAGCATAGAAGGCACCCCACAGTTACAACATCTCAATCTTGTGTTTGACTTATAAGACAACCCAAGCCACAAGAAGTCCGAAAACTCCATCACCATGGCAGAAGGGGGAGAGCATCCAAACACTGAAGAGCCAATGAACACTCAAAAGCTACTAAACACCATGGTAGCAAGTCAAATCCAGTTGAGGGAAGACATAAACCTTATCATATAGCAGTTTTAGAACTTAAAGGGTGGCCAAGAGGAGAACCAGACCGATTGGAATCCCCCTATCTTGGAGGGTGAGAAGAAGATTAATGAAAGGATAAATAAGGTGGAAGAGATGATCAAAATGGCCTGCAAGATGGTAGACCTCATGGATTACCAATCACTCTCACTTTTCCCAGATGTAAGATTGCCTCCCAAGTTGATGCCAACCTTGGACAAGTTCGATGGTACAAGATGCCCCAAGTCCCATTTGAAGATGTACATGAGGGCTATGCAACCCCTAGGAGCAATTGAAGAACTACTTGCTCAACTGTTTCAAAATACCTTGACCGAAGTCGCTCTTAGGTGGTTTCTCAACCTAAATGATGCTAGAGCAAGAAGTTGGGAGGACATATGCCGTGAGTTTCACAATTAGTACAAATACAACATAGAAGTGGATGTGACGAGAAGAGTTTTGGAGACCACTAAACAAGAGCCGAAAGAGTCCTTCTCTGCCTTCATTACCAAGTGGAGGTCCAAAGCTGCATAGATGATGAATAAGTCAAGTGAAGAAGACCAATTAAGCATGGTTGTAAAAAACTTGTTACCTATATACTATAAGTATTTGTTTGCTTAGTATTTTCCTAATTTTAAAGCTTTAATTGCTGCAGGTACCCAAATTGAGGATACAATAAATAATGGCACCATAAAAAATGAGGATGCACCAAGGTTTAAAAAGAATTTAAGGTCTAGTTCTAAAACTATGGAAGTTCCTAATATATACAAAAATGATCCTTACCAACTTATTGCCCCTATTGCCCCAATGCAAATATCATAAGGGCCGCCTCCAAGGCCTATGAGGGAATTTCATGAGCTATATATGCTCGTAAGTCAAGTGTTTGAAAAACTAAAAGTAAAGGGGTTGCTAAAAGCCTTAGACCCAAGACCAATACCAAACCCATTACCTACAAGATTTGATGTGAGTAAGAGGTGTGCCTACCATTAGGGCCCAGGCCATGACACTGGCAAGTGTTTTAGCCTTCATCATGCAATTTAAGATTTAATAGACACTAAGGTGATTGCATTGCCTACAAGGCCTAGCATCACCAATAATCCTTTACCCAACCACAATTTTGGAGGAGGACCGAGGATTAATTACTTGATGACTGGAGAGGAAGGTGAAAAGGACCCATCTGAGTTAATTTATGACTTACCCGAGTGCTTTATGATGACATGGGAAAAGTTGATGGGTATGATATCCACTGTAGGGTATGATATATGGAGTGAAGTTGCTACAGAAACCCCAAATTACCCAATATCCATATATGGGGGAGACACTTTAAACCCCAATCAAACTACTTAACATCCACAAATGGGGGGAGACACTTCAAATCCCAATCAAATTACCCAACACTTATATATGAGGGGAGACACTTTGAACCCCAATCAAACAACCCAACACCCACATATGGGGGGGGGGGGGAGACACTTCGAACCCAAATCAAACAACCCAACATCCACATATGGGGGGAAACACTTCAAGCCCCAAGATACCGAACTAAATGACCCATCAAAAATTGCCCATATCACAAGGGGAAGAGACACTTCAAACCCCCACACCTGGAGACAGACAACCCGATAGAAGCCTTGAACAAATCTTCCCAACAAACTCTCACTAAAGAGGATGAGGTCCTCAAGCAGTTGTAGAAGACGCAAATCAATATATCTTTATAGGGTTTACTCATGGCCTCATGCAAGCACCAGCAGAATCTGGTAGACCTTCTCAATCAAATCCAAGTCCCTACAACTACTACTTCTCAAGATCTAAATGCTATGATTGGATCTATAAGTAGGGAACTCACTATTTCCTACTCTGACAAAGATTTGATGAAGAAAGGGAAGCACCACAATGACTCATTGCACATTATTGTAGATGCCAAAGGTAAGAGGATACCAATGGTCCTAATTGATGACGAAAGTGCCTTCAATGTGTGTCCTTTAAAAGTTGCAAGTTGCCTGGGCCTAAACATTGAGGATTTTGTGCCAATTAATCAGCATGTGAGAGCATATAACAATAGTAGAAGAAAGGTCTTGGGAACCGTGACACTAATGATCAAGAAAGTGGAATTTCAAGTGCTGAACATAGTTTCATGCTTCAATATGCTCCTTGGGCGACCATGGATCCATGATATAGAGGTCATACCTTCATACCTATACCAAAAGGTTCAGTTTTCGCATGAAAGAGCCATTGTTACCATATATGGCGATGTTTTGACCATACCAAAGCCCTTTTTGGTATAGATTCTAAGAAAGAGCCATTAACCTTGGGTGGCTTTGAAATTGAGAAGCCTGGTTTTGGAAGAAGAGAAGAAGAGGTAAAAAAAGATTCCTATGGACTTTGCTCCCTACAACAATAATAATATGGTGGCAAAGATGAGGAGAATGAATTATTTTCCAAGGACGAACTTGGGGAAGACTGTGAATGAAGCAACTGCTCAAGTTTCGATAATTCCTACTACCACATCACCTTTTAGGCTAGGTTATAAACCTACTAATGATGACTTGTTAGAAATGAAGGTGAGAAGAATGGCTCATGCAAAGGCCAAAGCAAAAGGACTTCCTTGTCCCCTGAAACCCGTAAAGCCTTACACTCCTACATTGAACAAAAAATTTGTTAAAGTTGGAGATAATCAACGTTATTGGGGATTCCCTAAACCAAGATACAATCCTGAGTTGAAAACCATGGTGCCTGGGTTTAAGCTATTCTTTGATTGTAACAACAAGTTTCTAGAACTGAAGAAGAAAGACATAAATTAGGACCCAATTAATTGGGTTGATTACATGGATCCTGATGCAATGACCACACTTTTAGGAGATGCCGTCTGCAATATAGAAGAAGAAGAGTATTGGGAGGCTTGCCAACATGCATTGAAAAGCCCATATGAAGTAAGAACAAATGATGAAGATGAGGAAAGGAGAGAAGCCCCTAGCAATGATGATGAAGGTAGCAACAAGAGTGATAGTAGTAGTAATAACAGCAGTAGTGACCATGGAGATAGTGAAGTCCAAAGACCGTGAAGGGCACGTACTAGCTTTACAGAAGTTCTTTGAAAGAATCCAATTCTATAAATTGCGGTTGAATCCAAAGAAGCACACTTTTGGCGTAACATCCAAAAAGCTGTTAGAGTTTATGGTAAGTCAGAGGGGAATTGAAGTGGATCTTGAAAAAATCAAAGTAATTATGGAGATGAAGCCTCCCAAGCCTAAAAAGGAGATTTGAGGATTTCTAGGGAGGATGCAATACATTAGCAAATTTACAGCCCAGCTTACCATGACATGTGAGCCTTTTTTTTGACTGCTCAAGAAAGAAGTTCCCACAGTATGGAATGAACAATGCCTAGAAGCTTTTGAAAAGATTAAGAGTTATTTGATAAACCCACCAATACTGGTCTCACCGGTACCTGAAAAGCCATTATTGTTATATCTCACAACTACAGATACAGCAATGGGGGCTTTGCTTGCTTAGTATCTAGAAGAGTCTAGGAAAGAGAATGCGATTTATTACATTAGCAAGAAGATGTTGGCTTATGAAGAGAAGTATTCACCACTTGAGAAAACAGGGCTAGCACTTGTATGGGCAACCCAAAAATTCAGACATTACATGCTTGCTTTCAAGGTCTTGTTGATTGCAAGAATGGACCTTTTGAAATATCAAATGGAGAAACCTATGCAAGATAGGAAAACAGCTAAATGAGTTCTGCTTTTGTCAAAATTTGATATTAAATATTTGACTTAGAAGTCTATAAAAGGAAAAGCAATTGCTGATCACTTAGCCCACTGTTCACCCAAAGAAGCTAAAGAAATTCAAGGAGATTTTCCAGATGAGGATATCATGGGGATAGAGTTAGAACAATGGAAGATGTATTTTGATGGAGCAACTAATCAGAATGGAAGTGGCATTGGAGTTCTCCTAATTTCTCCAAAAGGGGTACACATCCCACTTTTCAGTAGGCTCAAATTTCCTGTCACTAATAATGCCACTGAATATGAATCTTGCATTATAGGGTTACAAGTAACCTTACATCTTGGAGTAAAAGAGTTGGAAGTATATGGTGATTTAACCTTGATAATTTCTTATGTTCAAAATAGATGGAAGATCAAGGAAGAAAAACTGATGCCTTATCATAAATGTTTGTAGAAGTTGGCCTCGAAATTCAGTAAGATTCAGTACCAGTATGTGCTAAGAATGTAAAATCAGATTGCAGATACTTTAGCAACAATTACATTCATGATGGATGGACCTAAGGAGGATGAAACTCGACTAATAGTGGTGGAACAAAAAAAAGAGCCAACTTATTGTATGTTAATAGAAGAAGATAAGGGAATGAATAGGGAAGGTGAATGGTATTTAGACATTTACAGTACCTCAAGGATGGGACATATCCAAAGTTTGCAAACAACAATAACCAATTGACCATTAGAAGATTGTCCATTACCTATATTATTTGTGGTGAGAGGCTTTACAGAAGATCATATGGCGGGATTCATCTCCTTTGTGTGATTGCCACGAAAGCACAACAAATAGTTGAAAAGGTTCATGAGTCAAGTTATGGGCCGTATATGAATGCACATATGCTATCACGAAAGATAATGAGACAAGGTTATTACTGGATTATTATGGAAGTAGACTGCATAGCTCATGTTCGAAAATGCCACCAGTGCCAAGTCCATGGAGATCTAAAGCACATGCCACCTATGCCATTACATACCATGACTTCACCTTAGCCGTTCTCTACATAAGGAATAGATATTATTAGGAATATTCACTCAATAGCATCTAATGGCCATGAGTTTATACTTGTTGCTATTGATTACTTCACTAAATGGGTGGAAGTTGCCTCATACAAGGTTTTGAACTCAAAGAAAGTTTCTCAGTTTATTCAAACCATGGGTTGCATTTCAAGGGAGAAATAGAGAAGCTACTTTGAAAGTTCAATATTCAACACCATAAATTCTCACCCTACCTTCCTCAGACTCCCTCTAAGAGTGAGCTATTTAAGAATGACAGATGCAGAGAGGTGTTTGAGAAACTGAACTGTAAGAGAAAAATTTGGGCTGAGCGTTCTATTATGTCAGATGATGTTGATCTTGCCATTACGGCAAACTTTAAGAGTAAAGGCTGGCTGTCTTTGTTGGAAGTAGATCATCCACCCCCAACCGCCCTGATTAGAGAGTTCTTTTCGAACCTCTCTTGCCACGTCTATGATTCCAACACCCTTGTTAAGAGTTGGATACGAGGTGTTGAGTTCACCATTACCCCTAGGGTAGTGGTTGATGCTCTTGGGGTTCTAGTCGTTAGGGAGCCTGTTTATCCTTAAAAGGAGTCTCCACCCCTTGATGACGTTATGTCATATATCACTAAGTCTTCTATCTAGTGGGGTTCTGATCCTCGGATCACGTTCACTGAGCTTACTGAGACTACCTACCTTTTCTTTAGGATATAGTCTGTCATTCTTTGTGGCCTATCTCTCATCTCCACACCATCCCTCTTGAGCGATGCGTGTTTCTGTACACTCCTATTTTTGGTGTGCCTATTACCTATTAGTTTTCCTCATCTGTTTCTTCATTCTTTGAACGAAGTTCATAGGAGTTCTGCTGTTGCCCATGCTCTTATTCATCCAATTTTCATTCATTGGATTTTGTTGTTTCTCAGTCTAGTTGATTTCCTTATTGGTGAGCCCGTTCATGTTATAGCTCCCATAGGTGCCACCTTCCTTAAGTAGAGGGCTGCTCACTTAAGAGTTGGCTCTACGCGTCCTAAAGGTGTGCCTTTTGGTGTTGTACCCCCTCCTCCCTCTTCTACAGGTGTTAATACTGCTGAGGCGTCTGGTGCTGCTGCTGCTGATGCTGATGTTCCTCCACTGACTACTTCGGATGATTCAGACATTCGATGTACGTTGGATCATGTCTTGACCGTTCAGGCGGCTCATGGACAGATTTTGGTGGACGTGCTCGATGAGACTCGTGGCTTGTGCGCGGAGTTAGCACAATTTCGACAATCCTCACCGCCACCTCCTTTTGATGATGGATTTTGATTACCCTTTGGCATTCCGTCACGAGAAGGAGGAGTACTTTTAGATTTTGAGACTCTTGTAGAGGTTTTTGTTTTCATGGGAAGATTATTTTTTGTCACTAGAGCCTGTGGAGATTAGATTGTATCTAGGTGCTTCACTTTGTATTTACCTTTTTAGCTCTTGATGTATTCTTATTGGGCTATTTATTTTAAGGGGAGATACATTTATTGTTTCATATGTTTCTTGTTTCACTGCTTATTGACTTATATTCATGATGTTATTTATTGATATTTGTCTTTATTTTATGTTTTGTGAAATCAAGAACTTATTTTGTTTACTTGTATTTTCCACATGCGTTTATGCATCTTGTTTAGTGTTTTAGGAAAAATACAAGTTGATTCAATTGAGCTGTTGTCTACACTTGCAACTGATGGATAGTAGTTAGGATTGAATTTGTTGTAATGAGTATGTTGTTTGTAAAGGGCTTTTTCTTTGTAAACTTTGAGCTTTTAGGTGTGTTTTGTCACGAATTGCCAAATGGGGAGTTTGTTAGGTTCTAAAGACTTAGGAACTATTGTATTTAGAACTCTAATGTGTAATGTTGGCAATCGGATTAACCTAGTAATTAGCCAAGTAATTACTTAGTCCAAATTTCAGATCTAGGTTAACACAATCATATAATCATATCAAGTAAAGCAGCGGAAATAAAAATAACACAATGATATCATGACCTAGGAAACCACACAGTAAAAACCTAGGGAGGATTTAACCTAGCTATCCTCAAGGTAAACCTGAATCCACTATGAAAGAATCGAAGTTTTACAATAAGAGTTAGACCACTAACATCCTATTGCTACCCACCAGTAGGAACTTACTGACATGACCACGTGCAAGCTCCGAGACCACGGACTCCTTCTTTCTTGGATTCTCCAGCAAGTACAAGCACACCCGCTTGTGTTTCTTTAAAGTTCTTTAGTTTAGCAACTGAGTGATCATCAAGTTCTTGAACGAATCTCCTCTTGATAATCCTAAGCTTGTGTAAAGGAAAGTTCCTCACAGATCTCACAAGAGATTTACACAAACCGCAATATGAGCAACCTCTAAAACGTGGCTAAGGTTTGCCTTATTCACCTGGGGCAAAAATATAAAACCCTAAACGTTTTAAATAAGCTAGGGCTAAGTTGGAAATCTGCAAAAAATAACATTCCGCCTGTCAATCAATTGAGCTTGTTCTTCGATCGATCTAGCCAGGCCGAAAGTCACTAAAACTTTTACAGCCACTCGATTCCAACTTTACATTAACGCACACACTTTGAGCGAGTCTAAAACAAGACTAACACTTGTTTTGATCATGGTTTGCCAACATTACACATTAGAGTTTTAAATACAATAGCTCCTAAGTCTTTAGAACCTAATAGTTCTCTACATGGGGAATAGATATTATTGGGAATATTCACCCAATAGCATCTAATGGCCATGAGTTTATACTTGTTGCTATTGATTACTTCCCTAAATGGGTGGAAGCTGCCTCATACAAGGTTTTGAACTCAAAGAAAGTTGCTCAGTTTATTCAGACCATGGGTTGCATTTCAAGGGAGAAATAGAGAAGCTACTTCGAAAGTTCAATATTCAGCACCATAAATTCTCACCCTACCGTCCTCAGACCAATGGAGCAGTTGGGGCTGCAAATAAGAATATAGGGCGAATTTTGAAGAAGAGCACGAAGAACTACAAGGATTGGCATCTACAGTTACCTTATGCACTTTAGGGGCATAGGACATCAATTCGATCCTCCATAGGAGCCACTCCTTATTCAATCGTGTATGGGATGGAGGCAGTCCTTCCTATTGAAATGGGTGTTTGTTCATTGAGAACGGTATTGGAAAGTGAAATCCCTAAAGTAGATTGGTTGTAAAGTAGATATGACTAACTATGCATGATGGATGAGAAGAGACTTAAGGCCTTGTATCACATTTGGGGTTACCAAAGGCGACTTAGGAAAGCTTTTGATAAGAAGGTAAGAGCAACAGATTTAAAGTTGGGAGATTTAGTGCTAAAAGAGATTCGAGCCCTGATTCAGGAAACGAACGAAAAATTCAAGCAAAATTGGGCAGGTCCATATATTATCAAGCAGATATACTATGGGGGAGTAGTAAGGTTGATGGACTTAGATGCAAACCCTTTCACTAAACCAACCAATATGTATCAATTGAAGAAATACCACGTCTGAGGTGGTAGTCTAAAAATACCATGTCTGAAGTAGTTATAAATTATGTTAATTTCTTTCCTAGGTTCGATTAAAAAAAAAAAAAAAAAAAAAAAACTCGCTAGGCTGAAAACTCGAAAGGGCGGTCTAGGCAAAAATTAGGGCATTGAAAAGAGAGGTAGGTTGAAAACCTGAAACGGCGATCTACGCAAGAGGAGAGGAAAAAAAAAGTGAGAGAGCCTGCTAGGTTGAAAACCCGAAAGGGCGGCCTAGGCAAAAGTTAAGGCAAATAAAATGAATTACGTGATGACCTGATCCTTCTGCTAAGGAGGTAAGTAGGCAACCATATATTGGTCTGGTCACAACTTCCCCAAACCCACCATTAACCCATTAAGTAAAAAAAAAAAAATTAATAAAAATAAAAAAATTATTCCAAAATCTAACCATTCCATTAAACCATGCCATTACATAAAATTTAAAATCCAAACCCTAAACTAAAACCTAAAAAGCCAAACCCTAAATAGAGCCCTAAACCCGAAAATAAGTGAATCATTTTTTCTTCAATCTTTTCTCCTTTGGTTGTTCGTTGGTTCCATCTGTGGCAGGTACTTTGTCATCTTTGTCCCTCCTCTTGAACTCATAATTGTTAGCCTCGTGTTTCTCTTGGTTATCTTTAAGAAATTGTTTTCTCATAGAAGCCATGTTAGCCTCTTTATCTGTAATTTTGTTTACTAGCCAATTAGAATATTCCATGGTCATCCTATGAAAGTGAACCTTAACAAAAGATTGATCCACTTGGTCAGCCATGTCCAAGCCCAATAGCATGTCCTCACAGAAGTAGGATTTGTGTCCACAGCGGTGAAAGATTTTCTTCCTCTTCTACCAGGCATTCCCTACTCATATTGGAATTGTCTCAAGAGTCTATTAGTCTTATAGAAAGTTGCATTTCTTAATCCAACTATGAAGAAATGATCTGATCTCAAGGATCGCAACAAAGGAGGTGGGCACTTCCACCAATAACAATTCCATCGAATTGAGACACTAGACTTCTTGTTTAGAAATTTCACCCAATTACTTTCAATTTAACACTCAGTTTTGAGGATAGCCCTACTGAGAAAATTGCTAGGACCATAATTAGTAATAGTAGGTGTAGCAATCATGTCCAGTCTTTCTATCAACCATATCTACAAAGTCAAGGAACTCCCAAGAAAGTGTTGCGAGTCTCCCCCAATAAATACAGAATCTGTCCTAAAAAAGTTTCTACTAAGATCAAAGAAGTAGGATTATCACCATCCTTAACTTGATTGACAATACCTATGACTCGAGCATCCACAAAGCCAGGCCTTTCGGAGCAAAGCAAAAATTCTCCCATGAAGCAAAGAGCTAAGCCAAAATTCTTCTGCATGTTGTCAAACACTCCATGAGTACGCTTGTTAATAAGTCTTGAAACAATTGCATGAAGATTCACCATGTGGCCTTCAACCATGCTACTAGTAATTGAAGTAGGAAGCCCTAGAGCAATAGACAAGATCTCCCTATGTTTGCAAGAAACTGCTACAGATTTTTTGCCAGGATTATAACCTAAAATAGCTTAAAATTATTCAATTGTGGAACAAAGTTTAGCAGTTTTAAATCGGAATACGTGGTCTTCAGTATCCCAAAACTTCGCAGCAGCACAGAGAAAATCCCATTTGATCTTGACATTCCTCAAAGTTTTGATTCCCTCTAGCGTGTAGGCTGTGAATATGGTCTTGGTGCCAAAATCAAAGCTACGAACACATCTATTGATATCATGTGTGATTGAGTGAGAACTTTGATAACTCTTGCATGTGATTGTGGTTTCTTGATAACTTTGATATAGATATTTTTTTGTAGGTTTAATGCTAAAATAAGCTACCTTAGTCCTTAACCAGGTTTAAATAGGTTTCAAGAGTTTGCAGCTGACTGGAAAAGTGTTTCATAGTCCTAAATGAAGAAAATATTTGTCAAAAAACTCAAAAATACAGAAAATGCATTGGAAAAACACGAGGAATCAGGGCAAAATTGGGTGTGCCTGTCGACACTCTCCAAGTGCCGATTGGCACTCCAAAAGTGCCGATTGGCACCTAACCCAACCATGACCTAATTACTCTGTTTTGTGTTTTCAAACACTTTGTGGGTCTGTTTTGGCTCTGTTGTCACTCCAAAAAATGATTGTGCAATAAAGTTTCTCAAAAATTTGTATGATTTGTCAAACTGGGGCATTAAGATATGCCTTTTCCATTTGTTTTCAAAAAACATCACCTGCATCACTTGTTTCAACAAAAAAAAAAAAAAAAAGAGAGAAAAGAAAATTAATCAAATCAAGATTTCCCAAAGACAAGCATTTATTTTCTAAACTAGGGGCATTCAGCTATGCCTTATCCCCTCTCTCTAGAACAAGTAAAATTCACTCATCTCTTTCCAAAGAAAAAAAAAAAAAAACCCTTTTCAAAAATAAAAGGTCATCATGCACAAGTTTTTAGACTAGGGGCATTCGGCTATGCCTCATTCAGGTAAGTACAAATCACATCAGAAGTTGTCAGATAAGTTCTAATTGTTTGTTGCAAAACTTCATCAAGTAAATTCTAAACTTGTCTCATCTAAGTTTTAGCAAGGCTTAAAGCAATCCAAAGCATGGTTTTAAAAACCAGACCGGACCGACCAGTTCAACAGGGAACCGACCATTAATCCGTTTCGGTTATGATTAAAAACCGAAAAATAACAACAAACCGGAATGAACTGGAAATCGAATGGTTGAACCGTAAAACTGAAACCGGTATGGTTGAACCGGTTATTGGCCACTCTGTCTTTACACCACTAACGAGAGCCTAACACTGGGACGGCGTTGCTAGGTTCTCAACCTAACATTGGGACAAAGTTGGTAGGTGGTGGGCCTGGTGGCACCATTGATTCATTGACATTTGCAAACTGGGGTTGAAGGCATGAACACAGAGAGGAAGATGTTGAAACTTGAAAGCTTGAACAGAGAGGAAGAGGCTAAAAGCGTGAAACTTGAAAGCTTGAACAGAGAGAAAGTGTATTTAGACTTTAGAGATCTGAAAAGTGAAGAGTTAAACTTGAAGTGGGTACTAGGTAGGAAGACGTGATATAGAAAAAAAAAATCTTTTAATAAAATATTGGAAGGCATGGGAAACATAAAAATGACTTGCAGTGGCTGACTTTTTTTTTAAGTTCCAATGGCAATGGCTAGCTTTTTGAGTTTTGGGTTTCTAATAAATCCACAAGTTTCTAATTTTTTTTTAATCATTTTTTACTCTCCAACGTGACCATCATTACCATTTCTTATTTAATGTTTTCTTATCTTGTCTCATGGTCTTTTCTTTCCCTTTATTTATTTATTTATAATTATATATATAACTTATAAGTTCATTGAGTTAGGTATAAACTAATTAGTTACTTTTTTTGTTGAATATAAACTAACTAGTTACTATTATCATTTATAAAGATGCATAACATATTATATGGACTTTCACCAAAAATTAAATTTTATAAACATTCAAGTAATATATATATATATATATATATATATATATATATATATATATATATATATGTATTATTAGATTCAGTCCACTACTCCACTGGTAACTTTTATATTCAATTATTCTTTCAATTATTAGTAGTTAATGAATTATAAAGCATTATAGTTTACAAAGCATTTTAGTTTACATGTGTATTCATAAATTATTAATTAGTTTTAGTATAAAAAATTATTATTTATTTATATAATTTAAAAAATTATTAATTAAATTATTTATGACGTCACCAGTTTGACTATCACTCGGACCCCGGTCTGACTAGAAAACCAGTAACCAGTCTCTTTTCCGGTTCTTTCACCGTACCAGTTTTTAAAACCATGATCCAAAGATAAAGAGCTAAGAGCAAAAATTAATACAAATTTTCTAAGGAATACTTTTTGTTGTCTTTGCAAGAAAATTAAAATACAAGTCAAGCATCATTCGGATTTCGGGTCCGCCTGCGAGAAGATCTCCTAGACCCACCCCTAGAGGAGCCACCCTCAGTGTCTCTTTCCTAACCTGCATAAAATTGAGATTCTTGTTACCGGTTATGAAGTTCAAGATTTGTGATTCTTTCCTCCAAGGATCTTGTGTTGGCATCAGCCATTACCATTCGGCCGTTCTGGAAAATCAACAGAGACAAGTGTTAATCCATTACCATAGAGTTCAAGCAAAAGCATTAAGGAAGCATTATCTTTTACCCAATTCATTTCATTGAGCACATGTTGAGAAGATTGAGTGCGTGCCACAAGCTGCAAACTTCCAATCATCTGCATGCATTTTTCCATAAGATCAACACCGACTTGAAGCACAAATCCACAAGTTTAGAAATAACTCAATAAGCAAAAATGAGGACAGAAGACTAAAGGATTCAGGAACATACCGAGTCATTCTATGGGACATTTGGGGTGTATTCTGGCCAGTCTAGATTCATGAAGTTGTATGACCCATCAGGGTTCATTACTTCGTATTGCCATGCAGGAAAATGAGGACATGTCTCTATAAAAGAACAAGAAGAGCCATCAGCATGGCTAGGAGGAGGAATCTCCTCCTCTTCAGAGGATGAAGCCTAAAAGTGCAACATGCAGATATTTTCATAGAAGTTAAAATAAAGAAGATAAAAGATGAAGATGCAAGACGTGGTGCAAATTGACTTTGGAAAGAAAGAAAGCTACCAAGGTTACAGGAATGCCAGCTAAACAACCCTACAATTAAGTTTGGACGAATTCAAGATAGTCTCCTGATGTCCTTGAAACAACACGGCCGACTCGAGCACAAGCAATTTCCTCATTAGCCAAAAGGTCTGCCAACCGAATGGAGGGACAAGGATGAACAGGTTGTCTTAGGAGGGTACAAATGTTGAACTTAAGCCAGTACCCAGTCGCCAAGATACCAATATCTCCCATGGCCACACTCAAACAGCACTTAATGGTCGTTCAGCTCTTGAGCCCATGCACACTCGGCATGCTCCTCACATCCAAGCCAAGGATTCAAATACATCTGAAAATCACAAAAAAAACATAGAATGAAAAGTAGCCAAACCACACAGCAAAAAAAAAAAAAAAAAAAAAACTCACATCATCAGTAGTCAAGTTATCAATCACCATACGCCAAGCCTGCAGAGAATGCTTGGGAGATGTTGACAGATAATACTTAGGTAGCCAGCAAAGAAACCTTGGATACATATCACCAACATCTTCTAAAACTTGTGGACCAACCCCAAAATATTCACACATCCTGACTTGAGAAAAATTAACACACATCATTAGCAGCACAACAATGCAAATAACCTTTTTCAAAATACATCCGACCAAGAATTCAAAACCTTACTTGCCAAACAAATGGCACACCTCTTAAGCTTGAAAGTCTGCACTGAGAAAGTTGAGTTATGAAGTGCAAAAAGGTTACATAAGCCATGTCACTCCAATCATAGTTTTTGATCTGACCAATATCCCTCAGACTCCACAAATAGCGCAAACTCATAGTGCTCCCCAAGTCTGGACATAATAGAGTTCCAATGAAGATAAGCATGAACATGCGAATGTTGGTTTCTATAGTCTGACAGTTATCAATATTGGAGTACAGCCACATCAAGGGTACATTCTTACTCCTGATTTTTGGAGGCAACGCACCCATAAGACCTCTAATTTCCACTGAGGTGATGGAATCATTAACTTTAATTATTTCACCACCCAATTTTAAGCTAGTAATGGCTAAGAAATCATAGACTATCAGCATCACCTCACCAATACCTGAAAAATAGAAAGTGCAAGTAGTATCCCAAAATCACTTTGACAAGGCAAGAAGCAATTGGAGATCCTTATACTTATTGGTATCATGGTCCAACAGAGCTCGGAAAAAGGTTCGAAAACTAGCTTCATTAATGACATTTTTAATGTCTGGGGACAATACCTCCCACTTGCCCTTCAATATCTGGAGACTACCTCGACTCTTGAGGTTCTACAAAACAAAGTTTACCCAATAATTGAGATGTTCACAAAACGCCATGTCCCAAAATACTCATCCCAAAATCCCAACAAATAAAATAATGCCCCTAAAATAATTAGTCGAACCTGAAAGGTCATTCCATAAATTTAAATTCAATGACATCCTAATAATAGCCCCATCAACCCCAAAAATCCTTCATCTCCATAAGTTCATCCAACAATGACTCAAGCATATGCCCAACAAAAAAAAAAAAAAATTCCATACCAACAAAAAAAACACAAAAAAAAAATCCATACAAACAAAAAAGCACTAAAAAATTCCATGCCAACAAAAAAAAAAACCATGCCCAACACAAAAAAAGATTCCATGTCCAACAAAAAAATTCCATGCGCAACACAAAAAAATTCCATACAAACACAAAAAAAAATTTCCATGCCCAACAAAAAAAATTTCATGCCCAACAGAAAAATATTCATACCAACACCAAAAAAATTTTACTCAAGAAATTTCCATACCCATGAAAGTAATACCCATAAAAATTTTCATGCTCATAAAATTGTGAGAGACCGCGCCCTCGGCCCCCTTTTTTAGGATGTTGGGCTAAACCCACATAAATGGGTGGAGTCGTGTTATTGCCTCCCAAAATGGAGGTTTGACTAGTTATATTTTCCCCTTTAGATTAAGGGCTTCGCCACTTATTTAATTATTGGAATAAATAAGAAAACCGAAATTGAAAAATGCCTCATTTTATTAATTTGTAATTGAAATTACATTAATCATAGGAAAATTACATGGCTTTGGTCCTAGATACAATCTAAGATAAAGTACATAGCTTTGTTTCCTAGTTACAATCTAAAAATCGAAAATTACATGGATAAGCATTTGATCTACTAACTCTTGAGCTAAGCTCGGAGGCTATGTTACAAGGTGGGAAGGTGTTAGGCACCCACCTTGCCCGGTGAAACCAGTCTTCTAGATTATGGTGGCCAACATTCATATCACATCATCCAATATGTTATTAATCAATTTGCATGTTGAATTTAATGTGTGTGTATGTGATAAACCCTAATTCAGTTTATTAAGCGTGACATTTGGATTGAAAAATAAATTCTAGTGAATGTGTGTGTATGGTGATATCCTAGATTCAAGGATTTGAAAGAATTATGAAACAAACATGTTTTTCATATTTTTTATATGGATTTAAGATCAAAACTAGTGTTTATGCATGAACATGTGATGAACAACTAAGAACATGTGAAGAACACATAAGAACATTTAAGAACATTCAAACATATTCAAGAGAATTTAAATAATTACTATCATGCTTTAATCCTAAATTCTCATCATGGCAACACAAAAAACAAGTTAGGGAAATGGATTATACCTTCATGCAATATCCATACGGTGAAGGAGGAGACTCTTGGTAGAGGTCCTAAAAGTGAAGGAAAAAAAGAGATAGGAGAGGAAGAGTGAGTCTCACTCAATACCTTGAATTTCAGGAAGACTAAGATATGACAAGACTACTCAACTTTACTAGAACTCAAGAGAGAAGAAGAAATGGGATTTTTGTGTGCTTTGAAATGAATAAGAGAGTGGGTATATATAGTAGTGGTGGAGGAAATATGAATGGAATGTCATTTAATGAGGGTTAACAAATAATCATGAACCTAGACCTCATTTAGCCTTTGGGGAAATCTGGTGCATTAAATGTGCAGATTGATGAGAGTGAGGTGCAAGCAAAGTTCGGTTTTCCCATAGCTGCTATAATAGCTTGTAGAGCCAACTTCGAAAAATCATATCTGAATCAATTCTGATAGGAATTGTCTCATTCTTGTGCTTAAATTGAAGCCCCAAATGTCTTGTTTCTGGGAAAATTAATCTCATTCACAGATTCAAAATATTCTGAGAGATATCAATGAAATGGTGAGTAGAGGTCATTTGTTAGAAAATGGTTTTAGCATAATTAACATTAATAGGTCCCAAATTAGCTCCCAATTAACATTAAATGGCTCCAATCACTCCTATTTCAGACTTAATTGGTTCCAAATTTACTCTAATTAAAAGATAATTGCACAAATTACTCATTGAATAATTAATATTTAACTATCTAGTTAATTAGGTGTGTGCAGCCCTACCATAAAATGTAGTCCTAACCAATCAAATTATGACATATCATCGATCTTAAATTGATTATACTTATAACCAATTGAAATCAATTGTTCATAATCACATATAGTCGGACTCAATTTGTGATAGTGCATCTCAGCCATTAAAACTTGATTTGATGATAACTTTCAATCTGGTGGTCCGATTAGGGCTTATGACCAGTCGATTTGATCGTTACAACATCAAGATCATTTTGGTGAAATGAGATTAAGGATCTAGAGACCAGAATCAAGATACATATTTCCAAGGTGAAATTACCCTTTTACCCTTCATGTGAGGTTAAATGCAAGTTGCAAAATGGGGTGTCAACAGAAATAAGGCCTACACATCCTAACAAAATTTCCACACTCATCAAAAAATAAGTTTACTCAACCATGCCTACACATCAAATTCTCATGATTTCAATATCCACAAAAATCAAGTCAAGATTCATCCAACAATACCACAAGATACCTACAATGCAAGGCTTCATGAATTATCAACATTATCCAAATTTCATAATACCAAACAACTCAAAAATTCAAAAATTCCCCAAAACAAAGAAAACAACATTTTGGTCTTTTGCAGGCAAAGCTCAGATTAAAACCAAGATAGAGAAGCCTCTCGGTCACCCCAAATTCAGATCAAGATAGAAAAGCCTCTTGGTTGCCGCAGAACCAAGATAGAGAAGCCTCTCACTCACCTCGGATTTAGATTCAGATTGAGATAGAGAAGCCTCTCAATCGCTCCATATTCAAATCGAGATAAAGAAGCCTCTTGGTCACCATAGATTCAGATCAAGATAGAGAAGCCTCTTGGTCGCCCTAGATTCAAACCGAGATAGAGAAACCTCTCGGACACCTCAAATTCAGATCAAGATAGAGAAGCCTCTCGGTTGCCCCAAATTCAAACCAAGATAGAGAAGCCTCTGGGTCACCCTAGATTCAGATCAAGATAGAGAAGCCTCTTGGTTGTCCCAGACTCAAACTGAGATAGATAAGCCTCTTGGTCACCTCAAATTTAGATTGAGATAGAGAAGTCTCTTGGTTGCCCCAGATTCAAATCGAGATAAAGAAGCCTCTCGGTCACCTTAAATTCAAATCAAGATAGAGAAGCCTCTTAGTTGCCCCAAATTCAAATCAAATTGAGATAGAAAAGCCTCTCGATTACCTCAGATTTAGATCAAGATAGAGAAGCCTCTTGGTCGCCCCAGATTCAAACCGAGATAGAGAAGTCTCTCGATCACCCCAGATTCAGATTAAGATAGAGAAGTATCTTGGTTGCCCCAAATTCAAACCAAGATAGAAAAGCCTTTTGGTCACCTCAGATTCAGATCAAGATAGAGAAGCCTCTTGGTCGCCCTAGATTTAAACCGAGATAGAGAAGCCTCTCAGTCACCTTAAATTCAGATTAAGATAGAGAAGCCTCTTGGTCACCCTAGATTCAGATCAAGATAGAGAAGCCTTTTGGTCACCCCAGATTCAAATCGAGATAGAAAAGCCTCTCGGTCACCTCAGATTCAAATCAAGGTAGAAAAGCCTCTTGATTGCCCCAAATTCAAACCAAGATAGAGAAGCCTTTCGGTCACCCCAGATTCAGATCAAGATAAAGAAGTCTCTTGGTTGCCTCAGACTCAAACTGAGATAGAGAAGCCTCCCAATCACCTCAGATTTCAAGATTTAAGTCAGGTTTATCAATTATCAAGTAGATCAAATATTCACAGTTCTCATTTTTCAAAACAACAAAACACTAGTTCCAATGGCGGAGCCAAGATTTAAGTTGAGCGGGGAGGGGGGCAAAATTTATATATGATGCACGCACTTACACACATTATGTGAATATATATAATATATGATACTAAGTGATATTTAATGTAATTATACAAAGACAAAACTCTACCAAAAAAAAAAAGAAGAAGCTTATTCATAATATTGTATTTATCTATTAAGATATTTCTCACTTGAGTGATCTATTTTTTATTTTTTTTTAGAGCCAAAACTCAAGTTATGAATGAAACTATTAGTAGTTAGATAAATACTAAGTGTAATATATGTAAATTTCTATTATTTTGGTTAATGTGGATCCATAAAAGGTTCAAATTATAATACGGTAGAGACAGACTAAAAAATTCAGTGTAAGACATGCTAGTGGAGGATTTAAGATTCCTCAATGGTTCGTTTAGAAGTTGTGCTCTGTTTCAAGACCAAAGAAACATAGTGGTATTTAATAAACCCAAAAACAAAAAGTAAGCAAGGATATTTCATAAGTATTAGCTATAATAACTAAGGGTATTTCTTGAGTGGGCCAGGGGGGGCAACTGCCCCCCCCCCCCCCCCCCCGACCCCCCTGGCTCTACCCCTAACTAGTTCTATGTCCCAAGGTTTTAGGTTCTAGGGTTAGGTAATCTTTGAAAAGTCAACCTCAATTAAATCAAGGCTGCTAAAATCAGTGTCTTTATTTTACATTGACATTCGCTTTGCAAGCTTTGTCATTGAAGGGCATTTTATGGACACTCGATTTTGCACTTATAATTTAATCTTGGAAGATGACTAGAATGATCATTCATATACCCAAAATTTAGAGTTTCCTTACATGCATTAATTCATTCATTGCATATCATAAAAATGATCTTGAAATTCTAACGGTTGCAACGGTATGTCCGATTCCCAAATCGGACCGTCAGATTAAAAGATATCACATGATCAAGTTTTCACAGTCTACATGCATTTTGTTTAGGTGGAACCGATCATGCATGATTAATTTAAATTAATTATGATTGGTTCAACAATTAAAATTAATTAAATAATTCTGTGATTGATTGTTAGTTATTATAAAAAAAAAAAATAAGCCTACTTTCATGGGAATGAAGTGGATAATCAGATAATAAAGAAATTGTGGATAATTAAATTTTTTTAAGAATATTTATCTATCAGATAATTATTACTTTAAAGACCTAATTATCAAGAAAAATGGATTAATTTTTAGAATATGAATTAAAAACACGTCTAGGTACAATTCTTGGTTCAAAAATCCTTAAAAAAGGAGTCCATATTGAACAAAATTGAAAACGGGGCTTGGCACCCAAGAGGGCCAATCGGCACATGGCAAGTGCCGATTAGCCCAAATGCATGGCCTGGCCCGAGAATCTCCTAATTAAGATAAAACCTATCTTTTTTGAAATTTTAGAGATAAGGATGCGTTCCAATTTGTATCTGATCTTATTTAGCTTATTTTTCAAGTATCTCAACCTCTATAAATAGAGGGGGGGGGGGGGGGGCGGAAGAACAGAATTGAGGGCCCTTCTTTTTCTGACTTCTTTGCTCCACTTACGTTAAAGACGTTCTGGAAATCTTGGCTTTAAGTGAAATATTTTAGACCTCAAAGAAGTGAAAATTTCTTTGATTTCTAAAATATTCATCCATTGAAGGGTACATTCATGCAAGTAGGTATTTAATTTCTTCTTGTATTTATTTTTTCTTTTCTATTATTTGATATGTTTACGTTGTTCATTGCATGGTTTTTATTAATATGTGCTTGATTTTCATTATGATCTTGTTCACAATTTATATATGCCATGTTCGTATGCTTAGTTAGAATGTACTTTAGTTGATAAACATGTTTTAATTCTTCTTTAATTTCAAAAGCTGCAATTAATCACCAAAACTTTTTTAAAAAAACAAAAATAGATTTGTATTTTCATTAAATACAGATTTGAAAATTTTTCTAAAACAAAAGCAGATTTGTATTTTCACTAAATACAAATCTAGAAAGTGAAAATACAGATTTGGAAATTTTTTTGAAACTTTTTCTAAAACAAAAACATATCTGTATTTTCATTAAATGCAGATCTTAATTTTTCAAGGATACAAAACAGATTTGTATTTTCATTAAATACAGATCAGAAAATTTTTCTGAAATAGTTTTCTTCTTAAATATATATATATATATTTTTTTTTTAAAAAAAAGCTGCAGATTTTGAATTTTCAAAGAATGAATTAGGGGGTGTTTGGTTCATTAATTTCCATAACTCATATCTCTATTTCCATAACTCATAACTCAAAAATGGTGAGACCTAGAGCTAGAAGTCCGTTTGACACCACCATAACTCTGTTTCCATCACTCAATTCTCTGATTTTTGAGTTATGAGTTATGGAAACTGAAAACACATTTTAGCTGTTTTCAGTTTCCATAACTCATAACTCAATGGCATTTCCGTAAATAACACTACATGGAGGGACCCACTGTCAGACTTTAGCCGCAACTTTTGACCATCTTTTTTTTTTTTCTTCACTGGGTTGCGTTTCTTCATCTTCTTTTTTTTCTTTTTCCTTTCACACTAGGTGGCTTCTTCTTCTTCCTTCTGATCTAGGTTTCTTTTCTTTTCTTTTTTTCTTCTTCTTCTTCTTTCACTGGGTTCGGTGATCTGATCTGGGTTTCTTTTTTTTTTTTCCTTTTTTTCTTTCTTTTTCACTAGGTTCGGTGATACTGAAAAAAAAAAATGCACCGAGTGACAAGTATGGGACCCACAAACAATGTGAAAAATATTGGGTGATGACAAGTGAGTGATGGTGCCAAACGGGTAGGGTATTTTGAGTGATGAGTGATGAGTGACGGAAATTAAGTGATGAAAATTATTGAACCAAACATGGCCTTAATAGTTAGGTTAAGGTTTTTTTTTGTTTTTTTATTTATTTTTTTTATGTCATTCCATGAATATGTGATGCATGCATAATATATTTGAATTATGAATATGAATCCTCTTTTAAAAATCCCATTTTTTTCATCCCTTACAAAATAGATCTGATTTTTATTAACCAAATCCTTTCTTTTTAATCCCTTACAAAACAGATCTGATTTTTGTTAATCAAATTTCATTTTTCTTAACTTAAAAAAAAAAAAAAAAAAACAGATCTAATTTTTCTTTGAGAAGAGGACATGTCCATAAAATGAATTCCTTTAAATTAATGATGTCAAGTAAGTGTTTGTTACATGTATTACATTCAATATCTTACAAAAGGGTATGTAATGGTCATTAGAGTCTAAAAGACCAAATTCCGTCTGGGCGGAATGGGTGCCTAACACATTCTCATTCCGTAACCTAGCCTTCAAACTTAGGTTTTATTGGATAGTAGTGTTTTATATTTTGTTTTGGTAGATTGTATTAGGACCAAAACCTTGTAAAGTTATTCTACCAAGATGTAATTGTATAATCAATTAATGAATTTGAAGTATTTTGCTCATGTAATTATATTTTATTTTTTCTTATTTTTTTGTATAAAAAATAAGTGGCAACTCCACACAATTACCCAAAAGGGAGGTGCCCTAAGCACCCAAATCTCTTTTTGAGAGCACCCCTCCAAGAAGCGCGGTCTCTCACAACAGTATTGGTGTTTTTTTTTTTATATATATAAATAAATAAATAAAAATTTTGCAGATATGAGCTTGGTGGAAAAAAGACATTTTGTGGTGCTACTTGAACTCATTTTTATTTTTGTAATGTATGGAAGACATTTTTTATCTATATATTATTGTAATTATTTTGTGAACAACTTACTGCAATGATTTTAATAGTATAATGGTTTTTTTATCTACTTTTAGATTGTATGGGTGATCTGTTTTTGGATGTGGTTGAAAATGAACAGGTTAATGTAATGTAATAATAGTAAGTTAATGTAAAGAACACTAATAAATTAAAATAATAATTAAAACTAAAAACAAATTTGCTAACAAAAATTTTTGTCACCAATAAGTTGAACAAACAATTAAAAAAAATTGGAGACTGCCATTTTTGTCGCCAAAATGTTAAAATAAAAAACAGTTGGTGATGAAATTTTCCATTGCCAATAGCTTGAATTCTAAAAATAATAAAAAATTGGTGATGAAATAATTCATCACCTAATCTATTAAAATTGGAAAATTGAAAAAACAAAGATACAATCAATGGTGAAATATTTCGTTGCCTAATATGGTCAAATAAAAAAAAATTACAAAATAAAAGACATTGCTGACAAATTTATTTAGTCATTGAATATAGTCTTTAGCAAAGAAAATATTAGGTGAAGAAAAATTTTGTCATGTATTTTTTTTAGTAAAAAAAATAAACAATTTAGCTACAAAAAGTTTTTTCGTACATTCGGTGACCGAGATTACACAACAAATGATGTTTCATCATCATATGTCTTATGCGAAATAAGGAGCTTTCGTGATCATCACTACAAATCTTCTTTCTTGTAGTGACCGACAAGTTAGTTGGCAGGTTTTTTCCTCCAAAACCCAAGCTGGACCTGACCGTGAAAACCACCAAGTCCGGCGATGTCCAAGCGAAATCTAGCAACAATCCAATAGAGATCCACCAAATCCGATGAGATTTCTTAAAGTTACACCATATGTAACTCTATTATATATATATATATATATAGACACACACACACACATATATGCACCTATAGGATATTAATATGAAATTTGATAATTATGATAGTTATTAATGAGTATTTATTATGACTTTGTTTTTATATGAAACTATTAAATATATAATTAAGATAATTATTAGTGGGTATTTATTTCAATTGTTTTTGTTTATGGAAATACCTCTTCTTTATTTAAAATAGATATGATGTGGCAAGATTCTCTACCAAGATGTAATTGTATAATCAATTAATGAATTTGAGGTATTTTTGGACATGTGATTGTATTTTATTTTTTCTTTTTTTTTTTTTTGTATAAAAAATAAGTGGCGACTCCACACAATTACCTAAAGGTGCCCTAAGCACCCAAATCTCTTTTTGAGAGCACCCCTCCAAGAAGCGCGGTCTCTCACAATAGTATTGATGTTTTTTTTTTTTTTTTTTTTTTTTTTTTTTTTTTTTTTTTTTTGTGCAGATATGAGCTTGGTGGAAAAAAGACATTTTGTGGTGCTACTTGAACTCATTTTTATTTTTGTAAAGTATGGAAGACATTTTTTATCTATATATTATTGTAATTATTTTGTGAACAACTTACTTCAATGATTTTAATAGTATAATGGTTTTTTTTTTATCTACTTTTAGATTGTATGGGTGATTTGTTTTTGGATGTGGTTGAAAATGAACAGGTTAATGTAATGTAATAGTAAGTTAATGTAAAGAACACTAATAAATTAAATAATAATTAAAACTAAAAACAAATTTGCTGACAAAATTTTTTGTCACCAATAGGTTGAACAAACAATTAAAAAAATTTGGAGACTGCCATTTTTGTCGCCAAAATGTTAAAATAAAAAACAGTTGGTGACGAAATTTTTCGTTGCCAATAGGTTGAATTCTAAAAATAATAAAAATTTGGTGATGAAATAATTCATCACCTAATCTATTAAAATTGGAAAATTGAAAAAATAAAGATACAATCAGTGGTGAAATATTTTGTTGCCTAATATGGTCGAATAAAAAAAATTACAAAATAAAAGACATTGCTAACAAATTTATTTAGTCATTGAATATAATCTTTAGGGAAGAAAATATTAGGTGAAGAAAAAATTTGTCATGTATTTTTTTTATTAAACAATTTAGCTACAAAAAGTTTTTTCGTACATTCGGCGACCGAGATTACACAACAAATGATGTTTCATCATCATATGTTATGCGAAATAAGGAGCTTTCATGATCATCACTACAGATCTTCTTTCTTGTAGTGACTGACAAATTGGTTGGCAGGTTTTCTCCTCCAAAACCCAAGCTGGACCTGACCGTGAAACCCACCAAGTCCAGCGATGTCCAAGCGAAATCTGGCAACAATCCAACAGAGATCCACCAAATCCGGTGAGATTTCTTAAAGTTACACCATATGTAACTCTATTTTATACACACACATATATGCACCTATAGGATATTAATAAGAAATTTGATAATTATGGTAATTGTTTATAAATATTTATGATAGTTGTGTTTATATATTAAATAGTAAAAATAAAATTTGATAATTATGATAGTTATTAATGAGTATTTATTATGACTTTGTTTTTATATGAAACTATTAAATATATAATTAAGATAATTATTAGTGGGTATTTATTTCAATTGTTTTTGTTTGTGGAAATACCTCTTCTTTATTTAAAATAGATATGATGTGGCAAGATTCTAATTAAGAGTTTAAATATAAAATAGAATTTGTAATCTTCTGAATAATTATTACAACCAAGCACGCATGGCCACCTAACATATTCTTCAATCCATACACATTGTTTTTATTCAAATCACATAAATTGTGAGTTTCACTGACAAACCCTCAACAAAAAAAAAAAAGCAAAAAGTTCTCTCGCTCTCTCATGGTCATGGGAGCTTTTTCTATATCTGTTGCATTGCTACTACTTTCTCTTTTTCACCGAGTACACAGTAAGCTTTCTTACAAGGTGGAACAAGTTGTAGAGAGTGGCTGTGACCTTTACCAAGGGAATTGGGTTTTCGATAAATCATACCCTCTTTACGATAATTCAAGTTGTCCATTCATTAAGAAGGAATTCAATTGCCAAAAGAATGGTCGTCCAGACACATTTTATCTCAAATATAGATGGCAACCCACTGGCTGCAACTTACCAAGGTACATTCATACCCTTTTTCAGATATCTTTTTATTTTGGCTTTTTTAAAATTTTGCATGCTTTATACCAAATCCAATTTACTTTTACAACAGTGATTTCCAAATTCCATCATTAAATTACTAGAGAGAGAGAGAGAGAGAGAGAGAGAGAGAGAGAGCCCTTTAATATTTTAGTCTTAAACGGATTGTTTAGCCTTTATTTTCTTTTTCTTTTTTAACTATTAATAACTTATATATACATACTTTGGTGGTGCTTGAACTTGAGACCTAAATATGTACATCGGGTTGGAACTCATAATCTTACTTTGCACTTTACGCTTATTAGAGAAACAATGTGATTTGAGTTATAACTTATTGGCTTCAACCTTAAAGATTTAATACTAAAAGTTTGAGCAGTGTTACCATTTTAGTAAGTGCATGCATTGGAGGCTCTGGCTATGGATTGCACATTGATTATATATCTTGACGTAGAATTTAAGATTTGTTGATTGATTCGTGATGAAAACAAAGTCTAACCAATGAATTGTAATCCCTCCCCCCAACCCCTTTCTGTTGTAACAAACCCACTCCATGTGTGTGTAGTGTACCCACCACTTTATGTGTGTATGAGGAAGAGAGAGTCTTTTGGTTTTTATCTTATTATTTATTTTAGGAAATATCTTACTCATATAATTATATTTCCTTAAAAATAATATTTTTTGAATTTGAGAGAGGGTGAGTTATATTTTATTATTTTATTATGTGTATATGGAAATATCCTTAAAAATGTGTTTGTTTTTATAATTTATTTTTTGAATTTATTATAATTGTTTTTTTGGAAATATATTAACTATAGAAATTATTACACCTACTAAAAAAAATGGATTCAGATCTTCTAAATTTCTTAAGGTACTCTACCAAAATAGATTTCCTTGAATCTTAACTATTCTTGAATGATTTAATGGTCTAAATTTTGGCATGTCGGCATTCCACTAACAATAATCTTAATTGTTTTGTTTGCAACATTATTTTATTATTTTAAGAATATTGTTAGTACCGCCACACACCTTTGGTACAATGGTCACTTTACAAGTATAAGTGCTTGTGGTGTATGGGGGACAAAAGCTGGGATTCAAGTCTCTAGAAAGGAGTTTCACATACATATACACTTAGATTAGGCTAGAGTAGAATTCTATCTTGTATAAAAAAATATTTATATTGTTAGTGGAATGCTAACATGGTAGAATCTTAACCATTAAATTATTAAAATATGGTTAGGATTTAAGGAAATCTATTGATAGAGTACCTTGGAAAATCTAGAGGGTCTAAATCCAAAAAAAAAAAAAAATAGTTATTTATAAAGAATGTCTATTCCTTGTAATAAAAACATAATCATTAATATAAATCTTTGGCAATGCAAATAGATCATAAAATTAATATTTTCAGAAAATGATAAATTAGCTTCAAATAGAGCTAAAAATTATATTAATGGAAAATTAGCTTCAACAACTTTATTTTAATGGAAAATTAATTTAGATATTCCTCTTAGGTATGGATTATTAGTATAGCACGTTATTACAGCAATTAATTACGATGTTATTGTCAAGATTTTTTCATTGCATCAAATATTTTTTCTTCTAGTATACCATGCATATATAGTAACAATTACATCAAAAACAATATATTTTTAACTCCTTGCAATTAGATAAAATAAGGATTTGTTTTTGGTTTATTGGTGTTTTATATATATTTTTTACACAAATTGGTCTAAAGTCTAAACTATATATTTGATAGTGTAAAAAAAGGGAGTACAACAAAGTAATTTAATCTTTTTGCATTAGAAAATGTAAAGGAATAGAATGGAACATAATATAATGAAGTATTTCGCTAGTAAATATTTTTTTAAATGTTAATAATGTTGTAAAATTTAAACTACTTATTTATTAATAAATGTTTAAAATTTTAAGAATTCTATGATAAAGTCAACCTAAGAATTCATGTAGATCTCAATCCCTACCTTAAAAAAAAATTAAATAAATAAATAATAAATAATAAAATAAAATAAAATTATAGAGGATCTCTTAAATAAATATACTTTCTTTAAAATATGGACTGTTGTGGAAGAAGAAAAAATGATTAATGAAATTTTCTCATTCATGGATATACACAAAATTTAAATTTTTAGTAAAATAGCTAGAATAATAACATAATGAATTTTTTTATGGTATTAGTTACTCCAATTGCATTACTTCCATTCAACTAAATTAGTGGTAATGAACATCCAAATAAGATAAAGGACAATTCTTGTCATTTCCTTTCCATTTTGTTAGACATATTATGACCTAAGTCCAGCTAACAATTGAGTAACCCAAAGTTAATTTGTTTGCTCTACAATATATGAACCTTCAATTACTTAATGCCACTTGGGCCATAATATGTCTCACGTTCTATAGGGATTTCTTCTTCTTCTTCTAAAACTGTGTTAGTTAATATTAAGATAGAGAAACAACATAACAAGAAGTGTGAATTTCAAAAAGTTTAGGACCACACACTTGTATGCATATTTTGACACAACTTAGACATGTGATAAGCAATGATTGAATTTTATTTCTTTAATGAGTTCTAGTAGTTGACCCATGGGTAAATAATGTAATGCAATTAGGTTTTGACAAAATATGCAAGTTATGTCTAAATATATGGGTAAGTGTGTGTCTATATAATAAATTTCTTCTGGAGTCCAATAAAGTTGGATTCTCACAAGTATCAATAAATTTCTTCATATGGAGACAATTTTGTTGTTAAATGGCGGCTGTCGACCTTCTTTTGTCCACAAATATATATATAATCCCAACATCTTAATTGCAACCCGCTTAATTTGTTCATGTAGATTCAATGGTAGAGATTTTTTGTCAAGACTTAAAGGGAAAAGAATAATGTTTGTGGGGGACTCGTTGAGTGAAAACCAATGGCAATCACTCACTTGCATGCTTTATTCAGCTGTACCAACAGCTAATTACACCGTGACCAAGACTCAGTACATCTCCACATTGACATTCCCGGTAAGATTAATATGAGTTCCTCGAATTATTCTTAGATTCACTACGTTCTTTTATTGAGGCAATGTCATGACTAGTTAATTACGACTTGCACAAGTTAATTGATCTTAGATTTATAATATTTATATATATGAGTTTGAATGAAGTTAACTTGCTGTAAATTTAAATAATGTTTATTAAATTGTACGTTCTCTTATTTATTGTAAAGAAGGGATGAATGAGATTTTTTTTTTTTTCATATTAACTGGTAGTCTCTTGAGAAAGCACACGGTTTTTTTTTTTTTTTTGTAATTATAGTTTAAAAATATACCCAAGGGTTTATTCATAAATCATGAAACTAGATGTTTTGCTTTGCTTAACAACACCCCCACCCCCAAAAAAAAATAAATAAATAAAAGAAAATGTTAGATTGAAAAGGCTGATTTCAATATATTATTCCATTTACAAATGTGGAACATTTAAATTTGAAGATAGCTTTGAAGTTTGAACTAATTCTAACCTCTTCACAAAATTAATACCCGTAAGAAAACTTCTAAATTCTATATGATTCCAATTTTTTTAGAAGTTAGATGCTAAAATTCCTCTATAACACATTCCACAATTCTCAGGACTACAATGTTACAGTGTTGTTCGACTGGAATGCATTCCTTGTTGACATTATGGGCACAAGTGAGGGGCGTGCTCTTAAACTAGACTCAATCGAAGGTGCAAAAGTATGGAATGGAATCGACGTATTGATCTTCAATTCCTGGCATTGGTGGACTCACACGGGAAGAAAACAACCGTATGTAGAACCCTTGTTGGTTTAATTTGGTTTATAATTGTTGTGCTTGAACTCTATGTTGAAGTTATATGGCTTTTCTATTCTATTCTTGAATAATTAGTTTTGGAATGTGATGCAGATGGGACTTTATTCAAGTAGGGAATAAGACGTACAAAGACATGGATCGCTTGGTTGCATATGAGAAAGCGTTGAATACATGGGCTAAATGGATAGATTCCAATATCGAACCCAAAAAAACCAAGGTCTTCTACCAAGGTGTTTCCCCTGATCATGCAAAGTAAGTACCCTTACTTGCAAGATAACATCACACTCATGAGATGTGGTCACATTATGAACATGATGCTGCATGTATCCGAAACATTAAATACATTTTCCTTACTTGTATGTTGTTTTGTTCCTCTTACTACTAGCTTTGATTTTTGGCCATTGATAAATTTCTACTCTAAAAGTTCAATGATTTCAATGACATTATAATCATCCTAAATGTAGAGAGTCACTCTTAATCAATTAGTAAGGAATTTTTAGTTATTGTACATTATCCTCAAAGCATAGAAAAAGAATTGCCTCTTTTCTTACATTTCTCTGTATTTTTTGTTGAATCAGTGCAAGTATGTGGGGGCAACCCAGTGCAAAGGAATGCGCAGGTCAAACAAAACCATTGCATGGCCCAAAATATCCAGGAGGTCCACATCCAGCAGAGCTAGTGGTAGAGAAAGTGCTAAGCACCATGTCAAAGCCGGTGTACTTGCTCAATGTTACAACCCTATCGCAACTTAGAGTAGATGGGCATCCATCAGTTTATGGAACTGGTGGACACAGCCTCCAGGATTGCAGCCATTGGTGCCTAGCTGGGGTACCTGATACTTGGAATGAATTCTTATATGCAACTCTCATTCAGAATCAGAGCTAGAATAGTCTCTATTACTTTCCCCTCCCAAATAAAACTCTCTGAATTGAATCAATGTGATATGTTTTATTTTTTTTTTTTTTTGAAACTGAAACTAGAATTTCATTAACACTGAAACTGAAGTACAACAGAACACAACCACAAGGAGAGAAAAAACAGACATAAACAACATTATATTTTGGCCCTATCCAACAGCAAAACTTGCCGAAGCATAGGCGGCTCCACTCCTCTCCACTGCTGCGACGAACCAGCTACCTTAGCAAGCTGAGCAAGCTCATGCGCTGCTCTGTTGTAGTCCCTTTTTAGATGTCTCACAAACCAGCTCCTAAAGGTCCGAAGCACCTCCAAAGAACCTTGGATGACCATCCCATACTCACCATTGCAGTTACTTTCATTAATAGCTTCAACCACCCCAGCTGAATCGGACTCTACAATGATATGCTGAAGCTCTAATGTCGCTGCCAACCTGATGCCTTCATCCACTACAAAAGCTTCTGTTATAGCTGCATCATAATTCCCATTCAAAACTTTGCAAGATGCAGCTAGAACCATCCCTCTACAGTCTCGGATAATCACTCCCACAGTGGACCGATCCCCACATCTCGCCGTGGCACCATCTACATTTATCTTATAGACATCCGGAGGAGGGGCAGCCCAACCAACATCAAGAGCAAGCTGCTGAACATAATTATACAATGTTGCAATCTTGTAGTCCTCCCGAGTGCGCTTCGCAAGGTTCCAAATCAGAGAGTGGGGGCTGCATTTAGCTTCATGAACCACCTGATTCCTATTAAACCAAATGGCCCACGCAGTGGCGAACAGAATTTCAAGATCACCCGGTGAACCAACATCCAGAATTTTTAATGCTACATCCACAAGCCACAAATTCCCCTCCAACAAAGTAATTGGACAATCATGCCAATTCCACCAGACTTCCTGACTTTTATTACAATAAAATAACATATGAGAAGTACTTTCCGAAGCCTTCAGACACAGAGGACAAGCGGCTTCAAACAAGACTCCTCGCTTCGCCAGATTAAGCTTCGTAGGCAGCCCATCCAAGCAAGCCTTCCAGGCAAAAATTCTGATCTTGGCAGGAAGATTGAGTTGCCACACTTTCTTCCAAAGGCGAGTCCTACAATTCCCGCTTGAACATCCACTCGCGTCAGATTTTTCCACCACTTGAAGAGCAACATAATATGCACTTCTAACTGAAAAAACACCTCTCTTGTTTACTATCCATATTACGCTATCTTCCGGCAAATTAAAGCTAAGAGGAATGTTTAAAATGGTGTCGGCTTCAAAGGGAAGGAAAAAACTTCTAACCATGTCTACTTTCCAATGCCGCGTTTCTTCATCAATTAGCGAGGACACCATTGGAAAGTCACCAATATCTAGTTGGGGGGAACAAACTTTATAGGTTATGGGCGTAGGCAGCCACTTATCTTCCCAAATGTGTATCCTCTTACCGTTTCCAACCCTCCACCTAATACCTCTATTAATGACTTCCAGACTATTGGAGATGCTTCTCCAAGCATAAGAGGGATTGCAACCAAGCTTTGCACCCAAAATGTCACTATAGGGAAAGTACTTGGCCTTGTAAATCCTAGCAATCAAAGAGTTTGGGTTAATCATGATTCGCCACGCCTGCTTTGCTAACATTGCTAAATTAAAGGCTTGTAGGTTGCGGAAACCCATTCCTCCATCTGATTTTGTTTTGCACATTTTCCTCCAACTAACCCAAGCCATTTTGGCTTCTTGATCTCTCTGGCCCCACCAGAAATTTCTCTCCATTCTTTCCAAGTCCTCACATAAGCCTTTAGGGAGTTGAAAACAACTCATGGTGTATGTAGGAATAGCCTGTGTGACTGCTTTTATTAAGATTTCTTTCCCCCCCACTGATAGCATTCTTTCTTTCCAACCAGATAGTTTTTTTCCAACCTTTTCCTTAATTTCTGCAAAGACTTGATTCTTTGACTTGCCAATCACTGATGGAAGGCCAAGATATTTCCCTTGCCTTAACTCTTGCATTGGCCCTAGAACTCCCAAGACTTCCCCCCTTATTTCAACTGGAGTGTTATGGCTGAACGTCACAGAAGACTTATCCACATTAATTTTTTGCCCGGAAGCGACCTCAAAAAGCTCTAGAATTTCAACAAACCTGCAAACTTCCACCCTATCAGCCTTGCAGAAAAACAAACTATCATCCGCAAAGAATAAATGAGTAACTCTAGGGCAGCCTCTGCAAATGGACACTCCACTAAGCAGGTTTCTATTGCTTGCATCAGAAATGAGAGCAGAAAAAGCTTCCATACATATAAGAAACAAGTAGGATGACAAAGGATCGCCTTGTCGAAGACCCCTAGTCGGATAAATTCTACCATGAGCTTCTCCATTAATTAAAACTGAATATGTAACAGATGTGATGCACTTCATCAT
The DNA here is from genome assembly GCA_030820535.1 of Quercus parvula. Lineage (NCBI taxonomy): Eukaryota > Viridiplantae > Streptophyta > Magnoliopsida > Fagales > Fagaceae > Quercus > Quercus parvula. The sequence continues at coordinate 44,406,721 of JAUAME010000004.1, forward strand.
CCAACCAATCCATCTCTCATGAAAACCCATCCTCCTCATCACTTTCTCAATGAAGTCCCACTCAACTCTATCATAGGCCTTGCTCATATCGAGCTTGACTGCCATAAGGCCCTCCTTACCCCCCTTTTTATGGTCCATATAGTGCATTAGTTCAAAAGCAACAAGCACATTGTCCGTAATTAGTCTCTCTGATAGGAATGCCCTCTGATTTTCAGAAATTAGAAGAGGAAGCACTTTCTTCAGGCGATTTGCAAGCACTTTGGAAATCAATTTGTACACTACGTTACTAAGACTAATTGGTCTAAAATCCTTCATTCTATTGGGCTTATTAATTTTCGGCACTAATGTAATATAGGTATAATTAATATCAGATAAAGAAGCATTTGAATTCAGAGCATTTAATACCATATTAGTTACATCAGACCCAATAATATCCTAATATTTCTGGAAAAAGACAGCAGACATACCATCAGGCCCAGGTGCTTTGGTTGGATGCATTTGCCTAAGGGCTGCTCTGACCTCATCCGCAGTAAACTCCTTTGTAAGGTCCTCATTCAATTCTTCAGACACCATGGAATGCACCTGGTTTGTCACTTCTTCAATCCGAGTCGGGTGAGTGGAGGTGTAAATATCTTCAAAATAACTGGTGGCTGTTTGAGCAATCCCTTCCTTACTATCACACCAAATACCTTCATCATTCCACAACCCAACAATTGTGTTCTTCCTTCTTCGCTCCGAGGCACGATGATGAAAATATTAAGTGTTACGATCCCCTTCCCCGAGCCATTGAACTCTTGACCTCTGCTGCCACCACAACTCCTCATCATCCAACAAGTGATTAATCTCTTTTCTCAACTTATTAATTTCAGCCCCATTTTGAAGTGCAGAATCATCTTTTATCAACTCACTAAGCTTTTCTTTCTTCTCCCGAATTTTTTTCGGAATCTGCCCAAATACATCTTTGCCCCACTTAGCTAAGTTGTCTGCACACGTTTTAAGGCCTGCACTAAACCCACTTGGCTCATGGAGATTATTGTTGGCTCCCCAGACCTCCTCAATCACCTTCTTACAGTCAGCCCCGTTTTGTCCAAATAGCTTCGAAATAAAATCTGCGCTTACCACGCCGATCCAAAGCATGTGAGTCAGCAAGCAAAAGTGGGCAATGATCGGACGTAGTATCCTCTAAATGCTGGACTCTAACATTAGTGAAGTGCTCAATCCATTTTGGAGTTGCAAGAGCCCTATCCAACCTCAAGTAGACTCTATCACTACCATCCTGTTGATTGCACCAGGTAAATTCAAAACCCGAAAAACCCAAGTCTTTAAAACCACACTTATTAATAACATTTCGGAACGCTTCCATCTGATTTTGGGGTCTCGGAGCTCCCCCTAATTTTTCTTCAACTGATGTAATCTCATTAAAATCGCGAAACATAACCAAGGTAAATTAAATTGACAATTAAGAGTATCAAGGTACCTCCAAGACTCTTTCCTCCGATGTGTCTCCGGATGTCCGTAGAAGCCCGTTATCCTCCACTTGAAGTCCGACCCTTCCTCTACAACCATTGCATCGATGTGGTGTCTTGAATAACTCTTAATCTCAAGATTAATTTCCTTCCTCCAGAGCATCGCCAAACCTCCTCCTTTCCCTTGCCTCTGAACAAAAAGACCACAAGCAAAACCCAACTTCATCTTCAGCTTTCTCATACCAGCAATCGACATTTTTGTTTCCGACAAAAACACCACCTCGGGACCCCATCGCCGCACAAGACTGCGCAGCATTCCAACTGACCAGGGGGTCCCAAGTCCTCGGCAATTCCAGCCTAGAGCCATCATGGCTCTCGGCGGGGCTGCACAGCAGTCACCGCCACTTCCTTTGTGTTTTTCCTTTGCTTCCTCTTTGCCTTTTGGTTCTCTTCTGTTTCTAATGCTTCTAATTCTCCCGTTCTCTTGAGTCCACTCCTCTTTTCCTGGCCCAAAATATCAACTTCTTTATTTAGACCCTTCTCCCTTGCAAGCCTTTTCCAACGTCCAATAGTCTTAGGCCCAAAGTCTTTAATTTTACAGCCCAAGTCTAAGAACCCCTCTTCCTTAAATTCAGAGAAGTCCATAATGGGCTCAGCTGGGTTCACTACTTCCATTTCCTTCAGCATGCGCCCACTTTGACAGCCCATATTTGGTGATATGTTTTATTGATGAATGAGAAAAAATTGACTGTAATCGCACGTGACTACGGCATGCATTAATTAAGTGTAGCGACGTCGTTCCAGACTCAACTCGCTTGTCCTTAGAAGCTAACGACGTCGTCTTTAGAAAGTTGGGATGTTTAGTGTAAAACTAAAACGACAACGCTTTTGTTTTGTATCATCGTGTTCCTCTTGCCCACAACAATTATCAATTATTATGCACTTGTTGGTATTTAAAAAATTCTTTAAAAAAAAAAAATCAAAATAGGGAAAAAAAATCGGTAAAAGCTTACATGATGACCATGTATGAATTAACTATGGACTCAATCCTGGTTAGGAGAAAATAAGGAGCTAAAGGCCAAACCGATTAAACAAATGCAATTCCAATTATATTTAAAGCATATTTTGCTCTAAAAATATTGAGTTTTTTGGTTCAAAAATCATCATAAGAAGGTGAGCTGTCATAACTCATAAGAGTACATGACTAGTAACTATTATGGAGTATTTAAACTGCTATATATCTTCTCTAATAAATATATTGGCAAGTCCTTTTAGAATATAAGCCCAATAGGTCCATGGGCTCTCTCAAATTATTTCAAACTCACTTTACATGTGAGGGTTCAAGGATCATCAAACTCTTCTCGTATTATCTATTTAGTATTTATAAGACTTCAATGTTTATTTCTTGGTGGACAATAAACACCTTTTTTAAGTCGACAAGAAACACAAAAAATACAATTTAGCTCACTTCCATCTCCTATTTAGAGCATCTTTTGTAAGTAGAGCATCCCAAGCAATTTTTCATTAAAGAAAATTGATTTAGGCAAAAGTATATCAAGCTCATAAAATAAAGTAGCACAAGGAAGCAAACCACAAGATAACACATACCAAATTTGTTATCAGAAAAGGAAAACCCAAGAATTGGGTGGGAAAACCTCTCCACACCACCTACACCGAGACTTGTAGTTATTGAGTTATAATTAGTCACATGAAATTAAATGAAGCAAAGTAAAACCAAATCAATTACTACACTTCCATTTTTATATTATTTGATAATGCTGTATAATTTATAATTTGTTTTCTAAAATTTGTGAAAGATAATTTGTTTTCTAAAAGTATTTATTGACAGTGGAAGATGCTAAACTGAAGAAAATAACATATATGCTTTTCTCTACCTAGCATAGTCATTCATGGTCCAGGGGGACACGTCGAGCCCCTCTCACACGAAACTGCTTATATGCATGAATGAATGAGACCCAATTGTGCCCCTCTCACACGGCCTTGCTGACTTCCTCGTCCAAATGAATTACTTCAATTCCTAGCCTAGGTGAACCGTTTTAGCCCTCTCACATGGTACACAGACCTGGTGTCTTTCACGCAATTGTTTGGGCAAAAGGAACACAATTGAGCAGGGTATGGCCGTATGAGCTTCTTCCTTTTTAAGAGACAACTCATATTGTTTCTTCTAAATGCCCCCCCGGTACATAGACTGCCCTTTCAGCCTAAAATCCCTGATAAGTGTAAATGTTACCTTTTTAATTTCATAAAATAATTATACCCTTGTTTATGTAAATATGCAGTAGAATATGTTGATTAATGTTATATATATATAAAAGTAAAGACTTCATGCGTGAATGTATGAAGTTTCTGTCATGTGACGCTCTAATTTTGCATTTAGTATTTTTTATCCTTTTTATTATTTTTTTTATTATTATTATCCTAAAAATCATATTAACATATTTTTACTGTAATCTCATGATTCTCTCATTAATTGCCTGAACTTACACTCTACCTCTTTCTCTTTCATCTTCATGTCTTTTAGCATACCCATAATTTTAGTATTAAAAACAAAAGCAAAAATAATAATAATTAAGGACTAATATAACTAACCAGATAAGGCCTTGAGGAAAGATACAAAACACGAAAATGTTGTGGATTATTAATTGAAATTTACTATTTCATTATTACCAAAATAAAATACTTGAGATTCACAAAGCATTTGTAAGAGAGAGAAAAAGAGGAATTTGAGGGGCCGCCACCATCATCATGCTGGCCTCCCACCACCATTAAGCCGTCAAAACCCATATGACTTTTTTTTTTTTTGGCATCTTACGATGAATTCATTACTAACAAAGTTTTATAATAATTATGCTATAACATATGTACAACATTCTCCAAAATCATCTTACATAAAACATTAAAATATTATCCATGTATCACACAGGCAACTTACTAGTGTTTTCCTAAAAAATGTAAATGGATTGGTTTCGTGTAAAGTCTTTTCAAAAGGACAAAAATGATCTTCTTCATCTAAAATGGACATATTTCATGATTTGCATCTATCTACTTGTTAAATTTAGAAATAGATTTACATCTTTACCTTGAAATTGGCTTGGCATTGATTCTTTTTGTTAAACGATGGGGGATAAGCTTCATCGTCAAGAGGGAAACATCTAGCCCAAATCACTAGCTAAGGCCTGTAAATGATCGCTTAGTGATAAAGGAGGTAGGGATGCAATTCTTTCTTGAATGATATTTTTCTTACAGTAGTTAAAAATAATATATATATATATATATATATATATATATATATATATATATATATATATATATATATATATATATATATATAGACATATGGGATGGATTAAAGTTACACCTGGTGTAACTTTAAGTAATGTTACACCACTTAATATTTTTTAATTAGATGCGAATTTTGACAAATTCACCGTTAGATTATATTATCTTAATATATTTTCCATGCTTGCAAAATTTCAAGGTGATCAAAGATTAATCATCTTGTCATCAATCAATTGTTTAACTTCAAGTTTTTCTAGATTAAAATAATGCATAAAAGATATATCGAATGATAAATAACATGAAAATTGACATGAAAATTGGCATAAGTGTTAAAAACATATAGAACATGTAATTTAATATTGAGATTTTCAAAATATGAATTTTATAACAAGTTATTAGATTGTGAAACATTAGATTGTGTAACTTGAACCCAACTATATATATATATATATATATATACAGCCTACCAATAAAATTAACCTTTAAAATCACAATTTCGAACTTCAAAATATGATATAAAGTCACGATTTCAGTTATTTCAGGTTGTGTGTGCGCATGCGCACATTGTTCAATAAACATTGTCCAATTGATTAACATTCCTTTACGGTGTGTTTGGTTTGGGTGAAAAGTAAGGGAATAGAAAATAAAACAGAGAAAATTGTAGGAGTGGGTGTTTGGTTGAAGAAAGAAAATATGAAATTTTGGTAAAGTCCAAGAGCTTTCTCCCCATACCCACCAAAATACAATCTCCCCAAATTGAGGAGAAACTAGGAGAGAAAAGGGGAATAAAAACTTTGGACATAAAATGTCCTCCTAACAATGTTTCTTTGATTATTTTGTTCTTTCCATTTTCGTCTAGTTGTTCTACTGTGCTTCATTCTTTCTTCTTTCTTTTTTTTTTTTCTTTTTTTCTTTTTTCTTTTTTCTTTTTTCTTTTTGTTCATCATTTCTTGATTTTGTCCTTTTTGTTAGTTTTTAGACCCCTTAAAACAAAATTAGATTAACCTAGTTAATTAGTCAAGTAAATACTTAGTCTAAATTTCAGATCTAGGTTAGCACAATCATATAATCATATCAATGTAATTGCGAAATATAAAAAACACAAAGATATGATACCCAGGAAACCACACCGGTAAAAACTTGGGGAGGATTTAACCTAACTATCCTCAAGATAAACTGAATCCACTATGAAAGAATCGAAATTTTACAATAGCGACTTAGACCACTAACAAGCTCCAAGACCACGGATTCCTTCTTTCTTGGATTCTCCAGCAAGTAGAAGCACTCCCGCTTACGTATCTTTAAGTTCTTTAGTGCAGTAACTGAATGATCATCAAGCTCTTGATGAAAATATATATATTTATTTCTTCCTATGAAGTGCACCTTTCACTATTACATATTGGTCCCAACTTTCAAAGAAGACTAAAAACACATATTTTGAGCAAGTCTAAAACAAGACTAAAAACATGTTTTGATCATGGTTTGCCAACAATACAAATTAGAGTTCTAATACATTAGTTTCTAAGTACTTAAAACCTAACACTTTTCTTCCATTACTTCTTATTCTTTTTTCTCATCTATTTTGGGGAGAAGGTATCCTGTGAGACGGGCGCATGTGCCCATTGTCTCACTGACATGTGGGTCCTACACGTGTGGGACCCACATGTCAATGAGACAATGGGCGCATGTCTCACCCAATATTTTTTCTTGTTTTGGGTTATTGTGTTCATCTCCCTTTTTTTTTTTTTTTTTTTTGATTTAATAAAGTGATCATTCATACATATTTTTTTAATAAAAATATTATGTTATTTTTTTTTTTATCTAATAGGGACACGATAGTAAATTTATACAAACTACATTTTCTATCCTCTCATTTTTCTTCTTAATTAACCAAACAATTTTTTTTTTTCATTCCTCCACTTTTCCACCTCTCCGACCAAACACAAATAAGAAAAACTAAAATCTCTCATGTCCTCCCACTTTTCTATCCACTCACCATTTTCTATCATCGCACTTCTCCATATCCTCAACTAAACAAAACCTTAAATTATTCCAATATGGACACCATGATATCCAATCAAGAGAGAGTACTACTCTCTGGAACAATTTAAAAAAAATAAAAAAATAAAAAAAAAAAAAACTTTGTTCTTATGAAGATACTAAAACAAGTGTAAAACGTGTTATCTTGCATACGTTTTTTCCTTTTAGGGTTACATGCAAGAGTTTTTTATTTGAAGTGAATTGCTGGAGCGAGAATGACCTCTCGTAAGATTATACTTGAATTTTTTTTTTTTTTTAAAGAAGAAAACTCTTTCTTGACGCTATAAAAATATATTTAATGATCATAATAGAATTTGGGTGGCTAAAGTTAATTTAATGCTTTATGACTTCTGAAAGAAAAAACCACAACATATATAATTAGGATTATACTTGAATTTTTTGTGAAGATAAAAACTCTTTCTTGACGCTTTGAAAGTATATTTAGAGCTTGTTTGGGATGTGTTTATTTGCTTCAACTTATTTAAATTTTTATAACTTTTTTTGTACTATTTATAGGTCTCATTACACTTTTGGTATTATTCATGAGTCTCATTTCACTATTCAGCTAACTTTTAACCTTTTTTTTTTTTTTTTTTTACACTTTCAGTAAAAGGTTTTCAGTTTCAACTAAATAAATTGTTTCCAAACAGAGCCTAATGATAGATTGCTACCTTTTTTTTCTTTTTGATGGGATCATGGGATAGATTGCTACTTCAACCTATGGAATTTGGGCAGCTAATAAAGTTAATTAAATGGTTTATAACGACTTCTGAAAGAAAAAACCCCAACATAATTAGATTAGTTTAATACTCCACGTAACTTCAGCTGAAGTCATAAAAAAGACAAAAAGAGAGTTTTATTTTTTTTCAATTAATTTTTACATCTCAAAATCAAGAAGTAGTGTCATTTTCATGAGAATCTAAAGCCTATAGTTAGATGCAGTAAACTCTTAACGTAAAACATTTTGTTATAAGTTCATGCGAGGCAGAAATCAATAAAGATTAATAGAAGTAAGAGAGCCGTTTCGCTGAAATTTAGAAACAAATACTAAAGGTGTTTCAATTGATAATCTTAATGGTTTTCATGAACTGCATTTCTTAAATTTAATAATTAGTGTTAGAAATATAAATAAAAATAAGTACTGGAAATATTTAACCCCCTTCATAAAACCACTTAAAGAACTTTTTTATTAGTTATAAACAAGCTTTAAAGAGAACTTGACAAAGAAAAGAAGTCAACAAATTTAAGGTATATATATATACATGTTCCAACTTTGAAATCATAGAAATTTTCTCTCTCTCTCACTCTCTCTCTAGAAACTACACAATCACAATATGGGTGTTTTCTCTATTACTGTTGCAAGTCTTGTACTCTTACTTCTACACCAAGTTCGTGCAAAGAATATATATAGTTTAAGCAAACATGGAAAGAAAGGCTGTGATTTGTTCCAAGGGAAATGGGTTTATGACCATTCTTATCCTCACTACAAATCAGGGGACTGTCCATTTATAGGGAAGGAATTTGATTGCCAAAAGAATGGAAGACCAGACAACCAATATCTCAAATACAGATGGAAGCCTTTCGCATGTGACTTACCAAGGTACCTACTGTTAATTTCTCACTCTCTTCGATCTGTACTCTCTCTATATATATCTCTACCTTAATAAAATTGTTTTGCTTCTCTAATCTCAAACTTTTCTATTGGATTGAAAGATTAGGTGTTGTGTTTAAAACCCAACACCAAGTGCGTGTTTGTGTGTATAACATATTAGACAACTAGCTAGGTTGCTTTTAATCACGGTGGTCCGTCGTCTGAGAGTAGGTAGTTTTCTCATGCTGTAGAGCATGCTTTTCGTTATGGTTAGCCCACCTGTTTTTTCTTTATTAGGCCGGACTACACACGTTAAACATGCAAGAAAAAAAAAGTTACTATTCCAGAATTTGAGATGACTTTTTTTTAAAAAAAAATATCAGGTTAAACTTGTTGCACATTGATTATTTTATATAGTTTTATTCAAAAAGTATTCAATATCATAATTTCAAGTCACGATTTCAACGTTTTTAGAAAATATGTGTAAAATTATATAAAACAATTTGTTTATAATAAACACAACTAATTAATATATATATTTATATATATAAAGAGTATGTGTAACATGTTAAACATGTCAAAAGCTCATGAAAAATCACTATTTATTTGACTTGTGAAAAATCCGTAGCCAGTTATATACCTAATACAAAGATTATGTGAAAAATTACCGTTGAAAAATCCCGTTTCATGCAATAAAGTCTTATACCTAATACAAAATTGTGGTCAACTCCTATGAAAGAAAACAAAATTAAGATGAGGTCCAATATTACAATTGCCAAGAAGAAGGGGAAAAACCCATAATGATTAATGAGCCAAATATAGTTTCTTTTTGCGTGTTCTAAGGGATCTAGGGGAAGGCATGGAACTCTCGTACCATTTAGCTAGCTAGGCTCATTTTATGTTTTAAAAAAGTCTGCTTAATTGATATGTTGATTTTTCTTGGGAAATACTAGTAAAATAATATCATCAGAGGATAAGCATTGATGCTTAGAGATGTTAAAATATTATGAAAAATGATAAAATTTACTATTATTTGATTAATTTAATTTTTGTGACACATAATGATTCATCATGAGATAAGTTTTACCCTCGCCCATAATCGACTAATGCATTATAGAAAATGTGCACCAGAAACAAGTCTTAGTCGCAAAGTACCATTTCGATAACATTATCTACTTTTTATTTATTATTTGTACTTTTTTAGACAATTTTATATTCATGTTTTATCATTTAATTAAAGCACAATAAAAAATTCTAAATGATGACTTGTTCCAACTAGTAAACAATATTACGTGTTGCTATATGTTACCAAAGATTGTGAGATTTAATTTTTCACCATCTCTATGATTTAACCCCATTAATAATGCAGTTTCAATGGAGCAAGTTTTCTAAGAAGGTATAGACGTAAGCGCATTATGTTTGTGGGAGACTCACTGAGCTTGAACCAATGGCAGTCACTCACATGCATGCTTCATAAGGCTGTACCTGGGGCTAATTACACCTTAGCGAGGACAGGAGGGGTCTCCACCTTTAGATTTCCGGTATGACTATTTTCCTTATCACCTTGTAATCTTGAACGAGCGAACTTAGTAATAAAAAAAATATTAAAAACCATGAAAAAAAAAATTACAGTCGAGATGATAAAAACAGAACTATTTTCTTTGGCCTGAAAATATATATATATATATATATATATATATATCCATTATCGGTGAAAAGAATGAGATTATACAAAAAGAAATATGCACGAAAACTGTTTATCATATGAGAAAATGATATTACACAAAAACTAATTCATATAGTTTTACACACACTCCACAATACAACAAAACTCGTGATTTGAAATCATGATTTTAAATTTAGAAATTGTTTTATTTGTAGGCATGATTGCAAAATTGTATGTATTAATATGTGTGTGACAATTACACTACTCTTAACATATTATAGTGTTTGCACTGTATCTTAATAGGTGCACAAAAAGATTTTTTTTTTTTTTTTTTCTTCCATGTGACAGAAGTCAACTTGATTTCATGAACTGTGTGACAGGTATACAAATCATATCTAGGCCACATATTGAACAAAACTTTCTTAGCCATTAATTCAATTCTTTAAAATTAATCGCACAAATCTCCGGTTCACTTTCTGAAATGATTGCAAACATGTGAGGGGAGGCAATTGGCAAATCATTGCACACGACAAAATAAAATAAGCTTTTGTGTTTTGGATGGAACAAATTATGGATAAGGGGAATCTCTGGATCAGAAATCAGAATTCCAATTTTTTTTTTTTAAATTTCCGGGGGTAAATTCAGTCCTTGAACAACAGAATTCCTCACACACTCACTCTCTCTCTCCAACCGGCTTTATCTCTATTCTTTTTTTTTTCTCTCTCTAATTCGGTCATTCTATCTCTCTCCAATCTTCAATATTACAATTAAAATACTTTCAACGCCAATACTTGAAGAGAGAGAGAGAGAGTAACCGAACTAGAGAATGAAAAAATTAAAATGACAGAGAGACTGGTTGGATAGGGAGAGAGAGAGAGAGAGATTATATGAGAGAGGAAAGGGAAAAAAAATGGAATTCAGATGTCCAACTTCCAAATTCGCGTTTGAAAAAAAAAATAAAAGAGATTAGAATCTAAATATTAGCATCACGATTCGTTAGTAGAAAAATTTTACAAATTGGAATCTGGATCTTGAAGGTCCAAATATTTCTCACACCTGTAATTTAAACCTTTTAAACCCCAAAAGCTTAATTTATTTTGCCATTAACAATAATCATGTTCCTCGATTTTGAAGTGTTTGCTTAATAAGATTCGAAGGAGGATCAATAGATACTTAAATTGTTTCTCAATTACTTTGATCCTCAATATCTACAACATTAATATACATTGAAGTGTTTATTTGCATCCCACAAATTGTAGGCATATGATCTTTCGTTGATGTACTCCCGCAATGCCTTTCTAGTTGACATTGTAAAGAATAAACTGGGGCGAGTTCTATATCCTAACTCAATATCAAGTGGAAATACATGGAAGGGATTTGACGTATTGATCTTCGATACATGGCATTGGTGGCTTCACACTGGGAGAAAACAACCGTAATATTTCTACCAACATATACTTCATCTTGCTTAAACCTTCAGCTTAAATTACTAATTAAGAACAAGCTAACTATGAGTGTGTGTTTAAATTCGTTTGCAATGCAGATGGGACTTTGTTCGATATGGAGGAAAAACATTCAAAGACTTAAATCGCATGGTTGCCTATGAGAAAGCAATTATTACATGGTCCAGATGGGTAGAAGCTAATATCGATCCAAGAAAAACCATGGTATTCTTTCAGGGTGTTTCCCCTGATCATATGAGGTAAGTTGGTTCTACAACATAACCTCCTCTAACTATAAATTTTATATATGGTACTTTTTTTCTTAACGTTTTGTCTTTCTATTCTAATCAACATTATAACCTTTGAGTAGCTAGCTAGTCCTATGCATGAACTAATTTAGTAAATTGGAAAAGTATAATAGTGGATGAACTAGATTTGTAAACAAGACCAAAAATGCTTAATTTTTTTCTTTTTTCCTAACTGACCAAAAAGCTTTATATTTTATTTTAATTGCATAGTTTCACATAATTAGCTACATATATACAAAACTAATTATGGCAGAAATCAATGTCTTTCCACCAAGCTCACTTACAATAACATTGTTTTTGTTCTCATATTAGTCCAAGTGAATGGGGGGATCGAAATGCGAAGACCTGCAGGGGACAAACCCTACCAGTGCTTAGGAAAAACTATCCAGGAGGTCCACACCCAGCAGAAGTTGTACTAGAAAGGGTTTTACGTAAAATGTCAAAGCCAGTTCATTTGCTCAAGATAACTACTCTTTCACAGCTAAGAAAAGACGGGCACCCGGCAGACTATGGCTACGCAGGCCGCCGTGGCATGGATTGCACCCATTGGTGTCTTCCTGGAATTCCTGATACTTGGAATGAACTCTTATATGCAGCTCTTAGTTAGAACTAATTAAGTCAAATTCCTTTTTATGTGTAAACCGATTAGAAATAAATACCTCACCCTCTCCTGAGGCTCGAATCAGGGCCCCCATTCATCTATGCCAAACTCACATTGTGGTTTAGTCAATTTCTTATCAATAAAGTTTATCTGCTCAAAAGAGAAAATATTGCAACTACTTACGTTATAGGGAAAATTGTTTATTTTTTTATAGTTTCTTGTGGTTGCTGCAAGCTGATTTAACCTTGGCACCTTCGCAATTAAAGGAAATTTTTTAAGTTGCTAAAAAGGAAAGGTAGAAGAAATTTAAATTTTAATGTGTTAATGTGTACACATGACAGCATGACAATAATTCACATAAAAGAAATTTATGATCTCAAATAAATAAAAATAATTATGTATGTGGATGGAGTGTTGATTGTTTGATTTGTTTATTGATAGGGATAGGGTTGCAACTAGAGAGTACCGCATGACAGCATGAATGGCTTCTCTATCAATGACTACGAATTGCAATTTATATAATTCACATGCTAGCTAGTTAATTAAAAATGAGATGGTCCATTTCTTAGTGAACGATTTGTTACAAATTTAACCTAGCTAATTCCTAAATCTGTAAGAAACAAAAATAGGGAAGAAAAAAAATATATATGCATAACTAAAAAGAATCACACAACACAAAAATTTACATAGTTTAACAATATGCTTACGTCAACAAAGTTGCAACAATTTTAACTATATAAAAAAAAAACAAAAAAAAAAAAAAAAAAAAAAAACTAATGCAGCTATACAATATAACAATACATCAAACTCTAATTCTGAATTGACAAATATATACATATGCCAAAAACAGGTGAAAAATGGACCAAACTCTGGTCGGGTCAAGTCACAAATCGGATCGATTACAAAATGAGGTTCTACATAACCCAACACAATTTTATATGGGTCCGGGAGAACTTCTAGCTGAACATGAACATATGAATTTCTTTTCTAAACCACATATGAGGTCTTTTCTAAACACACACCGACACATTCCAAACGTGTATGTTTTGTCTCTCATCCCTTTCATTAATATTCACACACAGACCTTTACATGAGTTTGTTTTCTTCATCAATCTCCACTTCTTCATCAAAGACCTCATATTTGAGATAATAAGGATATTAATATATATTCGTAAAGTTGTTGTAATTAGAACTTATATATAAAAATATGTTTAGGATATATATACAACAAATTTATGTGGCAATAGAGTTGTCTAACCACGCTATATCGCTATCACTCACCATTCCATGAATTTGATACACAAAACGTGCAACTTCACAACTTGTCTTGTACATTTATTTTTTATCAACCTAAAATTGTTTAGACTTTAGACCATTGAACTTGTGGCCAAATAATTTTACAATGGATCAAACTCAAACTATTTTGTAATTTATACCAGAATTGCAAATTTTATAATTTCATTACAACGAGATATTTATTCAAAATGTACGAGAAGATGATGAAGAAGGGCCATAGAATTCGAACGATTTGGTAGTTTTGTTTTTTTTTTTAGAAGAGACAATTTGGTAGTTTGGAGAGTTCCTAGAGTACATTGGACTATTGGAGATATATATGGACTTCTTTTCTTATCTGTCTATATCACAAAATTACATATTTGCACGTTTCTTCTTTGTGAGCTATAACATTCATGTTCTTCAATGGACCTCAACTTGGAGATATGGTTTTGGATTCAATTAGCTTAAATCTCTTTCAACTAAACTTGTATACACACCCATGAAATCGAAATTCAACATTATCGATACACCCTTGCAAATGTCTCTTTCTGCTAATTGTTAAGTAAATAAGAGAATATGAGAAGTGGAAGATAAAGTGCTAATGAGGACAAGCCAAAGGTCATCTTAAAGGGTACACTTTAATTAACTCTCAAGTTGTCTTACATGCTTACTAGAGATCATCATTCATTATCAATAATATGGGCTTAATTAACTCTTAGACCATCCAATGGCTTTTTTGGTTTTCTGCTCTTAAGCTTGAGAAGGACATGAGTGAATTTCTCTACTTTTCCTTCAAATTGCTCATTCATCAAAATTTGTATCCGCATTTTTGCCTACTATAGTTGCTTTCACTTGATACTGACTTGTAATCAAGATACCAAGCTAGCTGCATGCCACTTGAATTCAAATTAATTCTGCATCACGATTAAACTGTATATAAAATATGACAATGAAACATCATGATATATCATATCATAGAAGTATACATCCTTATTCATAAATAAAAGAAAGAAATGGCCCCTTTAAAGCCTTAATATCATATCATAGAAGTATACATCCTTATTCATAAATAAAAGAAAGAAATGGCCCCTTTAAAGCCTTAAGTATTGCAAGTATCCGCAACTCCACACAAATCTCATTGCATGGTCCATTATGGCACTATCTCATGGTTTTCATAGTAAGTTAGTTGTAACCATATGTGACCATTACACATTATATGAACACCTTAGGAAGAATATAGTTGAGGGGTAAAAATATCTTATAAGATACCACTGAACACAAAATTTTAAACCTATAAACTTGAACCCAATTATGTTATATTAGTTTCTCACATATTTTACTTTTTCTCCATTGGAAATATGTACTATTTTGTTGGAATAATTGTTTTCCAAAATAATTTCAGTAGGCTTTATAATTTATAGGCTTGTCTGTTGGGATGCACAATTGTGTGGACTCCAAATACACACACCCCCCGTCCCTCTTTATTTGCAAAAGGGACCTTCATAATTTTGGCATTAATATAACAAATAAGAACACCACTTACCTCAAAATTTGAACTTTAGGGGGTTTAGACCCAGTTAATATTACGTTATATTAATTCTTCAACACCCTTCACTTTTTTTTATGTGGAACTATATATTTTATGTACCTAAATTATTCTAATAAGTATTGGATAAATAATGGCAGATATATGTTTTATTTATTCATATAAATTAGTTTGAATTAGGATTCGCTAGATTAGTTTGGATTATGATTAATTTTATTGATAGCTTATAGGAAATTAGTATTTATCTTTATGTATTTGAAAAGCTACATGTATAAACTCAGATGTTGATAATGAATAAAGAACAATCATAAATTTATGAGTTGCAAATTGTTAGTTAATATAACTACTAGGTCTGGACTCACTCTAAATAAGTTCATTTATCAAATTAGGAGGTCTTGATGCCCTCAAAAAGAAAAGGGTACATAACAATTGTTATTAGAGCCGGTTATGAAGGTACATTGCACAAAGAGATTGGAAGCTGATGTAAATAACCTAGTTTCCTTAACTTCAAAACAGCAACAAAGGGAGATGCAACAAATGCTCACTGCGGTAGTTTCCTACCTTGATCAAATTGCTGGTAACCAGAACCACGATCATGCAAAAACCTCACACAACTGAGGTGAGATGGCCAGGACGTCCAACCATGGATTCATGACATCAAGTTGTGCTATTATTTAAAAGGTAACAAAATTACAGAGTTTTTGTGCTCCAATGACAATGGAAGGTCACAGACTCACAAAATAAACTATAACTATCATTTAAAATTTACAGCATATTTATCAAATGTCTAAATTCATTTATACAAATTCTTAACAAACTTTCTACAACAATTAAGCATGTATTTAAAATATTTATTTACATGTTAAAGAAGCCTTGTTTGAAGAACTAGCCACATTAGTTGGCCATGTGGGATCCTAGCTTTGGCCACCTCATATGCCATATCATCATGGTCAAATCATGTCAAACCACATTAACATGGTTATACCACTGCGTAGATTGTGGAAATCACCACATGATATCCCTGAGAAAATTTATTAGAAAATATAAATTTTGAACTTTTTGCTAAAGATGTGGACTCATATGTACCCATCACTTTTTCTTCACCATTTATAACTAGTCACATGATAGGTTGTAGCAAAAATTGTGTAAGTTTATGGTCCTAGTTTTTTTTTTTTTGGTACCTGGAGGAAAAACCTTTGGAATTTTGGGCAAGAGTTGCGCTCAAAAGGTTCGTATTTTTGCACAATTGATATCTCAGCCCATATGCTTCTTTAAGTGGACATCGGCCCATATCTAGTGCTGAAAGTCTCGGTACACTGGACATGCGACGCCCCACTAACACTCGGATTGCACCATTTTTGTTTTACTCTTCTTTTCTCTTTTTTATTTTTTATTTCAATTGTTAATACCAAACTGAGTTGGACATAGTTTTTTTTTTTTTTTTTTTTTTTTTTTTTCGGTCAAAGAGTTGGACATAGTTGAAGTTAGTAAAAACTGGATTTGAGAATTGAGATTCAATTTAGAATAAAAAGACATTGGTTTAAAAAGAGGAAACATTATCAGAATCCAAATCGGTGCTAAAATATGAGATGATCTCATCATTACTACTCCACTATTGAATGTTTCTATGCGGAGACAATAATTACAACCTAGTTAAATTAAAATAAGGGGCTTGGATGATAAATAAATTAAGGCAAATGTTAACAACCACCACACGGTGCTTGTTAAGAATAAAACAATGCGAATCTCACTTAATAAAAAATTGGATAAATGGGAGGAAAAGAAAGACACAAGATAAAGTTGATCCACAGCCCTATAAGGCTAACAAAAATATTGACATAAAGTTAGCTGTTAGCGGGCACTTTATCATGCCCGTTAACACAACCCATAAATTAATAACTTTTGGTTATTTTTTAAGAGTCATATTAATAGGTGTTCTTAGGACAATTATTAATAAATCATTTAAAAAGACATAGTTGAAGAATTGGACATAGTTGAAGTTAGTAAAAACTGGATTTGAGAATTGAGATTCAATTTAGAATAAAAAGACATTGGTTTAAAAAGAGGAAGCATTATTAGAATCCAAATTGGTGCTAGTTAAAATATGAGATGATCTCATCATTACTACTCCACTATTGAATGTTTCTATGCGGAGACAATAATTACAACCTAGTTAAATTAAAATAAGGGGTTTGGATGATAAATAAATTAGGCAAATGTTAACAACCACCACACAGTGCTTGTTAAGAATAAAACAATGCGAATCTCACTTAATAAAAAATTGGATAAATGGAAGAAAAGAAAGACACAATATAAAGTTGACCCACAGCCCTATAAGGCTAACAAAAATAATGAGATAAAGTTAGCTGTTAATGGGCACTTTATCATGCCCGTTAACACAACCCATAAATTAATAACTTTTGGTTATTTTTTAAGGGTCATATTAATGGGTGCTCTTAGGACAATTATTAATAAATCATTTAAAAAAAGTTTTGACATATTTTTAATGGAAAATATAAAAAGCAATCAAAAAAAAAAAAAATTTCTTTTCCCATAAAAGGTTTTTAAAATATAGCATAAACCAATGCCTTTAGGGCATCTGTTAATATGGGGATAGGAAGTCGAAGCAAGTGTGTTGGGTTATGGGTTGTGCCCAAGGATGGTCAAAGGGATTGTTTAGCCTGGGTCAATGGGCCAAGGACAATGGAAAAGAATAACGGGTCAGCCGTGTTTCTCGAGGAGCCAGGCCACCTCAGGAGGGCTTTAGGGAGGTAACCATTATGGAAGGATAAGCTCTAGAAAAAGTAGCAGAGCTTAGTCAACAATAAAAGAAGAAATATCTGGGAAGAAGACTGTCACCACCACATTAAATGCACTGCACCAAATGAACTGACCGCATTTATGGAGAAATGACACCTAAACAATGTTATCTCAGCTCATAGCTACCCACAAAGCTTTGAGGAGGTTCTGATAGGACAAACATCCAAGGGATTTTCTACCAAATCAACAGGTGAAAGGCTAGGATGAAAGGGTGAAGGACTATATAAGGAAAGGGCTACCATGAAAAATAGGTCATGTAATCTAGGAAGGAAAAACAAAAAGAACATAGTGTATTTAGAGAAGCTTGAGTTAAATATAAGAACATCTCATCCTCGGACTTGACCGAGGAGCATTATTTCCACCATTTTGTGTTTTCATCCTTATTAATGTCTATTCTATCAGTCCTGACCCATACTTAGTTTGCTAAGATGTTTTCTTGTTATGCCCATTCTCTAACAAATAGTATATTGTTTTGGGCTCATTGGGCTCTCATTCGCTATACTTAGTGTGCTGAAGTTCCATTTCCAATCCTTATAGTTAACATTTTCCATTTTTTAAAATTAATAATTTTGATAAAATAAGGTTGAAAAATAATTTTAAAAAATCATAAATTAAAATTACAAGTTCAAATGTATTTAAATTAAAATTTTGAAACCATAAATTAAAGTAAAGTTAAAATCAAAATTAACACAACGATTGAGAGAGAGATTAGACAATTTATGCACGTAATTTAATTTGTTTACCATCAACGGGATGCATGCATGAAAATGGTATGCATCATAATTGAAGAATGAAACAAGATGTCTAGTCTATAAAATGATACATCATTATGCATCATGGTCGGCCACCTCATCATGGCCATATTTGACCACCTCAGCATAGCCATGTCAACATGCTACATAATCAAACACCTCCTTATACTTGCTTCAAAGAAATACTAAAAGTATGAAATTATCAACTAATTGTCTTATTAGGTTTTTAATGTTAAGAATTAAAAGAAGCTTATACCTAAAAATTCTCAATATATTATAACATATATTGAAAATGAGTCAGAAAAAATAAAGTAAAAAAATTTTACAATAAAAGCTTGATGAGTGGGTCAGACTAAGTCGAAAGGTTTAATATTTTGGCTACGGGTTATAATACTTGTAAGGATCGGATTTGAGTTCCTGGCCCAAAAGATGGATGGACTCAGATCCAACAAGCCCAAAACAATGAATTTGTAGAGAGTGAGATGGAAAACTGGGCTAAAATAAGTTGTACAACTAATAAAGTAGGCTCCAATGACAAGAATATGAAGATATATTGATTTAAAGTAAAGAAAATCATCATTGGCACAGTCCGAGGAAATTAGTTCTTATATATTTCTCACGAGTTTGATTACAACTTTGGTTCCTGATTGCTATAGTGTTTCTCTCTTGATTTCAATCCCTTTCTCTCTGTGCCTCTCTCTCCTTTTATACCCCCTTCCCCTTTCATCTTTACACTCCACATGCAGGCCAGACGGTTGGTGTTGATACTTTTCTCATCAACACCTTCCTGAAGTCTATATGTAGTAGCTATAAGGCTCAAAACCACTATTCAGATATCACCTCCACATTAATGCAGCCAGAAGGTTAGCGATAGAATATTTAATGCGGTGGTAGTAACTTTCTCTTTAGATATTTTAAGACTTCCCCATGTCCTATGTTTCTGTGACGCTTATCTGTATCAACAAAATTTCCTAGAATGTTCCCCTAGATGGCAGACCACCACTTCGAACCTCGGCTTTGGTTAGCCGATAAGGCATTCATCCTCTGACCACCCTTATGGGTTCTTCTCATCAACACCTTCCTAAAGTCTATATGTAGTAGCTGTAAGGCTCAAAACCACTGTTTAGATATCACCTCCACATTAATGCAGCCAGAAGGTTAGCTGCAGAATATTTAATGCGGTGGTAATAGCTTTCTCTTTAGATATTTTAAGACTTCCCCCTGTCCTATGTTTCTGTGACGCTTATCCGTATCAACAAAATTTCCTATAATGTTCCCCTGGACGGCAGACTACCACTTCGAACCTCAGCTTTGGTTAGCCGAGGAGGCATTCATCCTCGGACCACCCTTATGGGTTTTTTTGACCAAAACTAACTTCTTCATTTACCAACACAAACTCCCCTTGTAATGTTTACTCCTCCTCGGACAACTTCACATCCACGGATTGGGCCCTAGGCCCAATATATACATATGTGATGAGCTTCTAGGCCTAATACCCCTACAATACTTATAAACCTATTAGACTAAAATGGATCGCTATTCTTATCACTGATACATTAATTTTTTATTTGGATTTTGGGCAAGTTTCCAAGTTCAATTTTACTAGATCCACTTTTATTTTAATTGTCAAATTCATCCTTAAGATTTAATCATCGTCAATTTTATCCCTCATCTTATCAAATGAGTCAATCTAGTCTCTCCAACCAAATTTTTTAGCAAACGAAGACATTCTTTTTTTCTTTTCTTTTTTTCTTGTAAAAAATTAGGCAAAAATACAAAATTGATCCTCTAACTTTTACCGTTTTTCATTTCAGTCCTTTAACTTTTAATTTTGTTAATTCGGTCCTCTAACTTTCAATTTTTATCAATTTAGGACTCCGTTACAACTTAGTTAGTAGCTACCATTAGAACCCCTAAAACGACACCGTTTTGTAGAGTTTTTTTTTTTTTTTAATTTTAATTCGGAATTAAAAGAAAATAAGAAAAATCTGATATAATAAAAAATAAAAATAAAAAAGCCTACCATTGAATCAAAACAAAACAAAAAGATAAAACGGCTACCATTGAATATCCAAGTCAACGTGGTTTGGTAGGCCGTGGACTAACAGATCACATTATTTGAAGTGATTATCATTATCCCAGGCCTCCCAAAGTCCCCAGTACACAGTAGAGTAGTAGTGGCTGCCCATCTCTGCTCATATCTTCGATTCTCCAAGACTCAAAGCTCGGAGAAAAAAAAATTTGTAAGAAAATGTCAACAATTACGTTATTATCTTCACTAACTTGTTCCCTCTCTTCTCTCTCATTTTCATCCCAAATCTCCCACAAACCTAATAGCCTCTCTTTCACTCGACCCAACTCACTCTCACTCTCGACTAGAGTAGGAGTTGATGGTAGTTTTGATTCAAGGGAAGGGGTGAATGTTTGTTTTTTTTTAAGATTTTTCTTATTTTCTTTTAATTCCGAATTTAAAAAAATAAAAAATAAAATAAAAAATAAAACTCTACAAAACAGTGTGAAGCCTTGAATTGACAAAAATTGAAAGTTAGAGAACTAAATTGACAAAACTGAAAGTTAGAGGACTAAAATGAAAAACGGTGAAAGTTAGAGAATCAGTTTTGCATTTTTGCCAAAAAATTAATACTCATCAAACAACAAGATATACCATATATATGGCATAACTCATGAATGTTTTTAATTAAAAAAAAAAATGTAAACAGCTCCGTTTACTAATAGACTTGGACAAAATGATTAGATTATCTCTTTTTCTTACAAAGTATAACAAAATTAAAGTTTAAGGACTAATTTGAGAATTGAGGTAAAACCCTAAACGTCAATAAACTAATTTGAATTTTTGGCCTCCTTTTTTTTTTTTTTAAGCTACTCCAAAAATTAAGCATGGACTAGGAACCTAAAAAAATTCAATGGTTAGTTGTTATATTTCTGGTTTTTAAAATTGGTTTGTGGGTTAGCTTGAATTTGACTCTGGTAGTAGTAAGTAGTAACTGGTAAGTATTGCTGTAGCATTGTTTGTACCAACAAGTACGTATTAAATGGACTCGATGGTTTAATTTTGGCTCCTCCTGTAAAATGTGAGAACTGCTTTTCTTTTCAATATGACTCCTCAGAATCTCTATCTCTTTCTCTCTTAAAAATAAAATAAATAAAATAAAATAATAAAATCTCTCTCTCCCCCTCATTTTGCACGTTTGGGTGTTATGTCAAACTCAACTACATTGTCGTTCATAAATGAAGTAACGTTAACGAAACATGAAAAAACTATAAATAGATAGAGAAGGAAGTTTTTCAATTCCACCCCTTCTTTAAATTTCATACCCATTTTCTTATTTTTAAATTCACTTCTGAGTTTTAAAAACCCATCTTCCCTTTATCTCTCTCTCTCTCACACAAACACACATTTGGTGCAATGGCGAATATTGCTGTTGCACTCCTTGTCCTACCATTGTTGCAGGTGGCCATTGGGGAGCACAACATTCAAGACTATACAAGGAGTTTTGAGAAGAAGGAATGCGATATGTACCATGGAAAGTGGGTTTATGATAATTCATACCCTCTTTACGACTCAAGTCAGTGCAACTTCATAGAGAAGGAATTTGCTTGTCAAATGAATGGTCGGCCAGACAAGCTCTATCTCAAATATAGGTGGCAACCCTCTGCATGTAACTTGCCAAGGTACATATTCTAAATTAATGGGCAGTATAAGATTTAAAATTGGAAATTTTCTTCATTGAACTTCACCTTTTCTTTTTTCTAATAAAAATTATGTGAAAAACGTTGGATTAGATTAAATTCAAAATTTTCTAACATAATATTTAAAATAACAGGTAATTTATTATGATATCACAATAAAATGAGAAATTTGGGTAGCCTAGTTGGTTAGATATCGGGGCAACAAGTCTCAGAACTTGGGTTCTGTTAAATATTAGCAAGTAGGAGACTTGACTTGCACACAAAGTAGAATTAGGCTTGGGCCTATACTAATGGGCTAATATATCTCTAACAGGTTCGAATCTCAACAACTAGCTGTGTGTTGGTGCTCCTTATATCTCATCTCTATACCCAATGGTCCAAAAAATAATAAGTGAGTTTCTCACAGACCGGGAGTATGGGGTCTCGCCTGGGAGCGGGTAAGGTGCTACTATGGTCATGCCCAAGTAGAGAAGCCACACCGATCGCCCCCCTCTACCCTTTTTTTTTAACCAAAAAAAAAGAGTTTGTGTAGTCACTCTTCAAGCACCTAACCATTTTCCTAAGTGTGTGTAGTCACTCCATCCATACACAACAAGTAATTATAGGGAAGAATCCCTTTGGAGTGACCGATGACTCTAAGATACTAGTTAGGAGTTTTGATCCCAAAACCTCATGGATCTCGTGAAGCCTTTAAAAGTTAAAACCACTAAACCAACCAGATAACCTATTAAGGTTATCCAATAGGTGTTAATCCATAAAACTACCAGACCTAGCAAAATTGGATCCAAACCTATTAACTTAACTCGATGCAAAACTAACCAAACAGGTTAACCTATATCCAACCCGTTTGAAATGTCGAGTCAGGCCAAGTCAACCAATACCCAACCCATTTTTTAAAGAAGTGATTTAAAAAATAATAAGAATAATAATAATATTTTACTTATTTTTTTAGTTGAAGGTAATATGTGGAAGATTGAATGTTCTTTGTTGGTGGAAAGAAAATTACTATTCCTTTTTTGAACTCTCTTTAATGGCATGCTATCTCATAAGTATTCCTGTAGCTATAGTTTCTAAATCAACTTGTAGCATTGGTCCACAACAATTAGTATTTATGGTGATGATATAATGTACTTAAAAACAATTATGGTCCATGAAATTTAGCACTTTTTTTTTTTTTGTTCATTGTGTTTGTTTATATAAAATTTTTTTTGTTTTTTTACTTAAGAATTTATGTATTATTTAAATTTTATTTTTGAGTGTATTGTTATGTATTTTCTTATTTGTATCCTACATATGAAAATTTTTGGGTCAATCCATAACCCGATTAACCCATAACTTGATTGACTCGACCCACTTGCAATTCGTTTAGGATAACCAATTTTTTACTTGAACCTAAATTGATCTATAACCCAATTAACCCTACCCGTTTTCCAGGTTTAAATTATCCACCATCTCAATCATATGATTTGAGCAGGTTTCAATTAGCTCAATAAATAAAGCCTTTAGTTGTCAAATAAGGGATTTAGGTTCAAATCTCTCATACTCCAAAAAAGAATCTCATTGGTGTATTAGCCTAGTGATAAAATTTTATATATATATATATATATATATATATATATCTGTGTGTGTAATGGATGCCATAGATTTTAATTCCTTTAAAAAAATTATATGAACCATTTAACCTAAATGTCATTATTAACAACCTACTAAGTATTATTAACATTAACGTAATTTGATTTAGTTTTTCTTATTCATTTATACAGGTTTGACGGTCTAGATTTCTTAGAGAGATTTAGAAATAAGCAAATCATGTTTGTTGGAGATTCATTAAGCTTGAACCAATGGCAATCATTGACGTGCATGCTTCACACAGCTACGCCACACTCTAAGTACAAGTTACAAAGGATAGGAGGCCTCTCCACATTTACATTCACGGTAAGATTACCTATTAATTGAGATAACAAAAGTTATATTAAAAATAGAATGAGTGTGAGTATTTAAATAAAATAGACGATAGAATAAATTATCTAATGTGAGTTTTTTGTAAAAGTAGTTGTATAAAAAAAAAAGAAAAAATTGCACAAACTAATACGAATGCTCTAATAATCAACTTGAATCCAATTATTAGATATCTTCTTTTAAATGAAATGATATGACAAGATAATCCGATGAATCCTACATTATTACAAATTAGTTACTTATGTTACTGTAGAGACTTAAAAAGGGTTAGAATCCATGAAATCTCACATCGCTTAGGGGAACACATGGGATGTGCTTATAAGGAGTAACCTCCATTTAATGTGAAAAAACATTTTCCCCTACTGTTGTGTGCTTTGGGGGAGAACAAAACCGTGAAAGGTATAAACCCCAAAGTAGACAATATTTACACAGTTAGGGGGCGTTTGGCTCGCTGTGATGTGTCACTAATGTGATACACATTACAATGATGTGACATTAAGGTTTTTGGTTTATTTTATTTTTTCTAACATTATCGTAATATAAAATTACAAAATATATTACATCATTTTAATCTCATCACCTTCCAAAACAATATAATATTATATTCTTTTATTGAGATTACATTAATGTAAGATTACAATAACGTAATATTACAGCGTAATGTAACATCACGGCGAACCAAAACCCCACTTAGGGTGGAGTCGTTACAGTGACAGAGTTTAATTTTCTCTTGAACAATTGTATGTCATTATTTTGTAGGAGTACAATGTTTCAGTGAAGTTTATGCGGAATGCATTTTTGGTAGACATTGTACACAAGAGATATGGTAGGGTTTTGACACTAGACAAGGTTGATGACGAGAAAGAATGGCACGGAATTGATGTATTAATTTTCAACACATGGCATTGGTGGCAACACACCGGAAGGAAACAACCGTGAGATTTCTCATTGACCCTTTCTTCATTTTTGCTAATTTAAATATTTAGGTAAATTACACTTTAATCTGAAAGTTTTGTGTGTATGTTGCATTTAAATTATATAAGTTTATATGAAAAGGTTTGAATGTTTAACTGCAAAATTTCTAAAAACTTTGAAGTTTAAATGAAATTGTTTTGAAATTTTACAGTTTAAATAAAATATACCTAAAACTAAGTTCAAAATATAATTTACCCTAAAATTTTTTTTATTAGACCTTTAAAATGCAAATATATCTTGTGGCCAAAAAGGAAAAAAAAAAATTCTAAATTCTAATTAATTCAACTGGTAAAATATATCATCATCAAATATGAGATTTATGATTAGAAACCTACCTATACCAAAAATTTCATTACGGAATGGGTGTCATAGGTTGGAATTCTATCGTATCTATCAAAAAAAAAAAAACCTATAAGTGCATTTTAAGTGTATATGGAACTTTTTTGTTTAAAAAATTTATTTGCTTACTTGTCTATTTAAAAAAGTTATTTGCTTACTTGTCGTACATTGACAAAAATATAAATATATTTTTTTTGTTAGATATACTAAAAGATGTCATTTTCAATCAGTTAAACTACAAGTCCTTGGCAAAAAAACCAAAATACCAAAGTACTAAATAATTAAAATTGAGGTTTTAAAAAAGTATACTTAAAACAAATAATCTATGATAAGTTAACGAAAGCTCATCTTAATTGTCTTTTTGGATTTTTTGATAGGTGCGATTTCATTCGAGAAGGAAAGCATATGCAGAAAGACATGGATCGCTTGGTTGCCTATGAGAAAGGGCTAATGACATGGGCTCGATGGGTGGACACAAATGTTGATCCAAAAAAAACTAAGGTTTTCATCCAAGGAGTCTCTCCGGACCATTCCAAGTAAGTCATTACAGAAGCTAATTACCAAAATATAGAACAGTTGTTAAAGATATTAATCACAAAAAGGTAAATATATAGAAATTGTTACAGAAATAAGATGGAATTGAAACCATATGCATACACTTGTTGGAGAATTGATATGTATTGCGGTTCTTAGTGAATGTGTATGCATAAATTAAAATGAAATCATTCAAAGACCTTCATGACCGAATTGTCAGTGTAAAATAATGACCAAATTTACAGTTTTTAGATAAAATAAAATCTAAGTTGATCATCTATGAAGACTTTTTATAATAAAAAATTTTTAGAATTTTATTATTTGTTATGTTATCAATGTGACACTAATCATTTTTTGTCACATCAATTTGAAGGCTTTTATAATAAAATTGGCAGTTGTTTAGCTTTTCCTTAATTATAAGAATAACATCGATAGTCCTTTTCTTCAAGAGCATTACTGAAAAATTCTTGAGTGTGTACAACAATTTTAGTATTTCCTTAAAAAAAAAAATTATGAGTGTGTCTAATAATTATTAATAATCAATTTTCCTAACAACTTAATAGATTATAATATTAAGTGAACTGCAATAACATCTTTAATAAATTAGATTATATTGTTCCACACTCAAAATTAATATTATAATATATAATTTTAAGTAGATTGGCTATTATTAATTGTAAAAGAGATGGTTAGTATAGTATAAATATAAAAACTTAATTAGCAATATTGCATCTCAAAAAATAAAAGTACTGATGGGTTCCAGTTAGCTCAACTGGTAAAATCTCTGATAGTTGAATAAGAGATCTGGGGTTCAATCCCCGCCTACACCAAAAACTGATTGGTGTTTTGATCTGATAATAAAGAGCTATTATCAGAAGCGGACGCCATAAGTTAAAACTATATTTCAAAAAAAAAAATACTGATTTTTAAACAAAAAAATAATAATACATAAAGTTATATATAAGATTCATATTTAAAAGTTTTAAAATATTAAGGAAGACTCCACTTGAATTTGTCGCCTTTTAAGTATAAAATGCATTAAGATCCATTCTTATACTCAATTACTTTGACTGATATTAATGTTGCTATACTTTATTTCTTGTTGTTTCCATTATCACTTGGAAATGTTCATGTTGAACCAGTGGAAGTTATTGGAAGGGAAACAATAATGGAAAGAACTGCCAAGGAGAAACAAAACCCATACTTGCACCAGGATATCCAAATCGCCAACATCCAGGAGAATTGGTGTTGGAGAAAGTGCTGCATACAATGACAAAACCAGTGCACTTACTGAATGTAACAAGATTGTCACAACAAAGAAAAGATGCACATCCATCCGTCTATGGCTCGGGAGGGCACAAAGGAATGGACTGCTCTCATTGGTGTCTCGCTGGACTCCCTGATACATGGAATCAACTTTTATATGCAGAACTCATAAGCAAATAACTTAATTTGTACCGTATGAAAAAAAATCCTTACTTGAATAAATGTTAGTATGTTGTTATAATTCACTATTTCTCTACGAATAATTTTTTCTTGTAAACAACGTTGGTCATAATACTGCATTTAACTTTTGTTTGTAAAATAATTTATCAAGTGTGACCCAATACAAGACTATGGAAAATAAATTTTATTTCATATTATGATAAATAATCGAATTAAGATCATTTGTATTCTGTTTGTTTCCACACAAAAAATGTTTTTTAGATAACATTTTACATTTTACATTGATTCATTGTTATTGCACACTCCTCTGTTTGTTTCCATGAAAAATGTTTTTTTCGACAACATTTTACAATTTACATTGATTCATAATCATATTGTTATTGCATGAGAATTTCAGCCATGTTAAGAAAATCGGCCCATTTGGTACCAACTATCATCCAAAAGTGAACACATACTCAAAAGGTGCTCAAAATTGTTCCTGACTTACTTTTGAAAAAGATCACCTTCCTGCTTTTATCCATATCTCAAACAACAAGAGAATTTTGTACAAAAATTCATTTTAATTTAAAGTAAACATTCAGTGCCTCTAACTCTAAATCAGTTTTGGATAAAAGTTGTGTGATAGATAATTTTTACGAGTTAGTCCTACTATGCAGCCCATGAGAGATTTGTATGCAGCCCATGAGAGATTTGATCACTTAATTTGAGTCAAGCCCATTTCTTAAAAATTTGACCAGCCCAAAGCTTCTAAAACCCTTTTAGAGATTGACGGTTAAAATTTGGCCGTTCAATTTTATCTAACAAGATATCTCCGCCTGTAAAATGTGAGATTTCGTTTTCTCTTCACTGTTCAGAATCTCTCTCTCTCTCTCTCTCTCTCTCTCTCTTTCTCTCTCTCTCTCTCACACACATTTTGCACATATATTTGTTTTGTCAAACTCAACTCCCTTGTCATTCATAAATGAATTAACGCGAAAAAGAAAAAAAAAAAAAAACTCGATTGACATTGAAAAGGAAGTTTTTAAATTCCACCCTTTTCTTTTTCATACCATTTTCTCTTTTTAAATTCACTTATGAGTTCAAAACCCCATCTCCCTTTATATATATATATATATATATATATATATATATATATCTCACACACAAACATACACACATTTTTGGGGCAATGGCTAATTATATTGCTCTTGCACTCCTGGTTCTACCATTGTTGCAGGTGGTGATAACTGCTGGGGAGCCTAACATTCAAGATTATACAAAGAGATTTGAGAAGAAGGAGAGTTGTGATCTGTACCATGGAAGTTGGGTTTATGATAAATCATACCCTCTTTACGACTCCAGTCAGTGCAGCTTCCTAGAGGTCTCATTTGCTTGTCAAAGGAACGGTCGCCCAGACAAGCTTTATCTCAAATATAGGTGGCAACCCTCTGCATGCAACTTGCCAAGGTACCATTTTTTACTGTATGTTCTGATCTAATGGGCAGTTAAAATTTAATATATAGGGAATTTTCTTTGCTTAATGTTTGTTTTACACTATACGCACACAATGCAACAGCTGTTGTGCACTAGTATTTTTCCATTTTCTTTTGATAAGTTAGTAAATTATTTTTGGAAAATTGTGATGATTTTAAGTAAGATTCAACACATAAAATTTTTAATATTATTAAATTCAGGATCTTCTACTCTGACTATGATAAATTAATTATTTTTAAATCTTAAACTATTAAGAAATAATGAATTTTTTATTAAAAAAATAAATAATGAATTTTCTTATTTAATTATAATCTTAACATATTTATTGAACTTTTTCTTTTTCTTTTCTTTTCTTTTCTTTTTTATAATAAAAAATATTAAAAAACTTTGAATATATAAATAAAATCCAAAATTCTCTAACAACATTAGGGGTGTCCACCCAGACCCAGACCTAACCCAACCAACTAGACCCGATCGGAACCAACCCACCCTCGACTGACTCAAGTGCTTTGGCGGGTCGGCGGCGGGTTACAAAACCCAGAAATTGACTCCGGCTAGTCAGTTGGTGGGTTCTCTCCTCTAAAACTTGCCTCAACTGACTCGACCAAATTCGTACCAAAATCTGATGAAATAAGAATTTTCCGGCGAGTTTTTGGTCAAAATACCTTAGATTTTTATGAGATTTGTGTTGGATTTAGGGAGATATCATCGAATCTAGTGAGATCTCAGCCAAATTGGTGGAAATGTCACCGGATCTAGCGAGATCTCGCCAGATCCGGTGAGATCTCAACCAGATCTATGGAATTTTTGCCTGAAATAAACTATTTTGGCCGGATTTTTCATCGTGGACAGTTTCGACCGAACCGACCATGTTTCCGGGGCAAAACCAACCGCTCCGATCCAACTCCCCGCTGGTCGACGGCAGGTCAATACTTCCTCCAGTCGATTCAATCGGGTCGGTCTCAAGTTGGGCAGAAACTCGACCCATGGACACCCCTAAACAACATAATCTTTTATAGTATGAATGATTTATCATGATGCCAAAGTAGAGTTAGAATATGCTTTATATAAACCCTTAAATCTCCCAAATGATTTAATTATTCATATACTAGCTAGACATGAGTTTTTTTTTATTATACGTATGATTTATTTATTTATTCTCATCTTGGTGGAGTAAGCATTTATATCAAAACTTTATGGCAAATAAGCTGGGTCAAATAGTCTTTATTACTAGGTAGGTAGATTTTCTTATTTAATTAGCTTGTTAAATGATTCACATATTCTACATGAGTTAGATCCTAACCACTATTTAAATCGTATGATTTGAGTGAGGCAAGGTCATTAACAATAACAACCTACTAAGTATTAACTTAATTTGATTTAATTTTTTTACAGGTTTGACGGTATAGATTTCTTAAAGAGATTTAGAAATAAGAAGATCATGTTTATTGGAGATTCATTAAGTTTGAATCAATGGAAGTCATTGATATGCATGCTTCACACTGCTACGCCACACTCTAACTCAGAGAGGATAGGGCCTCTCTCCACATTTACATTCACGGTGAGATTACCTATTACCTTCAATTTGATCTCATTGCCTATTCTATTCCTACCTTTAAAATACTAACATATGATGAAAAATTAGATTAAAATTTTAAATTCCTCAACAATTCTTCATACAATAAATTAAAATTTAATTGTATCTGTCAAAAATAAGTAGTTCAAATAAATATATAACTGAAATAAAGAAATGTAACTGAATCAACATAGTTTTGATTTCCTAAAAAAAGGTACAAAGCTCACACCCATATTAAATATAACTAATTTAATTTAATTTGTTTATCACACACTTACAACTAGGGGTGGCAATGTTTCACATGACTTGGAAGCAAGTCACGAACATAATACGGTTTGTGGATTAGTGTTTAGTGTAAATGGGTTTGTGTTAAAATAAGCCAATATGCTTTAATACGATTAATAACTTTGGTCAATTTTGTGTTGTCCTACTTAACTGTTAATGAACCCAAAATTACTTGATTCATATAAAAATTTTCATTTTTATCTAACATAAATTTGAACTCTAAATATAATTGAAAGTAATTAAAAGAACTTTAATGGTTATATTGAAATTCTAAAGTCCATAATCCTTTTACCCAAAACAATTTTTTTTTAAATCTCTTTTTGATTTATTTTTGTTAGATTGTGTATTAAACGGGTAAAAATTGGCCAGTCATGTCATATCATGCTTAATAAACAGTTGTGTTAAGGCTCAAGAGATTTGAAACAATTATTAAATAAGTTGGGTTAGGGTTGAGCCACATATTCAAATACTATTGTCTTAACACGATATTAACATGATCTACAAACATGAATTACCATTTACCACCCCTATTTACAACTCTTGACACATAAAATAAAAGGCCTTTCAATTCCAATACTGCCCTCATACACCTAGAGGGCCAATATTAAAGTGTACCTGTAAATCTGAAATGTGTATGCAATGAATAGTAGTTGCATATAGTATCTATAGGGGTTTTTGTTGTAATAGTCTTTGTCTGTGTTCTATTGTACTTTAATCCTTGCTTAGAGCATTCTCATCAAGAGTTTTAAAAAATTTAACATTTAGCACCTAAAAAACTAACTTTATAGCATTTAACACATCACTTTACAATACACCTAACATCAAAACTTCTATTTTTTTTACCACTTCATTAAAATATCATTTATTTATCATTTTTTATTCTTTTTGAGAAAGAACAGAGAGTGAGATTTGAGGGGAGAGAGAGAAGGGGAATAAAAAATAATAAAAAATGAGTAGCAACTTGCTATAGTAGGGTGTTAGTAATAACATCTTACTATAGTAAGGTGCTATAAAATTTAAAATTTAGCACCATTGATTTAGGGGCTTTTTTAGTGGTTTTGTTGCTAAAAATAGCTTTTAGCATTTATCCCACCTTTGATGAGATGCTCTTATAATGATTGCTATGTTATCCATGAAAAGAAAAAAAGAAAGGCCATTCAATTCTTGTAGTATGGTCCTCATACACATAGAGAGACATATTCATTTCAAGGTCAGCAAACCCTATGCATAAAAAAATTTCGTACTTTTCGACATCATCATCAACGATATTGGCATACTTCTCAATACCATGCTCGAGGCAAAAAATTTCAAGCACGGTTACTTCATCAATGAAGGTGTCATCACATTAATCACTTATGAAAAGTTAGAAATGGTCGAAAATAAATACTTCATATCATTTTATGGATGCCAAAGAGATCACTTTCAAGAACATGGATAAGATCTGAGTTCATATGTAACCACTACAAAAAAAAAAAAAAAAAGGTCTATAGCCACATTTTTAAAACGTGGCTATGACTCCTAAAAACGCGGGTATAGGTCAATTTGTCCTATAGCTGCATCTTCTATAGCTGCATTTTTAAAAGCGTTGGAATAGTTTTTTAACCTATAGTCACATTTTTAAAACGTGGCTATAGGAGTTATTTTAGTCATGTTTTAAAAACACAGCTATAGATTTTTTTTAAAAAAAAATATTTACTTTAGCCATGTTTAATAAACGCAGATATAGGATTTTTTTTTTTTTTTTTTCTTGGGCAAATCACAAATTCCTGTTTTTTTCTACAAAAAAGTGTAGAAAGTTTTATCAACCTGTTTATCAATCTATTTATATATGTTCAGAACATTTAGTACTAAATAAACCATTGGACAAACCAACCTAATGCCACGCTTTTTACATGTTGCTATAGGTCAAGATTTTAAGCCGCATTTTTTAAAAACGCGGCTTTAGGTTGGCTATGGCCATGTTTTTTAAACACGGGTATAGGTCCTCTTTTAAATATATATATATATATATATATATATATATATATATATATATATATATATATATTCAATTGGACCAATAGCCATGCTTCTTGAATGCAGCAATAAACCCTATCCAAAAAACAAGACTAATAGCACTTAGAAACGCGGCTATAGACTTAACCTATAGCCGCGTTTTAAACACACAGATATAGGTCAGTAATTTAAGCTGCGTTTCTTAAATATGCGGTTGTAAATTACCTATAGTTGTGTTTTTTGAAAACGTAGCTAAAAAAAAGTGGCTATAGGTCGCATTTTTAGTAGTGAACAATGTACACACACCAATGTATGAGAGTTTGTGGTTTGTAGGGTTGAGACTGACGTTATGATTCAACTAAAAATTGTGAAGTGATGGGATGATATAAGGTTCAAACTGTAACTTCTTTGGAATAAAATTACATCTTTAATTCTGAAATAATTTATACATATATACTTGCATTAATTAGTGGTTAACTCAAGCTTGAATCCAGTTATTACATGTCTTATATTTTAAATAGAATGACATGACAAGTTAAAGTGTATGCGTCGGAAAAGATTACTAATTATTTACTTTGTGTTTTGTAGGAGTACAATGTTTCAGTGATGCTTATGCGGAATGCCTTTTTGGTGGACATTGAACACAAGAGATATGGTCGGGTTTTGAAACTCTGACAAGCTTGGCTATGAGAAAACTTGGGACGGAATTGATGTATTGATTTTCAACACATGGCATTGGTGGCGTCACACCGGAAGGGAACAACCGTGAGATTTCCATTAATTGACCCTTTATTATACAATTTTAGTTTCTTTTGAGGGTTTGTAAAACTATGATAAATAATTTGTCTTTAACAAGTTTAACCCTTTAAGTTTAGACCTCTAAATGCAAATATTCCTTGTGATTGTTTTGTATTTGGATTATCTTTATACTGAAAAATCTTATTTGTTTATTTTGCTGAAAATTGAAGAAAATTACAATTATTTTATACCTAAACAAATGAGATTTTTTTTTTTTTTATTGAACAGTAGTTTTAAAAAAAAATAAAAAGCTAATTCAAACGCACAAAAAGATTTTTTTTTTTTTAGAAGGTGCAACGCACTAAAAGATTTGATATATATATATATATATATATGCTTTTTTATTTTTTTATTTTTGTTTTCATGATAGATGGGATTTCATTCAAGAAGGGAAGCGTCTACGAAGAGACATGGATCGCTTGGCTGCCTATGAGGAAGCGCTAAAGACCTGGGCTCGATGGGTGGACACAAATGTTGATCCGGAAAAAACCAAGGTCTTCTTCCAAGGAATCTCACCGGATCATTCCAAGTAAGTCATCAAAGAAGTTCAAGTTTTTACCAAAAAAGTAAGAAAGTTGTTAAAGATTTTAATTACAATAAATTAAGTATATAATTTTTTTTTTATACAATATAAAAATTCTACTCAAATCTAATTTAAGTGTATTGTGTGTAGATCTCACTCTTAGTCCTAAAGATTTGATAGTAAATACAAATTGTTAAAGAGATTAGATATAGAACCATATGCAATTATGCATCTACAATTGTAACAACCAATGTGTTATGACTATAAATTATTTTAATTTAGTTTAGTGATAGAATAAGGCTTCTTAGATAGATTAGTATTGTTATTTATGTATGTTCAATTTAATTCCTATATTTTAATAGAGAAATATTATGTCCACAATATTTTCACAACAAATCTCAAGTGGTAAGTTGTTACCTGTTGTTACTAGTGGGCAAAAAAGTCATTTAAGTGGTGGATTCAGGTTAAAAACTCATAATAACATACCATCTAAAATTTGTTGTAAAAATGTTGTGAATGTAACACTACTCATACTTTATTATTTTGATTGTTGTTGTTGTTGTTATATATTATTTCTTCTTGTTGTTATTACCATTATTTTATGCACACATTCATGTTTTATCAGTGCAAGTAATTGGGGGAACCATAATGGAATTGAATGCAAAGGAGAAACAAAACCCGTATTTGCACCAGCATATCCAAGACACCATCCGGCAGAAATGGTGGTGGAAAAAGTGTTGCGAACCATGTTGAAGCCGGTGCACTTACTAAATGTAACAAGACTTTCACAACAAAGAAAAGATGCACATCCATCCATCTACGGCTTGGGAGGCCACTATGGAATGGACTGCAGCCATTGGTGTCTTGCTGGAGTTCCTGATACATGGAATCAACTTTTATACGCAGAACTCAAAAGTAAATAACTTAATTTCTTCCATATGAAAAATCTTACTTATCACGTAAATGTTGGTATGTTGTTATAATTTGTTATATCTTTACGAATAAATTTTTCTTGCACTGTAATCCTACTTCAATTTTTGTCAATAAAATAATCTATCAAATGTGACTTGAGAAGTGAAAATATAAAATTATTATTACCTATTATGATAAATAATAGAATTAAGCTCATTTAATTGTATTTTGTTTGTTTTAGATCAAAATGTTTTTTGATAACAAATTTTGCATCAACTTGAATCTGGTACCACAAACAACAAAAGTCATCAGAAAACGTTTTTTATAGTTTTTTTTTTTTTTTTTAAGTTAAAGGTAGCAAAAACGTTTAGAGCGTGTTTGGTAGGAGGATTTTTGTTTTGTTTCCAAAATAGTACATAAACAATTTTCAAAAAAATGGAATTTGAAATTGGTTTTCAGATGATAACTTTTACATTATATGTGTATGATTCCCACTTTTAATAACACTTTTCAAAATATGGGAGAAAAAAAAAATGATGTTTGAGATACCATTTTTACTTTTGAAAGTTTTTTTTTTTTTTTTTTGTGTGGATAATGATGAGAATCAAAACTGAAGGGTAGGAATATAGTTCTTGTACTTTTTTTTTCTTTGGATAATAACAAGCTTCAAATTTGAAGCGTAAAAATTTTTTGTGATAAAGATAAACTCCTTAATTTAAGATATAAAAAAGTTTAGGAAAATTTATGGGATCCACTATTTTCAATTTATTTACAATAATACCATTAAAAACATTTTTTGTATCTTGAAAATAGGCGAAATTGCAACATTGGTCCCTCAAGTTTACCTTGTGTGCACAATTAATCCTTTAAATTTGAGGCGAGCACAATTGGTCCCTCAAGTTTTAAAACTGAGTTGTATTAGTCCTTTTACTAATTGCCATTAGTGATATTATTTACATGGCTAACGAAACAATGACTTGCCATTTTTTAATGATGAGGCATTTTTTTATTAAAAAATTACAAAATAAATTTACACAAACAATATTTACAACCCAATACAAATTAAAAAAATATTTTTTACCAATTGTACAAAGCACTAGCCACCGCCACCAATGAAGACCAAGCCCTAGCTGCCACCTATGACAGCCCCAGCTCTAACCGCTGCTGGCTCCTTATTTCTTCAAGTTTCCAAAACAAAGACTTATATTTAAATCCTCCTACCAAACAAATTATTACTTCATGCTCAAATCCAAAATATGTTAGTGTAATAGTTTTTTTTTTTTTTTTTTTTTTTTTGCAAAATAGTGTTGATCATAGAACCATTGGATTGAGATATTTCTAGTCTTCTACAAGTCAACTTGCAAAATTAATTTGAATTTGACAGTGACAGAAGAAGGGAACCAAGAAAGAAATGGGAAGAAAGGAAGAGACAGCTAGCTAGCTAGTAATCAATTTCATCCTCCCTCTAGCAAAACCGTACGTTTGGTGAATGTACAAGTAAAATTCACGATTTGACTATATATTCATTGAACTTTAAAACTTTTGAGCTAAAAGTGTTGTTTTATATGTTATATAATTATTTAATAGAATCCACAGCAGACGTTACAAAAAATATGTCATTTTACCACATTAAATACCTACTTTATTATTTCATCACATCATTTTACAACATCTCATTTATCAAATGTTTTATTCTTCAATTTTATACATTAAAATAATATTTATACCACATTAAAATAATATATTAAATTCCTCCCACATCATCATCATCATCAACGACCACCGCAGCAACAACAACAACAACAACCATAAAAATTGTTGCGGCCACAATTATCAGGAAAAAAAAAAAAAACCAGACCACAACCACCAAAATCAACCCACAATCGCCGCCAAATCCACCACCAAAATAGAAAAACAAAGACAAAAACATATCAGAACAGAGATCGGCACCACCACTGATTCGCCATCATTGATTTGCCCACCACCGATTTGCCCATCACCAGCCGACCCACCCACCACCACTGATCCGCCATCACCATCTCAACCCACCCACCGCCATAACCCACAACCCAAACCCACCCACCACCGATCTGCATATCTCAACCCACCCACTGCCATAACCCACAACCCGAACCCACCCACCACCAATCTGCCCATCCGAACCCATCCATCAAACCACAGCCAAAAAAAGTGAACGGAAAAAAGAAAAAAGGAAAAAAAAAAAAAAAAAAGAACCCGAAGCGGAATAGAGAAGACAGATGGTCGGCGGCGTCGAGTGGTGGTCTTTGGTGAGATCGGTGGCGTTGAGTGGCCATTGGTGATCGGCGTGCTGTGGAAGACAAACAGAGAAGACGGAGATGAGAAAGAAAACAGAGATGAGAAGACGGAGAGAGAGAGATATCTGTGATGAGGAGAGAGAAAACAAGAATAAAATAGTAATATATATTATGCAACTTCTGTCCGTACCGTGCCAAAATTGTGATGTTACTGTGGCATGTTGCAAAAGTTTAGCACATTTAACACATCTGATAAATTGGTGTTTTTGGTGTTTGGTGTGGCAAATGTGCCAAATATTTGGCATTTGGCACATTTACCACACCTGCTGTGGATACTCTAAGTAACTTTCCCCCGTGTTTATCTCCCCGATAAGTGGTATCAAAGATATCCTATTCATGAGCTTAGCTCTAACTTTGATGCAATCAATAGACAATTTTGGATCTAAGGGTACGTTTAATATGCTGTAATAGCTCCTGTAATAGAATGATGATTTATGTGTAATAGCAATTCGGTCATTTGGTTTCATCTTTATTACATAGATTTGTCATTACATTGAAATAACTATTCTTTAAATTGAAAAATAACTATTCATCTTTAAAATAGATATAATAGTTATTCCTCTGTGCATATAATAAATTTTTAAAATTAATATATTTTCAAAAATATAAAGTTTCCTTATACATAATCTTTTACAAATTTTTCATATATAACAATAAAATTTATAGACAGTAATAGTTATTTCGTTATAATGCCTACTATATTTGTAACGTTTATTATTCCTAATCTAATCTATGTTCAATGTTCAATGTACCTTTAACCAAAAAACACTCAAATCATTTGTTGAGTACCTTTGCATATGCGCGTTTTCTTGAAGTTTCTTATTACCCCACCTGCCGGCCGCCGCCTCTAACACGTAGCCCTACATTCTTGCCTTTATTCTTCTTCTTTTTTTTTTCTTGAGAATGTTTTTTTTACTGTTTTTAGGTCTTTCAGATTTATTTTATTTTATTTTTCTTAAATGTAGAAGGTGAAGTTTCAACTTTCAAGTTTATGACTCTGTATGTCGGCGTTCGCTTAAAACTTTTACTTTTATTAGGAACTATTCTGAATAAAAAAATGTTTCTGGTTATGTTCTTACATATTGCATTTTTTTTTCATTAAATGATAATTTATTATTAAAAATATTATGTAATTAATATTTTTGTTAAATAATAGCCCTAATACAAAATAAAATTAAAATATAGTATTGTTCTAAACATATGTCTAATACATAATTAATTATCATTTATATTTAAATACATTTACCATATTTCACACCAAAAAAAAAAAATACTACAATTATCATAAATATATATAATAAATAGCCCAAAAAAAAAAAAATCATTCTTAATAGCAATAGAAAAAAAATTTCAACACATGCAAGTTCCAAGTGCATCTATCGCCCAACATTAAAAATTCTTCTTCGTTTTCCTCTAAATCCTAACAATCAAGCCTATTAACCCGAAACTTTTATCCCTATTAATCTCAACCTCTGCCATGAATTACCCACCAAATAATCACAATAATAATCCAACAGTGACTTTGTGATGAAATTTACAAAAGCACAATATTTAGAGTAACAAATTAACGAAAAATAAAAGGAATACTCTTAGTAACAAATTAAGGGAAAAAAACCATAAATGATCAAAAACTCAATATCGTCACCACTATTCGCATCAACTCATCCAAAAATTCTTATCCTTTTTAGCATGTGAACTTTTTTTTATTTTTTTAATGCTCACTTATTCAAATATTTCATATAAAATTATCTATTTTATACTACATTTTATTAAAATATCAATTTTTCACATATTTTTAATTGTTTTTCTTTCTTTACATATAATAATTATCATCAACTTTTTTTCTTCATTCTGAAAATATGTAAAGAACAATAAAAAAAAAACGAAGTACAAAATGTACTTTTACATAATATGAAATGTTAATATCTGTTAGTTGAAATACAGTTCTTTTAAAATTATATATATATATATATGAGATGGGTTCAAGTTACACCTAGTGTAACTATTATAAACTTACACATTTTTTACACCATAGATTTTTAAAAGATCTAACAGTTAAAAATACATCATTAAATGCTATAGTTTTCCACCTTACTCCCTAATTAATACTAGCTAATTAATACTACCTAATTAAAGCAAAAAGACAAGAATTATCGTTGTACAGTTTCACGAAACGTGTGTGGATCCCATGCATTTTAGCAAGAATAAAAATTTTTAGTTTCTAGGATTCTCAGATTCAATAATAAAATTCATAATTTTTTTTACTAGATTAATCTTTCAGGATAATATGTAATTTATTAATTACAAAATAAAAATAAAAAATATATTTATATATTAAAAACGTGCTTGCTAGCTAGCATGCCAGTTTGCATCTTCTTTGTCTTTTTTTTACCATGTATGTCATGATTGTCATCTTTTTTTTTTTTTTTTTTTTGAGGGGGTCATGATTGTCATCTTCATAATTCAGTGTGTGCCTTTTTTCCATTATTGTATACTCCACGTGATATCGAAAGATTCCAAAACTTATTACAAATTACAATATATATAACTATATATATATATATAAAGACAAATGAGTGGTGAGAGAGAGATGAACAGAGATAAAAAGAAAGATAGAAGAGAATCTACGAACAAGTTGATAAACAAATAAAACTCCGAATTAATGCATAATGAGTAGTTTGTCAAATACTTAATTTCAAACATCATTTTGAGTACTAGCTAGCTTTTCAGCCAAGAAAAAAGTGACCACTGGTCCGGACCATTTCTATTTTTAAATTTTTAAAAATGCAAACCCCCTCTCATTAAGGTTCCCTATAATCAAAATAAGTCTATAATAGCAAACTTCACCTTTATTCTTTCGAAATGCTCAAATAAATTACGCTCCAAATAATATATATTTTATTAAACACAAAGAATCTCCTTCTATTGTTAATTTGTTACAACTTTATATTTATGTGTGAACTTTACCTAATAGCCCCTACCATATTTTTAATTGAATGTACAAACGTTCATTTAAAGTATTGATGTCCCTTATTTCTTTTTTTCTTTTCTTTTTTACATTCACTTTTTTTGACGTAAATAACTCACCAACTTTATGACAATTTAAAGCATAAGTTATCAATATATATATATATAAGTAAAATCTCTTATTCTGTTTAAAAAATAAACTCTTTTTAAAAGAAAGTTTGCACTTAGAAATTTTAATATATGGTCTACTTTTTCATCCATAAACCAAAGAAAACTTTTCAATTAATTTTTATTATTATTATATTTCTGTTTATATTATATATGTAAAGGTATATAAAAATTATATAACATTCATTATTTAATTTATTTGAAATTAATAAATTTGTGTGTGTACGCATGCGCATGTGTGTTTTTAACGCTATTTTTATACTCTAATATGTAATCTTCAATTTATTTACCAACAAAAATTGATTTAAATTTTTTTAAAAATATTAATTGTGATTGATTTAATTTAAAGGATAATTACTTAATGAGATAAAATATTTATCTTGAATTATATAAAACCAACTTGAATGGAATTTTCATATATATATTGAGAATTTTTATTTTTGATAGTTTAAGAAGAGAGGATTTGAACTCTAAATGTTTTTATCAAAAACATTAGAAGGTGCCAATTGAGCAACAATTGAGAGTTGGTGTCAAAAAACTCATAAAATAAAATGATCATCTAGCTAGCCAATTCCTTTAGCTAGTGGCCCCTTCTAAAACAAAAAATCCCTTTTATGTAACAAATCACTAAGCATTATTGGTATTAAATTGTTTGAATTTTTTTTTAAAGTATTCAAATTACTATGTGTTGGATTTTTTTATTTATTATTATTCAAACGATTGTGTGTTTGGCACTCTCCCCTGTTTGTTGTTTGGTAATCAAAGTTAAAATTTTGAAATTTTATGACTTGGGTTTTGCGTGTTGTTATCTAAACTCCAACAAAATATTTCATTTGGGTTTTTTTTTTTTTTTTTTTTACATGGCAACGTGTTAAAAGGAATAATGGACATATTTTATAGAGAGAACGAGAGAGCAAACCCTCTCTCTGGTTGCAAAAATGGATAAATTTTTTAACGAATTCTTTTATTTGGTATATTGAAAGGGAGTTACTAAAAATTTTAACAAATACAGTAATCAGTACTAGATTTTTTTCCGAATTTAAAAGAACATAAAATTCTATTTAAATAAATGATTGAGTTGAAATGTAATAAAAAAAAACAATTATTTTGTTTTTTTTTTTATATATATTATGCTAATATTGATTAGATATTCCTTAAAAAAAAAAAGGCTATTGCATAGATGTAAGTTTGAATTTTATATGTTAATTTAATTTTGAATTTTAATGTTTTTCATTTTTATTTTTAAATGGTAAAAAGATTGATTCATACTTTTTTTAATATAGAAGAAAACCGATTCATACTTATCCCACGGGGCTAGGTAGATGATTGTTACATCTGAACAAAATATATCATACCCCACCCCTAATAAAGTTTAATTAAAGGGCAGTAGCAGTAGATATACCCTACACCATCACATCACTCACACTTAGTCTGAAACAAATGCAAAAAAAGGCAATAAAGGACAATACTGAATACATAGGAAGACCCGCCACTTTCATTGACCCATGCAGTGCATAAAGAAGCTAAAGAAAGTTTCTCGGTGTCAAGTACTCAAGTTGCTCCCAAAGTACTGCTAATAACCAAAAAAGAAAGTTTCTCGGTGTCAAGTACTCAAGTTGCTCCCAAAGTACTGCTAAAAACAAAGTTTCACTCCGAACAAAGTACGGCTAATAACCCAAAAATAAAGTTTCACTTCAAACTAGTTTGGAAAGAACAGCTACAAACTCATCATATATATTTATATTGAGTGTAAATTTTGAAAATCTAACCGTTAAATTGCATGTTCTTATTATATCCAAAATGTTTACAAAATTTCAAAAAAATTAAATATTAATTACTATGTCATCAAATAAATGTTATAATTTCAAGTTTTTGTAATCTAAAATTGTATATAAAAAATAAGTTAATTGATCAAATAGTAAATAATATCCGATTTGAACGAAATTTGATATATATGTTAAGAACATAAATAACATGAAATTCAACGATTAGATTTTTAAAATTCACACTTAAAAAAGAAATATATGAGAAGTTTGAAGAGTTTCCCTCCAAACTTGTTTGGAGAGAAACTTTATTCATAACCAAAACG
This sequence comes from Quercus parvula, assembly GCA_030820535.1. Taxonomy (NCBI): domain Eukaryota; kingdom Viridiplantae; phylum Streptophyta; class Magnoliopsida; order Fagales; family Fagaceae; genus Quercus; species Quercus parvula. The sequence continues at coordinate 44,449,614 of JAUAME010000004.1, forward strand.
CGTAGAATTTAATTTAATTGAACGGTATGGTAGCAATCTTTTTGTCTCCGTGAACATCTAGATTGGCTGCTTGGCCAGTGGGCTAGCTTTGGCATTTACTTCTCAGTGATAAAAAGTAAAAACACCTCAATCAAAGACTTTGACTATGGAAGTCAAACAGATCCGTCCGCCGGGTCCATTTGAGATTAGCATATACTGTTGGAGTTGAAAAATCTTTGTTCAAAATATTATAAATATAAATAAAAATTTACTGAAATAATATAATAAGATTTATAAATAGTATCAAAAATATAATGAGACTTATAAATAATAACAAAAATAAAATAAATAGTAAAATAAATTGACAAAAATAATCTTTATCCTATAAACAAATTAGAAATTAAACGATGGATTTTTTCATTTTTTCATTTTTTGTTTTTATTGAAAGGAATGAGGAACTCCAAAATGAAATTCGTACTGTACGATTTGACAAACTAAAGCATGCACACAGATACAGAAACAGAGACACAGAGTATTAAAAGAATCTTATCAAAGATCTGAGCTGATCCTAATTGCTTTGGGATAGATTTTTTTTTTTTTTTTTTAATATCTGTGAGGTCTCTTCAATTTTCAAATTACACAACTAGTTCTAAGCATCTGGTGATGCAAATGGTATATATAGGTATTATTTAGCATTAAAGCACCAAAAACTCTACTACTTGATCTTTTAATTGTAAAAAAATTTGCAATTATATTATAATACCATCCTAAATTTATGATGATACTGTAATAACGTTCTAAACCAATTTTTTATTTTTTATTCCCAACTTTTAAATACTACCTCTTTCTCTCTCATGACATTCCAAGCCTCTCTCTCATGGTGGTGGTGTTTATTTGGCATGGGTCATGGGTTCGGCGTGGGTCTAGTGGCAGCATGGGTATGGCGATGGCATGGAGGTTTCTGGTTTCTAGATTGGCAAACGGCGTGGCAGTTGAGGTGGAGGTTTCTGGTTTTCTAGATCAACATGGCGTGGCAAGGTTGTTGCATTTCTCTAGGGGGGTGGTTTGGTGGGTCCTGTGATGGAGGCGCAGTGGCGTGGGTCTGATTTTGGTTAGATTTGGGTGGTTCAAATTTGGTTCCGATTTTGATGGTTCCGATTTTGGTGATGTTGTTGGATTGGTGTGCATACAATTTTGTTGGGTTTTGTTTGGTGCTGATTTCGATGATATTGTTGGATTGGTGTGAGTCCGATGTTGCTGGGTTTTGTTTGGTTCCAATTTCGGTGATATTGTTAGATTGGCATAGGTCCGATTTTGCTTGGTTTTGTTGGTCATTTGTGGGTTTTTTTGGGTGGCGGTGGGTGATAGGGAGTGAGACAAGGGCGGTTTGTTTGAGTTTCGGTAGCCTTTTTGGGTTTGTTCATGGTGGAGGTGGTAATAGCAAGTGGTTGCAATGGAAGAGAGACAGAGGAAGAGAGACAAAAATTAGAGAGAGGAGAGAGATGGGAGAGAATAGATATGTATTTGGGTTATATTACTTTATTATATAGATATATTATTTTAATTTGTTGTATGATAAAATAAAATTTGAGATGTTAGATGTATTGTAAAATGGTATGGTATAATAGATAAAGTAATTTTTGAGATGGTAAAATAGAATAGTTTTAAGATAGTGGATGCTAATGCTCTCAGATTTTTCCCTCATTATTGTATTGCCTTTTATTTTGATATAGGGTTTTGTGCATACCAGAGACCAGGCTATTGGGCTAAGCCTCACTTGGGCTCACAATCTATTTGTATTGTGGGCTTGGGTTTCCTACTTTGGATCGTTCTTAGCTCAGAGACTCCACAAAATTACCTCTTCCTTTGGATCCCTCTGTTCTCTATCATTTTCCCCCTTTTTATCCCTTCTTTCAACAACACTTTTTCCCCCCTTTGATTTCTCTTATTTATAGCCTCAAATCAGTGGAAGAATCATGATTACTCTCAGGGTTAATGGGGAAGGAGGTCCAATATTATGATTGCTAAGTGGATGTTTAGTGGAGTATGGTAGGAGTGGCATCGGAACTGCTTCCCACCTCAGCGGATATGCTCGGTATCGATATTCCCAAGGTACTGCCGAGCAGCCGAGAGATTGTAAAATCGAGCAATGGCTTCCTTTCTCGGGAAACAGTTGACCGAGTACGACCCAAGAAGCGTGGGTGGTGTGAACTGATGAAGATCTTTTGTTTAATGGGCTTAAGGGCAGCATGAGGTTTGGGCTTAGGAACGGTATGAGCCATGTTATCAGGTTGAAGTCCAAGGCCCGAATGGGTCTAGACATCATGGATCTGTACATTAATTTGGGCCTAGATATCACAGGACTGTACATTAGCCCCCCCTTGATTCATGCTCGACTCTCGGGGACGAATCAAGGAATCCAAAGGACAAAAAACTATTCGAGAAGATCAATAGGTAAGCACTGGGCGATTGAGGTACCCATTAATGCGTCCTCAAAAGGCGCATTGCACTTGACTGTTCGCTCAGCCGTCATCATTATCTGACAGTTCGCGAACCGAAGCGACGCGCGTGTGGCGAAAGGTGGGAATTCATTGGGTTTCCCGCTCCCTAATTATTAAATGTCATACATCTCTCCCTTTGGCCCTATAAATAGCCATTTCTGAGTATTTTCTTCACTTTTGCATTCTTCGCTCTTCAAACTTTCACTTTGCCAAGCATATACTTTTAGTGCGTTCATCTCCTAGCCCAAAACAACCTTCCTCCTTAGAGCTCTCAGTAAGTTTTTTTTTCCTTTCTCTTCTACTTGCTCTGTTTCTTTCTATACTATTGCAATCATAGTTCTAGGAATCTTACCTTAGAGAATGGGCTATTCCCATCTTCTTTCCTCAAAAGCCTCTTTGGCTACCTTCAGGGCTGCGTACGGCGTCCCCAAGGATGTTGACATCACCTATTGTCACGAGGGCGATATTGACATCCAAAGGCGCCGCGGTGTAAATACAGTTTTCTTTCCCCTAATGGCAATTCTAGAAGGCAGGATCAGGTTTCCTGTTGACCCCCTCGTCATAGGTACACTTAGGTTTTACGATCTGTGCCCCGACCAACTCCCTCATAACTTTTACCGAGTGGTGAGTTGCATCAATAGGTTGAACTAGTTGTTCGGGTTGCAACTGAATCACCATGACATTAATTTCAGGTACAGTTTGTGCGACAATATCGATTCGGATTATTATTTAAAAACACGAGACAATAGGATACGACTTATTTCATGCCTACTTGATTCAAATAGGAATTCAGCCAGAGAGTTTGTATGGGTAAGCGGCAACTGGCTTGCCGAGGAGCTCCCCTGCGTTGTTTCATCGCACGACGTTGGTCGATCCTGTATATACTTTATCATCTTGACTTTATTAATTTGTCAATTTTGATTTGATCGAACAATTTCTAACTAGCTTTCGTACTGTTTCCGTGCAGATACTAAAAGATTTAAAAAGGATCTCAGAGTAGTACACGTTCGGGACCTAAATTTTGTACTTAGATCAAAGATTTTTGTGCATTAGGACAGACAACTCCGAGCGTCCCACCTAATCCTCGGGGTTGATCCTGTATATTCTACTTGGCAAGCGTTCGGCCAAGCTCTATTAGTTGATAGTTCCCTCCTTTCATACATCGACGTGAGGCACGCGAATTTCCTCCCTCCAAAGTTCACAGTAGGCGAAGCTCGTGACCTTGGCCCGCGGTACATTTGCTCGAACGAACTTGCACCCATACGGGATGAGTTTGCCGAACGTGTATCTTTACGACGCCGAGAATAGGCTCGTGAGAGGGTTTAGCCTGAGGCCCTCGTTCAGCCCAAGGTCCTTGTAGAACCCGAGGCCCCTGTTGAACCTGAAGCTCCCGCTCAGATAGTCGAGGAAGCAGGCGCTGAATCAATCAGCTCTTCGAAAACTGAATCTGACCAAGGTCACGACATGGTGACAAGAAGGACAATGACTATCAGCCATTTTGTGCCCGGCGCCCGGCTGACTATGCAACAGTAACCACCTTAAGGCCAAAATCAAACTCCCCCTCCTCCTCCTCTTACAAGTCACACTCAAAAGAGACCACGCACGATAGAAAAAACCCTCGCCGGCTCAGGAGATGCGCCAACAAGAACTCCTCCCCAGCCATCGGGAGGCATTGTCATCCGGGAACCAGCAGCTCAGACTGGGCTGAATGTGGCATCCACCTCCTGAGCCGCTCCGGCATGGCAGCCTTCGTTCATGTTAGACGGCAAACCCCTTCCCTCAACCACAAGTGTACGGGTGTGGGAGAAGGGTGTAGGGGGTCGTTTCGCTCAAAGTTTAGTGCATGGCCTTCTATTGCCTAAAGATGTGCACACGTTCGAGGACAGGACGGACGAATCATTGGGCAGGCAGCTGTAGTGGCACACCATTGCGGTAACCCCTTATTCTCCGGTTCTTTACTAACTTTTACATGTATATTGTTCTTGTAGTTGTGCTTATTATTGCAGTTTTGCTAGGTTACCCAATTGACCTACATCCTCGATGGACGAGTGAAGAAGCTAGCTAAGGATGCCGAGCGGGAGAAGGTTCTGAAAGACGTGGCCAAGGCGAATGCAAAAGAGAAAACTAAGACTGCCGCGGCTACGGAAAAGAAGGCCGTTGCATCCGAGAAGGCCAGGGCGTTAACGGAGAAGAGATCTTCGAAACTGGAGACCAAGCTGGGGCGAGACCAAGCTGAAACCGGCGAAGGCTGTGAGCTGGAATACTACGCAAGCCAAGGAGTTGGCCAACCTGAAGGCAGCTTTGGAGGCCAATGAAAATAAGTGATATAATGAGGGATTCACTGACGCGGAGAACTCAGCAGAGCCGGTCATTAATGAAGCCTGAAAGCTGGCCTTTGAGGAGGGTTGGTTGGTAGCACTGCAAGCTTTGGGGGTCCCTGAGGATTCTCCTCTTAAAAACCCCAACCAAATCCCTTTCCTAGGCTTTCCTACGGCTGCGCAGAACTGCCCCAGTGCTATTGACGAGGAGGAGACCCAAAGCATGAGGGAGTTAGTGGAGGCAATTGACTCCCATGTGGAGGCGATTGACCTGGAGCCACTAGCAACCTTCAAACTGACAATCAGCCTGGGGAGGGTGTTCAGCTTCAACCCAGTTCTGTGATCCAACAGCTGACTGAGATCATCCAAATGCAACCTGCCAACCCGACGAGTTGATTGCCGAACCGGATTACTATTTACCTTTCTTTTGCTTAAATGATTTCTTTTAGTGATTTTGCCTATGTCACCGGGCTGTGGTGATCGAACAATTATTCTCTTTGCCAGTCTTAACTTTTATATGGTCACCGGATTTTGGTGACGAGACATTAGTTTCGTTTTTAAGTGTTGACTTCGTTTAAATAAGTTTTATTTGCTGAACACTTGCTTTAATTATACCCATGAATGCTTAATTACCATGTTTTCTTCGCTATGTTCTTCTATTTTTCGTGCATGTATATCTTTCTAATGATTGGGTTGGGGGGATCACTTCCGGGCAGGCTTGATGATCGGGGCTGGTTTGAGGGGTATAATAAGTTAAGTCCTTAGCCATTGGAAACCCCGTTCAGTATATATTTGCTCTCTCGGGAAGATGTATGGTATAGAGAACCGAGGTGTAGATCCCCGCCCCTAAACAATTTTAGCTAGGTGTTCTTGATTGAACCGCAAGGCAAGCTCCCATCCTTAGGTAATATTTTTGTGGAAAACTTCCACCGGCTGAGAAGTAGGTTTCTGACCTCTGGAGATTTTTTAGTATAAGATTTACACCTGCTCGGTGATGGTGATCGAACCGAGAAGCAGGTTTTTTTCCTTAAGATACATTTCTTTGTATAAGGTTTCCACTTGCTCGGTGATGATGATCGAACCAAGAAGCAGGTTTCTATCCTTAGAATACTTTTTTTATATAAGGTTTACACCTGCTCGGCGATGGTGATCAAACTGAAAAGCAGGTTTCTGTCCTTAGAGTATATTTCTACGTATAAGGTTTTCACCTGCTCTGTGATGGTGATCGAACTGAGAAGCAGGTTTCCATTCTTAGAATACTTTTTTTATATAAGGTTTACACCTACTTAGTGATGGTGATCGAACCAAGAAGCAGGTTTCTATCCTTAGGATATATTTCAGTGTAAGGTTTATACCTGCTCGGTGATGGTGATCGAACCGAGAAGCAGGTTTCCGTCCTTAGAATATTTTTTGTCTAAGGTTTCCATCTTCTTGATGATGGTGATCGAACTGAGAATCAAGTTTCTATCCTTAGGATAAAACAAGCTGCCTTAGTCTTTTTAAAACTTTTTATGTTTGTTGACCGGCACTATCAAATAAGTGATAATAAAATTGAATGCACCTGCACAGATAGATATCATCATTATATTAGTCAATAAAATATACATATTCGACTTTACACCATGTACGGATGGTCAATGATAAAACTTTTTAAGATTATGGACATTCCATGGCCAAGGCAGTGGTTTCTCATCTAGGTCCTCTAAGTAGTACACTCCTACGCCCGCGATGGCAGTAACTCTATAAGGCCCTTCCTAGGTCTAGGCTAACTTCCAAGTATTTGTATCTCACATATTCCCCACGACTTTCCTCAGTACTAAATCCTCGGTGCCAAATTCCCTTGTCTTTACACCTCGGTTATAGCGTCGGGCAAGTTTTTGCTGATACTCGACCAACCATATAGTTACCGATTCTCGGCATTCTTCCAACCAATTCAAACGTTTTGCCATCAACCCATTGTTTTGGGCAGGGTCAAATCCTACAACTCATGCACTGCATAGGTTCACCTCAGTTGGTATCATGGCTTCCGCCCCATATGTCAAGGAAAACAGAGTCTCCCCTGTTGACCTCCTAAGGGTTGTTCGATACGCCCACAAAACGTTAGGTAACTCCTTCGCCCACCTACCTTTTACACTATCCAATCTTTTCTTCAACTCATTCACGATTGTCTTATTGGTGGCTACAGCTTGACCATTGCTCTGTGGGTACGTTGCAGTGGAATACCCGTTTTTGATGCCGAAATCACTACAAAACGCGCAAAAAGCCTTACTATCAAATTGCAGCCCATTATCAGATATAAGCGAGTCAGGCACCCCAAATCTTGTGACTATTTTTCTCCACACGAACTTCTTGACGTCCACATCCCGAATATTAGCTAAAGCTTCGGCCTCCGCCCATTTGGTGAAGTAATCAACGGCCACCAACATAAACCTGCGATTGCCTGTCGCTCGGAGGAATGGGCCGAGAATATCTAACCCCCATTGTGCGAATGGCCATGGGCTGCTGACAGGATTCAAATAACTTATTGGCTGATGGATCAAGGGGGCATGCTTTTGGCATTGTTCACACTTACGCACATACTCGACGGTATCCTTCTACATCTGTGGCCACTAGAATCCCCGAGTCATTTCCCGATGCGCTAATGAGCGTCCCCCTACATGACCGCCACATACCTCGTCATGCAACTCGGCCAAAAGCTCATTTACTTTCCCGAGATGCAAACATAAAAGGTACGACCCCCTGAAAGACCTCCGGTATAACTTGCGATCTACCGACAACCAATACCAAGCAGCCACTCTTCAAATCCTTTTGGCTCCTTTTTCATCATCCAGAACTCGATCCTTGGCTAAGAAGTCAATGATCGGGTCCATCCAACATGGCCCAGTCGTTGAAATCATGGCAACATCAACCTCTGTAATACCAACGCTATCTATCATGCTAATCCTCAGCTCAGCTATAAGTTCTACTTTGATTAGCCGAAGCACCTCCTCGGTCAATGATGACGCCAACGTAGTTAGGGAGTCAGAATGCCTATTATGTGCCCGGCCCACTTGGGCCACCTTCGCTGTACCAAACTTGTTCGTGACTTGTTTTACCGACTACAGGTATGCTTTCATCCGGGAATCCCGAACTTCAAAGTTGCCCTGGACTTGGTTAACAACCAGCCGAGAATCTGAGTATATCTCCATTGCCTGAGCTCCCATTCCCAAAACAGCTCTCAATCCAGCGAGTAAGACTTCGTACTCGACTTCATTATTAGAGGCCTTAAACTTCAGCCTAAAAGAATGCTCCAATCGTATTCCTTTGCGAGTAATAATGACGATCTCGGCACCCACCCCCAAGGCACTGGACGCTCTGTCCACAAATTCCTTCCACGGGCGATTCTTCACATGACAAACCATTTCCTTGTCGTTCTTATGGGAAAACTCTACGACAAAATCAACAAGGACTTAGCCCTTCATCGAGCTTCGCGGCCTGTAACGTATGTCAAAAGAACCTAGCCGGGCCCATTACTTAGCTATTTGACATGTGAAGTCTGATCTCTTCAACAACGACTGTAAAGGATACTCAGTAAGGACATATATGGTGTGAGCCTGAAAATAATGCGGCAACTTCCTCGTAGCATGCACTAAAGCTAACACCAGCTTTTCCAAGGGTAAGTATCTTGTCTCGGCATCAACCAAAGTCTTACTGATGTAATACACAAGCCGCTGCATTCCTTGATCCTTTAGCAGCACGACACTCATAACATGATCGGACACTGAAAGGTACATGAATAAATCCTCCTCGAGCTCCGGGGCCATTAACATGGGTGCTTACATTAAATAATCCTTCAAATCCTGAAAAGCTCTGTCACATTCCTCATTCCACCGAAATCCCTTCCATTTCTTCAAAAGTTGATAGAACGGTCGGCAGCGATTAGCGAATTTGGAGATAAACCGATTAAGGGCACCTAACATCTTGGTCAATACTTGCACTTCTTTTAGGTTGCTCGGCGGATTGAGGAGCTTCATGGCTTTAATCTGGTCGAGGTTGACCTCTATTCCCAGATTAGTGATCAAATATCCTAGGAATTTACCAGCCCCCACACCAAAAGCGCACTTCTCGGCATTAAGGCGCAACTTATGTTGCCGAAGAACCTCAAACACCCCCTGAAAATAAACTATATGTCGTACTTCATGTTTGCTTTTCACTATCATATCATCAATGTACACTTCAACTGTACACCCTAATTTATCCCGGAACATCCTCATCATCATCCGTTGGTACGTGGCCCCGACATTTTTTAACCTAAAAGGCATCACAGTATAACAATAGTTGGCATCCGGGAATATGAATGCTATTTTTTCTTAGTCCTCAAGTGCTAGGGCAATCTGATGATACCCTTGAAATGCGTCCAAAAAGCTCATCCTCGGGTGTCCGTACGTGGCATCTACCAACTGGTCGATCTTCGACATAGGAAACGGGTCTTTAGGGCATGCTCGGTTCAAGTCTATGAAATCTACACAAACCCTCCACTTGCCATTCTTCTTCTTCTTCACTACCACTGTATTTGCTAGCCATTTCGGAAAGAAGATTTCCCTTATCGCCCCAGCCTCCTTCAGCCTTTGAACTTCCGACTTCACTACTTCAACGTGTTCCTTAGCCAATCTCCTCGGCTTTAGCTTCTTAGGAAGGAATGATGGGTCCATATTAAGCTTATGGACAATGAATTTGGGATCCACCCCAGGCACCTCATATGGAGTCCATGCAAACACATCCACATTCTGTATAAGGAATAACAACATCTCTACCTTATCCTGATCCTTTATGCTTCCTCCTATTGGAAAGTACTTGTCATCATCTGGCAATATCCTTATTCTCGTCATTTCCTCAACACAGCCAGCCCCCTTCTCTTCTTTGGGATCCTGTAATTGCTATAAGGGGGCCACCGAGGCTGGTCCTTTCGCTCAGCTTGCTCCTTCTGTTCAGTTGCTCTTTCTGTTCAGCTTGCTCCTTTTTCCAATTGACTATGGCAACTAGGCATTGTCTAGCCATTCGTTGGCTTCCCGTTACTACAGCAACGCCCTGCTTGGTAGGAAACTTGACCTTTACGTGCAGGGTTGACGGAACAGCCCCCATTGCATGGATCGATGGCCTTCCTAGAATTGTTGTGTATGGAGAAATGAGGCAACTACTATAAATGCTACTACCACTTCCTTGCCTTCCATATTCACGGGAAGGGAAATTTGTCCCTCAGGAATTACCATTTTACCATCAAACCCGACCAAAGGTGTACTATATTTCGAAAGGTCCTCATTCTTCAACTCGAGTCCCTTGAATAGGTCTGGATACATCACGTCAGCTCCGCTTCCTTGGTCTATCATTACCTTCTTTACCAAGAAGCCACTTACCCGGGCCGTGACTACTAAAGCATCATCATGCAGCTGAATTGGTCCTTCCAAATTGTCGTCATCAAAAGCAATGGGCTCTCGACCAAACTTCATCTTGTTCCCAGACGGTTGTATGCCTGAGCAGCATCCCATCGGTAACACAGCCAACACTCATTTTCTTCCTGCCATAGTGAAACTCCCTAGGGCAGCATGGATGACCTTAATCACCCCTAAAGGGGGTGGAAGAAGGTTCCCACTTTGTAAAGCGCCCTGCCTTGCACCTCGGTCCCCCGAGTGCACCACAAAGTCCTTTAAATATCCGGCCTTTACTAGCTGCCCGAAATGGTCCTTCAGCACCCAGCATTGCTCGGTAGTATGGCCCTTATCCTGGTGGTAAGTGCAGTACAAGTTTTGATTTCTCCTAGATGGGTTGCCTCCCATCTTGTTCAGCCATTTGAAGTACGACTCGTTCTTAATCCTATCTATGATCCTATGCACCAACTCCTTAAATGTTACATTGACCTCCCCTACTTGTGCTTCTGTCTCTTGAATCCTCAAACCCTCTCGAGGTCTGGTCAAAAAATCGCCCTGCCGAGGACGGTTTAACATCAGTGCTTTACCTTTAATTTGCAGCCGGTCATCCTCCAATCGTTCGTACTCTTTAATATGCCTCATCAGCTACCTTATGTCCTCGGAAGGCTTCTTGGTTAATGACTCCCGCAGTCCAGAATCCTCGGGCAATCCCATTCTAAAAGTGCTTGTCATGATCTTCTCATTACCCTCGCCGATCTCATTGTAAAGCTTCCAGTATCGACTAGCATAACTACGAAGGGTTTCCCTTACCCTCATTTTCATGGAAAGCAACGTGTCTTCTGGTTGTGGTACCCAACTGCAGGTTACAAACTGAACACCGAACTCCTGAATCAGCTCGGCAAAGCTGTGAATGGAACCTTTCCGCAACCCATTAAACCATCTCAAAGTCGTGGGTCCTAAGCTCGAAGGAAATACCTTACACATCAGCGCATCATTGTGGGTGTGTAGGGACATCATATGAATATAATGGCTAACATGCTCAATCGGGTTTGTTTTTTCATCGTAGGAATTGAACGGCAGGCGCGTAAACCTAGTCGACATTGGGGCCCATTCAAGGTCATCTAAGAATGGTGAGCGGGCGGCTCTACACAAGGTGCGACTCATAGCATCCATAGCGGCATTGTAGGGCCGTCGGTCCTCTGGGGATTCCGAACCCCAATCGGCATACTCACATGAATGTGATCGGTCCTGGTGTCGACGCGACTCTCAGGAATGGGAACGATCCCGGCATCGACGGGAACCAGATTGATTGGACCCCCCTATATCAATTTCCCCCACTATCAGCTCTCCTTTCACGATTATCTTAGTCCCTTCTCTGGCACCTGCCTCTCGCCTCCAACTCCAAATCTCTCACCAGTTTGCGTAACCACTCCAACTCCTCATCTCTCTTATCAAATTGCCTAAGCCCCGAAGCACCTGATACTATTCGGTGGGTTTGGTATGACCCCTCTCCAAGGCCAGATCGCTCTTCCTCTTGTTCGCGATCCCTATCTTCACGCCTCTTGTGCCTCTGTTCCCGCCAGGTGGATCCCCGAGAAGATCCCATGGAACCACTTTCAGCGTAGCTTCCCGAACGTCTTTCAGACATTTTCCCAAGCATGAGTCTCAGTTGAACCATAGCTTTGTAGGAGATTCCCACAGACGGCGCCAATTGTGCGTACCAAAGACTAGGCTATTGGACTAAGCCTCACTCGGGCTCACAATTTATTTGTATTGTGGGCTTGGGTTTCCTACTTTGGGTTGTTCTTAGCATAGAGACTCCACAAAATTACCTCTTCCTTTAGATCCCTCTATTCTCTCTCCTTTCCCCCCTTTTTATCCCCCCTTTTAACAACCCTTTTCCCCCCTTTGGTTTCTCTTATTTATAGCCTCAAATCAGTGGAAGAATCATGATTACTCTCAGGGTTAGTGGGGAAATAGGTCCAATATTATGATTGCTAAGTGGATGTTTAGTGGAGTATGGTAGGAGTGGCATCGGAACTGCTTCCCACCTCATCGGATATGCTTTATATCGATATTCCTAAGGTACTGCTGAGCAGCTGAGAGATTGTAAAACCGAGCAATGGCTTCCTTTCTCGGGAAACGGTTGACCGGGTATGACCTAAGAAGCGTGGGTGGTGTGAACTGATGAAGATCTTTTGTTTAATGGGCTTAAGGGCGACATGAGGTTTGGGCTTGGGAACGATATGAGCCATGTTATCAGGTTGAAGTCCAAGGCCCAAATGGGTCTAGACATCACGGGTCTGTACATTAATTTGGGCTTGGATATCATAGGACTGTATAGGTTTTTTTTTTTTTTGGGTATAATTTCAAAAGAAGTTTGTGTGTGTGTGTGTGTAAAGAGAGAGAGAGAGAGAGAGAGAGAGAGAGAGAGAGAAAGAGAGAGAGTTTGGCTACTACTTCTGTTGAAAAAATTAACATTATGTATTTTAAAATCTAACTATTAGATTGTATGTCTTTTATATTCTTAATACGCATTTAAAATTTCGTGTCAATCGGATATTATTTACTATTTAATCCATAAACTTATTTTTTATGCATAATTTTAGACTAGAAACTTAAAACATTTTATTAATAACATGTTTATTAATCTTTGATCTTTTGGAAATTTGCAAGTATGAAAAATATTAGAAAAATATGTAATCCAATAATGAATTTTTCAAAATTCACATATAATAAAAAGATATTAAGTGAAGTTATAATCAGTGTTGAGGGCCATTTGTAGAAAGCCCAATGGAAAGAAAAGCCCAATGATAAAGGGCCACAGCAAATTGACTATGAATAGTTAAAAAAGACCATTAGGCCCAAGCGGCAGGAATAATGAGTCACTAGCCCAACAATGTATATTTGGGCCTTGAAAAGGTAAACGGGTTCAAAGAAGCCAAGAAAGAAAGAAACAGCGTCCCATGGGCAAAATATGAGTTAGAAAAGTGAGAAAGGGTTGCTGCAGGCCCAAGGAAATGTAAACTAAGAAAGTAAGGGATTTATGGCAGGCCCATAAAACCCAAAGATAAGGATAAGGTTATTGGGCCGGGGAAGCCCAATGAAGTTAGTAAACAAAGCCCATGGGAGTGTGGAATTAGCAAATGGGCCGAGGAAGCCCAAGAGAGTTGGCAAATGGGCCGTGGATGCCCAAAAGAAGAAAACAAAGGGACATAGGAGCCCATGAATAAAAGGAAACAAAACAGTGCCTATGGTAGGCCACTGAGAAAGGGAATAAAACGGCTGGCCCAAAAAGGGGCCCGGCAGGATTGAGTCATTATAGCAGGAACTATAAGCCAACACGGCAGGCAGCAAAGAAAAAACAAAGGGTAGGCACAAGAAATATAAAGTCCATCATCATACGAAGCCCAGTTTCTAATTGAAGCAAAGAATCAAAAGAAAGCCCACATAAAAGGCCAGAAAAACGCAGAAGGAAAGTCTCCAGGTCACGGCAGACACATGAGCAGCAGGCAGCCTCTTGGACAAAATTAAGAGGGAAGCACGCGCAAGGCCCATGCGCCACCAGCCTGTACCCAGCCAATACAGGACATGGTGGGGCCATGGGCCAGAGGTAAGAGGTAAAGGGGGTGTGGTTTGGTGGTGGGGAGAGGGGAAAGGATCTATTTTCAGCCCCTGCTCAAGCCTCTTTTGGGAGGTACGTCCTACTGGGATGATAGACCAACTAAAAGAGGCAATTTGAGAGGGAAACGTTGAGTGCATGCTCTGAGTGTGAGGAGAGAGGAAATTTAACATTGTGGCAGGCAAGGCCACGGCACGCAGGGACAAAATGAGTCCGCGGTGCACAGAATGGACAAAATGGATCCGCCTCTGTCTAGGCAGGGGTTTTGTACGATTGGCAGACATACCCAGACCAGACAAAGGCAGTTAAGGGGCAAAACAGTAAAACACTGGTCACGGCAGGCACTATAAAGAGGCCCTTGCCGTGCCCTGTGTAGGATATAGCAAAAACAGGGGATTTTTCACAACATAGAAGAAAAAACAGAGCAAGAGAAAAAGAAAAAGATTAGAAAGAAAACAGAGAGAAAAGGAAAGAAAACTAAGAAAGAAAGGAGAGAGTTAGCTTAGAGCATGCACCAATAGGTTGGCTTCCCTCTCTCCCCCTTCAAAATCTCACATTTCTTCCAAAGAATGCAAAACGAGAACTTTCCCAGTGGGATTATAACCATTCAGGGCCGACTCCCTCAAAGCCATTAATTCCCGTAGCAGGATTCTGCCTGGGGATTATTTGCATTGAGAAGAGGCGTTCTCCCCTCTTTGGATTTGCTACGGCAGACAAGACTTATAACTTAATATTTTGCCTATTCAAATTAATCAACGTTACTCTCTTCATTTTTCTTAATGACTGGTATCATTGTAACGATAATCATGTTTTACTAACAAGAGATTCCTAGTCATCTGTTCGAATAGATAGAATACTCTGTTTTTTTTTTAGTCATTATTATCTGCCTGCCATAACTTGTCTGCAACAGTCTAGCCTGCCATAACTTCTGCAACAGTCTAGCCTGTCATAGCTCGTCTGCTACGATTCTGCTTGCCGAAGAACTTGCTCCTAGCAGGCGTGGTATAAGTTTGTGCACAAACCGGCCCAAGTTGAGTTGCAATTGGACCGGCCCCAGCTCCCTTACTCAGAAACACTAGGGCCCATCACCGCAGGAGGCAGCCCGGCCCATTACCGCAGGAGGCAGCCCAATCCTGCCAGAAAAGGCCCCCACAATCAGCAACTACAATAAAATTTGTACCTAAACTTTGTCATATATATTTTCCTTTCAATCACTTCAATTATATATGCTTTCATTATAATCCTTCTATCCATCTTCATCCAAACTATGCCGTTAAACGCCATCAGTTTCCCATAGCAAAACCACTCGATCGTTTTATGGAGTCAATGGGACTATCATATGGACGAAAGGACTAACTTAAAAACAAAAGTTAGTTAAATATGATTGAAGTGAAAAAAATAAATTAAATAACGTATATATATATATATATATATATATATATATATATATATATATATATATATATATATATATATGAATATAAAAACAAATTAATTATAAATAGGTAGGTTCCAATTAGCTTAATTGGTAAAATCTCTGATAGTTGTATAAGAGATTTGGGTTAATCCTCGCCTACACCAAAAATTGATTGGCGTCTTGGTCTGATTATAAAGAGATATCATTAAAAGCGGACGTCATAAGTTGAAACTCTCTCTAAAAAAAATTATAAATGGTTTAATTTGTAATTTAGACCAAAACATTTAAAATGATTAATTTTAGTTTTAAGCCAATCAATTTTGTTCTAAAGAAAATGAAACCATGAATTTGAGAAATTGGACAGTCTTCTTATTCTGCTTTTCGACCCAATTCCTTGGATTGCAAGTGAAAGTTGCCGACAATTTTCGGTAAAAATAATGGACTTGCCATTACATTGATTTGGATATATCCTATTAATCTCATTTATAGTAGGGCCCATTTACACTGTTACCCTCACTATCTATCCGTGCTTGCCAGCCAACTATGTCCAAATTGTGGGTTCCAGTTAGCTCAACTGGTAAAGTCTCTGATAGTTGTATAAAAGATCTGTGGTTCAATCCCCGCCTACACCAAAAACTGATTGGTGTCTTGGTCTAATGATAAAGAGCTATCATTAGGAGCGGACACCATAAGTTTAAACTCTCTCAAAAAAAAAAAAAAACTATGTCCAAATTAATTTGAGAATCATTTGAGGCTTGGAATAAATAAAAACAAGGTACTTTTTTTTTCCAGAAAAATAAAAGCACTAAAATGAGTTGATTTTTCTCAAAGATAAAGATTGTTGAATAATGAAATGAAAAATGCTAAGATCACAACACAACAAATGACACAAATTTTATCTCAACTCGCTACGTAAATAAATTGTGCTAATTGCAATGACACTAGCATTTTTAGTAACGAAAACAAGTCACAAAGAAAAATAAGGAGATCTTTGATTATAAATCTGTGGAGTAACTAATCTGAACGTGACTGATTAGGAAAGAAACAACAGTGCATGAGATCAATAAATATGACAGTTCGAGTGATGGCTCAACCGGTCAAGATAAATGGCCATGACATCTTGAAACTTGAATTATCTTTGCCAATGTTCGGTTTCCCATTGCAGCTCTGTCCCTGTGATTTTGATTTAAGAAATATATATCTATATATATATATATATATATATATTGAGAAAATTGATTTAAGAAATTAAGCAGCCAATCTCCAACTCATCCGACTTCTTATTTTATATCTTCACAAAAAAAAAAAAAAAAAAAAAACACTTATTTTATAAATTTTTCTAAGTGAAGAAACTGAAAATTTTGACTTAGGAGAGCTCAAATAATGCATCCAACCAAAATTTTCAACTTTGCCTCTTGTCTACCCAAAAAATTAATAATATTATTGAGATCAAAGCTCATTTTACAATTGGTGGGGAATAATATTATAATAAAATAATACTTTAAAAAAAATTCTTTTTTTCTCTTTCATCAATTAAAATGTTTTTTTAATAAAAAGAATCAAATAATCGATTACGAATTTTAATAAACGTGGCTTAAAGGGGATTAAAAGAAAAAAAAAGGAACTGAAATTTTAATTCTTACTGATAAGTGATATCATCATTCCCTCGTGATGTGTAATAGTTGACTGAACGTATTATCAGACAAATCATCCCAAACACCATCAAACTAGTGTACGTACGTAAGTAACATCTAAGAGCATTCGATTATATCTTAAACTATTTTACGATCTCAAAAAATTACTTTATCAATTATACTATATTATTTTATAATACATTCAACATTTTAATTTTTATTTTCTTATTCTACTCATTAAAATAATATATATTATCCACTAAAATATATAACCAAAAACATAATCTCCTCTCTCTAATTTTTTTCTCTCTTCCTTCCTCTCCTATCTCTCTCTCTCCACCATGAACAAACCCAAACCCCAACCACCTCCTCCACCCAGCAACAATCACTTACCCATCTTTTGCCTAGCAACAATCACCCACAAAACGGACCCAAATCACTGCTACACCACCAGCCACCCCAGCAAATCACAACAACAATCCCAAAAAAAAAAAAAAAAAAAAAAATTGAAGAAAAACCCACCATTAATCCATGCTGATTGCCATCACCACCAAACCCAAAAACCATAGCAAGAACAACCACATGAAACCAGCTACCTTACCACCACCACGCCACCAACCAGCAGCCACCACCACAACCAAACTCACCACCAACAACAACCACAAGAAACAACCACCAAGAGGAGAAGAAACACAAAAAATTGCCAAAAACCACCACCAACAACCACAATCACAAGAAACGGCCACCATAAAAACCACCAAGAGAAAAAAAAAAAAAAAAAATCGAAGAAAGCCACCACGCCAACTCGCCGATCTCCACACGCTAATCAGCAAACGCAAGCCACCGATCAGCAAACCCAAGCCACCAATTAGAAACCCAGGCTGACTCACCGATCTCCACACGCTGATCAGTAATCCCAAGCCACTGATCATCAAACTCAAGCCACCGATTAGCAAACCTAAGCCGCCGATCAGAAACCCATGCTGCTGATTAGAAACCTAGGCCGCTGAGAGAAGATGGACACGGAGAGAGAAGATGGACATGGAGAAAGAAGACTGAAGAGACATGGAGGCATATAAAATATATTAGAAATAGGATACAAGTTGCTACAGTGCTATCATAAAAGTAGGATGGCACTGTAGCATAATTGTAAATTTTTTTTACCATTCTAAGTTTTTACAATTCTAGATGGTGGAGGTTTTTGAGAGACAAATGCTAAATAGAGGCAACATATGGCGTTTAGCATTCCCATTGTGAATGCTCTAACAAGAATCGACCAATAAAATTTCATGTCATGCTTACCTGGAAGATTTATGCCTCCTTGGGCCAATGAAATTTGGAAGAGAAAGTTTGTGAATACAAAAATTTGACAAAAAGTTTCACATATACTGTTGTGGCATATTGTTTGTTTGTTTTTTATTTGAGATAGAATTCTACTATAGTATAATATTATAATTTAAGTATATATGTGTATGAAGTTTTTTCTTAGAAACTTAAACCCTGGTCTTTGCCTCCCACTCCCACAAGAATTTATACTTGTAAAGTAACCAACACGTCTAAATACAGATAAGAGCTTGTCAACTTAAATATTACAAAACTTTTTGTGTATGTAACATTAGTAAATTTGCAATTTAGATACATCGCTGTGACCTAAAACTTTCATGATTTAAATATGAACTTATAATAATTTGCACTATTTTTGAACTTATAAGATGCATCTAAAGTCCTTTATTCTTGAATACAGAAATAGGATTCAAATCATTTCTACAATTATTTGAGCAGTTGTTTTATTTTTTCTCCAAAGTATTGTTGTTGTTACCTTCTTCTTCTTCTTCTTTTTTCTTTTTTTAATTCAAAACATTTCAATCTTGCATTCATCAAAGCAAACCAGTACAGCTCGTTGCAAAAATTACCTAAAGTGGGAAAAAAATAGATAAATTTTATACAATAACCTTTTGTCCCAAGATAATGTTTAAATTTAATATAATACAATTACAGTAAATATAAGAAAAAATTTCGTGGACAGGACCTTTATATCTAAACTTTTACTACAACTCCGATATAATCGATTGTCAGTGTTGAGATCAATGTAGGAGGTCCATGTCGAAGTGGTAGACAACTACTCATACTAAACCACATCAAAATTGTGATACAAACGTTATTGTCATAGAAATATTTTAAACATAATAATTATTTTAAAATGTCCTCTATTTTATTTTTATATTTGAGGGGACATACTTTTTTTAATAATATTTTTAACACCCTATAAGGAAACTATAAAGACTAAAAAAATTGAAAAATAAAAATGAGGGTATATTTTAAAACGTCTTGAAAAATAAACATTTAAAAATAAAAAATTCTAAGGGATTGTCTTGAGAAGAGCATTTGTGTTTTTATTTCAAAAAAAATTCTGAAAATAATTTTCATTAAATTAGGTTGGAAAACTGTTTTTAGGGAACTCATAACAGAAATATGTGTGTTGGCACAATTTTTTTGAACGGTTTTTTTAGAATTGAAAATACAAAATTTTTGTTTGGGACTATGTCTTAGTAGTGAGGATAAAGTGATTTTTTCTAACAAAAGTAAAAGTTAATAAAGAAAAAGTTAAATCTCTCTCTCTCTTCTTCTGGAAATAACCAACGATTGTTATCTCCTCTTAATTCTTCCTATCGCTAACCCCACTCATCTACCAATCTTACAATCCCCAATCCACAAGCAACAATCTAACATAGAAAACATACCCACATAGTGTACAGATAAACTCTAGTGGTGGTGGTGTTGTTAGGCACCACTTCTAGCAATGATGGTGGTAAGCCTCATAAAGCTCAACCATGGTAGAAAGAGAGAGAGAGACCCTTGGTGGATGCTAGCATAAGCATGAAGGACCGATGGTGGGGATTTGGGGTCTTAGGATCTGTTTAGTTGGGAGGATAAAAAAGTGGGAGGGTAGAAAATGGGGAGAGGATGGAAAAGTGAGAGAATAGAAAATATTTTTTGTTTTCTCTTATGTTGTTTGGTTGGAGAGGTAAAAAGTTGAGGGATAAAAAACTGATTGGCAAAAATGCACTTTTGGTCCCCACATTTTAGGCCGATTCTTGATTTGGTCCCTAAATTGATTTCGCTCCTAGGTTAGTCTCTAATTTCCAAAAATCATTTTTATTTTGGTTCCTGCCGTCAAGTCAATAACAGAAAAATCTGAGATGGCAAACGGAATACACTGTGTGCACAGTAAATGCTGACGAGGCTAATAAAATAATATTAAAAAAATTATTTGTCATTTTTTAAATACCACATCAACATTTAAATTAATAAAAAAAGCCAGGTCAGAAAATTAAAACAAATAATTTAATAATATTAAAAAAAAAAAAACAAACGTTGAATTTTTTTTCTTCTTTTCATTGTTTTCGAAAGAACAATGGGTAACATGTTCTTCAGGTTGCCTAGAAAATTAAAATAATCTAATATTTTCTTTTCTTTTCTTGTATTTTCTTCTCAAATAAACATGCAAAAATTTATACAAAATCCCTATACTCCACCGAAACCTCCAACATGAAAAAATCATCAAACCCACATTAAAAAACCAACCCAGAAAAATCATCAAACCTCCAACCCAGAAAAATTATCAAACCCACCACAACTAATGAATCCAAACCAATCAACAACCACCACTGCCTGGGGTTCACAATGCCATAGCCACCAATCTTAGAGAAAACCCACTATCATCAACCCAAGCCAAAATCATCAACGGACCCAACCGACCAAAAGGAAGAACAAAAACAAACAAACCAATCGACCCACACCAACAACAAACCCACCACAACCAACGAAACCAAACCAATCCACAACCACCACCGCCTGGAGTTCACAACACCACAGCCACCAACCATCGATCTGTTTTTCACAACACCCACCAGCAAGACTCCAAATTTTTTCCATTATTTTCTCCGCATCAAGACCCCATGGTCTCCATAATCAAAACCTCGAAGATCAGCCCTTGATTTGGTCGCCGTTGGTTGAGATTGGGTGTAAGGTTTTGAGTGGAGATGAGATTTTTAAACTAGAGAAAGCTTAGGTCAGATCGACGGTGTGTGGTGGAGAAGAAGGCCGACCTTGTGGGCTCCGGCCATGGAGCTATAGTGGAGAGAATTTTGAGATCAGAGGGAGATTCCATCCATGAAGGCTGAAGAGAGAAAGGGAGAGAGAGAAAGAGAGAATTAGAGATAGATAAAGTTGGTTAAGGTTTTTTTAAAAATCTGATGACTGACACGTTAAAGAAAAAAAAAAGAATAAGAATTAAAAAGATAATGATTTTTGTTATTTAAGAAATAATTTTAATTAAATTGTATTTTAGGTTTTTTTTTTTCAAATATTTTTTTATTAATTTAAATATTGATGTGGCATTTTAAGTGCTGATGTGGCATTTAAAAAATGACAAATAAAATTTTTTAATATTATTTTATTAGCCATGTCAGCATTTATTGTTTATATAGTGTATTTCGTTTGCCACCTCAAATTTTTCTGTTACTGGCTTGACGGCAGGGACCAAAATAAAAACGATTTTCTGAAATTAGGAACTGACCTAGGAGTGAAATCAATTTATGAACCAAATCAAGAATCGACCTAAAATGTAGAGACCAAAAGTGCATTTTCGCCAAACTTATTTGCTTGGTTGAGATAAAAAAATGAGAAGATAGAAAGTGTAGTTTGTATGAATTTACTATTATGCCCTTATTACATTATATATATATATATATATGTATATATATATAGAAGTATATAAGAAATAGTTTTTTTGAGAAAATATACATGAAATAATTTGACACATTATAAAAATGTCACAACACAATTTTTACTTTATTTTAATTTTTTTCTCCATCTATATATTTTTATGAATAAAAGATGTGATTTATTAAATTGGTTAAAATAATATATTAAAAAAGAAGAAGAATCCCAGGCTGCAGTTACGCTAATATTGAATAATAGACAAGCATGAAAAAAAAACGTTGTTGTTGCTTGCTTCCTACTGGCCATAGTTACGTTAAATATTGGACAAAGAAAAAAGAAGGTTTGAACAATACAAAGCAAGAGTGGCTGAGCAATGAGCACTGTGTGGTAGTAATGTTATAGGGGCAAAATAGTCTTTTGATCTTCAACCCTCTTTTCTCTCCATTTTGGAGAGATTACTTTTTGGTGGGTAGGAGAGAAAACTCATGGACCCCACCAGTTTTCTCTTCCCCTTTCTCCCCTAACTAAACAAACAAAACTATCATTTTCTCTCCACTTTTCTCTTCATTTTTTTCCATACCCCCTAAAATCCACTCAAGCAAACATACCCTTGGGTTTTAGATGAGAGGGAGAGAGAGAGAGAGCTCATTAATAAAATTTATTTTCATTAAGTGTTGTCATGTCAAATTTGAGTGGGGTTTATGTTTTTCAAAATATTTATCATAATGTCATTGAAGGACTTGGTTTAGGTCCAGTGCATTTAGTATATTGGACATCGTCAGATGGTGACACGTGTCTAAAAGTGGACACATGTCATCATCTTAACGAGTTCAGTACTACTGGATACTGGACCTAAGCTTGACCCATCATTGAAAACTGTTTTTAGAGTTATTGAGAAAGTTTTCTATACTAAACACACAAAACTATCATTTTCTCTCCACTTTTCTCTCCATTTTTTTTCCATCCTCCTAAAATCCACCTAACCAAACATATCCTTAGGGTTTTAGATGAGAGGGAGAGAGATAGAGCTCATTAATAAAATTAATTTTCGTTAAGTATTGTCATGTTAGATTTGGGTGGGGTCTAAGGTTATGTTTGGTAACAGTTTTTATTTTCTATTTTCAAAAACTCGTTTTTGGGAATATAAAGAAAAAAAAATTTTCCTTGTATTTTTGAAATCAAAAACATGTTTGGTTAGTTGAAATTAAAAAGATAGTTTTTTGAAGAAAAAAATAGAAAATACTAAAATATGTTGTAACTAGGATTTAAAATTTAATGTTAACTCATTAAATAAGAAAGATTCATTAAATTAAATGCATGTTTTCATTGACTTTTGAAAATTAAAAACTGAAAACAGCCTTTTGCATGTTTTCAGTTTTCTTCACAAATTGAATTTTAAAAACAGTTTTTATTTTCTGTCCATTTTGAGTTGCCAAACAAGTTTTTTAGTCTTAAAAATAAAAAATTGTTTTTGAAAACAGAAAATAAGAGGAAAAAACAATCCAAAATTTCCACACACATCTTTTTGCAATAGACAAATAAAGATGCACCAAGAAATAGACAAATAAGATACATATAATATAGTCCCACGGTATGAATGCGTCCCAACTCCAATCTCCATTACCATTCTCTCTCCGAGCTTCTAAAAAACTGAGTTGAGACTACTGTTAACCTGGAGCTTCGGCACAATTCTAAAACCAAATGGGAGCTGATTTTACGTTTATAAAGTTGCTTCTTACACATGTTATCTTCGCCACTACGTTGTTTTACTTTGCAACCCTTGGATTAGCAGCCACTGCTAAGCTTCACAGTGATGAAGGTACGTACTCTCCAACTATATATAAAGTTTGTGATTCCTTTTGTTATTCCTGAATCAGCTCAGCTCAACTATGGTAAACAGATGCATTGGCTTCAATCAACTCTGGGTCCCAAATAATTAATGAATATAAATTAAAAGTCCATGATTGAAAGTTCAGAGTTCTTTAATCCATACATCATTTTGTTTTGTCTCAAAAACATAGTTGATTGAGAGATTCAATTAAAGTTCTTAAATCTATATATCAATGTTTTATTTATTTATTTTTATTTGAAAACCATTAAGCTTTTTTTTTTTTTTTTTTGGTTTCAAAGAGATTGTTGCTTATCTTAGTTGCCCATTTAGTTATTTCAATATAAAGATCCAAGATTCAGATGTGAATGCTCTTTTTTTTCTTTGGGTCTGTATATTTTCTCAGAAAGCAAACAGGTGATTTGATATTTGTATTGGGTTTTGTTGGTATATGTTAAATGGTGCAGTGGAGGTATTGAAAGAGATAGGGAAGAAACTAGGGAAGAAAGATTGGGATTTTGGGGTAGATCCTTGCAGTGGAGAAGGAGGGAATTGGAGAGTATGGGATGGAAGGAAAGGCATTGAGAGCAATGTGACATGTGACTGCACCTTCAACCACAATTCCTCTTGCCATGTTGTGAGCATGTACTCCTCTCTATTCCTCTTTCCTCATTCAATTTGTTCTCTCTGCTAATGTTTTTCTCTAACAAAATTTTGGCACACAGGTTGTGGAGGAATTATATTTATCATTATTTTGATAATATATAATAGAATATATTAATGGAAGATAAAAATAAGGCTAATTAGCTAGAAATTATTATATCTTTTAATGTTGACATGTTTTTAATATATTTTTCAATTTAGTCCTCACGTCTATACTCTATAGTAAAGCAACTCCAAAGGCTAAAAAAAAAAAAAAACCTCAAGGTCCTGAATTAAAAATAGATGAACATTAGAGAATTTATAATTTAACGTAAATTATACTAGTTTATACATATTCTCTTTTAGAAGAGAGACAGAGAGTAGTGTGCGAGTGGGCCCACTTACAGCCAAAAAAACAAAAAAAAAAAACAAAAAAGGAAAAAGGCAAGTGTTGCGTTGAGACGTTGACTGCAGACCGCAGCATGTAAAGCGCGTGGGTCAACTTTTCTATGGTGGGTTTTTTTAATTTAAAAAACAAAACCTCATCTTCTGGTTGTATTTGTATAAAGTAATGGCCAATGGGAATGGGTAAGGGAAAATCCTCTTAATTATATACTGTGTTTTACTTTTACATACACTGATACACACTATACTATGTTGTTATAACTTGAAAATATGACTTAAAAACACATTGTGCTGTTGTAACTTGAAAACGTGACTATGTAAAATCATGTTTTCAGTTATAAAACACGCATGTGAATAACTAACAAACACAGCCCATTAGGTAATGGGTTTTATTTACATGACAAAGTTACAAACTAATCTCCAAACTCCAAAGTTCAAGAAATCGGGTTTGGGCCTACACCCCATGCCAACTTGAATCCGGATGATTTTGGATAGGGATAGGGTTGTCAGGTTTGGTTGTGTTCGTAATTGTGCATGTGAAGGTCTCATTCTCACTCACTCTCACCTCTACTAGAACTGTACATGAGTAAATGAGTAATGTTTGACATCTGTTGATATGGCAAGCTAGCAATGGACCTCATTTGAGCCTTTTATTGACACTATTTTTTTACTTATCATTAACAATCTACAACCTTAGCAAGTGTTGAATTTGCTATTATTATTATTATTATTATTATTATTATTATGTGTCTAGACTTTCTCAGAGTAGAATAAAATGGAAAAACGTTAGAATGACAACCAAGTTCATAACTTTTGTCACAACTCGCTACGTGGCGAGTTGTAAGTGGTGGATAAAAGTGGTAGGTCCATATGGCAAGTTGTGACAAAAATTATGAACTTTGTTATGATCTTAAGATTGTTTGTAAATGATTCTCAAAAAAAAAAAAAAAAAAAAAAAAATTGTTTGTAAACATGGTCTTATATAGATTTTGTCTAGCTTGTGTCAGTTGTGTGCACTAGTTACGTGGGATTTGATCTTATTATTTTATTTTTTAAGTTAAATTTCCATTAAGTGGGTTTATGGGTTTGGCTAGATTCCTAGAATTAGTGTCTTCTAAATGATGAAGCACTACTGGATGTCTGGATCAATTTTGCCCACCCACTCACATGGGTGTTCTTACAAGTGAGAGTGAGAGAGGCATTTCCCATGAAACTCTGGGATTTATAGTTAATTTTGTACAAAAGTATATAGCCAGCCCTACATAAAATCTCACACCACATCGTGGTATTCATGAATGAATGTAGACCTCTTTTTGTTAACACTGAGACATAAGACTATTTGTCATTAAGTGTGTTCAATAACACAACATTTACATGTTAAAGTTTGGTTTTGTTCTGCAGTATGGCATATAGTACAATATATTGATCTGAACATTTTTATCATGACCATATAGGGTATTTTCTGGCTACCATATGCTTGAAATTTTTTTCATGCAAGGTTGTAGATGGGAATTGAAAATTCTATTGACACGTGAACTCCAACAATCATGGGTTTGACTCATACATGGAAACTTTTTATATTAGAGACCTATGTACTCTAAATTTGCAAAAATGGTGTGATACATGATGGGACACTCTTAAACAACCCTAGTTCTCTGATTACACACACAGAATTTGGTGAGAAAAATGCAGTTACTGGTTAAAGCTCATCTAAATTTACTAAAAGGATCTATCAAATAAAGTTTAACAGTCATCAATTAATGTAATAAAAATCCTTCAGTCCTATAAAATATTCAAGTTACATTTTCTTTTTCGTTTGCTTTATGTGTTTTGGTTTGTATGATATGAGAGTTTGGGTAAACTTTTCCATTCTGATCTTTTCTCTGTTTTATGTGCTAATAATGTAGGAAGTAGATCTGTTTTTCTGCAGTTATTATGATAGATTTAGCCACACTTTGATTATTATGAATCAGCTGTACTATATGGATTCTAAATTTAAAATAGTTCATTTGATATGAGTGCCATGTTCAACTAATTTACTTTAGAGATATGCAGAGCTTTGAAGACACAAAATCTATCAGGCACTGTTCCACCAGAGTTTTCCAAGCTCCCGCACCTCAAATTTTTGTAAGGAAAAAACCAGAATTATTCTATAATGTAAACTAAATAGTCATTTCAACCATTTTTGTTATTGGCAAGTTATGCACTCGATGAGTCTTGAACCCATGACCTCATCCTCTACCTTGGTTTTATAAAAGGAAGACGTGTTATTTGAGCTAGAGCTGTTTGGCTAATGTTCCACTTTCTTTTATTCAGGGATCTCTCTAAAAACTACTTTACTGGTTCTATACCTTCCCAATGGGCTACCATGCGCTTGGTCGAGATGTAAGCACCCTCTTATGCTCGTCACTCCATTGGACCATTACTAAATTTTTCAATTTGTACAACTTGAAGTTATATGTTTTTGTTTATTGAATATACAGGTCTTTTATGGGGAACAGCTTGTCAGGTCCCTTCCCTAAAGTTCTCACCAACATCACCACTCTCAGAAACCTGTATGTTGGAATCATTCAATTTTCATATTCATAATCTATATATGTTACAATTGGATAAGTTGATGCTCGTCTTCAGGCCATATTTGCATCATGTCACAAAAAAAAAAAGCAAACTAGTTCATAATTAAATCAATTTGAATAGTAGCCAGTCCAATCCATTTATTGAGGCTAAATGTGAAAGAATCCATCAACTTATTTCTATCAAAAGAGAATTAATGAAATATTTCTAAAATTTTAGAGTATCTTATCTGGATTTTTGGTGCTGAATCCAGATTAAAACACGACATGTGTAAAATTGAATTATATATGGTGATTCTAAATTTCTAATCCATGGGAGCTTGGCATGTCTAGGTTAAACATTGCCAGATTTATAAATGGCCATAAGCCAGCTTTAGATGCTTTATATAAAATAAATAGTAATTTATGTGTTTTACAGGAGTATTGAAGGAAACAGATTTTCAGGACCCATTCCACCAGAGATAGGAAAGTTGATCCATTTACGAAAACTGTAAATCTTTCTCACATTCTCACTAACATTAATCATCAAAACAGACCGTTACTGAGAATTATGTTGTAATATTTTTAATGTTATTGTTGTCCTCTTTTTTTTAGTATGCTATGCTCGAATGCTTTCACAGGAGAGCTGCCAGTTGCACTTGCCAAGTTGACCAAATTGATTGATATGTGAGTTAACACCTATATTCTTATTGAAATGATCAGTTAACTGACCAAAATATATAAAACTTTATGTTATTAAATTCATGACATCTTTTCAAGCCCAGTGTTAAGAAATTCAGACTGGACTTGACAGCTGAGCCATTTATATTATAACAGCTCTCTTTAGTGCTGCAATGGAAGCATTTCAGGATTCCCAGAAATTCAAATAACACGTTATAATTATAATATTGTTGGTTTTTAGACCCCTTAAAACACAAGTGGATTAACCTAGGAACTTAGCCAAGTTGTTACTTAGTCAAATTAATTAAATCTAGGTTAACACAATCAAATAATCATATCAAGTAAAGCAGCGGAAAAATAAATAACACAAAGATATGATCACTCAGGAAACCAAACCGGTAAAAACTTGGGGAGGATTTAACCTAGCTATCCTCAAGGTAAACTTGAATCCACTATCTTGAAAGAATTGAAGTTCATACAATAAGACTTACAAGTCCCCACGCTCGACTTCTTATTGCTACCCACTAGTAGAACTTACTAACACGACCACGTGCAAACTCCGAATCCACGGACTCCTTCTTTCTTGGATTCTCCACCAAATACAAGCACACCCACTTGTGTTTTCTTTAAGTTTCAATGGCAGCAACTGGAATGATCATCAAGGTGTAGAAAAATCTTCTCCTTGAAAACCCTAAGTTTATGTGAAGGAAACCTCCTCAAAGATCTCACAAGAGATTCACATAAACCGCAATATGAGCAACCAAGTCCTTAGAGAGCTTTTGGGTACAAAACCCTAAAATACAAAAGGAGGCACACTCTTTTCTCTCTAAAAAACTTATAAAAACGTTTTAGGGTTTTTCTTATATATATGAGTGTTTTACTTGAACTCTAATACGTTTAAGTAGAGTTTGGGCTGAATTGGAACTCTGCAAAAAAATAAATCTGTACGTGGTTCGATCGATCGAGTCTAATTTTCGATTGATCGAGCCTTGCAGATTTAGTCCAATAAATTCTGCAATCACTCGATTCCAATTTTACAAATAAACATACTTTGAGCAAACCTAAACCTAGACTTTATGTTTTGATCATGGTTTGTCAATATAATACAAATTAAAGTTCTAATACATTAGTTCCTAAGGTCTTAGAACCTAACAAATATTTTACTTGAAATATCCTCCTTCTGATACTGTATGATTATTTCATAATATACAATGTTATTTGAAGTTATAATTTCTTAGTATTAAATGTATTTGATACATTGATGTTTCCCAGAGTGACTCGTAAACTTTGTTTCTATACTACATTTCAGGAGGGTAAGTGACAATAATTTCTCTGGAAAGATACCTGATTTCATCAGTAATTGGACAAAGATTGAAAAACTGTAAGCTTCTTGCATCTTTGTTACTGCATTCATAGTCTATGCTCTATTGATCACAGAATTTTACTCTATGTTACAGGCATATGGAGGGTTGCTTTCTTAAGGGGCCAATACCTTCGAGCATTTCTGCTTTAACAAGCTTAAGTGATCTGTATGCAATTATACTACTTTATCGTTTAATTCCTTCCAAAAAAATGTTATATAGTGATAGTTTGTGTACTGTGATATTTAGGAGGATAACTGACCTAAAAGATAGAGGGTCTACATTCCCGCCATTGACTAATTTGAAATCCATGAAGACGCTGTGAGTTGAATTTCTGATTACCTTGTTTTCTTCTTCTGATACTCTCAAATTATGGTGCTTTTTAGTGACAACAATGTCGTAATGCAGGATACTGAGGAAGTGCCTAATTTATGGAGAGATCCCAGAGTATATTGCAGATATGACAAAACTTAAAAACCTGTAAGTAGATCAGCAAATGACTCTGATGAGCTTCGAAGAACCCCACGTCCCTCTTTGAAAACCCTAGTCCGTTAAGACTCCATGGAATTTAACTTTATATGATGTTTGGAGAAAGTTGATTGTGGAAATGGTTGTGGATAATCTGCATTATCATGATCCTTGCAAATCAAAATAAATAGACAATGAGTTTATACCACTCTGGGGAAAGCTGGAAATAAGCTTGTTCATCTCACACTATTCAGATTTTTCAAACATATTACTTACAATGATAAACAGTTAGGAGGGTCCTTTATTCCAATTTTGTGTTTATTTCAGCAAGAAGCACCTAGGTAAAAGTTCCAGGGACAGAGGAGAAATTTGAATATATAGGTTTCGAGAAGTTTTATATAAATAAAACTTATTTATGATGACTTGCATACGCTGCCTGATTTTTCTTCTGAATTATGGAGTATTTCATTGTAGACTAAAGATTCTAAGTGCTTTTGGTAGAATATCAGAACCTCATTGATATTCTGGTTATATCTCTCAGGCAATTTCTCATATCTCTAGATATTAAAAATTTTGCTATTCTGATGAAGTGGAGAAGTAAAAGTTTAACAAATTTTCTGGCAAACCCCAAACAAGAGTTAAATGGTATTACTTTCCTCTTATGATAGTTAGAATCTGACATGGGATGAATTCTGCCATGATTCTCAGGAAACTTCTATGACAGAAGGTCCTCATATTTTCTTCCACTGGTTAAGTTTGTGCAACTGCATGATCGTGGTTAACATCCAATGATTCATTCTTCTAGACTTCTTTAGACATCAATATAAATATATTCAAAAGTTGCATATACATACATGTATGAATATAAACAATATACTTATGATGATCCTTGGTTTTGCTTTAAACATTGGCATTTTTAATTTGAGTAGGTATTGATTTTGATTCCCTTGTGGTAGAAATTAATATCCATTTTGCTTTATTTACACAGTGACCTCAGCTTTAATGAATTGACTGGTGAAATTCCAAAATCATTCATCCAACTTCAACAAGTAGATTTCGTGTAAGCGGATGTCCCATAATTTTATTTTTATTTTTTATCTTTTCACGTTGTCATTCACATTATCATTAAGGTGTGAATGTTGTGTTGTTTTGTACTAGTTATTTGACAGGGAACAAGCTCACTGGAACTATACCAGGATGGGTCTTAGGAAGAAACAAGTATATGTATGTAATTCCTTGATACTTATCTTTACCCTTCCATTCCTTTTTTAATGCGTTTAATAGCAATAACGATAGTACCATTTTGATAATTGCTTGGTTCCACTTAGAGTTGATTGCATTTGGATTACAATTTTCCTCATGAACTTTGGTCCTCTGATTCTGACACGCAGTTTTCATACATTGGGAAAAAAAAAGTAGCCAGAGCATTTGTGGAAGCCATTTTATTTATGTGAAAAAATAGGTTACTATTTTATTCTGCTGATTTTTGGTATTACAGGGATGTTTCTTACAATAACTTCACTTGGGAAAGCTCAAGTCCAACGGAATGTATTCATGGGAATGTGTGAGTGTTATTTAAGTTATATTTTTCTAATTAATCAATAGCATTCAAGAGAATGACAACAAACAACCATTTGATACAATTTTGCAGAAACTTAGTGGAGAGCTACTCTTCATCAGCAGATAAATCGTATGATTTCTGTTCCTGTATGATATAATCTCATATTAACCATAAGAATTTGTCAATGCTTGTGGTCTGTGAATTATATCTTCAATCTTTGACATGTTTGCCTTCATATAATAATCTCAACCACCTTTGCCATCTGTTGCAGAAGTAAAATTCATCCATGCCTAAAAAGGAATTTCCCATGTCCTTCTATTAAAAATCGACGTAAGTTTATCAATCCAGGTGTTTTTTCTTTTCAGTAGTTGATTGTGATAAACATTTATCTTTCTGGATTCTCAACTGAATAATATGAATTTAATAAATAAAACACACAAACACCCCTTCCACTTTTTCCAGAAAAAAAAGAAAAATAATTGTAGGTATCTTCCTTTGTGATTGTAATTGGGAAAAGTCCTGGTCCCTGGAAATTGTTTTTGACGCAATCAGAAATGTAAATATTAGAAGAAAATTTTACTTTATTGTTGAACCAATACTTAGTGACAATAGTCACTGTTATTAGTGAATA
Source organism: Quercus parvula (assembly GCA_030820535.1). NCBI lineage: Eukaryota > Viridiplantae > Streptophyta > Magnoliopsida > Fagales > Fagaceae > Quercus > Quercus parvula. Next base: position 44,481,344 of record JAUAME010000004.1, read on the forward strand.
AAATGAATGGTAATCCAGCAAGTGAAGATGAGTATGCCTGTTTGCTTCTTCTCAGGCATCCTGTACTAATAGCAAGAATGTTGGAAAATAAGGATTAGAAAAAAAAAAAGTAAAAAAGAAAGAAAAAAAAAGGAGTATTTCTTTGAAAGTTGGGACCAATATGTAATAGTGAAAGGTGCACTGCATGGTAAGAAAGAAATATATATATTTTCATGTTATAATTTTTCATAATAAATTAAAATTAAATTAAAGACTCAGAATTCATTTGTTGCATTCTATATGGGCCCTTGCTATAAAAATTAGAATTGTTTAACTATACTTTTTTTTGTGTAATTGAAAATAGGAGTAACAATAAAGTCTATTCTCTAGAGAGGAAAAATAAAAAAAACAGAGAGTATGAGGGGGAGTCAGTTCAATTGACAACTTTAGAAACACTCATTTAATTCCACCTGAATAGAGTAGCTATTAATGCCGAATGAATATAAAGTACTATGGTGAGCCTAGCTTCAAGTGTTTATTCATAGGATGTTTGTGAAGATAACTCTTTCTAAATATTTTTTCCTGAACTTTCAAAACTCAAAACAGGTCATTACTCGTTGTACATTAATTGTGGTGGTAAGGAAGCAAATGTCCTCGGTAAGAAGTATGAAGATGACACAGAACAAAGGGCTGCTTCGATGTTTTACATGGGTCAGGGCTGGGCAATCAGCAGCACTGGGAACTTCCTGGACAATGATATTAATTCAGATATCTACATTGTAGCTAATAGTTCAGCACTCTCAAATGTCTCTAGGCTTGATTCAGAACTGTACACAACAGCACGCGCTTCTCCCCTCTCTTTGACATATTATGGACTCTGTCTCATGAATGGGAACTACACTGTTAAGCTCCACTTTGCAGAGATTATTTTCACCAGTGATGGGTCATTTAACAGCCTTGGGAAACGTATATTTGATGTTTACATCCAGGTAGAAAAACTTTACCACACACAATGACAAAGAAATTGCATTTTGTCTGTGTTGTATACAAATGAGTACAATCTTTATTTTATTTGTGAATATAGGACAAGTTAGTCCTGCAAAATTTCAATATAGAAGATGAGGCAGGTGGAGCTGGTAAGCCTCTTGTGAAGACATTTACTGCAGCTGTTACAAGTCATACATTGAAGATTCACTTTTACTGGGCTGGGAAAGGGACAACAGGCATCCCACGTAGAGGAGTGTATGGTCCTCTCGTATCAGCTATATCAGTAGATCCTAGTAAGTTAATCTAAGCTATAAATTCTTCAAGATTCTTCTCTATCTTGTATATCCTGTCACTTAACATGAGTCTTATTCTATAATATTAAATTTTTTAGAGAGAGAGAGAGAGCTTGTTGTGAAGCACTTAAAAATGCAACTGGTTGGCTTTTATTTGGATTTTTTTTATTATTACAGTAAGGTAATCACTAATCTTGTAACAGCTCCTTACTAAGTTGCAAATCAATGCATTTTGTTCCATTTCCCTATATGTTCATGCAAAGAAGAAAGGAAAGGGCTTGCCTACCACACAGTAAATTATGTTGAATATGATAATGACCCGCTAGTTTTCTTTAATGGCACAATAATTCCGCTCTTTTTTTAATCAGTTTAATATTAAACTGGTATCAAATTACTTTGTAAAAAATGAATGTCCTAATGAGTTGGGATGTGCCTGTTGGGCTAGTCATTTCTGTTTACCTTTATTTACACCAACTTGTTCCTTTTTAGTTTTGTTGACTGGAGATAATTCCTCGTTTTACAGATTTCAAAACCCCTTCAGATGATAACAAAAAGAGACAGCTCATGATAGAACTTGGGACAGCGGCTGCAGCAGCTTTTGTCATTTTTCTTGCCCTGTGGGTCATGAGGATGAAAGGCTGGCTGGGAGGCAAAGTCTCTTCAGACAAAGGTATGAACTATGAAAGGATCCTTGTTTATTGGCATCTCTTAAAACAACATTGTACACCTTTCAATCGCAATATAGTTAATTCCACTTCTAATACCTTGTTTATTAGCATCTCTTAAAACAACGTTGTACACCTTTCAACTGCAATATAATTAAGTCCCCTTCTAATACATCACACATCACAGTTCCATATGGAAATTACTATAGATTCATTGAACAAAAAAATCCATATCAACTTCCAATATTCCTTGTGCTCTACACACAATCTCCTTAAATCTTACAGTCCAGCACAGCCAGGTCAAGCATAAGACAGTCCTCATTATCATAACCATTCAAAGTCTTTAAAAATTTGTGTTTTAATGTCTCATTATACTGGAATTAGTTGCATCAAAAGATTAAATACTTTTTGTCTCTCTTTCCCGTATATATAGGTTGCCTTAAAAAGTCAATAATAATTTCATACCATGTTTTTTTGAGAAAGCTGAGATGACTTCCTTGGACACAGTTTACGTTTTATATATATATATATATATAGAGAGAGAGAGAGAGGGAGAGAGAGAGAGAGAGATCAGCATAGTTTCAACTAGTTTATCTGCTAGAAATTCCCCTTATATTACTATTGATTCTTTTTAAAAAAGAAAATGCTGCAACTATTTGGATATCCCCTTAAATCATGCAGACCAGTATGAACTGTTGAAACATAAGACATAGACGCACAGAACCATACATAGTCTTTGAAAATACATACTTTAGTGTATCATTTTGACTGGAATTAGCTGCATTGAAAAATTAAAATCCTATTTGTATCTCTTTCCTATATTTGAAGATATTCTTAAAAAGTAATAGTTTTCATTACCACCATGTTTTGAGAAAAATCAAAATGACTTCCTCGGACATAGTTTATTTTAAATTCAAGGTAAAAGAAATTGACAGCATATTTCTAACTTGTTAATCTTCTAGAAAGTATCCATATCTTAATGATGGTCTTCAAAGTTAAAATTTATCTTCTTTTTTTTTTTTATTAAAAAATATCTTCAACTACTTGGATATCTCCTAAAATCTTACAGAACAGCACAGCCTGGTCCAGCGAAAGACAAACCACAATAGCATAACCATATCCAGTCTTTAAAAATCCATATTTTAATGTATCATTTTGGCTGGAATTAGCTGCATTGAACAATTAAAATCCTATTTATATCTTTCCTGCATTTGAAGGTGCTCTTAAAAGTTCGCAACAATTTTCATTGCCATGATTTTTTAATAAAAGTGAGATGACTTCCTTGGAAACAGTTTCAGTTAAACTCCAAAAACATTTTGTCAGCATAGTTTTAATTGTATCTGCTAGAAAGTTTCCATTTTCCATATATGTTCTTTTGCTGCAGCAACCAACACAATTAGGATACATAATTAACAAAAGAATATAAAAGACATAGTTTTCAGTATCTCTCTCTATTGACATTCAATAGCACATTCTTGGCAGAGCTTAGAGGTATAGATCTGCAAACAGGATTATTTACATTACAACAGATCAAAGCTGCCACCAAGAACTTTGATCCTGTAAACAAACTTGGGGAAGGTGGTTTCGGTGTAGTTTACAAGGTAATTTTGTTTTTCTCTTGCATCTTTTTAATTTGTTTTCCTACACGTTCTTGATGGATCATATGGCCTACTTATTAGACCAAGTCCACTGCAAGAGAGCAGATAGTACTTCCTGTAATCGATTGGATATATATACATATATATGCGTGTGTTTGTGTGTCTTCGACATTATTTAAATGGAAATTTGGGAAAGCCTTTATTCTTGTTTTATTCCATCTTTTTATATTTAGAACCTATGTTCAACTGTACACAAGAAGTTATGGGGATATATAGTTTACTTATTCCAGCATATTAATGATTGTGTTGCAACTTCAATTTTTGAAAGGTTTCAAGGATTTTCATTCATAAGAGCTATCCATATCTTTCAAGGAATTCAGAGGAGCTGTTTAAGATAATATATTGACTATGATTAAATACTCATAATTTATGAACATTAAAAGTTGATAACTGGTAGAAGGGTCAAAAAGTGAGAAAAATCCTAAATGAGAAGAATGACTTGAATTTAGGATACTCAAATGATATTATCTTTACAGTTTGCTGCAGTTAATGTGTAATTCACATCCGCATTTGTGTGGTTTTCATTTGTTGATGCCAAGTATAATAGTACTCTTCTTTTTGAATTAGGGTCAATTATCAGATGGCACAGTAATTGCAGTAAAACAACTCTCCTCAAAATCTAAGCAAGGAAATCGAGAATTTGTGAATGAAATTGGCATGATATCTGGAGTACAACATCCAAATCTAGTAAAGTTGTATGGATGTTGCGTTGAAGGGAACCAGTTATTGCTGATTTATGAGTACATGGAGAATAATTGTCTATCTCGTGCACTTTTTGGTGAGCACTTCTAACCATCTCAGACGTGTAAATCACATACACTATATCTTGTTATTCATAAAGGGCACTAAAAATTTAGCCACCTTCAGAGGCTCTCAATTTGATTGGTCTAGTGCATGGGGTTTTACAAATTTAATTCCGTTGTTCTTAAAGTCTTTGTCCTTTTGTACATAATTTTTTTGTAATTCTGTAGTCAACTATGTGTCCATTATGCATGAAGTAGTCTTCTTTTAGTAAACTTATTCTTACCTATCAAAAGTAAAGGCCACTGAAATTTGATTTTTCTTTTTATTTACTGTATACAGGGAAGGACACAACATGCAGATTGAAACTGGACTGGCCTACCAGGCAGAAAATTTGCCTAGGCATAGCTAGAGGTTTGGCCTACCTCCATGAGGAGTCAAGGCTAAAAATTGTGCATAGGGATATAAAGACAAGCAATGTATTGCTTGATAAGGATTTCAATGCTAAGATTTCTGATTTTGGTTTGGCAAAACTAAATGAAGATGAAAATAGTCACATCAGTACCCGGGTTGCTGGAACAATGTAAGTTTTTCCATAAAAAATCAGCATGAACTTGTCTAAAGTTAGCTAATCATGAATATTTGTTATGGAAATTATAAAAGAGGAAGAATTTATCCTTATCATGTGAGCAAACATTGCCCATTCAGGTTTTGTCCAATTGCTAGACCTAAAAGAAATTGTAGAGAATTTCTTTGACTTTATACTTCTACCTTCCAATCCCTCATTACAAGTCCATTCAACATCTTTGCCCTCATAATTATTACCATAAATATCAGTTTAAGATTGAAATACTGGTTTTATATGAAAATTCTTTGTGTTTTTGATTATGCAGTGGTTATATGGCTCCTGAGTATGCAATGCGTGGTTACTTGACTAACAAAGCAGATGTTTATAGTTTTGGAGTTGTTGCATTAGAAATTGTCAGTGGAAAGAGCAACACAAACTATCGGCCAAAGGAAGAATTTGTTTACCTTCTAGACTGGGTAATTAAAATTGCTTTAGAGTTTCTTTCTTGGTATTCTTTAGAGGTGTGCTATATCCTTCCAGGTTTTTACCTGTCTAAACATTGAGACCACAATCTATGGTTGCAAATATGTCCAAATATAATGCAAATACAAATAAAAACAATATTTATGTTTAAATGTTCCCTGTTTGATTTTATAGCTCATTACAAAGTAAATGTCTAATTACCCTTAAGATAATTTATATAACAGATTATTCCCATGTTTCTCGAGAAGACTTTTGATGATTCACAAAATTTAATTAATCACATTTTTTTATTTATAAATTAACAACTTGATATAGTTCATTCTCTCTCTCTCTCTCTCTCTCTCTCTTCCACACACGATCAATTTTGAATTTTATTTTCATTTCATTGATATTATCTGTTTCCTTAATTCTCGTGCTGGATATTTTTTATTCTGAAAATGCAAAAAATAAAATAAATAAATAATGCCCTTAGCTTTAACTAGTTACCTTTATATTTTTCTTCCTAATGTTGATTTTGGGATTTTTTTTTTTTCAGGCCTATGTTCTGCAAGAAAGAGGCAGTCTATTGGAATTGGTTGATCCAGGCTTGGGTTCAGAATATACAACAGAGGAGGCAATGGTGATGCTAAATGTGGCTCTCTTGTGCACCAATGCATCCCCCACTCTTAGGCCTATAATGTCCCAAGTAGTGAGCATGCTTGAAGGCCGAACTGCTGTGAAAGAAATACTTTCTGATCCAGGATTTTCAGCAATTAATTCCAAATTGAAGACCATAAGAAATCACTTCTGGCAGAATCCAAGCAGAACCCAAAGCATGAGTATTGAAAGTCCATATACTGATTCCACCACTTCATATATTGAATCAGAAGAGGTTGGCCATCATTTAGGTGTTAATTCAATTGATTCTCATGAATCATCAGTAATTAACGTACAGTCTGTACCATAATGTCATATATTATATAGATATATAGTTGTAAAGAAACAAAGTGATTTTCTGATGACCATCTTCGTCAGAATATAGGCTACTAACAATAAAAAGGATTTAGTTTTTGGACAACATTTTAATTTCCATATCCAATTTGAAGAGAACATTTAGTTGGAGGCGGGAATATGAACTTAGATATCTCCTATTACAACATCAGTAGTTGCCAACGAGTTGAACTACAAAACTCTTGATGTAGCATAAACCAAGAAAAAACAAAAATATTTAGTATAGTGAAATAATTTTATTCTACTAAGATGATTGGTGTTATGGGTTCATGCAATTTTGTTTGCTTAAGAAATCTCAAGTGGAATTGTGCTACTGGGTTCAGAATTTCAAATAGGTACACAAGGGTACTGATTTATAAACTCTTTCACCTCCCATGTCCCCAAATCTCCATCTCTAAACAATGGAAAAGTTGAATTTCGCTGTTTCCCGCATAACACATCTAGTGCAAAACAACAAATTCAATGGAGTAGTGGAGTTTAAGCGATTTCCATCTTTCTTAAAACTTGCATTTTTTAGGCAAAAGTACATAGGTAACTAGTATAACCTTTACAGTGCCAGTTTACAATGCTCTTCCCTCTCTTTCTTAAATCATCCAACGTTGGTAATTATTCACAAACTGCAATACAAGCAAAGGATATTACTTGTTGGAGACTTTAAACTCCAAATAGTGCTCATGAAAGGATGGCATAACAAGTAGCAACTTTAAATTGACAATTCCTTTTCATCTTTCAACACATGATGTCCCTCTCTTTCACCAAAACTCACCTAATTCTAGTTCCCAAGGGCCAAGATTGTGTTGTTCTAGTTAAAAAAATGATCTAATAATGCATAATTAGATTCACAAAATATACATACAAATTTCAAATTTAAAAAGAAAAATAATTTAATGAGACATATAATAAAATTGTATAAAATAGACACGACCCAAAATAAAACCATACATCATAACTATTCAAACTACAAAAAGGTATTACATGTTCTTATAATGTAAAATGTACTAAAATTAAATATATGTGCTTTCATTTGTTTAATAAATTATTTTTAAAAATGATAATTACAATATTCTACTACTCTCGCAGTTTAAATCATTTTTCTCATAGACCTCCAAACATTTTGCACATGAGAAGGTGCTAATTCAATTATAAGACCCTTGACTCATTTGTTTAATAAACTAAATTCGCACTTTTTAAAAAAAAAAAATTTATATAAATATAATAGGATTAATCTGAAGACAAATTTCAAAACCCAAAAAAAAAAAAAAAAAAAAAAAAAAAAAAAAAAAAAAAAAATCTTAAGAAAAGGTGATGCTATAGTCTAGACAAAAATCTCAAAAAGAACATAAAAATGATAGCACGTGTTAAACACGTGCCCAATCTTCAACCCAAAAAAAAAAAAAATTACATCTTTGTTGCCTTTGCCATTTGGATCTGATTTGAGGTATTTGGTGAGATCTGTTCCCAGTTTACTCACTTTCACAATTCTCTTTCTGTTTTTCCGTCTTCGCACATTCATTTCATTTCCCCTATATTTCAAACTCACCAAAATAGAAATAAAATCAAATTCAGACTTCAAAAGAAAATCGCTTTGAAACCAAAAAAAAGCAAAGCAATGACTGCGATCGCAGTGAACCAGTTCGCTCAGTCCGTCACTTGCCATGCTTGGGGCCCCGACCACTCTAGTACTCTTCTATTACTTTTCCTTTTTCTTTCTTTCTTACTCTGTTTGTTTCCCGAGATTTTTTTTTTTTTTTTAAAGTGGGAAAATCGTTACTCGGCTCATGGATCAGGTTAATTTTGTAGTTAGGGGAAAAGTTTTAGTGTTTTAGAGTCAATGTTTTTGTTTTTATTTGAGCATTTTATTTTTGGGCCCTGATTAGCTGGTAGTGGTTGGTGATTGAGTCGTTTTTGGCTTGGAAATTTGATGGAAGATTGTGTGATTTTGAATTTAGGCAGTGATCTGTTGCTTTGTTTGTGCACTGTTTGGCTCCTGCGAAATTGTTGGAAGGGTTTTGTGAAGTTTGCAGAGAACTGTATTGTTTATTTGATTGATTTAGTTATTGGTGTTGAACAACATTATAATCTGAGCTTTTAGATCTAAAAGGGGATGATTTGGGGTATCTTGGCATTGCATGTATAAATTTGTGAATAGGGGGTTTTTGATTGTATTGTTGTTGTAGTAATTTTCTTTTGCATAAAGTGGGGCAGAAAATGATGGTTATTGTGGTTGGTTATATTCTGAATTGTAAACAAATGGAATGGTGTTGAAACAAACCCTTGCTCAATATGTTAGGATTGTTTAAAGTGATTAATATCTTTTCGTTTTGCATACTTCATGTGAGCAAGCTAAAAGAGGGTATTTGCTACCTGTGGCGGCATCTTTTGACCCCAAAAATTTATTATGCGGTCCCTTTGTGTAGTTTATTTACCATATTGACTGCAATAAGATGGTGGTTCTAGAAGAAATGTTAGATTTGCTACCATCTAGTTTTATGAACAATTCTGCCCACATAGGATTGTAATTTTTGTATATACCAACAAAAAAAAAGGTGTTTCTTTAGATGTAAAGTTTCTGATTCTTTTGTATAATAAAAAAATACTTATTTTTTCTCTTAATTTTGAGTACCACATTATCAGGTTGGCTTTATTATTAGTTTAGTGGAAGGGCCTTGGATAGTGTGGAGGAATTTAGATACTTTGCATGAATTTTATTTTTTGTTCCATTTTATTTTCATTGCTTATGTTTGATGAATACTCTGTATTTTTTTTTTATTTTTTAAATATATTCTGTTTAGTGCTTCTTTGTCAATACTTAGTACCAGGGCCTCCGTCAAATGACTTTCTTAAGAGTATTTTTTCATTAGTTTGAAATGAATCACTCTTTTTTTTCCCCCATGAAGTGTTGTAATATATTTTAATTTCCTTTTGTAGTGGTTGCATTCTGTCCCAACAATAATGAGGTTCATATCTATAGATTATCACAAGACAAGTGGGAAAAGGTGCACGTTCTTGAAAAGGTACTGTTCAGAATCTTTCACTCAATAGAGAAGACGGTTCAAGTCTTATGTTCTACCATTGTTTCTCTTATGAATGAGTAGAAGATATTTTGATTTGTCAATTGGGGTGGGTTCAAATGTCATTTTGGAACATTGACATTTAAATTAAGAAATGTAGAATTATTTTTCCCTGGAAAGGAAAATGTGAGTGTTTTGGCACTAGGGAGGATTTATCAAGCTGTTTGATGAGCTACCCACTGACGCTTGGCTAATTGATATCATATCAACAAGTCCAACTCTAGGAGCATAGATGTAAATTATACGATCGTTGCTTTGTATATGTTATGATAACACCTATAAAAAAAATGTTGTGATAACAACAAATTTGATACCAATTTTTTTGAAATTTGGGACAAGAAAAAGTGCATTCACACAAATAAGAAATTAAAATGTGCATAGATGATAAATTTTTAACGTGATTTGGCCAATTCCATCCCTACATATACAGGCAATGCCAACCAAAATCTATTATTAATTTAATGGATTGCGACCATTTTCATCCAATCCTCACAAACAAACTAGCATACTCTTACAAAAACAACTCACAAATACAAACACACTCAAGACATCTCACAAGCACAAGCTAACCAAAATCTTAGTTTACCCAAAACATGCACTCAACACTAACTCACACACTTAACACTCTCACAAGCCTAAAACCTAGGAATCACCGACACAAGAACGGGTACGGGTTCAACACAGCGACATGAACAATTTTTGAAAAATTATAGCATGACACAGTAGGTAGGACACCAGTACAACACGGGCACGGCACCCCAAATGAAGTGTATGTGCTTCCTAGCCTAAAACCCCAATACATCCCAAACGATGATCATTGTTCTCACCCCACTTGGGTTGTGCCTAAACAAGTGGTGGAGTTGCTACTTGAAGCAAGCATCACCTCCATCTGAAGATTAACTTTGGGCTTTGAAACCAATTTGATGTGACAACAAAAGCTCTGATATTGGTTTGTTGAAATTAAGTGCATTCACTCGTGGCCAAGGTTGGTGTTCATTTTTCTTGGATGCACCACTCTGCTGATGAAGAAACAAGGTCTTCACCTTGCCTGGGATTATTTTGGAGAGATCTTAACTAGAGATATAATACCCAATTGATTGCCTTTTTTCCTTTACTTGTATTGAAATTGTTTTCATTGACCCCTTGACCCTCTCTTCTCTTTGATTGATAACATCTTTGCTATTTATTGGAACATGTGTACATGCTTGTGTAATGAGATGCAGAATTTATGACATACAAGTAATTTTAAAAATATATATTAAAAAAAAAAACTTATGACATACAAGTAATATCAGTGTTAATAAATCTTTTTGTTGTCAGGTTTTCACCATTTATACTTAATTTTGATGAAGACATTGTGTCAATAATGTCTCAGCAATTTTTCCATTTTGTCCTGAAACAGCATGACCAAATTGTTTCTGGGATAGACTGGAGCCCAAGGTCCAACAGAATTGTAACTGCATCTCATGATCGGAATTCGTGAGTACCTATGTGGTTTTAGATATTTGTTTTTCATATGCTTTTTCTGTGCGAGATATCTAGAGTGAAGAAGTTTTTGCATCTCTCTGTCTCTCTTGCACACACACATGCACGTTGCCTCTCAATTAATTATTTCTTTGATTCTGTTTCCTAATCTTTGGTGTTTCTAGATATGTGTGGAACCTTGAAGGATCAGAATGGGTACCAACCCTTGTTATACTTAGGCTAAACCGTGCTGCACTTTGTGTTCAATGGAGTCCAAAAGGTACCGGTCTTTTAATCCTTTTATATATATTTTTTTGATAGGTAACTAAAACTTTATTAAAACCTCTCTCCTGGTACACAGGCAGTGTACTAAGGGAACAAAATGACTAAGCAAAACTACATAAATCTAAGAAATCCAAAAGGGAAGGAATAGAAAGATCACTCATAGCAGTCATCCAATCAAACAAATAAATCAAGAAGAACTGTTTCAACTCAAGGATGGAACGTTCCTCCCCCTTGAAAGTTCAGTGGTTTGTTCTCCAAATAGTCCACATGATACACAATGGATAGCCCCTCAAATGAATGCTGTTTGATGCCAACTGACACCCCCATTCCAACAAGCTAGCAACTCCACCACTTGTTTAGGCATAACTCAAGAAACACTAAACATGCTAAACACAAGTTTCCATAGACCATATGCATAAGAACAGTTGAGTAGGTGATCCACTGATTCCTAACTATTCTTACATGAAATTTCTCAAGAAATCAGTGCAATGGAAGATCCTGAATTTGAGACATTCTACACAAAAAAATATTTTTTTAAATGAAGGTATAACGACACATATATTCCTCTTCCTCAGATTGTCCAATGTAAGGATCTTTCCCTTAGCAGCTATCCAAGTGAAAAACCTACCTTAGAAGGAGCTTTCACCTTCCAAATAGTTTATCCAATGTGTAATCCTTTTATATTACTGAAAAGACTATCATGTTAAGTGCAGCCAGTAGTTATACATTTTTCTTCTAATAACTTTCTCATACCATCAGGTCACATGCATAAATATCAAATGCATGAAACCATAGAGGGAGATGCCAAGACCCAGGATAATAAAAATGATGGGTCTCATGAGCTTTGAAGTTATGAAGTTGATTTTGTGTTTGCTAGATATTGGATTTATAATTTTCTTAGTCTAACTTGTTAGAGGGTTAATATAATTTTTTTATGGGGTATAAGTGTAATATTAATATCTTTTGAGAAGTTTATTCTAAAATCATTGACGTACATGAGTATTAAGGCTTAAGTTGGAAACATATCATTTTTAGCTTAATAAACTCAAGGATGGAAGGCTGAGAATACTTATGATTTGTAAACACAATTGACATACTATCGAAGAAGTCATGGTTGACTAATATCAGAATATTTTTACCACATAAAAAAGGGTAATGTACAAGACCGAACCTATTTCCCAATGGAGGTAATGGTTTATTAAAGAGAAGAGGGGGGGGTGGGGAGGAGGTCATGTATAGGTGCGAACCTATTCCCTCATGGAAATCTCAGTTTAACAAGAAAAATAATAGAATATTTGGCAAGAGGTTAGCATATGTTAACATCTGGATGTTCCCTGCACTCGGACACATGTATTGAGGTTCATGCATTATTGCTTGATGCCAAAGGATGCGTCATAACATATTGTTTTGGTTTATTGCCTGTATTGGTTGTTATGGTTATTCTTAATTTAAAAAGTCTCATGGTTTTGCAATGAACTTGCACTTACACGTTTCATGAAACATATCTAAACAGACATGGACCTGCTGTTGGTTTATCTTGATTGAAAGAAGCAATAAGAAACTTCGTGTCATACCTTTGTAGTCTGTACCGATATTTAAAAGATGATTCTATTTTTTGTTAATTATAACTTTGTCCTAGAAACTGGGACTATAAATCTAGAACTTTCTGCACTCTTGACATGTCATATAAGCTTACTGAGTTGATCTTTTTCTTTACCCACAGAAAACAAGTTTGCTGTTGGCAGTGGGGCTAAAACTGTTTGTATATGCTACTATGAGCAAGAGAATAACTGGTAATTGTCTTTCTGTGTCCTGTTCATATACTTGCTTTCAGTTTTAGCTGAGTATGTCTATTAAAAAAAAATTGTTTGGAAATGTGAATTGGATTGATTTGTTTTTACATGAACTCCTTGCATGACTACATACTTATGTCTTTAAATATATTTACATAAACTTGTTTTCAACACCATTCCTATGCTTATATGTTATTTATTTCTTTAAGTGCTTACCACAAGAGAAACGGTGCCCCTACATTATCTATGAAATGGTAAAGCCTGTAATTATTTTCAATTATGATCACGTAATGAAGTTGATGGTCAATTGCTAGCAAATGCCAGATTTCCTGTGTTTTTCTTTGTAATTTTTTTCTTTGCATGATTTTGTTTGACAGACCTAATTTTGGTAAAATTATTCATAGAACATTTAACATCAATTCTGGATATTGGTTTTGTGTAGATGTGCTTACTTTGAGAAGTATTTTGCATGTAATGGTTGATGGATAATGTTAACTTGGGTTAAAGCAGTTTATATGATTGATCATTTTATGTCTCTTAAGTTGCTCATGGCTAATATGTTTGTGTTATACTGTTATGCAGGTGGGTCAGTAAACTTATCAGGAAAAGACATGATTCTTCTGTGACAAGTGTTGCTTGGCATCCCAATAATGTGCGTAATTCTATCATATTTTGTATGTTTCCCTTTTTATGCCTTTAAATTGGTTGTGTACATTTATCTTCTTAAAAATCATGGACACATGTGGCTTGCAAATCAGTGTCTACATGTATATTTTTGATCTTTTTTGTTATAAGTAAGATTTATATTTTTGGATTTTATCCAGATTAGAGTCCTGTCTTACAAACTAGAGATCTGTGCTTGTGACAAATAATTGTTGTAGGAGGAAAACTCTTAAATGCCTCAAGGATGTTACCTCCTGATTTTATGCGCCTTGTCGGATACTTGTTTGGAGCACGGAGAGAAGATAAAGCAAATCTCTCTTTGCTTAAAGTATTTACTGTTTCTTGCGAAGCAATTATATGGGCTCTCTTAACCTCTATCTTTTTTGTTTGTTATTAGAATGGAAAGGAAGAGATATTAAGCAAAGAAACCCAAGAATTAGATGGTGGGGGTTTGAAGGAATAGAATGATCAAAGAAGGTAAGTGGGACCTAGAGGAAGATGTTGATAAGATGTGGAATGAAATAATTAGTTGTGTTAAAAGAGAGGCTATAAATATGCGGATAACCTAAATGATGTGGGTTACTGATAAAGGAGACTTGGTGATGAATTAGGAGGTCTAAGTAGCACTTAGATTAAAGAGAGATATATAGAAGCCTACTTAGATGTAGAGTTAATACTAACTATGGAAACTTATAAAAGGGAAGCAATCAAGTTGGTCCAGAGGCTAGATTCTATTAAGGCTTATGATCAATATAGCAACTTTTGGGGATGGAGGATGGAAGAAAGAATGTTTACATTTTTGCCAAGATAGGGGAAATGAAAACAAGAGATTTGAAGAGTGCCAAGACTGTCAGGTGCATTAAAGATGAAGATCAAAGAATGTTGTTGGTAAAGGAAAAGGAGATTAAAAAGAGATAGAAGAGGTATTTTGACAAAATTTTTAATGAAAGACATACAAGAAATTGGAGCAAACTGAATAATTCAATTGATGATAGATGCCAAATGAAGAAGTTGTTTAAAGATTGGGGTGTTTCCGATTGATTAAAAGATGTAAGTGACTCATTTGAGATGGTTTGGTTATGTGTAAATAAGAACAATGAATGCATTGGTGAGGAAAAGTGTTCTGATTCAAATTGAGGCCTTGAGGAACTGAAAAGAGGAAGAGAAAGAGAAAGACTTATAAATAACATTAATAAAAGTAGGAAAAAAGGACATGTTAATTGAGAAAGTAACAGACAACATGATTTTGGATAGTGGCAGAGAAGAATACATGTGGCTGACTCTGATTAGTTTATTAAGGATCCATAGTTGACCCCATGGTTTTGGGACTAAAACTTTGTTATTGTTGTTTGCTATCGTTTATCACTATTGTGTTTTCTTTCCCGTATGTCATTTTATGCAACTGTTTCCTTTTTCTCTGTTAGTTGTTGAACATTTAAATTGCAAGTTAATTGTTAGATGCTGAATAATTGTTCTTTTATTATAAATGAGAAAGGTAGCTATTTACTGTATCTGAGTATTATTTGCTTATAACTACAGATTCTTCTTGCAACAACATCTGCAGATGGGAAATGCCGAATATTTTCCACCTTCATTAAAGGTGTTGACACAAAGTAGGTCAAATATATATATGCAGAGCGTTGTCAGATTTTAGAATTTTGTCAATTTTGTTATGATATTTGCAATATGGCATTTATTGTTGCTAAATGAAAATGTTTCAGGGATTCAAGAACAGGCCCTTCTTCAGATTCGAAGTTTGGAGAGGTTCAGGATCTATTCTTTTCCCTTGTAGTATTAGATTGTATCACGTGTTTAATATGTTGGAAGAAAGTCATTACAGAAGTTTTTATTGTTAATTTTATATTTGTTTTTGGGTTTGTTTGCACATTTTTTTGTGCAACTGTTTGTGGACATTTTCCTGTAAAAATGAAATAATTACAAACTCTAGGAACCAAAAAGAGGTATTACTCTTTAGATTCTTCAATTGTATGTAAATCTTCTTTGTTAATATAAGATTTTATTACTTAAGATGATCTCCCAATTTATTTATCTTTGTTGCGTGGACAAACATCTAAAGTTCCTTCCACACAGTTTACTATAGAAAAACCTCTACTCTGTGTTTAACATGATGTTATCTAAATTGAAAATTAGTCCTAGGGGTAGATAAAGGGACTGAATATGTTATTTTTTTATCATGACAAATACATTTTAGTTCCAATTAGTCTATGCTTGATAAACAATTTATCCATGATTATATAATTGGTATTAGTGATAGTCAAAACTGATCACCACCATCGATAAATTTTGGGTTCTAATGAATTGGAGAACCTTGGGAATATTCAAGTATAAAAAATTCTGGTTTTTTTTTTTATTTTTATTAGGCCAACAGCCTGTTAATATGGGAAAATTTAGGTTCTGTTTCCATCAGATGATGTCTCAGCTGAAAGGAAACTATTTAAATGTTTCGCTGAGGGGAGTTTGAAAAACGGTGAGAAGTTGACACTGTTGAAAATGTATTAAGGATAAAAAATTCTTGTACTATTTCTTTATTTAATGATTAAAGTTGGGTGAAGTCATACTCTGATTATCAGTTTTGCTTGATTTTTGCTCACATCTGTTTTTATCTTTTATGTAAACTCGTTGCTTTTTCCATGCCAAACTCAGATGTTCTTGCAAATTATATTTGTACACAATTTGTGAATACTCAGGCCCAGCCAACCCTTAAATCTGAAACCCTACCAGTCACTAGCGAGCCATATTTTTCTTTCCTTCCATGTTTTATATGCATTGCACACTTGGTTCTCTATAATATCACTTTCCTAAAAAGGATTTTAAATTAACTAGTGTATGGTATGCTTTTATTCTTCTACTAACCTGTCTTTGCCCTAACATAATTTGCATTCTCTTTCTTCACTCAAACTCGTGTGGCCTTATTATTTACTCTTTCTGGTGTAACAGCAAATTGTTCAGCTTGATCTCTCATTTTCTTGGGCATTTGGTGTGAAGTGGTCACCAAGTGGCAGTACCTTAGCTTATGTAGGTCAGAAATATCCTTCCTCTGCATTTTATTTACGAAAAGTTTTTGGCCTAGCTTATATTGACTAGCAGTAGTTGAAACTTGGCTTTAGGCACTCTGAATGTTTAACTGTCTTATTCATTGCATTTATCTGGTAATCAATTGACAGGAACTGCTTTCAAAGTTGATATTTGTGACACAATTCTTTAATGCTGTTTACCTTTAGCCTGCTTTATCAAATTTTAACTTAATTTAAAGAATGATTTTTTTTTTTTTTTTTTGGCTCCTAGATTGCCATTACTGTCAGGATTTTTTTCCTAATTTATGAGTTTCTAACTGTTCTATTTGTTATCCATTGTCTGCAATTAGCATCAGAAAAAGTTATCTGGACTTTTGAAGAGTTTGATTGAATCCATCCTTTTATTACTGTATAACATTGGAACTGAATGAGTGTTTTTTTTCTTATGATTACCATTTTTAATATTTTACAGGCCATAATTCTATGATTTACTTTGTTGATGAAATTGGTCCTTCTCCTTTGGCTCAAAATGTTGCATTCCGTGATTTGCCTCTCCGTGATGTGGGTCAGCATCCTTTCTGTTAACCTTTTTAGACTATAATAGTTTTCTTCACATAATTCCACTAACTTGAATTTCAATATGCAAATTGTGGACAAACATATGGTGTTTTTTCAGGTTCTATTTGTTTCTGAGAGAATGGTCATTGGAGTGGGATTTGACTGCAACCCTATGGTTTTTGCAGCAGACGAAAGAGGAATATGGTATGTAAAATCTTTTTAAAACTATCCATATGTGCATCATATACACACACACACACGTGTGTGTGTGCGCGCACACGTGCACGCATATGTATAAATCACCAAGGTGGAGGGTTGTTTTAAAAGTTGAGAATGGGCCATACTTAGGTAATAAAAATCCCAAAAAAGTGCCTAACCCTTGGCATGATTTGATTGTATGTCTCTGTTCTCTCTAGTACAACTACACAGACACTATAAAAAACCTACCACCAACACAGAATTATGTCTTATCTTTTCTTCAAGTAAAATAGTGAAGTGATATGTGTGCCTTTTGGATTTGTAGGAGCTTTATAAGATTCCTTGGTGAAAGGAAAACAATTTCTTCAGGATCCAAATATGGTTCACAGGTGCGTAGATGATTAATTGTGTGTCATTTTAGTTATTAATTTGAAATATTATATGGGTAGGTAAAATCATATAAGCCTTTTCCAATCCATTACACCAGGAAATTATGAAAATTGATGAGCTCATTGAAAAATATCAGCTGTGTGATGATGTTGAAAATTTTCAGGACACGCTAGGCTTAGGCAAGGGCTAGGTTTCGTTACAATGTGGATATTATGCCAAACCTTTTCTGCTTATTGGTCCATGATGTTTCTCTATATAAGAAAGAGTTTCATCTCTCATCAGATAGCATTCTTTTTTCATCATATGCTGAAGTCGTTTGGGCATTAGTGCCATTACAACTACTTATAATATTAACTTT
The DNA here is from genome assembly GCA_030820535.1 of Quercus parvula. Classification (NCBI taxonomy): domain Eukaryota; kingdom Viridiplantae; phylum Streptophyta; class Magnoliopsida; order Fagales; family Fagaceae; genus Quercus; species Quercus parvula. The sequence continues at coordinate 44,499,523 of JAUAME010000004.1, forward strand.
GGATTTCAAAATAACTGTTAAATATGACCCATAATTTATAAACTATAAACTCTATATATATATATAATATGCGGTTTTACAAGAGAAGCAACAAAGGATGTTGAGAGTTCAGTCATTTCAACCACCTGAAAAGAGTAATAGAAAAATGGAAAACAATTAATACTCTTGCATTCAGTGCTGCTGATCTAAAAGACTTTAAAAGATGATATATTCTGAGTTTAAAACTTGAGAAGGCTTGGATATGCTTCTTTGTCCTGCTACAAATTTAGTTATTAATTTTTTTCTCCGTTAGGTGGTGTTAGAGAAATAGGAAGATATATTATGATTGTACCTTGTGTTGTATAGGCGGTACTCTTCTAGAAAGGGTTAGGAAATTTCTATGAAGTTTCCTAGGGCTGAGTTGTCCCTGCATGCTTTCCCATTCAAGAATATTCTTGTCCTATGGAGGAGAGAGGGGTGGATGGTGTACAAAAGTTGGTAGAGGGATGCATGAGTGTGCATGTTGCTTTTGAGATTGGAGAGGGCAATCAAGTAAGGCTTTGGTATGATCTTTGGAGTGGATGCCTTCCTCTGAAGGATCTATATCCTGGCTTGTTTGAGAGCTCAGCAGATAGGAAAGTTTTAGTCTCAGATGTGTGGGATCCTCAAATGTACGGGATGGTTAGGAGTTTGAATCTGTGCTTCTGCAGAGACTTTCATGATTGGGAGATGGAGGCCGAGTATTCTATTCTTGATCGTATCAATTCCCAGCTGCCTAGGGGGAGGGGGTGATAGGTGAACATGGCGATTGAATAGGGATGGGAATTTTGATGTTTGATCTTACAACACTCGTGGCATCAATGCTTATTCTTTGCCCTAGAAGAGTATTTGGTGTATTATGGCCCCAAAGAGCCAAAAGGATGTCTTTCTTTTTGTGGTCAGCAGTTTGGGGATTCTTATTTTTGATAACCTTATTAAGAGGGGTTATCACAAGTGAATTGGTGTGGTATCGGTAAACCATCTTCTTCTTCATTGTCCCATTGCTTCTGAGCTATGGTCTATGGTTTGGAGCCTCTTTGGTGTGATTTGGGTGATGCCTCAAAGTGTTGCAGACTTATTTGCATCTTGGCAGGGTCCGTTCGGTAGACAGCACAATATAGACCTATGGCGGGCTGACCCCCATTGTGTGTTATGGTGTCTGTGGCGGGAAAGGAACAATAGATGCTTTGAGGGAATGGAATGGTCGACTCTTGAGATTAAATCTCGCCTCCTCCACTCTTTGTTTACTTGGTGTTGTGCTTTCTCTTCTTTTTCTTGATCTAATCTTTTTGTTATGCTTGATCATTGTAATTTTCGATCTTGATGTAACTCTTTCCATGTACACTCCTGGTGTACTTGGGGCTTTTGTTTTATGACATATCGTTATTAAAAACGATATTCAGGCTTTTGGTATTCATTGGGTTATGCCAGGATGAGTGGCGGGATTGTTATCTTGTTGGTATCAGTGGCTTGGGAAGCATAGCTCGAATATTTGGAATTTGATTCCAGGGTGCTTAATGTGGATAGTCTAGTTAGAACGAAATCGTCGCCCCTTTGAGAACAAGGAAAAGACGTTGGATGAGTTAAAGGTTTTATGCCAGCGTAGTCTTTTTGAGTGGTCTCGTTGTTGGGGCTTTACTGATTCTTCTTCTCTTTTAGAGTTTATGTTTTCCCTTAGATTATCTTTCTGATCTCCCTCTCTCTTGTTTTGTTGTTTGTTTTATTTGTTTCTTGTTGTTCATCATCATGAACAACTTGTACTTGTCTTTTTTTTTTTTTTTTTTTTTTCTCTCATTAATAATAGTTCTTGTATTACCTATCAAAAAAAAGAAAAAAAAAGAAAAGAAATATCGTTATTAAAAAAAATAAAAAAAGTGAATTGGTGTGTTGTGTTGGTATAATGTGGGAAACGTTGGACCATCTTTTGCTCTGTTGCGAGGTGGCCTATGCTTTGTGGAGCAAACTGGTTGGGATTTAGTGGGAAACATTTCTCAGATGTATGGAATCTAGTGTCGGCATGCTTGATGTGGTAGTATGGGAGGGAGGAACGGAATAGTCATATGTTTGAAGACGTTGAGAGACCTCTTGATCAATTGAAATCCTTGTTGATAAGTACTTTACAAGTGGTTTCAGACGAGGTTTTAGGTTTTACACATTGTACTTTTTTAAGTTCAAACACTCTTTTAGATCTTCTATATAATCTTCTTGTAATTTTTTAAGATGCTCTGTTCATCATCATGAGCGTGACGTAATTATCATCTTCAATAAAACTTTTTTCTAATAAAAAAAAAAACCAAAAAAAGAATTATAAAAGAGAAAAGAAAAGAAAAGAAAAAGGATTTGAACCTAAGACCCCACACAAACCCGAATCCCCCCAAGCCTTGGTACTTGAGATAAAGGGCAAGTGGCTAATGCACTTGGTCAGTTGGTTATATGGATAGCCAACAATTCCAGGTGTTACATATTCTCACCCAAACTCCTATTTTAAAAGTTTGTTCTTTCAATCTCTGATAGCGTGATGAAAGCTAATAGGAATTGTGGAGCTAATTGTGGAGCGTTAAAAGATAGTTATCAGACAGAGTTGCACTATTATTTATCTATTTAAAAATATATTGGGTTAATAAGTCATATATTTCTATTTTGAATTCCCATTTCTTTTTAGGCTTCCCTAGGAGAGTTTCTGATTTCTATCTTTATTTACCAGTTTTCTGAAGCATTTGGGAAACTATATGGGCAATCAAAGCATGGATTGAGCAATGATGCTGTTGAACCTTCAAGATCACGTGGAGGCATTCATGATAACTGCATAAAGTACTAAGTTACTTCATAACTATTTTGTTGCTCCAAAAGTTTTTCTGGTTCCCTCTCTCTCTTTATATATTTAGCCACGCTTCCATTTTGAATATTGTGTATCCATCCCATATCTTATTTAGAGGTAGGTCCCCTAGTAATTAATTAGGTGGGGTGGATAAACAATAAGCAAGTGGAATTGGGGCAACTGTTTCCCTTATTAATTATTATGAAGCTGAATGTATGACAACATTTTTTGAAAACTGTAGTTGTATTCTGCCACTTAGACAGTCAGGGATCTCCACAGTAATGCGCTTCAGCACTTCAGGTTAGTGAAAAGGAAAGGAAAATCTTTACCAAATTCTTATTCAATTATTTGTGAACCACATTGCTAATTTTAGAAAGGCCCCCGTGCATTGATTCTAATGCCTCACTGTCACAGGATTGGATGGAAAAGTGGTTATATGGGATTTGGAGAACCAAGCAGATCTATCAGAATATATATAAAAACATTGTTCCAGTGAAGTTTATCATCCTCTTACACTGTAAAGAATCTCTCCTAACAATGTTGGACTTCTTAAAGTTCTTTGTAATATTAAATTGGTTGTGACCAACTGGTGATAATTCAACAAATAATCTAGCAGAAGTCTTTTACAAGTCCCAGTGATATTAGTTTTGTACTTAATGTTTGTGCAGTACATGTAATGTATGTGCTCTAAATTGGAAAACGATGAAAAAAAATATGTAATGTATGATCTCTCTACAACTTTTGTTCATTGTATTTGGTTGAGTGGTTGGAAAAGAGAAGATATTTTTCATTTAGTTTTGTGGCTAAACAAGTTCAGTTTAGTATTTGTTTCTTTGGATTATAGAATCACGAGACTAGCATTGCTCTACACAGTTCACACTCTAGGCCACTAAATTCTTTCATGCTACTTAGCCCAGCCGTGGAAAATGCTCTAGGCCACCAAATTCTTTCATGTTCTGTGGGCAGTACCGCAGCAGTTCCTGGGGTTTCAGGGTATGGTACTTAAGAGTTGTTTGAATTGTTTCCATGTGGCATGAAATTTTTATGTGAAATGTTATTCAATCTTAACTTATAATTTTTTTATATATTTAATTTTCTAGGAAGTTATGATTCAAAAATGCAGGTGCCTCTTCCAACCAAATGGTACAACGACTCAAAGTTCTATCATGACAAGCTAATACTTGAGCAACTCCATTTCATTCCCTACCAACATAGGCAAAAAAAATCTTTTTAAAAAACCAACATTTGTGTTTAGCCAGGTTCAACAGTAAAGGGCCTGCCTAAGAAAAGTCTGGTTTATCAGATCTTAAAGCTTGAATTACCTAGTAAGTCTCCTTCCACAATCACACCAAAAGGGCAAACTGAAAACACAATTGAAAGCACAAATGGCTGCTAAAGCTTTAGCACCTGTGCATTTGTACAGGTACCCATGTTTTCAAGAAATTTTGATGCAGCAGTGAATAAGCCTTGATCATTCTTAATCATAACTCCAACCCCAACCTTCTGTATATCTTTAAACACTACATCATATATGTTTTTTTTTTTTTTTTGGGACAAATGAGGGTGTTCATATCTCTTTGTGTATTTGACTATTTTTTCGAATGTATGCAGTTTCCCGTTTCACACGTACTAGGTTATAACATGGAGAAATCTCATGAAGATAGTCCCAAAATGTTTCGAACTAAGGATCTTATAGAACAACGCTGAAGCCACAATTTTATTTAAAACCTTATAAATACTAATGTGCTTTCTGTGAAGCCACAACTTGATGCAATTGTAATGAATGGTTGAAATTGAGAGTTGGAATAAAAGAAACTTTCAATCTCCACAATTAAATAAAAAATATTAAAAAGAAGTAAACGGTTAAGAATGTAAAAAATTTTGTAAAGGAAATGTGGGTAATTGCATTAGGTGCAATACCCTAGGTAGTATTGCATCTTAATTCGTGAAACCAAATGTGGCAGTTGGATGTAGTCAAGAAAGAAACATGTGTTTATGTGATTCTATATAAACCACAACATTGTAACAATTTGAAATAATGTTTATTTGTTTAAAACCTGCCCAAAAAAAATTCAAGAGAAAGAGACACCAACAACATAACGCATAATGGGAAGGCCAAAAGGGTGAATTAAAAAGAAATAAAACTCAATACAGTATATTCATTTATCTTGACAAAATTATAATAAAACTTGAAAAGTTACAGCTCCTCTCATGCTCGACTCCTTTGTTTTATCCTGAACATAAATTTATTTCTTGGGATCCTCTCTCTCTCTCTCTCTCTCCAAAAAGCTAGACCCCTTTTGAATTTTGATGAGATGTGATGGGGATATTTATAGTCTAGGTAAATTAGTTCTGAGGAAAAAAAAAAAGAAGGTATTGTGGTAGTGGGATCCGATCACATCATATGGGTCATTGCTAGGTTAGGGAAGAGGTTATATGCTTGCATTAGCCTTCCCTGCTATTTAAATGGCTCATTTAGCATTTAATGCTTGGTGGCTATCAATAGGAACGAGTAATACATGCAGAGGTGACAGTTATCTTCTCATACAAGTTACCTCTCCTTTGCTCATGCGATTCTCATTTGATGAGTGATCTTCAGTTGTCTCGGATGCTCTGCGATTACTTGTCTTGAATGCCTCATCGAGTGTTAAGAATGATTTTTTGCAGTGGAGTGAGCTCAACAAGAACCTCAATTTTTCCTACATAAGCAGAAAGAATGCGCTAAACCTATTGTCCACCTCTAGCCAATCCCCAGTTAGGTCATTCTTGGTCTCACCATCTGCGAAAAACTCGAACTTTGGGAGTCTCACACCAGTAATATTTTATTGCTTTAAACAAACTTTAAGAGATGCATTTTGGACATTCTAGAGGACAGTGTGCCTGATATTCTCCCTAGAAATACACTTGGCTTTAGTTAGGGGCAAATGAGGAGGTCTTCATGATCTCTCCCGTTGATTCCTTTATGGAGAATATTTTTAAGAATCTGCCGGAACTACCCTGTTAAGGCATCACTCTTCTTCTTGAGAAGAGCACAAACTCTTGTAGCATTGATAAGGTGAGCTTTCATGATCCCAAGCATTGTTAGGGTGGGAACTACGGGAAATTATTGTGTACTTCCGAAGCACCATAAATGTGTGCTCCCTTCTCTCACATGAATGGTGGGTCCTACTAATTAAATTCATGGTGGGACCCACCATTCATGTGAGAGGAGGGAACACGCATTTATGGTACTCCGGGAGTACCTAATAATTTTCCGAGAACTACATTCAAGGCTGGCTTTGGCCGGAAATCTTTCCAAATATTTAAAAATTAAAGATAATAAAATTGCTTAGTGCATTGAAGCATTGAAAGATATTTAAGAAAAATAAAATTTATGTATCAGAAAAATAAAATAAAATAAAATTTCACAACTATTATAGTTTACTAGTCGCAGACCCGTGCAATACGTGAGAATAGATAATTATTTTTTAGTTATAGTAAAATATATAATTTGTTCTCTAAATTTTGTGAAAAATAATTTGTTCTCCCAAAAAATTATACAATTTGTAAAATTATTTTTTATTTATCTATCTCAAAAAATATATCACCATTTTATTATTTGGATTTTTTTTTTTTGATATTATTTCTTTTTTAGGCGGTTCTTATTTTTCTAAAATATGTTATGGTGCGTGATATTTTCCTAATTTTTTTTTTCTGTACCACTAAACTTTTTAATTTTCAAATATAGTATGGGTTTGGATATCGCTTATTTTGCTGAAAACTGAAAATAATAAAAAAATAATTTTCAACTTACTGTTCACACCAAAAACATTATTTTTTTTTTTTTAAAATGGCAAAAATTCGTCTGCGTGAAAATGCAGACATAATCCAAACACTCTCATATTATTTAAATTAGGCAAAACTTATAATTAGGTATAGTACTAAGTTGTCGTTCCTTAGGTTTCCCCTCTTAAGATTCAATTATAGGGTTGTAATTAACTAAAATACACTTTCATCCCATTAAAAAAAAGCCACAGCTGAATCTTAAAAGGAGAACTTAAAGAATAACATTTAAATACTGTACCTAAGTTTTGTCCATTCAGATTTCTCATTCTCTTAAAAGGGATTATCTTGATAATCAAAACTTATCAAAAAAATGCACTTAATATTATTCAAATAGTTGATAAGCACATTCATATACATAGCCAAGATCGTATTTTGATATAAATTCATTCTCACTTCCAAAATAACTAAGTATTATGTCAAACAAAAATGAAACAAAACTTATAAGAGGGAGAAAGAAGACTTGTGATGGAAAATTGAAGGAAAAAAAAAAAACAAATCGTTTGACCCAAAATGGTGTTATAAAAAATATAATGATTCATCAATCTAAAGTATAGTTGCAAAAAAGAATAAATAATATATATATATATATATAGAGAGAGAGAGAGAGAGAGAGAGAGAGAGAGAGAATAAATGAATAATCACATTTTTCAAGAGAGAAATAGAAAATAAGATAAGAAGGGGAAGAGTCAAAATAAAAGATATAGTCATGACTCAAATACCAAATTATCTAAGCCATACTATATAATAGAATAAAATTATATTCTTATACACTATCTTTATATTAGGATAATATTTAACAATCAAAGAAAAGAAAAAAGAAAGATAATAACTTAATAACACAAAGTCAAATTGCGTCAAATCAAAGTAAAGTTTTAAAGAACGCATAAATTCATCAACCTAAAGTAGAGATAGATAAGCCAAAATAAAATGAAGAAGAATGAATAGAGGAAGAGTGACATTAAGATTTAGAGTAGTAACAAGTTGAAAATGTAAAAGAGATGGAGAAAAGTTGGAGGAAGTGCAACAGTAAAGTGCAAAATTAATAAAAAAGAGGAGAATAAAAAATAATAGATAAATAGGTGGAAGATTTGGCCACTGATGTGACTCAACAAGAGTTTTAAGCATATGTAAGGAAAATAAAAATGTTACAGAACCTAATTTCAACAATAGATTTATATGCAAAGAAGGAATGCTATATCACATAATTTGTAAGGTGAGTAATATTAACTTCTCAAGAATGAGTAATAGAATAATTAGATGAACCCCTTTCCCTCTTCCTTGTGTGTGTATTTGTTTCTCAAAAAAAAGAATGGGTAATTGTCCCACATTGCTTAAGAGAATGTGTTGTGTGTAGTATAACTTGTCACACCCTCCCTTAAAAGTTACCATGGCTTTTGAGTGAAGTTGTGGTGTGCTTTTGTGTTAGAATATCTTTCCCTTGTGTGTGTTTGTTTCTAAAATAATAATAATAATAATAATAATTAGATGAAGTAGCAGTAAAATGAGTCATGACAAGGTTACAAAACTTCTAATGTGTTTGGATAAGAGCTGTACTTAGAAATAGTAAAAGGGTCGAAGATGCTGTACAAGCTAGCATTTTAACCCAAAACGTACAGTCCCATATAAAATAAAATAAAAAAGTTCATATTAAACTACATAGACTCCAATATAAACCAAATTCACAGTATCAATATCAAACTCATTATAAGGAACCGGCAATTAAAACTCCATAAACGTATAATCCAGTCAACGAATTGCACTTAAGACTAAAAATCTCAAGCATTGACAAATATCGGAATGCTGCAATTCAAAACTTGATGAAATACTCCTCATTCGACAAATTGGAAAAAGCTTTTTGTGGTTCAAAACTAAACTAACAATCGAAAGGAGGAGGACATTCAAACTTCGATAGGAGTGGATGAATTGGCGTTGGCCATGATGGTTGCCCAAGTAGGAATATAGATGTCACACGCATAGACACAATGGCAGCTAAGGCACAGACCCTCGTCCTCATGTTGCACGAGACAATGTAATTGCTAAATTGTAAGAAGACAATATCACCATCGTTTTGGTGGAAGGCTATGAATTTCACAGGCCCCTGGATCTCCTCCTCCTCCTCCACTTTCTTATCGAAGAAGGTAGTACATTCTGAAATTATGCCCTTGTAGCAAACTTTGTGTTTCAGCGACCATGTACCTGTATTATCGTAATCTACAAGTTCCCAAACAGAAATATTGCTACCATTGTTTCCATTGTTTTCACAATCACAATATCCAAGTCTACAATCGTATAAGCGAGATATAGGGCTATAGAATAGCCTGAGGCGCCCTTGGAACACTCCAAAGGATATGAAACATTCGATAGGCAAGATGGGTGGATCGATATAACGAAGGTGGCACTGTTGTGGATCTAACACAACAAAGCCTTTGGTCATTCCGTTTCTACTATCTACATCCGCCCAATGCAGCATCCCATTGCAGGCAACAACACCGAGTCGCTTAGACTTAAATGAGAAGCGATACAATACCCGTGGTGACTCTACAAATGAGTTGCACCATTCATTAGTCTCAGAAGAAAATATCTCCATCCATAACTGTGTAGTCTTATCTGATTGAGTGAGAGAATGAATGCGTACCACCTTATATCTATAATTGGTATTTGTAATACATTCTTCGTAAGGTTCGCATATAAAGCCGACCAACACCGGTCTGTTGAAGCTTGACATCATGGGCGGAGACCGAGGAAGCGTGAGCCATTGTTTGGTAAGCGGATTGCAGATGTAGTAGTTGCCGTCTGACTTACAAAACTGCAGAACTTCGTTGCATACCAGCAATAAGTCGTTGAACGATGCCTCAATGCAAAGCTTATTATATCTTCGAGGTGGAAGAAATTTGAGAAAATCGACTACACTGCCACTGTGGCCAAAGTCCTTGATGAAGGACTCAGAACTAGAATTATCGGATGGTAGAACCATGAACTTATCGTAGTGCTGTAACAGAAAAGTAAAGGGATCTGAGGAATAGTAATGTTTACCGATTTGGTAGCGATGGTTAATGAAACCGAGGATAAAGTAAGGATGGGAAATTAGAGAAAACCAGTGCTTTGAGAGGGACATGCATAGGATAGCCGATCGGCAAGGCAGCCTATAAATGATCTCCAACAACACATCATCAGGAAGTTCTTCTATTCTGCTTGCACATGTAGATAGAGAAACACGCGGAACAAAATCAACCGCCATGGAAACAACAGAAGCAGAAGCAGATATATGTTTGTTTTGGAAGAAAAGAATAGTTTAGCATTTTCGTTTTATTTATACCTTACGCTGCTTAATCCTTGTACGTGTTGGTGTCCTTGTTTGTTAATAATTTGTAAAAGAGTTTTGAACTTACTACTAATATTTTGCCACGTAAGTGTTATTAGTTTCAAAATTTTACAAAATATTTTCTTGATTTATTTATTTTTTATATAAATGTCCAAAAAAGAGCGTTCTAAACCTACTACTACTCAGCAAATTGAAGAGTTTTAAGCCAACTACTATTCAATAACATGGAGTATTTTAAACAAACCAACCTAATATATATATAGCTACACACCAAAACCTTCCATGCTATTTACCCTCTCTGTAGTTTCTACTCTCTAGATATCTTAGTTTTGTTTGATAAATACTTTGTGTTATATAATGTTTTTATTATTATCACTCTGTTTTTTTTTTTTTTTTTTTTCCTAATGTTAGAAAATTTTCTTTTATCATTAAATTGTTGTATTTTGTTGTTCCATGTTTCATAAAAGTTTAAATACAATAAAAACATAAATTATAATGTGTCTTTATTTCATCTTATAAAAAGACACAATATTATTAATTATATTTTCAAAATTAATATGTATATCTTAATTTGTTTCATATTATAAACATTAGATTTAATTCATTTTCATAGTGAAGAATCTGGTGCATCACGGTAGTTAGTGGCTAGAGTCTAGACTAGTAATATATAAAGGCTGTGACAATCCAACAACTTTAGTCAGTAATTATTTTTGATTTTCGTATTCTTCTTTTAATACGAAGTCTGTGTTGCTTCTTTCACAATGTAATTTTATAAGAGGTGGTTTGGCTAGATAATATGCCATCATGTGTTTAGGGAATAACCTCAATAACATGTACTATAATTTTTACTATTCTTTGAATAAATTCTAATATATTTTTCATAAAATATAAATAATGATTTAGAAAAAATGGATGATTCTCCTCCTGTTCATTTAATGAACCAACCTCTAATAGAAGTGCAGTTTTGTGTAAAGAGTGATTGAAGCAAAATAGAAGCTTGAAGAGTTATTGAAGCGCAATACGAGCTTGTTGTTAGTTTTGCAAGAGTAATTATTGATCTGATATGTATATTTTTCGGGGCTGAGAAGAAGGGGGGTTAGGGGGTTTTACCTTTAATCTGTATTAATTCTGTGGTTAAGACTGCTCTCCCTCTTGCAGCCACCCAAATATAGGGTGATGCAAGTAGCATTTCATCTTTAAATTGATTGTAATCTAGTACATAAGATTTTTGGGGTGGGGGATGTATATATAGAGGTTGGAGGTTATAGGTGTGTCAACGTTAATTCCTTATATCTGTCTGATTATCCTGTTATGTTGTCTTGACTAGATGCATAAGAAGATGAGGGGTGTGTGTATAATATTTAGTCTGGTTTTGAGGCTCACATTCGAGTTGCACTATAGTTTGTTCTTCTAGAGACATGTTTTACCATAACTTGTACATTTGTTAATTTGTGATTGGATTATATCACTTACACATGGGGCTACCTCTAGTACTTGGTAGGGCCGTCTCAAAATATAAGACAAGTAGGCAACCACTTAAGGCCTCCAATGAAAAGAGACCCCCAAGAGTTAAATTAATCATTTAGATCTCACTTAAAAGTAGTAACCGTCTTAGGCTCTACAATGCATTAAGCCAGCTAGTACTTGGTGAAAAATCCAATCACCACATAACTCAACACGTGTATGTTGGTAAAGTGTGAGATAAAGTTTGTCTCTTGACTTTTGAGGTTTATATATAACTGGTACAACACATTTCATTTGTTCCGTTTGGAATGGAATTACCACTGAACCTAGCCCTTCAGGTGGGGAACTCTCCCATCTGTTGCAAACTGACTGATTAATTAAAAGTTAAAACCGTTTGCACCTGACATTCAAGTTGATGATTGGGCTTCTGCCGTTTAATCTCAAAAAGTTGATGACTGGGCCTTAAGCAGATCAAGAATATATCAATTGTCACATTTGCATATTCAATAACAAAAAATATATGTATATATGATCACAAATTCAGATTTACACATTACTTAAGAACATCACCACAACTACTATTGGTTGGCAAAACCCAATAGTAAGGGCCCATTTAGTTAGAGATTTCTAGCATCATTGTTTAAGTGTTGTGGAAATATGTGTAGGTTAAAAAGTGTTGTGAAAATACGTATTGTGAAAATATGTGTTTTAGTTATTAAACACTAAAAACAATTATTAAAAATCTAATACCAAATAGCCCCTAAATTTTTTGAAATTTAATTGATCATATTTTATATTGGTGAGTATAAATAATAATATTTGTTGATTTGTTTACCGTTGCCATCAAATTCAGATTTAGAATAAGTACAACTCAAATATTTTTTTTTCTCATTTATTATTATTATTATTATTTTTTTGAGAAATTCTCATTTTTAATTAAATGCACTGAAATAGACTAAACTAGACTAAAGTGGACCGACTAGATCGAAGTGGATCGAATAGATTAAAGTGGATCGAAATGTACCGATTGGACTGAACTGTGCCTAATAGACCGAATAGACTGAAATGGACCTGAATAGACCGAAGTGTACCCAATGGACTGAGTAGATTGAAGTGGACTGAAATGAACTAAACGGACCAAAATGGACCAAGTAGGCTGAATTACTACTGATGGAACCAGATGATGATTCTACTAAGTTGCAAAGAATTAATGTTGAAAGCAATGTTCAACTTACACCAGCATATGCATTCATGGAGAACAAAATAATTTATTCAATAACTACTACGAAGCAACAAAAGAAGAAGATACAAAAAAAATTCTTTAAAGTGGCAAAACAATCCCACTAATTTTAGAAAAACAATATTTGCCATTCAATTTTTTAGGTTGGAATCCTAATCTGCAATCAAAGAAAAAGAAACAAAGACTTGTTTATGAAAGTTACATTTGCAACACACTCATATACATCTATTCTAATTATACTATATATGCATTTATGCAAAGCAAGTTTTCCTGTTAAACTATAATGCTATTAGATTCTCAAAAAAAATAATGGTATTAACTACCCACCCTACAATAGCAACTATATATCCAATTAAAAGAAAAGCCACACTAATTCAGATAATAAACTATAGAGCGGCTAGTGCAGCAACTGTGCAGTCCCATGATAGTCCTTATGCCATGTAACCAACAGCAATAGCAAGTGACACAACCAACAGCAGCAGTAGCTGATACCAGTGGCTAATACAATGCAGCAATATACTAGCTGATATAATGCAGCAAGACACCAACACATGATAGGGTAGACCTTATCAATAAACTACAAGTCAATTACTTCTACAAAGACAAGAATGCAAGTGTGGAAGTCATGCTAAGGAAAGAACAATACACTTAGAAAACATTCGTTTTGAGATGGCCTTTTCAATATCAGAGACAGCATTTGTTTCAACAACAGTTGTACCATCATCAAGACTATCAAGCTAAATACATCAACTACGAGGTTGTATATCTCGGCAGTCCTTAAGAACTATCACCAAAAAACTATAATCCAACAACATTAGACTTGTAAGCTTACACTGAACACTACCAACATAAAAGCACTATCAGCAGACCTTGAAAAATTATTTTGATAAAAAGCAACACTTCAGCAAAATGTATAATATATCATTAGTAAATATTGAGCACATTACAAGATCTGCAATTCATTTTACTTCAATTCACTGTAACAGGCACTTCTAAAGAGGATCCTATGAATGCAAGACACATCCAGACTCCATCTGCCTGAATGCATGTATGATAAACCCCAAGACATGGCCAAATTTTCAGCATATTCAGTATGAAAAATTATCCCATAAATAGACAAGGGCTAACACAATAAGACATAGGCCATTCAGTTGTAAATATAGCTAGCCAAACAAGGAAAAAGAAAGTTAACAATACTGATGATGATGGCTTTGAGTGTGAGAGAAAATATATTAAAGCCAGTGCCACTTACTTAAGTATAAACATAAGGAGGATATTAATCGCAGAAGGCAAACTTTTTTATTATTATTTTATAATAGCAGAAGGAAATCTAAGGAAATAGAAAGAAGAGGGTGAAGTGACGGAGAAGAACAGTATTGTATACTTTTTGGTTACTAAATGGCTAAATGCTAACATTTATAGAAAGTAAAAGATCAGACAACATGACTTTTATTGTCATTTGATGGCAATAACATACAAACAAATCAGTATGAGCAGTATAATAATCAACAATGGAAATAATGCAAAAGAGTGGAAATTACAATGCACTAGCAAGGTTTAATACAGAGCAGTGCAAAGAAAACGCAGGAATAGATATATGACAAAAATAACCAACCGATAGTAAAGATTTATACCTGTAATCTGCAACAGGTTGACACAAGCAAATGTGAAAAAAGAAAATTCATTACTACGAATTACATTGATGATGACAATGCCCAACCCACTCAAGAGGAGGATAAGGGAGAAAGGCAACATAATTCATGCTAAAACTACAATGTCATTGAAGCAATTCTTGTTTCAAAATGTAAATTTGAACTCTTGGAGGCTTTCAGGCCAGGTTTATGTCATCAATGGTCAGCGTGTTGGGGAGAAAGTATGCTGCAGGTACCCAATATGAGAATAATCAAACAAGTAGATTGCCATCATTAACATATGTTTTTTCCTGATTTAATTGAAAAACTCATATTATTGGTCATACCTGTAGAGTGTAGGCACACATGGACAGAAAATTCAAACAAAGAGGAGCATCACAAGCACAAGATAAGGGTTGCTAGGATTCTTCAACATGTAATTTGGCATGTGGAAGGATAATGTTAAGCAAGGCAACATAGGCTACGGCTTAGGTTTTATCAAATGCTTAACACAAAGTAAAGGGCAAGGTGCAAAGGAAACTCATAACAACACATGGTTTCATTTGCTACATGGGGCAATCATCAGTCATCACATTAGCTTTTGGTCTCCATCAATTTTAACTACCCATACCTAGACAAACTGTCATGAAACCATTAAAATACATGCATATATATATATATACACACACATGTTAAAACCAAAGAAAATTTTATGTAATCCAAAACCAAAATGCATTGGAAAATATAAGGTGTAAAAAAAAAAAGGGTAAAAGTTGTTAACCGAAAAAAGTAGAAATACAGATTCTACAGGCACGAACACAATGTAGATGGGGTTACTGGCTTCGATTCTAACTGTAATTTGTAATTTGCTAGCCATTTCAATACCCTCGTCCGCATGTAGTAGAAGGTAACAGAATTGTCAAATTGTAAAAAAAAAAAAAAAAATGCCAACAGTTTGGTGGAAGGGTAGCAAATCCACAGGGGGCTGGTGCTCCTTCACTATCTTAACAAGCCTAGCTAGAATATTATGAAGAGTGATGTTTATTACACACGCTCTTTCACACAAACTTACACACACACACGAAATGCACTAAATATTGTGACTTCCCTATTCTAAAATCATGACCTTGAAGTAAACTTTGTGTTTTGAAATCCCTTTTTGCAAAGACACCTCTGCAAATTGCTTGACAGCTGCAATATTTTTCTCAATTTCCCTCTTCTTATAACCCTGCATCATCTTTAACCAGAAGGAATCCTGTTTCCAGATCATCCAACTCCTCCTTAATGTAACTTATGGTGTTCTCCAACCTTGGCTTCACAAAATTCTCTAGAGCATTAACTCTATGATTAGTGGTCTTCATTGCCTCATTGAGTGTTAAGAATGATTTCTGCAGTGAAGTGAGCTCAACAAGTACCTCAATTGCTTTCACATAAGCAGCACAACAGAGCTGAACCCGTAGTCCACCTCTAGCCATCCAGTTAGGTCATTCTTGGTCTCACTATCAGTGAAAAGCTCAAACTTCAGGAGCTTCAAACCAGCAACATTTTCCCGCTTTGATCAAACTTTAAGAGATGCATCTTGGCTTCAGTTTGGGCAATGTACTGTTCTCCCTAGAAATATACTTGGCTTCAGTTTGGGCAAATGAGGAGGTCTTCATGATCTCTCCCATTGATTCTTTCTTGGAGGCAATCTTTTTAAGAATCTGACGAAACTAGCCTGTTAAAGCATCCTTCTTCTTGAGAAGAGCATGAACTCTTGTAGCACTGATAAGGGAAACTTTCATGATCCCAAGCATTGTTACGGTGGGAACTACATTCAAGCACTGGATATGGCCAGACACCTTTCCAAATATTTAAAAATAAAAGATAATAAAATTGCTTAGTGCAATGAAGCATAGAAAGATATGTAACAATAATTAAAATTAAATTTCACAACTGCTAGCTATAGTTTATTAGAGTTGTAAAAAAATATGCAAGGAAAATGAAAATGTTATAGAACCCAATTTTAACCACAGATGTATTTGCAAAGCAGGAATGCAATATCAGATAATTTGTAAGAAGAGTAAAACCAGCTTCCCAAGATAAGCAATAGAATAAATAGATGAAGCAGCAGTAACATGACTCATGATAAAGTTACAAAACTTCTAGCGTGTTTGGATAAGCTTATTTTTATTGGCTCAGTCTGTACTTGGAAAAGTTCATATTAAACTACACGGATACCAATATAAACCAAATCCATTATCAAATTCATTACAAAGAACCCACAATTAAAAATTCCATAAACATATAATCCAGTCAACGAACTGAACTAAAGAATACAATCTCAAGCATCTACAGACATTGGAATGCTGCAAATTAACCTTGATGAAATATTAAAAAGCTTTTTGTAGTTCCAAACTTACCTAACCAGAATAACTAAACTAACAATTGAGACGAGGAGGGCTTTCAAACTTCGTTGGGAGTGGATGAATTGGTGTTGGCCATGATGGTTGCCCAAGTAGGAATACAGATTTCACATCCATAGACACAATACCAGGTAAAGAACAGATCACCCCTGTCCTAATGTTGCACGAGACAATGAAGCTTTCGAGTAACTGTAAGAAGACAATATCGCCATTATTGGGGTGGAAGGCTATGAATTTCACAGGCCATGGGAGCTCCGCCCCATTCATTTTGAAAATAGGATATTCTGAAAGTATGTCCCTGAAGTAAACTTTGTGTTTCAGTGACCATGTGCCTGCATTAGCGTAATCCCCAAGTTCCCAAATAGAAAAATTCATATCATTGCCGGCGCAATAAGGACAATAACGAGGTGGAAGTCTGCAATAGCGAGGGCCGGAATATATAATTTTGGAATATCAGAATACGCCCATGGAACACTCCCAAGGAGATGAAACAACCACTAGGAAAGATGGGCAGATCGATATATAGCAGAGGTGGCATCCTTGTGGATTTAGCACAACAATGCCTTTGTTCCTTCGAGTTTTACCATATACATCTATATCAAGCCAATGCAGCATCCCATTGCAGGCAACAACAGGGTGCTGCATAGTCGACTGTGAGAAGTGATTCAATTCCGGTGGTGACGCAACAAATGAGGTACACCATTCACCTGTCTCGGAAGAAAATATCTTCACCCGTAACACAGTAGTATTATTATTGGCTGATGAAGATTTAGATGGACAATGAATGCGTACCACCTTATATCTAAAATTGGCATCGCATATAAAGCCAACCAATGGAGTCGAGGCAAAGGTCATGGGCGGAAGCCGAGGAACTCTAAGCCAATGTTTGGTATATGGATTGCAGATGTAGTAGTCGAAGACGCTTGTGTTTTTTAACCAAAACCGTAAATCATTGCTGCATACCAGCAATAGGTCGTTGAAAGCTGCCTCAATATGTAGTTCAGACGTAGGGGGAAGAAATTTGAGAAGATCCACTACTTTGACACCGATTTTCTTATCCATCTCAGATGGAACAACCACGATATTACCGAAATGCTCTAAGAGAAGAGTACAGGGTTGTGTTGCATTACCACTGGTTTGGTGGTGGTGGCGAATATAGCCCGGAATAAAGTAAAGATGAGAAATAAGAGAGAGCCAGTGCTTTGAGACGGACTTGCATTTTGCAGCTGATTCGCAACACAGTCGACAAAAGATCTCGAACAACATATCATCAGAAAGCTGTTGTATTGATGTCGATGTTGATGTTTTGCGACATGGAAATAGAGACACCACCGAACCTGAACCTTCTTCTTTTCTTCGTTTGAGACGCGGAACCATCATCACCGTGGCAACAACAGAAGCAGAATCGCAAATATTTGTTGGGATGTAAGATAAAAGAACTCAGAGCTATATGTTTTTTTTTATACATTAGTTCCGCTGACATGCATATGTCAGTTTCCGTTTCCTTGTTTATGTCTCACTATCCAATCCCATATATTTATTTTAATTTAATTTTGGGTAATTGTTATTGTTGTTGTTTGCTCACTAGCTATCTGGCCCATTCATTTTAATTTTGGGTAATTTCGGTTTCCCTGTGAATACGATCGATATAGTGCAATTTATGTATAATCAATGTTCTCTCTCCCCTGATGAATTTTCTGTGTAAATTGCTCTTTCATACTGATGATCAAGACTAATTTCAAGTCAATGAGAAGCTCACACACTAATAGAATTTTCCCTAATAAAATTTATCTTCAAAGAATGATCAAGGCATGAGAAGAGTTCTTTTACGAGTCCATGTTATGCATGCTATAGGTTCTTGAAAATAAGTATTCACTTTCATAGCAAAAGCAGAGTAATTTAGGTAGATAAAACCAATATATGGTAATCTATCACGGTCAAATATGGGTGTTTAGTAAACCGCTTAAACTGCAAACTGTATGATCCCTCCTAAATCAACCAAGGCTGCCTACAAGAACAAGATTCGTCCAAAATAATGATTTGGAAGGAAGAAGGAAAAATAGTAACACCAAGAAGAAATGTCGTCTAAGGAGAAAGATCGTCTAACAACAAGAGACTGCAGACGACCAATGAACACTTGGTAAATTCTAAGGTGTTCTCTACAATCCAAGAACAATTGCACCATAATCCACTATTCTAAGACATGGGGTGAGTTTCCTGAAATTCGCTCCACTCTCCCCACTAAGTCAACACATCTCCCAGGATGATAGTGACACCTAACAAGTAGATCCACTCCAAACTCTCTATAAAAGAGACCAAGCCTAATTAAGCCAAGGTATGCATAACTATTCATCCACTTCTCATACTTGAGTCCTTGAGAGAAATACTAACTTAACTGTCAGAGGGACCTTGGCCAGTTCCACCACGATCACCTTTGATAAACTTTCTTTCTTTTTAAGGTTGTTGATCCACCATTGAGCTCAGAGCATACAGTGTAACATCACAGCGCTAAAAAAAAAAGTATATGGTTAGATTTTTTTTGAGACACACACGTGGCCCACCTACCCCTTTTATTTCCCCACCATACATTATCATCTCACACTCTCATTCTCTTGGCCTGTCAACAAGGACCCACTTGTTTTCTTTTTCGTTTTCTCACAAATACAAACACTCCTCTCTCACTCTCTCATCCTCTCCCATCAGTGTACCTCCTTCACCATCATTTTTCCAGCAAGATCACTGGAAAATCCTTAAAAACCTTGAAGCATCTTCATCCCTTTTATTTGAGGTAAAAGTTTCTAATCTTTTTGGTGGGTTTATATGCTTTTGCTAGAGGCTTTCTTTATCTAAGATTTGATAATGATACTCATTTGATTTATGAGTTTTGGAAGTGATATTCATGTGTTTATATGTATGGGATATGGGTTTTGTCTCGGTGGATTTATTTGATGAGTGATTTTATAGTTTTTACAATGGTGGCTATCTAAGGTTTGTTGTGGTGAAGATTTGGGGGTTTTAGCTTTTTTAATGTGAAATAAATTGTGAATATAATTTTTATTGATTATTTGGAGCTAGTTAAAGATTCAATTTGTTTGTCTCAGAGGATATTATGACTTTGGTGTCATGGGTCTCTTGATGATGTTATATAAATTTTGTGGAAACTACTTATAAAGTGTTGAGGTTTTGATATTAGAGATAATACCTTGAATGATTTGAGTATAATTGGAGTCTATGCCTTGTGAATTATTTTACAAACAAAGATGTGATTAGTGTAGCATTTCTTTTCTATACAACTTACACAGTATAGAATTGAAAACATGACACCTTGTCTATAGGGAGAGGAGACGCCATTGGCCCAAATGCTATTAGATTTCAATGTCATATACTGTGTGCATATAAAACAAGTTAATATTGTTGACAACTATACAAGTGAGTGGAATTAGTATAAATTTTCTGAGCAATGTTTAACTCCATCTGTCTACTTTAAAACTGGTAAAAAAAAAAACTGTTTCGTAAATTAGCACAAGGGCACGGCAAGTAGGAGTTCAGGTGCCAAAAAAAATTCCAAACAAGCAAGCGCTACGTAGACAGTAAATAAATTTTCTGAGCAATGTTTAACTCCATCTCTCTACTTTAAAACTGGTAAAAAAAGACTTTCGTAAATTAGCACAAGGGCACGGCGAGTAGGAGTTCAGGTGCCAAAAAAAATTCCAAACAAGCAAGCGCTACGTAGACAGTAAATAAATTTTCTAAGCAATGTTTAACTCCATCTCTCTACTTTAAAACTGGTAAAAAAAGACTCTGCACAAGGCTCCTCTGCCTCCTCATATGGACATTCTGCTCGGCCAATCCGTTTATGTCTTTGAGCATCAATTGTTTATATTAACATCCAAAAAAAGTTAAACTACAACTTTTACAAAGAAAAGCATACAAGTGTCGGGAGTCGTGCTAAAGAAAGAACAACAAACTCAGAAGGCGTTCGTTTTTAGATGGGCTTTTTCAATATCAAAGACCGCATTGATCCCAACCACAGTTGTACCATCATCAAGACTATCAAGCCAACTACGAGGTTGTATATCTTGGCATTCCTTAGGAACTATCACCAAAAGACTAATCAACAACATTAGACATGTAAGCTTACACTGAAACACTACCATAAAAGCACTATCAACAGACTTTCAAATAAAAATTATTTTGGTAAAAACCAATACTTCAGCAAAATGCATGATATATGTTAATGTATATTGTGTTTTGTTATGGGCTTTAGGCCCAATTGCTTTACTTGTATAGCACACTTGTACTTGCACTACACTTTTCTTGTACCGCACACTTATGCCTCCTATATAAGGCACTGATGTATATTCTTTCATTCAAGAAATACAATAAAATCTTCCAGTATTTCTAACAATATATTATCAGTAAATTTAGAGCACCTTAATAGATTTGCAGTTCATCTAACTACAATAAACCGTAACAGACACTTCTAAAGAAGATCCTGTTAATGCAAAATACATCCAGGCTCCATCATACCAGGATGCATGTTTGAGAAACCCCCAAGACAGAACCAAAATTTCAATATATTCAATTAGTAAAGAAAATTAGCCCATAAATTGCCAAGGGCCATGCAATAAGACTTAGGCTGTTTAATTGTACTTAAAGAAAACCAAGGAAAAAAGGAAAAGAAATAAGTTCACAATACTGATTAAACAATAATGACGATGGCTGTGATAAACTATATCAAACCAAACGAATTTATTAGAGCATAAACATGAGGGAACTTATAGCAGAAGGAAAACTAAGGAAATAAAAAGAAGACAGAGTGATTGAGAAGAACAACATTTAATACTATTTGGTAAATAAATTCTAACTTCTACAGAAATTATATGATTAGACAATGACATGACTTCAATTGCGATTTGATGGTAATAACATACAAAAAAGCCATTATGAGCAGTATAATCAAAATTGAGATGATGCAAAAGAGTGGAAATTAACATGCACTATCAAGGATTAATTAAAAATCAGTCCAAAAAAAAAACATGGGAAGAAATGCACGACAGAAATAACCAATTCATATATAGTAAAGATTTATATTTGTAATCCACGGCAAGCTGACAAAAGCAAACGTGAAAAAGAAAATTCATTGCAGCAATGGATTACATGGGTGATGATAATGTCCAAACCAAGCAGGATGAGGATAATGAAGTAAACCAATGGAATTGCTATCAAAACTACAATGTCAATGAGAAATATTCTCGTTTAAAAGTGGGTTTATGTCGTCAATGGTCAGTGTCAGAGAGTATTTATCAACAGCTACCCAAAATGAGATTGTTCAGACAAGTAGATTGTCATCATTAACATATGTCTTTCTCCTAATTTAATTGCAAAACTCTTGTAGCACCAAGAGACATTTTTTTTCTTATCCAAAAAAAAAAAAAAAAAAAAAAGGAAAAAAAAGAAGCATTTTTCCAAATATCTTAGCCAAATATTCGAACAGGTTAAACATCTAAAGACCATGAAATTGCTTGGTGCACTTATGCATAGAAAGATATGTAAGAAAAATAAAACTTAAATTTCATAGATGTTAAAGTTTATTGTAGTTGTAAGGATATTTAAGGTAAATAAAAACGTTATGGAACCCAATTTCAACAGCAGATATATTTGAAAAGCAGGAATGCAATATCAGATAATTTGTAAACGTAAGAAGAGTAGTAGCAGCTTCCCAAGAATGAGCAATAGAATAATTAGATGAAGCAGCAGTAACATGACTAATGACAAGGTTACAAAACTAGTAGTGTGTTTGGAATCTTTGGATGAGCTCAGTTTATTGGCTTAAGCTGTACTTAGAAATGCTAAGGCTCATGAAAATATGCTAGCGAGTTAAGCCAGAACAGACCCCAGTAAAATAGTTCATTATATAAACTAAACAATTAATATAAACCAAATTCACAGCATCGAATATCAATATCAAACTCATTATAAAAATCCCACAATTAAAAATTCCATTAACATATGGGTTAAACTTGTTTTTGAAAAAACAACTGAACTAAACTAACAACCGGGAGTAGGAGGAGGGGTTTCAAACTTCAATGGGAGTGGATGAACTGGTGTTGGCCATGATGTTTGCCCAAGTACGAATACAAACGACTTATGCATAGACGACACAATGCCGCGAACTAAGGTACATACCCTCGTCCTCAAGTTGCACGAGAGGATGTTTCTGCCGAAGTTTAAGAAGACAATATCACCATCATTTGGGTGGAAGGCTATGAACGCCACAGGCTCCCTGTGCGCCACTATCTCAATGATATTAGAACATTCTGAAAACATGTCCTTGAAGTAAACTTTGTGCTTCAAGGACCATGTACCAGCATCAGCGTAATCCTCAAGTTCCCAAACAGAAAAATTGTAAGCATCGCTGGCCCAACAACTAAAATAACGATATCCCAATTCGCGGTCAGGAATGCGCAGGTTTAGAGAACGTTGGAATAGCCGGAGACGCCCTTGGAACACTCCAAAGGAGATGACACAACCTGGAGGCGAGACGGGTAGACGTATATAACGGAGGTGGCCTCCTTGTGGATCGAACACAAGGATGTCTTTCATCGTTTCATCTTCACCATCTACTTGCACCCAATGCAGCATTCCATTGCAGGCAATAACACGATGTAGCTTAGACACAAGTGAGAAGGGATTCAATCCCCGCGGCGACAAAACAAACGAGTTGCTCCATTCACCAGTCTCGGAAGAAAATGTCTCCACTCGTAAGAGAGTAATATTATTGGCTTCTCTGGTGGGGCAATGAATACGTACCACCTTACAACTATAGGTAAAGGGTTCGCAGATAAAGCCGACCGGCCATATCGATATCGTGGGTGGAAGCCCAGGAAGCTTGAGCCATTGTTCGGTAAGTGGATTGCAGATGAAGTAGTAGCAGCTTGTCGAAACTTGGCTGCTTACCAGTAATAAGTCGTTGAACGATGCCTCAATGCGAAGATCATTGTATGGTTGTCTATATCTAAAGGGAAGAAAGTTGAGAAAATCGACTACTCAGCCATAAACGGCGCCACTGCGTCCAAATTCCTCGAAGGACTCAGAACTAGAATTATCGGATCGAAGAACCACGAGATTATCGTAGTTCCGTAACAAAAGAGTAAAGGGTTCTATGTATCGGTATTGGTGCCTGTGGTTAATGTGGTGGGGAATAAAATTAGGATGAGAAATAAGAGAACACCAGCGCTTTGAGACGGAATTGCATCCTACAGCCGATCGGCAAGGGAGTCGATAAAAGATCTCCAACAACACATCATCAGGAAGTTGTTCTATTCTTGATCTTGATGTTTCGCGAGATGGAGAAGAAACAGCATCCACTGCCATGGGCAAAAGTCTGTTGCAGCCAGAAGAAGAGAATTCGAGTTATGAAAAAAAAAAAAAAAAACCCTAACGCTAGATCAATATATATACTCTTGGAGAGGTCGGTAAGGCTTGGGTCAACTGGACCTAAACCCTAAGTTGCACGGATACGGATACAACACGGATAAGGACATGGGGATAAGGCAATTTTTAAAAAATAAGGATACGACACAACGTCGACATGACAATTAAATAATTAATTAAAATTTATATTTAAGCATATTTTTAAATATTTTTAGACATAAAATACGTTTATGTCTAGAATTTAAATTATTTAAGAACCACAAATAAGTAAACTAACACCCAAAATATTACAATAAAACAAAAAGGCTGGCCACACAAAACAAAAATCATTAAATTCATAATAAACATTATAATTTAATAAATTTATAAGGCAAAAGGCTGAGTAAAGAAAAAAAAATTAATATAGATATATATATATATATATATATATATATATATATATACACAGAGTATAACATAGTGCTGACCGTGAGAGAGGGATTTTAGAAAAAAAAAAAAAAAAAAGCGTTATAAGTAACACAACAACGGTGAGGTTGGCCAAAGCACATCTGAAAAAAAAAAAAAAAAAAAAAGGGAAGACAGAGAAGAGAAGAGGTTGGTCCTATCCACGCCAAGAGAGAGATCAAAAGGCACGCCATCGATAGCGACTATCTATGGAGCTCGCCAATCGGCCCGATCTAGCACCAATGATGGACAGAGGCATAGGCCAAAGGGAGGGTTGAGCTATGGGTTTCAACTTTTTTGTTTAGAGTATATCACAAAATCAATGGTAATGATTTGTCTATCTGTCAAAATCTGTGATTTTCTTCTCTCTCTCTCTTTTTTTTTTTTTTTTTTCATTTCATTTCTAGCGCGTACACCATGTCAGAGCCATGTCAAAAAAAAGAAGAAAAAAGAACAAGGAGTCCGGCAAGTTGTATCGGTATTCGTGTTCGACATGTGTCGGACACCGTATGTCGCCAAAAATGGCATGTCAGTGCAACCTAGCGGCTAAACCAAGTTACACCCTATGAAATTTATGGTGTTTATTAATTTTTAGAATTGAGTAGTAATTTCAAAATTGTTTCTAAATTCCCATTTTATTTTTTGTCCTATGTTTTAAAGCCAAATAAAAAACCAGTTCCTTCGTATCCTTTTGTATCATCAGTTACATTAGGCTAAAATACACTAATAGTCCCCATTAAAAAAACATTACTTGTCTATGAAATTATGCTTACGAAGCATAATTGTTAATTGATCCCTCAAATTTAAAAAATTATAAAATTGAATTGACACATCATTAACCCATATTTCTATATGTGACTCGGTTCTAAGACTATAAATGCACTGAGCCGAGCCGAATATTAAAAGTTCATGCTTGTTCTTTTTTTTCTTTCTTTTTTTTCAAAAATGAGCCAAGCTCGAACTCATTACAAAAAAAAAAATTTACGTTTAAGTTTGA
The DNA here is from genome assembly GCA_030820535.1 of Quercus parvula. Taxonomy (NCBI): domain Eukaryota; kingdom Viridiplantae; phylum Streptophyta; class Magnoliopsida; order Fagales; family Fagaceae; genus Quercus; species Quercus parvula. Next base: position 44,525,124 of record JAUAME010000004.1, read on the forward strand.
CTCTTTTTCTTGTCGAGCAAGCTCAAGTTTATTCATGAGCTACCTGATTAACTTATCATTTTCATATATATTATTATAAATTCATGACTAAAATGTTTTATGTCTTCACAATTCTATGAATTTTTACTGTGAATATATTGTTTATAACATCAATAAACTACAAATAATAATTTAATATCATATAAACCTATTAACAAACTTATACTATCTAATTTCAAATGTATATAAATATATATATATATATATATATATATATATATATATATAGACAAATATACATATAAAATATAATATCATATATAGTTAAGGCTTTTAGCTTCATGAGCTTGTTCTTGAATACTTTATTAAGTTTAAGTTTGGCTCGTTTAATAATTAAGCTTAAACTAAGGCTTGTTTTTTAAATAGACGAATATAAACATACTTTTTTGTGAGCGAAGCTCAAAATATTTATAAACAACTAAGCTCATTTACAACCCAACTCGATTTCAAATCAAAGCTCAATGAGAAAGTACCTTATGGGAGACTAATTATATTAGATTCTCTTTTATCTTATATTCATTGTAAAATGCACTAATTAAATTAATGATGAAATTTATCATGACTGTGAAAAAGAGAAACACCATATTAGCATGCTTTGCAGCACCAAATAATTTTCCGTTATGAGACACTTTCCACGTCAGCAGCACATTTTGGTAAGACTAATTAAATACCCGTTTGGATAGAGCTTCTTTGAGTCTGCGTCTGAGGTTTTTTAAATTTTTTTTTTTTTTTTTTTTTGGAGAAGCACGTTTCTATCTTTTCCAGTGGCCATGCACTGTTCAAGGGACCCACAAACCTCATTAAAAATGGGTCCCAAAACACTATTCACACATTTAAAAATTATTTTGCTACGATTTTTTCAGTTTTTAGCAAAATAAGAGGTATCCAAACACACCCTAAGTGTGCGTTTGGCTACCAATTAAAAAACCAGCTTATTTTATTATTCAGCTTATTTTTGCTACTACTCATATGTCTCACTATAGTATTTCATTTAACTTTTACCTTTATCTACAGTACTTCAGTAAAAAGTTTTCAGTTTCAGCAAAATAGGCAAATTCCAAACAGATCTTAAGAGCATCTCCAATAGACTAGTTAAAGCCATTTTTTGGAGAGCAGACCCAAAAAAACAACTCCAACAGACTCTCTAAAAGGAAAGGGCTCGTTTGATACGTGTGTTTAAACAACAATTTTCAATTTTTTTGAAAATACACGTGGGTGAAAAAATGTGTAGAAATACGCATAATGTTATTTAAAAACTGAAAACATGTGTTTAAAATTATGTACCAAACAGCCCCAAAAATTTTCCTTTTTTTTTTTTTTTTTGAGTTGCTACAGTAGCTCTCTTAACTTGGAGAGCACTGTAGCAACTCCAAATGAATTTTTCTCCTTTAAAAAATCAAACAACTCAATAAAAAACAATTCTTTCTCCCTCATAGACTCAAACGTCTCACATAATCAAAAACAAAAAACAAAATCTATTTCTTATTATAACAGCAAAGTTGAATCAGAACAAGAAAATAAGAAGAAGAAAGAAAGAAAGGAAAAAAAACAAATCAAGCCAATCTGACCCAATCTAGCGATAAGGAGGAGGAATAGCGATGGTGGGGAGGTGGACGAGGTGCTGCTACTTGGTGAACGCCGATCTCTGTCGGCTTTGTCCTTCCAGTGACACTTGATCTCCACCGGCCTTCTCCCTCTCTCTCTCTCTTTGTTGCGTTCTTTCTCCCTCCCTCTCTCTCTCTCTCCCCTATTTTCTATGATGTGATAATGTGTAATTGTGAAGTAAATAGAATAACATGTCTCAAATTTTATTTTATTTTTGATAAAAAGAACTGTTGAAGTTGAGTAAGCAATTGGGTGTGAAAATGTGTGGTCTTTAAAATGAGTAGGTTGAAATAAAATTGAGTTAATCCCTTGGTTTTTTTTATTTTTTATTTTTATGTAATTGTGTGATATGGTATTTAATATTAGATAGGTTTCTTTTTTTGAGAAAAAATAGAAGGAGATAATTAATTAATTAATTATAAGTTATTTAATTATTAAATAACAATAATTATAAACTAAAAAAAAGAATTTGTGAAAAATTTAATGCATAAATTCATTCCAAATTACATAAATTTGAAAAATTTCAAGACTTGTAAGGACCAGTTTTACCTTGAACTCAGAACAGGAATGGACCTAGGCCTAAAAAGCCCGAACAATAAATTTGTAGAGAGTGGGAGAAAAAGTCAATCTGAATCTAGGGTAAAGATATTGGTAGATAGTGTTAAAGGGAAAGAGTTACACATGCACATATACGAAAAGCATCCTCGGACATGCCCTAACAGTTATGATTGATAGTGAAGAATTCTTCATTTTTACTGTTGTATTTCTTCAACCTTTTTCTCTCTTTTCTTTTTCGTGTTTTTTTCTTCTCCCCACTTTTTCTTTGAATCCCTTTTCCTGCTATATACTATGGTTTTTGCATCATTTTCTCCATCCACGTGCGAGCCAGGTGTTGGGAGTTTTTCCGTTCCCTCTCGCTACTCCTTGAACCTTCTACTCTTAACTGTAAGGCTGCTTGTTTACTATTCAGGCATCACCTCCACATTAATGCGGCTAGAGAGTTAACTGGGCAGCATTTAATGCGGGGGTAGCAGTACTTCCAGATATTTGTTATCCCTCATCCTTATCCTTTATCTAATATTTTCCCATCCCCTTGTCGCAAAGTTCCTCTAATGTGCTACATTAAGGGATTGAGAAGGCCCCTAGTCATCTCGAACAGATGTTCTGAGGTGGTCATTATCCTCGGACACGGTTAAGTCCTTTGTAAATATTCTTTACCTCTTCCTAGAATAAAGTTTTCATTTCTTCCTTTTCTGATCGTCCTCGGATACGCTCTTATCCTCGGACTGGGTATTGGGCCATAGACCCAACCCTTTCCCATGCGAACAGTACCTATGGGATCAATTGGCCCCCACAAGACTAATATAGATTTGATAAATGAAAAATAATGCAAGCATGAAAAATATGATCATTAAAAAAAACCATTGGAAAGTATGATTGTTGAAAAATTTTAAAATGTTAACATTGGGGGATTTAAAAATATAGTTATTGGGAATTAGAAAAATATAATAGTTGGGAATACATAAAGAAATATTAAAAAAAGAATAAATGAAAATTAAAGAAAGAATGAAAAAATAATATTTAAATAAGATAGAGAAATGAGAGAGAGTTTGTTGAAATGTGTATTCAAAAAAGTAAGTAGGTAAAAGGTAAATACAACTATTCACTCTCCAAACAGTACAGAAATTTAGAGAAATTGTTGTAGATGCTCTTAGAGCATCTCCGACAAGCTCTCTAAACGCAAAATTTGGAGAGTAAACCCACAAAAACTTGCTCTCTAATTCACTGTTCATTAGCAAAAAAATTTTTGCTAATGAACAATGGTTCTCTTAGTCTGATGACCTATTGTTCATTAGCAAAAAAATTAATGGGAATATAAAATTCAACACACCCATTAAAATATTTAATTTTACTCAATAATTACAATGGCTACAACTCAACCATTCCAATTTTTTTTTTCTCTCAAACATCTCTAAACTCAATCACAATCAAAATACAAACTCAAATAACAATCTTAAAATTAATCAAATCATAACAAAAAATGAAAAAAAAAAAAAAAAAAACAACAACAACAACAACAAAGCAAATCTAACCTATCTAAGCCACTGTGGGGAGGAGGACGAGTGGTCATGGAGAGGACAAGTTATCCACTGGCGATCTTTGTTTGTGAGAGAGAGAAAGAAAGAAAGAGAGAGCTCTAGTTTGGACGAAGTGGTAAGAGAAAAAAGAAAAAGAGAAAGAAAGAGAGCTCTGATATGTTTTGGAGTTTGGAGGAAGTGGTAGGGAAAAAAGAAGAAAGAAGGACAAAAGAAAAGAGTAAGAGTACGTGTGTGGAGGAAAAAAAGAGGAGGGAAAAAAAGAAAAGAAAAAATTGTATGGATAAAAAAAAAAATAAGGGAAAAATAAAATAAAGAATAAGAAATTAAAATTAAGAAACTCTACAACAATATTTTCACAATAAATTTTAAGTGGTAGGCTGTTATTGGCTATTATTGGTGAGTAAAAAAGTAATTTCAGTGGTAACTAGTGAATTCAAATTAAAAACAGTAATAACTTATCATATAAGATTTACTGTGAAAGTATTGTACAAAATATTGTGAATGTAGTATTTTTAGTTAATTTTTTTTGGTAAAAATGCAAAACTGACCCTCTAAGTTTCATCTTCTGTCATTTCAGTGCTCTAAGTTTGAATTTTGTCATTTCAGTCTTCTGAGTTTTGTTATTTCAGTCCTCTAAGTTTTAAGTATAGCCAATTCAGTCCTCTGTTAGTCTTCTGTTAAGTGTTACTGTTAACTTACCAAAACGACACCGTTTTGGATTTTTTTTTTTTATTTTAAAACACTGAAAAACGTTATTAAAAAAAATTAAAAAGAGAACTAAAGGGCTCAGGGAACGACGTCCCCTAGCCCACTGAATATAAAAAATCATCTCCACCCCCACCATACCCTAGCAGCCCTTGACCTGAGAAATTGAAGGGACAAAGGGGGAAAGAGAGAAAGAGAGACTGGAAGGGAGAAGAGGGCACTAATGTGCAGGCCATCCAAGCCATAGGGATAGACAAGAAAATCCAATCTCCAAAGAATAAAACTCAGTTTTGCATATGTTATTTCGTATCAGTTATCTTCCTTTGTAATTTTCTTGCTATTCCTTCTTTTACTTAGGATTATTATCAATGTATCAATTAAAGATGCTAGCTGTCTCTGTAAGCACTCTATTGCAAATTTATTTTCTTGGGAAAGGATATTGCTGCTATATTTTAGGGCTTAAAAATATATCAAAATTGAAATTTGTAAAAACTGTGCATTGATTTCAACCATAAGTATGGACATTTCACTGTGGGGGTGGGGAATGATTTTTTTATATTTTCAGTGGGCTAGGGGAACGATGGCGTTCCCCTGAGCCCTTTAGGGCCCCTTTGGTACATGTGTTTAAAAACTGAAAATTGTTATTTGAAAATATTTGTGAAAATATGTGTGAGTGAAAAAGTGCGTTGAAATGCGTGAAATATTGTTTAAAAACTGAAAATGGTTGTTTAAAAACACAAACCAAACACCCCCTTAGTTGTTGTTGTTGTTGTTGTTTTTTTTTTTTTTTTTTAAATTTAAAATAACATTTTCTAGTTTTTTTATATTAAAAAAAAATCCAAAACGGTGTCGTTTTGGTAAGTTTACGGCAGCATTTAACAGAAAACTAACGGAGGATTGAATTGACCATACTTGAAACTTATAGGACTAAAATGATAAAACTCAAACTTAGAGGACTGAAATGACAAAATGTGAAACTTAGAGGGTTAGTCTTGCATTTTAGCTTTTTTTTTTTTTTTTTAGAATAATTTCTAGTTAAAATTAGATGACCTACAACTTACCATATCGTTACCACAAGTGCTTTACGAGATTTGTTAAAAAAATATTATGGGGTACAAAATTTAAAAAGGAAATCATGCTACGTGTCATATCCAAAGCTGAGAAGGCCAATATAGTTTCGAGAAGTCTATACACTCAGATGATAAGGCCGGAGAGGCGGGCCATGGTCACGTCAATGGCACATTGCAGGAGGGGACCACACTGTAGAGGAAGAGCTTCATAAAGGGGGTTAGCTTTGACATGACTGAAGGGATGATAGCTTCCACCACATTTAATGCATCTCACCAAAACTCCTGGTCGCACTCACAGAAGGTTTGAGAAGATGTCTCATGAGACAAGCATTCGAGTAGTGGCTTACCTGATCAACAAATGGAGAGTCAAGATCATCTAAAAGAGACTATATAATGTAAGAGATCCTCCAAGGAGAGGGGAATCGGAAAATCTATAGAGAAAACACGGTAACAACAAGAATTGAAACTGTATCCAAGTCTAAGAGAAGTATATTGAAGGAATCCTCAGATTTTGTCGAGGAAAGATTTCTTTATCAGAGTTTTTCTTTCTTTGCTTCCTTACCATCTTTAATTCATCGTACGTATTGCTTGATCTATTGAAGTCTAGTTTTTAAGCTCACTCTTTACAAATTCATCGTATTGGGCTCTTTGGGCCTCAATCCATTTACCTTTTGAACTTTGGATTCAAAACGCCGCCCTTACAAATATCATTAGGAAAATTTTAAAAATATTATTATTGGGAGAGTTTAAAAATATGGTTGTTGGGTGTAGGGGAGGATTTTGTTCCAACCCCTGCAAGCTTATTGTCCTCTTTGGGGAGCCAAGCCCGCAAGGTTTTGGTTTTCAAGCAACGTGAAAGGTTAGGATTTTCACCATTTGGGCTTGACACCTTAGTCCCACATCAGTAAGAAATGCGTCCCACTCATGGTTTATAAGCCCTTGGAGCTACCATGCGGGAAATCCCCCACACATTGGGTATTTGAAAAAAAATATAGTCATTAATCATTATAAATAAATGAAGGAAGATTGAAAAAATAAACAAAGAAATATTTTTAAAAATGAATAAATAATATTTAAATAGGATAGATAAAAGATAAAAATTCGGTTAGAAAGTATATTTAAAAAAATTATATAAAAATTATAAAAATTAGAAGGTAAAAAAATTTACACTCCAAACAGTACAAAATTACAAAATTTTGGAGAGTACGTTAGAGATGCTCTAATAAATTAAAATGGTACACAACTCATATATGTAAGCAAAATACCATTATACCCTTGAAAATTTCAATTGCCCGTTTCCCTCCTCCACTTTATTTCTGAAATCAAATTTCAGAATCACTCTCTCTCACACAAATCAAATTTCAGAATCTCTCTCTCTCTCTCTCTCTCTCTAATATATTCTGCCTGACAGTGTCTTAAACTCCACAAGGTGACTGCTCCAACACCGCGAGTTTCAGCCCTTTCAGTTTCGGCCACCCACCTCCGTTTCAAAAGGGTCACCACAAAAATAAAAACTTCGTGCTCTCCGTCTCTCCCATCTCATTTCTCTCTCTCTTTCTCTCAACAAAGTCAGATCTGGTAAGGAAATTTAGATCTTCGGTTTTTTTTTAATTTGTTTTATCTTTCCTTATAATTCAATTAGTGAATTGCTATCAGATTTACGGATATTTTTTTTCAAATCTTTGATATTTATATATATATTTTTATTTCGTTGATTTGTATTGGATTACAGATATCACAAAAAGTATATCATCTATGGTTACAAAAGATATTCTGCTAATTGTGTCTGTGCAACCCAGTAAGGTCCATTTCAGATTTGGTACCTCACCTCATCTGGGTTTGTTTATTTGTGTTTGTGTCTGTGTCTGTGTCTGTGAGTGTTTTTTGGCTAATTTTTTTAGTGGGTTTTGGTTAGAGTACATTAATTGTGATGGAATATCAACTGGGTAGACCTTCATTTGTTAATTCAGGAGTTTAGTTTGTGGGATTAATTTAAGAATATAGTTAGTACCTATATCAGTACAAATTCAGCTGGTGCAACTCATCGAAATGTGAAATTCTATGCTTGGCCTAGGAGAAACAAATTTGGTTATGTTTGAGAATGCATTAGTACTATTATCAGTAGAAACAAAAGCTTTTTCATGATGATCTGCTGGTCAGATGAGAATGCATTTGTGAGGTCAACAGCTTTTTGTTATCATTAAAGCAAAAGATCATCATACTAACTTAACTCATCAAATCCGCTCACAATGATTTGAACACCAATGAACAAGACACCTAATTTAATAGCCCATATCTTGTTGTCATGCTGTTATATTTAGCTAATTTTTTTAGTTAAATTTAGTGAAAGATTTGTTTAGTGAGTGATATATCTTTGGCAATGATTAAAGTTCCGTGCTGGGGTCAAAACCTGCATTCACTTTTGGTGCTTAAGAGGCATTGGATGAAAAGCTGCATTGACTTGAATTGCAAATACATTAGTATTGCGCTATGGATCAATTGGTGACCATTAGCTGAGAGCACTAACTGATTTTTGTTGACCCACTGTCATTGAGTTGGAGCCATTTATCCATGGAAACCATCATGCTGGTTTGACTTTATGGCCTTCATGTTGAGAGCTTATTTCTGGACCAAAGAATCCTATTTTAAAATGATAAAGCGGTTCTAAAAACTAGAACCATATGATACTGGGTATTGGGTAAGTTTTGATTATATCTAAACACAATCATCATTATTGAACTGCATATACATACATATACAATCTTGGGAAAGTGGAGAGGAGGCTTGGTTTTGGAGTAAACAGTGAGACCCAAGCTCAGATCTATAACAACGTCTCTCTCTCTCTCTCTCTCTCTCTCTCTGTTTTTATTTTTTTATTTTAAGGTCGTTTCTGAAAGCCCACATTCAAATTTGTAACTGTAAGCATTGTTATCCCTCTTTTCTATCTTTTAGTTTTCAAAACCCTTTGATTTTTCTTTTTTGGTTGCTGTTTCTGTGTTTTATATGTAACATGTGAATTTGATTGTGGAGCATTATATTTAATCTGTAAAATGGGCTGTGAAGTCCTTCTGGTTGTTACTGAAATGCACGGATACCATATGGAACTCTAATAAATATCCAAAGAAAATCAATTTCCCATATATGAAAATGCTCATTTTCCCGTTTGGGTTTGTCTGATTTATTTACTGTTTGTTTATGGTAGCTATATATCTTTGTAAAAGTCTTATCTGATTTCCCTATGTCATTCTATTTTCAAGAGACACAGAAATGACGGATTTGCTAACAATACTTAGGTAGATGTGGTTTCTTGAAATATCTTTGAATTATAAAAGATTTGTGAATTATGTTTTTCCTTTGTCACATTTTGTATTAAGTTATTGATCCGTTTGGTTGCCAAGAAGATTAAGGGGGAAAAGGGATAGAAGTGGTTTAGAGTCTTAATTTGTATGAAATTCTGCCTTTGACAAGATGAAATTTCCATTTTAACAATTGCATGTAATAGTATGAGGCTCCAGCTCAGTGAAATTTTAGTTTTATTGGATCGCCAATATTGACCTGGGCAGAGTTAAATTTTTGTTTCCTTTGATGTTATCTGAGTATTCCCAAAATGAAGAGCACAATTAAACATTGCCTTCAATTTTGAACTTATATACTTATATTAGATCTAACTGGTGCCACGCGATGTTATATCAACGTATGATCTTCTTAATCTTTGTTGCTTTCTGGAACTTCAAATTGATTACAATCTGTTTGAATTTGCTAATGTCTATATTGAACCTCTTCTCTTGAATCTCTTCAACAATTTTGGTAATTGACCATTACCCGTTTGATTTCTGTTCTCAGAGAATGATGGACTCTCTACCTGATGCCATTGTCAACTACATCTTGTCATATAATAACAATGCCAGGGATGTGGCTGTTTGCAATTGTGTCTCTAAGCGGTGGAAAGACTCAATGCCTTATATTCGTAGCCTTTACTTCCCACGGAGCTCTTTTGACAATCATACTGGCCAGGAGCATCCTGACAATATTGTGTGGAAGATGATATCATCAATTGTTCAACTAGAGGAGCTTGTTGTGTATACCCCATTTTCTGGTGCTGGCCTTGCTTTATGGCTTTTCCATGCAGGTTCCTCCCTCCGGCATCTTGAGCTTCGAATGGATAACCTTGTTGAAAATCAGACTTGTAATGAGGGCCCCTCGAAATTGGATTGCATTAATACTGCAAAGAATTTGGAATCACTAAAACTTTGGGGTGTGTTAATGACCCTTCCCCCCAGGTGGGATGCCTTCCAAAAACTTTGGAACCTTGAAATTGTAGGGGCCAGAATGGAGGATCCAGCTTTATCAGCTGCACTTCGAGCATGTCCTAATCTGACTAACTTGTTGCTGCTTGGTTGTGAAGGAGTTATATCGGTTTCGATTGACTTGCCACATTTGCAGCAGTGCAAGCTTGATTTTTATGGCTTGGGTAACTGCTCGCTTTCCCTGACATCCCCTAAAATCGAAATCCTTGAGGTGCAAGGTTGTAGTTGGATTAGGGTTTGTGAGTCGAACTGCTTGAAGAATCTTTCAATTGCCAATAACGCGGGTAACTATTTAATAGAAGTTTCTGACCCAGATCATTCCAGTCTCTTTTAGCTTAGAAGTAAACATTCAGTGTTTTTCAATTGAATTGTAACCGAATCTTTTTTTTTTTTGTTCTGGTAAATTCTTTAGGGAGAGTGTACATGGTTGATTTCGGGAAACTTGAGGCTCTTGAGTTCTTGTCCATCAGGGGAGTCCAATGGTGTTGGGATGCAATAAGCAATATGCTTAAATGGGCAAGTGAGGTGAAGCATCTGTACATGAAGGTTGAGTTCACTGGAGATTATGAGGCACTTCAACCCTTTCCAGAGATTGATTTTGTTGAATTTTTTAATAGTCACCCCAAACTGCAAAAGTTTGATATCCATGGAGCCATGTTTGCTGCTCTTTGCCAGAAGAACAGCCTAAAACATGTGAGTTTATAATATTATATGGTTATATTTCTCCTATGTAGGATGAGTTTTTAAAATTAAATAAATTTAATTGGGAGTCTTTCCTTTTGCAGGTGGATTCAGGATTTGTAATTCCATGTCTAGAGGAGGTCGTGGTTGCAGTGAGATCACCACTAAATGCTGAACAGAAAATGAGTACTCTTGAGTCCTTTTTAAGGTACGGGAAGAATTTGAAGAGGATGGTAATAAAGATTCTGCAGATGAAGAGCAGTCATAGCAGTGCAGATGATTTTTTTGATGAGGTTTACAGGTTTAGCCGCATGAACGACGACATAGTTCGAATAGAATAAAGATTAGAGGGGGCACTTCCTCTCCTGGTTTTGCATTTAATTTAAATGACTCCAATTTTATACTCTGATTTCAGGTTGACTACTGATCTGATTGAAACTTTGATTATCCTTTTAACAAATTGATTTAGAATATGCATTGTTTCTCAACTTCCTGGTTTTGGTTTATGGCTTTACTGTCTTTTGTCTTCTGAATTGGAAAAACACATGCTGTTTTTAATTCTTAGTAATAAAGTTTATATTCAAAGTTCTCTATGGCAAATTGAATTAGTAACTAACCTGACCCCTAACAAACATATGCATGCAATGCATAATCAATTAGACTATTTAGATGATATTGATGCAAAAGCTACCCATGAGTATTAACTTGTTTCATTTTGAGATCCTTTAATGCATGACATTTAGCCTCATCCATTTGGTAAATTTGAAGCAAAAGTCATCATGCTTTGGAGACAAATACTTTTGTAGAAGTATTGAAGTAGAATTGGATTTGGACCTAGCTTCAACATTTTTTTTTTTTTTTTTTTTTTTGAGAGATAGTTTCAACTTGGTGTGAACAGGGATTAAATCTTAAATTTCTTATTTCATGACAATAAACTTTACCAGTTGAACTAACTGAAACTCACATAATAATCTGACTTCTAATCCACTCATGAAGAGAATGAATTCATCCTTCCTCATGAACAACACCACATACAAAAATCACTAATCCATATCTAAAATTCAAGAGTCACCCCATCCCTTGTCACTGACACCACAAAGAGGAGATTTCTTTTGAGGAGGTTTATGACCTTATGGTGAAGGTAGGGAAAAAGTGAGAAAGAGAGCCAAGTGGAATACTCCAATCGTGCATGCTTTCTTCTATTTGATCGAGTGCTCCTCTAATGTCTATTTCTCTTTTTTTTGCAACCTCATGTGAATGATGTCAACCCCTCTTTTTTTATACATTGCTGAATCGATGACTTACGTATAAATTAAGAAAAAATTCTTTGGGTTAGCTAACCTCAAAAATCCGTTCTCAATTAGGCTGTGTCTCAATCCTAGTGTAAACTGTCAGAAAGAGATTTTCTATTTTCCATGGATTGGCCTTGTTGGTTAGTTGGTTTATAGATGAATTTGTTGATAGGGTAAAGCTTCTGCCTTCAATTATGCTTTGTCATTAATTTCATTAGGGAGAGATTTTCTTATTTTCTGTGGATGGGCCTTGGTAATGTCAATCCATTCTCTTGTAATGAGTCGTCGAGGACTTTATTTCTGAATTCTAACTGAAAAAGAATGCCTCTCATTTTGGGTGGGAATTGAAAGATAAAGGCTTATTATAATATTATCTCATTGGGTGGGAATCTCTCTATCTCTCTCTCTCTCAACATTTTGATAGTTGTAGTTAGTACCTAGTAGAGAGGAACAAAAAAGATAATATTAAATAGATTAGTCTATTTGACAAGTAATAAATCATCAATGTTGACTTAACCAATAGTGTATTTTTAACCATTAAATCTATTAAAAATTTATGGTAAAAAAAATGTGTAACCCACATCATTATATATATATATATATATATATTTATAAAAGATCTAAGAATGTTCTAAAATTTCATGACAATAAATATCAAACCACATAATCAAATTCAATTTTCATATTCTAAAAGGAATTTTTTTTTTTTGATGTTTTGATCACACACCATATAGAATTTAGTGAAATGAAACAAAATGAATAAAATACACCAAAATAAAGAATAATTTAGGTCAAGGTGGAATGGGGTGACTCGTAAAATTAATTGATAATTTGGGTTTGGTTTTATGTTGCAACCAGGTGTTTGAAAAGTGTTATTTTAACCACTCTATGTTGGCTTTGTCATACACTTGTGACGACCTCACAATTTTAAAATATAAAAAGAAAACAAATCAAAGAGCCACTCAAGGGGGATATTTGCCATCTAGCATAATTTTCAAAGACTATTTTGTTAGTAAGTACAGATTTGAAACCATTTAGGAAACTAACATCTTGAGTCCGTGAAGCTCAAGTACGATGACAAACTCAAGCCCTAATGACTCGAGTTCGGACTGCTGAGGTGAAACAATTTATCCACGTGGAACTCGAGTTTCTTAGACTTGAGTTCCATAAAACCAAAAGCAGAAGAACCAGATATGAAGAAGAACAGAGGAAGAGGAAGACAATCTAGAGCTTCGAAGAAGAACAGATTTTGGGTGGATGATCTGGCTGGAGATGAACAATCGCTGGGTGGAGAAGAGGAAGAAGAAGAAGAAGAAGAAGAAGAAGAAGAAGAATAAATGGTGGGAAATAAAATGGTGGAAATTGAGTCTTAAAAACTCAAGTTCCACGTGAATTTTTTTCCACATCAGATGCCACTACTTGCGACTCGAGTTTTAGACACTTGAGATCGTAGTTTACTTAATGGTTTTGTAAGCTAGACAATTAACTAAAATATTATAAAAATAATGCTAAATGCAAAAGAAATTTGCCACTCAAGAAAGACTTTGTCTCACTATTTAGAAATCGAAGACCTTAATCCCAAATTCATTCAATTGAAAGATTTTGGGATTTCTATTGGTTACTTGTAGGAAAAGATCTCATTTTTATTGTTGAAACTAAATTAAGATATGTTCTTGAATATGTGTGTGAAGTTCTTTTTTGGAGACACGAACTTCGGCCAGGTCCACAAGATTTTGTACTTACAAACTTTTAGAATTGGGTAGTTAATTGGTAAGGCTTACACCCTAAACCTAAAGAAGAAAGAAAAGGTTAGTAATTTCAAAATTGTTTTCAATTTCCCATTTTATTTGTCTCCTACCCTCCCTTATCATCATCCATTTGCATAACATTTACTCCTATCTCTGCTCTGCTCTCAGTAACAGAGCAAAATGCTGGCCACACTCCAACCCCCACGCACCCTCTCCCGCTTCCCTCTCTACTTAACCTCACGCCCCGTCACTCTCTGCACTCTCACGGCCCAATCCCCGCCCTCCACGTCACCACCATCCCAACCCCCACACTCTCAAATCCTCTCCATCCGCCACTCCCTCCTCACCCGCCAAGTCACCGCCGCCCAACTCGCCGAGTCCCACCTCTCCCACCTCCGGCTCACGGAGCCCCACCTCAAGTCCTTCCTCCACGTCTCCGACTCCGATGCCGTTTTGCGGCAGGCCACCCTCTTGGACCAGAGGATCGCCAGTGGGGAGGAGGTGGGCCCGCTCGCCGGAGTGGTGGTCGGAGTCAAGGACAACATATGTACGGTCGATATGCCCTCCACCGGTGGGTCCCGCGTGCTCGAAGGGTATCGGCCGGCGTACGATGCGACGGCGGTGAGGAAGATAAAGGAGTTGGGAGGCATTGTGGTTGGGAAGACCAATTTGGATGAGTTTGGCATGGGTAGCACCACTGAAGCCTCTGCTTTTCAGGTTTTTACTTCTAATTTTTTTTTTCTGGGTTTTATGTAATTGAGTTCATATCTAGTGGGACTGCTTTTGGTTCTTGTTTTTGATATTCATAGAATAATGAAATAGAGTACACAATGCAATGTGGAATGTGTATATTCAATAAATAATAAAACAGTTTCTTTATTTTTTTTATTTTATTTTATGTTTTTAAGTTTATAAAACAGAAAGCAGTGTAAATTTGTTATCAAACATGTTTTCAAAAATGTTGTCTTTTGACAACATCAACATTCAAAATGCTGTTTTCTGTTTAAGAAAAATAAGGCCATTCAAAAACCGACAATTTATATATATATATATATATATATTTTTTTTTTAATAGTTGGCCTGATTGAACTAAAGTTTCAAGTAGTTTGGGATGTGTTGCCCAATTGGTAACTGGGGTTGGTTTACTCAGGTGGTGCATATGTTCATTCGTTAGGTGACTGCAAATCCATGGGATGTGTCTCGGGTGCCAGGTGGATCATCAGGAGGCTCTGCGGCTGCTGTTTCTGCTAGGCAGTGTGTCGTGTCACTGGGAAGCGATACTGGTGGAAGTGTAAGGCAGCCAGCATCATTTTGCGGCGTTGTTGGATTGAAGCCAACATATGGACGCGTCTCAAGATATGGACTGATGGCGTATGCATCGTCACTTGATGTTATTGGCTGCTTTGGTTCATCAGTTGCTGATACTGGGATTCTTCTTCATGCGATTTCTGGCCATGATAGACTTGATGCCACGAGTAGTAAGCGAGTAAGGGACTCTTATACCATTGTTTTTTATGTACTCTTATGGTCTTCTGCTTACTTGCAAGGGATCCAATTATGATCTTAATTTGTACCCCCTGATATTTTCCAAACCAGTCACTCATGAAGAGAATTAATTGAGTTCTATGTGTAGTAAGGGATTGAATTTATGCAATTTGTCTTATTTAGTATACCTGACAGTAGTTTGGCTAGTTCCATTTGAAGATTTATCATGTATGGTGGAAGCAAGAAGCTAATCTTCTGAGTATGTGCTGTGTGTTAATGTTTTGGTTTTAAAAGAAGACTTGTTGATCTGAATGTACTGATGTAGAAGACTTCAATATTAGATTATTGTGTGACATGCATTTTGTTGGGTGTCATGTAAATGATGTAATGTTATTGCTTTTGGTGTTCTATTTTAATTTTGTAAAATGTTTTCTCAGGAAGTTCCAGATTTTGCATCTCAATTTGCTTCCATAAATTTGTTGGAATCTAAACCATTGAAGGGACTGAGGGTTGGTGTGATACGTGAAACTCTTGATGAAGGTGTTGATACTGGAGTAATTTCTGCAATTCGTGGTGCTGCTTCACATCTAGAAGAACTAGGATGCTCTGTAACAGAGGTCTACTTTTGTTATTTATATTCATTACAACCTCTGTCTACTCAAACTCCTCTAGTTCACTCCATAAGTGTATGCATATCCTTTTCATGTCTTTACAACCTTCTGTAAATATTAAATTGCAGATCTCATTACCATCTTTCTCCCTTGGGTTGCCTGCCTATTATATTCTTGCATCATCTGAATCATCCTCCAACTTATCTCGTTATGATGGTGTCAGGTAATATGCGGCGAGATTTCTATTCTACATTGATGTTTGTATCTATGATTTATGAAAAGTATTCAGATAAAATCTTCTTGCACCTACAAAGTAAAAGAACACTTTAAATACTTGAGAATCAGATAATTCTAAATTGAATCACACACACACACACATGCATGCAAATATATAAATATATGTGTAGAGAGAGAAAGGGGACCTATTACAAGATTTTTTTTTTTTTAGCAGGGCAATTGTTCTGAAAAGACCGATTACCCAGGTACTGTTAATAATACCACTTACAGAAATGAAAATCCATTAAAAGAACCCCCAATAACTTATTGGGCACTGTACAAAACATTTGAGATACAGGAAAGACATTCCACAATCTGACAAAAAGGGAGCAAAGTTTTATAATTTCAAGACTAAGTATAAATATAGAAAACTCAATATATATGAGGCCCTTTGGCAATATAGTATCTCCTTTGAAAATGGAGGAAAGGCATTCTGAAATATCAATTGCTAATTCTCTCTACATGTAGTACATTAGAATTGTAGATAAGCAAGTACCTATCAAAAAAAGAAAATAATTGTAGATAAGCAAGTGAATTCTAATCTTTGTTATCTATATCAATATCCAGGTATGGGAACCAAGCTGTTGCTGACGAGCTAAACTCTCTTTATGGGGATTCTCGAGCTAAAGGATTTGGTCCTGAGGTACATGAACTTTTTAGGTGGCTAGTCAGAAACTCTTTTTATGCTATAATTTTGCTTGGGTTGTGAAGATCTCATAAATAGGCACCTAATACTGGACTTCATCAGCTAGGTAGCCTTTAAAGAAATTCTATATTAGACTTTTAATGGGTCAGCGGTTTTGAAGAAAACAGTGTCTACATGTTTGCAGGTCAAAATGAGAATTCTTATGGGAACATATGGCCTTTCTGCTGGTTATTATGATGCATATTACAAGCGTGCCCAGCAGGTACTACAATTATTGTGCTATGTGTTTTCATTTATGAGGTGTGATTTGTCTCTTACCTGGTTAAGATAATTTGATGGTCAGGAGGCACCCTATATTAGAACTTCTCATGCGTTCCAATTTCATATATTGAAGAAAATGGGAAATCTGACCCATTGTACCAGGGAAATCATAGGCTTATCTGATGTCAATCTTGCTATCTTTGTGCTTCTAATGACTATAATCTTATTATTACAGCAATGATTCTGGAATTTCTAATCATATAAAATTGATAATCAATATTATAAATCTTTGTCGATTCTTTTTAAGGCTGATATGTTTTTGACATGATCCCCTTAAAGCTTTATGGTGTCCAAGAAGAAATTTATGATTGTAATAGTGTTTTAGGTGAGGACCATAATACGGAAAAGTTTCAAGACAGCACTTGATGAAAATGATATTCTAATTTCACCTGCTGCTCCATCTGCTGCTTATAAGATAGGTATGCTGATTCCATCTTTTGTTTTGGTTGTTAATAGTGTGTTTCTTTCAGTGGATAACCCAATTGCTTGTCATGTTTACAGGTGAGAAAATAGATGATCCATTGGCAATGTATGCAGGCGACATCATGACTGTGAGCGTTTTAAAACTGCTTTGTGTGCTGTTTTTTTTTTTTTTTCAATAAATATTTTTTTCTTCTTGTTCATTTTTGCCTGCTCATTCTCCTTCGATAGATAAAGAGGGAGAATATATCTTGATTTATTTCTTGAGTAATGTATTCAATGGAAGTGAAACATGAAAAAGACCTAAACTAGATTTGTAATAACAGAAATTGGAATTTTTGTCAGGATTTAATTGCCAATAGTGACCTAGGATGAGGTTATGATAAAAAAATTTATTTCTAAAGTCATTCAACTGTGGTTAAAAGGAGAAACAGTGTCAGGTCAGTGCTCTGACCCTAAGTGGAGTGGGAAGGAACTACAAGGTGCATGTAACTGATGCTAATATTTGATGGTTGAGATGTATGCTCATCCTCTTCCCTCGTGAGATTTGAAATCTCTATGCAAAATGGTAGGAGCCAGTGGCTCTACCTTGGCAATTTTCACCAGTTATCTCAAACCTTTATGTTTTGTTGCATGAACAATTTGCTGTTCTTAGTGCGCAAGGAATTGAATGACATACATAATGTGTGATCTTGAATATCCTATAGCCTTCTGCTTCTGGAAATAGGCTCTGGGACTTGAAGCACAGTTAAATTTCAATTTCTTCTAGTTTGCCTCCGTGTTTTGATTTGCATATGGCTCTTGAGTTAAATAGGTTGTATGTGTTTGAATTATCATGTTGAATTATTAGTGACAAGAACTAGTCACAGGTTTTTTTTCGAAGCTATTTTGTGTCTGGTTGAGCTTTTATTACCCAATTTTTGGCACCTACAAGGACCACAACCAAACTCCATGTATAACCTTTTTTCTACATTTTTTTCCTCTCAGATAGTGACTTTTTTTTTTTTTTTTTGTCAATACAGGTCAATGTTAACTTGGCAGGGCTACCTGCATTGGTTTTGCCTTGTGGATTTGTTGAAGGGGGAACGGCAGGCCTTCCTGTTGGTCTTCAGATGATTGGTGCAGCATTTGATGAGGTACTGAAAACTTGTGTTGCAATAGATATTTTAATATTAGAATTGCTGCATAGTCCAACCCTGTTCATGTCCATTTTGCAAGAGAGATGGGTGACAACCTGCTAAAGTTTTTTGGTAATTTAATTTTTTGAGGAGACGTAAGAGAGGAGTAAAGTTTAACTATACATTTTTTTTTTAATTAAAAACATAAAAATAAAAATAAGAACGAGATAATATAGAACCATGAAGAAAATACTTTCTATAAAGTTGGATATACTTTGGCATCAGCATGCTCCTGATGGATCAAAATGATCCCACTCAATAATTCCAACTACTTGTAAAAATGCGTATTCTAAAGGCATCCAATTGCATCTTCACGTTGGGTAAATTTTAAATGGCTGATATCAAGATTCTATTCGATAATGTTTGCAGGAAAAGTTGCTCAAAGTTGGTCATATCTTTGAGCAGACTCTTCAAAATTGCAGATTTGTCCCTCCACTGATAGAAGATGACGCTGCATGGTAGCTACCAATGATCTTTGATGAGGATAAAGACAATTTGTAATGCCATTGCATCCATTGATTGGAGAATTTTGAGTCATCATCAATTTGCACATGACAGTATTCAGACCCAGCAATGCCTAGATAAACTTCTGATGAAGTATTTTAGTAGTGGTAGGCAAAGAATTAGACAAAAATCATGATTTTGCCAAATGTTCTTCGACGATGAATAAAAAAAAAGGAACAAAAATAGATCAGCCCCTTATCCATGTTACCATGAACCTTGAAAATGTTCACTGTTTGAAATTACAGCGTTATATGTAAATTAAGTCAGATTGAATTTTGTTCACCAGCTTCACTACAAATGATATCAAACATGCTAGGTGTGTTATCTTGTCTGGATTTAGGGTTCTAACACGAATCAAGTTGCTTGTGAACAGTTGAGTTCTATTTGTTAAAATGTTTGTCCAAGCTTATTAACTAAATGAGCTCAAATTTTTCAACAACAAAAAAACTCAAATTTGAAACAATTTGCTTAACAAATTAAGTTTGAACATACATAAACTCGACTCAGATATGTTTAAGAATGCCTTCCCTAATTAATGTGTGCAATTTAAAGAAATTTTTGGCAAAAATTACATTTTAATGGAATGTAAATGATTAATTAGCCAATTTTAGAACATGTTTGGATAGCTAATAGAAGATAAGATACAATTTTAAGCAAAAATATCAAGTCAACCTAAATCAACTCTACAGAGTTAGTCAATTATCAAGCCTAAAAACTTTGTACCTCTTAAGCTCGAATCCAGCTCAAGCTCAATAACAATTTCGTTGCTCTTAAGCTCGAAGTCAGCTCTAGCTCAATAACAAATGAGGTTAATTAAGTTAAAACACCTCGATGCTTAATTTAGCTTAGCTATATTTCTTTTTCATCTCAAATCCTAATTTCGATGTAAAATGCAGTATTTCAGAAATCATTATCATTAACAGTTACAAAATAATAATTGAGAAGTAGATGAAAGTTTTATAAATGTAAGTCCCAAACCCACAATTGTTTTTTGAAACCATTTATGGAACTGATAAGGAGAACTTTAATCACTAGTTAAAACCAACATCCATCTCTCTTTAAACAAACAATGTGTGACAACTAACAAACATACAGTCGAAGGGAAGAGTATATTGTACTACTTGGCAACAGGCAAATATGGAGTTGACTTTTGGTAGTTTCAATTTACAACTTACAATTTACAAATCTCGAGTTTTGAGACTCCAGTTTATTGAAGGAACTCGACTCGAGTTCTAAGCTGATGTGGATAAATAATTCACATGGAACATGAGTCTATAAAGCGAAAAGAACAAACATAAAGAAGAAGAAAGCAAACCAAACAAAGAACAAAGAAGAAAGCAGAAGAACAAAAAAGAAAGAACAAGAAAGCATAAAACAAAGAAGAAAGATCCAGGAATCTTGTATTTGTCTATTGCAAGAACTAAGACTCCAATTCCACATGGATTTTATGTTCAACTCTTGCCACAGCTTAAAACTTGAGTTTTAAAGACTCGAGTTCCTTCATTGAATTTGAATCTCTAAGACTCAAGATGCTACTTTTGTGTAAAATAATTTGCAAAATCTGCTAACTAATGAAATTGTTAATTAATTCATGATTAAAAAAAAAAAAAACGCTTACAAACCCTTCACCCTTGAACACTTGTTTAAATTAAAAAATAATAATAATAATAACAACAACAACAAAACAATAAATTAGTTACAAACCCCGCCACCAGGACTTACCTTCCGCGTACGTTAGCACAAACCATATTCTTTTTTTTCTTTTTGTCTTTTTTGGGTTAAGTAAATTAACACGTAATGGGTCCCACTTCCTTTTTTTTACACTTCCCACTCCCACGCCATAATATATAATTACGAAACCTCTACCTCAAAAATATCATCGTCCTCCTAGATCCGGCGCACGTTAGCAAAATTCTGTTTTTCTTTTTTAGTTTAAAAAAAAGTCAGATTATAATCCAACGGACTCTTCTTCCTCGGCGATTCTCTTCTCCGACTTCGATTACTTTGTCAGTTCCCAAAATCCCTCATGCAATTCGCTTTCGTTTAGATCTAATTCTTTTTTTTTTTTAGTTAATATATATATATATATTTTTAATCGAGGAATTCACATATTTTTATTTTGGATTTTAATATCTACGATCTGATTCTCTTTCCTTCTCTCCCAATTATTTTTTTTTTCTCTTAATTTGCTTTGTGTACAATTTTGAAAGTTTTTTTTTGTTTTTTTTTTGAGAAATTGTCTTGGGGAGTTTGGAGCTTATATTTTGCTTGAGAATCATGGAAAGTTAGAAACTTTATCAGAAGTTTTCTGATTGAGCTGCTGAGAAAAATCAGAAGAAAAAAGCTCAACTTTTTGTTCTGCAATGGTTAATTGAATTATTCATTTATTAG
The DNA here is from genome assembly GCA_030820535.1 of Quercus parvula. Classification (NCBI taxonomy): domain Eukaryota; kingdom Viridiplantae; phylum Streptophyta; class Magnoliopsida; order Fagales; family Fagaceae; genus Quercus; species Quercus parvula. Next base: position 44,546,502 of record JAUAME010000004.1, read on the forward strand.
AAAAGAAAGAGAAGGATATATATAAGACTTCAAGCTCCAACTTTTGTTTTAAGAAAGCTCTATATCAAGTTGAATTCAGTTATTTGATTGTGATTTTGAGTTAATTTTGTTTTATTTGGGTTTACTTCTTTGAAGATAAACTATGAAAATTGATTGAATTGCCCTTTGTACTCGCTTGTAGTGAGGAACAAGAAGAGATCAAAGATATGCCTCATAGAGAGATTGTAGTGAATGGAAGGAAAACACCTCCATCACTAGTTGATCTTTGCGTTAATACCGCGATAGATAATTTAAGGTACCTTGGAGATGTTGGTGAAACGGATCTATATCTTCTTGATCGGATTTTACCACATTGTACACTTGACCAATTGATGCACATCGAGAAGTCTTCACAAGTAGGAATTGCTGCAGTTAATCTTTGTCATTAGTTATTACTATTTTTTTTCTGCTGTACTTAAGCGGGAATGTTAAAATGTGTTCTTTTAATTAATTCTCTTGTAGGGAAGAGATCTAAGTCAAGTGACTGACAATTTGTGGAAGAAATTTTACGAAAAGCAGTTTGGTAAAGAAAAGACAGAGGAAGTAGTAAGGAGGATGGTAAAAAGTAAGAGGACATTTAAATGGATACAATTGTATGAGGTAATTTTCTATATTTCACTCCTTCGGTTGATCTTTTTTATAGTTCCTATTGTTAGACGCAGTTTTCTTTTGTAGGAAGGTAGGTCGGTCCTATTTGTAACAAATGCAAATTTTGCAAACTATTTGTTGTGTTATAAAATGTACTATTAAATTTGTGTGACTTACTTGCAGGCAAAATTGGAATACATTGCTGAGCAGGAGAAGGAAGCAGCTGCTCGATTTAAGCAACGATACGAGAAAATTGATGCACGTATGTTCTCTCGATGTCAAGGATTCTAATGTTTACTTCTGTTATTTCCTTGTGATCGTATTTTATGTTTTACATTGCATGCTTCAGTACATATGATGTGCTTCTTAAAAGGTTGTGTCACAGTTGTAATTTTATATTATCTCCCTATTATTGCTTTGTCCATGTTGATTTAGTTGTGACCTTTTTTTTTTTTTTTTTTTGGATAAGTGATTTAGTTGTGACCTATGTTGCATTTTTCTTCATTTTCATATACAAACTGAGTTTTGTTTCCATTCCATCATCTATCAATCCTTTCCTGTGTCATATTTACCAAACATTGAGCCAGTTGGTCAGCCTAGAGAGACAAAAAGAGTTCCTTGGTTTATTGAACCCCCAGCCACCACCCTGAACCTCCTCCGCTGCCGGCTGGCACCACTTTTGGAGGTCCCATTGGATGTAGGGGCAGTAGTAACTCAGGCCATCCCAATGTATTTTGAAAAAGATTCCAGTTTGCAAATGTGTATTTTTAAATAAATCCTGAAATATTTTGGGACAAGTTTTAGTTTAGTGTTTCTCATGTTTGGATATCGGTAACAATCCTATGTACCTTCAATTAATGGTTATTTAAGTTATTTCACTGGCAGACTTATTTTACTGGGAACTCCATTTTAGGATTTTTTTTTTTCCAAATAAGTAATAAAATTTTATTAATGATGAAAATCATTTCATGGTAACAATTGAACTCCGTTTTAGGATTTTCTATAGCCAATGAGCTCCAACTCAATTGACACTTCTTTTACAACAATGGGTGGAGGGTAAGGTCATGGGTTTCAAATCCACTAGGTGCTTATGTAACTTACTAATAAGAAAGAAAAGAAAAGATAGGATTCTATATAAACTTGATATCTTGGAATCTTATTCTTTCGCTATGCTTAAGATTACCAAAATACTTAGTATGTGTCCCTATGAGGTGCAGGGATGTAGGTCAATGATCCTGAGTAAAACCACAAACGATATCTTTTAGGGGGATAAATGATAGGAAATGTCAAATGAATGTGTCCTTTTTAATCACCTCTTGCACCTAGATCACTTGAGGCAACAAGGAAAATATAGTGAGATCACATGGAAGTTCTACGCTACAACTTACTGCAGAATATTGAGATAGAAATATTAGAAGGTGAGCAAAATATTGAGTCCTTGAGAATCTTCGTTCACACTTATTTTCAATTACAAGCATTTTCAAGGTTCTATCTTCTTTCTGTCCATGTTGCTTTGTAATATTTAAATCCTATGAAAATTTAATTCTGTGAATTTTTATACATTGTTTACTAGTTAAGTTCCTGGCTATTATTTTGTGCACATAAGAAATTCTTATAAGGTTTTCAACTTTTGTAGGAAAACAAAGTCGGCAAGTTCAGATTTGCACCAAAGTTCCACCTTCAAAAAATAAAAGAGGCTTTTTTGGAGGTAGCCTTTTTATTTCGCTGTGCTGATGTTGTTCAAGGAGTTCAGCAATCTATTTATATAAACTTGGGCAAGTTAAAGCCCCATGCTGAAACTTAAATGCTGAAGAGGATAATAGTTAATTTACTTTTGACAATTCTCTGTAGGCAGTGGACCTGGCTACAATGTTTCAAATGTGAAGAGCAACTTGATGAAGAAGTCAAAAGTAGATTATCTTAACAGGTAATCTTGTACGGAAAGTTCCTCTTGAAATTTTGTATCTACAGAAGGTGGAAAAAAAACAATTAACTCATAACCTACAGTGTGCAAATTAATTGTGTAATATTTTCTTATCAAAAAAGTATATACATCTAAGAAAAGAGTACTGGACAGAGGGAAAGGAATTACACCCTTGCTCTGGACTAGAAACGTAGGTTTTGAGGCATCCGGGACTTTTTTCTTTGATAAGTGACTGGTAAAGTACACACCTTTACTGGTGAGGGACATACCTTTGATAAGTGCCAAAAAAATCATTTGATGATTTTCAACCTTCATTTGAAGGCATTCTCTTATATTTCTTTGACACTTGTGAAAAACAATAAATTCTATTTTTCATCATCTCTATTGAAATGGTAAAAACAAAATTATATGGAATTGGTAGATCTGCAAAGTATGCAGTTCTACTCATTGGGAATACGTTTTTTGGTAGGTCTGGATTATTTCCTTCAAAGTTTCATGTTAAAAAAATTTGGGTTCTTATTAGGGCTTGTTGATTTGCTCTCAAGATTTCCTATTCTTGAAACAAGTTTTTCTCAGGGTATTTACTTTTTCTTTCTTTCCTTTTGAACAGTAATGAGATGAAAAATCGTGCAGCTATGAAGAGAATGGCCTCCCAGACCCAGAGGAACAGTGGGTAAGAGTCTCGGTTGGCATTATTCTAATAATGTGTATAAGAAGCTAAATATTGATGCATTTCCAGCTCTTATTCTACTGCTTCTTGTCCCTACAGTTGTAGCTCTTCCATGATGAGACCAGCTCAATTTAAAGGAAAAGATTCTGCTTCAACTTCTAAACCTTTGAAGCCCATAGGTAGAAGATTTTAGAAGCATGCCTTGTGAGTCTTGGCATTGCTATGGAGACAGCTATCTTGGATGGTATCCTTGCTCAAGCTTTGCAACATTTTTACTCCTATTTAGCTCCGTTTCTAAACTATCTGGGATTCAATCTTCTCTAGCCAGGCTATCATGCTTTTCCTTGCTTGTACTTGTTCTTTTTACCCTTTATTACATCCCAAGAAGGAATATTTTGTTGTAATATTTCTTTTAATACAAAGTGGTAACAAAATTAAGATTTGTGATCTTGATTTTTGTAATTTGATGTGCTTTCTTTTTGGCAAATGTAGTAGCTCTATATCATATAATTATATGCAAGTGTCAAGAGTTTGTACAATCAGCTGTTGTGTGCAATACAGTTCACTCTTCATTTTCTATTTGGAAGTGGTTGAGGGTTCAATTAAATGGGAATCCTTATTGACAATGGGAGAGAGGCAAAATGTGTTCTGTCTTTGATCCAGAGACAGCAAGCAAGATTTTGTACCTTCTCATAACCAAGGATCATTGGATTTAATTGAATGGAAAACTACTGTGACCGCATCATCTTTGAAGGTGAAGCCGGTAATGTTCTAAACCCAATACATATCGACTCTAGCCCAGCTGGATCATCTCTTCCACTAAGGTGACATCAAACCCCACTGTTAGTGGGTTGAAGTTATGGTCTCTCCCATGTAATCAAGCCCCTATATTCAGCAGCCCATAATCTGGATGGGTCCTTTTTTTGGTAACAGAATCAGGGCTCATCTCCATTTATCATCTCCTACCCTCTATCCTTCAAACAGAGAGGGAAGATGGTATGGTCCCTTAGTTTTTCCTTTATACTAGTCAAGTTGCAACTGGGATTCCTTGTAATTACTTATAAACTCAAAATCTAACTAGTGAACACCCAATGTGTGACTCCGCACATGTCCGCACAACACACATTTAACAATCTAATACGCACAATTTGGGGTATAACAAATGAAGACTTCCTGTAGAAATTTAGGTATTTTTACCAGCTCTATCACAAATCGCACAGTATGGGTAGAAGAGAAAGGAGAATGGAAGAGTTTCCTCAATACTTTTTTCTATATCTTTCGATTTTCCTTTTCTCCTACTGTTTCTTAACTTTTCCTTTACTTGGGTAATTGATATTCAAAATAAACAGCAGCTAAATCGTTGGAGCTCTTGTAAGTGCTCCAAATGCTTTTTTCTAGATCTTTCAATTATCCTCTTCTTTTACTGTTTCCCTAACTTTCCCTTTACTTTGGACTGAGTGGTTATGGACTGAGCTTGAACACTTAGGGTGTGTTTGTTTGGGGGTGAAATAGGATGGATGAAAAAATTTGGAGAAAAAAAGGAAAGGAAATTTTTTTTGGAATGTTTGGTTGGGTGGGGAGAAAGGAGAATGGAAGAGTTTCCTCAATACTTTTTTCTATATCTTTCGATTTTCCTTTTCTCCTACTGTTTCTTAACTTTCCCTTTATTTTGGTAATTGATATTCAAAATAAGCAGCAGCTAAATCGTTGGAGCTCTTGTAAGTGCTCCAAATGCTTTTTTCTAGATCTTTCAATTATCCTCTTCTTTTACTGTTTCCCTAACTTTCCCTTTACTTTGGACTTAGTGGTTATGGACTGAGCTTGAACACTTAGGATGTGTTTGTTTGGAGGTGAAATAAGATGGATGAAAAACTTTGAAGAAAAAAAAGAGAAAGAAAACTTTTTTGGAATGTGTTTGGTTAGATGAGGAGAAAGGAAAATAAATTGTGGGGCCTAAGTCTTTTCTCCCCGGGCTCACAAAAAAGTTTTTTGTTCAAAATTGGGAGAAAATTGAAGAGAGAAAATGGGACTGTTTAATGGACAAAAATGCTCATGTGCACTTGCACATGGGCTTCGTCCACGTTTGTAGCCTTAACTCTTTTTTTTTTTTTTTTTTTTTCATTTGCACATACACAATTTTTTTTTGGCTAAATAAATGTGTTACTTTTTTTGTTTTATTTAATGATGACATAATTGGGTGATTGCTTTTTTTTTTTTTTTGGTTGTTTGTCACTTTTTTGTTTTAATTAGGCATCATTTTTTAATAAGGGTATATGAGTAAATTTATGTAAATTTACTTTTTCATCCCTTCACTTTTTTACTCTCAACTAAACAAAAATGAAGGAAATTAAATTTTTTTCTATCCCCCCACTTTTCCATCCCTCTAACCAAACAAACCCTTATGTTGGACCTTGACATTAATGACATCTCAATCTAAACGATTCTAAACCTATGTGCATTGTGTGAAATTGAAGCTTCCTGAGCCAACTAAAAACCTTCTTTATATACATAAGGAAGTTGGTTGATCAATATAAAATTAGTCATAAAAACATTATTGTTGTGATTTAACATTGTGGCACATATAATGTTTTCTTCAAAAAGTATTTGGTCTCTACATTCTTTTGTTTGATTTTATGCAATGCGTTTGACGATCACCTTGTGCCATTGCTTTGATCATCAACTTTTTCTATCAACAGTTCATACATCCTCTGTTATTTCATGTTCATCGATTTATTGAATTGTTCATCGATTTATTGTATTGTTCATCGATTTATTGATATTGTGGATTTTGAATTCATGTACGAGGGATTTTCAAACATGAGTAAATTAGGTTACTTTATGAAGCTTTTTGAGGATATCTTCTTAAATTAAAGTCGCAGGCATAATTGATCATTGTTCAATTTCCTTACGAGCAGTCACAAACGGCTAAGCTCAACTCAATCACCCTATGCGTATGAAATATGAATGCAAGCTTAGGTAGAAATCTTAGTCATGTCCATGATCTAATGTAAAAATGGTCAACTAGAGTTTGTTTTTGTTGATTTACAACCTGTTTGGTTGGGGTGATTCGGGGGAGGATGGAAAAGGGAGAGAGGGAAATAGGGGAGGTTTTAAGTTGTTTGGTTGGAAAGGGAAAATGGGAGGGATTTTGGGAGGACCTATAAGGGTCTGTTTGGTTGGAGGAGTGGAAAAGTAAGAGAATGGAAAAGTGGGAGGATATAAAATATTTAGTTTTCTCTCGTGTGTATTTGGTTGGAGGGGTGGAAAAGTGGGAGGGTGGAAAACTCTTTTGTTTGGTTGAAAAGAAAAGTGAGATGATAGAAAATGTAGTTTATATAAATTGATTATTATACCCTTGTTATATAATAGGTAAGAAATAGATTTATTTGTACTTATTAAATAATATAAAATTTACCAACAATTATATTTTTCAATGAGAAGTGTTACGTCTACAACATTTTTTGCAATATTTTCACAACAAAGTTTATGTGAAAAGTTGTTACTAGTTCTAATTTGAATCCAACACCGAAATTATTTTTTTACTCACTAATATTAACTAATAACAATCCGTTACTTAAAATTTATTGTGAAAATATTGTGATAATATTTCTCAATTAGAATTCTTTATTCATTATATTATTTCCCCTTTTTCCTACCTTCATATCATACATACGTTTTTCTTCTTTTTTTTTCTTTTTTTTTTTCTCCTCCACACATTGTCCTTCCTTATCCCTATCCCCCTTCTTTTATCTTATCCTTGTCTCCTTTCTTTTTTATCTTCTTCCTCATTTAGATGAAGTAGTATGTGATGCCCCAATTTGATTGATTGTGTGATGTGTGTGGGTGTGTGATGAGCCCCATATCGGGTATTTACTGGGTTGAACTGGGCTTTATTAACAACTGTAAGGAGTCTCAATTGTGACTAGTCCTTTTGAGGTATAGCGCAGATGTGGCTAGCGCAGATGTGGCTAGCGCTTTTCCTTGGGTCGTTACATATGGTATCAGAGCCGGCCCGGTAATCCCGTGTGGGTTCAGAGACACTACCCCACAAAGTGGGCCCTAACGAGGACGTTAGGGATTTAAGTGGGGGAGATTGTGATGCCCCAATTTGATTGATTGTGTGATGTGTGTGGGTGTGTGATGAGTCCCACATCGGGTATTTACTAGGTTGAACTGGGCTTTATTAACAACTGTAAGGAGTCTCAATTGTGACTAGTCCTTTTGAGGTATAGCGCAGATGTGGCTAGCAATTTTCCTTGGGTCGTTACATAGTAAGCTCTCATTCTCTTCCAGCGCTCTCTCTCAGTTCTTTTTTTATTTTTTTATTTTTTATACTTGGCTCCTGTGCTCTCATTCTCTCTCTTTTTTTTTTTTTTTTCCTTCAGTACTCTCTCTCTCTCTCTCTCTTTTTTACTTGACTCCACTCTCATTCTTTCCTTTTTTTTACTCCAGCGCTCTCTCTCTCTGTTCTTTTTTTTTTCTTGATTCCAGAATGGGGTATTACAGTAAAACTGCATTGAGGCAGTTTTCTCCCCTTGCTTTTCCTCCTGATTTGGGAGGAAAAAATTTGTGGGCCCGGGAGAGAAATTTTTCTCCCGGGTTTTCCACCCCTCCTGTTTTCCTCCCATTGCCAAACAGAGGAAAACCCATTTTTCTACCCCATTTTCCTTCCTATATTTTCCACCCCTCCTAAAATCCATCCAACCAAACACAGTGTAAGTGTTTTATCCCCAAGTCCACCAAAAATGAATCCCCCAGATTTAGGGAGAAAAAAAAGGGCTTAAAAGCAAAGATGAATTTCGCCCTTATTATAAAGTTGCGCCACGATTCATTTGGGATTTTTTATTTGCTTTTTTAATATTTTATTTTAACCAATTTAATTAATCACATTTTGCTTCTAAAAGAAATAATCACATTTTTTATAATATAAAAATAAATTGACAGAGAAAGAAGATAATATAAAGTAATAATTGTGTTGTTTCACTTTTATAATGTGTCTAATTATTTCTTATATACTACATAATAGGAACATAAGAGTAAATTAAAACAAACTACCTTTTCCAAGCTTTCATTTTTCTTCTCAACTAAACAAATAAGTTTTTCATTCTTCCACTTTTCCATCCTCCCAACCAAACACATATGATGGAAAACTAAATCTTTTCTATTCCCCACTTATTCATCCCCCAACCAAACAAAGTATTAGTGTTCTCTTAAAGAAATGCATTGGCTCGTAGAATATCAAATAGCAAATTCATCAAAATCAGATACCGTTCTTCAAGGCATAGCATTTTTCAGTGGACTGTCCTTCCTTTTGATTACAGTGGTAGTACTATTCTGGAGCATTTATCAGTGGAGTGTCCTTCCTTTTGATGATAGTGGTAGTACTGTTCCGGATCATAGAACTTTGGAAATGAGCTTGATGGAGGCTTTGGATTAACCGGGTCTATCACTTCTTTGATGAAACATAAAGTTCCTAAAGAATATGGTATAGTGACTAGTCATTGAGTTTCTCATTGTTATGAAAAATGGAGAAGTGAAAAGTATTGTTCAACTTGGATGCTAGAAATAATCATGTAGGTAAGATTGAAGTGAGCAGAAGATGGTAATTGGAAAAGAATTAAACTTAAGGATTTTTTTCATTCGCCTTAAATTTGGCATCTGTAATCTCACTTTGCTGGCAGAGAGTGAACTTCACAAAATCATATTAAATATATTTTCAAAAGGGAACTGTTCAAAATGATTACATCAATTCGGCAATTTCTCATAGTCTCAGAATCTAAAATTTTAACCTTTGCATACTAGTTGAACATAAGCCAGCATACTTTGATGGATAGAGGTTTAAAAGAAAAAGAAAAAAACTGAAGAAGGGTGTGGAGAATATAACCTGCTTGGCCTTGTTCAACAACATCACTAGCTCTTCTTTGCTCTTTCTGCTTGAGCTTAACACCAATCCCATTTCTATATTTGTATGAGAAAGAGAGAGAGCATACACATTGATAATTCCTCAACCAATCATTTTCCTGCAATTCCATCTCTTTAGTTTAACTACTTCAAAATTAAATACTGCACTTATTTATTGTCGTGGGTATATTACATCTTGAGTAACAACTCTAGCATAAACATACCCTAATATTGAAAAACAGATTTTTTTGTACTTTGGGCAATTTTTGCTAATAATTTTGTTACGTGGCAAAAATGCAAACATATTAGTTAAGTAGCATTTTGAATTTTAGAGACTCAAGTTTATAAAGACTTGAGTTCTAAAAGGTGGCAAAGCTGATGTGGCATAAAATTTACATGGAACTCCGTGGAACTAGAGACTTGAATTCTTTCTGTAAAGTTATGGCTTTTACATAACATTTATGTTGACTATATTCCATAACAAAAAGTGTTGTAATAACATTAATTTATTTCCTTGTATTTTGTGAGATTTAATTGTAATGAGTTTAATCTTAAGTGGTGAAGATTTGATCTAGACAGTTAAAGGTCACATGAGGAGCACATGTCGAAAGCTGAAGAGTCAGTGTATCTCACGAGTAATCTCGCAACTTGGCCAACCCACGAGATACTCTAACTAGTTGGATTTTAAGTATGACTTTCCTACCCTTCACCCACACTATATATACCTCCATTACCCACAAAATTAAAAAGAGGCTATTCAGATAGAAAACCCTATAAAGGTTTCTACAACATCCACCATTTTAGAGAGAGCTATTCATCCTTAAGTGAGAATTCATTTGTAGTATCTCCTTTTTCCCCTCTGTCATAGTCATACATTGAGAGGAGATTTGTATGCAATCATAACTAATACTCATTCAGAGTGTAGAGAGTGTTTTGGAGCTTGGGAAGCACTGGGTCTTTGCCAAAATAAGCAGGTGAGGCTTGGCAATGCAATCGGGCAATATTGCGGGATCTGAGAAGCTAATGAAGACAAGATTCCTAGAAGTCCGTTGGTAGCTGGAGCTAGGAGGACTCAAGTACTTTGGGTAGATTAGATTTGGAAGGTTTTTTTGTATCCTTGTTCTCCAATTTATTCACTAGTGGACCATTTCGGCTCGGAGGGCCACAGAGAGGTTTTTACGCCAAGTTCTTTAGTTTTCCTCTTCGATAACACATCGTTGTATTTTCTTAGATTTGAGTCTTTTCCCTACTGCCCTTTACCTTTTAGCACTGCATCTATTTGTTCATCCATACAATTGTTGAATGCTTTGATTAATTAATTTGCTCATCATGTATATTTTGCATTAAGTGTGTTAAGCTTAAAATTAATCAAGTCGTAATTAAAATTAGGGGTCTAAACAAGCTCTAGTCATTTAGATTATCGAGCTTTCACTTTCAATTAACAAAATTCATAGAACACAACATGCATAGAACACAATTCAACAAAAATACACCTTCAGGTTCTCAAATTTTCACATAAACACGAACCCATCCACATCTCACCCGCAAAACCAACAAAAAACAAATTCAAGTGCCACCACCTCATCCTCGATTCATGAACCTCATAGCCTCCTCCTCATAAATCCGCTACCCGCATGCCACCTAGAGTTCCATAGGGTACCAGATCAGATATAAAGAGGGTCCTGGGTTTTGACCAAGAGAGAGCGAGAATGAGACAAAGCGGGAGAGAAGAGAGAAAGCTTCGGCCTGGTGTTTGTGCTCGAGCTCAATAAGTAAGCTTCAGCCTTGGAGGCCAAATTTAGGCTTGATCTAAAAAGCAAAAGAGAGGTTCATAAACCTCATCCTCAATCCACGAACCTCACAGCCTCTTCCTCACAAACATGCTACCCGCATGCCACCTAGAGTTCCATAGGGTACCAGATCATATAAAAAGAGGGTCCTGGGTTTTGATAAGGGGTTTTGACAAGAGAGATCGGGAACGATATAGAGCAAGAGAGAAGAGAGAAAGCTTCGGCCTGGTGTTTGTGCTTGAGCTCAATGAGTGAGCTTCGGCCTTGGAGGTCCAATTTGGGCTTGATCTAAAAAGCAGAAGAGAGGTTCATAAAGAAGAAGAAATGATCGATTTAGGCTAGGATTAGATTTTTTTTCTCTTGGTTTTCTTTAAGGAACTCGAGTCTTAGAGTGGAATTTTTTTTTTTTTTTTTTCACATCAACTTTGCCACCTCTTGGAACTTGTGTTTTTGAGACTTGAGATGCTACTTAACTAATATGTTTGTTATTGGGACACATAACGAAATTGTTAGCAAAAATTGCCCAAAGAGCAAAAAAATCCTTGAAAAATATCGGCATGAAGCATAAAGCTCTATTGATTACAAGATTTGGCTTTAAACAAGGCTTTATTCAATATTTAAGTAGGCGAAATTTTTCATTGTTCAAAGTATCCATTCCAACAAGAGAACAAAAAAACATCCATTACATTGAAACCTTCGAGTCTGAATACTTTGACATTTCCCGTGCTATTTTTTGGCTGTCAATCTTCATAGCTGTCAATCTTCAGAAGTCACTAACTGATATTTTACTGTCTCAGGCATGCTTAAGGGCTGCTTCGTTTTTTGATTTCTGCAATCATCAAACAAACGAGATCAAAGTGTACAAGTCAATCACAATTTGAAGCTATATTAATTTTAGAAGTTTTTTTTATTTAACCTACATTGGAAATATTTATCCACAAATTAAGCCTCTCCCGAGCTTTTCCAGATTCATGTGTTTCACGAGCCAAAATTATCCCTTCACCCAAGGTGTTCACATGGCCACTAACCAACAAAGCTGCTGCTGCATTCATTATCTGTTCAAACATTTTGGTGATAATTAGATTTCTCAATCATAAGTAATAACCTATGACATTAACATTTTAATGAGAGCCAAACTGCCAAAGTGCTTACAAGCGCATCAGCAATGGACCCTTTTTGTCCTGATAACACACGCTTTAGAACCTCTGCATTATACTCTGGATCTCCACCTCTCAAGCTATCTAAAGTGCAGCGGGGAATGCCAAACTCCACTATCAAATAAACATTATGTCTTTATCAGTGAGTATAAAGAAATTGTTCATAACCATTACTACGTAGAACCTAATCAAAGATGAAAAAATAAAAATAAAAATTAGAAGGAAGATTCTCACCTGGATCAAATGAGAATCTCTCAATGTTTTTTGGAGTGACATCAAGGACTAACCCAGGTCCTGTATTCAAATCATTGATCTGTGACTAAGATGAGATTTAATAATATACTTAAACAGATAAACTATAAAAGGTATAAAGGGCACACCTCATCAAGATTGATAGGGCATCTTCATTTGTACACGTATTGATAGGGTTCTAGAAAATTTTAAATTATGCAATAGACTGAGGAAAAAATGTGATAGGACATAAATTGACAACATAAATTATGCAAAGGGCTCCTCTTTAGAAAGGTTCCCTACATTATCAAAAAATAAAAAGAATAAAAAATAAACCTAATGCTTTTTTTTTTCTTTTTCTTTTTTTACTGAAAAAATATGTTCTTTTTTGACATAGATAAGCAATGTTATATGCTATTCAAATACAAATAATAGTAATAATAATAATTTGGCACTAATAACTAATGCAAAATGTAAAGACATACAGTTTTGTTATTTGTAAATCTATGTAAATGGTTTGGGTCACTGAGAAAAATGACCAAGGCATGTAAAATGGGTTATGCCCGATCAATCTTGACGGAAGGCTGCCTCATCATAGTTTATCTCATAATTTAAAAATAGAGAGAGATAAATTTCAAATTCTACAATTGTAATAAGCGTACTTTAGCCTTTTTATTTTTATTTTAATGAGTATCTTACCTAGGGGACTCATTTCATCTAAACCCTCTGAGTGAACAACTAATGCTCTTTTCATGCCAAAGAGCTGCAGTGCTTTGGCCATTTTTAAGACCTATACAACAAATAGAACATAAAATGAGAGAAAAACTCACGACCACATATATGCAACTAATAACTTGAAAAGTGAACCCAACTACCCAAGCCCTTTAACAGTATATAATTGTGCATCAGTCTCCTTCTACATTAGAGAATACACAATGAAATCAATGTTCTATTCATGATGAAGTGATGACTGTAATCAATAAAAATATGAAACATAGTTGTGTTAGTTTGATTACATGCTCTTAAACTAAAACTATAGACTCATTTTTGCCACTATAAGTTATCTACCAGAAACAAACCATTGTAACTTTAGTACAATTTGAGATACTCCAGCACTATGTTGAGCTGATAAGCAAGTACAAAACACTTAAGAGTTTTCAGTCAATCATACATAATACATTAATGAACAATTCAGGCAAGACCCAATCAAAATAAAAATCCTTCGAATCTTACCAGCAATTACTCTATTGATTAAGAACCAATTAAATCATAACCTTATGTCTACTGAAACCATCTTGGAAAAAGAGTGACTACATTTGAAATAATGTAATATTCTATCACTTTCATTATGTAATTAGTTTCAAATATTTTAATCTTCAGGTGCAGTTAAAGAAAAAATGACAAATATCCTATGGACCTTAGCAACAACCCGTTGCTATGAGAAAAGTAAAAAAAAAAAAAAATGCTCATAGGCCTTCCTGTTGTTCACAAAGTTGGCATTTAAGTGATCTCAGGTGCATTGAAATTATTTTGAAACTTGTTAAAGAAAAATGCAATCTGTTTCATAAACCTAGAAAAAACTGAGAATCATACAGTGAAAGCAGTGAAGCTTGAATCATTGACCGTGCATACAAACAACCATGGTGCCACCTTCAGTTTATTGCTACAGGAACTTGATGAAAGAAAAAATTATTTTTATTTTTAGATGATAATTCTAATAAATCAGCTATTCTTGATGCAAATACTTACCAAGTCTTCCTTGTATACACCAACAACAGCAAAAGGCACTCTTGCTGGATTCAACATTGGACCCAATATGTTGAAAACAGTTTTTACTTTTAGCTTTTTTCTAACAGGGCCGACAATCTTCATTGCTGGGTGATATCTTGGAGACATCATAAACCCAATTCCTCCCTCGTTCACACACCTTGTCACCCCCTGAGTTAAAAAAAAAAACAATTATGAGAAATTGAATTAATATAGGCAAAAATCATTTGTTCACAATATTGGTACTCTTTTCATATTATATAAGTTTTTTATTTATTTTATTTTATATATATATATATATATATAAGTAAAGATGTTGACATAATAAACCCCAGCGTATAAGTTTTTTTTGTTCTCTGATAGATGTATTGCGTTCTTAAGGAAATAATATATGAAGAATAGGGCTTCAATTAGAGATAGCATCCTTCTTTGATTGCAAAATTATCACTATAACTTCTAGCCTGATATTTATTTCATAAATTGTCTATAAAGTCTAGTGCAGACAATTTATAATCTCCTAGTGGTCAGAATGTGCTTCTCACCACAAATGAAGCTGCTCTGAAGCATAGTCACTCACTAGCCATAATATCATTGGAGCATCAATTCAACTTCGAAAAACAAAATTAATTACACTAACCTCCGGATCCAAGTCATTAACTACTCCCAGTGCCTCTAATACATCAGCACTTCCACATGCGGAAGAACTTGACCTATTTCCTTGCTGAACACAAAACAATTAACCAATCACTATTTCATTCATTTATATCTCACTAAAGATCAAAGCATCAAAAGTAAAAGCAGAGGGATGCCAACCTTTGCAACTTTTGCACCACAAGCTGCAGCAAGTATTGAAGCCCCTGTGGAAATGTTCACCGTGTTTGCTCCATCACCACCAGTTCCAACAATGTCGACTGCATCAACCAACCCTTCTATCTTCACACTATGCTTGAGCATGGCCCTTGCCAACCCCACAACCTGTTTGAAAAATCATTAAAACCCCATAAAAATATTCACTTTCACTATCCTCCATTTTTTGAGATAGGTAGATAGTGGGAGGGAGGAGGTGCGGTTCAAACCACAGACATGATACACTACAAAGAATGCCAACTACCATTGGGTTATCACTTGAACCCCTCATTATCCTCCATTTGTTTCAAGATTAAGCATACTTCTATAGAAAAAAATTGAATTGACTCGAGTCCTTAAAAGGCATTCAGGCAAACAACTTGGGTGGGGTGGAATCAGAATTTATCAACTAAAAATCTATTAAGATAATTTTTTTTAAGTGTTAAGAAGCAGCTAGAATGCATGTCTTGAATATCATTATTTCGTGAAATTTCACTTTTATAGACAATTAAGTCTAATAGCCTATCTATCAATTCCAAGGGGTCGTACAGCATACTATAATTTTAAAATGCCAACTGATAAAACTCAGTCCAACAGAGCCCCAAAGAAGAGAACTCTTACCTCTTCATATGTCTCTCCTTTGGCTCTCAGCAGAACAAGAAAAGCACTTATAAGTGCCTCATTTGCATCTTTCAGTAAAAAGTCCAAGGAAGCCTCAGCCTCAGCCTCAGACAAATCAACACGACTTATCAATGTTTCAATCAACTGCAACAACCAAAAAAAATAATCAGAAACCAGTAGGACCCAGAAGCCAAAATTACAAATAAACACAAAATGAAACACCCCCAAATCCATACCTCATTAAAAGATGATATTTTTTGGGTTGAACTCTCAGAAACAGTGCTGGGAAATGCAGAGACCAGAGTGGTTGTATGTCTTATTAGTTGATTTGTGTGAAGAATTTGGTGTGTGAAGAAGCAATTTCGAGGACCATTACGCTTGGGAATGGAATTCAAAGAAGGAAAAAAGATTTGAGATTTGTAGGAGGAGACTGCCATTACAGCTCAATTTCACAACAAAAGCTAATCTTTGAAAACAGAAACTGTGTCTGTGAATGTATTTGGCGGTATGAGTGAAAAAGCAATGGGTTGTACAGCTTAATATAGCAGCTATTATGTTCCAGAAGAGGTGAATTATTAGAGACGGGCGGAGCTACGTTGTCCCATGCGCCACCCCCCCCCCCCCCCCCCCCCAAAAAAAAAAGATTTCTTCCACTGTTCGGCTATGAGTCTGATAGCAGAAAAAAAGTAGAAGGCTATTGTTGAAATTCTTCCACAATCCCAAACTTCTATAATGAATGATTGCTCAACATGCAGAGAAGTAAAATGCAGAGCAAGAAGTCTGAAGTGTGAGAATGAATTTCTATATCTGTCATTAATCAACTCTGTTCTTTATATACTAGATACAGAGGGGTAAAGCTGTATCAGAAAAACTAACTGTACAATACTAACCACAGAATTTACCAGCTTCTATACACGTGGCAGCTGACTAAATATGAAACCTACTAAGCTACATCTTTACAACTACACAATTACAAAATTAATTTACAAACTAAAACTAAACAATCTTCAACAGCTATGGCCCTGGAAAATAATGACCGGCCGCACCAATTCTTTCTAGGATCTCTACTTAGTCCGATAGATAACCCAGAATCCTCAAATAAAATACAAGTTAGCTCTTCCAATTGTCCAAATGATTTATTGTCAATCCAAATAACCAATAGACAATAATCCACACTATGAAAATATCATCTTTTACCACTCATTTTCAAACAATTTTTTTTTTTTTTTTTTATCATTCTCAATCTCAAGAAGCCACCTGCGGGATTCTCATAGAAAATAAAAGTTATCACTACTACTTTTTCTCCCGATACAAGCCCACACTGCCCAATGTTTCTTCCCTCTTATTGTCGATTGCACTAAACACGTTAAGGTACGTTTGGAAGGGTATTTTAGCAACATATTTTTAATTTTTAAATAATATTATACATATTTTCACACACTTTTTAAACAATATTACTCAAACTACTCTATCAAACAAGCCTAACTCTCTTCTCAACAAAGGTAGAAATCAAATAAACTCCTTTCATCTAAAAAAATATATATCTACATTTGCTTTCACTTCTTGTGTCTCAGTATTACAGGTTTGTTTGTTTCTTCATCATATGGGCATTTAGATTTATGATTTATATATATATATATATATATATATGATGAATATGCTTTGTTTATTAAGTGAGTGTTTGGATTCATGTTTTTCCCTCACATTTGCGTTTTCTGCATTTTTTTTCCAGTGCGCATGAATAGTAACCACATTGTTCAGGCAGATAAATTCACTGTGTAGAAGACAAAGTACATTATTCATATACTGTTTATGCACTGTTCATGAATACCACGGCATTATTCATCCATTTAAAAATTATTTTGTCACAGTGTTTTCAGTTTTCAACAAAATAAATTATATACAAATGGACCCTAAGTTGTTCAATTTCTTGTATTGCTATATGATAATATATTATATCTCTTTCCATATCATCCTTTTTTTTTTTTTAATTTGAAATTAGGAGCTGAATAATTCATTAAAAATAAGAAAATTTTCCATATCATCAATGTTTCAATCAACTGCAACAACCAAAAAAAAAAAAAATCAGAAACCAGTAGAATCCAGAAGCCAAAATTACAAATAAACACAAAATGAAACACCCCCAAATCCATACCTCATTAAAAGATGATATTTTTTGGGTTGAACTCTCAGAAACAGTGCTGCGAAATGCAGAGACCAGAGTGGCTGTATGTCTTATTAGTTGATTTGTGTGAAGAATTGGGTATGTGAAGAAGCAATTTCGAGGACCATTAAGCTTGGGAATGGAATTCAAAGAAGGGAAAAAGATTTGAGATTTGTAGGAGGAGACTGCCATTACAGCCCAATTTCACAACAAAAGCTAACCTTTGAAAACAGAAACTGTTTCTCTGAATGTATTTGGAGGTATGAGTGAAAAAGAAATGGGTTATGCAGCTTAATATAGCAGCTATTATGTTCCAGAAGAGGTGAATTATTAGAGAATCCATTAGTGGCGTTACCATTTGTGTAGGTTAACCGTTAACGTAAGGTTTGGTCTGGTGAGTGAGCTGTGACCGTGAGCATGAGGTAGCAGTAGCAGATTCCCATGTAAACGGTAAAGACGTCATCAGTGTAAAGGTTCTTCAGAGTCACGACATATCTATGCTACTATTGGATGTCCTTGAACAAATTCATAACCTCCCTCAAATATCTCTATTTTTTTTAATTAAATAATTTAAAATTTAAAAACATATCGTTAAGGTTAACGTAGAGAAACATTCTAAAAACGAGGATACCATCTCTATTTCACTTTTGTTTTTTTAAAGTATCTTTATTTTACTTTTAAATATTATTCTATATGTTTAAAAAAAAAAAAACATTATTCTATATTATCTTATCTCTTTTGTAAACTTTTAAAAAAAAAATACTCACAATTATTTTATAATATTTTTTTTAGACAAATAACTTCTCCTATTTGCTCTTAGTTTAAGAATAATTTTGTGCCCACGTTATTGATCATATTCTATAGATTTGCTAGATCGACTCATTTGGCCAATTCAAACATTGATTACCAAAATGGACGCATGGTTGATTACCTCAACAATATTCTTTCCTTCTAAGTTACAACCGAACAAACAATAATAATAATAATAATAATAGGGCATTTGAAAGGCTGGCCACTCATAGGCCTTTTCCTCTGGTGGGAAGGCCAATGACTACACAGACTCTATACTAAGTCATGAGCGATAGCACAACTCCAAAATTTTCTAAAAACTTTATAATGTATATAAATTTTGCAATTTTTTTTTAGATATTAGACATTAAAATTGATAGTTGGCCCCTCAAAAAAATAAGAGCTAGCCTGCAAAAAAGTATTGAACAACTAATTAAACATTGAGTTCTAAAAAATAATTGTTAAGAACAACAAACTATTTGCCTTGTAACGAAAAAAAAAAATTTCTTTTTAGTTTTCTTCTCTCTTAATTGGTAAGTTTTGGTTGTTGATTTCAAATAGTAAGTTTTTAATAAAATAAATTTTCTCGTAGAATTATTTTATTTTATTTGGGACTAAGTCTTTCGTTGTTGTTAATTTTTGAATTGTTTGTCAATACTTGATTTAGTCGCAAAATGTTAAATGAAAAAAACTGCATACTTTGAGAATATATAAGTGACAATTCCTAAAAAGAAATTTTCTTTTGGACATAAATATATATATATATATATATATATTTTTTTTTTTTATTTATTTCATTTTCAATTTGGGACCAAGTCTTTTGTTGTTATTGCTATTGTGGTTAAGTTTCCAATTGTTTGTCAATGCTTCATTTATACTAAGAATGTTGAATGAAAAAATAGAGTATATTTAATGTTAGGGTTTGATAACACTAAAAAAAATAAAAGTTTTAAAAAATTATAATTAAATAATGGTAAAACGTTTTGTACATATTAGTGGCAAAGTAGACAATTTGTGTATACACATTAAAGTTTATAAAAAATAAAAATAAAAATAAAAAAACTTTTTTTCTTTCTATACTTGAACCCTACTCTTCCCCGTAAGCACTTATGGCACGTTTGGTACACTGTAATGATTATTACATGGAAATAGGAATAAGTATTACAAGGAATATATTAAGTTGGAATGTAATAAGTATTACTATTTATTAGTTTGGTGATCATTTATGAATAGAATCCTGAATATGCATCCACAATTTAGTAGAGTCTAAAAAGATGGTGTAATTAAATCATTTTTAAGTCAAATTTCCTAAAATACACTTATCTTAGGGCGTTCAAAAGAGAGTTAGTAATTAGCAAGAAGGAAAATTTATTTTCTTTCCTTTTAAAGATATGGCAACTAATGGCATTTTAGGAAAAAAATTTAAAAAGTTATTACATGAGGTGAAGGAATAGATATTCAGTACTTTTGATAAGGTATAGTTATTCCTCATTTTGAAGAATAGCTATTCATAAGGAATAACCATTCATTGTAATAAAAACATAACCAAACAACTGAATAGTTATGCCATGGGAATATCTTTCACATTACAGTAACTATTACGATCTACCAAACATGTCCTTAGTGGAGTGACCATCACATCAAAGATGCACGATAGTGATAATTCTCTAATTCTAAGCCTTGTATTTCTTTTCCCCCTTTATCTAGGCATTTTTCCTTATTAGCTCTCAAATTCCAAATCATTTGAACTCCAAGTTTAATATTTAACTAGCCTCTGTCCATTCTGTATAAATTTATCTTAAAATGTTTTATAAATTTTTTTTAGTATGAAATTATCTTCATAACCATGCATAATATTTATTCTTAAAATTGTTGCTTATATCATAGCTCCCAACCATGAATTATCTCCCTCCAAAATGATATTTCTTACTGTAAGGACCAAATTTGACGTGAGTCCAAAACGGGAATGGATCCCGGCCCACGTAGCCCGAACAATGAATTTATAGAGTGCAGGAAAGAAAGCTAGTCTGATCCTAGGCCAAAATATTGGATTTTAGTGTAAAAAAGATCCAAGATACGAGAATAGTATGTCGCAATAAATCCTCTTCGGACATACCCTAAAGATCTGATTTTCCTTTTTCTTTCTCCTTTTTTTTTCGGTCCCCCTTCCTTCTGTCTTTCCTCGCCTTATATACCATAGCTTTTTTGCCTTTCTCATCATCCACGTGTGGACTTGGCATTCAACGTCCTTTTTTCGTCATCCCCCTCGCCTTCTCTTGAATCTTCCATTCTTAGCTGGAAAGCTGCTCATTCACTGTTCAGGTATCACCTCCACATTAATGCGGCCAGAAGGTTAGCTGGGAGACATTTAATGCGGAGGTGACAGCACCACTAGATATTTGTCATTTCCTACCATTACTTTTTGTTTGATATTTTCCCCTTTGCTCCGTTATAAGATTTGTCCTAGGCGTTGTTTTGAGTGATTAACAAGTTCACC
Organism: Quercus parvula; assembly: GCA_030820535.1. Classification (NCBI taxonomy): domain Eukaryota; kingdom Viridiplantae; phylum Streptophyta; class Magnoliopsida; order Fagales; family Fagaceae; genus Quercus; species Quercus parvula. The sequence goes on from JAUAME010000004.1 coordinate 44,567,486, forward strand.
AGGCACCTCGGACAAAAGTACCAAGGTGACCATCGTCCTCGGACACGGCCCAATTCCTTACAAACATGCTCCACCTCTCCTCGGATGGTAATTTTGTCCATTCCTCGGCTGGATGTCCTCGGATGTTCGTCTCCCCTCACACACGGGATATTGGGCCGGGCCCTTCCTCTCACACAGCTGGAACACAGGGCAAAATTGGCCCACACAATAGCCCCTCAAAATCTTGCTTTTCGGCTCCTCGGGAGAAAAGAAGGATTTTGATTCTCTCTTCGGATCTCCCTTATGATCTGATTCTATTGAGTCAAATCATAGCTGCACGTGTTTTTCTTCTCGCAACCCGTTCCTGACTCTTCAGTGTCCAGGGAGCGCCTTCATTTAATTTTGGCAACCCCTCTGTCTCCCACGTTCAACGGTGAGATGCCAATCCAACGGTGGTTGGACCTTTTGGGAATTTGGGCGGGTGAACTCCCGCTCTTAATTTTTGCGCAACTATAAGTAATCTTTCAAATCAATTTCTTGTCACTTTTGAACGATCGCGTTATTCTAGAACCTGAGACTTTATTTCTTTCTCTTGTTCCTTTGTGCGTCTACAAACACATAAATCCTGTCCGAGGACCATTTCTCACACCTGTAAGTCCTCCTAAACTTTCTTTAACTTTTATTCCTTTTATTGTAGAATCCCTCCTCTAGGGCCTCCTAAAAAAAAATGGGTAGATTTAAGGAGTTAGTAGATACCGAGGAGGGAATGAGAAACTTTAGGATTAAGTATAACATCCCTCCCCATGTGGGCGTTAGATACGCGGCCCAGGGCGAATGGTACGACGAAAGAAAGACGAATGAGGTTGTCATTCCTATGATCGCTTTCATAGAAGGAGGGATGACCATCCCCATGGGCACCCTCACTAGGAACTATCTTAGGTATTTTAGGCTATCCCCCACCCAATGTGCACCGAATATGTTTAGGGTACTAGGGAGTATAGAGGTCTTGAATGAAAGAATGAATCTGAATCTGACCCACCATGACATAAACTGGGTTTACAACCTTCAGCACCTAAAAAATCAGGGGTACTACCTGAAATCCAGGCAGGCAGAGGTCAGGATGATTCAGTGTCTCCCCCAATCCAATAAGGGATTAAAAGAAGATTTCTTAATCTTCTCTGGGCAGTGGCATGACGGCTTACCATGCCCAGTTAAAGAGGGTGAGCCAGGTGGGGGTCCGAATTATTTAATCTTTACATTTAACTATTTGGATTCTGGTTTTCCTATCGTCGTCGGCTTACACTAAAGCGACTCTTTATCGTTTTCGTTGACAATGCAGATCCACGTGCGACTTCGCCATCATTGCGCTTAGTTAACAAGGCTAGCTTGGACAAAGTTCTCCGAGCAGAAATCTACGTCAATCCTTCAGACGGTCAACTGAGGGCGGCCCATCTCATCCTCGGCTACACTCCCATTTCTCGGGCGTTCCAAGCTCCTTCGTGCGTGATAAAGGCAAAGGATCCTCGGCTTCGCAGGATTAGCGTTGCTTACGAAGGATTTCTAATCCCCCAAGGTGTTCCTCTTCCAGAAGACACCCAGCATACTGAGGCACTGCCCGTTGCCAGCCTCGCAGGAGTTAGTTCACCTTCCCCCTACGTTCCTCAAATAAAAGAGGAGGAAGAGGTTGAACGAGAGGAGGAAGGCTTCGTAGATCTATCTTCGGCCACCGACGACTACGAGGTTTTTGACTTGCTCACCCCATCACCCAACGCCTCCGAAGACATGGGCATCCAGAGGAAACCCCAACGGAGTCTACAGGAGTTGCTGGAGAGCCAACCTGGGAGGGGGGAGGTTGGAAGGTCAACCCAACAGAGACTTCCTCCCCCTCCTCCTAAATCTCCCCTACCTGCTCCTCAGCCAGCTCCTCCTTCCAGGGCCGAACAGCCCGAACCTAAGAGGAGAAGGGAGCCCAAAGGCAAGGAAGTCGTGGAGGCTGGGAGGACTCAATCTTCCCATGATGAGGACGCCCACAGGCCGACGAAGCAACTAAAACTTGGCCCTGCCCCTAGCCGAGGACCAGAAATGGGGGAGATTCAACAAACTGAGCCCCGAGCATGGCTTCCAGCCCCCATGCTTGGGGGCGAGCCCCTGACCAACGATGCGTCGATCAGGGATTACAACGGTGGCATTGGCTGCCAGGTAGCCTCAGCCTTGGAAGAGACCCTTTTGCTCCCAAAGGATATGGTGGAGCTGCGAGGATTGAGGAGGAACGAGGTCTTCCTCCAAGCCAAAAGGTGTCTAGGGATGGTATGTACCGTTACTTTGCCATTAATAATGTTATTATTTTTTATTAGTGTTATTTATCATTTATTTTATTTTTATTTTAAATTTCTCTTTCTTTTTGGTAAACAGGCTGTCCAGAGCACGTTTAGGATGGAAGAAATTTACCACTCCGTTGCTCAACAGCTGGAGGAAGAAAGAAGAAGAAGGATCGCTGCGGTGCAGACGATGTCGGTTGCTGAGAAGAGCAACACTGAACTCAAAGAGAGGGTGAAGACTGAGGAGCAGTTAAGGAAAAGTGCTGAGGCCGCCTTGAAGGGGGCTGAGACTCAGGCCGAGAGCCAGAGGAAGCTGGTGGTTGAAGTCAAAGGACAGTTGGTCACTGCCAAAGAGCAAATTGCAACTCTAAGGCAACAACTGGAAGAGGCTAACCAGCTTAAAGCCTTGGCCGAAAAAGCAAGAGCACAAGCGGAGGAGGATAAGCTCAAGGCCGAGAAGGAGAGAGACGAGGCTGAGCAGCACGGATATGACGTCGGCGTGGCTGAGACCGAAGACACTCTTCGGGCCGAGGTCCCTGCAGTCTGCCGCGCCTACTGTGCCCAAACTTGGGAAGAGGCTCTCAACCAGGCTGGGGTTGAGGCCTCATCAGGGCTGAGGAAGCCAGAAAGCATCATCTTCCCCTCAGCCCTGCAAATTCCCAAGCAGGCTGAGACAGCCCCTCTCGTGTCTCAGCCAACCTCCGAGGCCCCCCCTCAGCCCCTCCCTTCTGCTGCCCAGCCAGACCAGGAGAAAGAGAAAGAGGTCCAAAAGGGGGCCCTTCCAGGTGAAGCGATTGAAGCTCCTCAACTAGAGGCAGCTTCTCAAGATTTTGAGAAGCAGTTAGCTTTAGTCACTTTACCTGCTCAGGAGTCTCTTAAGGACAAAGAGAAAGAGACCAACTCCGAGGCAGCTGACCAGACGTCCAAGCCAAAGCTCCAGATCAAATTAAAACCTTAGTTTTGTTTTTTTATTAGTATTGTCATTTCATTTTCATTTTTTTTTTTTTTTTTTTTTGATAGTGATTGTAATTCCTTCTTCTGTGCTGAAAAGCCAATTTTGATAATATATGGAACTCTTTCTTTATTTTAAGTAATGTTAGTCAGCCTCACCATCTTACTTAACTGTATCATACTTATTTTGCTCAGTTCTTTACTTTCTTTCATAACGTGATCCATTACCAAAGAACCAACATACCTTAATGAGGAATAAAATGAATTAATAAAGCATGACGTTGATCTTTCAAGAAAATGTATCACCCTTTTATTTAGTTCCCTAATAAGTTCCAAGATTTCCAAGCAATATTACTTCACCTAAACAATAAGTAGATTGTGAGCATATTAAATTATACTTACACTTATTTGACAACCACGAAGTCAATCATGGCCTAGAAAGTAGGTTAAGACCTAACTCAGGAGACAATAACTTATACTCAAGATCATGTTTTAATGAATTTACCACAGCATATATTCCATGGAGTATATTCCTTAACACTGCACGGGCAATTATAGTTTCCAGGTTTATGGTATAAGGATCTAACAAGGATGACTTGTTGTTTCTTATTTTAGGGGATGTTCTGCAATATTTGCTTCCACCAAGTCTTTAACAGATATCATAATATATTAATATGTACTAAGTCTGCGGTCCGAGGACCTGACATGACTTAGTTTCAATTTAAAATTTCAACAGATGTCATAGTATATTAGTTTTCACTAAGTATGTGGTCCGAGGACCTAACATGACTTAGTTTCTGTTTAATATTTCAAAAGATGTCATAGTATATTAATTTTCACTAAGTATGTGGTCCGAGGACCTGACATGACTTAGTTTCTGTTTAATATTTCGAAAGATGTCATAGTATATTAATTTTCACTAAGTATGTGGTCCGAAGACCTAGCATGACTTAGTTTCTGTTTAATATTTCAAAAGATGTCATAGTATATTAATTTTCACTAAGTATGTGGTCCGAGGACCTAACATGACTTAGTTTCTGTTTAATATTTCAAAAGATGTCATAGTATATTAATTTTCACTAAGTATGTGGTCCGAGGACCTGACATGACTTAGTTTCTGTTTAATATTTCAAAAGATGTCATAGTATATTAATTTTCACTAAGTATGTGGTCCGAGGACCTGACATGACTTAGTTTCTGTTTAATATTTCAAAAGATGTCATAGTATATTAATTTTCACTAAGTATGTGGTCCGAGGACCTGACATGACTTAGTTTCTGTTTAATATTTCAAAAGATGTCATAGTATATTAATTTTCACTAAGTATGTGGTCCGAGGACCTAACATGACTTAGTTTCTGTTTAATATTTCAAAAGATGTCATAGTATATTAATTTTCACTAAGTATGTGGTCCGAGGACCTAGCATGACTTAGTTTCTGTTTAATATTTCAAAAGATGTCATAGTATATTAATTTTCACTAAGTATGTGGTCCGAGGACCTAACATGACTTAGTTTCTGTTTAATATTTCAAAAGATGTCATAGTATATTAATTTTCACTAAGTATGTGGTCCGAGGACCTGACATGACTTAGTTTCTGTTTAATATTTCAAAAGATGTCATAGTATATTAATTTTCACTAAGTATGTGGTCCGAGGACCTGACATGACTTAGTTTCTGTTTAATATTTCAAAAGATGTCATAGTATATTAATTTTCACTAAGTATGTGGTCCGAGGACCTGACATGACTTAGTTTCTGTTTAATATTTCAAAAGATGTCATAGTATATTAATTTTCACTAAGTATGTGGTCCGAGGACCTGACATGACTTAGTTTCTGTTTAATATTTCGAAAGATGTCATAGTATATTAATAAGCGAGAAGAAAACAAGAGAACTTTTATTATCAATAGTAATACCTTTTCAGATTATTTACATTCCAAGGGTGAAGTACAGCTCTCTCGTCTAAATCTTCTAAGTAGTAAGCTCCTATTCCTGCCACTGCCGTGATGCGATACGGCCCCTCCCAATTAGGACCCAATTTCCCCCAAGAAGGGTTTTTAGCGTTTCCTACAACTCTCCTCAAAACTAAGTCCCCTGGGGCCAATGGTCTCAACTTTACGCTAAGATCGTAACCTTGCTTTAGCTTATGCTGATAGTATGCTAGCTGTACCCTAGCGTTTTCTCGCCGTTCTTCAATTAGGTCCAGGTTCCTTTTTAACAGTTCTTCGTTTCCCTCCGGAGTGAACCCACCGGATTTCATTGTAGGAAAACCACTCTCCAGTGGTATTACGGCTTCAGCCCCATACGTCATTGAGAAGGGTGTTTCACCAGTGGACTTCCAAGGTGTTGTCCTATAGGTCCACAGTACGTGAGGTAGCTCCTCGACCCACCTTCCCTTGGCGTCGTCCGACCTCTTCTTTAATCCGTTCACGATGACTTTATTAACGGCCTCAGCCTGCCCATTTCCTTGCGGGTAGGCTGGGGTGGAATACCTGTTTTTTATTCCCAAGTCAGAACAGTATTTCCTAAAGGCTTTACTGTCAAATTGGAGACCGTTATTCGAGATGAGGGCGTTGGGAACACCGAACCGCGTAACTATACTCTTCCAGATGAATCTTTTGACATCCACATCCCTGATATTGGCTAAAGGTTCAGCTTCAACCCATTTGGTAAAATAATATGTGCCTACCAGGAGGTATTTTCTGTTCCCTGCAGCTTTAGGAAACGGACCCACAATGTCTAGGCCCCACTGAGCAAAAGGCCATGGGCTGGAAAGCGGATTGAGTGTTCCTCCAGGCTGGTGGATGTTCGGTGCAAATCTTTGGCACTGATCACACTTCTTGACATATTCTTGCGCCTCCTTCTGCATGTTCGGCCACCAATATCCTTGGGTAAGAGCCCTGTGAGACAGTGATCTTCCCCCAGTATGACTTCCACAAACCCTCTCATGCAATTCCTCCAAAAGTGTCTCTGATGCCTTTGGGTGCACACATAATAAGTAGGGCCCAGAGAACGACCGCTTGTACAATTTTTTGTCCTTGGACAACCAAAACCGAGGAGCTTTCCTCCGTATTTTGTCAGCCTCAGATTTTTCCACAGGTAGTACATCTTTTTCCAGGAACAGTGATATGGCATCCATCCAACTGGGACCCAGTGCAACCTGGTGTATCCGTAGTGCATCTTGATGCACCAGAGCTCGCACGTACAGGTCTTCCACCAGGATTACCCGAGGTAGATCCTGAGCCGAGGACGTGGCAAGAGTGGCCAGCGAATCTGCATGGGTGTTCCCACTTCTGGATACGTGAGACAAGTCAAAAGCTTCGAATCTTTCCTGCATATTCCTGACCAGATGCAAATATTCTAGCATCCTTGAATCTCGCGCATCTAAATCACCTCCTACTTGTCCCACAACCAATCTTGAGTCTGAAAAAGCTCTTACTGCCTTTCCCCCCAGTTTTTGCACCATTTGCATCCCCTGCAGTAAAGCTTCATACTCGGCCTCATTATTCGTAGCGGAGAAATTCAGTCTAAAGGATTTTTCTATGGTAATCTTTTCGGGGGACACCAGTACTAGCCCCACTCCTGATCCCCGCTGATTGGCTGCTCCATCAACGTACAATTCCCAATACCGTAGGCCTTGAATAGAGGCCATGCCTACCAATTTTTCCTCCACTGGTTCGTCTTCCCTTTCCACCTCCTCCGGAGATTCGGCGAACTCGGCCACCAAATCGACTAGCACCTATCCCTTGATTGAGGTACGGGGCATGTACTTTATATCAAAAGCACCAAGAATCGTACCCCATTTGGCTATCCTCCCTGTATAATCGGCGCTCCTTAGTACTGACTTAAGGGGGAGCTGAGTCAGAACGACCACAGTATGCGCCTGGAAGTAATGGGGGAGTTTTCTCGTGGCATGCACCACAGCCAATATCGCTTTCTCCAGTGGTAGATAACGCACCTCGGCTTCATTAAGCGACTTGCTTACATAATAGACTGGTCGTTGTACGCCGCTGTCCACCCGTATGAGCACAAGGCTTATGGCATGTGAGGCGACAGCAAGGTAAGAGAAAAGGACCTCGTCCACTACTGGGCTGGACATTATAGGCGGATGGGATAGGTAATGCTTAAGCTCTTGGAAGGCTCTAGCACACTCCTCGGACCATTGAAACTCTTTCCATTTGTGTAACAAAAGAAAGAAAGGTCTACACCTTTCTGCTGATCTGGATATGAACCGATTTAAAGCTGCCATCATCCCTGTAAGCTTCTGGACCTCTTTTGGATTCCGAGGTGGCTGCAAGCTATTGATTGCTTTGATTTGATCTGGGTTTATCTCAATTCCCCTATGAGTCACCATATATCCTAGGAACTTCCCTGACCCCACTCCAAAGGAACACTTAGAGGCGTTCAAACGCAACTTATGCCACCTCAGAATTTCAAAAACATTGGTAAGATCTGCTAAATGCTCAGATGCCAATTTGCTCTTCACCACCATATCATCAATGTAGACCTCAATAGTTTTTCCCAACCGCGATTCAAACATTTTCGTCATCATCCGTTGATAAGTCGAGCCTGCATTTTTTAGGCCAAAAGGCATTACTTTGTAGTGATAGTTCCCCACAGGAGTGACGAAAGCCGTTTTCTCCTGGTCCTCCACTGCTAGTGGTATTTGATGATAACCTTGGAAGGCGTCCAGGAAACTCATCCGGGGATGGCCTACTATCGCATCTACTAACTGATCTATCCTCGGCATAGGGAAAGGGTCCTTGGGACAGGCCTTGTTAAGGTCTGTAAAGTCAACGCAGACGCGCCATTTTCCCGTCTTCTTCTTCACCACTACAGTATTAGCCAACCACTGGGGGTAGAAAATCTCTTTAATAGCCCCTGCCTGTTTGAGTTTAACCACCTTAGACTTTATTGCCTCCACATGCTCATTCGAGGGTCGCCGAGGAGGTTGCTTTTTCGGAGTCACTGAAGGATCTACGTTCAAGCGATGACAAATAAACTCTGGATTCAGACCAGGGGCTTCATAGGCATCCCACGCAAAAACGTCTGCGTTTCCTCTTAAAAGCTCAACCAACTCTTCTCTCTCCTGCGTGGGCAACCGAGCCCCAACCTGGAAGAACCTTTCCTGGTCGTCCCCTATCGTCACCCTTTCCAAACCTTCGCAACTCGCCTCGTCATCTGACCTCCCACGCAGCGACGACGAGGCCCCCAACTGCTATAAGACATTCCCCTCACTGGCCGAGGCACCAGACTGTGGTTTGTGCTGAATCGCCGCAATTAGGCACTGCCTAGCCATAGACTGGCTTCCCACTATCTCCAGCACTTGACCTCCAGAGGGGTATTTAACTTTTTGATGAAGGGTGGAGGAAACGGCGCCCAAGGAATGCAGCCATGGCCTACCCATAATTGCCGTGTACGGAGAAAAGGCATCCACCACGATAAAATCTACCTCAACCACATCCAATCCAGTTTGCACAGGCAATCTGATCTGGCCTCTAGGGACCACCGTCTTGCCTTCAAAACTCACCAAAGGCGAGCTGTAGGCAGATAAATCCTCAGGTTTCAAACCCAGACCCTTAAAGAGGTCAGGATACATAATCTCCGCTGCACTTCCCTGGTCAACCATGACTCTCCTCACATCGTATCCACCAATTCTAAGGGTAACCACTAGAGCATCGTCGTGCGGCTGTATGGTTCCTTGTTTGTCCGCCTCTAAAAAACTCAGCACTAAAGGGACATTCGCCCTGGCTCTCTTCGGCGTCGAGTTAGGTTCCTCGTCGGTGAAATGTGATACTGACATTACCCTGGTTGGGCAGGATCCAGTCCTGCCTGGAGCGGCGAATATAACATTGATGGTCCCCAGAGGAGGCTTGGACATAGGGTTTCCCTGAAATGCTGCGCCGGTCTGGCCTCCTCGGCCACTGGAGTGGTGCAGTAAATGCTTTAACTTCCCCTCTTGGACCAGTTGTTCTAAATGATCCCATAAGTTCCTACAATCTTCAGTAGCGTGACCATGATCTTGATGGTATTGGCAATACAGATTTTGGTTACGATTGTTTGGATCTCCTGCCATCTTATTCGGCCACTTGAAGAACGGTTCATTCCTTACCTTCTCCAATACTTTCTGCAGTGGCTCTCGAAACACCACATTGACCGCTTGAGTATTGGCAGACGCAGGCTGCCCTAAAAAGTCTCTCCGAGGACGATTGTTTTGCGGCCGATCCGACCTGGGATCCCTCCTCTCCTGGGGGATCACCTTCGCTTTCCCTTTACCCTGGGATTGATCTTCCTCAATTCTCCTGTACTTATCAATTCTATCCATCAGCAAGCGTACACTGGTGACAGGTTTACCAGTGAGAGACTTTCTCAAATCGTGCTCCGCCGGCAACCCTGCCTTAAATGTGCTGATAGCCACGTCATCATAGTCCCCATCTATCTCGTTAAACATCTCCCAATACCTATCCGAGTAGGCTTTCAAAGTCTCCCTATCACGCATGGACATTGATAGCAAGGATCCTAAAGGTAAAGGTACCCTACTGCACGTGATGAAGTGGGCGCCAAAGGACTGGGTAAGCTTCTTAAAAGAATCAATAGAATTTGCCCTAAGGCCATTAAACCATCTCATTGCCATTGGACCCAAGCTAGACGGAAAGATCTTACACATCAAAGCCTCGTCCTTTGAGTGGACAGCCATTTTTTGATTAAAGTGACTTACATGCTCCACCGGATCCGTCCGGCCATTATAAAGAGAGAAAGTTGGTTGGTTAAATCGCCGAGGAAGGCTAGCACCCTCAATCCGTCGCGTGAAAGGCGATTTGGCTACTTGACTCAAGGCCTCGTTCATAGCTTTGTTTCCCAGGCCCTTATGCGAGGTACTTTTGCCCTTCCTCCCATAATTACTGTACTCCTGACTACTGGAGAAGGTTTCACTAGGTGGAGTCCTAGATCTTTGCCTATATGTATCATCTTCTGTATCCCCGGAAGAGGACTCAGACTCGAATGATGCTCGTTTGCGCCGCACGCGGCGTAACTTCCTTTTCAACTCATCAATTTCATGTTGCATGTCCCTGTTATTCTCTGCATGGGGTGCGTAACCTCTCTCACGCGATTGGCTCCTATTACTGTGCACTGTCTGCCCACTTTGCTCACAAACTCCCCTCTGTTGTGGATGAACTCCTGAGTAATTATGTTGTGAACCTCCTGACGCCGCCTGGTGCGGATTGTCATTGCCCTGATGTGGCCCTACCGTTGGTTGATGCGAACCTGATTCCTCCATCTTGCGCACTAAACCCAAATCTCTTTCTGATCAGATCAAGCAGTTTCCCACAGACGGCGCCAATTGTAAGGACTAGATTTGACGTGAGTCCAAAACGGGAATGGATCCCGGCCCACGTAGCCCGAACAATGAATTTATAGAGTGCAGGAAAGAAAGCTAGTCTGATCCTAGGCCAAAATATTGGATTTTAGTGTAAAAAAGATCCAAGATACGAGAATAGTATGTCGCAATAAATCCTCTTCGGACATACCCTAAAGATCTGATTTTCCTTTTTCTTTCTCCTTTTTTTTTCGGTCCCCCTTCCTTCTGTCTTTCCTCGCCTTATATACCATAGCTTTTTTGCCTTTCTCATCATCCACGTGTGGACTTGGCATTCAACGTCCTTTTTTCGTCATCCCCCTCGCCTTCTCTTGAATCTTCCATTCTTAGCTGGAAAGCTGCTCGTTCACTGTTCAGGTATCACCTCCACATTAATGCGGCCAGAAGGTTAGCTGGGAGACATTTAATGCGGAGGTGACAGCACCACTAGATATTTGTCATTTCCTACCATTACTTTTTGTTTGATATTTTCCCCTTTGCTCCGTTATAAGATTTGTCCTAGGCGTTGTTTTGAGTGATTAACAAGTTCACCAGGTACCTCGGACAAAAGTACCAAGGTGACCATCGTCCTCGGACACGGCCCAATTCCTTACAAACATGCTCCACCTCTCCTCGGATGGTAATTTTGTCCATTCCTCGGCTGGATGTCCTCGGATGTTCGTCTCCCCTCACACACGGGATATTGGGCCGGGCCCTTCCTCTCACACAGCTGGAACACAGGGCAAAATTGGCCCACACACTTACAACTATCTCAATTGCAAAATCAATAGCCTAGACAAATGCTGCTGGTACATTTTGCTTCCTCCGAATCCAAATTCTCTTCCTTTGCAACTAAATACTACAATGAGTGGCCCGTTATCATCTCAAATCAAAACTCCTACTCTTACTTTGTTAAATCGTTCCATCAAAGTTTATCTTGAAGGAAGTTGCTATTTATGCTTGATTGGACAACTGCATAGAGACAAATAATCATATCACCTAATCCATTGAATTTGACTCTTGCAATTCTAGATTGAACTTAGCTCTTGAATGATAGCTCTTAAGGAGGTTGTTATTTATGCTTGATTATACAAACAATCATGTTACCGAATCCATTGAATATGACTCTTGCAATTCTACATTGAATTTAATTCTTATGCAAAAAAGAGAAAACTGAAAAGTTATCCATTGAATCTATCTAAAGCATTTAAAGTAATAAAGGCTGTTAGGACATATGTGTTTCTCATGTTATAGAACATATGTCATGATTTTATGTAATTGGTTTATCCTTTGACAAAACACAGTTTACTTGTATTTGGGTAGACTTAGGATGTGTTAAACTAATTCAAGAAACCACATTTCAAGATCTAGTGTTGAAGCCTTCAAGTCTGTTCAAGAAATCAAGCAAGGAGTGCAAAATCATTAAAACTCGACAACTGGTTGATACCTGCTCGACACCTCCTATTTGTCGAGGTTTATGAATTTCAGATTTCAACTCTGATTTTCTTGGGATTCGTGAATTTGTCTATGGGCCTTCTTTTCTCCTAACCTAGACATATAAAAGGATTGTTTTAAGAGCCGTCAAGCGGTACACAAGTTGCACAAGTATTGAGCAAACTCTATTCAAGCAAATTGTGACCGGAGACAAAGTTCTTGACCTAGTTCATCTCTTTCTTGGAGAAGTTGTTATGCATTTGCACCTTAGGGTTTTGTGACCAAGCATCTTCCTGATCTTCATCGTATGGATGAATTGAAGAACTCTGTAGCCAACAATCTTTTCAGATTGGTGATTAAAGTCGCGTATTGGGATCCGTGCAAATTGGTTAGTCACGTACTTGGGAGCCGTGCATCAGAAAGGGGAACTGTCACTACAGGACAGGTCCGATTGGGTATTGGGGTAAGGGTTCAACTGTAGGTTGGTAAGATACTTGGGATTCCTTGCTTGTAACCGCTTGTTGTGATAATAGTGGAGTTTCGGGAGTGGTGACCTAAAAATCACCCGGTGGGGTTTTTACCATTAGGTTTTTCCCTATTCGTAAACAAATCACCGTGTCATTTATTTTCCACTGCAATTTTAGTTTATTGGTGATTTGTTTGTGCTACCACGCTTTGCATGATAAATTGATTAATTAATAACTTAGCTAATTAATTAATTAATTCCAATCACAAGGGGTCATTCAGTTTATGGCCTATCAAAGGCATATGTGAGTTCTGGATAACTCAACTAGTAAAGTCTCTTATCTGATAATAAATAGCTATCATCAGTAGTAGAAGGCATATTAAAGATTTAAGTTGTTTGGCTAATATAAAACATCAGCCCATTGTTTGGAATATATGAGGTCTTTGCTTTTATACATTTGTGTGTGTGTGTGTGTGTGTGTGTTGATTAATTATTAAACTTGTATGAAAAGCTTAAGCGTAGCATTTATTGTTGCTACACTCCAGTTAACATCAGCCTATGTCATCATTTATTCTTTCTTTCTTTCTTTTTTATTTTTTGTTTTACCGATTGCCATTTATTGAGTCTCTTTTTAACATCAGCCTATGTCATCATTTATTTTTTGTTACTTTATCTCCATATCTATCGTGTGTCTCTCCATTAATCCAGACTCTTGAGATACCGCTATTATATGGAATTCTTATAATCACCGATACTTTATCTCCAAATCTATCATGTGTCTCTCCATTAACCCGGACTCTTGAGATGCCACTATTATATGGAATTCTTATAGTCATCGATAGATTGCAACCTCCTCACCTCCTCACCTCACATTTTTTTTCTATAAATTTTCAATTGTTCTCTGTTTACAAATTGATCGGTATGGTCTTCAATGTGATAGTTTCTTAAGTGTTTTTTCCGTTCTTTTGGTCACGGCTCAAGTTCGTCTACCAAAACCCAATCAAATGAGTGCAAGAGACAGATAATGACTCTAGAGCTTGCAAAGGAAATTAAGCAGATGAGAGGTGAACATTGGTAGCCCAGGTCCAAAGGGTATAAACTGAAAATGAGTTCTGCTATTTGTATTATTCTTTTCTTTCTTTTTTATATTCCCATCTCGTTATTAGGAAGAAAAAAAAAACGTAGTTCAATTTTGAGATTTCATTATGAACGAGATTGAGTTTTCATGGTCTTAAAACTATTAAAATATATATTTTTTATTTTTTAAAATTTATTTGAGTTGGGCATTTGATCATGTTTGTTATAAATTTTTTTATGGTTGCCATTCTCTAGGCTGTAGGAATGTTACTCTCAATATGTTTGCTACAATGTATGATAATTAACTTCAATGTGATGTTTTTATTTTGGTCTTTGTTTTATAGTAAGAGTGTTATTCATTTTCATCAAAGAGAAATTGCTATTGTTCTCTTGTTCACGTCATCTTATATGCTGAACTAAATTTCATTTTTATCTATGTTTTGTTTGTCAATTCCCTAACAGATGTCAATGATCAAGACTTGCAATCAGTGGGGGCTTTTTAATCTACTGAAGGTCATACTAATCGATTGGTAACCATTTTTTTCTTAGAACCTTTTGAAGGAAAGAGGAATAAATTTGTTACTTTTCTTAGGTGGTGCTTGATAATTTGCTTTTTATGGTTCAATACACATTAGCTATTATTGTAATACCCACACAAAAAAAAAAAAAAAAAAAAGATTTAAAAAGAGGGGTATTTAAGTAAATCTTTTAGTGGGATCAATTTTTATAATTAATATTATTAAGGGAGTTTTTAGAAAATTAGGTTGAAACCCTAACTATATATATAAGCTAATTAAGTTAGAGTATAACAATAGATATTTTTTAAGGAGGACTTCTGAGTTTGTTCAAGTAGGAAAAAATTGACTACACACTTGAAGTAAAAGCTTAAGAAATCTCATATTTTGTCAAATCTATATATAATATGAAATTATAATATTTTTATGTGGGTATTTTAGGCCAGTAGTAAAACAATCTAAATATCCAGTAAGTTTTATGCTGTAAATGAAGAAGAAATGATTTAGATTTATATCTTTGCTATTTTGGACGCTAAGAGGCTGTTTGTTTAAGCTATTTCTGTAACTCAATTCTTAGTTTCCATAACTCATAACTCAAAAATGGTGGGATCCATGACAAAAAGGTTGTTTGGCAAACGATAACTCTATTTCCATAATTCTATTTCCATCACCCAATTCTCTGATTTTTGAGTTATGAGTTATGGAAACTGAAAACACATTTTGGCTGTTTTCAGTTTCCATAACTCATAACTCAATGGTATTTTCGTAAATAAACCTACTTACTTGGTCCCATAGTTAGAACAATTCACGTGGTGTGCTCATTTTGATGCTCTCTTAAAATTATTATCTGTCATGAGCTTACCACGTGAGATACTTCAAATAGATGGCACATGAATCACAAGAGACAGATGAGAAAAAGTGGCATCCCCATGTAGAACATATTTTTATTGAGATCATGTTGGAGGAACAACTTAAGGGTAACATGCCAAGCGATGTGTTCAAGGGTCCTACGTGGGCATCAATTACAGCTGATCTTAACCAAAGGACCAGTAAAGACTTTAACTTTAAGCAAGTTCAACAAAAGCACAATAGGCTCTGACTTAAACAACGCAAGTGGAGCCAATTGCTAAAACACACGAGGTTGGGGTGGGACGAGCAAACCCAAATAGTGACTTGTTCTAACGAGGTGTGGCAGAATGTGATTGAGGTATGTTTACTGTTGTTTATTAATTATATACTTATTGCAATTATGTATTTATGCAATTTGCCTCCAAGTTGGTAATATATGAACTGCTGCGCTCAGTGTGCTAATGTTTCCAAGGACATTGCAGGCCAATCATGGTGCAGCTAACTTAAGGAAACAAGGATGCCTAGACTACCCATCATTGTAGCAGTTGTTCGCCCCTAGTACTGCGATTGGGAACCTGCAAATCTCCTCAAATACTCCTCCCCTAAATAGTGAGGAAGAGCGTGCCCTAGAAGAAGAGCTTGCCAATGCCAATGCCAATGCCGATGTCAATGCAAGTGCACCCACCCATCTGGACGATGACTGTTACACCCCTAACTTTGATAGTTTCCCGCAAATTGCGAAGGATGCTGAGGTTGAGGAGGTAACCCGTAGGGCAGAAAAACATCTTGTGCAAGATGCAAGTGGCAAGGGTAAGAAGGTCTCGAAGAAGTCGGATAGGGTAAGTGAAATGACTGTGGCCCTAAAGGAGTACACCGCAATGTCCGAACGTAGGTATAGTGGTAAACTTGGCAGGACTACCAGTTCATCCGACCAATTCGCTCAATCCGTTGTAAGGGGTGATCCTTGTTCACTTTCCAAGGCAATGGACGTGTTGAATTCGTATGCGGATCTGAGTAACAAGGCCTACATCAAGATGTCAAAGGTTTTGCAGCAAAAGGATAATAGGGTAGTGTTTATGTGTATGCCGAAGTATAGGAGGAAGTCTTGGATTGAGGACATTCTAAACCCGGAGGAGGATTGATGATGTATTGTATCTCCTATGTCTAAGCTATTTGGTTTTTATGTACTATGCCTCTGGGTTGTTCTATTTACATTTATATTATGTTTCGTATGGATAATACTCAGGTTTATGTTATTTATGAACTTGGGATGTTTGTATGGTTTGTGTTATTTTATGTGACAGATTTGGATTTTCATTGATTTTTAGGTGTTTATTATTGTGACGGTTGAATTAGGTGTTTATATTATACTAATATATTATGCAATGTACTTGTTTTATTTTTATTTTTTTTGTCTTATTATAATGTATGGTTGATGTTATTAGTAGGACTATTTGATAGGTTTCTATTTCCTATGTTGATGGTCTCATCACTTTGTTGGATTACATGCTGAAGTGTAGATTGTTAAGAATAACATATTTATTTTTATATCTCTCTTTACGGAACCTACTTGAATAGTGTGTTTGTGCTAATGTATAGGTGACTTATGGCATCCGGAAATGACAGGTGGCGAGCGATCCAAGAGTATGACTTTGATGATGCATACTTTAACGACGTTGGTTCCAGCAATGACTGTGAATCTAATGATGGTGATTGGACCGATTTGGAGTCCGAACATGAAGAAGAGGCAGAGTTTAATTTAGTGAATCCTATAGTCGGGGAGATGTATGCGTACATGCAACGACATTATGATAAACAACCAATGCGGGATAGTGCGTTGATCGGCAAGGCGTATATGGACGAGGTCACTGAAGGTAATCCAGCTAAGTGTTACGAGATGTTCCGCATGACACCTGAATTACTGTTACATTTAGTGG
The DNA here is from genome assembly GCA_030820535.1 of Quercus parvula. NCBI lineage: Eukaryota > Viridiplantae > Streptophyta > Magnoliopsida > Fagales > Fagaceae > Quercus > Quercus parvula. Next base: position 44,584,371 of record JAUAME010000004.1, read on the forward strand.
ATGAGTTTGCTCAACATGGTTACTTGAAGGACAAATGTGGTGAGGTGAATGCCACTCAGGCTGTGACCATGTTATTGTACATACTTGGACACAACACCCGCTTTAGATATGTTGCCGACAGGTTTGCCGACAGGTTTAAGCACTCAACAAAAACCATGTGCCGACATTTTCGTAAGGTGTTGCGAGCTTTCCACCATTACGCGAAGCATTTAATTAAACCTAATTAGAATGTCACAGGCATCCCCGAACATCTTCAAGTGAACAAGTACTAATCATGGTTTAAGGTACAAAACATTCCCTTAACTAACTTCATATAACAGTAAAATAATGTGTAGAGATGATACGTGCTTGCTAAGATTAATGAAAACTTTCATGTGTAAAGATGTATATGAGCAATTGATGGAACGCACATGAGTGCTCGACCTCCTGCAAATGAGACTCAAGCACACAAGGACCGCAAGAGCCTTATAACAACTAATGTGTTGTGTGTGTGTGTAACATGGACATGCAGTTCACATTTGTCCATGGTGGGTGGGAGGGCAGTGCGAATGACTTAAGGGTTTTCAAGGAAGCGATCAATGACCGGAAGCATGGATTCCCATGGCCACCAATAGGTACTATACAATTTCTGTGACTTTAACTAAAATGCTATTTATCCTCTACGTCTAAGTAGTATGTTTATGAACAACTTAATTACGTGCTTGCTGGTTGTGTGTGTGTGTAGGGTTGTACTACTTGGTGGATTCGGGTCTACCAATTGGTACTAGTTTTCTCCCCCCTCACAAGTCAACTAGGTACCATGCGCAAGAATTCCACTCAAGCAGTAGAGGGATAACATCAAAGAAAGAGTTGTACAACTACAGGCACTCGTCCTTACGGATGGTTATTGAGTGGTCCTTCGGAGTGTTGAAGGCTTGTTTCCCATTCTGAATTTAATGCCAAGCTTTAAGCCAATTAGGCAGCGGCATGTGGTTATTGTGTGTTGTGCTCTACACAATTTCATACGCATGAACAATCGAAGTGATGAATTGTTCAGAACAATAAGGGAGAGTGATGGCGAAGGTAGTGCGACCAATTGGCCAAGGCAGTGGAGATGTTGGAGCATCAACAAGCTCAGCGACCCAACGGCATGTAGTAGAAATGTCAAGTGCATCGAAGAGAGTGATGGGCCAATTGAGGGACAATATCACTAACACAATGTGGGATGATTATGTTGCCTGGGGCAATGTGCGATGATTATATGTTGAAAATGGAAATTGACCATTTACTTTGCTGCAATGTAGATGCTATGGGTTTGTAGCGTAATTGTTTTGGCACTATAATATGTGACAGAAATATTAATTACTTAGTTCAACTTGTAATTTTACTGCACTATTTTGGGATGACATAACTAGGTGTAGATATGTTCTCCGCATAATTATGTAATGTAATTCGAATGTATCAATGTTCTCCTTAAATCATATGCCAAGAAACAAGATGAAAGGTCAATGCCATTAAACGTGGAATGCTACTCTTTAGGTAGGTATATATAAATGCTATGCTTCATGTACTTACACACTTTAGTTCTTAAAGTTTCTATGTTTGTGTTTATGTACTTTTGGTTTATAAGTATTTTTCGGTCTGTGTACTTTGGAATGCTTTGTTATTGTTAAGGGTGATGTTCTTCATTCTGTAGCGGAATTCAATAAGGCAGTTAAGTTGGACCCTCGTCAAAAGGCATGTAGGTTGCAGGGATTTTTTTTTATAATGCATTTTTTGTGAGTTGGATTTGTACTTGTATTATTTGTTGATTTGGATTAGATTGAATTGGTGATTGTTGTTTTCAGATCTTTGGCAAAGGGGATTATCACTGTACTATCTTGATAGGTACTAATTCTTGAGTGGTTCTAGTTTCTTTGTGCCTGTGTTTGGTTGTTGAGAAAATTCAGGCAAAGCAATAACAAGTAGAAATTTAGAATTAAGAAAAAACATGTTGCTTTTATTCACTTCTCAATAGGTTTGAAGAAGGGGCAGAGCAATTCCGGATAGATGTTGCACAAAAATATAGTTCACCAAAATAAAAATAAAAAATTAAATGCATAACTAAATACGAAAGATATTTACATTACACATGAGATCGTCAATGGGTCATGGTAGACGCGGTTGCATATGGCCATGGCCCCCAAAAGCAATAGAGAATACAAAATAAATGCCAAGTACAGTCCAAGTGAAAAATAAAGCTAGCCTATACTTGTAGACCTTGTCTTCAGCAATCCGGAGTGTGAGCTTAGTTTTTTCAGCCTTGCGCTTTGCTATCCTTAGGAGCTCCCATGCTTCAGCTTCCCTTGCATGAGTCTCATCCCTTTCATTTCTTGCAGCTACAGCCTCGGCCTTATATCGGGTAAACCTATCGTGGACAAGTGGTGCTGTTGCACGGCCACATGGGCATGTGTTCTTGTCCAACCATTTGAAGAACTTACATGCCTAATCGGAGTCTTGCATACAACATTGAAGGCATATAAAAGATGGTTAGCAAAGACAGTAAAAAAATGACAAGTCAAATATGTAACGACAATAAAATCATGTAATACTAACCAGTGACCACTGCTGACATCCATAGAACCTCCTACCGAAATTACGGATAGATAGGGAGGTCCTTTACACACACCGATCCATATCGCACATATGGCCACTAGAAGTGGACTCATAAGTAGTGGCAGAAGACATATTACAGGCTGAGAAAATGAAACTCATGAAATAAGTCCAATAATAACACAATAGGATAACAAATTATACTCAACCACCCTATTTCTCGTGAGCTAGAGGTGCCTATAAAGCTCGAAGGTTCTTTAACTTAATAAACTACTTAAAAGGCCAACTGTACTTGCTCATATAGGGGAAAAACAAAGATACAACAAAAATGCATGCAAATGTATTGATTCAAGATTCATTGGAAGAGTACATGCTTAGTTTACACTTAAATTTTATCTAGACTCAGGATTTTCCTGCCTTCAAAATTTAAATAAAAAAATCAATTTCTTAGTTTCAAAAAATGTTGTGGGCAGATGGAATGTCTTTTTTCACAGTATAGTGAGTGAATTAATCAGCATTTGTAATTTTGCACAGAGATATACCTTAAACTGACCTGGAAAAGACTCTAAAACATTACAATAAAAAAAATTTTTACAAGATCCCCTAACTGGAGGGAAATACAGACATACGAAAGTGAACTAGAAATGGCCACACAAACGATCATAGAAATTTGGAAGTAGAAGCAATGGAAATGGTTAAAATTTGTTTCAACAACTACGGTACAATTCTTTGGAAGCGCCGTAAGATAAAGAGGTTAGAAAAATTGATACATGAATTTACTTATAAAAAATAAAAATTCCAAGTCAAACTAAACCCTACTTAGTCCTAAGCCTTTCTAATCAAACAATGCTCTTATTTCAAACCTTATACTCTTATAGAGTTGATCCCTGCACCCCCAAAAAAAATCCCAACTTGGATTTGGCATAGCTTCACATTTCCAAAATATTATTCATTATTACTTCAGTTCTTTCCAAGATTACCACAAGGTTTCTTTCTTTCCTTTTTTTTTTTTCACAATCATATGGATGTAAAGAATAATTCTCATCCTTCATTCCCCTGTGCATATTTTAACCGGGCTAGTTCATGATTCCCTAGAGCTTTTACCACCCACATAATCAAAATCAGATCACACAGATTTCAAAAAAATAAAATCAAAACCTAATGTTACCCAAATACCTAAATAAAAATCAATCCAACCAAATTTCTCAAAACTAATTCATATTTCATGAAACTCAATTAACTCATTCTATAACCCACTAGTAGATACTTTTTAAGTAGAAAATCTAAAGGAATATAGATCTTGATAGCATATTTCAATATCATAATTACAAAATCAAATGGTACCAAAATATGTTAACCAACCAATCCAAAGAAATAAAAAATGCAATACAAATTCTGTTAGGTTCAAACAGTAATATAATAATTGGTAAGAAGTAAATCACAGCCACAACAGCTGAGCCAAACATTTCATCATTTCTCTCTTTTACACTAAGATTTTCTCAAAATTAGTACTCTTCTTCTTACTACTAAATCTAAGATCTCTTACTAAATCTGAGATCTTTTAAATAATCTATTCAAGCATTGTATTAGGACACATTGCACACACCCATGCACTTATTATCTTTTCATAAAATTCTTACCGCTGTAAAAAGACTGAAACTGGAAAAAAAAAAAAATTGTACATTATGACATTCTTGAACATCATGAAATGCTAAACCAGCACATTCAGATACAATTGACATACCAACTCTAGATGACTTACAAATATTATTCCTTGAAAATGGTGATTCAAGTAATTATTTAATATCATATAAAAAGGTGGGGGGGGAGAGGGAATATTTGCTCTGATTGAATCAAATAAAATACTTAAACTTGCGATTTGCAAATAAAATAGTAAAAGAGAGACTAGAGAAAAGAGTTTGAAGTAATCGTTGTAAAAAATAGCACCTAAAAAATCTGTTGCAAAGTGTATAACAGACATTAGTTATCAATCTGTTTATTTGTTATTTAAAAATGCAATGATTAATCCAAAAAATCCCATAATCCCACTTACAAAGAGAGAGAGTTTGATCAGGTGGTTCTGTTATCCAAAAGAAAAACCAAATGTAACACAGATATCTGATATTAAAAACCATTCTATCCCAAATTCCTTACTAAAAACTGAATCTAAGCCAAAACCTAAATGCAATCCAATACATTCCAATCCAATCCAATCCAATACAATCAAAATACCCAGACCTAAATCATATTTAAACCCAAATTTAAAGAACCAAAAAACAGAGACTAAAACCAATGGAGGATAATGATCTGATGGTCTGTCTCTCTATTTCTCTGTATTTGCCTCTCCGTACCTCAATACCTCTTGGACCTTTCATCGTATTTAATTTTGACCGGTGGTAGTTCTCTCTATCTCCGTATCTCCCATTTTTTAAAAACAAAAAATGAATTGTCGTTTCCACTTAACTGAATGCTAGTAAACTTACTACATTAAGATTCATAATTCACTGCAAACAAAATCAAACAGAGAAGCACCATGAATATCTACAGAGCAATTGGTTGGTAACAAGAACAAGCAGCTTTATTGAAGAAAAAAAATCAAACAGAGAAGCACCATAAATTATTTAAAAATAAAATAAAATAAACCCATAACCACAAGAATCCAGTAGATGACATCAGATGGTTACCCAAACATCAAACATAGAAAAAAAAAGAATGACAGTGGGAAAATGGGTTATTTAGAGTAAAACCCATTTGCATACTTCAAACCATTGAAGCAAACCGGCAATGGGTAAGCACAATAATATCATATAAACAAAAACAAAAACAAAAACAAAACAAAAAAGCATGTCCCTTTATTATTTTCTCACCAACCAAACAACGGGGAAAAACAAAGGCAAACAAAGTTCAAGCTAAAACCGTTCATTTTTCTCAAAACTCAAATGTGAATCATAGAAATCAGTTAAATAAACAAGGTGAGAGAGTACAGAAAGGGAAGAGGTAGCATTGTCTTGGGTCGGAGGAGATCGTCCGTGACAAAATGGGGAAATGGGTGACGTTTCTTTATGCTCATCGGCACCGCTAGGTCTAGACGAAGGAGATCGCACCGCCGTACACGACGAAGAGATCAGTGTTATCCACTGGTGCCAGTCTTGACGAGGCGAGGGAGGTTGAGAAATTTTTAGGGTTCGGGTCTGTGCTTTGGGAGAGTGACAGGGCTGAAGGGAGAAGGGAAAATGAGAAAAGAGAAGGCTGATGGGGATGAAATGGGATTCCACAGGTAACAAAACAGAAGTGCTCTAACCAAGTAATAGGTGTGGAGTCCACAAATAGTGTGAAAAATATTGAGTGACGAGGGGAGAGTGATGGTGCCAAACAACCTTTAATTTTTGAGTGATGAGTGATGAGTGATGAGTGATGAGTGACGAGTGACGGAAATTGAGTGACCAAAAAAGACTGGCCAAACATCCTTTAAGCAGTTGTTCCTATCTCGAAAATCTAACCTTTTTAAAGATTTTTATTGTGTGAACTGCGATAGAAACTGCAAATTTTTATGTTGTGTTAAGATTTGTTCTCGTAGGTGTGAAGTTTTTGCACAATTTTTCTTTAAAGAATAGTGGCCTAAGTACTAGACTTGATGATATATAGAAGCCTAGTAGTCTAGGCATGCTTGGAGGTCTGACATTGACTCACATGCTTTTGAATAAAAAAGAAAAGAAAAAGAATGGTGTGGTGTATTTGTAAATGTCCTGGTGCTTTGATTTTTGTATCATATAGTACTTAGTTTGTCCTCATCTTAGGATAACTAATGCTGGCAAGAAAAAAAGAAAAGAAAAAAAACACATGTATAGACCTTATATGGCTATAAGTATAGTGTGTTCTATAGGTTTTATTCCTAGGGAACTATTTGTGGCAGAAAGTAAAGAAACAAAAATATTATGACTATGTGAGTTTGGTGTAAGAAACAGGAGATTATTGTTAGGGTTAGTGAGGAGGCAAAATTTATATTGATAAATTAATGATAGTTCTGAAATATATAATATGGATTTTTTTAGTAGTTTCTCTCCTGGCTGGGTACCGTTATAAATTTTTCTTAAATTATTTGATTATTGAGTAAATGGTAATTGCAAAATTGTTTTAGGTGATGTCTAAAGATTTTAAAAGAAGTGTTAGGGAGAAGTTTCTTTTAATATAGCTTTTGGAGGTAAGTAACCTTATCCTAATTAAGTTTTATTTTGCTTATATTAATATATTTTTAACTACTAAAAATTGTTTATAATTGTTAGAATTTTCATTTCTATAGTATCACTGATTTAATGGAAAGGATTATTATAAATATATTTTAATACTGAGTATATGATTTTTATATACATGCTTGAATAAGATATATTTTTGTTAGAAACTATGATTTCATATATATGATTATAGACAATTTGATTATGAATTGATTCTGATACCCAGCCAATAAGGGGTTATTCATTGATACTCTAATACCCAGCCAATGAGGGTTATTCATTGGTATTCTGATACCCAAACCAATGAGGGTTATTCATTGGTACTCTAATACACAGCCAATGAAGGTTATTCATTGGTACTTTGATGCCTAGTCATGGGGATATAGTGTGACCATAGTCATAAGATTGTTAAGAATATGAATTATGTTTGAATATTTGAACTATTTTGAGTCCTTAAATCCAAGGTTTTCAAACTCGAACCATTCATTGAACTGTAAAAGGGAGAGGTTCAAGGTTTTTGAGGTCGAACCGAGGTTGAACCGGGGTCGAACCATGATGACATCATAATTAATTTAATAATTAATTAAAACCTAAATATAGATATTAAATTTATAAAACTAGCAAAATTGACAATATATCTATATATGTGAGGGAAATTTAATGATTTTCAAGCATATATTTAATAATTAAATAAGAAAGTTAATAAAATAAAATAATAACCATGAAAACATTAAAATTTATGATTAATTTTTGAAGTAAAGTTGAATATGTTTGAAGGATTTTAATTATAATTTTTTTTTTAATTCTTTGTAAGAGATAGATAATTTAATTAAGTAGAATAAAATTGTGTTAAGTTTTTTTTTAATTTTTTTTTACTCTTTGTAAGAGATAGATAATTTAATTAAGTAGAATAAAATTATGTTAAATTTTTTTTTTAATTGCTAAGGGGTTGGACCGCACGGTTCTCACCGGTTCGTGCGGTCCAACCCAGGTTTTAGGGGTTCACAGAATTAACAAAAAATCCGATTCTTTAGGCTTAAAAAACTGGTTTTCATCCCGATTCCCAGTTTTCACAGTCCGACCTCCCAATCTGGTCCGGTTCTGAAAACCTTACTTAAATCTACATATGTGATTTTGGAAATGTTTGAGTATTTAAACTATTTTGAGTCACTAAAACTGTTTATGTGTTTTTGGAACCTATTGTAAGTTATAGCTTTTGATATATGGAAAACTGACTCTTTTCTAAACCATTTATAATATATTTGTAAGATTAAAGTATGTGATCTATGTGCAACTTATTATTTTAAGACTATGAAACTTTTTCAGTTATTTTAAAAACACATAGTATTGAAAACACATATTACATCTTATACTTTATAGATCTATTGCTTGATAGAACTTATTAGGACTTTGGTTACTTATTGAGTTGTCAACTCACCCCCTTTTTCCCTCCAGTTTCAAATTGTGAAGAATAACAAGTTTTGGGAGTTTTGATGTTATGTTGTGAGCAAGAAAAGAAACTTAGTGATTTTGGGATTTGATGGTCTTCTAATAGTTTTATATTTATTGGCCAATTGGCATTATGTACATGAGGTTTGGATTTTGTTCCTATTAAATTATTAGAGATCTATTCATAAAGAAATTGTTGTGGTATTTTAGATTTATTTGATTTAATTTTTGAGGATAAATTTTAGTTGCTATGAAGGCCTTGCACATTTGTAAGGCGATTACTTTATAAGCATGCGGCGGTTGTCATGTGCCTATCTTTGTAGTTGGGTTTGGGGCATGACAATTTTAATGGTATCAGAGCTTAGGTTATGATCTTGTAGACTTTATGCTAGGTTTTGATTTAGAATGAAATCTGCGCCCTAGGCATTACAATTCTAGTTATTGTTTATGAAGGTTATTAGGTCATAGATAGTGTTCTTTTGATGACTTGATGAGAAGTGTAAGTGAGGTTCCATTATATGATGATTTGTTAGGTCATATTTGAAGGATTTGATATTTATGTCTATGTGGTTATGCATACATGACTTATATATACAAAAGGGAGGATTTTAATTGATATACTTCTATGTTCTTATACTAGTATTAAGTGGGTGTGTTTTATTCTTGAAATTTTGTAATTGATCAAATTGGTTATTAAAACTTCTTCTTCTTCTTATTAAAAAGAAAAAGAGAGTTAGAAAAGAACAAGCAAAGGAAATCTTCTTGCCGTTTTATGACTGATCTTTTGAAAACTCATTTGATAGTTTTGCCTAATATAGTCGGCCTACCTAAGGTTAGTTTGATCTGTAGGAGATTCTCATAGGTTAATTATTGAATGATAGTTTACTATATGCCCTATTCAGAATTTGGAGTGCTTTTAGGGAATTGGAAATTGAAAAACTTTATTTAAGGGTTAAGGTTTGATGTTAGAGCTATGATTCCTTGATTTTAGTTTATAGGGAGTAAGGAAATTAACAGAAAGTTCGTAGTGTGAAGGAAAATTAATTTGTGGTTATTGTAGTTCACATTACATTATATGTTATTATATAAATTCTAAGGGTGTTTAAAGAATTCAGTAATATATGGAGTTCCTTGGATTCTAATGTTAAGGACCGACCTTCTTTTGGATCATTGTTCCTGTTAGGGTTGACCTACTTGGATTACCATAGCCTAATTTATGTGTGAGGTAGTCCCTAAATGTTTTTGAGACATGTTACTTAGAAGTTTGAGGTCCTCAATTTCTTTCTATGGACATGGAAGATTGTTTAATATCCTGGGGAAATAAGTTTTGATGCCAGAAATGTAATTCTTTGAATTTAACTGATAAGAGTTAATGGATTGGCTCAATAAAAAATGAGGTGGTTAGAACACAAGTACGTGGTAAAATTGAATTGGACTAGTGATCCATATTTTTTATTGGATATTGAAGGAGTTGGGATGGCAAGAGAGTTTATTTTGAAAGACTATTACAGGTTGAATTATAGTTCATTGTGGTACCTTTGTTTTATATCGACAGTTGGTTAATAATATAAAGTTGCATTGTACTTTAAGTTCTAGGCTGCTGGGACAATATTATCTGCCAAGTTAAAGAAAAAAAAAACAAAAAGGGGGTTTGAGGTACTTCATGGACTATTCCCTTGTAGCCGATGTATACTTAGAGACTTGTTTTCATAATAGGCAATGTAATTATAAGGAACCCATCTCTTCAATGGGTTCCAGCCCAAGTATCATCTAGAGGTTAAAGGTGAATAAATATTGCTTATTTGTGAAGATAATTTATGATTAAGATGGATGTTCTATGACATACACTTATATCAATGCTCAATAGATTATTTATTGAGACTTTGGAATTTCTATTTTACAAAACTCGAGGAAAAGATATACGCATATTGTAAATGAGTTTTGAACTTATGAAAGAATGGAACATTGGATGCTACTTAATTTTGAGGTATGGAATTAAATGGATGCTAGCATTCAATGGTCTATGGTGAATCTCACAATTGTGGATTTCCCTTGTTGCAATTTTTGCTGACTACCTAGGCCTTGAAATTTTGTTGAAATTAATAATTGATGGAAAATCAATTATTGGGGTTGATCTAAATGAATGGACCTTGGAACTTTTATTCATATTGAAAGGAACTTAGAGAAGTATTTAGACCAGAGATATGTGTATCTGAAAGAAAAAATAGAAAAAAGAAGAAAAAAGAAGAAGAAGAAGAATCTTATTATTATTATTATCATCATCATCTTATATTTTTCGTAATCTAGTTGTTCTTAAACTATGGGAAATTGAGTAAGAGATTTTACAGTGATATTGTATTTATGTAGCAGAAGCATCATGGCTTCATTTACTTAGGATTTTTTTTTTTAATTAATTTTACAAATTTTGAGAAAGGAAAAGTCTATGCATATGTTGTGAAATAGTTTTGAACTTATATTTAAGTGGAAGTAATATAAAACTCAATGGGATATCAGAGCATAATGATTTACGGTAGACTTTGATTGTGGTTTTCTTTTATCACAACCTTGGAGGCTCCTTCACCATTTATAATTATTGGCGATTACTTATTGAAGAACTATCGTTTTACTGGGTCTAGTTGAACATGTAGGTATTGAAATTTATTTATATTCACTATGGAAGTAAATTATAGTGCAATTTGGGTCGAGTGATAGGCATAAAAAAAAAATGGAATTCTTCATAGTTTAATTGCTCTTACTGTGGTGATGGGAGATAAATTTGTATAGACCAATACAATTGTGGCTTTAAAGTAGCATAGCAGAAGCATGATAAATTGGTTCCTCTTGTGATGAATTCAGAGGACTGAATTCTTGTAAGTGGGGGAGATTGTAATACCCGAAAAAAAAAAAAAAAAAAAAAAGGGTATTTAAGTAAATCTTTTTGTGAGGTCAATTTTTATAATTAATATTATTAAGGGAGTTTTTAGAAAATTAGGTTGAAACCTAACTATATAAATAAGCTAATTAAGTTAGAGCATAACAATAGATATTTTTTAAGGAGGACTTCTGAGTTTGTTCAAGTAGAAAAAGATTGACGATATACTTGAAGTAAGAGCTTACAAAAACTCATATTTTATAAGATCTTTATTTTATATAAAATTATAATATTTTTATGTGGGTATTTTTGGCAAGTAGTAAACTATCTGAATATCCCATAAGTTTTATGTCATAAACGAAGAAGAAAGGATTTAGATTTAGGGTTATGTTAATGAGTGCCCTTAAGGCATTCGTTAAGTGCCCTTAAGGCATTCGTTAACAACCCATTTTAGGAAAGTCCTGATATCACTTTTATGGGAAATGAAAAAAACTGTCAAACATTAATTGTTTTTTTTTTCTTTTCTCATAAAAACTTTCTTTAACTGGATTCTTATTCAGTATCTTAAAGACACTCGTTAGCATTTCTCTTACATTTATATCTTTGCTATCTTTGCTATTTTGGATGCGAAGCAACTGTTCCTATCTCGAAAATCTGACCTTTTCTAAGACTTTTTATTGCGTTAACTGCAATAGAAACTACAAATTTTTATGTTGTGTTAAGATTTGTTCCCGTAGGTGTAAAGTTTCTGTACAATTTTTCTTTAAAGAATAGTGATCTAAGTACTAGACTTGATGATATATAGAAGCCTAGTAGTCTAGGCATGCTTGGAGGTCTGACATAGATTCACATGCTTTTGAAAAAAAAAATAATAATAATGGTGTGGTGTGGTGTATTCGTAAATGTCCTTGTGCTTTGATTTTTATATCATATAGTACTTATTAGTTTGTCCTCATCTCTTGATAAATAATGCCGGCAAGACAAAAAGAAAAAAAAACACACGTATAGACCCTATATGGCTATAGGTATAGTGTGTTCTATACTTATAGAAGCCTAGTAGTCTAGGCATGCTTGGAGGTCTGACATAGATTCACATGCTTTTGAAAAAAAAAAAGAATGGTGTGGTGTGGTGTATTCGTAAATGTCCTGGTGCTTTGATTTTTGTATCATATAGTACTTATTAGTTTGTCCTCATCTCTTGATAAATAATGCCGGCAAGACAAAAAGAAAAAAAAAACACACGTATAGACCCTATATGGCTATAAGTATAGTGTGTTCTATACTTATAGAAGCCTAGTAGTCTAGGCATGCTTGGAGGTCTGACATAGATTCACATGCTTTTGAAAAAAAAAAAGAATGGTGTGGTGTGGTGTATTCGTAAATGTCCTTGTGCTTTGATTTTTGTATCATATAGTACTTATTAGTTTGTCCTCATCTCTTGATAAATAATGCCGGCATGACAAAAAGAAAAAAAAAACACACGTATAGATCCATATGGCTATAAATATAGTGTGTTCTATAGGTTTTATTCCTAGGGAACTATTTGTAGTAGAAAGTAAAGAAACAAAAATATTATGACTATGTGAGTTTGGTGTAAGAAACGGGAGATTATTGTTAGGGTTAGTGAGGAGACAAAATTTATATAGATAAATTAATGATAGTTCTGAAATATATAAGATGGATATTTTAGCAGTTTCTCTCATGAATGGGTTTCATTACAAATTTTTCTTAAATTATTTGATTATTGGGTAAATGGTATCTATAAAATTATTTTAGGTAATGTCTAAAGATTTTAGAAGAAGTGTTAGAGGGAAGTTCTTTTTATGTCTTTTGGAGGTAAGTAGCTTTATCTTAATTGAGTTTTATTTTACTTGTATTAATGTATTTTTAACTACTAAAATTATTTATAATTGTTAGAATTTTCATTTTTATAGTATTACTGATTTCAAGTAAAATATTATTACAAATATATTTTAATACCGAGTATATTTTCATTTCTATAGTATCACTTGGTACCATATGCTTTCCACCACCAATTGTTTTCAAGTTCAATCAAATTATATAACTACTCTCTAGTTGTTATGTAAAAGTATTTATAGAGGAAGATAAGAGATAATCATAACTTTAAATTACAAGGCAACTATCATTTAATTAAGGGTCTGTTTAGATACAACTTATTTTGCTAAAAATTGAAAATACTGTAACAAAATAATTTTTAAATGTATGAATAGTGCCGTGAACAGTGAACTTTGTCTCCTACATAGTGAATCCATGTAATGTTATTGTTCATACACGCTGAAGAAGAAAAAAAAAAAAAAACACAAACGTGAACCCAAAACGTGAATCCAAACACTCACTAAAGTATCTATTTGGATCCACGTTCACGCTTTCAGTTTTTTTTTTTTTTTCTTCACGCATTTTCTTCTTTTTAAGACAAATAACACTGTTCACAATACTGTTCACGGGACCCACAGTCACTTTATTCAGAAAAAATACTAAAAATGGGTCTCATGGTACTATTTACACATTTAAAAATTATTTTACTACAATATTTTCAGTTTTCAGTTTCAGCAAAAAGAAGTTGTATCCAAACGGACCCTAAGTCTACTTGACCATGTATCTTCACAATTAAATTCTACTATATCGTGTATATATACATAAAAACTATTGAGTGGCTACATTATATCACTCTCTATATTATTCATTATTCTCAAGTTCTTTATGTTCATTACAAAGACCTTTAGGTTCTGTTCCAAGCCTAGAAATGAGATGCATATATAGTCAAAAGAGCATAAAAAGATCATTAATGCCATAATATGTCAATTACGTGTGCTATCAATGAAACATGATTAAAAGATCAATTGATTGAATTGCAAACCATTGAAAGAAGTCTCAAAATAGCCATACAGATTAAACAACATGGCTGGAAAGGATAGAACGTGAACATGGATCCCTTCCAAAAGATCAAATATAAACTGCAATCCAATTCAAAATAGGTTTACGTATTTTTATGCATGAACGGTCCAATTTTACATTATGTCTTTAGCAATTGAAGTTGAAGCTACTTAAATCATGGAATACCAACAAGGATACTTAAATATTGAATCACATAAAAAGAGATATGCACAGCCAAGGCAAACAATTCCATGGAAGCATTACTTACACAAAACTGATATTAGAATCGGTTTTGGACTTGGGCTGAATATCAACTTGGCTCATTTTCTTTAGGTTTATCTCATAAGAATTCCCTCTATCTCTCATCAATTTTCCGGTCGGAATAGGCAGCAAAGGAATCATTTTGGTGGCTGAAACATCATAGTTCCATGACAAAGTAGGAGGTGGAAATAAGGAAGCATGATGTGGCAAGAGACAAGAGGGAGGTGGAGTGAACTAAGGCAGGTTATGGCATGAGAAAAGCAGGACTTGGCAGGAAGAAATAGGAGGAGGTGTCATGACTTGGAAGCTTACTACTTAATTGCAAATTAGTCCCCAAGTTACTACCTAATTGAACCAAGTCCTTATTCATTAAATTTTATGCAATGGCACCCTTATTTGCCTTCCACATAAACTATGTGTCCTCCATTATTTCTAAATTTCCATTTACTTAAAATACTACTTGATTATCATTAATGAAATGATATAGACATTCTTAATCATTAGGGTTGAAGGTGCAAGGTGCAGGATATTACAATACCCAAGTCACCTAATTAGGAGTGATGAAATTGGTTCATCCCATACTCCTTATGAACAGTATTTTACAGGTTTTCCGTAACCAAAAAAGAGGAAAGGGCACTTATGATTTGATCCTATTTCATCATGTTGTTATTCTTACTACTATATATATATATATATATATATATATATATTTTTTTTTTTTTTGTTATCATACAAAATAAATTGTGTGTCTAATGCATTAACCACGACTTAGAGGAAAATACTTTTTAATGGTAATTTTTTAATAGAATTGGACCAAAAAAACCTAAATTGAATAAATTCAAGATTTAGTGGACTCAATTAAACAACAATAAAGTTAGAAAACTAAAATGAATTTCAATCAAACTTAGATCAAGCAATTTGCATTTTAGCTTTTATTTAATTTATTTTTGCTCATGTATAAGGTAGCTGGGAAACTAAATGCAGTTGTGATTTTTTGTTGTGACTTTAGCTTTATTGTTTTATAGTTAAACATTGCATACAAATGTAAAATATTATGTTATATCTACCATAACTCATTATAAATTGAGTAATAGAGCAATCGAACTAGATAGTTGAGTTATAGAGAGACAGAAAAGCCTTGGCAAACTAGCTTCGATGAGAGTTGGGAAGGGCTGAGGTTTGGGATCTGGTGGAAGATTTAAGAACAACTTCAGACCAAAAGTTTTAAAATCAACAGTGACACGAATAAACTAAAAAACCAACCAATCTGGTGTCTTCCGACATTGCTAGAGCCTAGAGCTCCTCCATACGTTATTTAGGTCATACCTATTTAAATCTACGGGGTAGTACAATCAATAATGACACCAAGAATGCAAAAAATGAGAACTGATCC
The DNA here is from genome assembly GCA_030820535.1 of Quercus parvula. Taxonomy (NCBI): domain Eukaryota; kingdom Viridiplantae; phylum Streptophyta; class Magnoliopsida; order Fagales; family Fagaceae; genus Quercus; species Quercus parvula. Next base: position 44,600,044 of record JAUAME010000004.1, read on the forward strand.
ACTAAGCTTTTTTCAACTAATCAACTCCAGTCAACAAATATTGCATAACTCAAGTATAAAAAGTCAATTCATAAATAATACACAAGACAGGATAAAAATACATTAAAAGTTTTATTCAGAACACAACACTGTTATTCTAAATAGTAATCTGAATTTTCCGCAGCAAAACAAGAAGCACAGATGAAGCAACGCATCTCTAAAGAGAACATAGAAACAAATCCCCAAATCAGAAAATGATGTCCTCATCCTTCCCGGCAGCTGCAGATAACATGTTGTGAGCTGCATTTATTGATATCCCTTTCTGCAAAGACATCTTCTCTGCAATCTGATCCTCAGCAAACCCCTTGGCAGACGCACGCTGTTTCTCAATTGCCTTCTTCTTATAACCCTGAATCTTCTTTAACCTAAAGAAATCCTCCCTTTCCAGCTCATCCAACTCCCCTTTAATGTAAGTTATGGTGTTCTCTATCCTTGGCTTCACAACATTCTCTAGAGCATTAACTCTACGATTAGTGGTCTTGATTGCCTCATCAAGTGTTAAGAATGATGTCTGCAGTGAAGCAAGCTCAACAAGAACCTCAATTGTCTTCACATAAGCAGCACGACAAATCTGAACCTGCTGTCCACCTCTAGCCAATCCAGTTAGGTCATTCTTGGTCTCACCCTCGGTAAAGTACTCAAACTTTGGGAGCTTCACACCAGCAATATTTTCTTGCTTTGATCGAACTTTAAGAGATGCATTTTGGACATTCTCAAGGACAATGTGCTTGATGTTCTCTCCAGCAACATATTTGGCTTCAGTTAGTGCAAATGAGGAGGTCTTCATGACCTCTCCCATTGATTCTTTTGTGGAGACAATCTTTTTAAGAATCTGTCGGAACTGCATAGTTAAAGCATCACTCTTCTTCTTGAGAAGAGCATGACCTCTAGTAGCACCAACAAGGCGAGCTTTCATGGCCCCAAGCATTGTTACAGTGGGAACTACATTCAAGCGCTGGCTTTGGCCGGACATCTTTCCAAATATCTATGCCTAAGATATAAACAGAATAAACGTTCAAAGACAATAAAATTGCTGAGTGCATCGAGGAATAGAAAGATATGCAAGAAAAATAAAAATAAAATTTCACAACTCTTACAGTTTATTATAGTGATAACATCAATGCTAATCAAAAGAGATTCAATTTCTATTCATTCGTAAGGAAGCTGCCAAAAATAAGAACTAGAATCAATGTCTATGCTAAAGTGTTACAGAACCCAATTTCAACAACAGATGTATTTGCAAAGCAGGAATTCAATATCACATAATTTGCAAGATGAGTAATGCCAGTTTCCAAAGAATGAGAGAGAGAATAATTTGAAGCAGCAGCAACATTATTCATGACACAGTTGACAAAACCACCATAGCATGTTTGGATGAGCTTATTTTCATTGGCTTATTTGTTTTAAAAATAAGTGTAAAGTACAGGTTTGTAACTAGAAAAAGTAAGGCCCTAAAAAGCTGTACATAAGTTGATGGTGAAAACATACAAGCATTTTAAGCTAAAACAGACCCTAGTAAAAATATTTTCATTATAAACTGCACAGATACAACAGATGATCAACTAAATTTAGATTCTTGAACATACAATACAAGCATGTACATTACAATCACTAGCACAGACATCGTTGGCTGAGAATCCAATATAAACACAAATTCACAGCATCAGATGCCAATATCAAACTCATTACAAAGAACCCACAATTAACAAATTCCATGAGCATACAATCCACTCTGCGAACTGAACTAAAGAACACAAACTTAAGCATCGACTATCTTAAACCAATCAAATCCATACAAAACCAATAACCCACTAATAATTAATCTAATTGGGTAGGAAATGATCTTAAATTAAAGATTAAGTGCTAAATTAAAAAAGAAAGTAATCTAAATGATTAAAATGGGTATCTCAATTTATTTTCCAGTTTTTCTCTTTTGAAAAATCTCAATTAACTCATTGCTCAAAAAGACAAGAAAAGAAAACGGTACAAAAATTATAAATCTCTATTTTTCATCATTATTTTGATAAGTAATAAGATTATATAAATCCAAAAAAAAAAAAAAAAAAAAAAAAGAGTCACCCAAGTATATTAGAAATATATTAGAGTAAGCAATCGATTACAAAAAAATTGCATAAATCTAATAAATCAACAATAGAAAATAAAGAAGGGTTCCTCTTGGCTGACAGCCAATCCAATAAGGTTCTTAAAAAGAACAACTTAAGATCAGGTATATAACTTTTGGTGTCTTCAAAACTCCTGCTTTCCTTTCCCTCCAGATGCACCACATCAAGCAATGGGGGATATAGAAAACACACCATACATTAATAAAATCAAAGTATTGTTAACCATAAAATCCAAAACTTGGTTTTCTTTCTCTATTTTCCAGCCCTTTCTCAGCAACCAAACAGGAAGAAGTGACTGATGGTAGACAAGAGCTCAACTTAGGTAAATTGGGGGATGCTGTGAAGTACAGAGGCAATGAGCTTCAATCATTAGGTTTTTGTGGAGATGGACTTGGGTGGGGGGACCTTCTAAAGTTCCTTCTGCATTATCTCTATATCCAATTCCACTTCTTACTCTACTCTGTGTGTTTGGTTTGGCTTTTTTTCATTTTTTCATTTCAGCATATTTTCTTATGTACAGCTTTTTAAACCTCACCTTTTTTTTAATGACATGGAACCTCACCAAAGCAGGGTCCTTTAGACCCACCCCTAAGGAGTAAATCACGGATACACGACCCCACCTGCCAAAAAATAAACAACACTTTTTTTCTAGATATGACAATACTTTTGCCCACTTGAAAAAACAAGAAATCCAAACCAACACATACCAGCAGAATAGAGTACTACAAAATTTCCTATATAAACTGAAAAGAAATCGGAAGCTGTAAGTTACAAAACTTAAAGACCATACAACAGAATTCAGATAATGTACTCACAATGAATTGAGTATTAAACTTATGGAGGAATACACTCAAGAGAAGAATCATTTATGGAGGAAATTGGTGGGAGAAAAATATGGAGTGTTCGTGGGGAGATAGTCTTCACAGCCTGTTCAGCACTCAAATGGTTTGGAATTTGGAAGGCAATTAGATTCCTGTCTCCCTATCCGCACACCAAGCACCATACCAAACCGTTATACTTCTATCATCCTTTTTTTTAATATAAATATAATATTATCCATAGTAACTTTGATAATTCTTTTTTCTTTTTTTTTGGATAGGGGAGAGGGGAGGTGAGTCAAACCCATGACACAGGAAAAAACATTATACTTCTACCCTCTATAAAGTTTTGGTATGATGCTTGGTGTGCAGAAAAGGACCTAGCAACTTTATTTCTTGGGCTATTTCAGTTAGTTGTTAATAAAGATCCTATAATCTTGGATTACACAAATAATAGAAGAGTTCCCTGTTATCCTATGTTTGTAGGTCAGCCCAAGATTGGGAGAAGGAAATGTTTGAAATTTTTTTCAATTGCTTTATTTAGTCTGATCTAAGTGGTAATGGAGGATAAGGTGCTTTGGCGACTTAATACAAAATGGGTGTTTCAATGTTAGATCTAATGATGAGGTGTTGGTGCTGCCTACATGGATTTTTGTTGGAAGGCTGTTTTGGAGGGTAAAAATCCTACAAAGGTAGGTTTTTTGTTGTTGTTGTTGTTGTTGTTGTTGTTTTGCGTGTATTGCATCATAGGGGAAAGTTCTTACAATATACAATCTTATCAGAAAAGGTATGGTGTCGGCAAACATGTGGTTTTGTGTAAAACTACTGAAGGAAATGTGGATCATTTGCTATTGCATTTTTTTTTTTTGGATAGGTAATAAGAATTTTATTGATAAGAAAAGTACAATGTGTTTATGATAGTAAACTCACTGCACTTGAATCAAACTATTGCATTGTCCAGTAGCATCGGAATTATGTTTTTATTTTTTTTTAGCTTTTTGAAGAGATGGGCGATGCTGAAGGCGGTGAAGAATTACTTCATTGTTGGCAGCAAAGTTCCCAAGACTTTCAAAAACAGAGTTTTGAATGATGCACCTTCATGTTTAACGTTCATGTATGGAGAAAGAGGAATAGGACATTTGAAGATTTGGAACCATACATAGAGAGATTCAAATTTCGTTAGTCTTTGTTCTATTGGTGATCCTCGGAATTGAAATATCTTACTATATTTTCCAATTGAAATGAAATATTATTACTGAAATTTCATTGTACATCTACATACAGCTTTAGCAGATAGCATTTTAAAGCTCCAATTAAACAAACCTAACGTCAAAGAAATTCATCATCCAAAGAGGATGGCATCCTCTAGTTTGATATAAGTTCTCTTTCTTTTTATTTTGGGGAGGGAAGGGGGAGGCAGGGCAAACGACATGGAGACTGGGGAAGGGGGTAGGTGCCAATCAGGGTAGAAGCCAGTTGCCTTGCTATAAGTTGTGTATAGCATTCAGCACCTACATATTGCACTGCTTTTTACACAAAGTTTACTTAACTCTCAATCCCCTACAAGAACCCTAGACAACCAGACCTGGACTATTTTTTGGATTAGTAATTCATCCTTAATTCAACTTTAGTACACCCTTCATTTTAAAACCTACAACTTCTACTTGAGAAATATGTACAGTATGTGTGTGTTTGGCTAGCTATCATCTTGGAGGTGGACTCATATTTCCAAGCAAAAAAACCTAAATAAGTGAGAAAAGTACTTTAAAATGTTAGCTAATCCATCTACTAGATTTCTCGTTATTTGGGTAACAAGAAATAAAAATCCTTCAACTAAACTGTGGCAACTACATATACATCAGTTTAATAACTAAAAATTTTATAAATACTTCTCCCTTCTTCTTCTTCTTCTTTTTTTTTTGTTTTAAACTAGTTAATCACTCCCCTAGTTTGAGCCGCACCAGAACGACAGAAAATGAAATCCGATTCAAAACTTCTTTCATTTGACTGTAGTGTTCCACTTTTGTTTCTATTTCACAAAATTTTTTGAGCAAACAGAGGTGAGGATCATTTTTCTCCTTAATTTGAAGTTGAGGAAATAAAAAATAAAAAGCTAAATCATGCTCAACTTAAATGATCCCAATTGTGACAATTCAATTAGTAACTGAAAGAATTTGGATCTAAGGCATCATCATCACCAACAAGAGTTAAAACAGAGTTCCATCAAATCAACAGCATCCATCAAAATGAAAGAAATATATCTTAAATTAACACATAAAGAAACAAAACAAAAAAAAAAAAAAAAAAAGAGTATCTGTTGTTCATACACAGATCTTAGCAAAACATGCACATGTGACGTGTAATAAATTGATAATTTTTAAATGTGCACAAGTAAATATCATCATCAACAAACTACTTGTACAGTTGCAATTTTACATAAGCTAAACTATGTTAAGGTTTCTGTTTTTTTTTTTAATGAAATGAATAAGAAATATATATCGGAATTGATAAAAGGAAAATAAAAGCAGTGATGCCCAGTTCCCTTTTTTTTGGGGGGGGGTGTATTGCCCAATTCCAAAAGAGAAAGTAATTGAGTCTGATCAAAGCATAGAAGCATATTTGAGAGAGAGAGAGAGAGACCTGTGCAGTGAATGGGTTGAGGGTGTGAGCGGAGCGGAGAGTCGCCACCGGTTGAGAATTGAGTTGGCTGATGATTTTGTCTGTTTTTGATCTCACCTTCTTCACGCACTCGCACTCGCACTGCAATTCTCGTTTCTTGCTGTCTTTTTCTTTGTGAACCTTCCTCTTCAGTTTATTAACCTGCCCTTCTTTTCTTTTTCTTTTTCTTTTTTTTTTTTGGGGTAAAAATAAAATGTATAAACCATCCTGAGTTTGGGCGAGAGATAAGAGATGAAAGTGAGTCAGAGAATGAGTAACGTCCGTTAAAGCACCACGTTAGTTAGTTTTAAGAAGTTTTAGATTTTTTTTAATATTAGCCCAAATTTCTGAAATAGTTTACGTATTTTACCTTCTTTTTTTTTCAATTTTTTTTAACCCCACCAAAAAAGAAATAAGAAAATTACTGAGTATTTATAAGAAAAATTAGTTTCATTTATTCATAATTAACTTATAAAATAAGAAAGAGGAAAGATAAGCATTTTTTAAGTCACTAAAACTTTAAATGCTATTTTTTTTTTTTTTTAAAAAGGGCTGAGTAAATTTTATGCCTTTAGTTTGGGACAGGGACGTACGGTAACGTTATGGTAGAAAGGGATGAGAAAATTAATTAAACTAAAGCCCGGTTCGGATAGTACGTTTAGGTTCATGATTGTAAGGTTTTTGCATTTTCAGCTTCCTTTTTTTTTTAAGATCAGCTCTCATGAACAGTGCATCAAGGCATATGATCAGTAAAAAAGAGTAAACAGTAATTTTTCACACATTTAAAAATTATTTTGTTTCAGTATTTTCAGTAAAATAAGTTGTATTCAAACGAATCTTAAGTATCAACTTGGAGTCCTTTCTTCGTAAATGGAAGTGGGCTAACTGAATGGAATCAACAAAGAAGGAAGGAAGGAAGGAGATGGGAATGAATAAACAAATAATATTTAATTGAATTAGAGATGTAGAATTGAAGTTGAATTGATGCAGGTGCACACAGAAAATAGATGGCTAAATTAGAAAAAGTGAAAAAAAAATTTGGGATAATTTAACTGCTGAATGATTGTGCTTAAGTAGAAGACCGTAATTCAGGTCACTCCCTTTTGCCCATTTTTTGTTCATAAAATATATATATATATATATATATATATATATATATATATATGTATGTATGTTATTTTATTGGGCACATTATTTGCATAAACCTTTCAACAGCCAACAAGTATCAGAAAAAAATATTTCTTCCAAGAGGAAGGAAACATGTTTTAACAGCTACGTTCGTTCTCAACTCAGGACACTTCAAAGACTTGTCAAACTCAAGCAAGCCTCCACTCTTAACCAGCCATCTGCCAATATATAACAATCTCAAACAGCTCTGAAAATTTTAATTACATTCTTTAATTTGATTCTCAAATGATAGCTTATATATTATATATGATGAGTGAAATTGTATGCAGTGTTGAGTTGAATCGAAGTCCAGTTATCACCATTGGAAAAGGGAGTAAATGACCACAGGTTGAATCAGCTTTAAGTATAAATAAATTAGTGCAAGAACATGTTAAAAGAAGCTATTGATTAATTTAATGTCTCAAAATGCATGCAGAGACGTCAATACACCACACTGTTCTTATTTATGCTGTAGTACATGCCTAAACCATAACCCACAAACCGTTCCACTTCAACTTGTAGACATATAAATATAATCAGGATTAAAGTCACAAAGAAAGATATACTTATTTCTCCTTGAATTTTTTTTCTTTTTTACTTTTTAAGGAGATTTATTATACGTCATGCTCGACATGAACCCAGGTAAAGCCTAAACACCAGATCCCGACAGCCGCCGCCTGGCGGCATTTGAAATAGACACCTGACCAAGTCGGTCTGCCCCTGGGGATACCATCCGTTCTTGGGGTGACATATAATGCCGCAGCCATGCCCCAGTATAAACCTGAATTATCACCCGGATCAGTAATATGAGGAAACAGCAAAATAACATGAAGAAATTAAATTAATTGCTGAAAAACGTGTGATCACTGAGCACTATAATTTGCATTTCAACTACCAAAACACAGAATGAAAACAAAAGTAATCTTGAAAAAAAAAAAAAACCATAATTTTAGGAGCTCAATTTTAATATAGGTTTACTTCATCATCCTGTGGAACACATGGGTTTCTTTTCCTATGCACTAAAGGACCATTTTTAATTCATTCCCTAGATCATAGAAAGAGCGACCTGTGGTATTCAAAGAAATTTATAGTATAGCTTCAGAAGTTGTAGAGCAGAGAGCAAGATACTCAATAATTTTGTTAAAAGAATCAAAATCTCTCTCTCTCTATCTCTCTCTCTCTCTCGGGGCACGAAATTTGGTATGTGTGTTAATAACATAGAAAATATGTAAATCCAATAGTGAAATTTCAAGATATTAATCCAATAGAAAATTATTAGGTGATACACTATTTGTAACTTGAACCAAACTCCTATATATACACGCATGCGCGCACAAACATAAACAAATTAAGGGGAAAATAAAAAGACTGGGGAATTAACCTGTTGCGGTCTCATTATCTTTGTATCTGGATCATCCAGGGACTCTCTCCAGTGTGCTAAGTACCCAGCCATTCGTGGGATTGCAAATAAAACTGTGAAGAATTCCGTTGGAAATCCCATTGCCCTGATCAATGTGAATTTAGTACCTTCATACCAATTATGTTCTCTGAGGGAAATTCAAGATATCATTTAAGAGCAGTGAAATCAATGATACCTGTATATTAACCCCGAGTAGAAATCAACATTTGGATATAGCTTTCTATTAACAAAGTATTCATCAGATAAAGCAGCCTTCTCCAAAGCAACAGCAACCTACAAATGGCATAAAAATAAAAGAATGAAAACTATGAAGCCATATCATCTTACTCATGAGATACATGGGTAGTGACATGCTATCAAATGCCAAACTATAAGAAAAATCATCAAAAGTGAATTGGAACTGAACGGAATCCAATCATGACTTGAATCTTTATAGTTCATGTTTAAACATAAAACATTACCCTTAAGAACTACAGAGTTTATATTCATCATATTGATAATGAATATCTTCACAACTTACGTAGTAATGTAAGTTCACCTTTATCTTTGGGTTCCTTGAATAGTTCCATTTGTAGGAAGTTGAAAATTTCTACCAAATTATCATACCCTCAAAAATTTTCCTTTATTTTCTATTACATGTAGGGTAACATGAAAAGGGTATATTTTGCCTGCAATTCTCATGGTCCTTTTGGGATACTTTCCCCCCTTCTTTGGAAGACTTTTCAAAGCAGTATACTGAAATATACAATGGAGTGAGTTGTGTAGGAATCATGCAATATGCAAAGTTTTGCTAAAACAGGTCCCTCATTTATATGAAGATGTCTAAACCCACTCGTTTAATGATTTCATTTTTTTGTTTCCAAAAAGAAAAAAAAATCTACTTTATCTTTATAATTCAATTCTCCATTCAATGACATTTACTTTTAATTGACTCTGATATGAGCAATGTAGCAACTCTCATAACTTATTAATCATCTATAATATTGGAACTGCGCTGCAGCTCGAACTAGCAATCCATGCATGAACAAATAATAAAGGACACATTCAGCCCTCCAGGAAGAAATATAACATAGAGTAGAAAAACACCTCAATCAAAGGATCCCGGCCAACAATGGAGAAGACTTCCTCAGCCAGTTTCTTTATCACCTTCGCTCTTGGGTCATAGTTTTTGTACACACGATGCCCAAAACCTGACATCTTGCGCTTTCTGGAGAAAATGAAGTGATATAAGAATATTATTCAAACTTCAAAAAGAAGGGGAAAAAAGTAGACAAATATATATATCACATTCCATGCAAAAGAGTCATTGACACCTGTTAGTATGAAAAATCAATGGACAGAACAACTATTACCTATTTTTTACCCCCTCAATGAACTCCGGGATGTTGTCAACAGTTCCAATCTCATTTAGCATCTTAAGCACAGCCTACAATAGACAATGTTATGAGGAAAGATTACTTAATGGTGGCACAAAATATAATTTGAGCACAAAAGGTCTGATTAAAAGACCTATAATGTAGAAATTTCACTAAACATAGCAAATTCATCCATGATGTCCATGACGAAGTTAATTACAGAGCCACATTGAAGCATAGAAAATGACTACGAAAATGAGATCATGCTATAATGCATACCTCATTAGCTCCACCATGAAGAGGACCATACAGTGCTCCAACAGCTCCAGCAAGAGCAGTGTATACATCAACACCACTGTAGAGACAAATCCAGGTCTGTGACAAAGGAGTTTAATGGCAAATTATTTTGATCAGGTGTTAAGATGCCTACCTTGATGCTAGATGCCTGGCAGCAGCTGTGGAACAATTCATTTCATGTTCTGCATGAAGTATGAAGAGGATATCTAGCACTCTAGCTAGTCGAGGATTGGGTTTATATGTCCTATTGCCTCTGCAATTTTGTAGGAAGAAAATCTTAATTAGGTTAGAGAAGGAAAAATTCCATTTTTTCCCAAAAAAAAAAAAAAAAACTCTATTGAAAATAAAAGTGTCGGTTTGTTCCATGCTAAAGAACAGTGTACTATATTCATATTACTTAGAAAGATGACGACATGACAATAGTGCATCAGCACTGGCATCTCAGAGGAAATAATAACATCAGAAGATAATTTATCATTGTATCTCAAATATCATTAAGAAAAAAAGATGCTGGCAATACATACAATGAATCTAGCATGTATAAGAAATTCTCTGCATAAGAAAGGTTGCTGGAAGGAAGAACTGAAGGCCTTCCTGCCAACCTCAAATAAGCTGCTGCTGCAATGGTTGGTGCCTGCAAGTAAATATTGATTTTACATATAAATTAGTGGGAAGATGCCAAATAAGTGCAATGTAAGCCTATAGCAGCCGGCATACTACCAAACTTTAACTGGATGGCTATACAACTTGCAACATGACAGCTGATAATTATTGAACCATCTAAGTTAAGGCACAAAGCCAAAAAGAAAGAAAGTAAATTGAATAACCAAACCTTCCCAAGAACACGTGCTATTTGTTTGTCTCGCACTTGTTTTGACTGGTAAAGATCTTGGCCCTGGATCAACAAATAATCAGAAATGTCAAAAAGCATCTGGCAATAAATCACAGATTAACACATAGATGTACACAATAACACCTCAGCATATCAGAGTTTCATACCTTCACTTAAACAAGGAAACTAAGAGATCGATATTTATGTAAAAGGTGGGTGCCACTAATAACTAAGGCTGTCATTAAATTAAATACACAATGAACATTGGCTAATAGTAAATGCTGTTGTAACATTCTCCAAATAAGAAAGGATAATGGGTGCAATTTTTCCACAATTCCAATAATAGCCACCTTCACGTGTTAAAAATGTTTAGACAACTGCATCTGCCAACGCTAGGTGATTATTTGTTGGTTCTCAATGAAGTAAATCAATGATTCACGTTATTTGGAAAACATAAAATAAAAACTACATCAACCCTAACTCTGGGAAAATACATACACTATGTTCAATTATCAAAGAATAATTGCAGGAAATAAATGCGAAATGAAAAGAAAGTTACTTTCCCATAACAATTTTGTTTACAAAAGAGTAATGCTAAAGCCACAAACTATTTGACAAACTGCTGAAGTTGCATTGTACACATTAGCTAAAAAAATTAGCAGGACTAAATGGTCAGACCTTAAGTTTATAAATTTATTTTAATTTTTAATTACACCAAAACTTAAAGAGTTCCAATTTCCAATTGCTGTTCATCTCTGCCCCTAAGTTCACTGTCGGCAAACTTGCATCTCAGCTCAGCCACTTTTGGTTTTGAAGCCAATGGGTGGATGGCCTCCAAAGAAACTGAGAGAACATCCATTAATGATTTACAAATGTTGGCCAATACCCAAAACAATGAATAAGTATATGAAAACGTTTTAAAAAAATACTGACTCTTTGCCTTTGGAGGGATCAAAGAGGTTGGAAGAAGAGCTATTGGTGGAAACAAAGCTGTTGTGGGTTTGGGGGAAGTGCATTTTTTAGGGTGTAGGAAGTAGAAACGGATCGCAAAGGCGGAGGCTAAAGCGCCGAACACGTTGGCCGTAGAGACCGGAGCGAGCACACGAGAGTTCATGGGTTTTGGCCATGAGAGGTTGTATAACTTTCCCGAGAAATTTTCCTTTAGGTCGAGCTGAGCTTCTGTTTGGCCTTTTTTTTGGCTTCAAAGCAGGCTGGCCTACAGTGAACTCAGGGAGGAGATGAACAGTCACCAGAAATTGTTTAAGTTTTTGGTGTAATTAAAAATTATAATGAATTTTTATACTTAAAATCTGACTATTTAGTCCAGCTCATTATTTTTGGATGACATGTACCATGCTCTTTCAGCAGTTTGTAAAAAGTCTGTAAAGTAGTTTGTGGCTCTAGCATTACTCTTTACAAAAAGTTTGGAGAAAATTGTACCAACTTTCCCAACAACACATTAATCTATTAATGTAGGATGAGACTTAAGGCAAAGTATTTCTTGCAAGGATAAAATAAGTGGTGGAGTTAAAATCCTTGACGATTACCTTCACCAAGTGGCTTGAAATTCATACCAGAATTTTATTTCCAAAAGTTAAATTAGAGATATTCCTTGAAATTTAGTGAAAAATTGGGTGTGGAAAGTTTTTCACAAGATAGAAGAAATGTCAAGTAACAGTACATATATAAAACCTATGCTATTATACTTGTAACTGTAAAATATTGATACCTAATAAAATAAAAAGTAAAAAAGAGAAGAATTTTCTTTTACCTATTCAAAAGAGTACTACGAAACTCACTACATCAAGCTCAAATTATCAAACTTACTCTGAGAGCAGGATTGGCATCAGGATGAAAGATGGAGAGAGCGCTCATTGCACTGACAAGCACACCCATTGGGTGAGCATCATGAGGCATTGACTGTATTATATCCTAAAAAACAAATTTACCAAAACCAGAACTTAGAATCATACTCTTTTTTTCTTTTAATTTATTTATAAACGAGAAAGAAAGTAAAGCATACCAGAATTCCCTGTGGTACGGCTGAATGCTGAGAAATAGCAAATTCCCAGTCTGCTAGCTGATTTTCAGAAGGCAAATTCCCATACACTGGGCAAAAAAAAAAAAAAGAAGTTTCAGATACAGAAATTGAATTAAGAAAGTAGACATAAGAGTGCAAGTAAACACACAGAGATGAACATTGTATAATTAAAGATACAAACAGTATAAATATAATTTTTGAGGAATCAAAACAATTCTATACTAAATTAAATTTTTTTATAGAAATTCTCTGGTTTAATTAAACACTATAACATAATTTCATTTTAGCATGTCCAGCATATTACATACATATCAATATAATGGCATATTTTCCTTCGGAAAATAAAAGTGCATAATACTTGTTCATACTTATAGTGGCAATACAGTGTGCGTGTGTGTGTGTGTGTGTGTGTGTGAGAGAGAGAGAGAGAGAGAGAGAGAGAGAAGAATAAGACAATCCTTTAACAAGATTTACGTATGTACTTCTAAAATCCCTATTCATTTATTTTATCAAACCTCATTTTCTCCACTAATTATTCTTTTCTTTAGTGGTAATTACACATGCACCAAGTGGGTCTTGAGCCCATGGCCTCATCCTCCGTCTGCACTTGTGAGATGAGGAAGTGCTATTTGAGTAGGGCTCATTGACTCATTGGCTTATTATCAAAAAGTTATCAACAAATGATTCTAGTAAATTAGAACAAATTATAACATAAATGATTGTTAGTCATTAGAAACTAGTACAATATAGGAATCTCCACGGAGAACTTACTTAAGAGGTAGGCCACTTCCACGAAGGTGCTCTTTTCAGCCAACTCCTCAATTGGGTAGCCCCTATACCTAAGGATACCCTCGTCACCATCAATATAACAAATCGACGACCGAACAGGAGCTGTATTCAGATAGCCTGGGTCATAAACTTTGAGCCCCTTGTCATTTTTCCCAGTTGTAACCTGTATATCCACGAGCAATTACAAAATTTAAAAATCGAAAACAATAAAATCAGTATACCTGAAGTTAATTCATCCATATAGCAAAGTACAATGCCAACAATCACATCAAACAAACATATATTGATGCCATGTCCAGCAGCCAAACATTAAAAATTATCGGTAATGAATTGTAACTTAATATCAAATCCTTTAATCAATAAATCTCATTTATATCTATGATTTTCTCAACAAAAACACGTCAAAATTAAAATTCAATCACTCCCAAATCAAAACAAGTCCAAATGAAACCCAAAAACCTAATCGGATCAGGACTTTAAAATAAATAAATAAATAAATAAAAACTAGCCCACATAATTAATAATTCAAAACCCAATTCCAAAATCCTATCTTTTTTCTCTGTTCTGAAAAAATTTCCCCAACAACCACAACCCAGATCATAAACAAGTATCACAAACCAAAACAGAACAAAATTCAACAAAAGCAAATCAAACCCAGTTGAGCTTTTCAAAAGACAAAAAACAATTCACGTAAGAACATAAGACATACCTTCTTAAGATCAGTAGCTTTGACAGTGCCATCCTCAGAGACCGGTACCTGGTACTTCTTGCCGGTCCTTCCATCAACGACGGTCAAGGAGCCTGCAAGGTTTCCGGGAGGTGAGACCTGAGCTGAGAGGCAGTTTGGCTCGAGAGGTGGCAACCCCTCAATGGGCTCATTGGAGGAGGTGGTGGTGGTTAAGTGCGCAGTCAGCACCGCCAACCGCCCTCGCGCCACCACTGACGATATCTCTGACACGCCTGACATTTTTTTTGTCTTCCTGTTATCAAAGTCAAGAAGCAGAAGAAGAAGAAAAGAGCAATGAAAACTTTTATATGGCAGTAGTATTTATATTGAGGAATGCTAAAGACACCCACTATTTTACAATGTTTTAACGAACAGCTGATAAATATAAATGTAATGTTAATAGTAGATTCATATTAGAACTAATAAGTATTTGTCACATTAATAGTTTGTGACTATAGCATTACTCATTTATATTTAGTGGGTGTTTGGTAATGTTTGAACGACAATTTTTAGTATTTAAACAATATTATACATTTTTTTACCCATATATTTTTTAAAAATACAGACGACATTTTTGTAATAACATTACTAAACGAGCTTTTATTATTTACTAGTGTTATTTTGTTTTTGTTTTTGTTTTTTGGTTTTTTTTCACAGACAGGGAAAGAAATATTATATTTATATTATAGTATAATTGATAAGGAGGGGTTTTCTTTTCAAAAAATTCTTGTGCCACATCAAGTGGCACCACATTGGCCATGACTCGCCTATGTGGCGAGTTATGGTTGGTGGAAGGGTGTCTCCATATGAACCCATTTCATCCCTCCATCACCCATAACTCGACACATAGGCGAGTTGTGGCCAATGTTGTGCCACTATATGTGGCACAAGAATTACTCTTTCTTTTTGTATAATCTTATTGGAGTGAGAGAAAAATGTAAGCCACATGGGAGTTTTGTAAGAAAGGTTTTTCTTTTTATTATTAATTAATTATACTACAGCTTTGTAATCAATCAATATTATAGATAATTAGTAATACTAATTAGTGCAGTAAAAAAAAAAAGTAATACTAATTAGTGAGAAAGTGGTGCTCTAATTGTCTACAATATTTTCACAATATTTTTATAATAAATCCTATATAGCAGATTTTTACGGATTATTATCAGTGAGATAGAAAAATAATTTCAGTAGTAGGTTTAAATTAGAACTAATAACAACTAACCATCTATGATTTCTTGTGAAAATATTGTAGACATAACATCTCTAAATATTAGGATCAAGTTCCTTTATTTTAGCATCTCTAAATATTAGGATCAAGTTCCTTTATTTTAGGTTCCAGCCGTTGAATCTCTTTTACTCTTTTTCTTTTTTATAAACAGTTTTATCAAGGGTATTGAATTTTTCACATCCTCACTCACATACTAAAGCATTGCCACTTCATTATGATTGGTAATTTTCTATTTGCTTATTTTTTATTATCTATATCTATACTATTATTTAAAGGGTTTCTCTTGTTTGGATTCCTCATTTTTTAGTTCAAAATTATGATTGGTAACTTTCTACTTGCTTATTTTTTATTATCTATACTATTATTTAAGGGGCTTCCCCTATTTGTATTCCTCATTTTTTAGTTCAAAAAAGCCTTTACAGCACTATATTTAAGTAGAGACAAAACTAAAGGACAATCCGGCAAAAATGCAACTTTAACTCTCACCAAAACATTGCCTAAAAAATAGTATCACTCTCCTTTTAATTTTTAAATTGCTTTATCCACTTATAAATTAGATTTTCAACTTATCAAAAAAAATAAAGATTTTCAAAATAAAAATTATATATATATATAATAAAAAAAACTCTACAAAATAGGATCACTAACAAAAAAAAAAAAAAAAAGCCTCATTGCACTTCAAAATTCAAATACATTCCCAAGCAGTTATCTAAACTCAAATCTTATCCACTAAACAGCGGTTTCACTCCATATTCCAGACTTAAAACCACGATGATTTTGCCTTTTACAACTCTTAAATCTATTTTTGTGGTTCTACGAATTTTCACTACTTATTTCTCCAATTTCATGTTGTTTTTCTTTTTTCTTTTTTCTTTTGGGTATTTATGTTTCTAACGACAATTGTTTTTTTTGGATAAATAATCTCGGTTAATTACTGATGTATTGCGTCTTGATCGATGTGATTCTAAACCAATTTTTTTATTTAATTATTTTACTTAATCTCAGGTAATCGGGTTAGATGAATATTTATGCCCATGAACTAATACAATTGTTTTCAGGTCTTAGTACTTGAGGTGTTAGGCAATGGTTGCACTTGAAGATATTATGGTTCTTGGAGAGCCTATGGCTGGACCTATTTGAATTTGGTAAAAATTGTGGAAGAGTCAAACAGGAAACAATTACAGATCACAAGGAAAAATGAGGAAAACCACATAAAGAAATTAGATAACTATTTATTGGAGAGTGATGATTGAGAGTGAGTTTGATTTCGTTACCCATTATCTTGCACTTCAGATAAACATCATAAAAAATAACTTAAATATTTTTGTTTTATTTTTTTATTTTTTATTTTTGTGTATGTGTAAGATTGTATCTCAAGTTGAGGAACACGAAAAGAAGGCTATCTCAGCCCTTTATTAGTTGGATAAAATGTTGTAATTTAAATTTTCATCCAACCAATCAGGAAAAAAAAAAGAATAGAAAGAGGATTATTATTATTTTTCTTTCTTTCTTATATCTATAATTCTGAGGATTTGGATAGTAATAAAGTAAAATACATAATCGAAAAAGGTATTTTTGCATTTTTTGTTTTTGTTTTTTCAAATACCGTTAAACCAAAGGATAGTGACTCCCAAAAAAAAAAAAAAAAAGAAAAGAAAAGAAAAGATAAGTGCTTTTAAATTTCTTTTTTATTATATCTTTTATCTCAATATATATATATATATATATATAAGTATAGTTTTCTACACCCCAAAAAAAAAAAAAAAACCTTACTATGGTGCTTATTTATATCTTGAGCTTTTGATTTCATAATTTTTATCATTGATAAAAGTTAGATTTTGAATTCAAAAATCTATCCACACAAAGTCATACTAGCCTTTGAGTTTCATCACATCTCTAAATATTTTGTTATTGAAAAATATAGTAATCTCAAATTATAATGAATGTAACTTTTAACTTTTTCTCAAAAAAATAAAAGAGCCATTGAGCACGCGCTCGCGCGTGTGCTCAATGGCTAGTAATTATTTTTAAGATGAAGGTGCGAAACTTAAAAAAGTCACCATGAAATTTTTATTTTTTATTTTTTATTATTTGGGGGTGGTCATGAGTTACGTGTACAATTTGGAAAAGTTTTCTTCAATTTGTGGTATCCAGATATGGCACACTACGTCATTGGTAGCTCATCGGTAGCAATTTATGGAATGTCATAGAGAAACCCAAATCCAAAAGATGCTTCGTTGTTAACTTGAGGTTGGATATCATCGTATGCATGCGGTGGCAATTTTAGAAATTTTTTTTAGGGTAGTTATTTAGAAATTTAAATTATATAAAATTTAATAATGCAATAATTTAAATATTTGTTATAATTGTCAAGTCACTTAGGAGAGTAAAATTGTTGTGACTTCAAAGCTAAAAGAATATAACTGTCACCACCATCAAGAAGAACTGACAACCACAATATTTTTCTTGGTACCATTTTTTAGGGAAAAATGAAATTATAGATTATTTTTATTGAATAGGTTGAACGAACTACAAATTTAAATCTTTAGTGATTTCTATCTTTTTGTTTTATAGTAGGCTTTTTGTTGAATAATTAGATTACTTGTTGTTATTTGGTCTTATTTTGTTTTTGTTTGGTTTTTGTTTGTTGTTATTTGGGCTAATATCTATTGTTGTTATTTAAATTTTTTTAATTTATAAAAGTAATTAAGGATTATGTTTGGGGGCAGAATTAATTTTGGAATAATACTACATCCACAATATTTTTACAATAAATCTTATGCAAAAAACTATTATTAGTGGATAAAAAAATAATATCAGTATTGAGACTAAATTAGAATCAATAACAGCTTACCACATTGGATTTGTTGTAAAATTATTATGAAAATGTTGTAAATGTAGCATTATTATTATTTTTTCTAAACCCAACTTTTTGTAATTCTCAAGTCAGGATATTCAACATTTTTATTAGGTTGGTCACAATAGTTTAGTTTAACACACACACACACACACACACACACACATATATATATATATATTGGCAAGTGTATATATGCCATTTTTTGCAAGTCAGGGTGGTCCTGTGACCACCCTAACTTGCATGTAGAGCTGCCAGTGTTTGCATGTGGAACCATCATTGATATTTATAAATATATATATATATATATATATATAGAAAAAAAATTGATATCATCACCTGTGATGATACTAGGAAAAATTACAACTCTTTGCTCGTCCATGATGGGTCGTCCTGATCTACGACCTCAGCGCATGGAAGTCAGGACGAGTAAACTCGTCCTGAGCCTAGCGGGAAGGACGAATTTCAGGCATCCTCGTCCTTAGCCAAACCTCGTCCTGAGCCAACTAGGCGGTGAATAGTACAAACCAGACATTGGACATCACACCTTTCCGTAATCGACAAAGTTGATGGGAACCGTTGCCAACGACGGTTAGATGAACTTGGCCAAACGATACGGTGTTAAAAACAGTTAACTTACTGTTAAAACCGTTGATTCACATGAAGGGAGACGACTGTTCCGTGGGTGTGCTATAAAAGCACTGATCTACGAACAAGGTGATTCATTCAGAACTTCTGTAAACTTTTCCTTCAAACCAAAATCACAAAAAGACTAACTTTGTCATCGGAGGATTTTTGGCCGGCCTCCACCGGTCACCTTTGATTTGTCTTTATTTTCAGGACTTGTTAGCAACCCTTGGCAGTGTCGAAGACAGTTTCAGCCCACTGATCATCCAAGCATTATCAATATGTATATAAAATAAATGTATACATAAACAATGAAAATAACTTACGTCTGCGAGTAGTGATCTCGTGTGCAAGGGCTTCAGGGGAAGGTATAGGACCTAAATCCCAAGTAGCAAGACGCTGTAGGCAGACCAAGGAGTGGAACGTCCTGTCGGTGTATAGACGAGCCTTCTGAATGCGCTCGATGTAAAATCTATCCAAATGAGGTCGTCTAGCACCTGATAAAGGTAAAAGACGAGGAAAAAAGAGTTAGGATTTTTGAAATGTAAAAGATATTAGAAACTGGAGAAAAATTAAAACACATACCTTCAGGACGAAGGTTTCCCAGTTCCCCAGAGTATGAAGGGAATGGGTCCCTGTCAACCTCGATGGGGCGTCCAGCCCAGAAACCTGAGACGAAGAAGAACTCCGTCTTCCAGTTCTTATCAGAGGTGACTAGGGATTTGATCAATCTATAGTCTTTTCCCCTGGCTGTAAATTGATAAAAGCCAAGGGACTGATTAATCTCGGAGGGCTTGTAACAAAAGAGGAACTCGTCCACAGTGAGAGGACGGTTCCCCTCAAACACCTCCCTCCACAATACTTGCATGGATACAATCAACCTCCACGCATTAGGATTGAATTGGCAAATTCCTAAACCTAACCTAGATAATAACTCCCTGGCAAAACTGTTTAGAGGTAACCTAAGCCCTCCCAAAAGATAAGCCTCATATATACCTATACCAAAACGAGGCTGACAGCACCACTCTCCACGGACGGCTAACCTAGGGTTAAGCTCGTCTGGGATTTGGTACCATGTTTTGAGTAATTCTAACTTCCTATCATCTGTTTTTGACTCTATACCTATAGCACAACTGTACACTACCTCATCATACTCGTCCTGGACTGTGGACGAGGGGGCACTTGTTCCGGCTTGAGCCCCGGACTCGAACCTCGTCCGTAGCTCTTCCTGGAGAACCTCTAAGGGAACCCCAGGAACACCAGATACGTACTCGTCCGTAATGTTCCCCCCACTACTACTACCACTACTACTATCACTATCACTAGACCCACTAAAACTACTATGGTCAGAATACTCGTCTATGACTTTATCTACACTATCGCTAGACGAGGAAAGAAGAATTGACATTTTATGGAAGTTTATAAAGCTAAGGACGAAGTTAGGAATATACCTGGATCTAGGACGAGGGAAACTTATGGACGCGGAATACTTCTAGAAGAGGCTCTAAGACGAGAGTAATTGAACAAGGAAATTTCAGAAATGAGAAGGGTAACGATGGAAATCCACTATTTATAGGCAATGGGCCCGGACATCTGAAACGACACAAACCAATGAAAGGGAGACACGTGACGCTTTCCTAGGTAAGGTAAATCGACGCACTTTCCTGCAAGTTAAATTGTGACACGTGTCACCAATTCGTTGGCAGGGTACTCAGAAGTCAGATATCTATGGACGACCCATGGACAAGGGGGCAACTGATGATACTAGGAAAAATTACAACTCTTTGCTCGTCCATGATGGGTCGTCCTGATCTACGACCTCAGCGCATGGAAGTCAGGACGAGTAAACTCGTCCTGAGCCTAGCGGGAAGGACGAATTTCAGGCATCCTCGTCCTTAGCCAAACCTCGTCCTGAGCCAACTAGGCAGTGAATAGTACAAACCAGACATTGGACATCACACCTTTCCGTAATCGACAAAGTTGATGGGAACCGTTACCAACGACGGTTAGATGAACTTGGCCAAACGATACGGTGTTAAAAACAGTTAACTTACTGTTAAAACCGTTTATTCACATGAAGGGAGACGACTGTTCCGTGGGTGTGTTATAAAAGCACTGATCTACGAACAAGGTGATTCATTCAGAACTTCTGTAAACTTTTCCTTCAAACCAAAATCACAAAAAGACTAACTTTGTCATCGGAGGATTTTTGGCCGGCCTCCACCGGTCACCTTTGATTTGTCTTTGTTTTCAGGACTTGTTAGCAACCCTTGGCAGTGTCGAAGACAGTTTCAGCCCACTGATCATCCAAGCATTATCAACCTGTATATGGAACCACCATTGATATTTATGAAAAAATAATTTCGAGTGTACCAATTATAAATTGACACTCAAACATGTTGTGAATTTGGGTTTATAAATAGTTTAATTTGTAGGTAGACTCTTCGTTTATCGATTTTCTATTTAGTTGTTTAGTTGATATTATAGAAAAGATGGAGGATAAAAAAATATTTATGCTTTTTTGCCATATATATTCGTAAAGTTGGAAAAATGAAAAGGTGGAAACTAAATTACTATTATTTTTAACAAATTAAAATTATTATTATTCTTATATAATAAGGTGGAATGATAGATAAGTAGAGGATAATTTTGTGTTTTTCTTCTTAATATATCATTTTATGTCTCTTTTTCATTCTAATTTGAACAACTTTGTCCATCTTTTTCTTTTTTCTTTTTTCCCACTCCCTTTTCACCTTAATTAAATATAGTATAAAATCAAACATGAATTTTGACCAATATCCACTATGAAAGCTGCTCCATAATTTATAACAGGGATCACAAAATTTATTTAACAAATATGGGGATGTGTTGAAATTTATGACTTTTAAGAGGTTAGAAATTCGCCTATTGCTTAAAAAAATGCAGTAATAAAAAAAAAATATAATACAGGTAAACGTCTTTCTTAAAAAGGGGTCCAGTTAATAGGTGTCTTTAGTGCATTTGCTAATAAATTATTTTAGGAAATAAATATTAATACAACTTTTATGAGAAGTATAAAAATTGTAAAAAAATTAATTACTTTTTTCCCATAAAAAGTTTCTAAAAATATTTCTTAAATTAATATTTTTAGGACATTTGTTAACATTTCCACTTAGAAAAAATAAATGGTAAATTATATGTTTGGTCCCTAACTTTTACATTATATTTCAATTTAGTTCTTAATCTTTTAAATGTGTAAATTTGGTCCCTAACTTTTTAGTAGTGTGTCAAAATGGTCCCTACCATTAAGTGATAGATGAAAAATACTAACATGACCGACTGCTAAAATTAAAAAATAATTTTTATACAACTATCATGCCACGTGGACTAAATTAAACTAAATAAAAAACGACTCTCATGTGGCATGAATCTGGACTCTGGCACCCAAATTTAGACTATCTCTTGTTGTATGTGGAAAGCCAGTGTACTTTGGCCCACCATGTTAGAATTTAGAAATATCATCTCAGGGCTCACCAATCAGGTTTAGACCTTGACAATACAATCATTTACTTTTTGTTCTTTTCTCTTTTTCTCTTCGTCCTCATCAAATTGATTAATTACAAGAAAAATGTTTTAAATTTTTTGCAAATGCAAACCAATGAACCATACCCAAATCCTGCTATCGAGATGGATCTGAAGAGAGGAGTTCTCTATTTTTTCCATTGGATCTCATTTGAATTCTCAGCTACAAAAAGTCATTCATATGCAAAATCATTTTTGAAAAGTTCTTTGCGTCACCAATAGATCAGCATCAAGTTGGGTTTTGCCGCCAATCTTAACCATCGGATTTTGATATTGAAGCTGCTGCTTCTCGGTGAATTGTGCTACTATGTTAGGGATTTTGATCCTAATTTGAGCCTCATGTGTTTGGACGTGAGTGACTCACCAAGCTTTTTTTTTTTTTTTTTTTTTGTTAAGAAAAAGTTTAGGTAATGTTGACATGGCAGTTCAAGTAGCAGTCTTACATGGCATTAAATAAATATTTTATTTTGACTATTAGCCACATCAATATTTTTCATCCATCACTTAATAGTAGGGACAATTTTGACACAATATCAAAATATTATGGACCAAATTGATAAATTTGAAAGGTTGTGGACCAAATTGAAAAATAGTATAAAGGTTAGGGACCAAATACGTAGTTTACCAAAAATAAATTATACAATCTTGAATTGAGAAATTTGAGATGCTGGATACACTAAATTCCTTCCTATTCCAAATATGGTATGAAAAGTGTGTCGTAAAATTGTTTTGTTTTAAAAGTTTAAGGAGAAGCATGCAATTTTATTAGGTAAAATGGAAAGTCTATAGATTAAAAAAAAAAAAAAAATTCACACCTTGATTGATTTGGTAAATTACTAACAGTAAATAAAAAAAAATGATATTAATGATGAATCTAGATAAAAACCAGTAAAAATTTATTTATTCAATTATTATGAAAAATTTTGTGAAAATTCTAACATTTATAGCATGCTAAAAGCATCCGCAGTGGGCTTGCCATATGCCAAATGTAAGGAATATTTGGCATGCAAGCCCAAAAAACGCCAGCAACGGGAAGGCCATATGCCAAAAGGCTAAATTTTTTTGACATATAACTACAGTACCATCTTAAATGTAAGATGGTACTGTAGCTGAATGGTATAAGAAAAATAATTTTTTAATACTTTTTAACCTGGGAATTTCTCTCTCCTCTTTCATTATTTCTCTTCTTTTCTCTCTCTTCCTTCTCTCTTTCTCATTTGTTGTCTACTCTCTTCAGACCCAAGCTCTCTCCGATGCCCCTCTCTTTCCATTAAGTTAGATGCTTCTCTCTCTGATGACCCTTTCTCTCCGATAGTGATTCCGACAAGGCATTGGTGCTCCGATCCTTTTACTGATTCACTCAAGCCAGTCCGGTCAAGCCCCATTTAACTTTTCACTCCATCTCACGCTCAGCCTCTCTCATGCTCAGCCTCTCTCACGCAGCAACAAGGATGCCACAAGGTTGAGATCAGTGTGTGGTTTTGGTGTTTGGGCTTGATTTGTGATTTGATTGGCGTGGGTTTGATTTGCGATTTGTGGTTGTGGGTTTGTTTTGTGGTGTTCTATGGGTTTATTTTATGGTGGCTGTGGGTTTGTTGGTGGTGGCTGTGCTGTGTTGGAGTTGGATTGTGTTTTTTTTTTTGTTCAACTACTGGGGTTTGTGGTTGTGGCTGGTGGGCTGATGGTGGAGGTGGTGGAAGTAGTTGTGGCTAGTGGGCCGACGGTGGGGTGGGTGTCTGTGGCTCCGTCGAAGTGGGTTTTGGGTCAGTGGGTGGCGGCGTGGATTTTTTTTTTTGGGGGTGTTGACGGTAGATTATGGGTTGCTGGTGGTAGTGGTGGTGGTGGTGGTAGTGTCAGGTGTGTGTAGTGCGGCAGTGGTAGTGATTGTGGTTGTTGAACAGAAATAAAAAGAGAATAAATAATGAGTTGTATTGTAAATGATGGTAATTGTGGGATATATTATTTTATTGTGTAGAAATATTATATTAATGAGTAGAATAGGAAAATAAAATTTGGGATGCTGGGTGTATTGTAAAATGGTATGATATAATTGATAAAGTAGCTTTTTGGGATGATATAATGAGATAGGATGACATTTCCGGTTGGAGATGCTCTAAAGGGGGAAAGAAATGGTGGCTATTGTTGATCAACTTAGGACAATCATAAATACAACAAACGGTCCAAGTTGGCCGAAAATGAGGCGCAGTGTAGGTCTGCCCCAAGGACTAAAGGGTACAACGTGATTCAAAATTTTTTAGGACCTGTTTAGTAGAAGAGTTTGAATAATATTGTTTGTAATTTTTTAAAATATATGTGGGTAAAAAAAAAAATATAATATTATTTAAAAACTGAAAAATATATTATTTATCTACTCGAGGGCTTACTATTAGTATTTGGATTTGGATGGGCTGGAAAGAGGGAGCTGTGAAGTGGGGCCCAACGTGACGCGGCGATTAGTCAATTTCCGGAAGCTCAAATTCAATGTATGGGGATATAATTAAGGAATGGGATAGGATAATGCTCTGACCGACGCTTGCACTTTACGATTTTTGTTTTCAATAACAATAAGCAGTGACGCAACCTAATTTCACATCTGAATGAGATGGCAGATAGGGATAATAATAGGTAATGTTAAAATTATTACTCTAATTTTAACTGCTTGTTTATATAAAAAAAATGTTTAACTACTTTAAAATCTACGAAAGTAATAAGGTAAGTATAATTAGTCAAATTAATTTTTTTAAAAGGTAAACGAAATTAATCACATATTAAAATTTTTTTATCTAAATTTAATACTATTTGTGATCATTTTTTTTTTAATTTTTAATAAAATATAACTTGTGATGATCTTTGTTGAGTGGTGATTTTTATTAAGTATATGTGATTGGTTTTTTTATTTTTATTTTTTATAGTTCATTATATTATATTTTTAGTATTTTGCACTCATTAACTCACTTAACACAAAAATTAAAAAAAAATTCATAAAAAAAAAAAATTAAAAAGCTTAAGTGGACAGATGGTGCAAACTTAAGTGAATAATTTTGGTATGGTCCCTACGTAAATTTAGACACATGGCACAAAATTAGATTCTAATTTCAAATTCTAATTGAACTTTTTCTGAACTTTGCCTATTAATATATATATATATATATATGAATGTTTAAAATATATTTTGGTGATTGATAATACATCAATTTGTAAATTCTATGTAATCAGGGATGGCTATGTGTTGGTGAAAAAAAATTAATATACTTGTAGACACCCCATTTTGCAGTCACTCATAATACTTTAAAAAATTAATTTTAAATTAATATGAGTTCTTCTCAAAAATAATAATAATAATAATAATGAGTTGTTGAACACCCCAAAAAGATTTTAAAAAAAAAAAAAACTTGACCACCCTAAAACAAATTTTGAACACCCTAAACAAAAATTTGAGCTCATTCAAAATAAAATTTAACCTCTCCAAAATTTTGGTATGTTGATGGTTAATTTTAGTAATTTGCATTGAAATAGCAATTTTAGGTCAATAGTTCAATTGTCAAACTGCAATTTTTTCAAAGTTTAATTGTAATTTTTAAAATTTTGTTTTCAAAAGGCATATTTTAAAACTGCTATTTATTTTTATTAAAAAAAAAAAAAACACATTTTTCAAATAGCTAATTTGCTAGTACTTGCTTTAGTCTTTAACTGAATTTGTTGGATTTATGTAATTCATTTTGTACATGCACATGTGCACTAATATAATGTCTGAATGCTTTATTAAACATAATTAATCTAGTGGTTAAGAAAATAACTTGTATTGCAAGATTTATCTTCTAAGCGAATTCATAATAACTTGAATAATCTTATATCGGATCCTAGGATATGAGAAAATGTCTCATATTTTCATCTTAATGATTAGGATGAAATAAGAAGAGTGTATTCTTTGTACCTTTTAGCCATGATTTCCTTTAAAAAATATATATATATATAGTAGAGCGTTGCATCAATTTAATCCTAATTGGTTTAAAGAATACAAAAATTGGTTGGAAAATATTTTGTTTATATTGTTATTTATTTAAGATGTTGATAATTGAATAGGAGATTAGTAGATGAACAATTAATCGGTTATGTATATTGAAAAAAATGTAATTAATAACATTGATAATGAAACTTTCATACAATGATTTCAAAATATGAAAACTCGTACAATAAAAAATTTTGTATTTTACGTTTTTATGTCTCTTTTTGGCAATGTCAATATATTCAAGTTTTATTTTTATTAATTTTTAAAAAAATTTAAGCTCTAGTTTTATTTTTATTAATTAAAAAAAATTTAAGTTTAAGTTTTATTTTTATTATTATTATTTTTAAATTTAAGTTTCTTAACCAACACCATGAAGAAAATTGGTAGAGCTGCCACTGCTTGTAATAAAAGTTGCATTGTCTCTAGCATTATTCATGATAAAATAATGGCACATATAAAAATCAATAACATCTTGTCAATTTAACAATTATAAAATTTGTTGTGAAAATTATTGCGTCTATAGAATTTCTTTTCCAAGAAAATCATTCGAGAGTCACCAAGGCTGGCCGAAGGTCAAGGCCTAAGGCCCTTAGTACAAAAACTTTTATACCTATCCATTAAAAAAAGCCCGTCTCCGTTTATAAATAAAGCCCAAATTTTTATATTAATAATTTTTTATAATATGCATTTTTTTTAATAAGTAATGCTACAGATATTACAAAACTTAGGCTTACAAACATCTCAACAAATCACACAAAAATCTTCTTAAAAAAAAAATCACAAAGAAAAAAAAATGAAATTCCAATATTCATTAATTAAGTTATTAAAGTTCATCAATCAGTCATTGCCTCATCAATTTGTGAACAATTTGAAGTAACTTCAGCATTTTTCTTTTCTCATCCCAAACAAAATCTCTCCCAAATACAAGACCAATCGAAACTTAACCAGATTGAAACCCTAAACTATTTGGGAAAAATATTTGTCGTAAATGTGTTGGATCTACCCATCATTATTTGTATGAACAAGTACAAAAAATTTCATCCAATCCCCCCACCAAAACCAAAACAAAAAACCAAAAAAGAAGGAAGAGAACAAACTAGGAAAATTATAATGGTATATTCTTATCTATTGGCAGTTTTTTGTACCAAAAGCAATGAAATTTACACTAATATCATCAGATAGAGACCATCTTCCAGTCAAGGGGTTGTAAACAAATCCAGCCATTTCCCTGACCTGCAAAAGCCAATCAGACAGCAAACAAGCTTTACTAAAATGTGCAGAGGTTAGTAACGCTAAAACATGAGGCAGATATTCATGAAACATCCAAAATTCATAAACATTTTTTACTCACAGCGATATTGGCACGTTGAAGGATCAGGACTAGTTCTTCAGGAGTGAGAAAACTTGACCATTCATGTGTACCTTTAGGAAGCTGTAAAATATTAAGTTTATCAAAATGGTGCCAATAGGAGCGAAATCCAGAATTTAAATATAAATAACTTGATCAGTTAACTAAGGTATTAAACCAATGTATGTTGAAAGAGTTCGACTGTACTAACAATTTCATAAGGTAACCACAGTTCCAAGGTAACCCAAGGAGCATCTCAAGCTTTTACAGATAGTCTACGTGAAATGTTTCTACAGCATTAGGAAAACATGCTTCATAGTTTTCTTAGCCTTATTTTTGACAAAACCCAATTACATGAAATTCATGATAATCTGATAGTGGACTATCAATTCTAGCTAAAAATTATCTACTTTTCTGTTTGCAAGTGGAGTTACCTCCAGATTTGACTAATTGAAATTCTATTAATTTTTGCTGTGAAGGCAATGAAAATGGAGCAACCTAAATTCAATGGGCATTGTAACATTCCTTAATAATATGGATCAATTCTAACTTAATCTAGATCAAACTGAAAAGTGGATGACCTCAGCAGACCCATAGATGAGAACGCTTTGTATGAAAATATTCAAATCTTTAGAAGAAAAGATTCATTTCATTGAATCATCCACACTACACTCATTTGTATCGAGTTCTTGTCATCTAGAATACACTTAAAAAAATCAACGTGAACCAACTTGTAAAAAACAGAACCTCAACTGTTTAAGGAAAACAAACTTGTTGCGAAGTATAAAGAACCAGTTTACCACTATGGCATGTATCCTGTAGTATGATTTAAGGATAACACCTACATCTGAAATGGATAATCAACATATTTAGAGATCAAGGTGGATCTCAAACAGACACGAGTAAATTTCAAAGCATGTCACCAAGTTTCAAAATAAGGCATATCCAGCAGTGCAAGAGGTGCTACATAGATAATCAAGAAGCTACATTAAGATGTAGAATGATGGAAATAACTATACCCAATGGAGGAGGTACTCTGCTGCAACAATGGCAGTTGCATATGATCTCATAGAACGGTTAATTGTTGAAATTATAGTAGCTCCATCAGGAACAGTTAATGCTGCCAGAGACTTGCAGAATTCAGCAGGATTTGCTACGTGCTCAATTACCTTGAGTAAAATTCCAATTGCAAACAAATTGGATATGGTCAAAAATAGGTAACACATAACTTAAAAACAGTCTGAATACACTCTAGAGAAGCATGAAGAAAAGTGTACTGAGAACAACCCAAAGTTTTGGGAACACCATTATACCTTTGTTAAACCTTTCCATCAACCGTCACAAATATACCTTCATAGATGGATACTCAAATTATCTTTTAGCGGAAATCTAAATTTATCTTGCGTAATTTATGTTTAACTGTCCTGTATTTACAGAGGACTTCCAAACTTAAGGGATCCAATTTGATAATGCAGGAGCATTGAATCATGTTACAAGCTTGACATTTATTGAGCTTCAAGGTCAAATGTTAAAAGGCTATGCGTATCAAGTACTATCAACTATTAAGGTTAGTATCATGGAGTGTCTCAAAATGTATATATAGTCTTTGAAGAGTTGCCAATGAGCTATAGCACTTCTTCCTCCCATAATAATGAGATGGTGGGTGAGGCCTTGGGATCAAGACCCATTAGGTGTGTGAGTAACTTACCAATCAAGAGATAGAGGGGGGGGGGGGGGGGGGAGGAAATGTCTTTGAAGAGTCTTTTTCCAGAAACTTTTCCATCCAATGGTAAAATTTCAGATTAGTGTTCTTATTTCTTGAATCCCAGAAACTCAAAATTTTGACTCCAACTTTAATCCTATTGCATGGTCCAAAAAAAAGAAAAAAGAGATAGATCTTAAATCCTCTTGCCATTTGTTTACAGTATTCTTTTGCTTTATTCTTTGATCACCTTTAATAACTTCATCCTAGCATAATAGTCTTTCAAAAGGTCCTGAGAGAAGACTTAACAACAAAAAATTTCTTAGGAGAGGACTTTGCCATCTAATATTAAAATCTCATTTTTGTATTTTTAAATCTCTTGAACCCAGCAACTCATGAATTTTGAGTTTCAAGTTTCAACTTCAATACTCTTATATGCTCATCATGATTAGTAAATGAAGGGAAGAAGTCCAAGATTATATGCAAAACCAGAAATAAATGGATATCAACCAATCATTTGGCCTTATCATAGCTATAGCAGGGCAAATATATGGAAGAAGTATACATAATATGCAATATCACTTAAATGTTTCAAAAAGAAGCAAATGTGCTAGGTAAAATGAACTTGATATTATATCCAACATAAAATATGTAAGACAATAACATAGGGTATCTATAATCAGTATGAATAACGAACTACATAATAATATTTATACATACAAGCATGTGTACATATATATGAAAGAATGAGAGAGAGAAAGAGAGAGCATACTTCTAGAGCAATCACAACATCAAACTTCCTGTCTTCCTCTACCAGCTTTTCTGTCCAAAAATCAAATTCAGAAAAACTTTATACCAAATAGCAATAATATGACACAACAAAACAATGTAAATTATGTTACTTAGTCTTTTTCACATGGCCACTTAGTCCCACTTGAAAAGGGATGTAACCATCCATTGTAAACGATGCAACCGCTTACAACAGAGAAGCAATGCAATTTGAATGCTCTATGGGAATGACATTACCATAAAGCCTGTCCTACAAAGGTAGGAAACAAGATTGGCACATACCAGCTGTTGTGCAACAGTACTCAATAGTTGAAGTCACAGGATCCAAATCCTGCGTGTTAAAAAATTTCCATGTTAAAGTCTATGCAATCTAGAAGAACAAATAATTGTAATCCTTGAAAACCCAAATTGCAATTTATTAAGATTTTGCTCATAGATGAACGATTCATTTTAACCAAGTTGTTAAGATCTCCAAAAGTTATTTCTGTTAGCAATTAGCAATCCAAGAATTAATCAGGAAATTATTGGAAATAATTCAGAAGAATTCCGCTCAGAAGAATTCAAGAATATACAACAAGAAAAAAGAAGCAAAGAGAGAGAGAGGGTAGCACCAAAAGATAGTTCCGAACGTTATATAATAATCATTCAAGGTATTCTCAATCCACTAAAAAAATTTCATACACCATTTAAAATACAAAAAAGAAAAAAAAAAGAAAAAAAGAAAAAAAAAAGGCCATAAGCTTCAAGAAAATATAGATTTAGAATTTGGGATGACAAGCTGACCTCAATCAGTTGGGAATTACTAGTCATCTTTGGCCTACATAAGTACAAATCAATACAGTGGATTATAAGAGATTGTTGCAAAAATTGGAAGCCATGTTTACATTATCAAATATTTTCAGAATTTGTGCATATTGCATTGTCAAAAAAATACCGTACACAAATAATTCCAGAAAAGAAAAGTCCTGGAATAAACCTCTGATAACTTGCCACTCTGGAAGCCAAAATGAAAAAGGTAGCCTCTCCTAAAAAATTCACAATTTAGCTAAATACTTAATATCTAACTCTACTGTAACTACCTGCCGCAGGCCCCCGGCAACTAGTTTCTAACAGGTGAACTATTCTCTTTCTCTCTCTCTGAGCAATTATGAAATGCCAACGCATCAGTGAGTGATTTGGTGCTTTCCAAATTCATGTCCACCTAGGGGCATGAAAATCAGCCAACATTTGGCGATTTGGAAGGAAGATTTAAAGGGAAAAAGATCCAAAACAAATCTGAACAAAGTCCAAACATAAGAGAATGCTAAAGAGCTATCCCCAAAGAGGAAACACTGATATTCAATGCTTTGATACTTTTCAAATCCAAAGATATCACATTTTACATCAGAGAATGACCATACCGCATGAATGCGCGCAATCTTGATATTTTTCTCCACAGCATCAACTCCTGTTACAGTAGCTCCCATTCGAGCTAATGGCTGAACAAGCAAAAGAAGAGAGTAAATATGAGATGAAAACTATATCTAATTTTAATATATATATATATAGCAGAAATCTAATGTCACTGTATACAAATGCAAGTAATGTAAGGCAGCATAATATGCATTGACTAGTACAATGACATTTGTATTC
Organism: Quercus parvula; assembly: GCA_030820535.1. Classification (NCBI taxonomy): domain Eukaryota; kingdom Viridiplantae; phylum Streptophyta; class Magnoliopsida; order Fagales; family Fagaceae; genus Quercus; species Quercus parvula. Next base: position 44,632,063 of record JAUAME010000004.1, read on the forward strand.
CAATTGTGTCTACTTTCTGATTGCAGTGGTGAATACATCCAGATATAGGTTGCATGGAAACATGATGGCATATGATTTGAAGGACAACATGATGGCCTAAGTATAGAGTGTAAAATTCCAACTTGGACTCTCGGAGGCCTGACACTTGACTGCTAACACACACACACACACACATTCATATTCTTCTATCTCTCTCTTTTTTCTTTTTCTTTTTTTTTTTTAGTTTTGTTTGGGGGTGGGGGGGGGAAGGGGAGGAGGATAATTATGAAATATATGAATAGATCTTAAAAAAATTTTAGGGCCTCGACAGATGGTTATTTTAAATAGGCCTTATCCATAATTTCTTCTGAGATGATACTGGTAGCTAACAAGGATGTGCAACCAAAATAGACATGTTAGCGTTCAAAATATTGTAAGAATACCTCTGAGAGAATTCCACCGCCACAACCAACATCAACTATTTTAAGCCCTTCAAAAGGCCTAGCACTGTTAGGATCCTTACTGAAACAAGGAAAACTAATCAGAATTTATTAGTTGGGGAGGGGGGGGGGGGGTAGGTGGATTTGAAATTGTTGATGTACCATTACATACATGCATAACAATAAAAGAGAGAGCTGGGGAGGACAGCATATTTCCAATGAAAGCCCTAGCATGAATATCTTAACACTTATAAAAAGCTAAAGGACAATCTTTTATTATAGGCAGTAGTAAAAGTGCATACTCATGGATAAGTGCAATTGACATACTAGATGAAGCTAAAATGACAACTATCAGCGTCAGATTCTATGGTCTGGTTTTCTATAAATGTCCTAATAAGGGTCATTTACTTTATCTAGTCTAGTCATATATAGTCCTAACAAGGGTCTAGTCCTAACAAGGGTCACTATATTCTTATCCAAATATAGGAATTAAGAATAAAATATAGAGATAATAAAAAAATTAAAACAGAAAAAAGAATTAACAAAATTCCTCTCTAAGAAACCCTAGTCTAATTACAAGAAGGTGAGAGATTTGCAAAAAGAAGGGGTGAAAAAAGGGCTAGAAAAGAACAAAGACATGATGAAGAGAGAAAGACAATAAGAGCCGATTGAACTAATGCAGTATCTCCAAGTTTCTAACTAAAATTGTAAATTATCCAAAGCCCAACGACACATGTTGTCTACATATTTAAAACCCTCTGCCCCTTACTTATAATAAGATAAATTTAACTCCCACATCAGTCACCATTAAAACAACAATTTTCAGGGTAACCTTGCATACCCAAATTTAAATTGCAGCTTAATAAGCAATCATACAACTAGCAATTCAAGACAAGTACTTGATGAACCTAATCCATTAAGCCTACCTAAATATGAGAATAGAGAGGCGAGGAATACCCAATGAATTACAGCAACAACAACAACAACAACAAAACCTTAGTCCCAAAACTTTTAGTGTCAGCAATAAATCCTCAACAGACCAATCAGGGTCGACCACATATATCTCCACCATTCTATTCCATCAAAAATCATACTTTCTACAACCTCCTTAATAAACATGTTCCTTTTATATTACTTGTACTAGTGTTATTTTAAGCTAGATGCACCAACACTTCATTTGGAGTGCCGTACCCATGAAGTAACGGTGTCCTATCTATCGTATCATATTATAATTTTTCAAAAATTGCTCGTGTCACCATATTGTATCATACTATGTCCGTGCATCCTAGATTTTAAATCTTCCTCTACCTCTAAGAGTACCCAATGAACTAAAAAACCCAATATAAAACCAATAATTTATATTTCCAACAGAAACTTGGTGGAGAAAAAAATATTCTATACATAATAAATGTAATGTAAAGCAGAAAAATTTACCTGAAATGTTGACAAAGAGTGGAGCGAATGAAAGCAAGTCTTGTAGGATTCATCACATGCAATGGCTTAAATGGCCCTTCAGAATCCCACCTATTCATAACACCGAAACTAAGTTAATTCAAAATTTCAAGTTGAAATTTCTTTCATTTTCCTCCCTTTTTTTTTCACTAACCAAACAGAGGATTAAAAAAAAAAAAAATGAGGAAATAAAAACGCTGACCAGGTTTCGGCAATGGAGGCGAATTTAGTGAGCTCAAGGTCTTTCAAAGAGGAAGCTCGTTGGAATCCTCCAGTAGACTTGTCTGGCCGTGCAGAAGAAGAAGAAGAAGAGGCATTGGAGAAGAGCCTATAGCTGAGGGGAGCTCGGTTAGGGTTAGAGAAGTGAGGAGAGCGAATGTGGTTGTTGATGGAGAAGCTTAGCGCTCGGAGATGGCTATGCTTGACGAGCTTAGAAGCCATGTTTGAAGCTTGATGACCAAAACAAACAACAAGGAATGAATTTTGGGGAAGAAAACTCAAGTAGGAATGGCCATGGGCTGCGCTGGGCCCAAATTATTACAAAGGGTAGGCTTTTATTCAGCATTAAAAACGTTTATAACAAAAAAATTAGAAAAATAAAGATCTGAAAATGGTATTTGCAAAATTGTGAACATTGCTTGAAGAATCTTATGAAAACTATCCCTTATCTCTTTATGTAAAGTTCATAAATCAAATCTATTTGAATTAAAGAATCCACAACAAATCTTTAAAAAAAAAAAAAAATCTACCAACAATATACAACAAATCTTGCTAAAAAATTACAAAGGAAAGTTTAAAAGAAAAAATAAAATAAGAAAGCACCTAAGGTTCAAAACCCAGAAAGCATAGATATAATCTAAATACTGAGTAATTTTTAAATACTCCCGGAGTATAGAGAATTGTGCTCTCTCATCTCACATTCATGGTGGACTTTATTAGGGTTCATTATGAACGTGAAAGTAAGGAGTAAAATTTTTCCGTACTCTGGGAGTGCCTAAGAGTTTTCCCAAAATACTAGAAATACCTTTTCCTCAGATTAATTGTCACCAAAAAAAGGTCCAACCTAGTTAGAGGAATAAGTGTCTTAAAAACTATACCTTTTCCTTAGATTTTGCAAATAGTGCTAGAATACAAACATAAAGGCAGATGGAAATCCATTCACCTGAAACAACTATACTCTTCAACCAAAATATGGGAATACAATAATTTTTCTATTCTAAATTCATGCATCATCCAAAGAGCTCTCTCTTTTATCTATTTTTACAACTAAACCAAAAGAACCCAAATCAGAACCAAATCAAACCAACCCCTTCCCACACAAATTAAAATCCACAACATTCAACACCCTTTCAGGGACTGAGTTACATTAGGGCCAACGGGAGCCATCCCCCCCCCCCCCCCCCCCCAAAAACAAGAAACAAATTGAATATAATTTTTTTATATATATTTTTATTTATTTATAAAAAGCTCTATTCAAATAACAAGATTACAAATAAGATGGTGTAAGTACTCAAAAAATAAAGGTCTAAGCCTACTTAGATCAGTGATACATTGTCCTTTTAATCAAGCCCAAACAATAGAATTTTTAGGGAGAGTGAGAATCAAGTCCAAGTGAAATTCTAAACTATGCCCAAGCTTAAGGCCATGGAGCCTAAGTAACAGATTGATGCGATTGAAACAATAATTGAGAGTAATGTCCACCTCGGGCAAGTCCAAGGATCGGTTTCTTTGTATTTAAATATGGTTCAAGTTTACATCAGACTATTTACTGTTCTATTTATTGTTCTAATGGCCTCTCCAATGTTCATCCCCTTTCTTCTGGGGGTGGGGGGGGGGGGGGGGGGGTGTTTCCTTTCCTTTTATATCCCTTTTCCTAGCATCCCAGCCCTCCACTTGTATGTCAAGGGGCACTTCCCAGGATATTTGTCCCATTAGGACTCTATTGAAGGCAGTAGAAAGGGCTGCTAGTTATGGAGTTACTATTTAGGAGTCATTTTCACATTAATTCAGCTGATAAGATTGGTGCAGAGCATTGAATGTGGAGGTGGGAGGTATATCCTTCAGGAAACTTCCTCCTACCATCCATGTCCCCATTAGTGTCCTTTCTCCTCTCCTTAGGCCTTCACAGGATACCAACTGTCCTGATTCAATTTTCCTCCTCAGGTGAGCGGAGTCCTCGGAGCTTATTTACCCCTTTGGGCTTGGACTATGCAAGTTACTCCTCGGCCTAGTACTCCTCAGACCCCACATAGATGGTAATTTTAATAAATCTCCCACTCAAATTTCTTATTTTTGTGAAAATAATACATGAACATTATTAAGTGATTATAATATAATTTTATTTAAGGCATGCAGGTAAATAAATTTATTGTTAAATCCAAAAAAAAAAAACTTATTCGTATGATAAATAAATATTGTCTAAGAGTTCTATTTTTTGTAACTTTGAATTATGTTTTTAATATGTTTAGTTTTTATAATTTTCTTGAGTACTTAAATTTTGCTTTCTTCAATTTCTTGTTATGTTTCTTACTTTTATAGTATTTAATTGATTTATGGGATAGGAAAGAGTGCAAAGTCACATAAGATATTAGTTGAAAAGAAAATTGATTTTTATATATATAATTTTTAGAGTGTGTTAATCCTTTAGTATATTCTACAAGTTTGTAGAATTGTGAGTGATAATTTTTTTTTTTTTAAATTAAACTTCAAAATTTTAAGCAAAGCAAAAATTATCTCATAATAAGTTAAAAATTTATTACAAATAACATATAAATACTTTATTTAAATTCAAATTTTTATATAAAATTTGTAGATATTTCAATTACTGAACAATATGACTTATTCAATTATATATATATATAATATATAAAATCAAAACTTATGCAATTTAATACGAAAGATAGTATCTAAATAAAACATATGATATTATAGAAATTAAAAAGAAGAAATTAGACTGAGAATTTCTCAATAATTTTAGTTTAGTTATCTCTTACAAAATATGAAAAATTTGCTCAAATTTTTAGGTGAATAGTAAACACATACACAATTATGTACAACCTTGGGTGTATGTGTGTGTACGCGCGTGTGATTTGAATTTTATATAATTTTATTTGGTCCTAGAGGTTAGCCCCCCAAGTTAAGAATTTTGGCTCCATATCTGCATCTTCCTTTCGCCTTTGCTTTTATTTTCAACTATTTGGTTTATTTTCAAAAAGCCTTAGAAAGGATATTATAGAATTGTAGAATATTTTTATTTTTTCAAAGACAAACAAAATTCTGACACATTTGTTAAAGGGTGTTGTGATAATATATATATATATATATATATATCAAATTATTTAAGCTTGCAGAATTTTTTTATCTTGATCCCGTTAAGAGAATTAGAAATATTTTCACTGAGTTAGGTCAATATTGGATAAACGAGGGGTGAGAAAGTAAGCATTATAGTTGATTTCTTCATGATCTACAAATAAAATAAGAATCATGTATCTTATCGCACAAACAGTTGTTGTTACTAACTAAAGACAAATACTAGAATCTAGGTAATATGCATGATGCACTTAATTATAAATTTAGTATTTCTCTTTTTTTTTTTTTAATAGGTAATAACAAACTTTATTGAAAATAGAAGTACAATGAATTTACGATAGTAAACTCACTGCACTGAAAAAAATACAAACCAATCAAAAAGAAAGGCTAACAGAATGAAGAATTCAAACAAAGAATGACAATGCGTAAACCCCCAAATACGGGACCACTCAAACAAAGTCCTAAGCAGCAAAGACTTCACACAATCTACAAGTCTCTCAGTTTCCTCAAAAGTTCGAGCATTGCGCTCCTTCCAAATTAACCACATAAGACACGCTGGAACCATATTCCACACATTTGAAGTGCGACTCCCCAACCAATTCCACCATGCAGAGAGAAGAGAGACAACATTCTTCGGCATCACCCACTGAACCCCAAACAAACGAAGGACTTCACTCCACAAGGTATGAGCATACTTACAATGGATCAATAATTGATCCACAGTTTCCTAATTTATAAATTTATCTAATTTAGCATTATGAGTTAACAATAGGCGCAAGTGAATTATTATTATTTTTTAAAATTTGTGTGACAATTTTCTATATTATATGATTTGTTTTTTTTTTTTTTTTTTTTTTTGTCTTTGGTCTGCCTTTATTTATCTCTTTGTCTTTGTGTTGTCTCCATCTTTTTGACATTGACCCACTAACCCAATCCCACTATTGACACTATAAATTTATTCTGCACTACTAATAAAAACTTTTCTTAACTTTACCTTTTTTTTTTGTACGTCACTTGTCCCTATCATGCCCAACTACCAGTCAACAAATAGACAAACAAATATTTTCTAATCTGAGTAATCTCTACAATCTCTACTCTCTCTCTATCTATCTCTCTTATCTATATAATACAAGAGAGAGAGTCACAAACACAGAGTGACAGAGAGTCGCAAAACCAAAAAGTCAAAAAAAAAAAAAAACCACAGGCAGCACAGATTCAATTCACAATCTCCAACATCAGTTCATCACTCATCAGTAAAAACACAAACACCACAGGTCCACAGGGGGGGGGGGGGGGGCAGGCCCTCTTAGGCCCTCACCTGGGTCCGTACCTGCCTATACCACTCCCACTCGTGCAAAATTGTAACCAAATTCTACATTTTTACTTATAGCCTTGAATTTCAGTCTGTCCCTATTGCCTAAAAAATGAGTAAAGAAAACCATTTTGGTTCTCGGACTGACTTCAAAAGTTTCCTTCTCAAAATGTGTTTAGTTTGGGTTACCAAAAACTTGGTTTGATGACAAAATGTGGGTGACACAGTGATGAGACTTTACATAGCACAAACAGAGATATAGGATATAAGACTTTACAGAGCACAATCCAACAATTTCATGCACACTACTCTTATTACTAGTAATAAAAAAATGACAAAAAAAATAAAATGTTGTAGTGGAAGTATAAACCTGAAATCAATGGAATACTCAAAGAGCTTCCCTATGGTGGAGAACATAATCAAAGAAACCTTGATTTATGAAGGCAGAGTGTTGCATAAGTGGCATTTGCCACAATTTCAAGTTGGTGACTTCCAAGCATGCACTTTTTCACATCCAAATAACTCAAGGAACCATGTGATTAACATAATTATAAGTTATCTAGAACTTTCAAATGGGAACTTGCATAATTATTATTGTCATTTTTTTTTAATAATACTCTAAACCAGCAGCTAACAGAGTGATACTCTGCATTACACATTTACATACCACAATGACAATGTAGATACACCAGCCAAAGTAGACAAACTCAACCCTCCTAGGCATGATTATCAGTTTATCACCTTAAGGGGAAAAATGACATTACAGAATGCTTAATCATGCATGAAAAAAAAGTTTCAATTAATCAATATTTCTGTATGCTTAATCATAAATAATGTTTATTTTATTTATATTTTACTTATTTAACTTGAGAAGATTTTGGGGACATACCGGCTCATATAATTTCAGTGCCTGGATCTTTAACCCCAAATCATCACAGGTAACTAGCAAACATATAACCCAAAAAATACAAAAACCAAATCAATCTGAAATACCCAAACAAATTAACCCAAAATCAGTATAAAAAAAAAAAAAAAACTCAATTCTTACACAAGACTTAGCTTCGCAATACTAAAATACCTAGATCAAATCTAACCTAAAAAAAAAAACCCAAATCAAATAAAGAAAGAAAGAAAAACAATTTCTCAAATACTAAAACAAGTTCTCACCGGTACGTGGCAGTGGCAGACGATCTAAAGGTGGTGGATGGTGAGAGTTGGCAGTGGCGGTGGCTTGTGGTGGACGATCTGCTTCTTCGCCCTCTTTTTATTTCACTATGCTTTCACTTACCGATCTCGCGTTCTCTGTTTTCTTTCTTTTTCTTTGGGTTTTTTTTTTTTTTTTTTTTTTGTTGTTTTTTTTTTGTTTTTATACACTACCTATTCTACCGGTAACAGGTTTACTACTAAAGCTAAATAAATAGTCAAGATTGAACCAATAAAAATATGAGGCTAAGATTTGACTGGGTACGATACCCACTAAAAAAATAAATGGGTACGGTAGAGTGACCCCCTTTTTTTTTTTTTTTTTTTTTTGGGTAAACAGACGATTCAATTAGCAACTAAGAAAAAACAAAAGGTTTAGGACACGTCCTGTTAAAATACATCTTATTGAGGTAATCCTTAAAAACATTAAAAAGGTCCACAGGCAGATTAACAAAAGAAGAAAAATCAGCATCTTGAGTGAGGCTCAATCTGGCAAGACTATCAGCGTATCTATTTACTACTCTAAAGCAATGCTTTATTTGGACCTGTTGGAAGCGAGAAACCAACCGCCTACAATCATCTAGGATGGGGGAGATGATGTTGTTAACATAAGAGAGTCTTCCTAACACCTCTACCACAGCTTTAGCATCTAGTTCAATCTCAAGATGGGATATATTAAGGTTACAGCATAACAACAGCCCCTCCCTAAGCCCCCACAATTCTGCCTCAAAACTGTTAGTAAGACCAATCCGCTTGCTAAACCCATTTACCCACCGGCCCCTCTCATCTCTGACAATGCCTCCACAACCAGCCAAGCCAATATCACCATTGAAGGCTCCATCCGTGTTAAGTTTCTTCCAACCCCGTAGCGGCCTCTCCTAGCAAATTCTCTTGACCACTTTGCAAAATTGCACCCTTGGAGAGGCTGTACAGTGCAGAAATTCAAAAGCTTGGTTCGCTATCTCAACTGCTAACTTTGGGCTTCTAGAATGACCCTCTTTATATATATGATTGTATATTCTATCTATTTGCATAAACCTCATTTATGGCCTGTTTGGAATTTTAAAAATGGAGGGAGAGTAGAGTAAAGGGAATGAGAGTAATTCAATTACCTTGTTTGGAAGTTTTTTAAGGAAGAAGGGGGAGGGATTTGGAGGGGTTTGGAGGGATTTCAACTACCTCTAACTCCTCATTTTTAATTCCCCAAATTAGAGAGATTTGGAGGGAGAGTATAGTAGATAAATTATTGATCAATTGAATTTCCTAATTTATCCTTTCTAAATTAACAAAATTACAAACCAATTATATAAATAATATTTAATTATTTAAAAATAAATTCTTCATTTGACAAGATATTTTCTCCGAGAAAGGAACATTTTACCTAGAAACAAACAGTAATTAACGAAGTCGTTGTTAACAGTATAGAAAAACAACCACAACCGCATCATTCGCATTTGACAATTAAGAGGAAAATGGATCAGAAAAGAGAAAATGAAAACCTAGAGCAGCAGATCCGATCAACTTCTAGAACTCCTCAAAGTTGACATTTTCGTCACCATTAGAATTGACGGATCAAATCATCCAGTGGCAATCTTCGACGGAGCATTTCATGCCCAAGCGGTTGAGGACAAGGTGGAGCTCGAAGGCAGAGATGAGGCCGTTCTGGTCCTGATCATAGAGCTTGAACACATCGCGGAGCTCGGAGGCTCCGCCATCTTCAAAGCTGGAGCGGCAGAAGGCAGTGAACTTGGTCAGGAAAATGAAGCTATCGTGGTCAGAGTCGAGCTCATCCATGACGCGGCGGAGCTCGTCCTCGTCGGAGAAGGAGGAGCCGAGGGAGCTGAAGACGACGCCAAGCTCCGTCAAGAGTCAACACATATGTGAATCCAGATGTTGCAAATGGAAATCACCAAAAATTGGGAATTAAATTAAGCATTTTACTGTTGCAAATGGAATAATTTATGCAAAGATTCCAGATGTTGAAAAATGTTGACTCAAAATTTTATATAATTTTGTCACTCAGAGGATATATTGAATATTTGGATTCCAATTTTTCAAATTAAAAAAAAAAAGTAAAAAAAAAAAAAATAATCATAGACCAATGTTGATTATTTAATTCACATTAGAAAAAAAAATTTATCAAAAAAAATTGACTACTATAATCATAATTATTTAATCTAACAAAATTAATTATAGACTAATATTGCAAGTCCATTTTCAAATAGGGGTAAATTTGTCTATTTAAATTATTTCTTCTTATTTCCATCATAATTTTTAAAACATCAAAAATAGAAAAATGGCTAATTACTCCATTCCCCCTTATTAATTTTAAAAACATCCAAACAAGGTGGAGGAGAACTATTCCCCTCTACTCTCCTCTTCACTACTCTCCTTCCCTCTACTCCCCTCTACTCTCCTCCCTCTCAAAACTTCCAAACAGGCCATTAATTCACTACCCTCGCTATAAATTGACACTTATACTATCTCAACTAAACAAAAAAATCCTATAAATAATAATAATAATAATAATAATAATAATAATAAAACAAAACAAATTCACACTTGTGCTTGCCTATCTTATCAAAATATGGTTGCACTCAATCCTAATGCCTTAGAGAAATTGAAGAAAAGGTCATCGAGCTTGAGCTTGTCACATGGATCATTGATTTCCATGATGAGGATTTAAGTTTCGATGTAGATTTATAAAAACAAAACAAAACAATCAACTTAAAAAACTATCCACATGCATCAAAGGATAAGGAAAAGGCACCACTTACAAAGGAAAGTTTTAAAATCTTGCTAAATACTGAAAACCTTTTTCTCTTCTTTGTCCATGAATGCTTCTCAGATTGATGGTCAAATTTCATTTGAATTTGTTACATAACAAAAAAACAAAAAAAGGCCCAATCTAGTTGAGTGAAGCATAACACGGAGAAATAAGTATTAATTTGAAAAACTATACAATAGTGAGACATTATTATATGCAACAAATTTTGCAAATAGTGTTAAAATACAAACACAAGAGAAGTGCTACATGCATCTACAATATTTTCACAATAAATTATAGATGGTAAGTTATTATTGGTTCTAATTTAAATTCATAACTTAAATTACTTTTTTGCCAAGCTATGGCTCCCCAGCCCAAGCCCACAAAATTTTATTAATTTATATTTTTATGTTGCATAATTAAAAATTTTAGGAATTTAACTTCCCTGAAAATACAAATTGGCCCCCTTAAATAAAACAAAAAGAGAAAAATATAATATAAATTTTTTATAAAAGCTCTATTCAAATTCATTACTTTCTTGAGAAAAAAAAAATACATGAAAGTTCTTAAGTGTTTATAATACCATTAAAAAATAGCAAGATTATAAATAGATTGTACAAATTTTATAAAAGCTCCCACTCAAAATCCATATTTTGTGAAAATAATACATGAAAATTCTTAATTGATTCTAATATAATTTTATTTAAGGCACATGGGTAAAGAAAATTTATTGTTAAATCCAAAATAAAATATTTATTTGGTATGCTTAATAAATACTGTCTCAGGAGTTCTATGTTTTGTCACTTTGAAATATACGTTTAATATTTTTAGTTTTTATAATTTTCTTGAGAACCCAAATATTGTTTTCTTCAATTTCTTGCTATTTTTCTTATTTTATTGTATATTGTTGATTTTTGGTGTAGGAAAGAGTGCAAAGTCACATAAGATATCAGTTGAAAAGAAAATCATTTTTTTTCTTTTAATTTAGAGATTGATTAGAATGATATATATATATATATATATATATTAAATGGGATAATTACACATGACTAACCTGTGGTTAGCCTCTAATTCTATGTACCCACCTGTGATTTGAATTTTGACACTTTGCCCACCTGTGATTCTCACCGTTACTGTGTCGTAACCTACTTCTCTACTTTCCATTACTCTAACACAAAAAATATAAAAAACAAAACCCCAAACGGATCAAAACACTCTCACTCAAATCTTGAACATGAAGAACATGCAGAACATACCCAAAACTCAAAGACAAAGCCAAAGTAATTTTTCTTTTCCTCAGACTTTACTCTTTTCTCTTGTCCCACAATTTCTTTTTCAGATTTCCCTTCTCTCTACAACCCGACCCACTCTCTGGTGTTCATCAGTCGAATCGTTAGGTCCTAAACCAAATTTCAAAGATATACATCCCACCAATCACGACGTGAACAATATATATAACTTTCATCATTTGTTCAATCCAAAATCTGCATGAAATGTGGGGCATACAATAATTGGAATGTGTAAGCTACATTTGAAAGGAATTAATAAAAACAGAACTGATTATTAATTTTCTAAAGTTGAGTGCCACTAAGCCTAAAATCAATGGAAAAATATATGGATTAATCTAAACAGATATGAAAAAACGTGCGGCATTTTCCCTTTAATTTGCTGTGTACCACTTAATCATTGTGACTCAAAGACAAAGCCAAAGTCATTTTTCTTTCCCTCAGACTTTACTCGTTTCTCTTGTCCCACAATTTCTTTCTCATATTTCCCTTCTCTCTATAACCCGACCCCTCTCTCTCAGGGGTGTTCATCAGTCGAATCGTTAGGTACCACTGAATCATTGTGGGACAATTTTCCTTTGACTGGCATCGAGCAAGATCGCCTAAGTTCGTTTTTTCGGTATATACGGCGGTGGTTTTCATATGGGTTTTCATCTAGTTTTCGGCGGTGGTTTGTCGGTGCTCCGATCAGAGACACGAACCAAATCTGGGTTAAAAATCGTTAGATCTGGGTTTGAACTTAAGCCAACTTGAAACAAATCTAGGAAGATCTTGGTGCGAAAGCTTTTAAATCTGGCTTTGAATCAATCGAATCGACCTTTGTCACTTTTGATATGGATCGATTTGCAGTGGGGGGTGGTTATGGCTTCTGATGTGGTGATTGGTTTGCTATGATTTTTTTGGATTTGAGTTTTGTTGTAAGATTTGGGTTTTTTTGTGGGTTTGGCTGGGATATTTTTTGAATTTTTTGGATTTAAGTTTTGATGTAAGATTTGAGTTTTGTTGTTGTGGTTTGGACCTGTGTTGGATATTGTTTTTGGGTTCAACTTCTTGTAATTTTTCAAATTTTTGGGTATGTTCTTCATGTTCAAGATTTGAGTGAGAGTATTTTGATCCATTTGGAGTTTTGTTTTTTACATTTTCTGTGTTAGAGTAACGGAAAGTAGAGAGGTGGGTTACGGCATAGTAACGGTGAGAATCACAGATGGGCAAAGTGTCAAAATTCAAACCACGGGTGGGTACATAGAATTAGAGGCTAACCACAGGTTAGTCATGTGTAATTATCCAATTATAAATTCTTTATTAATGTATTGCTTTATTACTTATGGGTCAAATAATAAATAAATAAATATATATAATTTATTTATTTTTTAAATTTGTGGGGGGTAAAGGTTTGAGCTTTTGTGTTGGGTTTAAAACCCCATTTACTAACAATAACGCATTCAAGGAGGAGAAAGCATTGGAAAAGGCCCCATAGTAGATGGTAGTGTAGATAAATGTTGAAAGGTAATAGTCCGAGAGGGTCGTACCCCTTGGACCTGATAAATGTCAATCAAGTCAACTTCACCTTGACTTATGTAACCTTCCAGGAAATTCTAGCAACGAAGATAAACTTCAGGTGAGCAAGGAAAGGATAAGAACGCGGAAATATCTGGAGGAAAAGCTGCTACCACCGTATTAAATGCATTACAGCAGCTTTCCTGGCCGCATTAATGTGGAGAAGACCTCTAAATAGTGTTTTCAACCACTATTACTCCCAGAAAATTAAAAAAGTTGCTCAGGAGGACAGAGACTTGAGTGCAGGGTTGGATGATAAACAAGTGGACCGTAGGAATGAATGAGGGAGGACTATATAATAGAGTAAAACCTCCATAAGTGAAGGATCGGAAAAATACTAAGGAAAGATACCTAACAAGATTTACTGTAGCACTGCGAAGAACAAAGTATCTAAAATAGCCAATCCATCAAAAACTTGCTCCTCGGACTTAAATTCAACCCACAATTAAATGTTTTTTCCCTCCTCGGACAGACTTAAAACCATGATTAACTATTAGAAAACCCATTAACAGCTCAGTTCTTTCACCCACTCTCTTACAAATTTATTGTATTGGACTTATTGGGCCTATATCCTATTCCTTTTGGGTTTGAGCTGCGATTTGTGACCCTACAATATTATTAAAGTATATTCTACAGTAGAATTGCGGGTGGTAAATAAATTTATCTTTTTGAAATTAAACTTCAAAAGTTTAAACAAAGCAAAGATTATCTCATAATAAGTTAAAAATATATTACAGATAACATATAAACACTTTATTTAAATTGAATTTTTTAATATAAAATTTATAGATATTTCAAATATTGAATAATATATGACTTATTTAATTTTTTTAGTTTTTTTATCAAAACAAATTCAATTTAATATGAAAGATAGTATCTAAACAAAAATTATAATATTAAAAAAATTAAAATGAAGAAATTAGATTTAGGAATTTCTCATAAATTTTAGTTTAGTTATCTTTTGCAAAATATGAAAAATTTACTCACATTATGTATGAACGTGTGTATCTATAGATGTGTGTGTGTGTGAGAGATTTGAGTTTTACACAACTTCATTTTGGTCTTAGAGGTCGGCCCCAAGGAAAGAATTCTAGTACCATACCTACCTTTTCCTTTTTGCTTTTGCTTTTTGATGATGCCGAAAATACCACCAGTAAGTCACACGATCCTCGAATGCTCCTAATGGCACCTGCACAACAAGAAGAAACGATCTTTGTGGAGTGCACCGGTGTGGTACCGGCCAAATGCTCTCCGAAGATTAAGTCAGAACTATTTTCACTGCTCTAGAGTGCTAGAGAGGGTAAATTATGCGTCCCTTTCTTTGTGATGGTGCTCGGTTTTTATAGCAGTAGGGCCGGACCCTCTTTTCCTTGGAGTAGAAGTCCTTTCCTTATAGGAATCCCTCTTTGGGGCGTATTTTGCGGGATCTTTTCCATATAGGAGTTGTTCTTAGGTTTACCCAAAACGTGGAGAGCAAGTCATCCATTTATTCATTCAAACGTGGTTATCAAGAAATCCCTGACTGGCGCCGTCAGCATATCTTAATGCCTTCGCCATATGTGCCGTCAGCTTCGAGGGCCTTCAGCCTCTATGCCGTCGGCTTCGCATGTACCTTCAGTTCCATGATGCCATCGTTCCGGGTTCTCATACTACCGTCAGTCATAATGAACCTACGTCTGACGGCCTATTACCTTCCGTCTCTTTATTCTTTTATTAATTCTGTCCTTATCAGTTGCCCCCTACTCCATATTTCCGTCAGTTACTTTTTATGCTGACGGTTTATGGAGTGTTTCCGTCGGTTGTTTACGTATTCTTTTGATTAGGCGGGAAGATCATTAAGTGGGCGGCCTCAAGTTGCTGTGCATTTAATGCTTCGGACACGTGGTGATTCCCTATTGGCAACGCACCTGATGAGGCGTCGCTTCGTCTACCGCGCCTGTTTATTCCGTATATAATGGGGGTCCCCCCCCCTCATTTCTACTATTTCCTTCTTTGCTGATCTTCGAGAGAGAGACCGTCGCCCTGAGCTTGACTTATCGTCCCATCTACGTCAGCTACTGTATTGCCGTCCTGGGTCCGTTCCGTCAAGAAGGACGATTTGCCAGTAAGTTCTAGTCCTTCCCTTGTTTTTACTCATTTTCTTATTAGTGAGGACGTCAGAGTAGGCACTTAGATTGAATCCGTCACTTGTAGGTAAGATGTCAAGTGACGCGTCGTGTGGGGAGTCGTCAGTCCGCGAAGGAGCGGGCTACGACGAAGCCTTTGGTTCTGGTCATGAATCAGAGGACTTTTCGCTCTCGTCAGGGGGAGGGACGTCAGCCCGATCTCTTGACGGTAACGAGAGTTGCACAAGTGAGGATGAAATAGGAGAGGGAAAAGAGGGTGAAGGTGTTGAGGGTGGTATGTGTACTGACGGCGAAGGTAGTGATAGTGACGGGGATCAAGGCGACGGGGATGAGGAAACCGGAGATAACCGTCCCTTTATTCTTCCCGAGGATTGGGCCGTCAACAAATTTTTGCCTAGGATGAGTAATAAAATTTTTGGAGAGTTGCGCATCCGTTACCAAATCCCAGACCACATCCTAATCCGTCTCCCTGAAGAGAACGAGACTTGTTACTCGGGGAGGACTGCTGACGTGGGTATGTACGACGCCATGTTTGCTGCGGGTTTGAGACTACCGTTGACGGTGCTACACCGTAAGTTGGCTGACTTTTTGGGCCTTTCCGTCACTCAGATTGCCCCAAACGCATGGAGAACTTTCATAGGGGCTGAGATTTTGTGGGGCCGTCTAAGTGGAGGCAACCGTCAGCTTACCCTTGACGAGTTCTTTTACTGCTACAGGCCACATCATATTGCTTCGTCTAAGGGGACATACCATTTTAATGCCCGTGATAAAAATTTGAGGCTGGTATCGGATATGCCAGATTCAAATAGGAACTGGAAGAGTAGGTACTTTTTTGTTGAGGGGATGGATTGGGTTTGCCGTCAGGAAGAATGGGCGACGATGCCCCATGGTTACTTTGACAATACGTGGGCCTTTGTAAGGGATTCAGGTTAATCCCGTCAACCATGGTCTTTTTTGTTTCCTTGACGACGTTATTAACACTTTCCTTTCTTTTCTCAGCTTACACCCGTCCCCACATAACCGACGAACAGGAGGAGTTTATCCGTCGGGTTTTGGAAATTCCTTTAGAAGAGCGCAAGTGTAGGGATTTGATCACCCTTGACACAATCCATCTATACTGTGGGGGTCCAGAGCCGTCAGCTGAAGCTCGGAGGTTGGAGGAATTCTCCCGTCGGCGTGAGTATACTTCCCCTTGGCTTTTTTTGTTATCCCCGTCAATTATTCTAACAACCCTTGTATTGTAGAAATGGAATTCGCTAAGCAAAGGATCCGAGCCGCTGCTGCCCGTCAGAAAGCACAGAAGCAGGCCCAGGAGGCAGGGGGGGAGGCGTTGTCAACCCCTAAGGCCCCTACCGGGCAGGCGAAGAGGAAGCCTGACGGGAGTGATCGCCGTCCGGCTAAAAAGGCCGCTGTCACTCCCGGTTCCCAGAAGGAGAAATCACCCTCTAAGCCCAGCCATGGTGTGGGTAAGGGGTTGATGACCTCCCAAGGTCCCGTCCCTGAGGGCCCAAGCCGTCTCCTGACCTACAGGGATTACGCCGTCGAGGAGGCCAAGTCCTTTGTGAAGCCAGTGGACATGGAGCCCTGTGAGCAGCTGGAGACGGAGGATCTGGGGGCATCAGCCCTCTTTGACCTTACCAGGGTAGGTCTGCTACCTTTGTTGAGATGACTTTATCTTGCTTTGATTCTCTTTCTGACGGCTGTGTTTTCTTTCTTAGGCCTTGGTGCATGTGACGGCCCTTCAAGATCGCTGTATTCGAAGGAAGGTGTCGTTGCCCACGTTAGGAGGCACAATGTGCACCTGATGGAGGAGCAGGGGCAGTACAAGGAGGCCGTCCACACGCTGAACAGGGAGCTGAAGGAGGTCAGGGAGAAACTGGCGGAGGCGGGCCGTCAAAGTGAAAAGCTAAAGGGGGAAACGACGGTCCTGGAGCAGAGATTGCAGACGGCTAGGGTTGACGCGGTCCGTGACTTCCAGGCGTCACAATTGTTCATTGATTCCTGTGCCGGGTATTATGGCACTGGTTTCGATGACTGCCTTAAGCAGGTCGCGTCAGCCTTCCCAGGGTTGGATCTTTCTGGGATCACCATGGACGACGGAGAAGATGAACCCTCTCAACCTGCTGCCCCTGTGGAGGCCGACGGCGTTGTGGTCCTGGCCCAGCCGGCTGCTAATCCTCCAACTCCGGTCGTAGTAGATGTTGAGGACCGCCAAGACGACGGGAATCCTGCTGACGGCTCTGCTCCTTGAATTCTATTTATTTGTATTTTACCTTAGTTATTTTGAGAACAGTTATGTTACTTGAGTTATTTTTGACAGACAATTGTTTTTGGTTTTATTTATGTATGTAATTGCATTTGTGGCGTATATTTCTGCCCCTGCTTCTTGTTACATATATGCGTCATGCCTTTTATTTCAAGTCATTGTTTCGTCAGTTTACTGAGTGAAACCTCCGTCAGTATGACCCTGTCTGACCCTTTATGGGCCGTCAGCCCAACGGTTCCTCCCGTCAGCCTCGTTAGAACATCCTGACGGGATGCGTAGATTTTGTGATCCTTTTAGGCCGTTAAATAGTTCTATTTGTGGAACTTGTCATTTCTTGTATGCCTGTTGACTTTGGGTTTTTGAGAGTCCCGTCTCTTTTGATGAGACCGTCAGCTTCTTAGCTTCAGGCCATCATGGGCTTTTATGTACTTATCATTTTGGTAGGCCTGTTGGTTTCTAGGACCGTCTGTGACAGCCTTGTCTCTTTTGGTGAGACCGTCAGCTTCTTAGTTATAGGCCGTCAACTTCTTTACCTTGTGCCGTCAGTTTCTTAACTTTAGGCCGTCAGGGACTTTGATGAACTTGTCATCTTTTTGTAATCCCGTTGCTTTTTGGCCCTTGTCCATGACAGCACTCTCTTTTGGTGAGATCGTCAGCTTTCATGCCATGGACTTGGTCGTTTTTGGTGTTCATTTTTTTATGAACTTAGTTATCCACCTTGGTGGGCCGTAGGCTTTTCTTTATCATAGACACTTAACTTAAAATGAATAAACTCCTTTTATTGTCATGCATTTGTAAATGAAAAGCACTTCTAAAACCGAGTGCTATTTAAAACCAGAAAATAAACTGTAGCAAAAACTGAAGTAAATGATAACATAAAAATAAATGATAAAGCTGAGTAAGAAACTGAAATCCGTTGTGGATGAAGAAGGTTGATCTGTGCCGCCACTCCTACTGGTAATACTTTCGTAGGTGCTCGGCGTTCCATGGGTGTGGCAGTTTCCGCCCGTCTGTAGTCTCCAGGTGGTAGGTACCCTTTCTCTACCAGGCTGTAATCCGGTAAGGTCCTTCCCAGTTGGGGCCAAGTTTTCCTTGGGTGGGGTCCCTAGCGGCGCCCATGACCCTTCTAAGAACGAGGTCTCCAACTTGGAAATCTCTGTGACGGACCCGAGAGTTGTAGTATTGGGCCATGCGGTTCTGGTACCGAGCGAGCCTTTGCTCTGCCGTCGTCCTGATCTCGTCCATCAGATCCAGCTGTAGTCGCATTGCCTCGTCATTTCTGTTCTCATCGTGGTTGTGCACCCTGTAGCTTGTGATCCCTACTTCAGCCGGGATGACCGTTTCACTTCCGTACGTTAGTCGGAACGGTGTCTCTCCTGTGGGTGTTCTTGCCGTCATTCTGTATGCCCATAGCACGCTTGGTAACTCTTCAGGCCATATGCCTTTTGCCCCCTCGAGCCGAGTCTTGATAATCTTGAGCAAGGATCGGTTCGTGACTTCGACCTGCCCGTTAGCCTGAGGGTGGGCGGGGGAGGAGTAGTGGTTTTTTATTCCTAATTGTGAGCAAAAATCCCGGAATGATTCGTTGTCGAATTGCCTTCCGTTGTCTGAGATAAGAACTCTAGGAATGCCAAACCTGCATATGACGCATCTCCAGACGAAGCTTCGCACATTCTTCTCTGTAATTGTAACTAGGGCTTCAGCTTCTACCCATTTTGTAAAGTAGTCGATGCCCACTACTAGGAACTTCAACTGCCGTACTGCCGTAGGGAATGGTCCCATAATATCTAATCCCCATTGTGCGAACGGCCATGGGGCTGTTAACGGGGTCAGCTCTTCAGTTGGTTGTCTTATAATATTGCTGAACCTCTGGCATTTGTCACAGGCCCTAACATAGGCTTTGGCATCCTTCTGCATGGTGGGCCAATAGTATCCTGCTCGTACCAGTTTGTGTACCAATGCCCTGGACCCGGAGTGGTTCCCGCAGATTCCTTCGTGTACTTCTCTCATAACATAGTCTGCCTCTTCCGTACCCAAGCATCTCAGATAAGGTCGAGAGAAGCCTCTTTTGTACAGGACGTCTTTTATTTGAACGAACCTTGCTGCCTGGACCTTTAATTTCCTTGATGCCACCTTTCCGTTTGGTAATACCCCGTCTTTCAAGTATGAAACTAATGGCGCGGTCCAGCTACTGTCAGGGCATACTTCCTGCACGTTGCTGGGATCTATTAGCGGGGAAAGCTAAATGAAAGAGAGTACATTACCAGGGGTAACCATATGCTCCGCTGAGGCGGCCTTTGCGAGGCGATCCGCTCGCTCGTTCTCTTCTCTGGGAATCTGGACGACACTGGCTTCGAGGTTATCCATTCTTGCCTTTACCTGATCGAGGTACCTCTTCATCCTTTCGCCCTTGCACTCGTAGTCTCCGTTCACTTGGTTAGTGATGACCTGAGAGTCGCAGTGGATGACTACTTTTGTGGCTCCTGCGGCTCTGGCGAGGTCGAGTCCTGCTATCAGTGCTTCATATTCTGATTCATTGTTGGTAGCAGGGAAGTCAAGACGGAGCATGCATTCAATTGCATCACCCTCGGGCGACAGTAGCACGATGCCAGCCCCTCCGGTCAATCTGTTGGAGGATCCGTCCGTATATACGCTCCATAGAGGGGACTCTCCTGCCCCCTTGCCTTCGTCATGAGTGAATTCTGCTATGAAATCTGCGACAATCTGTCCCTTGATTGCGGTGCGCGGGCGGTACCGGATATCGAATTCGCTCAGCTCTATGGCCCATAATGCCAACCGACCTGCAGTCTCGGGGTTGTTCATGGCCCGTCGCAAGGGCTTGTCTGTCAGTACGTTCACCGTATGGGCTTGGAAGTATGGTTTGAGTTTGCGGGCCGCTGTAACTAATGCAAAGGCAAGCTTTTCCATTGGCGGGTATCTTTCTTCAGCATCGCGGAGCGCTCGGCTTGCATAGTATACGGGCTTTTGTATCTTTTCTTCTTCTCTGATCAAGGCAGCGCTGATGGCTGCGGGGGAGACGGCTAGATAGAGAAAGAGTTCTTCCCCCGGCTGTGACGGGCTCAACAGTGGTGGGGAGGAGAGATAAACCTTCAGCTCTTCGAACGCTTGTTGGCACTCGATAGTCCATTCGAACGACCTCTTCAGTGTGTGGAAGAAGGGCAAGCACCTGTCCGTTGCCCTTGACACGAATCTATTAAGTGCCGCTATCTTCCCATTGAGGCTTTGCACTTCCTTGACATTTCTGGGCGGCGCCATCTCCATAATGGCCCGGATCTTGTCCGGGTTTGCTTCGATTCCCCTTTGGGATATCATAAATCCCAAGAATTTTCCCGCCGTCACTCCAAAGGCACACTTCCCGGGATTGAGCCTCATGTTGTAGGAGCGGAGAGTGTTGAATGTTTCTTTGAGATCCTCCAGATGATCCTCCTTCCTTCGGCTCTTTACTAACATGTCATCCACGTAGACCTGGACATTCCTCCCGAT
This sequence comes from Quercus parvula, assembly GCA_030820535.1. NCBI lineage: Eukaryota > Viridiplantae > Streptophyta > Magnoliopsida > Fagales > Fagaceae > Quercus > Quercus parvula. Next base: position 44,653,264 of record JAUAME010000004.1, read on the forward strand.
TTGCTGCGCAAACATTTTGTTCATAAGTCTTTGGTAGGTTGCGCCTGCGTTCTTCAGCCCAAAGGGCATTACTTTGTAACAGAAGAGCCCTTGGCTAGATACGAACGAGGTTTTCTCTTGATTTGCTTCGTGCATTCGAATCTGGTTGTATCCTGAGAAAGCGTCCATAAAGCTTAGCAACCGGTGTCGGGCGGTTAAGTCCACTAGGACGTCGACCCTTGGAAGAGGGTAGCTATCTTTGGGGCAGGCCTTGTTAAGATCGGTGAAGTCCACACACATCCGCCATTTGCCGCTAGCCTTCTTGACCATCACCACGTTGGCTAGCCAATCGGGATAGTACACTTCCCTAATGAAGTTTGCTTTTTGTAGCTTTCGGACTTCCTCTGCAATGGCCTGATCTCGTTCGGGGGCGAACACTCTCTTCTTTTGCCGAATGGATGGAAAGCCGGGTGAGACGTTCAATCTGTGCACCATGACCGACGGGTCTATTCCTGGCATATCTTCATGACTCCATGCAAATACATCTTGATTGCTCCTGAGGAAGGTTATGAGTTCTTGACGGATTTTGGGGTTCGCGAGTGTCCCAATTCTGGTTGTCCTGTCGGGATTAGAACCGTCAAGTGTTATTTCTTCTAATTTTTCCACTGGTTCCGTCACCGTCCGATGCTCCTCTATGCTCAAGGCCTGAAACTGGTCCTCCATTTCCATCATGGCTATGTAGCACTCGCGTGCGGCCATTTGGCTCCCGCGCAATTCCCCTACTCCGTAGTCAGTGGGAAACTTTATCATTAGGTGGTAAGTTGAAGTCACTGCCTTCCATGAATTCAGTGCGGGTCGTCCGAGGATAGCGTTGTAGGCTGATGAGCAATCGACCACCAAGAAAGTTATGTTCTTGGTTATCTGTTGAGGGTAATCACCTACCATTACGGATAGCGTAACCGCACCTAAAGGCAGTACCCTTGTTCCTCCGAAACCGACTAGAGGGGCATTTGTTGGGACTAGTCATTCCCTGCTGATTCCCATCTGCTGGAGCGCCGGATAGTACAGGATGTCTGCTGAGCTTCCGTTGTCGATTAGCACCCGGTGCATGTTGTAGTCTTCTATCCGTATGCTGACGACCAGCGCGTCATCATGCGGGTGGTGAAGGCGCCTTGCATCTTCTTCCGAGAATCCAACTGTGGGGCCCTCTCTTTGCGCGATCCTTGGTACTTCCCCTGTCAACTGCACATTTTAGACTACCCTGAGGTAGGTCTTCCGGGCTCTTTTGGACGACCCAGTGACTGCCGTTCCTCCCACAATCATTCTTATGTCCCCTATGAGGGGTCTTGGTCGCTCGTTGTCCCGTCAGGGATTCTGCTCTTGAGGGGGCTGATCCGCCCTCTCCTTTCTCACGAACCTTTGTAACTTGCCTTGTTTTATGAGGGCCTCGATTTGCTGCTTCAGATCGTAACAATCGGCTGTGTCATGGCCGTGGTCTCGATGGAAGCGGCAATACTTATCCTTCGAGCGTCTATTTGGGTCTCCCTTCAGCTTTCTGGGGTAGGTCAGGGCTTCCTCATCCTTAATCTGCATCAGGACTTGGTCTACAGGGGCCGTTAGCGGGGTGAAGCTCGTAAATCTTCCCCCCGGGGGTTTGGGGCGACACTCATCCCGCCGATCTCCCGTTCGGGCCCTCTTGCGCCCTTGTTCTTGTTGGGTGTCATCTTGCCTTTCCCTTTTTTTCGGTTTCTCTTCCCAAGCTGACAGCGCGTCCTCGGCGTTCATGTATTTGGTGGCCCTGTAAAGCACTTCCGACATGGTTTTCGGGTCATTTTTGTACAAGGAAAACAAAAACTTACCCTTTCGCAGCCCGTTTGTGAAGGCGGCAACAAGTATCTTATCATCGGCCTCGTCGATCGAGAGCATTTCCTTATTGAAGCGGGATATGTAGGACCGCAGTGTCTCGTCCTCTCGCTGCTTAATGCTCATCAAGCACGCTGTCGACTTTTTGTATCTGTGTCCGCCAATAAAATGCGTGGTAAACTGAGCGCTCAACTCCTTGAAGGTGCTGATTGAGTTGGGCGTTAGTTGGCTGAACCAAATTCTGGCTGCTCCCTTCAGCGTCGTAGGGAAGGCTCTACACATGATCGCGTCTGCTACTCCTTGAAGGTGCATCAGGGTCTTGAACGTCTCTAAGTGATCCAGAGGGTCCTTGGCCCCGTCGTAGCTGTCCATCTGTGGCATGCGGAACTTACTCGGCAGAGGGAAGGAGTTGACGGGGGGCTGTGAATGGCGAGTCGGTTCTGTTGACTAGGTCGTCAAGGTCACTGGACACTCGTCCCTTGAGGGCGTTCATCATAATCTCCATTTGCTCCTTCATCGCCTGCATTTCTGCGATGATAGGCGGTGGAGCCGTATCGGCGAGGAAGGGGAGACTCATGTTCTGCCGTTCCGGCTTGCTCGGGGCGTTGCTGGCCTGAGGTCCCTCCTGATTTCGTCGGTCAGCACTGGTTCCCTCTTGATCAGCTCCTTGGTAGCCTAGTGCTGCATCCTTCTGACGCAGCTGCTCCTCCAAGTCATGATTCTGTTTGGTAAGGCGTTCTACGGCCGCCGCGAGAGTCCTAACTTGCTTTTCGAGGGCGGTCGTGGGTGGTTCTTCCTCTTGAATGTCGTTAGTAGTTGCCATTGAGCGGGTGAGCACCATGCAACCTTTGTCCGGGAAGCGGTATTGTGGCTACTATACGCGCTCGATTCCCACAGACGGCGCCAACTGATGATGCCGAAAATACCACCAGTAAGTCACACGATCCTCGAATGCTCCTAATGGCACCTGCACAACAAGAAGAAACGATCTTTGTGGAGTGCACCAGTGTGGTACCGGCCAAATGCTCTCCGAAGATTAAGTCAGAACTATTTTCACTGCTCTAGAGTGCTAGAGAGGGTAAATTATGCGTCCCTTTCTTTGTGATGGTGCTCGGTTTTTATAGCAGTAGGGCCGGACCCTCTTTTCCTTGGAGTAGAAGTCCTTTCCTTATAGGAATCCCTCTTTGGGGCGTATTTTGCGGGATCTTTTCCATATAGGAGTTGTTCTTAGGTTTACCCAAAACGTGGAGAGCAAGTCATCCATTTATTCATTCAAACGTGGTTATCAAGAAATCCCTGACTGGCGCCGTCAGCATATCTTAATGCCTTCGCCATATGTGCCGTCAGCTTCGGGGGCCTTCAGCCTCTATGTCGTCGGCTTCGCATGTACCTTCAGTTCCATGATGCCATCGTTCCGGGTTCTCATACTACCGTCAGTCATAATGAACCTACGTCTGACGGCCTATTACCTTCCGTCTCTTTATTCTTTTATTAATTCTGTCCTTATCACTTTTATTTTCAAAAAAGCCTTAAAAAGAATGTTATAAAATTGTAGATATTTTTTAAGACAAAAAAAGTTTGGCACATTTGTTAAAGGGTATTGTGATAATATATCAAATTAATTAATACTGCAGAAGATTTATTTATTTATTTCTTGATCACGTTAGAAGAATTAGAAATATTTTCAATGAGCTAGGTCAATATTGGATGAAGGAGGGGAGAAAAAGTAAGTTTTTTTTTTTAAAAATTTCATTTATTTATTTAATTATAAAAGAAACAAACACAAATGGGAGAGATGAGAGCGAAAGTAAGTTTTGAGTCTTGATTACTTAATAAATAATTAAACATGGGTAAAAATTGAGAGATAGGATCGAGGATTGTTTGGTATGGATGGCATTGAATAATAAAAACACAATCCACTTACGGATACAACTAACTTATTTATTTATGCAATTGTGAGTGAATAATGTAAAGTGATAGGTAATTTAGGGCACGTTTGGTAGACTATAATAGTAATTACATAAGAATATGAATAGATATTACAAGAAATACAGTATACTATAATGTAATCATTATTATTATTCATTTGTTTTGTGACAACACAATAATAGAATCCTGAAAACAATGGAATGAAAGTATTTTAAATCAAACTTAAAATATATTTTAGGAAATATCTTACTCATATAATTATATTTCCTAAAAAATAATATTTTTTAGACTTGAAAAAGAGATTGGTTATTTTTTATGATTTTTTATTATCATAATTGTTATGTGCATATAGAAAGTTTATTTATTTAGAAATATATTAATTGTAGAAATTAATATACCTACTAATGAATAGTTATTACATCCCTTTTAGAGATGAATAGTTATTCATCATTTTAAAGAATAAATATTTATAAGGAATGACTATTTCATGTAATAAAAACATAATCAAACTACTAAATAGCTAAACCATAAAAATAACTATTACATTATAGTGTCTATTACAGTCTACCAAACATACCCTTTTTGATTTATACAATTGTGAATGGGCAATGTAAATATTGTAAAGTGGTGGGTCTTACAAAGCAGAAAATGTCACCCACTCTTAATCACACAAGTTAGCAAGTATGCTCATTTGGATAAAAAAAATTCAAAAATTAAATAATGTGATCCCAAACAAAAATTTCTACTTAAGAATCAGGTATACAAACTAAAAATCCTATTAAAAAAAAGTATACAAGAAATCTGTACAACTAAAAGCACATTACATATACATAGAACAACTTAGAACTCCAGGAAGGACTACCCTAAAACCATTCAAAGCACCAGAAATCAACATACATGTTTCAAATGCATACAGCTCCAAGTCTACAAGCTTGGCTTATTTTTTATTTTTGATTAACTGCAAAGGAATTTTATTGAGAAGGAAACAGATCAATTACAAAATATTGGCTTGCTCCAACAATATGACATTACAAAAGGATTAAGGAGCAGAATCTAAACCAAAGGAGTTAGCTAGTCTGTTACATAGTGACCAAGATGCTATGGTGTGGGCTGCAACATTGGCTTCTCTAGGAATCCAACTAAATCTGCAGGTTGGTATTTATTTTTCCATCAATTCTTCTTCCATGAATGAAACAGCATTGAATCATGCAGCTAGAAATTAAAAGCACCAGAAATTAACACACATGTTTCAGATGCATACAGGATATAGCTCCAAGCCTCCATGCTTGGCTTATTTTTCCATCAATTCTTCTTCCATGAACGAATCATCATTGAATCATGCAGCGTTTTAAGAGTCTGGACTTAATCAACCATAGAGCAGTTAATAAGAAAATGAGAAGCAGGCTAACAGAAATAAAAGGAAAACAAGACCAAATAGGATTTTGGACTGTTAATGTATATTGTGTTGTGGGCTTTAGGCCCAATTACTTTACTTGTATAGTACACTTGTACTTGTACTACACTTTACTTGTACCGCACACTTATGCCTCCTATATAAGGCACTAATGTATATTTTCTCATTATGAAATACAATACAAATCCTCTAGTATTTCTAACATGGTATCAGAGCCACTGCTCTAATCCTTTGGTGTGCCGCTTTTAAGCAGTCTTGTCTTCTTGGGTGTCATCTGCAGCCGTTGTTGTGAACAGCACCACTACCTCCACTGCGACTTCAGTACATCAAAGACCACTGCCTTGCTGCCACCACCGCTTTCGCTTCTTCGATCAGACCACAGATTGCACCATTGGAAAGTAATCTCTCTGATCTGCCTCTCTGTGAAATATCGTCTTCATCGGACCTTCCACGCGCCGCTAGAATTCTCGGCGTTACTGGCACGCGCCTTCACGCACCGCCAACACTCTTCATGTGCCGCCAACACTCTTCATGCGCCGCCAACACTCTTCACGCGCCGCCACGCGCCTCCACATGCCTGCACGCGCCAGTTTTCTCCTGCTAACGTCAGCCCTAGCTGACGTCATTTTCCACGTCATCTGCCACGGCATCTACTAACGTCATTGTTAACCAGACCGTTGACTTTTCCTTAGGGTTGACTTTTTCAGTCCAAGTTCTTCTTACCCAGTTTTTCGCGAAGATTTCATTTTTGCAATCTGTTTTTGCATATTGTGTCTCTAAATGGATAAAAAAGATGTTTTTCTTCCTCGCCCCATTAATACTGTGTTGGAGGGGTGTAAGAATTACTTATCTTGGTCTCAAGCTATGCGCAGTTTTCTTAAGGGTCGCATGCTCTGGCATTATTGTACTTGTGCAATCACTGTTCCTGTCAAGGGAGTCAATGAAGAAGATGCTGCCTTCCTTGGTCGCATGATTGAATGGGATAGTCACAACCACATGATCCTCACATGGATTCGGAACACTTCCATTCTCTCCATCTCTAACCTGTTGGGCAGCTTTGATGATGCCAAGTCAGCGTGGGATATGTTGGCCAAAAGGTACTCCACTGCTCATGGCTCTATGAAATATCAATTAGTGGTTGAATTGCATCAACTCAGATAAGAACTAGGGCAATCCATCAATGACTACTATGGTCAACTTCACTTCATTTGGGACCAAATTGACCTTTCCGATCCAACTTGGGCATGCTCAACAATATGCTTCCATCAGAGATGAATTTCGCCTCTATGAATTCCTGATGTCCCTTCACAAGGACTTTGAACCCATTCAAGGTCAGCTTCTAAATCGCAGTCTTGCTCCCTCTCTTGACACTGTTGTGAACGAGTTGGTTAGAGAAGAAGCTCGTCTTGCAACCCTTCAAGCTCAGAATAAGCTCAATGTTTTGGCCATTACACCTTCTGCTCCACCCTTAAAGCAACCTCAGCAATCAGGTGATTCCTCTGGCTCTAGCAATCATCGTAAGTAGACCAACAAAAAGTTCTGCAACTATTGCAAACGTCCTGGCCACACCATTGAAACTTGTTATCATCGCAGCAAATCTACTACTGCTATTGCTAATACTAAGCCTACTCAGCCAATGGCTTCCATTTCAGCTGAGTCCCAGTCTTCTAGATCCACTATTAACCTCTCCCCCACTGAACTACAGGAGATCATAGCTCAGGCTGTTCGTATGGCTGGTAATCCATCTCTTTCCACTGCTCTCTCTATTCTACCCGGTAAGTCTCAAACTTGGCTTTTCGATTCTACCTGTTGCAATCACATGACACCTCACTCCTCCTTATTCTCCAAACTTGACCCTACACCACACTCCCTAAATATTCATATAACTGATGGTTCCACCATGCATGGAAATAGTATAGGTTTTGTTTCGACTTCCAACCTCTCTGTTCCTGGAGTCTTTCATGTACTTGACCTATCCTATAATTTGTGCTCTGTGGGACAATTAGCTGAATTAGGTTATCGCCTTATTTTTTATTATTTTGGGTGTATTGTGCAGGATCCGAGGACGGGACAAGAGCTTGGGACTGGCCCTAGAGTTGGGCGTATGTTTCCCAGTGACAATCTTCATCTTCCACCTGTTGCTCCTGTTTCTGTTGCTGTTGCAGCTACTGCAGTTTCTTTCTTACCATCTCTTGCACTTTGGCATTCTCGTCTTGGTCATGCATCATCTTCTCGGGTACAACAGTTAGCTTCTAGGGGTCTGTTGGGTTCTATGTCCAAAGACAATTTTGATTGTATTTCATGTCAGTTAGGAAAACAGCCAGCTTTATCTTTTAATAACAGTGAATCCATTTCTAATAGTATTTTTGAGTTAATTCATTCTGATGTTTGGGGACCTTCTCCTGTTGCTAGTATTGGTGGATCTCGATATTTTGTTGTTTTTATTGATGATTATTCTCGTTATAGTTGGATATTTCCTATGAAATCTCGTTCTGAAATTTTACCAATATACAGCAACTTTGCAAAAATGGTTGAAACCCAATTCTCCAAACGTATCAAAACCTTTCGTTCTGATAATGCTCTTGAATATACTCAATATGCATTTCAAGCTCTGTTACATTCCTATGGCACTGTACATCATCTAACTTGTCCAGGTACTTCTCAGCAAAATGGTCGAGCCGAAAGAAAACTTCGTCATATTCTTGACACTATTCGTGCTCTTCTTCTTTCTGCCAAAGTTCCTGCCCATTTTTAGGGTGAAGCTGCTCTTAATGCTGTTTATGCGATTAATCGCATTCCAAGCCCTGTCATCCATAATCAGACTCCGTATGAGCGTCTCTTTGGGTCACCTCCTACCTATCATCACCTTCGATCTTTTGGATCTGCTTGTTTCGTTCTTCTTCAGCCTCATGAACACAATAAACTTGAGCCTCGATCTAGACTTTGTTGTTTCCTTGGTTATGACGAAACTCAAAAAGGGTATAGGTGTTATGATCCTGTCTCTCATCGTTTTTGTGTTTCTCGTAATGTTATCTTTTGGGAACACCGATTATTTGTTGAACTCTCTCACTTTCGTTCTTCCCTAACTACCTCCTCTGTTTTAGAAATTTTTCTAGATGAGTCTCTTGTTCTTTCTACAAATACTTTTGATCCTCCTTTGGACCTTTCTCCAAGTATTTTTGATGCTTCTCCTAGATAGGTTGAAGATGAACATGTTGATGACGAGCTACCCCACTTAGAGCCTGGGTCCCCTACTCCTGCTCCGCCTGAAGATCCTCCACAAGACATTCCAGCTCGCCACTCAACCCAGGTAAGATCCATTCCTACACACTTACTTGACTATCATTGTTATACTGCCCTTGCTACACTTCACGAGCCTTAAACCTATCGTGAGGCCTCCACTGACCCTTTATGGCAGATTGCAATGAGAGAGGAACTTGATGCATTAACCAAAAACCATACTTGGGATCTGGTCACTCTCCCTCCTGGACAGTCTGTGGTTGGTTGTAAGTGGATCTACAAGATCAAGACTCGCTCTGATGGGTCCATTGAGCGCTATAAGGCCCGTCTTGTTGCAAAAGGTTTTACACAGGAGTATGGGATTGATTATGAAGAGACCTTTACTCTAGTTGCTCATATCTCATCTGTTCGTGCCCTCTTAGCTGTTGCTGCTGCTAGTAAATGAGACCTTTTTTAGATGGATGTTAAAAATGCTTTCCTTAATGGGGAGTTGAGTGAAGAAGTTTATATGCAACCTCCTCTTGGTCTCTCTGTTGACTCAAACAAGGTTTGTTATCTTCGACGTGCACTTTATGGTCTTAAACAAGCTCCACAAGCTTGGTTTGCCAAGTTCAGCTCCACTATCTTTCGCTTGGGTTACACTGCTAGTCCGTATGATTCTGCCTTATTTCTTCGTCGTACTGATAAAGGCTCCATTTTGCTTCTTCTATATGTGGATGATATGATCATAACTAGTGATGACGTCAGTGGCATTCAAGAACTCAAGGATTTTCTCAGTCAGCAGTTTGAGATGAAAGATCTTGGACATCTCAGTTATTTCTTGGGTCTTGAAATTACTCATTCCACAGATTGTCTTTATATTACTCAAGCCAAGTATGCTTCTGACCTTTTATCTCGAGCTGGACTCATTCACAGCAAGACGGTTGACACTCCAGTTGAACTTAATGCGCATTTGACACCCTCGGGGGGGAAACCATTGTCTAATCCTTCTATTTACAAACAATTGGTTGGCAGCCTAGTTTATCTCATAGTTACTCGTCCAGACATCTCCTATGCTATTCATCAGGTGAGCCAGTATCTGTCTGCTCCACGATCTACTCACTATGCTGCTATTCTGCGCATTCTTCGATACCTGAAGGGCACTCTCTTCCATGGCCTTTTCTACTCAGCTCAGTCTTCTCTTGTGCTCCGTGCATTCTCTGATGCTGATTGGACAGAGAATCCTACTAATCGCAGGTCCACTACAGGTTATTGCTTTCTTCTTGGTTCTTCTTTAATTTATTGGCGAAGTAAGAAACAAACCTTTGTGGCCCGCTCTAGTACTAAAGCAGAATATCGTGCCCTCGCTGATACCACATCTGAGCTCCATTCGCTACGATGGCTTCTTAAGGATTTAGGTGTATCCACATTCTCTGCTACTCCCCTTTACTGTGACAACCAGAGTGCCATTCATATTGCTCACAATGATGTCTTCCATGAACGGACTAAACACATCGAGATTGATTGTTATTTTATCCGTTATCATCTTATCCATGGTGCTCTCAAGCTCTTCTCCGTCTCCTCCAAAGATCAACTTGCAGATATCTTCACCAAGTCACTTCCTAAGGAACGCACTCGTGATTTGGTTGACAACCTCAAGCTGGTCTCACATCCACCTTGAGTTTGAGGGGGGCTGTTAATGTATATTGTGTTGTGGGCTTTAGGCCTAATTACTTTACTTGTATAGCACTTGTACTTGTACTACACTTTACTTGTACTGCACACTTATACCTACTGTATAAGGCACTGATGTATATTTTCTCATTATGAAATACAATACAAATCCTCTAGTATTTCTAACAGGGACTATGACTGTCAATGAAGCAAAATAGCGAAAAAAGAGGGAGAAAAGGGCTATCCGGAGTATATCATACTCAAATGGAATGAGAAGAAGAATTGTTACGTATGAAAACATAAATGTCACAGAATTTGAAGCTAAGAACAACCAAAAAGGAAGAAGCCTAAGGCCAATGGGAGTCCCTATAATCTTTTCGGGAAGAGTAGCATTTTTGTTGAAACTTAGGTTGGGTTTCGTGGCATGGGACTTATGGATTCCATGTTTACTGGAGTCTTCTTGCCAAATTCCTCCAGGAGGGTTCAGTACTCCATCATAGGTCACTGCTATAAGCAGTGTAGTAACCACCAAAAGTGCATTGCGCTTGTCCTCTGATATCATCCTCCATTCACGAGAGCAGCGTATTAGTGATTCCTCAAGAGATGAGACTATGGAATGTAGATAATGTGAATAATTATAATTAGAAAGAGATGAATTAGCTGACAAAGCTCCAGCACGCAGTAGCATAACCTTGATCTCGTTGTTGTTTTCTACTTCTGTTTGTTCTGCCAAGATGTCCCCTGCTGTATGACCCTCTAAATTCTTTGCATTTATATCAACACCAGATTTTAATAACAACCTCACAGCCTACATAATTTGATCAATGTAAATTAGTCGAGCCTTGAATCTGTCCCTTTTGATAATCTAAATGTGCATAATTAAGCTTATTTTTAGAAATAAAAAATTAAATTTTAATTAAAGATGGAAAATAAAGATTATGATGTTTCAATTACTAACAATTCGCAAAGCCAGTGAATCATAAAAAGATAGTGGATTTTTGGCATGTTTTAAACATTTAGTTCTTAACTATATGATCATGCATGCAGTTGGGCAGTAGGATCCTTTTTAATATTTCATGATTCAAATTAAATGTTGCTAATTTAAATGTGTACAAACTATCACGTCATTTGAAATTATAAATGACGTAGTAGTCTATATATTGTTTGATATAAAAAATAAAATCATAATCATGAAATGAATTCTCTTCATTCCTAGCGAAATGAAGAAGATCATATTACTTGATGTCACAACACAAGCTTTACTATGTTTCTTTAGTATGTACATAATTGAGGAATGGAGACAGCTTACCTCGGGTTGATTCTTGGATATTGCAATGTGCAACACAGTGTTGCCTTTCTCGTTCTTCCAATTCAAGATTTTCCTCTCCCAAAATATGGAATTATTAGACCTTTTTTGTCTAATCCATTCCACCAAGAATTTAAAAGCCTCCAGCTTGTCACATTTCAAAGCGATATGTAGAACAGTCTCGTTTCGAGTTGTCACATCTTCAATGGAATTGGGACAGACTGATAGAAATTCCGCCAATAGATCAAGTTGATCATCCACAGCTATTGCATAATGCAAGGGAGTGATACCCTCTCTTCCTTTGATTCGGACAAGGTCTCCATTAACTTGTAGAAGCCGACTCACCATTTCGGTATGCTTATATTGTAATGCAAGGTGAATGGGGCTAAACCCTTCTAGATTTGGCTTCCTAGCAAAAGAGGGTTTTAATCTCGCCATCTCCATGACAAAAGGTATGTGCCCATTACACGCAGCTATGTGTAAAGGAGTATTAAAAAAAGGAACACGATCAATATGGTCCAAAAGATAAGCATCCTCTTGAATCAACACGTACAATGTGTCAACATCACCACATTGAGCAACTTGTTTCAACCTCTCAATTCTCTCACCCATCCTAGCGAAGGTGAATATGGATATAAAGGTGGGGATTTCCTTAATAGTATAACTTTAGAGAGTGGAAATTAATGGTTATAGGCTATAGCAGCTAGCTGGAATGAAGAAAATGGAGTAATTGAGGAGATTAATGTAACCTGCTAAAGCTAACACCGTCTCCTTTTATAGCACCTGAAGACTTGAGGAAAATGATTGAGGCTGAGTTTGGATTGGGCGTTTGGCGTTTTTCCTCCTTTTTTTTTTTTTTGCACACATTTGTGAGACTGTGGCTACTGTTCAATGAACAGTAACCGCAAAGTTTGACTTTTCTACTTTTTTTTTAGTCAATTAGTGCACATCGTGCACTGTTTATGGATCCACAAATTTCACTTTTTAGTAACTTTTTCATTAAAAATGGGTCTCACGGTACTATTTACACATTTAAAAATTATTTTGCTACAGTATTTTTCAATTTTCAGTTTTCAGCTGTATCCAAACGGACCCTAAGTATGGCCGAATCATCTAAGCAGGATTAAGGAAACAACATTCCCAACCTTAGTAAAAATTGAGAAAAATAATTTTTAAATGTGTGAATAGTGCTGTGGGTCCCGTGAACAGTGCATTTTGTCTCCGGCACAATGAATCCATGTGCATGAACAGTGTGGTTACTGTTCATACAGGCTTGAGAAAAAAAAAAAAAAAAACAAATGTGAGGGAAAAACGTGAATCCAAACCATTGACTTAAAAATAACACGTGTGAAAGTAAAATCTGTTATATTTGACAACTCCTTTGCAGAATTTAGCTTTGACTTCTTTTGCCGATCATTGCTAAAAATATTGTAAATAAAAGATATATTTCTTTTAAGTGGATAAAAGGTATAGGTTAAATAAAATAAATAGGTGACTCACGTGGAACCCATAAATAATAGGAAAAATAAACAAAAGTTAAATAAAATAAGTAGCTAGGTGACTCTGGACCTGCAAATAATAAGAAAAAAAAACAATAAGTTGGCTTATAATCCAATCCCAAATAAGCATCAACCTATTTTTTTTTTTTAATTGACACGAACAACATAGAGTTCAAGTCGGCAAATTTTTTCTAATTAACTAAAATCATCTACATTTAAATATGTCACACAACTCATTAAATAGGCCACATCACTAAAAATATACTTAAATAATAGTTTTATCAATCATTACTTAATGGATTAGAAGAATTTTTCTCTAAACCAATTTGGAAGAAAACTTTGAATCAAGTCATAGGTTCAAAATTCTACTCTCTTTTTTTTTTTTTTTTTTTTTTTTTGCTTTTTTTTTTTAAGAATCGGTCATAAGTTCTTTTTTTTTTTTATCAACAAAAAATAGGTAGGAATCGACCTAAGTTTGCATTCTAACTTTTATGGAAAAACTTTATCAGACATAAGTTCACAGTTCACACTTGTATAATTTACTTGTTTCAAAACTTAATACAAGAACTTCGGCAATCATACATAGGTTCGTTATTTACTTTTTAGAATCAGTCATTGGTTCATTTTGGTCAAACGTTTTTCCAGCCTTTTGTTTTCCTCTACCTTAATACTGTAGGCGGCGCGTAAATGTAAGTAAGAAACTGAAATTCTTCAACAACAGAATAATAGAATATCCATTCCAGCAGGTAAGCAACATTAAGCTTTAAGCAAAGTATGAATAACGGGAAATGGCTCATTTGGTGTGAAAGAAAGGCTGTCAAGTCCTGTGCGACTATGCGTTTGGCTGCGCTTAATTGGCGACTGTACATTTCTGCGTTTGCAGCTCTTATTGGTGAGTGGTGACGCTTTTTTTAAAAAATATATTTTTTTATGGGTGTAATAAAGCACCAACACTATAATTCTACTTTATTGCGTATCTAATAGACTTTTGAATAACACATATCAACTAGTTGTCAATCCTACGATGCATGAGAATAGTTATTGGATGAGTTTTAGGGAAAAAAATACCATTATTTTTGAGTTGGAGTAGTAAGTAAAAATGCATGAAATTGAAGAAAAAAAAAATGCTATTTAAAGAAATAGCACAAAGTTTTATTAATTAGGCAAAAAAAAAAAAAAAGGTTAGTTAGGCAGACAAAAGGTTTCTTGCAGCTTCTTCATTTGTGCTTTATCATTTAAAGAGCAGCAACTACTCTGTAGCAAGGTTGGTCACCAAGTAGCACTTTAGCTTCAAGCAACTTGTATTTTAAGTGACTTTAAATACATTATTTTCAATAATGTTATATATATATATATATTGTTTAACAGTCAGTAGTAAAACAACTTGATAGATAGCGAGTTACCGACATACTACCGAAACTCAAAATCCCATTTTAAACCACAATTCTTTGATTCAAGCATGGAACCAAAGACCACAAGAAATTGAGTTTCTTCATTCTTTTCTCAAGAATGAACGTGGATAAAAAGTGCAAAAAACTATAAGTTAATTTGGAGATGCAAAATATATAATAACAAATAGAGAGTCTTATATGAAAAAACTATTAATTAAAAGTTAATAGTAAAATTATTTTATAGTTTAAAATAGTTTCCCATAGGTATTGTATTTGATAGGATATAAAATGTTAAGAATATAAAGTGAGAGTGAGAAAGACTGAATAGTCTATATATTGATGTATATTCTGTGTGTATAACATTGTACAATTAATAAAGAGCCTTATATAGGCTAAGTATGTGTGAATTACAAATAATATGAGTATATACTAACGACCTCCCACAAACTCGAGGTGGCAAGGAGGAAGTCAACCGGAGTTTGGATATCGAATCTCAAAGATGACTAGGCAGGTGTGTTTTGGTGAAGATATCAGCAGGTTAGTAGGTGGAGGAGATGGAAAATAACTAGAGACTGCCTTTCTTGAGATGCTGGCGAGTGATGTGGTAGTTGATCTCAATGTGCTTGGTGCATTAATGGAAGATATCGTTATGAGCAATGTAGATAGCACTACGATTATCACAATAAAGAGGAGTTACAGTGGGCTATTGAGCATCCATGTCAGCCAAGAGCCATTAAAGCCAGACAAGCTCATAGGTGGTGTTAGCAAGAGCACGATACTCAACCTCGGTACTGGAATGGGAAACCAAGTCCTACTTCTTACTACGCCATGAGACAAGAGAAGTACCCAATAGGAAACAAAAACCTGTGATGGAGCATCGATCAATCGGATCACCTACCTAATCCACATCTGAATAAGCATGGAGCTTGAGAGAAGATCGAGAAGAGTAGTGAAGACCATGATAAAGTGTGCCCTTGATGTAATGGAGAATCTGAAGAACAGCATCATAGTGGACAAAATGAGAGGTGTCCATGAACTTACTAACCATACTCACGGCATGTGAAATATCTGGGCAAGTGACAGTGAGATAAATCAGACAACCAACCGGCTGATGATAACGAGTAGCATCTGATATAGGTTACTATCCAAGGGTGTGAGCTTAGCATTGTATTCCAAGGGAGTGGAAATAGTTTTGTTGCCTGTGATACCAGCTTTGGAGAGAAGGTCAAAAGCATATTTAGCTTGGGAGAAATAGTATCCATTAGAGGATGAGGTAACCTCAAGCCCAAGAAAATAGTTAAGAGTGTCCAAATCTTGCATCTCAAAATGCTAACTAAGGAAGTGTTGAAGAGAACAGATACCTGCATAATCATCTCCAATAACAACTGAGCTAAACTTTTCAAACCAAGCCCGAGGAGCCTGCTTGAGGCCATAAAGAGCACGGCAGGGGAGAGTACCTTTGCTACCTAAAAAGGACAAGAAATATTTATCATTATATTCTTGAGCATTATTTAACCAAAAGATCTTAATGGTGCGATTGAACTGTGTTTCAATCATTTGATGAAATGTTTAGTAAATGGACACAAGTTCAAATCTATGGTGAAGTAGATAAATCTAGGTATATCGAGAAAAATCATCCATAAATATGAGAAAATATCGAGATCCCCCCTTAGTGAGAACCGGTGCCGGACCCCAAATATCATAATGTATAAGATCAGAAAGTGCAGAAGAAAAAGAGTCACTATTATTAAAAGGCAATTTTGTTTGTTTGCCAAAATGACAGGAAGTATAATAAAATTTTAGAAATTGAATTAAACCTAAATGACCTTGAGAAGTTAACAACTGAAGACAAGATAATGATGTATGACCAAGACGAGCATGGCATAAAATAGGTGAGAGGGTGGTAGTAGTAGCAGCAATAGAAAAAACTTGTGAAGGAATCTTCAAATCATGAACCTTAAACATACGTCCAACCTTGAGACCTGTTCCAAGCACTTGACTCGTCTGTGGTCCTGCACATCCACACCATGATTAGTAAATATAATATCTACTCCTAATTCACAGAGTTGACCAACAAAAAGAAAATTGAGGGACAACTTTGAAATATGAAAAGTGTCACTAAGGAATAAACTAGGAGTAGAGGTTGTTCCTTTCGGACTAACAGGCATAAGAGTTCCATCAACAGCATAAATAAAGATAGAATATGCTAAGGGTGCCTTATCAGAGAACTGAGATTCACAGGGGTCATGTGGTTACAACATGCAATATCAAAAAACTAAGAATGGATACTTGAAGTGACAAAAAGGGCAGTGGAAGTTCAGGATAAAACTTGTTGAACTACTGCCTCAATATCAGCTATAGTAGGTGAGAAAGCCAAAGACCTGTAGGAATTGATAGATCAGAGGGACACATAGCAGCTGCCTAAGGAGGAGGAGCTTTGTTCTGATCTTGCATGAATTTTTGCAATTTGTGACAAATAGAGATATCATGGCCCTTTGCACAGCAAAACTCATAGCGAGTACCTTTCGAAGACTGTGAGAAAGGACGCCTAGAGGTTAATTGTGGAGGGGCAATGATTGCAACAATGGGAAGCTGTGGGGGAAGAGAGGGTGTAGCCAACACATGGTTAGAGGATGACATATGATAAATAGGCTGACGATTCTCCTCGGAGATGAGTTCCTTGACTGCAGCATCAAGAGAAGGAGTAGGAGACCGACTAAGCAGAAAAGCCCTAGTGGGCTCAAAATCCTCATGTAAACCCATCATGAAATGCATAAATTGACGACAATCCCGATATTTGGCAAAGAACTCAATGTCCTCATGATATAGTAATGGAGGATCTGCTGTAGAGAGTTTTTCCCACATAGAAGAAGTCTGAGAATAATAATTAGATATAGACTGACCTATCTCTTGGCGCATTTGATAAAGTTTTGATTCAATGTGAAACTCCAGGCTTGAATCATTAGTGCAATAGTAGCGATTAGACAAAAATATTCAAGCAGCTGCAACAATACCAAGACAAGGAAGAAGACTATGAATGGAAGGTATAGAGGTATTGATAAATCAAGACAAGATCTTACTCTGAATACTTTTTCATTCCTCTAGGCGTGCTTCATAATCATCCTCTACAACAGTAGTCTTGGAGACATTGGTATCAGTTGTAGCTTTGGACTTAAGTATTGGCAGTGGTTTGGGAATCGAACCAATTACATACCACCATAGTTTGCGACCCTTGAGAAAGACAATCATATTTTGAGACCATGCATGATAGGTAGTAGGACCATCCAGGATAATGGTGATAGGACGTATAATGTCTCATTTGTTTTCTTGAGCCATAATGAAGAAAATGACCAAAAAGAGGGTCTTAGGGACCTCAAACGAAGAAACAAAACTCAAAATTGGAATCTACACAAAAAATTGAGCATGATAGACCCTATTGAAAAATTTTGATTTTTGGTCAAAAGTCAACGGTTAACAGTCGACGGTTAGCAACAGAAAAGTCAACGACTGACGTGTGCTAACGTAAGCTGATGACATAGGTGCTGGCAGAAGCAAATGATGCGGACGTTGACATGGGCATAATGACGTCACCCTAGGGCTGACATGGGGTGACGTAAATCGGATCAAGCGCGTGTAGCACGTGGTGCGCGTGGTGCGCATGTAGGCCAGTGGCGGCGCAATGATTGGTGCGTGTGGGCTACTAGTGGCGTGTGGCGGCGCATGTTCTTGAGTCAGAAACTTCAGTCGACGCATGTCTTGTTTTTTCTGGCTATTCTTGGTTGGGTTTTGCTCGGGATTGGCCATTCTATTACACTATGCCTTTGCTTTAGCAGTTTGATAAACAGAATAATGAAATCCGAGCGTTGTAGGGACTGTGGGCGTGACAGCGGTAACTCGCTTCTAATAGTGGCTACTGGATGAAGGCGAGGGCAGTGAAAGAACACCGAAGATGACTGCAGATACCAGAATGTTAGAGCAATGGATCTGATACCTTGTTAAGAATATAATATGAAAGAGAGAAAGACTGAATAGTTTGTATAATGATGTATATTCCGTGTATATAACACTATACAATAGAGAGTTTTATATAAGCTAAGTATATGTAAAGTACAAGTAATATAAGTATACTACAAAATAAGACTAAAAAGAATTATAAAGTAATAACGATGTGGCAAACTCTGGACAGATCAATAAAAGTCAAATATTTCAGAT
Organism: Quercus parvula; assembly: GCA_030820535.1. Taxonomy (NCBI): domain Eukaryota; kingdom Viridiplantae; phylum Streptophyta; class Magnoliopsida; order Fagales; family Fagaceae; genus Quercus; species Quercus parvula. Next base: position 44,671,750 of record JAUAME010000004.1, read on the forward strand.
TTTTATATAGATATATAGATAATTAATTATTTCTTTTTCTCACGTGTTCTGTTCAATGTGCCACTTAGTACTTGCCAATCGGCTTCGATGGTCTCGTGACCCTCATCGAAGGTATGATCATGGTGAAGTTTAGAAAAAGAAGAAAAAAAAAAAAATATATATATATATATATATATATAATCATGGCAAAGTTTAGAAAAAGAAGAAAAAAAAAAGTTTGGAGGATAAAATATCACTTTTGGCCCATATATATATATATATATATATATATATATATATAAAGCCCATGTGTCCCCCCTCCTTCTAAAAGACTCTCTCCTAAAACTTGATTTTGTCCTCCCAACATGCCATGTGGACATCTAGGCTAGGCGGATAGCTTGGGAATTGAAACTGCTAGAAAATGTAGAACATTTTAATGAGTCAATGCGAATAGTTAATAGAGAAATGCAAACAACCCCTAGTCGACATACACTGGCCTTAGTCATGGTTGCCTAGTACGTGGCTATTACTTTGAACATGTGGATGTCACTTAATTTATAACTGTTCTAAAAATTGTATAAAAAAAAGTTTTAAAATAAATAAAATTCTGCCTATCTTAGTGAAAAGATTATAATAGATTCTTTTTTTAATAAAAAAAATATATGTATATACAAAATATATTATCTTATATGTGTTTATTGTTGAACGATTTTTATGGGATAATAAATTTTTTAGTATTTTTTTTCTATTTATCAACAAACAAAATAGGAAGATCTTTTCTATATATCAAGAATCAATTCATTTGGAATCAAAATATATAAAAGGGAATTAAAGGTTTGAAGAGAAAATGATACCAAATAAAAGATCGTTATCATTTAAATTTGAAAAATGATAATTTTTTTTGGTTCATGAAACTTTATGTATAAATAATTAAATTAGTACTACTTTATATGTTTATTATTTAATGATTTTTAATTTATACATATAGTAATTATTAATGACATAAATGTATATGTGTATTCTTTAAAAAAAATGTAGGTGTATAAGTGTGTGTGTATACATACACATACGCATTCACACACATATAATTATAAACTTTGTTTTTTATTCAAAAAAAAATTCCCCCCCCCCCCAGCCAAATCCTGACTTCGCTAAAGGTGTTTTTATTTTGATTTATAATTTTTCAATTGCACCGACTTAGTCCTTTTAATTATTCAATAATGTTGTTTTTGTATGTTATCTTACTAGATCATAACCATATAATCTTTTGATATGCAATCTTGACAATGTTATTGTACACACAAATTTTATGCTTAAAAGTCACGTAGTAACAAAAGAGTGCAACAAATAATCAATTTGTATTGACATTATATGAAAGTGTGTATAATTCTCTATATGATTCTTTGCAATAAAGGAATGCTATAAATTTCTCTAATTCGATTTTTGCAACGCTTGATGATCTAAAGGACTATGAAGCTTGATCTTGGATTGTGTCTTAAAGTCTCCGAGTTGGGTGTGTAGCTTGAAGTAGTTGATTTAATATGGAACTAAATCAAATGGAAATTGGCGGGAAAATTCCTATTTTGATTTAGAGTAAGAATATGCCTTGATTTTGAATGAACAAGAATATGCGTTGATTTTGAATGAACAAGAGTGCCCTTTTGGACTTAGAGATAACTTTATTTCTTAGCAAAGCACTATTGTGATCTTTCTATCTTCTTTGTCTTTTTTTCATATGGACAAGCAAGAAACAAAATTCCATATCTTTGTCCACTGTTGAAGCATAATACATTGTTGTAGGCAATTATTGCATTCAACTTCTTTGGGTGAAGAAGTAGTTGAATGATTATGACATTGTTCAAGGCACTATGACTATCCGTTGTGACAATAGTGCCATTAACATTATCAAGAACCCTGTCCAATATTCTTGGACCAAGCACATCGATGTTCAATATCATTTCATTAAAATATCTTTTAGAAAATCATGGTGTCCTTTCTTCCCAAAACATCACTTGATTATTTTTTTCAACAAACCACTCGATGGCCTTTGCATTGAGTCCCCCTTCGGAAGGTTATCAGTGTCTGTCCCATGATCTGCTAGTTCTCCTAGGATGTGCATTCTTGTTCATCATTCATCCTAGGAGTTAGTGTATATTATTATATACATTCATGCATTATTTTTTAGCTTATTTTCATTGTTTTAGCATTATGTTTTTGCTTTTATTATAAATTGAAAAACATCAAAGAAATGAAAGAGTGCAAAAAAAAATCAAAAAATTGTGTGTGTAGTGTGTATCCGTGGTTGGCCATAAAACACCAAGACTATGCTTGTGTATCGTGTAGTTTAGCAGTATAATTTTATGCGCTAGATTATTAGTTGAGCTAAGTTTTGTGGCTTTGTGTGAGTGATTGGAATGCAATAAATCATGTGACCTATGTATCCATATAGAAAGTTTTGATTATACACTAGATACTTGTGAAAAAGAAATTGCATAAATGACCATCTACGGCTTGCATAAATGACCATCTACAGCTATATGTTTCATGTTTGTAATTAAAAATACCCTCATGCTTACAGAAAAAACCAGTGCTCCCAAATTAGGAAAAGGTGAGCACTACATGAAAAAAAGGGTAAAATGCCTAAGCTGTGCATTAACTTAAAGTCAAGAATAGAAAATGTTGCACCTTAACAAACAACAAATAGTTAGGGTGAGCTCAAGTTATGTGTCTATTTTAGAGGATAGCGTTTAAGATGGTGTGAGGTATGTGAGTAATGTGATTAGTTTTGTGTATTACCTAAACCACCTCATAATTTTTTTTTATATACCTTGCTCACTAACGTGCTTCACATGCTTCATGTGTGTTTTTATTCACTATGGTACATTGTACAAATGTTGAATAGTTGGTCAATCATGGTTATATATTGTGTTTTAGATTTGTTGAGTTTAAACTACGAAATCTTGAGAAATTATGGTCATGTGAGTCTAGAAAGAATTGGATTTTGAATCTTCATGATATTATGCTTAAGTTTGCTTATTTATGGTCCGTTTGGGATCTACTTATTTTACTGAAATTGATAATTTTTTACTAAAAGTACTGTAGATAAAAGTAAATGTTATGTTTTAGATCCCTGTAAACTAGATTGTTTAACCTAATTAATTAACCAAATGAATATTTAGATTTATTATTCAGATATAGGTTAAAACAAAACAATCATATCATGTAAAGCAGTGGAAAAGTAAATAACAAAACGATATAATAACCCTGGAAAACCAAACTAGTAGAAAACCTGAGGAGGATTTAACCTAACTATCATCAATGTAAAAAGCAAATCCACTATAAAGAATTGAAGTTTACAATAAGATTTAAACCACTAACATCCTATTGCTATCACATGTAGAGCTTATTGACATGACCATGTGCAAACTCCAAATCCACGGACTCCTTCTCTATTAAGCCTTTGCAACACAAGCACCCACAATTGTATAAAAAAACACAAACTCTCCTATTTGTGACTCCAAGACCACCCTTGAAGGTTTAGATCTTCAACTATTGTTGATCTTCATGTAGCAACTTCAGATCTACCGATTCTAAAGATATGAGAGTGATATTCGGTAATGACTTTGATAGAGGAAGGCACAGAACGTTTTAGATCTCACAAGAGCACCTCCAAAGTCATAATAAAACATGTCTAGAGTTTCCTTTATATATTAAAAGAAGTAAATCTGAAACACTAATCCTTAATGGGCTTGAACTGCTAATTAGGCCGACTTAAAATTCTGCAAATAAGTGTTTCGATTGGTCGAGCTTGTTTTTCGATCAATCGAACTAGGCAGTTTCTGAATTCTTCTTTCTACAGTTTGTATGTTCTTGAATCTTGGCTTGAATCACTTTGAGCATTATCTAATAATACCTATAAACTCTAAGATCTATATCTAGACAAGTTTGTGTTCATGATTTGCCAATTGTTCTAAACTTTTAGAACCTAACAGTAAAAGTTAGCTGAAATATTATAATAAGACACATGAATAGTATCAAAAAGTGCAATGAGACTTATGAATAATAGCAAAAATAAGTTGAATAGTCAAATAAATTGACAAAAATATTTTTTGCCAAACTGATACTTAATGTTAAAATGATCATGCATATAAGTCCCACATTAAGCTACATTGAATGCTACAATTTTCTGCATATTATTTTCAAGCCTGGGCATTTTTAATTGGTCCTCGACTAACCTCAATTGGTTGATAATTTTCTAAGTCAATCATTGATTGTTTTTTCTTTCTTGATTAATTCTTGATCGACTCTCACTTGAGGGAGAATATGTTCCACCGAGTTTCAACTCACCCTTGCTCAATTGAGATTGTTTAATCTAAATTACGAACACACAGTTTTAAATCTTGATTTTTCTTTTTCTTTTTTCATTTGTTTTTACTGGTGAAAGTGATACGGTAGTAACGACTACATAACAGTCCCAACTTTAGATGGATAAAATTATATTTCCAAACTATAGGTAAACAATGTTAAAACAAGTCAAATCATAGGTGGTTAATGTCTAATTAACGCTCATTATAAGGTCAATTTATATTTAATTATTTAAAATTAAAAATAATAATCAATGAGGATGAGAGACTTAAATCTTAAATCTTAAATATCCGTTAAAAGTACCTGAAAATTAAGGAAAAAAGGCATTAAAAAAAATCAATTTTTAAATCATATTTATTTTTAAATTTTTTAAATTCCTTGTTGGGTTTTTATCTGAAAAGGCAGGTGAGTGTTGGCTGCTGCCATTGCATTGCCAACTGTCCTTCAGCCTCTTCAGTAACACTTTTTTTAATTTCAAATCACAAAAGGAGTTTTTTTAAAATATAAAATAAAATTAAAAAAGGAACATAATATTCACGCGCTACAACCGCGAGTGGGTTGACTCAACACCTGTCGATATATTATTTTCTACTACAGACTGAACTTGGGTTGAAAAAGAGCAGCAAAGCAGCGTAAAAAACGGCTCATTTCAGGAACAAGCATTTCAATTGGCGCGTAATCAATACTTACTGAGCAGTAAAAAGAAAAGTAAAAGAAGAGAAACAAAATTGTACTAGCACAGAATACTGGCTTTCCCACGTGAGGTTCTGAAACTTTTTTTACATTCCAGAACTTTGGTTAAGAAAGAAAAGAAAGTGATGAATATACTATTCCTGCCTTGGAAAACCTTTTCCCTCCTAGACTAACAGAGCCTATATCACCCCCACTCGTGCAAAATTGTAACCAAATTCTACATTTTTACTTATAGCCTTGAATTTCAGTCTGTCCCTATTGCCTAAAACATGTGCAAAGAAAACCATTTTGGTTCTCAGACTGACTCCAAAAGTTTCCTTCTCAAAATGTGTTTAGTTTGGGTTACCAAAAACTTGGTTTGATGACAAAATGTGGGTGACACAGTGATGAGACTTTACATAGCACATTCAGAGATATAAGATAATAAAAAAATAAAAAAAATGGTAGTATGTATGGGTTTCTGACTAGTAGTACTACTGTCTGGTTGAGAGACAATAATTTCTCTTTCACTAGTGAGGCTTTGGGATTCTACTTGGTTATTCTCTTTCCTGAAAAGAGAAGTTTATTTTTTATTCTTTTTTTCTGACTGGCTGCCCACCTTATGAGGGGGATAGATCAGGTGGTCATGAATCACTACAAAGATTTATGTATTGAAATTGTTGGATTCTCTAAAACAGCCCAGGGAACAATTTAAAGATTAAAAAAATGTTTGGGGACAAAGAAAAGACCTATTGGTGAAACTGAAGAAACATCTCATACACTTGATGAGGGAGTAGATACATCTGCTTTTTAGAACAAAAAAACACTTGTCCTCTACCAGAGTGACCAGTGTGAGTGATGACAATGGTGAGGTGATCGCTCCTGTGAAGAAGAGACCAATATGGGGTAGGGTAAAGAATATGTTCCAATCTACACGGCTTAGGCTGTCTCCAAGCGATTGTGAAGGTTTTTAGGTTTATTTCTTTTGTTAGTACAAGCCTCTTGCGAATCTTTTTGCATAATGACCACATGAAATGTAATATAGCTACCCCCTTTTACAGTCTTGCTACAATTGCTAAAGAGAATAAGAAGGTTATTGTCTGGCTTGAAAATTTTATTTCTTCTCTCTTTCTCATAGTAAACAAGACAATGAATGAGTAAAAGATAAAGTTTAGCTATAAATATTGTTGTACTTTAAGGTTACAATTTTTACTAAAAAAATTAACTTGACTATATATTTTAAAAATCTAACCGTTGGATTATATGTTCTTTATGTTCTTAATATATATGTGAAATTACATATCAATCGGATGTTATTTACTATTTGAATCATAAATTTATTTTTTATACATAATTTTAGATTACAAAATTTGAAATTTAAACATTTGATCGATGACATAACTATTAATCTTTGATTTTTTAGAAATTTTGCAAGCATGAAAGATACAAAAAGAAAATATAATTCAATAGTAGATTTGTCAAAATTCACATCCAATAAAAAGATATTGGGTAGAGTTATAGCCTTAAGCTACATTCATGAATGAATATATCTATTCTTTTTTCTATAAAAAATAGATAAAAAATTTTTTTGATCCCATGAAAAAGTTTTCAATATTTGCATAATGATCACATCATTTATCATAATTTATTAAATTTGTTGATTGTGACTGGTAGATAATCACTTACAGTTAATCACATCAAAATTGTGACACAAAAATTGCCTATACTCTCTTAATTTTCTTGACAAGACAATATTGCTTGCATGCTTACTGCAAAGCTTGGTGTGAGTTACCAATACTTTCATAAAAAGGAACTTTGATAAAACTTCTGTGTCTCTCTCCCTTATGATGGAGTTAGGTCGAATTTTCATCTTTCATAGTAAAAGCTCTGTGAGGACATCAGGCAAATTTTACATCACTGTGACATAACAATGCATGCAGATTTAAACTTTAGTGTGGTAGTCGGTAAATGAAATATCTTTTGAGCAAGACAACAATATAAAGCAGTTAAATGTGTACCAAAAGACTGTTACAAATAGAGAAGCATTTTCAAAGTCTAGGAGGGAAAAAAGAGTGGGATCCAGCTCTCACAAGTCACAATATTCATTTGTCCTAGTGTTCAGTCCTCTCGTAGTCTTGTTCCATTGAGACCTATGGTCTTCCTACCAAGCCCCACTTCTTTTGTTAATATTTCAATTTCATTTCTTTCCTCTCTCTCTCTCTCTCTTTATTTATTTATTTATTTATTTTTAAATGTGAATTTTGTAATTTCATTTCTTTGCTTCATTTGGTTTCAAAGAAGTGTTATGGCCCCTACCCAAAACCAGGAAAATTTTTATTCACAGACCTTTATAGAAAGGTTCACCCACTTGTCAGATTTTTATCTTTATTTACTTCACAAACTCCTACTTAATTAATATTTCCACACTTCTTAAGACACCTTTTTGTCACCGGATAGGCTACCAGTCTCTTCCTAAATTCTAAGGAACTGTAGATGCCTTGATGGTGTCCCTATAAAGAGATAACCTGTTTAAGAGAGAACTCAGAAAAAACTATATGTATATTTTCTCTCTTAATGTTATGTAATCTAACTGTTATAGGATTATTTAAATACGAGTAGAGGTAAACGCATTATCAGATGTGTAGTCCATAAAGAGGTAAACGCATTATCAGATGAGTAGTCCATAAAAGCACTCCATTACTCACCTTAAATCAATCCACTATTTAAGATTAGTTTAAATTTAAACTCATTTTTCAAATAATTCATGTAAATGATACATGGGCCATAGGTTATGGGTCGGATCAAATCCGGCCTAATTACTAACATTTACAAATAGATGAGCGCTTTTTTTTTTTCTTTTTTTTTTCAATTAGTTTTCATGGTTAGGAAGATATATTTTAGCTTAAACAACTAATGTTTCTAAAAAAAAAAAACCGAATGAAAAAAAAAAAATAGAAACGCCTATAAAGATTTTTATAGTGTTTTTATTGACTGAAAGAAAGTATATGATAGGTTCCTAAAATGCTCATGTGGCGGGTTTAGAAAAGAGATGAGTTCTTCTAAAGTATATTAAATTGATTAAGAATATGTATGACAGAGATGTAACTTGTGTGAGAAAGAGGCATCACAAGTGAGTTTCTTATACCACCATAAGTTTGAATCAATGATCAACATTAAGTTCATATATCTTTGTACTAATGATGGATGAGCTCACTAAATCAATTCCTTGGTGTATTCTTTATACAAATGAAATAGTTTAATTAGATGAAACCATATGTGAAGTTAATATCAGATGAAATGGTTTGGCAAGACACTTTAGAATCTAACGACTTTTAATTATGTAGGACCAAAAAAAAAAAAGTACATGCAATGTAAGTTTAATAAAATTAGAAATAGAGATAAAGAAGCTACAAAACTTGATGATCTATAAATACCAAAGATCGAGATCTTTCCATATCTTGAATCAATTATTCATATAAATGGAGAAACTAAAGAGATGTGAATCATAGTATAAAAGTATAGTGGATGAAGTGATGATTGCATTAGGGATCTATTTATAAATCTAAAAGTTTAAGCGTAATATTTATTATTGCTACGGTTCTGTTGAACCACATCAACCACCTATTTCCAATCATTTCACTCTCCTTTTTTACTCTTCTTCTTATTATTAATTGTGAAAAATTAACAAATACCCTAAGAGCATTTGTAAGTGAACCATTTTAGGAAAGTTTTTATGGGAAAAAGATCAATTAATATTTTGACAGCTTTTTCAATTTCCTATAAAAGTTGTATAAATTTTTTTCTAAAATGTGTAAAGTTGTAATTTACAACTATATATTTTGTTGGCTTTTATTCCGTGCCAAATTTGATTGTAATTATGTTCAATCTTTTGTACCCTGTATTTATCGTGGGATTTATTTGTAAGGATTGTGTGAGAGAGAGAGAGTGTGTGAAGACTCAAGGTAAATTGAAGACTGAAGTGTTTTCGCAGGTAGCTCACGAGTAAGCATCTCGCGAAGTGATGCATGTGCCCTACGAGTGTCTCGCGGATAACGTCTTCCTGCGAGATATCCGCGAAAACATTTTGTTTTGCCAGACTGTCATTTCTGATACACACATTCTGTGCCTACATTATTTATACCCTCAGATGTTGAGGAGTGCTTCTGAGAGAAAACCCTAGCCACAAACATTAAGAGTTAGAGATTGTTATACCCATAATTCTCTACACATTTGCTTATGGATTTTCCCCAACTCCTATCTCTCCATTTCCATACCAATGAGAGGTTGATAGCCCAAACACTTACCACACCCTTTTAGAGTGTTCAATGAGGTTTTGGTGTTGCTAGGAAGTATTGGAAGAAGCCAAGCTTTAGTGTATGCAATCGGGCGTATTGCGAGATCCGGAGAGTTAAACAAAACACAGTTCCGAGAAACCTTGTTAGAGTAGAAGCTTGGAGGGCTTAGGTGCATCGAGTAGATTAGGCTTGGAGGGTCTCTTGCTAACCCATATATCTCAATTGATTGTCTAGTGGATCGATTACCACATGGAGGGCGATAGAGAGGTTTTTTGCCGAGTTCTTCGGCTTCCTCTTTAGTAACACATCGGCATGTTATCTTGTGTTTTCTTTCTTCTTCCCTACTCTTTTAGTTGTCATATTATTGCTATGTTATATTGATAATGGCTTAGAGTAGTTTATTTGCTTATTCGCTCGCATTTACTCTATTCCACACTTAGTATAAGTTAGAATAAAATCTATCGAGCCGTAATAATTTAATTTAGGGGTCTAAACAGCTCTTGTGTTTTAACACATTTTCGAGCATTCAAAATGGTTTATTAACAATTGTACTAAGGGCACCCATTAACATGATCCTTATTAATTTTGAACCTTACTATTATATTTCCTCCACCTTTTCTCCTCTTATTTACTTTTTCATCTCTCCACTACTTTCAACCTTGATATCACTTTTCCTTAATCCCTTCCTCTCCCTTTCATTTTGGCTTCTTATCCCCATCTTCTTACTATAAATTTGCTATTGTTTCTCCAATTCTATACATCCCACACAAATTAAAAATGTAATTTCTCTCTTTCTCTCTTTATGTTTTTTTTTTTCTTTTTCTGGTAGATTTTTTATTTTTTGTATCTCTACTTTAGGTTGATGACTTTTTGTGTTCTTTAGAACTCTACTTTGGGTTGATGCAGTTTGGTTTTTTTTTAATTGATTGTTAAATTTTATTTTATTGCATTATAATTAAAGATAGTGTATAAGAATTGTGGGGGAGCAAAAACTTGGGCCTTTGCATCGGGCTTAAGTCCCACATTTTATTAACAATACGTCCGAGGAGAAGAAATCATGGGGGAGCCCCGTAACTAATAGTAGAGCATGTAAATGTCCAAGGGTGTTGGTCTGAGAGGATTATCCTCCTCGGATCTGACATATGTCAGTGAAGTGGGCTTCGTCTTACCCTAGTCCACCTTCCAAGAAGTTCCAGCGATGAAGATAGACTACAAATGTACACGGAAGGGATAAGGACACAGAAATATCTAAGGAAAAAGCTGCTACCACCGCATTAAATGCATTACAGCAGCTTTCCTGACCGCATTAATGTGGAGAAGACCTCTGAACAGTGTTTTCAACCACCTTTACCCGCAGAAAATCAAAAAGCCGTGGGAAGGGAGATAGAAACTCAAGTACGAAGTTAGATGGTAGACAAGTGGACGGTAGGATTGAATAAAGAAGGACTATATAATGGAGTAAAACCTCCAGAAGAAAGGGGATCAAAAAAGAAAAAGAAAGAACATTGAGAAAGAATCACTGTAGCATTAGGAAGAACACCATTAGATACAATCATTTCATCCAAGAACGTACTCCTCGGATATCACTTGAAATGATCAATTCATCCAAAAACTTACTCCTCGGACTTGAGATTATCACTTGATTATGTGTTTTATTCTCCTCGGACAAACTCCTAACCTCTATTAATTGTTGTAAGACCCTTTATCAGCCTAATTCTTTCGCCCACTCTCTTACAAATTTATTGTACTGGGCTTATTGGCCCCATCCCCTTTTCTATCTGGGTTTGGGCTACGATTTGTGACCCTACAATTGGCGCCGTCTGTGGGGAGAATTAGCGCTGGTGAAGTATACAACAGTTATGGCGGGTTCAGGACCACAGCAGACTAGTCCACCTCATGCAGAGTCAGTAAACGTCAATCAACAAGGTAAGCTCCACGACCTTGAACAGGAAAATCACGTAGATAACCAACGAGAGGGTAGCTTGCGGATGATCCATGTTGGTAGAAGTGGCTATCGACGAAGGGGCCATTTGGTGCAAGAGCACGCTGATGAAAAGGATTTGCAACGAGAAATAGAAGACTTAAAAAAGAAACTTCGTCGAGCACAACGAAATCAAACCCCTTCAAGTTCTGATATTTCTTCCAACGATGAAGGAGAGGACAGTTACAGGGAATGCTTAGAAACTCCACCCAGTTAATCCTATTCCTATGAAGAGGAACACTCTCACAAGAGGAGGAGAAAAAGTTCGCCTAGAAGGGGAGTGGGAACTAAGGTCATGAAGAAGGCTCTGAGCCAAATTTCTAAGTCCCCCTTTACTCGGGGAATAGAAAAGGTAAAGCTTCCCAGACGTTTTCACCAACCTACGTTCTCCATGTATAACGGACGTACCGATCCTGTAGAACACGTAAGCCAATTCAAACAAAAGATGGCGGTCTACTTTCAGGACGAAGCTTTGTTGTGTAGAGTGTTTCCCTCCAGCCTAGAACCGATGCCAATGAGATGGTTTGATGGGTTAAGGACTAATTCCATCAGCTCCTTTAAGAAACTTACTCAGTCATTCTGTTCCCGGTTTATTGCATGCAGCAGAGTTCCTCAACCCCTAGATTCTCTATTGTCAATGACCATGAGGGAAGGAGAATCCGTGAAATCATATGCCGAAAGGTATTGGGAAATGTTTAATGAGATTGATGGGGATTTTGATGAAGTTGCTATCAGAACCTTCAAGGTCGGACTTCCCTCCGAGCATGGTCTGAGAAAATCCTTGACAGGTAGACCGGTCACCAGCTTGCGACAGCTAATGGATAGAGTGGATAAGTATAAAAGGATAGAAGATGATCAACAACAGCAACAACAAGGAAAGGGGAAAGCTAAGCTTGTCCCTCAAGAAATGAGAGAATTTAGGCCGGACAGATACAATAATAACCGGCCGAGAAGGGATTATACTGAGCAGCAGACATCAAGTAAGAATCAGGTAGTCGGGGCTGTATTCCGAGAGCCCGTGCATCAAGTCCTGGAAAAGGTTAAAAACGAGCCCTTCTTCAAATGGCCCAATAAGATGATGGGAAACCCTGAAAAGAGAAACCGAAATCTCTATTGTCAATATCATAGAGACCATGGTCACACTACCGAGGACTGTAGAAGTTTATGAGATCACCTAGACCAACTTGTCCGAGAAGGTAAATTGAAACAGTTGTTGCATCATTCTAGCAATTTGGGTGGTTAGACTGATACTCGACCGGAAAGGAAGAATCCTCCACGACCCCCTCTTGGAACTATCAACGTTATCTTTGCGGCGCCTGGCAGAACGGGGTCATGCCCCTCCAGAGTAATGTCCGTAGCTCGCCTGTTCCCCGAGGACGATTCCCACGAGCCGAAGAGAGCTAAGTTAAATCGGTCCTTAGTCATGGGATTCTCGGACGAGGACAAGATTGGAACTGTTCAGCCTCATGATGATGCTTTAGTGATCACTCTCCGAATCGGAGGCTATGATGTAAAGAGAGTGATGGTGGATCAAGGCAGTGCAGCCGAGATCATGTATCCTGACCTCTTCAAGGGGCTGAATTTAAAAACTGAAGATCTGACGCCTTATCATTCCCCCCTAGTGAGTTTTGAGGGGAAAGTTATTATCCCGAAGGGGCAGGTCAGACTACTAGTGTAAACCGGATCGGAGATAGTGGAGGTCGATTTTATAGTGGTAGATGCATACTCCCCTTATATGGCAATCGTGGCTAGACCTTGGCTTCATACCTTAGGAGCAGTCTCTTCCACCCTGCATCAGAAGATCAAATACCCATCCGGAAGCAAGATAGAAGAAATACTGGGTGATCAAACCATGGCGCGACTGTGCATGATAGCAGCCATCCGACACAAGCCTGAAGCAGAATCTGAGACTCATAAAGAGGAATTATAACAGTTAAAACCCCCAATGTTATCTAGTGGTGGGGTATCTGATGAGGTGAAGTGTGAAGATCTTGTGAAAGTCACAATAGGAGATGACCCGGACAAAATTTTTTCAGGTCGGATCTCAACTACCTCAGCAAGAGAGGGAGGAATTGGTAGAGTTCCTTAAACGAAACATCGACGTCTTTGCATGGAATGCTTATGAGGCTCCAGGAGTGGATCCAGACTTCATTTGTCACCATTTGAATGTTAATCCGTTAACGGCTCCCAAGAAGCAGCTCCCTCGTCGTCCATCTAAAGAGCATGCAGAAGCAGTCCGTCAAGAAGTGATGAAACTCAAACAGGCAGGGGCTATCAAGGAGGTCTTCTATCCTGAATGGTTGGCAAACACTGTAGTGGTCAAGAAAAAGAGTGGGAAGTGGCGAGTATCTGTTGATTTCACAGATCTGAATAAAGCTTGCCCTAAAGATCCATTCCCCATGCCCAAAATCGATCAACTGGTAGACGCCACAGTCGGCCATCCTCGGATGAGCTTCTTGGACGCGTTTCAGGGTTATCATCAGATACCTTTGGCCTTGGACGATCAAGAAAAAACTGCTTTTGTTACTCCAGTGGGGAATTACCACTACAAAGTGATGCCATTTGGCTTGAAGAATGCAGGCTCCACCTATCAGAGAATGATGACGAGGATGTTCGAATCATTACTAGGAAAAAATACGGAGATTTATATAGACAATATGGTGGTGAAAAGCAAAAAGGTGTCCGAGCACCTTGGAGACCTTCAAGTTGTCTTTGAAATTCTCAGAAGCTATAAACTACGTTTAAACGCCTCCAAATGCTCATTTGGTGTAGGATCAAGCAAATTCTTGGGTTACATGGTTACTCATAGGGGAATCGAAGTCAATCCCGACCAGATTAAAGCCATCACCAATATGCGAACTCCTCGGAACCCAAAAGAAGTGCAAAAACTAACTGGAATGGCCGCCGCTTTGAATAGATTCATATCTCGATCGGCAGACAGGTGCCGACCTTTCTTCCTATTGATCAACAAATGGAAGGGCTTTGAATGGTCGACGGAATGTGATGTAGCCTTTCAGCAACTCAAAGACTATCTAGCTCGGCCGCCGGTCATGTCTAGTCCTGAGCCAGACGAGGTTCTTTTTGCCTATATTGCTGTGGCCTCCTATGCAGTAAGCTTGGTGTTGATACGGGTAGATAACGGCGTACAGCAGCCGATGTACTACGTGAGTAAATCGTTGCACGAGGTGGAAGTGCGTTACCTACCACTGGAAAAAGCCATCCTGGCAGTGGTGCTTGGCACGCGCAAGCTGCCTCACTATTTCCAAGTACATACAATGGTCGTTCTTACACAACTCCCACTAAAGACCATACTTAGAAGTGCAGATTACATGGGAAGGATAGCCAAGTGGGGTACAATTCTGGGAGCTTTTGATATCAAGTGCATGCCTCGCACCTCAGTGAAGGGACAGGTACTCGCTGACTTGGTGGCAGAATTCACCGAACCTGAAGCGGATGAATTACTAGCACAGGGGGAGAAGGATGAAAAACTGGTCGGTACTATCTCCCAATATTGCCCTCCGACATGGGAAGTGTATGTAGACGAAGCATCAAATCAAAAAGGTGCGGGGGTTGGATTAGTACTGACGTCTTCCGAGATGGTTATCATTGAAAAGTCTCTGAGATTAGACTTTCCTGCTACGAATAACGAAGCGGAGTATGAAGCTCTATTAGAAGGAATGGCTATGGTCCAAAAGATGGGAGGAAAGTCCATAAAACTCTTCTCGGACTCAAAGCTAGTTGTCGGTCAAGTAAAAGGGGAATTCGAAGCTAAGGACGAAAGAATGTGAGGTTATCTTAGCCAAGTTAGGATTATACAGACGAAATTTGAATCCTTTAGCTTGCTACATGTCCCAAGAAGTGGCAACGCGCATGCGGACTCTTTGGCCACGCTTGCAACCTCCTCGGCACAGAACTTGCCTCGCATAATTCTTGTTGAGGACCTGCATCAACCCTCGACAACAGTGAACGTGGTTCAAATCAATCAAGTGAGAACGGGACCAAGTTGGATGGATCCTATCATAAAATTCTTAAAGGAAGATATTCTGCCCGAGGAGAAAATCGAAGCTGACAAAATACGAAAGAAAGCTACTAGTTATTGGCTGTCGGAGAATAGCAAGCTATATAGGCGTTCCTTTTCTGGGCCTTATTTGCTATGTGTTCATCCTGATCAAACCGAATTACTCCTGGAAGAGATGCATGAAGGAATCTGTGGAAGTCATACTGGAGGCAGATCCTTAGCGCATAGGGCCATTACACAAGGTTATTGGTGGCCGAACATGCAGAGAGAAGCTTTGGAATATGTCAAAAAGTGTGATCAATGCCAGTGGTACTCACCGAGTATACACCAATCAGGGGGAGTCCTCAATCCATTATCTAGTCCATGGCCATTCGCTCAATGGGGCTTAGATATCGTCGGACCATTTCCTAAAGCTGTGGGAAACAAGAAATATCTCATAGTCGGCATAGATTATTTTACAAAGTGGGTTGAAGCAGAACCTCTAGCCAATATCCGAGATGTGGATGCAAAAAGATTCGTCTGGAAAAGCATTGTTACTCGGTTCGGCGTTCCTCATGTACTCATCTCAGATAATGGACTCCAGTTTGATAGCAAAATGTTCAGAAATTATTGTGGCGAGTTGGGGATTACTAACAGATACTCTACTCCGGCTTACCCTCAAGGGAATGGACAAGCTGAAGCTGTGAATAAAGTCATACTAAGTGGATTGAAGAAAAGATTAGATGATGCAAAAGGCAAATGGGTGGAAGAACTTCCGCATGTACTCTAGACGTACAGAACCACGCCTCGCAGGTCCACCGGAGAGACCCCTTTTTCAATGACTTATGAAGCTGAAGCAGTCATCCCTTTGGAGTCTGGGTTCCCGACGACGAGAACAAGTTCGTTCAATCCAAAAGACAACGATGAAAACCTAACAAGGGGTCTAGACCTGATTGATGAAAAAAGGGAAAACGCGATGGTTCAATTGGCTCATTATCAACAGAAGCTAAAGCGAGGTTATGATGCCTATGTAAGGACAAGACCTTTGGCCCTAGGTGACCTGGTACTACGCAAAGTTGTGGGCTCGGCAAAAAACCCGGCGTGGGGAAAATTGGGGCCTAATTGGGAAGGACCATATCGTATTACCTCCAACGCTGGTATTGGAGCATACTTCTTAGAGGACCTAGACGGACTTGTAGTACCTCGCCCTTGGAATGTCAATAACTTAAAAATGTATTATTATTAATAAATGTGCATTTGGTCAATATTTGTTCTTTATGTGAAATGTGTATAACATTCTTGCAGTTCTATGAAGTGTTTAAACTTAAATCCAATCATGCATGAGTCCTCGAACCAGATGATTTGGGTTAGTTAACATTCTTGCAATTCTATGAAGTGTTTAAACTTAAATCCAATCATGCATGAGTCCTCGGACCGGATGATTTGGGTTAGTTAACATTCTTGCAGTTCTATGAAGTGTTTAAACTTAAATCCAATAATGCATGAGTCCTCGGACCAGATGATTTGGGTTAGTTAGCACTCTCGCTGTTCTATCAAGTGTTTAAACTTAAATCCAATCATGCATGAGTCCTCAGACCGGATGATTTGGGTTAGTTAACATTCTTGCAGTTCTATGAAGTGTTTAAACTTAAATCCAATCATGCATAAGTCCTCGGACCAGATGATTTGGGTTAGTTAACATTCTTGCAGTTCTATGAAGTGTTTAAACTTAAATCCAATCATGCATGAGTCTTCGGACCAGATGATTTGGGTTAGTTAACATTCTTGCAGTTCTATGAAGTGTTTAAACTTAAATCCAATCATGCATGAGTCCTCGGACCAGATGATTTGGGTTAGTTAACATTCTTGCAGTTCTATGAGGTGTTTAAACTTAAATCCAATCATGCATGAGTCTTCGGACCAGATGATTTGGGTTAGTTAGCACTCTCGCCGTTCTATCAAGTGTTTAAACTTAAATCCAATCATGCATGAGTCCTCGGATCAGATGATTTGGGTTAGTTAACACTTTTGCCCAATCCCACCACATGTTTAAACTTAAACTCAATCATGACTGGAGTCCTCGGACCAGATGATTTGGGTTAGTTAACACTCGTTCTAAGTTCCTTTTAAGTATTCAAATATAAGCTTAAGCATATGATTTAAAGTTCCTGTTTGGTTTGGGTATATTTGTTCGGTTCATATATTAACCCAATTTCCAGAGCTTTTTAGTCAAATTAGTCATACATATAACACAAGTAAAAAAATAAAATAAAATGACAGCAGAAGAATTCACCATTACTTGTCATAACACGTAAAACAAAAGGAATGTATCTTCATTAATAATGAGAACAAAGTACAAGTCTTTAAAAAATAAAAATAAAAACGAAAACAGTAAACATAGAAAACAAACGCAATACTAAAACTAATATCCTAATCTTTTGTCTTGAGAGCTTGGGGGTCAGCTACTCGTTCGGACTGAGAAGGGGCAGTATCTGAAGCCTTGCCTTTATCCTTTTCTTTGTTATTGTCCTTACCCTGGGGAGCCTCAACTTTTTTCCCTTGACCAGCATATTGGTGGGAATCTGTTGGGACTTCCACAGGAGCAGGAAGGGCTTGATTTGTTGCAGGGACTTCAGATACTGGGGCTGGTTGCTCTGGGGGAGGAGAGTCAAAACCTAGGAGCTCCTGGATATCGGAATCATAATATATGCTCTCAGGTCGTCTGAGGCTGGAATCAGCAGGGACCCCAGCGACATCAAGGGCTTTACCCCAAGTGATGTCACAGTAGTCCCTGACAACGGCAGAAAATTCTTCAGTCAGCCTACTCTGAGTCTCTTGCACCCCCAGAGCATACGAAGCCTGCTTCTCGGCCTCAGCTGCCTCCTTTAGAAGTTGGACAGCTTCCCTGGCCTTGCGAAGCTCTTCGCGGAGCTTTTTCACCGCCTGCTTTTCTATTTCCAGATTGATTTCGCAGTAGTGTAGCTCCTTACGAAGGCTTTTAGCTTGCCTCTTAGTCGTTTTTAAGCCCGCTTCGTCACTGGCCTTATCTTGGAGAGTCTGCTTCACTTGGTCGGCCATCTGTGCTTGTTTGTCTTTCAGTGCATTCAGATGAGCCTCCGCAGTCTCTCGGGCGTCGTGGGCAGCCCTCGTCTCTTCACGAGAATTCTTCACCCACTCCTCAGCCACGTAAACTTGTTGCGTGACCTATTATGCACAGTGATGAAGTGGCTTAGATTTAAAAAAAAAAAATGCAAGTAAACGAAAATGAAAGAAAAATGAACAGAATTGCTTACCATGGCCAAGTCCCTTTTTAGGGAAAGGAAGAGGTCAGGATGATTGAAACTCCTGTAGGCCGCCATATCTTAGGGTAGGAGGAGGGGCTGTTGCAGAGCCTCAGCCATCCGGCCTGCATGACCTCCACGAAAGTGCCTAAGTGAGGCATCCATCGCGATGGGCGCACCGTCAACCTCCAGTACGGGTGACCAAATTCGTGGTGACCGACGTACTTAGGCCACTGGGGGCTCCTCTCGGCTGTCCACAGAGTGGGACCTCCTACTCCTATGTTCCTGCGCCTGTCTGGCCTGCTTGGTTCCTTTTGATGGGCCCAACTCCCCCTCCTTAGCAGACTCTTCTGGCCTTTTTCTCCTCAAATCTGGGTTAGGTTTTAGCCCGAGGTCGGCAGGAACCTGGGGTGGAGGAGGAGGAGGATTTGCAGGTTGTTTTGACTTATTTTTCTCTTGGGGGGATGGCGCCTTATTCCTATTCCGCATCAGTTCTTTCAGACTAGGACCAGTCTTGGGAGCCATTTCTTCCTCCTCGTCTGATGTATCGGCAATGTACGTTACTACTTGAGCAGGAGTTTGCACACACGAATGCTCGCCGCCCTTTCTTCGGCCTCCGATGCAAGGATTGTTTCTTCTTCAAATCTGAATCTGTCAATCTCTTGTTTGAGGGAGGAAGAGGAAGCTGTGCCTTCTCGGAGGATGGCCTCCCCAAGGGGTACTTCTTGTAACGGTTGGGCAACAATGGGTATCCCCTGTGGGATAGGATGGTCAACAGGAGGAAGATCGTATGGGGCGAGAAAGTCGGGCCGAGATACGTCTATGCGCGCTAAACGATGGTCTCCTGCTCGGATGGAATTGCCGACGTCTAAAAACGACATTGAAATTGGCTCAAAGTCCAAAATAAGGTGAACTGCCCGAAGCTGCCCGTCGTCGTTCACAAAAATTTCCGATCTAAGCAAGTAGTTCAGTGCTGGAACATTGATCAGGCTAAGCTTGGGGTTGGTAAAAAATTTATCTGTCAAGCAAACAAATCACACAGTTAAGAGTCTCGGCAAAAAAAAAAAAAAAAACTAAACAAATAAATGTAAATGTATTAAAACGATATCTAAGTGCGGTAAAGAAAAACCAAGTACTCCTTAAATCTAAAGTTAGAAATCCTAAATCTAGGTTGCTCCACCTGGTTTCCCAGCCTTAGTTGGGCAGGCTAGGCCGTCACTCCAAGGCCCCGACAAGATAAGGTAGTCGTCTTTCATCCCCTTGTTAGATTTGGGGAGGCAGGAGATCAATTTGACCACGCTATTACGGGACTTAAGGTAAAAGCCTGCCCGAGACTCTATATGGCCTTCATATAAATCGGCGATGTCGTGCCAAGTCAATCCTAGCCCCAGATGTCGGTCTAAAGCGTCAATTGATCCTAGGACTCTAAAAAAATTGGGGGCACATTGGTGGGGGCAGAGTCTATGGGCACGAAGATAATCCCGTGTAATCCTACCCATGGGGATGGTCATGCCTCCTTCTATGAAGGCAATCATAGGGATTACCACATCTCCTACTTTCCGGTCAAACTCCACCCCTTCTGTTGTGCAGTGACGTACCACCACCTCTTGAGGAATGTGGTACTTTTCTTTGAATAACTCTATCAAGGCCGGAGTATGCACTAAACGCTCAAATCTACCTATTGTTAGCTTGTGGAGTGTAGAATGGTTAGCCGAGGAGGTTAGCCGAGGAGATAGTAGAAGTTCGAAGTGCGAAACTTACGTGGGGCTGGGTACGGACTGATCTTCCTGTCTCTAGAGGATCTTTAAACTCTCTATCTTGTGAAGGTATGGTGAATGCCGAGATACGAACGCTCTGAAGTTGCAAACTCTGATAAGAAATGGAAAGAATAACGTCTGAAGGTTTTTATAATTGGGGCGAAAAAAGAAGGAGACACAATCCCGCCCAAATATTGAAAATGAGATTTGAACCGTTGGATTGGTATTCCACCGTTGGATGTCTGGAGCGAAACGCAGTCCTAAGCGTTTAATGATGATTGTGCGAGTTTCCAAGCGTTAGAAGCTCTCGTGAAATGGCAGAAATGACCCTTACATGTGCCTGGGTTCAAATATCCTTATGGACTACATTGTAATTACGGATATACATCAAAATCATAATTTTTCTCCTCGGATAAGAGGGAAAAATTAGAATTTTGAGAGGCTATTGTGGGGGAGCAAAAACTTGGGCCTTTGCATCGGGCTTAAGTCCCACATTTTATTAACAATACGTCCGAGGAGAAGAAATCATGGGGGAGCCCCGTAACTAATTGTAGAGCATGTAAATGTCCAAGGGTGTTGGTCCGAGAGGATTATCCTCCTCGGATCTAACATATGTCAGTGAAGTGGGCTTCGTCTTACCCTAGTCCACCTTCCAGGAAGTTCTAGCGATGAAGATAGACTACAAATATACACGGAAGGGATAAGGACACAGAAATATCTAGGGAAAAAGCTGCTACCACCGCATTAAATGCATTACAGCAGCTTTCCTGGCCGCATTAATGTGGAGAAGACCTCTGAACAGTGTTGTCAATCACCTTTACCCCCAGAAAATCAAAAAGCTGTGGGAAGGGAGACAGAAACTCAAGTACGAAGCTAGATGGTAGACAAGTGGACGGTAGGATTGAATAAAGAAGGAATATATAATGGAGTAAAACCTCCAGAAGAAAGGGGATCAAAAAAGAAAAAGAAAGAACATTGAGAAAGAATCACTGTAGCATTAGGAAGAACACCTTTAGATACAATCATTTCATCCAAGAACGTACTCCTCGGATATCACTTGAAATGATCAATTCATCCAAAAACTTACTCCTCGGACTTTAGATTATCACTTGATTATGTGTTTTATTCTCCTCGGACAAACTCCTAACCTCCATTAATTGTTGTAAGACCCTTTATCAGTCCAATTCTTTCGCCCACTCTCTTACAAATTTATTGTACTAGGCTTATTGGCCCCATCCCCTTTTCTATCTGGGTTTGGGCTACGATTTGTGACCCTACAAGAATATAATGTTATTCTATTACATAGCATAACTTGAATAACTTGGTGCTTATGACTATATCATTTATTTTTTACTCTTCTTCTCTCATCTTATTTTCTATAAATTTGCTATTTCCTTTACCATTCTCTTTCGAAAAAATGATTACTCTCTCTCTCTCTCTCTCTCTCTCTCTCTCTCTCTCTCTCTCTCTCTCATTTATTCTTTCTTACAACTCTACTTTAGGTTGATGAATTATTATGTTTAAAAAAAAAAAAAACCTATTTTGGGTTAATACAATTTGGTGGTTTTTTTTTTTTTTTTTTTTTTTTGAGTTCTCCATTACAAATTCTCTCTCCCTCTTATAGTTTGTGTTTGACATAATACTTAGTTATTTTGGAAGTGAGAATTTGAATTTATATCAAAATATAGTCTTGGCTATGTGTTTGAACGTGTCTGTCAACTATTTGAATAATATCAAGTGTAATTTGTGATGAATTTTGATTATCATGATAATTTTCATTAACAGAATGAGAAAAAAATGAATAATATTAATCAAATACATCCAAAATAATAAAATGATATACTTGTAGAGATGAATAGATGTAAAATAATTTTAGAAATTGTTTAATTTTTAGAGAGAAAAAATTATCTTCACAAAATTAGGAGAACAAATTATATATTATACCACAATTACGAAATAATTATCTATTCTTACGCATCGCATGAGTATGCGAATAAAATCATGTAATTATCGAAACTCTAGTAAGTTAAAGAAAAAGTTTTTATAAGTTTGCTATAAAACCAATCATGCTCTATGATACTAAATATTTGGCGGTTAAAATGTAACATATTTATAAAATGAGTATAGTTGAGATGAGGATGTTAAAATAAGTAAATACAGATATATAGAAAGATGGAATTCTAAATTAAAAAATTCATTTAAAGATAAGGTGGCCTTATAATATAATTTATCAAATATTAACAACTTTTCTTTTCTTTTTATAATCAACAACTTTTGAATTAAACCTCTCTATTTGTTAAAAGTCTATTTCCTAAGTGAATCCCAAACGGTCTTATGGATGTAGATTGACCTTGTGCATAACTTTTTTTTCTTTTTAGGTTGTGCATAACCTTTTTTTTTTTTTTTTTTTTACACAAGATTTTTGTAAATATTATTTTACCCATTTAATTCCATACTTGAATTTGGTAGATTTTGGCTCTATCTTGCACTTTTATTCCCCTAGGACCGGGAGTCTCTCCCTGGTCCACTCGACTGTAACCTATTAGAATGCTGGGAAAGCTTTAATTGTATTCATGATCCAGTTTTGAGACAGAAGACCCATGTTACTGTCAGATGATGTTTTGTTTTCCCTTGCACGCTCATTGAAAATCTCCCCAATTTGTATAGATAGTACTAGTCATAAGGGGTCAGTTTCCCAATCAAATAACAAAATGTTTTCTTTTATTATTTACAAATTAATGCGTTCTTGAAGATTTCTTCTGCGTAACTTCATTACCTAGTTTCATTTTTTGAGATATGAATTTTATAGTTTCTAGAGACTGTTCTGCAAGTTATTTTAAGATCACAATTTTTATCACTCTTTTACATGATTATTTTATATGGCAAATTGTGACTGAATGTCTATCATTTTTATATGAATCTACTACTTTTTCTCTACTATTCACAATCAACTATATAAGATATTTCAAAAATTAAAAAAAAAAACCAAATAGTTGTGGAAAAGGATACAACAAAAGTTGTGATCCTAGAATTATTGCAGAAAGTACCACCTAACAGTTCGCATAATCTAAGTACCACAATACCACTCAACAGTTCACATATTATGTCTGTGCAATTCTAATACTCTAGGATCACAACAAAAGCACAAGCCCATCATTTATGATGGGAAAATTTGACAAATCATCGAAAAACAAATAAATAATTAAGGGGCTGTTTGGTTGGGATGATTTGGGGGAAGATGGAAAAGGAAGTAGGGAAAATAAAGGGGTTTTGGTATAAAGGGTTATTTGTTAGGGAGGGAGAAGGAGGTGATTTTGATAGAGCCCAAGTATTTTCTCTCTGGTCTACTAAAATTGCATCTCCCTGATTTTGAAAAATTACCCATCTACCCTATCCCTTCCCTCCATTATACCTAAACATGGAGAAATTATACAGTCCTCTAGTAGACCACGTCACTTATACACCATTTTACTAAAAGACTCTCACTTGTTTAAAATTGCTAAGTTAGTAATCAGTTTCCGTTTAAAATTTTTTTTCTAACTTAGCAATTTTAAACGAGTGTGAGTATTTTAGTGGAATGATGGACCACGTCACTTGTCCGCCATGAGGACCTTATAATTTCTCCTAAACATGAGTCTTTTTATCCAGTGTGCAACATTTTTTTAACCCACTATGTTTGTATTTTTTTTTTTAACATCCCTGTTAGTTTTTTTTTTTTTAATTTTTTTTATGTAAACAAGATAATAAATTTATACAGATTGCATTTTTTTTCCTCTCATTTTTTTTTTTTCACCTCAACCAAATAAAATAATTTACCATCTCTTCACTTTTTCATCGTCCCAATCAAATATGCTAGAGAAAAACAAAATGACTCGCTTGGTTAGAGATTTTTAGTATTATTGTTTAAGTATTATGAAAATACGTATTAGTTAAAAAATGTTATAGAAATACGTGTAAGAGTGTTTAAACATTGTTTCAATGTTTAAACACCACTACCAAATACCCCCAAAATCTTTTCTATTCGCTTTTCCATTTCAACCATTAAGAGCCTAAGGGTGTAGACATGGCAAAACGAGTCAGAATTTTCTGACCCAACCCGAAAAATACTCAACCCAAATCCGATTTTTTTTACCTGAAGCAAAAACGGGTTGACTCATATCCCGACTCATGTTTTTTGCTGGTCAACTCGACCTGACTCGTGACTCGACCCGAACTCGAACCATTTTTTTAAAACTTTTTTTTTGGGTAAAAAAATAGTAAAATTAAGATAATATTAGTTTAATTGTTTATTGTGAGTTTTAAGGAAACAATTGATACATTTACATAACTGCATGCAAATTAATTAAAAGATAAATGCATGTGGTTGAGCATTATGTAATGAGTACAGATTTTTAGATATCAAATAGCAAAGTACATGCCAAGATAATCTATAGAGTTAAAAACATAGATTTAAAATTGTAGACATGTGTGAGAAACATTCACAAGTGTGAAAATAGTGAAGCCAAATTATCAAATTAGCATAAATTATGAATGCTTAGACCTATTTTTTAACAATTTATGTCCAAAATAAACAGCTTTTCAAAATAAATTATGATATTTCATAAAGTATGTGTTGCTTAACAATGATATGATATTCATAAAAATGACCATATATAAATAAGTAAGCAATCAAACTTTAATGTATATCTCAAATTGAAATATAGTGTCAACCACAATTGATAATAAATTATAAAATTAATTTTCAAGATTGTAAATTTTTTATATGTTTTTATTCTTTATTAAATGAGTTATCCAATAAGTCATTTGAAATTTTGTTTTATGTTTTGGGATGTTGATATTGTGTAGAAATAAAACTTGTGTATTTGTTTTACTTATCTTTGTGTAATTTTGTTTTAGATAGCAATGTTAAGATTTGAATAATATTAAAATTATCAAATAAGTACTAATAAGTTTAACTGAGTTCATTCTTGATATAAGTGATGAATTCAAAATAATGCATTTTACATCAAATAATTTGTTGCATAACTTTTCAAATGGCAAATACATGTTGTTTTCTTTATAAAAATATAAAATAAAATAAAATAAATCATGGGAAAAATACGGGTCAACCTGACCCAACCTGCAACCCGATTGACCCAAACCCATTTTTAACCCTCTTAAAATGACCTGTTTTTTACCTGTAACCCGTTTGATCCACAATCCGATTGACTAGACTTGAGTAACCCGTTTGACCCACAATCCGATTGACTAGACTTGAACCTGACCCAACCTACCTGTTTTGCCATGTCTATAAGAGTGTGTTTGGATATCGCTTATTTTGCTGAAACTAAAAATTAAAAGTACTGTATATAAATGTAAAAGTTGGTTGAAATAGTACAGTAAGACCCATAAATAGTATCAAAAAGTGCAATAAAGTCCATGAATAATAATAAAAATAAGCTGAATAGTGAAATAATTTTAATTTTTCATCTCCACCCAAATGCACACTAAGGGCGTGTTTAGATACCGCTTATTTTGCTAAAACTGAAAAATTATTACTGAAAGTACTATAAATAAAGGAAAAAACTAATTGAAATAGTACAGCGAAACTTATAAATAATGCCAAAAAGTATAGTAAAACTTATAAATAGTAATAAAAATAAGCTAAATAGTCCTTATAAAAAATAACTTAAATTGTACAGTCAAATCCATAATTTTTATTTTTAATCCTAAAACGCATACTAAATAAAACATAATCGACAAGGCCTATGAAAGCAATGGTGAAAATCAGAAAATAATAGTGCTTACTAGAGCTACCCAGACAGAGATCCGTTCGATCCTAGAAATACGGTGTAACAGTAGAACCTCAAAATTTTGCTGAACTTTTGCAGTTTCCGATTAATATGCACTCAGAGCGCAAATGCATGACATGATTACAGAACCTTAAGCCCTGAACACAGTGACCAGTGATCAGCCCCATCAACAAATCCTATTAGACACAATAATAATTTATACAAAACCTACAAAAATAAATTAAATTAATAAGGCAGAAGTGAACTAGAATAGCTTAATACATTATAAAAATTAAAAAAAACCAAAAAAACAAAAGCATTAAAAAAAAAAAAAACTAGAATAGCTTAAATTCATACTGGAAACAATATTTGAAGCAATCCCAGGAGGCCCCAAGGAACAAATAGAAAGAATGATATGGAGATCAACCCAGATGGAGCTTGAGATTTCAGTGTCTGAATTACAGAACCACTAGTCTTGTTGCTTCCACAAACACTTACACCAATCTTCATCCTATATGCTACAGAGGGACTCAAACAGAGACCTGGGTTTCCACTAAGATCCAAGTTCCTTCTCAGTCTATTCAAGAAACTTGAATCGAAAGGAACAACACCGGACAGCAAGTTTCTGCTAAGATTCAAGTGGTATATGCGAGGAAGGCTGCCAAAACCTGCTGGAATCTCACCACTTAATCGGTTGTTTTGCAAAGACAAAGTGCTTAGATTCATAAGCTGTGAAAAGCTTGGTGGTATAGTGCCTGAATAGCCTGAATTGGCAAGCCTGAGCTCTTGTAGTTTCACAAGGTCACCAAACTCTACTGGGAGAGGCACATTCATAGGATTGTCATCCATAATGAAGTACTGCAAGCTTTGCAACTTTGCCAATCCTCTTGGAAAGTGTCCACGCAGTTTGTTGTTGCTCAAAGCCATAAACGCCAACAAGTTGAGCCTCTCAATGCTATCAGGAATAGCACCAGTAAGCGAATTCGAGCTCAAGTCCAACTTTTGAAGCAGACCCAGTTGGCCAACTGTCACTGGGATTGACCCTGTTAGTGAGTTATAGCTCAAATCAAGGCCTACGAGATTTTTGAGATTACCCACTTGGGATGGTATGGTACCTGTGAGCATGTTATAGCTCAAATCAAGGTGTACTAGAGAGTTCAAGCCAAAAATTGTAACTGGGATTTGCCCAGTGAGGCGGTTCTGGGACAATGTGAGGATTTGTAAGGACTTCAGTGAAGAAATTTGAGGTGGGATTGGACCTATGAGTGCTGGGTTTGATCTTAGACTAATTTGTTGGAGTGAAGAATTAGATTCTCCGATTTTTGAAAAAGAGAGGATGGTTTTGGTGTGAGTGAAACAGTTGAAGAAGAACGCAGATTGCAAGTAAGGAAGAGCTAGTATTTGTGAAGGAAATGTGGCTGTGTTTTTGCAAGTTGGGTTTGGTGGGGTCCCAAAGTCAAGCCTAGTAACATGTAGGTGGTTGTCCTGAGTTGATTTGCACTCTATTCCAGGCCAGGATGAGCCAGGCTGACAAGGGTTGGGATGGGAGATTCTCCAGACTTGATCAGAAGACATGGATTCCATGATCTTGAAAAGAGTTTCTGCTTCAGATGGAAGCATGTTGTTGGGGGGTTGTTTCTTTGCATTGGTAGTGTTGGGAGAAGCTAGTGAGAGGAAAAGAAGAAGAAGGGTGAGGGTAGAGAGCGAGAAGGAATGGCACATTGTGTTTTGAGGTATGGAGGTGTCTGATCAGGAGTGGCAGCTGTTTGGGTGGTTTTAGAAGTGAGTTTCATTTCATTCTTTCAGGGGGACAGAACCTTCAACCATATGACTATGTGAGAGAGAGAGAGAGAGAGAGAGAGAGATGCAAAGACAAAGCTGATTTGAACTGATGGGTGGGGTAGTGATTACTAGTGGTTCATGACATTTGGGTGAGAAAGTAAAGCCCAGGTAGGGTCATTCATAGATTGAAAACATAGAGAGAACGCGAGAGAGAGAGAGAGAGAACTGTGGGTAGCTTTTTTTTGAAGGCTGGGGAGCTTTGTTGGATATAAACGGGCATGTTTCCTAGACATGTGAAAATCAATTATTGGGTGAGGCTTGGCTTAAGTGCATTGTTCTAGTGCATGTAATGCATTGAATTCGTTAAGATTGTGAGATATGTTTAAAAGTGGACATATATTATAATTTTAACGGGTCCAGTCTAACTGGACACTGGACCTAAACCTCACCCAAAAGATTAAATACACTTAATAGAAAAATGAGAAAGCCCTTGAGATAGAGACAAAATTCGACTATAAATTTGACATTTTTACTCGGAAATTTTTTAATGATAAATAAAAAAGTAATGTTAATTGTGTATTTAGATTAAAATTAGTATAAGTTTGTTAACTCAATTAGTGTAAAAAAATGTTGTCAAATTTTTTGTATATGTAACATTGCTCAAGCCTTATACAAGCATTGAAAAATTACATAGAAAATTTCATTAGTTGTTATAAGATGACAACTCATATTGTAACTTTCATATGACAAATTATGAGTGATTGTTTATCACTTTTACATAAGTCTATTATTTTTTCTCTATCATTTATAATTAGCCACATCAAAATTATGGCAAAAGTTATAACACAAAAATTGTATTCACAAATTTTCTCAAATTAACACTTTCATGGTTCACTTCACTTGGACCCACTGACTACAATACAAAATCAACGAGGGTGTGTAAAAAATTTTTGTAAAATTTAAGTGTTTCTAGACTTTTCGATACGAGAATATGGAAAAGTTACACTTCATTCATTTGAAGGTTAATTATATTTGCAAAGAGTCTACCGATACCATGAGTTTTATCAACTTTTTCACACCATTCATATGTCTATATGTTGTGGTGGATCAAGTCAAGCACTATCTGTGTCTCAAATGGTACGTGAGTAAGATGTGAAAAAGTCAGTGATTCTTTCGATGTCCATAGCAAGATTAATTATATTTATTTTCCATTCATGAATTTAACATATTCACATTGTAATTTTTTTTAAATCATTTTATTTTTCAATTTTTTTTATACTGGGCCAAAAAAAAAAATTCACTTTTAATTTTAATTCTAGCCTGTTGTCAATCTTAAATTATTGAAAAAATATATATTTCTCAAGTTTTCTATTAACAGAAAAAGCCTTAAAATTCACATAAACACATTACTCAAAATCATGAACATAAAAAGAAGGCGATTTTTACAAATTGCACCCTCTAACTTTGCTTAAAATTCAATTTAGTCTTCTAACTTCACTTTTGTTTAATTTAATCCTCTAACTTTCAATTGTGTTCCATTCAGTCCTTCTATTAGTCTCCATCAAAATTGCACTGTTAACTTTCAAATTCATTCTATACATAATTAAACTACGTCATTTTGGGTTCCATAACGACTCAATTTTGACAAAGACTAACTGAAAAATTGAATTGAATAAAATTGAGAGTTAGATGACTGAATTTAATGAAAGTAAAGTTAGATGACTGTATTTAATAAAAATGAAGTTAGAGAATTGAATTAAATTTTAGGAAAAATTAAAGGATGTAATTTGTAATTTAGCCTAAAAATCTAAGTTATTAATGAAAACTTGACAATAATTTAGCCTAACTTGATTCTACTGAATATGATTCCCAAGTAGTGGTACAGTCTCTCTTTTAAAACTGAATTACCCTTCCACAAATGCAACAGAGGACTCTAAAAAAAACAAGAGCCCGAAGTGGTACATTGGAATTCAGATTTATGGGTCCCTTTTGTCTTAAATTTTTTTCCCTAAGTGATGGTGGTTTTATATTTTGTGGAAGCCAAGGTAAAAGAGAGACGTGAGGAATAAGAATGATGCCCTTCTAAAAGCAAAATGTTTATACTGGATGGTAAAGCTTTTTAAACAAAATGAATCAGCTCAACATCACGTACGAGTACGACTATTGAATAAGATGATTGTCATGTTTTAAAGGGCCAAAGCAAAATGTTTGTACTGGATGGTAAAGCTTTTTAAACAAAATGAATCAGCTCAACATCACGTACGAGTACGACTATTGAATAAGATTGTCATGTTTTAAAGGGCCATTGATAACACTATGATATATGGTGTGGGTGAAGAAAGTAAAGAAAAGTTTCGGCAAAAAAAAAAAAAAAAATGAAAGTAGAGAAAAGGACAATCCATTACACCAACTAGTAGTTAATATAAAACGGGGAATAAATGGTATTACAGATTATAGAGTCAAAACAGTAAAATTGCATCTGCTGGTGATTCAAAATAAATGAACACACAATTTCTTGCTGACAATCTCTCCTTGCCAGTTGCCACAGCGTCCCCACATGCATTAGTTTCCTTGTAGTTGTGCGTTTGGCAGCATTGGGTAAAAACTTGAATCAAATTCCAGCATTCAGTAACAATGCTAGTAAGCAGATTATTTGGGATCCTGTGACTGTTAACCAACACAACTAGTTCTTTGGCAACCATTTTGATAAGCAGAAAATCGATGCCTAGCTCTGTAGCTAGGATCTACCCATGGTGAAAAGCCCACAACTCCACTGCCACACTGGTGGTTATTCCTCATGAATGAGGAAGATCCCCAATCCAATCACCACTCCTGCCCCTAATAAGTCCGCCACCACCTGCTGGACTAGGATTTCTTGGAGAAGATGTCTTGCACACCTTTGCCTATGCCCCTACCTACTTTACTATTATAGACTTATAGTGCTTCCATGATACAAGTATTTCTTTACCAAACCTATGAAAATAAAATGGTGATTGAGAACATAATTGTGTTAGACCAAAAGCAAAGAAGAAAATAAGACTACAGTATTAATTTTTGAAACTTACTCCTCCAGAGGTCAGGGAGATTAGGCTTAGTTTGTGAGGGAATTCCAAAATCCATTACAGCATTGGACACAAGATATATTGTCTGCATGTCTCAATACCAGTATAAAACCAACTTATACCCATTTACAACATTTTTATGAAATTGAAATTGACATAGCGGCAATTAGTAAAATGCTGGATTGAGATGACATGTTCATTCTAGATTAAGGATTTCTGGAACATAATTCAGTTCTCTACTGAATCCCAACTTCCAATAATCTCCTACACTAATGAAATCTAATTCTACAAACCACAAAAGATGTTATGAGAGCAGGGTCGGATATCATAGATACTCAAATGATCCAACCTAAAACAGTACTGATCAACTTAATCGGATTTGTCAGATGTAGTTACATAAGAAGCCCGCTCTAGCCCCGAATTTCTGCTACTGTTAGTCTTGGTCTGCTGTCATGATAAAATGGTTTAGATTCCTGAGCTGTAGAAAGCAATATAGTGCAGAGAGAGAGAGAGAGAGAGAGAGAGAGAGAGAGAGAACATCTATAATAATTGCTTTATGTAATAGACATCTTCAGTAATCAAGACTGAAATAGCTCTACAAAATCACATGGTTATTTCTTTACTTTATACTACAACACTACAATCACCCTTTTGAGCAATATCCTCACGAGTTTCAAGAGATGATGGTGGAACAACATCATATGCTTCTTTAGTAGTATGCAGATCACTCTCACAAGTATCATGTGAAAGCTTGGAGTCATTAACCTCATTAGTTGCAACAGAAAGCTGTGACTCAGTAACCTCCGTAGCTGCATCACAAAGTGGGGAGTCAAGAATCTGTTTTGTTGAATCAGATATCTGAGAATCATTTACCCCCTTCGTTTCATCAGAAAGCTGCAAGTCATCAACTTCCTTAGGTTCTTGACGTAGCTGTTTATCATCAACCATATTGGTTGGGCTTAACTCTTCCTTTTCTTCCTTGTTAACTGAATGGCTTACCTCTGCGTTTTTTTCCTTGCCAACTGAATTGCTTACCTCTGCATTTTCTTCCTTGCCAGCAGCATGGCTTAGCTTTGCATTTTCTTCCTTGCCAGCCACATGGCTTACCTCTGCATTTTCTTGCTTGCCAGCTGCATGACTTGGCTCAGAGTGTACAACCTCAACATTTGCATTACAAAGTTGTACATTCTCACCCTCATCTGCCGCATGAATTAGCTGCAAATGATTGACTTCAGTATCTACAGAACATATCTGGGAATGCTCTACATCTCTATCAGCATGGTGTAATTGTAGTTGATCAACCCCAATTGCAGCACCACAAATCTGAGATTGATCATCATCGCTAGCTTCATTATACTGCACTTGATCATCCTTCCGGAAACGCTTTCCACTACCCTTCCTTCTTACCCTCTCCTTTCCTCTTACCCTTTTCCCAAGTTCAGGTTCTGGGCTTTCTGACACTATGACTGGACCTCCAACTTGGTCCCTCAGGCACTCATGTGCAATAAACCTGATCCTTGAAATTGAATCAATTTGTTGGGGATCCAACCCTTTTGTTGAGAACGTATCTGCTATGTGTGCAATATCCCTCAAACCAGCATTCTACCAAAAAAATTGAATAAATTATTCAAATATGTAAAATTCATTTACAATTTTTCTCAAACATAAACTGATACAGCACAGACTTACTGTTCTTTGAAACTCGGATGAGAGAGAAATTGGCCTCCCTACAAATTTACGAGTGATTCTGAGAAACCACAGCATGTACTCATTCTCATCTGCACCATCATCACCTTCCACAATATGGAGTCGTCGATCCAACCATTCGTTAAGCTCTGATTCCATTTTCCCCGACAAGTCAACCCCACCATCAACACCACGACTCTTTCTCTCCCATCGCTGCACATCCTCGGGAATCGATTGAAGCATGCCATATTGCCTTAGGCAGCGATTTGGGAGATGTCTTTCTGCCTTGTCAAAGCATATCAACATTGTCTTGGACCTTCCAAGAATTAGAGTACTTTTAATATCTTCAGGAATTACCATACTGTCCATATTTCTGTAAGGAAGCCACTCCACCTATATGTCAACCACCATACCAACTGAATTAAAATTCTAGATATTCAAATAATAGAGATATGTACACAAACCCCCATGGTTTATCCATAAAGCACGGAACCCTCAAGAAGTTTAAAAATGTAACATTCAAACCCCCCCCCCCCCCCTCCCTTGCAGTGGCATTGTTTTATGTGTAAATCATTAAACATCCATTAAAATAAACATTGAGTTGCTCATGTGATGACACATGCTCATATTTAGAGATGCACTTTCACATAAGCAATTCCATAGGGGGCTGTGTTATACTCAAAAATTCCAAAGGGGTTAAGTGTTACATAATTAATGGTTTACACATAAAGCAATACCACACAGGATGAAGCATCACACTCAAAAACTTAAAAGAGCGTTCCTTGTTTTTAGAGAGGGGTTGGGGGAGTGACCACTTGGGGGTTCTGTGAATTTTTCCCCAAATAATAATTATAAAAATGAACATAGTTGAAAAATAAAAGAAAACTTACATCACAAGGTTTCAAGGAATCCAAAGCCTTACGGTAAAAAACTACATCACGGTTTGCTGTTGGGCCACTTTGTTTACCCTTCCACTTTAGCACAAATGGAAAGCGATCATGCATTGGATCATGATTGAGCTTTGGTCGCCCAACATTCAGGTGAAAGTAACTCCAACACTGCAAAAATATTACAACTAATCAAAGATAGCATACAGGCAATGTAGACCAAAAACACCATACGAAGAAAAAAAAACCAGGACAGGCACATGAAAATAACCTGTAGTAGTGTCAAACAGCCACTGATAGTGCTTTGAGATCTAAGAGAGGCATTTCCAAGGGCCCTATACAAGAATCCCAATGCTGCTGCCCCCCATGCATACTTTCCACATTGTTCAAAATCATCAAACAATGGAAGATACATGACAGGGACTTTATTCCCAGTAGTTGTGGAAAATATTGTGCTGCCTACAAGGTAGAGAAGGTAAGCACGTGTATGCTGCTCAATCACTTCAATTGGTGCATCTTCAGGACATCGGAAAAAGAACTCCTTCAACCAACTTAGCTTCACCATTCCACCACTTGTGTAACCAGACTCTGGTGCTCTCCCAAGATACTTTTCACAAACTGAACTGCACGTAGTATATGTTATACCTATTACAGGTTCTCCATCAATCGCCAGGCCAAGCAAGAGTGCTACATCTTTAAGGGTTACTGTCATTTCTCCAACATTCAAGTGAAATGTGTTGGTTTCTCTCCTCCACCTCTCAACTAGTGCAGAGATAAGTGGGTTGTCTAGACTAATTGCCGGAATCAATCTCAAGTAATGAAATCCAGCCTTCTCTACCAACTCCATCTGTTTTTCTGTAAGTGCCCATTGATCAAGCTTTGAAGTGTGTTCGTGACATCGAAGTGCACCACGCTCCTGTTAATATGTTAATGAAGTATTACTGTACATACAATAAGTTGTTGTTGTACAATAAGTATACTACTACTAAAAAGATTTCTCTGATGAAAAACACAAGTGAAAAGATAAAAATTCATCAAGCCCTGTGTAATGGTAAACTGTACCTGCCCATCCCAAACTGCTGATGAAACATGCTTCTCTTGATCATAGAGTACCGAACTATCAATTGGTCCAGGATTGGTCACATAGGGGTCTGCCACTGCTACCTCCATCAGTACCACTGACAAAAACTGTCCAAAAAAGAGACAGAAACGTATTAGACCCATGAATTAATTGAAGACAACATACTGACATATTAGCTAAAATTTTCTAATTAATGCAATGATAAAATTTATAATCAAAAGCAATAATGATGGATCAAACTGGCACAGTTTTAGAGGCAGTACCAGGAAGTCATTCAGGGTTAAAACTTGATTCAAGCTTGGGTTTACCATATGTAAATCAGCAGGAGCTCATATTGGCTCGACTTTCTTCTTCTTTTATTTTTTTTATTTTTTATTTTTTATTTTTTATGTTTTTTTGGGAGTGTCTTTGGCCCTGAGGAAAGGGGGATGGGGAACCAATGACCTTCTCTTCATAAGCTGTGGTCCCAGGCCACTTCAAGGCTAATCTGAGCTTGATTAGGTTAACTGTTGTTTTCAGAGAG
The DNA here is from genome assembly GCA_030820535.1 of Quercus parvula. Taxonomy (NCBI): domain Eukaryota; kingdom Viridiplantae; phylum Streptophyta; class Magnoliopsida; order Fagales; family Fagaceae; genus Quercus; species Quercus parvula. Next base: position 44,706,869 of record JAUAME010000004.1, read on the forward strand.
GTCAATCTGATAAATAAATTAAAGGACCTTCATTGAAAAACTTAACCATTTGCCTTGAGTTTCCAAGATGTACAACAGCAGAGACAGCAAAGAAAACAAGTGGTGGAAAGAAAAGGCACTATTCTAAAATAAAAAAAGTAGGACCTTCATTGAAAATCTTAACCATTTGCCTTGCTCCTACACAAGACATTTAAAAAAATTTCTCTAAAACAATCTCTCTTTTCAAATGGCAATTTTCTCCAGAATTTTTTTTCTTGAATTTTCCTCTAAACAGTACTATTCTAGAAAAGAACAAGGTAAAGGAAAGAAATAACACTTAAAAATGACATCTATTTTAAAGCTTTCTAACTCTTTCAAGGATTCTCTACTTTTCCATGAACTAATGCTACAAGCAAACAAATGGTAAGGTTTCCACTTACAAGATTGAATATTGTAAGACTAAAAGCAAATTCATCACTTGTCCTCGATTCTCATCAAGACAAAATGTCTCCTAACCACAATTTTCTTCTTATTCAATAAACTTCTTTTGTTTCCATTATTAAAAATTTTAAAATTATTATAAAAAAAGTTCACTAAAATTTTCCAAAAATAGACAAGAAAAAAAAGTATCCACATGCTGAAATTCTCCTTAAAACAGATGGAGGCTGGGGAAAAGTTTTTCCCATAAAAACTTAAAATATTTTCAGCAATTAAATGAAGCCTCAATGCAGCACTTGTCTCCATATTTTTTAAAACAATATTTCCTGAAGTAAAGACTAATATCATTGCCCAAAAAGTAATATATTTTTACAAGTTAAAGATATAAAATTCTTTCTACCAAGAAATATTTTCAGAAAACTGTAAATATAACGGGTTAAGACCTCATTTGCAAGCAAGACTAAGAAATTTGAAAAAAAAAAAAAAAAATTAAGCCTGGATCCTCAACACATGTCCAACAGCAGTAAAAGACTAAATGTGATGAATTCTAGTCATAGAACTCCTTAAATGTATTTCATTTTGCTTAAAAAGGTTGCTAATTCAACTTATATGGGGTCCTAAAATAGACGGCTTGGATACAGTCCTATCATTCAGCATTTTTGCTTAAAGTGGCTGTTCTAAAGAATTCAGCACTAAGTTAAGATATCTTGATGAAATCTTGAAAGGCTGATATAAGAATTAATGTTTTAAGGGGTAAGTAAAATAAAGATTGAATGTTGAATATGGTAATAGTTGTTTGGTGTTAAAATGGTGGATAGAACATGAAATTAGATAGATAAAACACTAGGCCATCACACCAAGGTTTTCCTAAACAATCACACTTAAGTAGGAGAAGACAATCACACCCTCAAAACTTAAACTTAAAATAGGCAGCATGAATTTTTTTTTTAAATTAATCTCACTCTCAATTTTATTGACTACAATAATGCCTTTATATAGGTCAATATTAAATCCTTTACTAGAGTGATTAGAACTCTAAAAACCTATGAATGCCATTAATGTCGTGCATCTGGGGTTTACTAGGGGTGGGTACACGAAATCGCCTTGCCTTGAAGACGTTCCTTCTTACTTAAGAAGGCCTGCTTCAAAACTAAACCTCAATTCTTATCTTTGTGTATATAATCATGTTTTCCCTCCAACTCTTCTTTAATGTCTGCAGCAAGAACTCATTTTGTATCTCTAAGCCTTTTAAATTATTTTCAAGAGATTAGCACTTTTCTATACCTTGTTTTTTGAAGGAGAAACATATCTTACTTTTAACACCTTAATTTTTCCATGACCCAAATATAGTGACAAAACCAAATTGAACATGAATAAAATTTTCTTTCTACAGAGTTTTTTCTGTCAAAAGAAATAAACCCTTAACACACCAATCATCACACAATCTTTAATTTATCAATTCACTAAAGTAATAAGAAAAATAAAAAAAAAAAACTGAAATTTCTCCATTTCTATTACACAATTTATTTTCCCAGATCATAAATTTTCCTACTGAAACAAACAGAGCTTAATGACTAAGTTACAGTACTCAAAACCTAAAAAAAATTAGCATTCAATTACCATTAAAGAAAAAAAAGAAATTCTTCACAAAAATTAAAACTAAAACAAAAATACTAAAATCTGTAAACCCTAGGTGTAGTTGAGACAAATAGAGACTAAACTTCAATCTAATCCAAGTACCAAAAGGAGGAGAATCATTGTTTGGATTCCAAGAAAATGAAAGTAAATAAAAGAGAAAAAAAAGAAAAGAAAAGAAATGGGTTTTTACGTTTTAAAAATATTAAAGCCTAGTTTGGTGGTGAAGATATATAAGTTAGAGATTGAGGAATTTAGATTTGTTATGTTGGGTTTTGTTTTGTTTTTGCAGCATTATTGTCACGAAGAGACCAAACATGGCCTTAAGGTGATAAGAGGAAATAAAAATGAAGAAAGAGAAAACAGAACAAGGAGAGTAGAGAGTGAAATATAAGAAAGAAAAGGAACCTGGAAAAAATAAAGCAAAAGAGCCAAAACGACGCCGGAGAGCAGCGAGTTCGACGATACCACTGAACGAGGTGAGGAAACCCTTGAAACGACGATTGAGGCGTCGTAGCGTTAACTAAGGATAGCGTTTTTCTTTTTTTTTTTCTTTTTTTTTTTAATTTCCATTAAGAAAAAATACTTATCTTTTGCCTTTTACTCTTGTAACTTGGGCCTTATTGTCCGGCCGGTTTTTATATGAAAATTATGGATTTGGGCTGAACATTTCAAAATGGGCCCTCAAAGAAAGTCAACCCGCCAAATAAATTTTTTTTTTAAAAAAAAAAAAAAACCCTTTGTATATCACAATCACGGATCAACACAAAGATTCAGCAGTTACTCTAATTTTGTAGTACATGATTCACCAAGCAAGCATAGCACATAATGTAATTAGAATAAAAGTCTGAAGAAACCAAAAACAGTTTTTTTTTTTTTTTTTTCTTTGAAAGGTAAGAACCAAACCCAGTATAGATACAAGAAAACTTCAAAATATGTGTAATATAAGTATCACGTACACCACACATGAATATTAAGAGAGATAAAGCGTATAGTCAATTGCTACAGAATTCATCTTGGTAGCTAATTATGTCAAAACATAATTTCACTATATTTAAGAATCACTATAATTGAAAAGGAAAAAAGAAAAGCACTCAAATTTTTGGCCTTCCATGACTATTTATAAATGTTTTGCATACTACATGATATATCACTGTCATTTCTGAATAATTTAAGCTGTTGGGACAATCTGTAATTTATCATTTAATCTAACACTACAAAAGCAATGCACTACTTCTCCCGATCCAAACAATGATTTTGAGTATCTTTTAAACTTCAATTTTCTAGATACGAGAACCTTCAACTTTATGATAATTGTGTGAGAACTATAAAAAATTTAAAAGGACTGGAATTGACAAACATAAAAGATTACAATGGTGAATTTAAGGCAAAATTTATTGAACAGTACTTTTTAAGGAAAATTTTAGGAGAATAGCACGTGACTGAAGTTATTAGTTATGTAGACTCTTTTTGGAACTCGAGTTTGTCAAACTCGAGTTCCAACCCAAAATCGAGTTCAACAAACTTAAGTTCTAATTTGTTATACAACGTTAGACTGCCATGCAACCTAAACTAATTGAAACTCGAGTTTGATAAACTTGATTTTGGGTTAGAACTCAAGTTTGACAAACTCGAGTTCTAGAAAGAGTCTACATAACTAAATAACTTCACCCTCATGCTATCCACCTAAAATTTTCCTTAAAAAGTACTATTCAACAAATTTTACCGTGAATTTAATGACTTTTCCTCCGAATGATGGTGTCCATAATTCTTTGAACACCTAACTTTTATTTTTGGTGTTTATAGTCAGCCTGACTCAGCATCAGCCACCCGTTTTGCAAATACCACTTAATTATATGAAGTGAAGGAATCCTTGGGATTAGCCTTCAAATACTAGCTATAGCTTCAAGTGCTTAGATGCCGCCGCCAAACTAAGATTGACATTACTTTTACGGGTTGTGGCTTATCAATATGCGTTTAAAGGGTTGGTTTGAATTGCATGGATGCATAATTACTACATTCACGAATAATGCTCGATGAAAAAGATTAAAGAAACACTACTTGTATTCTTGAATAAAGATTAAAGATTAAAGTTTATAGTTGAATACTTGAATAAGAACATCAATAAAATGAATAAGCTTATCATCGATGTGTATTCTTGGAGCACTCTACTTTCCTCCACTCCCCCTCCCTCCCCCTCAATTCAAACAGACCATAAGGGTTCAAGTCAACACAAATCTTCTTAATTATCTCAAAACATGGGCATCCGGTTTTAGCATGCTAAGGGATCAACACAAAACTTGCCAAAATTCAAATTTGTTATTATTGTGGCATATGTTGATAATTTAAATATTGTGAGGACTCTAGAGAGGGTATTGATGATAAAATCCCACAAGAAATGGATTTCCATGGGATTTTATCAAAGGCTCATATTGTCATCTTCATCAATAGGAAGAGGGTTGTAATGAACATATGAACGAGTTAAATAGTTATTATAGCATAAAATGTTTAGCACAAACTAACAATTTCTTCCTCTCACAACTGCATAAATGTTAAAATCAGTCCACCAACCATTGGCATCTAGAAGCAACAACAACAATAAAAAAAAAAAAAAAACCCTAAAACATAATTTAAAAAGAGTCATCGTTCAAATTCTTTAAAAAAAAACTTTCCAAGTATACATACACTGCAACTTATGTAGGCTATATAGGAGAAATAACAATGTAGGATAGTGTTTTCTGGAAAATTATTGTATTTTTTTTTTTAAATAAAAAAATGGGTAGAGGGGGGCGACCTGAGTTCCAAAAATCATTGTATTTCACACCATGAATTAGACTTGGCTAGATGGGTGACTTTCAACACACTAGAGAAAAGATAAAAGGAAAATCCACCCTTAACACTTTTCCAATACCCACAATAGTATCTAGGAAGGTGCCGAAACTTTGAAATACTTCGCTTGTTCCAATAGTGTTCTTTAAAAAAAATAATTGCAAGATACGAGAGGGATACTTAGAGTATGTTTGGTAACTGTTTTTTCTCCTTGTTTTCTGTTTTCAAAAACAATTTTATATTTTTGAGACTATAAAACTTGTTTGGCAATTCAAAACGAGCAGAAAACAAAAACCGTTTTCAAAACTTAATTTGTAAAGGAAACTGAAAACATGCAAAAGACTGTTTTCAGTTTCTAATTTTCAAAAGTCAATGAAAACACGCATTTAATTTAATAAATCTATCTCATTTAATGAGTTAACATTAAAGTTTAAATCCTAATAGCAACATATTTTAGTATTTTCTATTTTTTTCTTAAAAAACCATCTTTTTTAATTTCAACTAACCAAACATGTTTTTGATTTCAAAAATACAAGAAAATTGTTTTTTTTCTTTATATCCCCAAAAACAAGTTTTTGAAAATAGAAAACAAAAACTGTTACCAAACATAACCTTATCTTTTATTTCTTTTTAGTTTCAATCTTGAACACTTATCTAGTTATCTTTAATTTACTTTTTTGGATCTTATTCTTGGTTTGTATTATAATTTATAATTTTCATTTATTAGTCATGAATTCATTTTATTATCCATTATTGCTCTATGTTTAACATAAAAATGCTTAACAATATTTAAAAATATAAAAAATAATATATTTAATAATTAATTAATATAAGTATCCCTGTCATGTTGTGTCCTAATTTTTCAAAAATTGTCGTATCATACATATACCCGTACTCGTATTCGTGTTCATGTTTATGCTTCATATCCGTGTCCATGTATGTGCTTCCTAACATTGTATTAATCTCCTTCATTCCACATGCCATAAAGGGAACATTAAGTTCATGTCAATCGAGGACAAATGCATCACTCAATTATATATAAAGAATACATAACCTATGAGTTCTGAGGAAGTAGAATAAATTTCAAAGATCTATGGAAAGAACTGTGATTACTTTCTTATACTACAAATTTACATAGTTTTAGCGTTCATTTGATCTTACAATATAAATTCATGTAAAGAAATGATACTATGCTAGAAGAAAATCTAAACTTTTTTTTTAGAAAATGAAGAAAATCTAAACATGATAAAAAGATAATATAAAACAATTTGATATGAGGAGAATATATTGAAACCTTAAGAGATTGTTCTTGTCTTACTCATAGGCACCAATGTGGCAATGTTCGTGTCATGCATTCGAAATAAACAACATATATTGATCCAATTCTCACAGTCCAGAGAACAAAGAATTCAAGTGCTCAAATTTGTTCTTCCATCATATTTTCCCAATTCCAATAAAAGAGGTAAGTTCAACTTATTATAATCTTATAATCTCACACTCACCACAGCCCCTGCTCTCAGATCCTTAAATTGCTAAATTGAGGATTTCATACCAAGTATTTATACTTTGAAATCCTTAAACCTTCCAACATGGGACTTCAAATCTTTTCCACTCTTATGCAAACAACGTTGGCAAAACCAATTACACACAACACAACACAGCCACTTCACCACCCCATTATCCTCAAACGTGTCACACGCTAAAGAAACAACATCTAAAGCTCTACAAACACGCATATGTATACATTCATCAAAAACCAGAATTTTAACAGAATTTTAGGACATCATGAACTCTGAGAAAACATAATTGCATAATGCAATTATCAAAATTAATCAAAACCCATTAATTAACATCATTAAAAAAAAACAAAAGGAAATAAAAGCATGGCAAAGATAAAACTATTATCTTTTAGAAAATTGGATGCAAATGCTCTTCTTTGATTTACTCTTCATTTAGGGTTCCATTGATTCTTGATACGTATCATATTAGGATATTATTTTTGTTGCTTCGTTACTTTATTTTGTTTAATTTTTCTATGTCATACATAATCATATCTAAACTTTCCAAAGTTGTGGATTCTCTCAATTGATATTAGTCTTTTGTCGTCAAATAAGAAATTTGATATTAAAATCACACAAAAAATTAATTAGTGTATTGGTGTAATAAAAAAGAATAATTATCATAAAACTAAGGTTGAATTCTATTGTAAAATTAATAATTATGGAAAATAATAAATAAAAAATTTCCAAACCCACAGCAATTGCAAGTTGCAACCTATGCGAGCTATACCTATAGCGATTAGCGACCCATATGAAATATGAATCCCCAAAACTGAGGGTAAAAGTGGTATTACGGAAAAAAAAAAAAAAAAAAAAAAAAAAAAAAAAAAGAAAGGTAATACAATCAAGCAATATAAAATCGAGAACCGTCCGTATTAGCCAAGCAAATTCAAAATTCTTAGAGGAAGAAAAAACGGCTCAATTTTCCTCTACCCAAATTCAAAATTCTTAGAAAAAGAAAAAGAAAAGAGAAAGCTTCTTGAGAGGCTTCATTAGGCTAAAGAGGATTTCAATTTTCGAACCTCAAGCAAATTGTGTTTAGAATTCCCTGAAGAAGATTTCAATTTTCGATCCTCAAGTAGATTGTGTAGAATTCTCATTTACTTTTTCTTTGGAATCTCTATTATCAGGTAAAGAACATTTCTTTTAGTTTTTACCCCAATTTTTCAAGATAGGGTTCAGATAATATGTATTGAACGCATGTTTAATTATGGTATATTATGTTTTTAATTGAGATAATATGTATTGGATATGTGTTTATCTAGGAAGCACAGGTTCGAATTCGGATTTAGGTGTGGGTATGGGTGCGACGCGATGTGACGACACAAAATTTTTGAAAAAGTAGGACACAGATGCAGTAGGATACATTTATTAATTAATTAATAAATATATTTATATTTATATTTTCTATATATTGCTAAGCATTTTTTTTCTTCATATAATGGTAAACATATACCAATTTAAGAGTAATAGTAGATAATAATGAGAATTGAGATGATTTTAGGTTTTTTCCTTTAAAGTTTGCCCACAATTGACAAAACAATGTGTTTTGATCTAATATTTTATGATTTTTTTTTTTACAAGAATTTTAGCCCATATCAAATTGAATCGGACCAAATCAGACCATACTAAACCGAATTGAAAAAAAAAAAAAAAAAAAATTCGTCCATGGAAGTGTGTGTAGCCGCGTCCATGTGAATCGGACTCGAGTGCGCTAGCCAAATCGGCGCACCTGTGCTTCCCAAGTGTTTATAATAGTGTTCAGATAATATGTATGAATATGTGTTTCATTTTCAATGGCAAGCTCTTTGGTGTTTAGAGAAACCAAAATTAAACCATTCAATCTCAAAATTAAAAAATTTCACCTTTTGTCTTTGTTTTTCAATTAGGGTTTTCTTGAGATGATTCTTTTTCTTTTTTTTTTCAATTAGGGTTTTATTGTGATTGATTTTTTGTTTTTTAAGTAGGGTTTTCTTGTGATTGATTTTTTTTTTTTTCAATTAGGGTTTTCTTGTTAAGAGGATGATTGTTAAGTGTATTTGTTTCAAATTTTCATATTTTTCAATGAATTATGTTTCTCATCTGTGGCTATGCCATTAACTCACCAAGAATAATGTAGAGTGGGCCACTAAATTGTCAATATGCTTTTAAAAAAATAAAAGCAATATAAAAGACCTTTCTAATAAAAATGCTGTATTTTTTGGGGTTTCTTTTTGTAATTTATTATATCATACACTTGAACTTATTTACTAGCTTGTAAAATCTTGACACAGATTAAGAAAATTTCTTGAGAGAATTAATTTGGCTGAAGAAGATTTCAATTTTCGATCCTCTCGCAGATTGTGCTTAGAATTCTCACTCCCTTATTCTCTGGAATCTCTATTATCAAGTAAAGAATATTTCTTTTAGTTTTTACTGCAATTTTTTTAATACAAAATAGAAATTCTACTCTAGCCTAATCTAAGTATATATGTGTCTGAAACTCTCTCCTGGAGACTTGAACTCAGCTCTTGCACCCCACAAGCTCTTTTTAGTTTCAAGATAGGGTTCAGATAATATATATTGAATATGTGTTTAATTATGGTGTATTATGTGTTTAATTGAGATAATATGTATTATATGTGTATTGGATATGTGATTATAATAGGGTTCAGATGGTATGTATTAATATGTTTGTGTTTCATTTTCAATGGCATAGCCACACATAGGCAAGCTCTTTGGTGTTTAGAGAAACCAAAATTAAACCACTCAGTCTCAAAATTATAAAAAAAAAAAAAAAAAAAAAAAAAAAAAAAAAAAAAAAAAAATTCACTTTTTGTCTTTGATTTTCAATTAGGGTTTTTTTTTTTTTTTTTTTTTTTTTTTCCTGATTGATTTTTTGTTTTTCAAGTAGGGTTTTCTTGATCTTCATTCAGAGTTTATTGATTTTTAAATTACTTTTAAGGGATTTGGTTTTTAGTTAAACCAATCGTATCCCCTACTCTAGTTGGGTATGATTGGAATCACATATTATAATCTAGAGTTTAAACTTAACATATTTTGATCTGGGTTCCAAGCTTTTAGCAAGATTGCACTAGCTTGAGACTAGGTGGTTTCGCTAAATAGCTAACAGCTTGTCTTTTTTGCTGTAAATGTGTGGCTATGTCATCTGGCAATTGTTCTAGGTAGGGAATGAATATAGTGATTCAAGAGAGGTGTTGAAGTACACAATATTGCAACACAACCGAAACAAAAGATTAAAAAATTGTTATCTCACATGTGACTGTGTTCTGTTTTATGAAAGTTTTTTTTTTCTTTTTCTTTATTCGTTCTTTTTTGGTTGCTGATCAAGATTTTTTAATCAGAGAGGTGTTTTAATCAGATTTTTTTTGTTTAATTTTACTATTCAGGTATGCCATAGGACTCTTTTGAGTTCATATATCTAAAAGCCTGATTTTTTTAGGAAAAAAAAATAGGAAATGGTTTTGGATGATTATTAAGTGTATTTGTTTCAAATTTTCATACTTTTCACTGAATTATGTATTGCATCTGTGGCCATGCCATTAACTCGCCACGAATAATGTAGAGTAGACCACTAAACTATCAATATGCTTTTAATAAACATAAAAGCAATATAAAAGACCTTTTTAATAAAAATTCTGTAATTTTTAGGCTTTCTTTTTGTAATTTATTATATCATACACTTGAACTTATTTACCAACTTGTAAAATCTTGACATAGATTAAGAAAGCTTCTTGAGAGACTTCATTCAGCTAAAGAATATTTCAATTTTCGTTCCTCCAACAGATTGCGTCTAGAATTCTCACTCCCTTTTTCTCTGGAATCTCTATGATTAGGTAAAGAACATTTGTTTTAGTTTTTACAGATAATATGTATTGAATATATGTTTAATTATGGTATATTATATGTTTAATTAAGATAATATGCATTGAATATGTATTGGATATGTGTTTATAATAGGGTTCAAATAATATGTGTTTCATTTTCGATGAGATAGCAACACATATTAAACCACTCAATCTCAAAATTAAAAAATTTCACTTTCTATCTTTGTTTTTCAATTAGGGTTTTGATTTTTTGTTTTTCAAGTAGTGTTTATTGATTTTTCAATTACTTTTAAAGGATTTGGTTACTGGTTAAGCCAATGGTATCCCCTACTCTAGTTGGGTATGATTGGAATCTTGAAACTCACATTTTTTGGTCTAGGTTCCAAGCTTTTAGCAAGATTGCACTAGCTTGAGACTAAACACCTAAGGACTTGCCTTTTTTGCAATCATTGTGTGGATATGCCATCTGGCAATTGTTCCATATGGGGAATGATTATAGTGATATTCAAGAGAGGTGTTGAAGTACACAATATTGCAACACAACCGAATCTAAAGATTAAAAAATTGTTATCTCACATGTGACTGTGTTCTGTTTTATGAAAGGTTTTTTTTTTTTTTTCCCCTCATTCTTTTTTGGTTGTTGATCAAGATTCAAGCACACTTGTTAATAGAATTTTTTGTTTAATTTTACTATTTGGGTGTGCTATAGGACTTTTTTGGGTTCATATATCTAAAAGCATAATTCTTTTAGGAAAAAAAAAAAAAAAAACAGGAAATGGTTTTGGATGATTATTAAGTTTATATGTTACAAATTTTCATATTTTTCACTGAATTATGTTTTGCATCTGTGGCCATGCCATTAACTCACTAAGAATAATGTAGAGTAGACCACTTAAAACTGCCAATATGCTTTTAAAAAACATAAAAACAATATAAAAGACCTTTCTAATAAAAAGGCTGTAATTTTTGGGTTTCTTTTTGTAATTTATTATATCATGCACTTGAACTTATTTACCGGCTTGTTAAATCTTGACACGTATTAAGAGATGGATATCAATGATGAATCTATTGCCTCAAATGTGGGAGTGGAGAATGAAGTAGAAAATGGGAGAAGAATCCCCATTTTTGAAAATGATGGAAAAGATGAACCGATACTAAGAGGATTAATCCACTGTGAGTAAGTAAGTGGTTTTCAAAGCTTGGCTTTGGAAATTTACAAGGTGGTATTTGATGTGCATCAAGTCGAGGATAGAGATATTGTTTCGGCTTTGAATCCGCTGCCAGGATTCTATGTTTCTTATTCAGACTTTGGTGGGGGATACCTTGGCCCAATTAATGCCATGGAAAGTTTTTTGGGAGAGTGTAGAAATGATCACTATGAGGTCCTCATGCAAGAGATTCAAATTGAGGGGATTATTGAATACCTAAGTCTAGATATTCGCTCTATTAACAAATTCGTAGAATTTTCCCGATCTTTGCAACTGCTGTATTCAGCTTTTGTGAATACAGAGCCTACTGAGTTTTTCTATTCTTCGGAGGCTTGGGGTAAAGACTTTGATATATATCTTTTAGGTGAAGATAAACGAATTCTCACCCCAACATCCCTATGGACAGTAGTAGGAGGAGTGTGGATGGAGCTAGCCGATACTTTAGATGAGGATGACAGTGATTCAAATTCTTCTGCAACCTTCACAACATCGACTATGTCTAATGCACACACTAGCAACATCGGTGTAGGTGTTGAAGATTTTCATCTTTGGAATACTTACTAATGATGAACAAAAATCGCCAGTGAGTTGATTGTCCACACACATGCCAATTGTGGTACTTGAAGAACAAGAGAACAAAGAACCCATAGAGAACACTAGTGGGGTGCCGACCTAAGAGTGTGAGAGGTAGGAATTTTTCACGTAGCTTAAGTAAGAGGAGGCTTAGTGTTTATATAAGGGTGTAGAGCTGACCAAGATCCTTGAAAGTAGGATCTTTCCTTGTAAAGAAGATTTAGAGCTAAGGCTCTGAGATCTTAACGCCTTTCTTTCCATACTGGGATGATACAAATATGTAGTATGGTCTTTGTGCATGGTGTGCAAGTTCTTTCCATATAGGGGGACATAAGTGGAGAATGCATAAAAAGTTATGGGACCCAATGTATTCAACCGTCCGTATGCTCTGGGACATGCTGGCTCCCTTTCTCTTTTGTCTTACCTGTTTTCAGCTGACAAATTTCTTCCATCATTTGCTGCTGTGAGTGCTACAGCGACTGCAACACTTCAATGGAGACTTTGGCATTGTCTGTGGGGATTCTTGGCTGTTGTTGGGATTCAGCCGCCATTCTGTTGGCACCTTTCGTCTGGTTAGGCTGCTATTGGTGAGGCATTGTTGGCCTGGACTCTGCTTGTAAGGGCACAGCGCTCATGTTTCACGTCGTCCTGGATTTTGGGGGCATTACTTGTGAGGGCTTTTATGTTTTGTCCCTGTCTGTTTCCCAACTCCCCAATGGAGTCGCCAATTTAATGTTGTGGGCATTTTCTACAATGTTGGGCTGGGCTGCCTCCTGCGGTATTGGGCCCAAGTGTTCTAAGTAAAGGAGTTGAGACCGGTCCAACTGCAACTCACTTTGGTCCAGCTTGTGCACAAACTATGCCCCCTTTTTGTCAGATTTTGATCACATACCCATGGCAGGCAGAGACGAACAGTAAAGAGATAAATGGGGGAATAATAATAATAATAATAATAATAATAATAATAATAATAGGCTTGTTTGGATCAAAGAGGGGAAAATCTGTCTGCCATGCCAAGTAATGCTGCGGAGTTGAAACCAAGAAGGGAAACCATTTCCTCAATGCGAATAATCTCCCCAGGAAAATAAATTAATTACTTTGAAGGAATGGGCCTAAATGGTTTATGTCCAATGAGAATCCTTTTTCTTTAGTAGAAAGCAGGGCTTTAGAGGGACAGAGAGGACAACCTATTAGTGCATGCCTGCCATTCTATACTCTCCATTCTCTATTCTTCCTAATTTTTCCTTTCTTTCTTTTCTCTTCCTTTTCTTTCTCCGTGTTTACTTATTTGTTGTGATTCTCTCCTAGAGGTTGTTATTACTGTGTTCGTGATTGTGATTATGATCCCTCTGTGTGCACGGTAAGGTTCCTTTATATAATGTCTATCGTGACCGAATTTTACTATTTTAGCCTTTAACAACCTTTGTTTGCTCTGGGTGTCTTTGCCGACCACTTACTGGTTTGCCAGTCACTTAGCCATCATCACTTACCTGTGCTGGTCGTGCCACCAGACAAAGAAGACTATTTTGTCTGTTTGCTCAACGTGGCACTCTTATCTGCTACGGTGCGGGTGCTTTCTCTCTCTTCCTACGCCTCATGGCATGCACCTAATGGTCCCAGCTCATCCTTGCTTCCTTTGGTTGGTATGTCATCCTAGTAGGACATTTCCCCCAAAAGAGCCTGAGCAGGAACCCTAGAATAGGTTTTCCCCTCTCCCCACTGCCAGACCATGCCCTCTACCTTTGAACCATGACCTTGCCACCTCCTGTATTGGCTGGGTATAGGCTGGTAATGTCTAGGCCTTGCGCGTGCTTCACTTCCATGTACATCCAAAATCTACCTGTTGCTCACGCGTTCGCCGTGGTCTGGAGGCTTGTCTGCACATTTTGCCACCCATCCTTGGCTTCTTATGGCGTGAGGCATTTTCTGGCTTCTCATTCTTTAAAGCTACTCCTTTTGAGGCTGGGCTTTTGCTTGGTCGTGGGCTTTTCCTCCTTCAGCCCACTCTCTTGCTCTTTTCTACAGTCTTTACGTTTCCTGCTATACCGTTCTGCTATTTCTGTTGTGGTGTTATTTGATCGAAGCCTACTGGGCCTCTTTAGGCTTGTTGCTTATTCTTCCTTCAATGACTCAATATAGTCATTTAGGCTTTTTGGTTACGTTGCTTGCGGGCTCCTGTGTCCCATTTTTCTTTTAGGCATCCTTAGCCCATTTACTTTCCTTCGGCCTTTTTGGCCCTTTTCCTAACTCTGTATTCTCATGGGCTTTTATTAACTCCTTTGGGCTTCCCTAGCCTAATTACCTTATCCCTTATCCTTGGAGCTCATGGACTTGCCATCAACCCCTTACTTTCTTTGCTTGCATTACTTCGGGCTTGCTGTGGACCATTCTCACTTTTCTACATCACATACTGCCCATGAGTTTGCCACTTCTCTCTCTCTGGGCTCCTTTAGGCCCATTTACTTCCTCAAGGCCCATTTTTTTATTTCATGGGCCTGCGATCCATTATTCCTACCGCTTAGGCTTAGTAGCTTTTCTATCCACTCACTAACTTTTTTCTGCTCATATTGCTGGACTTCTTCTTTTAATTGGGCTTCTCAAAATGGTCATGAACAATAGGTAGTTTAAAGTATGAGTTTAAAGGGAAATAAAGAGAAAATAAACTACCACAAATTTGTTTAAGTGACAATTAAGCCAAGTCTAGATTTGGGCCGTTTCGCTATTAAATAGGCTGTTTTTTTCTTTTTCTTTTTTAAGAAACAACTTCAATAATATATTAATAAATTTTTTTGAGAAACAACTTCAATAATATATTAATCAAGGAGCTAGTAAATCAGCATTAACAAAATTAACAATGTCCAAAGGAATACACTTCATCCAAATAAGAAGCAGAGAAGACAACCTAGCTCTCCTAGCTAAAGCATCGGTAACCGCATTACCTTGTCGCAGGGTATGCGAAAAAGAAACTTTTTTTTAAGGAATTAACAATAGACAAAATTTCATTAAGTAAAAGGCCCAAACCCGAGTTAAGCAAGACATCATTTCTCAAGGCATTTATGACAATTTCCGAATCACCTTCCAAAATAAAATTATCCAACCCCACTTTGTTGATTAAATAGGCTACTTGATACTTCACAATTCTGTCAATTTCTAATGGCCATATCTCACGTATTTAAAATTCAAATTATGTCAAATTTGCATCTATTTCAAGGCCCCGTGTGTCTACTTTCCAATTAAATAATTTTCACACCAAAATTTATTATAGTGTAAAGATATGCCAAAAGATCATAAACTTATTGTTAAAGGCCGATTTTTCACCGTTTGTCAAGCCCATAGTCTTGTTGTGAAATTTGGGCTCTTAAAGGCCATAATAGAGTTATGGGTGTGCTGGAATTGGTTCAACTGCGGAAGATGGATCTGTTATTTAGAACCAACTTAAGCGCAAATAGCAATCCAAGGAACCAAGAAAAAAAAAAGACAAAATATGTATGTGAAGGAACTAAGAAAGTTAGAGAGAAAACAAATAGTTCAATGGATTTTATTGTTTATGTGTGAAACTCAAAATACTGGTTCCTTGAACCATAGGGTCTTTAAATCCGTGGAACCCGAGAATTATGGTTCCATGAACCATAGGGCCTTTAATCTAGGGAACCCAAAATACTAGTTTCTTGGGCAGTGGGGTCTTTCTCCACGCTTGCTATACAATGGGCTTTGTCCTTTTCCTTCACCACTGTAGGTTCTACACAACAACAACAATATAATTCAAATATTCTCAAATAATTGTTAGTTTCTCAAGTTAAAATATACATTTTCAAACATATACATATATATACATAGACTTCATAAAATGGGGTTAGCCACGAGGTCTCTGGTCCCAATTCTCACAGACTTTATACTTTTGCACAAGACTTGTGAGATTTGGAACTCAAATCCAAGTAGCTTTACTTGGACATCTCCTTCCAAGAGATTTAGATGAGGAGGATTTTGTGGGAGAGAGGAATTTCCTATTGGTGCATGCCAAATACTCTATAAGATACTTTTCTTTTCTCTTCTTCTTTTACTTTCTATTTCTCTCTCTACTTTCTTTTACTTTTCTAGTTTTTGGCTTTTGGGTTTGTTCTTCCCATGGTTGTATTGTTGTTTTCTCATCTCCTCCTCTGTTGGTTCCCCCTCCTTAAGTGAATTAGGCCTGCCCCTTTTTATAGTTGGGTTTGGATGGGTGTTTTCCCCTTTTGCCCTTTTATTTTGGTTTCTTGGATTTCACTCTACTAACCCAGCCCCCTGACACATCCCATCTCAGCCAACCTTCTTTCTCTATTTTGGGTTTTCCAACCATAAAAGGTTTATTTGGCTCTACTATAAATAGACCAAAGGTCATTGGACAGGCTCTTGGTTTCAACAGAGGTTCCCTATCCTTTTCTACTAACATGTACCTTGAGATACCCACCATTTTTAGCCTTTTTAGTATGGACACTTTCCCTAGCAAAAGCATCCTTTAAAGAGCTACAATGGATTACCACAAATAGAAATATCTCCCCCCCCCCCCTTCCACCAAACCAACACTCCCTAATTCTCCCCCAAAAAAAAAAAAAAAAAGTGGATCTCCATTATATGTCTAGGACAAAATGGTAGAACCCATTTACTTACTCTATTTTACATATTGGTTTCTTTAGGGGTTGCTTTAAGAGTGTTTTATCTCCTCTTCTTTGTTTTTTTTATTCTTTTTACATTAAGATCATGTTCCTCGAGTGAAGATGCCTTCAACCTGCTGGGTAATTCATGGTTTTTTGCCATGAATTTGAATATTCATGTTGGCCTTCCCATGTATCAACCAAGGTTCTCTTCTCAAGGCCTGAAAAGTGACACTTCAAGATTTTTTTGGCTTGATAATGACTTCACATGCTGAGCCACTTTTTCTAAAAGAATGGCATAGATGTTTTATCTCTTTTTCGACTTGACAGTGACTCCACATACTAATTTCTAAAAAGTGGCTTTGAATTCTGAAGTCTCAAAGCATCTTTTTCTTCTTTTGTAATTTCTTTCCAGTTATGGTTCCTCGAAACGTCAAACATCCCTCTTATTACTTTTCTACCAAGGAAACTTGGTTCTTACTTTTCTACCAAGGAAACTTGGTCCTTTGTGGCTTTATTTTTTTCATGGTGAGCCCATTGGGCTTGGCCCTCCCTTTTTGCTAGGCTTTTTGGGGATCCCTTTCAAGGACTCTTTCGATGCCTTTTCTTGGTTCATTTGCACTTTATTCAGTGTCATTTTCTCTTTTTCTTTATTGATGGGCTGTAAACCCATTCTTCATGGTTCTTCAAACTATTTTCACAAGAATTTCTTTATAGAACCATGGCTCCTTTGTATTCACATAAGACCCATGATTTGATTCCTCGAGCTGGACTTCTTGTAATTTTTTGGGTATCAGCACTCATTTTGAGCAACTTCCGAGCCTAACTTTACCCTTAAACAATTTTATTGAAACAACCCAAATAGAACTATACTTAGAGACTTTAATTTGCTTAACACATCTATGAACCCTTTGATGACTTGCTAGCAGTAGCCACACTAGGCCTTGAGAATCGGGGGTAACTGCTATAGTATTTGGAGGACCCAAATTCAGGCCTGGAAGAGAAATTGACGTCAATTCCTTTGGCAACAGCAACATTGCAGAGCACAATGCATTTTAAGGGGCCATACATAGGGAGACGGATCTGCATGAGCTGTTGGACATATCTTCGGGCTATATTTTTGAAGGATACGGATATGATAAACCTATTAGGTGATTTGGAATTCATTTCCTCGTTAACATCAATGTTTCTATCTTTTGTCTGATTGAAGAACTCAAATATGATTTCAACAAAATTATGCCTCATCCAGCATTGGAGAAAAATTTTAATTTTTCAACATGAAGACGCTACTTCAATGTGGATTAGTGGATTAATGTTAACTCATACTAGCGTACTTAAAAAAGGATTTCGCATGTACTAGCCATTTAAGTAAAACAATTTCAATTAACAAGGACCAAGGTTGCCCTTCAGACTCTCAAGAGTACTACCAACAATTACAATGTTCTTTTTTTTCTTTCTTTTTTTTTGATCATTTGATATAGGTGACAGTGCAACTAAACTGTAAGGCTCTTGACAAATACAAGAATGTTCTTTACAAGCTCATAATATGACCAAATCAGAATACATCACAAAATAATAATTTACATAGCACCATAGGGAACAATAACTTTTTTATATTTTAGAACCAATAACAAGATGTAGATGTAGCAAGAGCAAACAAGAAGAATAACCAATTTTTCTGGACCATGCAGACGTCTACTCTCATAATAATAATGTTGTGGTTGTCCTTTAAATACGAGGACCAGTCAAACCAACCAAGGATATGCCCGCATTCATTATCAAATAATTGTAAGGAGAAAGCAACTTTATTTGGAAAGAACTTTGCACTTAGAGATACAGAAAGAAAATGGCCATACATTTTACTTAGAAGAGTTATTCAAGCAAGCAAAGTGAATTTTCATCTAGACTGACCTTTCAACACTAGGGAAAAACATGAAACCATGTACCTTGAAACATTCTTGCCATTGATGAGAAGTACAAGGAGAAAAGGGGGGGAAAATTTGTTCTCCAAAAAATCATCACAACATAAAACTGCTTTTTTCAAACATGTTTTGCCTCTTCTCTGGCCCACATCACCTAAAGCTTCTTGCACTTCAGCAGTAAAGATATTGAAAAGAAAAGAATATACCATTGGCCATTCCAGTCGGCTACAAAAATTATGAAAACATCCGCAAGAAGTTGTTTGCATATGCCATTGGCTTGACATCAGGGTGTGGCTGCAAATTGATTAATAATGGGGAGGGGGAAAAAAACTAATATAAGATTACCATTTAAAAACATCGAAAAAAAAAGCCTCCGCACATACAAACACACACACATGGAGGGGCATATTATAACAAAAGATAAAAGAAAAATATAAAAGTAAACAGCAGTTATTTGAAACAGTAGCTACTGACCACTGCTGAGAATGTAACAATGTTCGGCTTCAAATCAGGTGCTTCAAAACGAATAAAGGCACCCTTGTTACCCATCTGCAAAACACAAATTACAGACCAACGTTATACATCAGCTTTGGCACTATATCCAGATATTCTGAAGACACATAGGCATTACTTCATTATTTTATAACCAATCACAGAATTTTAAAATAAATAACACAAGCAATCATAAGTATCAGATTCTTCAATTTCCAAAAGAATATGCTACTCGCTTACATTACACATAAAAGTGAACTACATAAAACAATCGATCACAGTAAAAAAGGATCAGCCATGAATAATGTACCTGATCACAGTAATTTGGAGCAGAAAATACAGTTATAAGTTTACCATCATGCTCGATCTCATAACCCTCATCCTTTACTTCATGAGATCTCACAACCAAATCTGTCAATCAAGTAAAGTGTGAATTCACTGACTTGAGAACATTAGAAGAGGAGGAAAAAAAATATCACTTGAGACCAACTTACCTAAATTATTTTCCTGCAGAAACCTTTTCGTCACATCTCCACCAAAAGAAAGACCAACACCTCGCTTGCTAGGACCTCTTCCAGGGTTGGGTTGTGGATCACTCCATAGCAATTCGCACATTAAACCTGATGAAATCCAGATAAGTACTATAAGCCCCATCCATCCAAATTAATAAGGCGGCTTACAATCACATATCTCAAAAGCTCTAACTTCACCTTGTTAAAAGCAATGTAAGAAGTCATTTGAAGAGAACAAGGGAGGACGGAGGGCTGAAGCCCAATTTACCTTCCTCAGGCGGTTCACAAAACCGGTCAATTGCTCTTATGTCAGAAAGTTTCACCCCATCAACACTAAAGAGACCTCCATGAACTACAAATACCTTCTCATTTATCACATGTGCCAATGGCAAACAACAGAACACTTCTGCAAATAGTTCCACAAATGTATCGCTCAACTTGGACTTGACCTCACCCTCAAAACCATATATCTTGTTCATGCTCTTGCTCTCGTGATTTCCTCTTGCGAGATATATGGCTGACAATATAAAATGAAAAGGTTGAAAGATTATCAAAATGAATTGAAGGTTGCTAACGCTATATTTAATGAAGAAATGAAGCAGCAGTACTGACATAGGACAAGCCAAAACAATTCAACAATAAAATTAACGAACATGAAAAATAAAGATAAAACTTAGGAGTTAACACCAAGGCTTGCTTGGAGTCAGTACCAACCCTAATTATAATTGTCATTGAAACCATAATGACTTATTACTAAAAACAACTTTGCTTCTAGAAATTAAAATACTAATAACTTAATAAACTACTAGGATCCAAAATAAAACTAGAATTGGCCAATAAAAATGCAATTGTATTGCAAAATAAAATAAAACTAAATTAACATAATTTTTGCTTTGAGCCTCCCGCATCAAGTACATTCTAGAAACAGATGTGGAAAGAGATGTATTAGTTCAGATCCAAAACCATATAAAATTTATGCTGTTTGTTTCAGTGGGAATTTTTTTTTTTTTTTTTTTTTAAGACTTTGTTTTCTATAATACATTTTTCTAGAAAATTGAAAATTGACCTGTTTGCCTGTTGTTGGTCACAAACTTGAAAATAAGCTAGAAATTCATTTCTGTTGTTTGGGTTGCATGGAAAACCATTAAAATTTCTTATAATTCAAAATAATTATATGAACAAAAACTTTTTCACAAATAGATCCCAAATAGAAATATACTTCTTAGTTTTTGGGTCATTTGGGGACTTGGGGAAATATACCCCAAATTCAGAATCTATGCAAAATAAATAAATAAGAGAAAGTAACTGGTTTGAACAAAATAGATCAATTGGAATTGGATAAAAATCACCAGTTGGTTTGTGAAGAGAAAGGAAACGACAAGAGAGATTATTAGGAAAGTTTTTTGTGGCAGTTAGTGATCTGTTAAGCAATCAATGTTCCAGAAAACGTTTTCTGCTCTATTGGTCTTGTTTTCTATTGATCACAAAACATTTTCTGTTGATTTGCAAACTAATTAGGATCAGTGAAATATATTCTTTTTTCACCATTCCACCCTATTCAAAATCATACTCTCTCTATCACCTCTTGAATTGGTATGCCATTTTTTACTATTTCTACTAATTTTATTTTAGTTCTTCCTATACCTTTTCTGTTCCTCAACTTGAAATCAATTCACACTTCCCCATTGGTGCATTAATCGCTCTCATTTGCACATGATCAAACCATATCAAGTGACTCTCCCTCATCTTTTCATCAATAGGGGGCCAACTTTATCTCTAAATGAATTTCTTCATTTTGAATTCTATGTTTCCTTGTGTTTTTACTTATCTATTTTAACATTCTCATTTTAGCTTCACCTATTTTATTAACATGTTGCTTGTTAATAGCCTAACATTTAGCACCATAGCTCTTTTCTCCTTAACTTAATAGGTATACTACGATCACATAATACTCCTAATAACTTCTCCACTTCATTCACACTGCATTTATCACATCCTTTTCAATCTCTTTATCCTTATGATTTATTGATCCAAGATATCAAACTCACTTACTTTTTGGTATATCTTAACTATCAAATCTTACAACCCCATCATTTTCGTTCGTATTTTTACTAAACTTACACTCCATGTTCTATAATTTAGTCCTACTTAGCCAAAAGCCCTAAAGATTCACAGCATCTTTCTCCAAATGTCTAACTTGACCAAAACTTAACGTCTCATTTCATCCACTTTTTTATAGGTTCCCAAAAAAAAAAAAAAAAATGAACTCATCCATAACCAGGACAAAGAGATAATGTTGATCCTTGATGAAAACATAGGAAACCCACTACTTGTGATGCCTCCACTTGCTCTCACACTACTTACAGTCATATGTATCCTTAAGATACCTTTGAGGAACTCATTTCTTTTCTAAGACCTACCACATAACCTCTTACGTACCCCACCCATACACTTTTTCTATGTCAATAAAATATATGTGGATTTTTATAGTTTCTCTATATATTTCCATTAGATGTCTAAGTATAGAAATAGCTTACATGAAAAATCACTCAAGCATAAAAAATATATATAAATTGGTTTTCTGACATTGTAGCTTTGTATCCTAACTTATGTTCAATCACTCTTGCCTAAAGTTTCATGTCTCCAAAATTGTTTTTTGTGTCGCAACTTATTTTCCGTTGTACCAAACACCAGAAAATGCACCCAAAATAATAATAATAATAATTCCACTGAAACAAACGGAACATAATTAGAATAGCAAGAGCAAGAAAAATTATCTTTAAAGGAAACAATTAAAAATTAGGACACAAACATGTAAAAAGTAGATTTCCTGCATGACTTAAACAGCAGTGGGCAAGATAGATATGATTCTACAAAAATTGCTTACATAAGTAAAATGACCACACCAGAAGTGCAAAAATATACCAAGAACAAATAAAATTCACCTGCTGGCGACATGCACTTAAATGCAAACAAAGTGAGTATAACCTCCAGCGAAAACGATCCCCTATCCACAAAGTCACCGTTGAATAGATATGGATTCTCATCTGAAGGAAGCCCATTAAGCTCAAAAATATTTAAGAGATCGTAGAACTGCAGGCATTATAAGATATAAATCAATAAATTAGTGCCATAGAACCAACCCCCCTTCCCAACCCCCCCCCCCCCCCTTTTTCCCCAACCAAAAAAAAACAACATAAGGATTGAACAACATGACAGATTTTTACAAAATGACAATACCAAAATCAGACATGTCATTATGATGTAACAACTACATAGGGGGGAAAAAGCCTATATCTCATGCAATAAATAGCACCACTACGGTCTAGATGAAGTAGAGAGATATTAAACATCAACTTTATATTTGGAAATCTTTACAAAGAGAGAAGAAATGTAACTGGGAATATAGAGATATCCAAGAAATAGAGAGCAGTCATCATGGAGCGGAGGACACCATAGGTTTGAACAACATGACAGATTTTTACAAAATGACAATACCAAAATCAGACATGTCATTATGATGTAACAACTACATAGGGGGGAAAAAGCCTATATCTCATGCAATAAATAGCACCACTACGGTCTAGATGAAGTAGAGAGATATTAAACATCAACTTTATATTTGGAAATCTTTACAAAGAGAGAAGAAATGTAACTGGGAATATAGAGATATCCAAGAAATAGAGAGCAGTCATCATGGAGCAGAGGACACCATAGGTTTGAAATTCTCTTTCCTATCAAAAAAAAGGATGTACCAGTTGAGCTATAGCTCATTGGTTCCCCGAAGGACTAGATTTATCAGGGATAATATCATAATTCTTAATTAAATCAGTCAATAGGTACCACAACCAGGTTTGATTCAATAAAACCTCCAGAACCAAAAAAGTTGAATATGATATGGCAGCAAACACAACTACTTCAGCTTTAAAAAGATTGAGCATCACATTGTTGGCAATGTAGTGACGGTTCAGGAGGTCCTGTTTGGCTTTGCTAGTTAATTTTGCTCTGAAGCATAAATAGCAACCAGTACCCATCTTATGGTTTCATGACCATCTGAACCTACCCATTTATACACAGCTGTTGTATTACCTAGCAGTGCACTCTTATTCTCTATCATCTAAAATATACCCGATACCATTTCGATTTCTTCTAAAGAATAGCATATTCAAAATTAACTCAAAACCAAGCACATTTAAATTAGAAGTTAACTCAACACCAAGCACCCATTCAAGTATTTTAAAGATACAAAGGTAATGTAATTACCTGACCATGAACATCACCACAAACAGTGAAATGATTACCATCAGGAACATTTATATCAACAAGAGAAGGCAAGGCTCGCAACATATCTCTCATTTGCAAGACAATCTGGAATGCGTATCTACATTGTCAACACCAAGATTTCAAAATCAAGAGATCAGAGTAATAATTTTTTAACCAAATTTACAACACTGACAATTACACTTGATAGACATACCGTTTATGTATGCACTTTTGATTCTTGAAATCATCCATCATTTTCTTCACAAAATCCAAGGTAACTACATCTCCATCTATTCTTGCGCCAGAATACTGTGATTCCACATCTAGATTAGAAATCAAAAGGAAATTTCATTAGGCCTGAGAGATAAACACAACTATGATCTAGATAATAAACTCTTCAAAAATCAGTCTTTATTATCAATCAGGAACAATCCATAGTAATTCACTATCAATTACAAGTTTAAGATCTACTGTCAACTCTAACACAAAAAGCCTAATTTCAATCCCAACAGCTTGGATCAGCTACACAAATCCTTTTAAGTAAAACCATTTAAGTCTAATTCTAATAAAATTACCGTCAACGATGACTTTTTTTTATTAGTTTTGGCCCCAATGGTAGTGGGAAGGGGAGATTCAAACTAATGATGTCCATTTCACGAGAGGTGCTCACAAGCCAATTGAGCTACCCCTTGGGGTTGTCAACCATGTCTCATTAGACACAACATAAATTACAATACCCTGTAAATAGCCTATTGCAAAATACGCAATGAAACTAAGGCTCCACTAATCCTCTTACTCTAGGGGAAGTATCATGCCACTAGAAAAGACAAAACCCCATTTGGTGCCTAAAGTCATGCACATATAAGGGAGGCATTAAATGTAATATCTCAAGGCAATATTTTCCCCTTTTTTCACCAATTTTTTTTTACAAGTCTCCTTAACTGCATGATACTTGATAAAATATTCTCAAGGAAATACCCTATAAAAATTGGATGAATCTATCAATTGCAAAAAATAAAAAAATCTAGGTGCTAGAAGTAGATTTTTTCTGAATTCAAATCATGAGAATGACTGATGATTATTCTTTAATATTTTATTGACCATGAGCTCAGACCTAGGTCATGTACTTGACCCTTATGAAAGACACCACCACCGCGGCCACCGCACCAACGTGCCCCTAGGACCACCAGCACCACCACTAAAATTATTGCTATCACTATGGCTGCTGCTGTTCCCACTATCATCATCACAGCTGCCACAACTGCTACTGCCACTGCTGCTACAGCCACTTCGGTGGGCACTGATGATGAATTGGGGCCTGTTCCTATAATAATATATAAAATAGTAATAATTAATACTAATTGACCTTAGATTTTAACCTATAAATTATAAAAATGAATAGATTAATATTAATTAAGCAAGCCTAGCAATAAGGCCACTATTGTCTCTAAAGTGAATATAGGTGGGAGTCTAAATCCTCATATTTAGCCTAAGTTCAAGCTATTGAAAGTGCAAAACCCCTGCAGTATATTGCAGATATTTGTTGCCAGAAATACCCTTTTATAGTAATTATTTTCTATACAATCTCCATCTTTAAGGTTCATAATTGCTACAGCAACCCAACTTCTAGATTATACACATGTAACCCAAAACTTGCACCATATTTGTTTACTTTTTAAAATACAGCACTATGCCATATTTTTAGCTTCACTAAGTGGACTTTTACCAATTCTAATGCCTTCTGACTGCTCCAATAAATATTCATGTGTCGAATGTCACCCTTTCCTAAATTTTTCAAAAAAAAATTTTAAAACCATCAAATACTTGCATATGTTCATTTTTTACATCAACATAATAAAATTTTACCTATGACAGAGTGGCTAAATAATTCAAAAACTATTTTATCAGTCATTGAACTCAAAACAAACAATACTGGAAATGCTTCAGCATTTGTGTATAACAAATGCAAGTTTTAGACAATATTCACAATATCATATGCTTTGAAATAGGTTGCAACATAAAAGCTGTAATTTTGCAAATTTTACTTATGGCAGAATTGCCAAATAATTCAAAAATTACTTCATCAGTCATTGTTATTAAAGTACTCAAACCAAACTATTCTGGAAATGCATCACCATTTGCGTATAACAAATACAAGTTTTAGACAATATTCACAATAACATATGCTTTAAAATAGGTTGCAGTATAAAAGCTGTAATTTTGCAACAGTGGACCTAGCTACAAAATAAAATTTGATGCCAGGAATCAAAACTAGATTTAAAATTTCTGAATAAATTTTGAAATAAAATAAAACAGGAAAGATGGGGAAAAAGGGAGGTGTTGAAATCCAATGCCAGCATACATTCTTTAGGAGCTGACGCCTAAATAGGCAAGAAGCCAAGCCTACAGTTTTCATATTGCAACCAAAGAGAATAAGACAGATGAGGCTCCTATGATCATATTTCATTTACTCCTCTAACAGAATGTATTTAAATTTACACATTCATCCGGCAACAATAGGCATAAATACATATCAAGATTCAAAGCAATATAGCAGATTGTTCTGAACTAGGAAACGATTAGAACCCATTGACCATGATTCATATGCAGTAGTAGATAAACTGAAAATACTACTAAAAAAATACCTATGGAACGATAATCTATAGAATCGGCTATTGAACGCCTTTCAGACTCAGGTACAGAAATTGCTTCCTCAAATTTAAGTTTCATCACTGCTTTCTCACATTCCTTCAATTTCCTGGCAGCATCAGGATCATTCGGAGATAATTTCTTGACCTAATTTTAATGAATGAATGAAAGATGTGAGATATATATTTGTACATCATATAATATTTGTTAAAGAAAGAATGTTCTTGGATAGCTTGCATTTATTTTCCCCCAAAAAAGAAGACGATAGAACTGCATTATGAGTAAATAAAAATGGAAATGAGAAAGAAAAATGTGTTATACACTAATTTTTGTGTAACTTCAGAAATGCATGTGCCCATTGATTTAATGAATTAAAAGAAAACAAATCAGATGACAAAATAACAATGGATTGCACCCCAAAGGGTAGCGCAATCAGCTAGGGACCACACTTCAAGAACAGAGGTCACTAGTTCCCCCCCCCCCCCCCCACAAAAAACGGGTGTCAACTTACTGATCTTTGAAAAAAACAAAAATCTACATAACAGGAAACACATGATATAATAACAACCATATGTGCAAATACAGAAAAATTTTCTCATTCTTTATATTTTTTATGATACACTAACACAGAAAGATGGTTCCTAAATAAAATTATAATGTCTAAATTGGAAACACCAAGAGGTACCAACTAGTTGAACTACAAGGCTCTTGGCATGGTTCCTAATAAAATAAATACATAAATAATATACACAGCATTACCTAAGATCTATATGTATATTTATTATAGGCCACAAAACACCACTAAGCTGCAATAAGATTTCACAAAATGAAGGGTAAGTATTCAGTTAAAACTCAATTAATGCTCTCCTTTAATATAGAACTTTTTAAGTCAAGGATGTATGTTTTGGACGTCGGGGCAGATGACCAAAAAAAAAGGTGTCTGGCATTTCATCCTGCAATGTTACATTTATTAGTGTGTTTATGCTCACTAGAGTGCAAACCTCCTACCTCTCAAAGCAGTTTTTTCTACCAAAGCCTTTTTTTTTTTTTTTTTTTTGATAGGTGATCAAATATTTATTTCATAAAAAGGGCATCATGTTCACGATGGTGAACACTCAGAACTTAAAATGAATACAAGTACCTTAGGAAGAGATACGAATAGAAAGAAGAAATTCAGAAATGGGAATACATTGTGTAAAACCCCAAATTTTACCACACTGAAATAAGGTCCCAACTATTATAGGCTTCAAAAGATCTATTGATCTCACAATATCTTCAAAAGTACGATTATTACACTCCCACCAAATTAACCACATCAAACAAGCTGGAACCATATTCCAAATATTAGAGGAATGCTTCCCCGACCAATTCCACCAGCCAAAAAGAAGGGAGGCTACTATCTTCCGCATCACTCATTGGATTCCAAATATCAAAAAAAACTTCACTCCACAAGGCATAAGCAAACTTACAATGGAGAAAAAGATGATCCACAGTTTCCTCATCACGCCAGCACATGCAACACCAATTAACCAGTGGTAAACGCCTAAGAACCAGATTATCAATGGTAAGAATACTACCCCTAGCTGCTGTTCATAAAAAGAAAGGCACCCTTTTAGGTACCTTTGTACTCCAAATACATTTCCAAGGAAAAGAGATAGAAGAAGAGCCATCTGGATCAGCTAGCAAGTTATAATAAGAGCGAACATCAAAGACATCAGACTGATTCAACTTCCAAGTCAATGTATCATCTCCCTCCCCACTTGGCATATTAGAATAAAGATGCTTAAGTAGAGAGCATTCTCTCTCTACCTCCCTTTCATGAAAAGCTCGATGGAACTGTAAATTCCAGCTTCTATTACCCCCTTCCAAACTTGCTGGGGGATTGTCAAGCCTGATCTTATGGCTGTATTTCACCACTTCTTTGCTAAAGGTCAGTTTGAGAAAAGCTTGAACGCTACTTTTATTACTCTCATCCCGAAAAAGCATGCAGCTAGTGAGATTAAGGATTTCCGGCCCATCAGTCTTGTTGGGGGGGGGTCTATAAAATTATTGCTAAAGTCTTGGCTAACCATCTTCGCATGGTTATGGGGGATATAATCTCTATTTCTCAAAATGCTTTTGTGAGGAATAGGCAGATCCTTGACTCTGTTCTTATTGCTAATGAATGTCTTGACAGTAGATTAAAGTCTGGGATGCCAGGGTTGATTTGTAAACTGGATGTTGAGAAGGCTTTTGACCATGTAAATTGGATATTTCTTTTGCAAATGTTAGAAAGAAGTGGGTTCTCACCCAAGTGTAGACAATGGATTTTCTTTTGCCTATCTACTGTCCGCTTCTCTATCTTGATTAATGGATCTCCTTGTGGGTTTTTTGGTAGCTCCAGAGGTTTGAGGCAAGGTGACCCGTTGTCTCCTTTGTTGTTTGTGTTGGTGATGGAAGCTCTGGGAAGAATGTTGGATAAAGCAGTTCATGAAGGCCGCTTGTCAAGATTTAGTGTGGGTAACTCGGTGGGAAGATCCTTGTTAGTATCTCATCTCCTTTTTGCGGATGACACTCTCTTTTTTTGTGATGCTGATCTTGACCAGATTTTGATTCTCCGTATGATTCTTATTTGGTTTGAGGCGGTGTCGGGGCTAAAGATTAATCTGGGCAAGTCTGAATTGGTTCCGGTTGGAGTTGTCCATAATATTGATTTATTGCTAAATGTCCTTGGCTGCAAGCAGGGCTCTTTGCCTTTGAAATATCTAGGTCTTCCTTTGGGTGCTAATTTCAAGGATAAGTCTATATGGAATCCGATTTTGGAGAATATGGAGAGGAAATTGGAGGGTTGGAAGCGCTTGTATTTATCGAAGGGAGGTAGAGTCACTCTTATCAAAAGCACCCTTTCTAATTTACCCACTTACTTTCTATCTCTATTCCCTATTCCTGCTAGTGTGGCTAATCGGATTGAGAAGCTCCAGCCGAATTTCTTATGGGGCGGGTTTGGTGATGAACCTAAAATTCATTTGGTTAAATGGGCTTCTGTTTGCACTCCTATCTCTTCGGGTGGATTAGGGATTAGGAAGATAAGACTTTTCAATATAGCTCTTCTTGGGAAGTGGTTATGGAGATTTGGGATTGAGAATGATGCCCTTTGGAGGAAAGTGATAGAATTGAAATATGGATGTTTGTGGGGGGGATGGTGCTCTAGATCTATTAATGGTCCTTACGGTGTCGCTTTATGGAAGAGTATCAGTCAGGGTTGGCCTTCTTTCTCTCGCCATATTCTTTATGATATTGGTGATGGGTCCAGGGTGAAGTTTTAGCAAGACCATTGGTGTGGTGAGGCTCCCCTTGTGGTTAGATTCCCTGGCCTGTTCAGATTTTGCAGGAATAAGGAGGCTAGTGTGGCTGAGCTTATGAAATCCCCCAATGGATTCCTTTTTTGGGATGTGAGTTTCTTTAGGGGTGTGCATGCTCAGGAACTTAAGGCTCTCTCAAGCTTCATGGAAACTATTTACGGTTCTTCTATAAGGGGGTTTGGCGAGGACAAGATGTGTTGGATTCCTAGCAAAGATAAGGGGTTCTTGGTGAAAGACTATTATCAAATCTTAGCCGGTCCTAATATCCTTGGTTTTCCTTGGAAAAGTATTTGGAAGCAGAAGATTCCCTCTAGAGTAGCTTTCTTTGTTTGGTCCGCTGCCTTAGGGAAATGCTTGATGATTGATAATTTGCGTAAAAGGAAGGTGTGGATTTTGGATTGGTGCTACATGTGCAAGAGTAATGGTGAATCGGTTGACCATCTCTTCCTTCACTGTCCCATTGCTAGGGATCTCTGGTCTATGGTTTTGGGTTTATTTGGTTTATCTTGGGTTATGCCTCATTCTGTTTTGGGGCTGTTAGGGTGTTGGCAAGGCAGCTTTGGTCATCATCGGAATGGTTTTATTTGGTCCATTGTCCCTCATGGATTAATGTGGTGTCTTTGGAGGGAAAGAAATAGTCGTTGCTTTGAAGATATTGAGAGATCTATTCCGGACCTTAAGCTTTTCTTTTTTAGAACTTTGCAGGATTGGTTGTTTGCCTTGCAAAACAAATCTTTCCCTTCTTTTTTTGATTTCCTAGATTCTTGCAATTTTCGTATTTGACTTGTTGTCCCTTTGTTCACTCCCAGTGTACTAGGGTGTTTCCCTTTTGATTTCTATATATCACATATTACTTATCAAAAAAAAAAAAATAATGGCCTTCCCCCACAGCATACTCCACATGTCTAAAGATACTCTCAGCTCCTGCTCTAATATTCTTCCACATTCCACAGCGATGGGTCCCTCGAACATCCCTAATACACCAACCCCCACTATCCACTCCATATTTGGTTGCTATAACCTGACACCATAACCTATGAACTTCTTTCCCAAAGCGCCATAACCACTTACCAAGCAAGGCTTGATTAAACAACCCCACCCTCCTTATCCCCACGCAACTAATGAATATTTAAAGACCTCATTAGAAGTCCCCCAAAGGAAATTCCTTTGTATCTTCTCCAATCTGACTACTATAGCTTGAGGAATAGTGAACAGTGATAAAAAATATATAGGAAGACTAGAAAGAGTACTCTTTAACAAAGTAAGCCCGCCCTTAGACAAATATGTTGTTTCCACCCAGAAAGTCTCCTTTCCATTTTTTCTAAAATTGAATTCCATATCGAGGTATCCTTGTAATGTGCCCCAAGAGGCATACCCAATTAATTCATAGGTAGATTTCCTACCCTACAACATAACACACAAGCTAGAGCATGTAAGTTACCTACCTCACCTACTCGCACAATCTCACTCTTACCAACATTGACGTTCAAACTTGTGATAACTTCAAAGAAAATCAACACCATTCTTACATATAATAATTGTTCCTAGATTGGAAATTTGCTTTTAATGTGTCAATA
Source organism: Quercus parvula (assembly GCA_030820535.1). NCBI lineage: Eukaryota > Viridiplantae > Streptophyta > Magnoliopsida > Fagales > Fagaceae > Quercus > Quercus parvula. The sequence goes on from JAUAME010000004.1 coordinate 44,738,304, forward strand.
CTTTCTCTCTCTTTTTTTTCTTTTTTTTGCAGGGAAGGGAAGAGAGGAGATGAGTGAGAATATTGCATTTTATGCAATAAAAAAAAAAATTAAATGACGAGCTTTTTTTCTTATGTATAGCTCCCCCCCCCCCCCCCCCCCCCAAAAAAAAAGAATTACATGAATTATGAAGAGTGCAAGACCACTCAAAAAAATATCTAACAATCAATGATTTCACCTTCTTAACTGTGCATCCGTTTAAAGTTTTGTTGTTCCTCTCCTCCATATTGCCCACATTGAGCATAAAGGAACCATCTTCCAAACAAAAGAACTACGATGTTTGCCCAATAAGCATCTCCACCCAAAAGAAAATCTACAACCGTCCCAAGCATCACCCAATGTACCCTAGACATAGTAAGATGCAAGGACCACATAAAATTTAAATTCATCTGTTATTCCTCCGCATAGAAAATCCCACTACAGCTTCTCCAATCTATTTCCACATATATTGGAATAGTAAACGGTGATAGAAAATAAGTTGGTATTAGACAACGTACTTTTTAGAAGGGTCAACCTCCCACCCTTGGACAAGTATATTTTCTTCCATCCCACCAACTTATTTTCTATTATTCCAGCATTGGATTCCAAATCATTCTTTCATTGAATGACAAGCGATACCATGGGAATTGCTAACAACTCTATGACATAGAATATTTCAAAATGAAGATAGAATGCTTCATCTCCTCCACTACACTTTGACATTAACCAGACAAGCTAGCACCACTAGCTTTTTTCACCATCCTTAATTGCCTACTTTTTCCTGCTCCTTACTCAAATTGGCTGCCATCAATTGGGTCATTTCTAGGGGAAAAATTTCCCTCCCTCCTCTTCCCCCTACTTTCAAAACAATTAGCAAGGACTTGTAGGAAATTGCTTCTTAGCAATCAGATGTAGAAATATCCTCGGAAATCACACTACCACTAATTTCTCCCACTAGATCCTAACAAAAACAATATAAGGATTAAGGAGGGCCTTAGCCGCCTCAAGGATTTAAGTGGGCTGTGCTATTGGGCTGAATGCAGATCAGCAACTTGGAGAAACATGCATTTCTGAAAAGAAACCTCCCTTTTCCTTTACCAAAATTTTTTCCTTCTTGGGAAAGAAAGGAGTGTCAAAATATTGATGCACACAAGCTTCAAAATTGATGAAAAATTATTAAATATTTGCACAAACACATAAACATATACTACATCCCATTATAAGTGTCTTCGTTGCAAAAGGCACTCTTAGCACTTTATTTTGTGCCTTTTAATGAAATTCTATAACTTATCAAAAAATAATTATAAGAAACAATAAATGCATTACAGCTTTGTCTGAGTATTGTTTAGCAAAATTTCCTGATGTTGATGTTGAAAAGTACCAAATGAAAACATTTCAACTATGAAATAAGGAGTTATACAGAAAAGAATATTTCAGGAAAAACACTTGTTGTTGGACAGAGGAAATTTTTAATACGAATAAACAATGACAAGGAATTGCTAGGTCAACCTGTACTTATATAGATTTAACACAAATAACCACAGTAACTCAATTCTTCAATGATTCGAGCAATAATAGAGGGGATGGAGTGATTTGTAAATTGTTGTTATACATAGCTCAAAGAACTCAGAGTGGAAATATATGATATTGATACAAACCATGTTTAGACTGATAGAATAGTGTTGCATTGAGTAAGAAACCGCTTTGGTGACAAACAAAAGGATGCAAAAGGTGCTCAACTTCTTGTACAATATTCCAGATAGAAAGAAACTTAACTACTTTCAAAAAATGGAGCACAAATGTATCAAATTTAATTTAAAAAATCAATAATATGTGTCAGATTTAGAGGCAATAGAGTTGCATTAAATATTTTACAAGATAATCCAAAAATCTTTCAAATATTTATCAGGGGAAATATTGAAATGATTATCTCCATACTTGTCAACTAAAAAAAAAAAAAGGAGGAGAGGAAACGCATTGAAGCCAACCACTGCAAACAAAATACCTGCTGAAAATCCTTAAGTGCTTCTTTGAATTTCCCCATGGCAAGATAAGCCGTTCCTCGCCTGTAATAGCCCTGTTAAGAGCAGATAACCATTAAAAAAAATCATAAATTTAAATTGCACAGTTATTAGATATGATTTAGGATCACAAACATGCCTTTGAATATTTAGGATCAACTTCGACAGCCTTTGAAGCATCCTGTATGGCACTACCATATTCCTCCCGTTTAATGTGTGCAAATGCACGGTTGGCCCAGTATACAGCATTCTGACTGTTCAATTCAATTGCTTGCGTATACAAATCAATAGCTTGTGCATATTTGCGGGCTGAAAAGTGAAGTGATATGATAAGCCCAGAAAACAGCATGATACTGTCCTTGACAAACACAACTCTGATTAAAGAAAAATTATGCAAAAAAGAGTGTTCACCAGGGAAAGAAAATAGGTAACCTAAAATACCTTTCCCAAGAGTTATTGTATTCAGTTTACTTGCCGGAAATTCAGTAAACCATATTTAGGTAATGCTAAAGAGACTGCTCTTCAAATTTGAATCCAATGTGAAAATTTTAGATTTCATTGATATTATATTTTATTAAAACGAAGATATCCAGAGGATGGTGCAATGCTTTAATAGAAACACACCCACTTTTTTTTTGGGGGGGGGGGGGGGGGGGGGGGAGGGGAGGATAACACTCAACACATGCATATAAAGAATTTACCTAAGAAACAGATTGCAGAAACATTACCTTGGAATGCTTCATTTGCTAGGACTTTGATTTCTTCGGCACGCGAAATACTAGAATTTTCAGTTTCCATATTGGGCATAACCTTTTGTTTCTACAAGAAGTCAGATTGAATGTTAGTAGATAAAAAGATTCCTTGAACATCCTATTATCCTCTTTTTACAATGTTTTACTTTGACCTGCTCCATTAGAAAAATAAGAACCAGTAAATTAGCTAAGTATTTTGCATATCTCTATGTGCCAGGGAGTACTGGAGTGACAAATAACATTTTAGAAAAGATATAAAAAGTCCATCAAATTATCAATTACCAATTTAATATTATTAAAGCCCAACATGGTAGCCGCAATTAACCTTCCCTAATTAACTTGCCCGTATGAACTTGGACTAATAAAAATAGTACATACCATATATGTGAGCAACCAAACTTCCTCTTTTAAGTACATACACGAAAAAAATTTCAAAGAATAAGAAATTACTGTCTAAGGAAAGTTAGCATCATAAAGTTGACTCCTAAGAAAGCTAGCATTCTTCTGGGCACAAGTTAGAAAGTAACTTATATTCAGGAAACAAGTTTACCCCAAGCATTTGGTGTTGCAAAAATTTACTATGCAATCGTATAACAACCAACGTGAAGAACTTAATAACCCACACCTTTCTTTCCATTTTTTTATTGGCACGCACACACACACAAAAGGTCTCTATTTAATGTCGGATCTAATAAACGCAATTTAGCTCAATAACAGAACTGCAATGAACAAATGAAATCAAGCTACCGGGAATGCTAACTATGAAAAAAAGTATACCAAAACCTATGATAAATAACTGCATTAGACCAGACACAACATTATAAACGTGCCAAACACAAACCATAGCCCTTACACTAAAGCACTTTCCTCACAAGAAGTTCTGATTAAATAGTTCACAATACACTTGCATTTTACAACGTACTACGAGTGAAACTTAATGTAGGCTGAAATCCATAATTTACAAAAATCCAAAAAATCGTATAAATGCACATAAAACGGTCAAATCTTCATAATTTAAAGAAAACCAAAATTGGTGCCCAAATTTAATCTGCATGACACAATTCTCATACACTAACAAAACACTGATCAAAACTAATTAAAACTCAACATAAATTTTGCACTAATGCTCCAAGAATCAGCTACAAATACCCAAAAAAAAATTTAAAAAATTAAAGCTTGGATTTTTATTATTTGGGACCTTGGAAAATAAACACTTCCAAACAAATTAACCCTGATACAATAGCCCAAGTCAGCTTTTTACAGAAAAAATCCAAAACAACACAACTCCGTAAGATTCAAAATCTAATCTTTTTATCATTTCTCAATCTAAGAAACCAAAGGGCAGCTCCCCCTTATTTGATTCCCGAGAATTCGCAGGAAAACATAATGCAAGGAAATGAAAATTTCACTTTTTTTTTTCTTCCTTGGCTTTTTTCTTATAAACCAAACAGAGAATAACTGGAAGGAAAGAAAAAAAAAAAAAAGAGTAAGGAACAACAGTGAGAACCTGGTGAAGAGAGGAAGAAGCTATTGCATTAGCTGAGAATAGCCGATCTCGAAAGAGAGAGAGAGAGAGTTGGAGGGAAAAGCACAGAACTGAAAAACCCTAGTTTTTCCGAAGTATAATGTAAGTATAAAGTACTACCTTAGTACTACTAATTGATGTTGTTTGTGGCTTGGAGGGTCTTGAAGACTAGAATATTATTGGTAGTGTCTAGTCGCCTAGAATAGAATAGATAAGTGTGATACAAATTGGGGTTTTTCTTTTTTTCTTTTTCTTTTTTCCTTGATCTTCTAGCACAAAAGTAGGCAATTACAAATTCTCTCTCAATTTTTTAATTTTAATTTTTTAATATTGTTTGTCTTCCCTAGGGTGAAATAGATTTCACATGTTTTTTTTTTTAATAAAAAAAGAGTTTGCACATGTTGAATTCATTCAAAGATCTAGTATTTAAAGGATGGGAGTGATTGATGGTCTGAGAGCTATCCTTGGTCAAAGTGATTACTACTATAGAGAAACCAAGCTTAGTGGCAATGGAATTGTTACTGTTGTAGGGTTTAGTAATAGTTGTGAATTGTATCAACAAATATAAAAAATACATAAAATGAGGACTATGTGGATTGCCCTATTTTTGGAAATATTATTTTGGGAGTAAATAAACAATTAAATGCAGCACATGCCTTACGAGTTCACTTCATATAAGAGGTGTGTTACATGTAACAGTTGCATATAATATCACCTCTCTTTTGTATATTGTTTTTTCAACAAGCTAATATCATATAATTTCATGCCATCTATAGTGTGTTTTGATTATTTTCCCAATACAACATTTAAACAAAGAAAAAACAGTGGATTCCAGTTAACTCAACTGGTAAAAAAATCTATCATTAAGAACAAATGTCATAGGTTAAAAATCTCTCAAAAAAACAAAAAAGAGGAAAAAAATTTTAAAGTACAAACTAAATCTTTTAGTATTGAAGCAATTTTGCTCGTAATGTTTAAAAATTATTAATTTAAATCCATAACATTTATATTTGTTTTTAATGTCATCACTCTGTCCATTTCCATTAATGATGTACTTGACATTTTCATTAAATGTCAAGTTGACAATTAACCCACACTTACATAAGGGGAGACCCAACCACATCGTTTAGGGCTAGCTCAATACAAATTGAGGTCGAGGCAATGACTCTAAGACCTTGTTTGGGAGGAGGGAATGGAAAGGAATAAAAATAATCATTTTATAATATTCTTCTATTCCCTTGTTTGGGAGTTTTAAGGGAGAGAATGAAAAGCTTATTCCCTTATTTTGGAGTTTAAGTAGAAGGGAATAGAATGAGTAGGAGGGAATACCCATTCCTCTCTATTCCCTTAAAATCTCAAATTTTCATTTCCCCCAAAATTGGGAGGAATGGAAGGGAATGGAATTCGATTTTTTTTTTTTTTTTTTTACTAAAACTCCAAAAATACCTCTATATATTCAATTCTTTATTTTAAAATAGGGGTCTAATAGTAATATTTTCATAAAATGATTCAATTTCATTCCCTCCATATTGCTCCCAAACAAAATTACTTACATTCTATTCATTTTCATTTATTTCCATTCCTTTATTTTAAAACATCTAATCGAGGTTCCTTAATTTCATTCCATTATTTTCCATTCATTTTCCTTACTTAAATACATTTCATTCCATTCCATTCCTTTCCATTCTCTTATATTCATTTCATTTCATTCCATTTCATTCCCTTATGAACTCCCAAACAAAGCCTAAGTAGGGCATTTTTTATATTTAATTAATAATTAAAAAAAATATTCCTTCTCACTTCTTAGTGTGTTGTATGCCAAGCTTAGTTTGGCTTGGCTTTCAAACCCGGGTTCGTTAAAAGGATTCAAGTTTAGAATCCCTTTGTTGTTAGAAACTGTAAGAAGGCTATCATTTTTGTTCCCTCGTGAAAAATGTTATTTGTATCAGTAAAAGATAATCATGGCTAAGCTATGTATTAAAAATAACATAAAACTTATAGGAAAATGTTGGTGATATGTTTGGAAGATTAAAGATCTAGGGAGAGAGAATTTCCCACATGCAATCAAGAATCCAATAAACTTGTTATGACATTTACTGTATTTACCACAAGAACATTATGTTTTATGGAATAATAATTGAAGAGGGTAAAATGTGTGATAAGGCCTGGTAGGCCCAATGGGCCCATGTCCGCAAGCCCAAAGAAGGTAGAGCCCATTCTTCGCGTGGACCCCTGACAGGACGAAGGCCCGGACTTGCCCACCACGTTTCAAGAGGCTTGCTCAGCAAGCATGAGAGGCTTGCTCAGCAAGCCTGAGAGGCTTGCTCTGCAAGGATGGGAGTCTTGCTCAGCAAGCTTGAGGAGCTTGCTCTACAAGGAAAGGAGGCAGGTCCTCACCACTATAAAAAGGCCCCAACACCCCCACAAAAAGGTACGTGTAACTGACTCCTCTCTAGCACTCTAGAGTTGTAAAAAAGCGTTTTCTGACTTAATCATCGGAGGGTGTTCGGCCGGCTCCACACCGGTGCCCCTTGAAGGTGTTTCTGTGTTGTTATTTCTTTCAGGCAACGGCCATTCGAGTACAAGGACTGTGCATCTCACTGGTGAACATTTCGGCATCATCAGTTGGCGCCGTCTGTGGGAAACGACGATCGTGACAAGTTAAGCCATTGTCGCCTCCCGGACACAAGAGTTGCATGGTACTCACGCGCTCGATGGCCAACTCCAACGATGTGCAAGGCGATGAGCCGCCAAGGCCCAACGCATTAGAAAGACAGGTCCAGACCCTCGCGGCCGCAGTAGAGCGCCTCACGAAACAGAATCATGACCTGGAGGAACAGCTGCGACAGAAGAACGCGGGGCATAACGGTCAGGAGGAGAACCAAGGGGACAGCTCCGAAAGAAGAGGGACTGAGAAGCAAGGGGGCAGTAATGAGCCCAGTAAAACGGAGAGGCGCGATTCGAGCATGCCCTCCCTCACAAATGCAACGCCACCGCCCATCCTCGCGGAGATGCAGGCGATGAGAGAGCAGATGGAGGTCATGATGAACGCACTGAAGGGACGCGTCTCCAGCGACCTTGACGATTTAGTGAATAGGACGGACTCGCCGTTCACCGCATCGGTCAACTCCTGTCCCCTGCCACCGAAGTTCCGGATGCCACAAGTCGAAAGCTATGACGGGGTCAGGGACCCCTTAGATCATCTGGAAACCTTCAAGACCATGATGCACCTCCAGGGAGTCCCGGACGAGGTCATGTGTAGGGCCTTCCCTACAACACTGAGGGGCGCGGCTAGAGTCTGGTTTAGCAGGTTGACGCCAAACTCGATTAGTACTTTCAAGGAGCTGAGTGCACTTTTCACCTCGCACTTCATCGGGGGGCACAGGTACAAGAGGTCGACAGCATGCCTAATGAGCATCAGGCAGCGGGAGGACGAGACGCTGCGGTTGTACATAACCCGCTTCAACAAGGAAGCCCTCTCCATTGATGAGGCCGACGACAAGATTCTGGTGGCAGCCTTCACGAATGGCCTGCGGAAGGGAAAATTCCTATTCTCCCTGTACAAAAATGACCCGAAGACCATGTCTGAGGTCCTATACAGGGCCACGAAATACATGAATGCGGAGGACGCACTGTCGGCTAGGGAAGACAAACCCAGGAAGAGGGAGAGACCGGAGGATGCCGGGCAGGACCACGGAAAGAAGAAACCAAGAACGGGAGATAGACGCGAGGATAAGCGTTCTAAACCCCCAGGAGGGAGATTCACGAGATTCACCCCTCTGAACGCTCCGCTAGACCAGGTGCTGATGCAGATCAAAGATGAGGGATCTCTGACATTCCCGGGAAAGCTAAAGAGCGATCCAGCCAAGCGATCCAGGAACAAGTATTGCCGCTTCCACCGAGATCACGGTCACGACACTGCAGATTGCTATGATCTGAAACAGCAGATAGAGGCCCTCATCAGAGATGGAAAACTGCAGAAGTTCGTCAGCAGAGAAAGGACGGATGTCCAAGCGCGGGAGCAGGCCGCCCGGCGGGAGAATGACCGTCAGAAACCCCCCGTTGGGGAAATAAGGATGATTATAGGGGGCACGGCAGCAACGGGATCGTCCAAGAAGGCCCGGAAGACCTACCTTAGGATGGTCCAACATGTGCAGACCACGGGTTCTGTATCCAAGATGGCGCGGAGAGAAGATCCTATCATTGGGTTCTCGGAGAACGACGCGAGGCGCCTCTACCATCCACACGACGACGCCCTCGTCGTCAGTCTAAGGGTAGGAGAATACAACGTGCACCGGATGCTGGTCGACAACGGCAGCTCGGCGGACATCCTGTACTACCCAGCGTTCCAGCAGATGGGAATAAATAGAGCACGGCTAACACCGACGAATGCCCCTTTGGTTGGCTTTGGGGGAACAAGGATACTCCCGCTAGGAGCAATCACGCTCTCGGTGACAGTCGGTGACTATCCGCAGCAGATCACTCAAGACGTGACCTTCTTAGTGGTCGACTGCTCATCCGCGTACAACGGTATCATAGGGCGACCGACGCTGAACTCTTGGAAAGCAGCAACCTCAACATACCACCTGATGGTCAAGTTCCCCACCGAGTACGGGATTGGAGAGTTACGGGGAGATCAGGCGGCCGCCCGGGAATGCTATGTCGCAATGTTGGAAATGGAGGATCACCAGCAGACATTATGCATTGGCGAACAGCGGACCGTCGCAGAGCCGGTAGAAGAGTTGGAAGAAATCACTCTCGATGAATCAAGACCCGGACGGACGACAAGAATGGGCACCATGGCCAGCCAGACGATAAGGCAAGATCTGGCAACCTTCCTGAGGAGTAATAAGGACATATTCGCGTGGAGTCACGAAGATATGCCAGGAATCGATCCGTCAGTAATAGTGCATAAGCTGCATGTCAACCCGGACTCCCCCCCGGTCCGGCAGAAGAAGCGGGTGTTCGCGCCGGAACGGGATGAAGCGGTTGCGGAAGAAGTTAGAAAGCTGCTGGAAGCAGGGTTCATCCGAGAAGTCTACTACCCCGACTGGCTAGCAAATGTGGTCATGGTAAAAAAGAGTAGCGGAAAGTGGAGAATGTGCGTTGACTTCACGGACCTGAACCGGGCGTGCCCCAAAGACAGCTATCCACTCCCGAGGATAGACACTCTGGTGGACTCGACGGCCAGACACGAGCTCTTGAGTTTCATGGACGCCTTCTCAGGCTACAACCAGATTAAGATGGGGGAGGAGGATCAGGAGAAAACCTCTTTCGTGACCAGCCAAGGACTTTTCTGTTACAAGGTAATGCCGTTCGGGCTCAAGAACGCGGGGGCCACGTATCAAAGACTGATGAACAAGATGTTCGCGCACCAGCTCGGCAGGAACGTACAAGTCTATGTCGACGACATGTTGGTAAAGAGCGTGCGCGAGGGCAACCATCTCAGCGACCTTCAGGAGACATTCGACACCCTCCGGTCGTACAACATGAAGCTGAACCCAGGTAAATGTGTGTTCGGGGTTACGGCCGGGAAATTCTTGGGATTTATGGTTTCCCAAAGGGGCATAGAGGTCAACCCAGAGAAAGTGCGAGCCATAATGGAGTTAGAACCCCCGAAGACAGTAAAGGCAGTTCAGAGCTTGAACGGGAAGGTTGCGGCCCTGAACAGATTCGTCTCCAAAGCGACGGATAGGTGCTTGCCTTTCTTCCGAGTACTGAAGAAATCGTTCGAATGGACGGACGAATGCCAAAGAGCATTCGAAGATTTGAAGAGGTACCTGTCGTCACCGCCACTTCTCAGTCCATCCGTACCCGGGGAGGAGCTGTACCTCTACATTGCAGTCTCACAGGCTGCAGTCAGTGCAGCCCTGGTGCGGGAAGACGGACACTCACAAAGACCCGTCTATTTTGTGAGCAGGGCGTTCCGAGGAGCGGAAGAAAGGTACCCACGGATGGAGAAATTGGCCCTTGCCCTAATGACCGCAGCACGGAAACTCAAACCGTATTTCCAGGCCCACGTGATCGTGGTCCTGACGGACCAGCCTCTGAGGAGAGCAATGGGCAACCCCGAGGCGGCAGGAAGGATGGCATTGTGGGCAATTGAGCTGAGCGAATTCGACGTGCGCTACCGTCCGCGGACTTCGATAAAGGGGCAAGCGGTGGCAGATTTCATAGCCGAGTACACTCAGCCGGAAGACGAGGGGGCAGAAGGGCCAAAATTGTGGATCATCCACACGGACGGATCATCAAATCAGCACTCAGGAGGAGCCGGCGTAGTCATACGGACACCGGAAGGGGACAAGATCAAGTGCATGATAAGACTAGACTTCCCTACAACCAACAATGAAGCGGAGTATGAAGCCTTGATAGCCGGATTAGATCTCGCAAAGGCCGCGGGCGCCGGTAACATGGCCATACATTGCGACTCCCAGGTGATAACCAGCCAGATCAATGGCGATTTCGAGTGTAGAAACGAACGGATGAAGAAGTACCTGGTGGAGGTGAAGGGTCGAATCGCAGGCCTCGAGGTCAAATTCATTCAGATTCCACGGGAGGAAAACGAGTGCGCCGACCGTCTGGCCAAAGCAGCCTCCGCGGAGTTCATGAATGCGCCTAAACAGGTATTATCCTTCGTTCAAACTCACCCACTTATTGATGATGGAAAAAAGATACAGGCGATAGATGATGGAGAGGACTGGACCACGCCCTTAAAAGGATACCTACAGTCGGGCTCTCTGCCAGACGGAAAGGATGCTGCAAGGAGGCTGAAGGTCCGGGCCACACGATTCGTGCTGATCAACGACACTTTGTACAAGAGAGGTTTCTCTCGGCCTTACCTAAGGTGTCTAAGCCAGGGCGAAGCAGAATATGTGATGAGGGAAGTCCACGAGGGGATTTGCGGGAATCACTCTGGAGCACGGTCTCTAGTGCACAAACTTGTCCGAGCAGGTTACTACTGGCCCACGATGCTCACGGACGCCCAATCGTATGTGAAGGCCTGTGACAAGTGCCAGAGGTTCAGTAACCTGATCAGACGACCATCAGAAGAACTCTCACCCATCACGGCCCCATGGCCGTTCGCGCAATGGGGATTAGACATCATGGGTCCTTTCCCAACGGCTCTAAGGCAGCTAAAGTTCCTCGTAGTCGGCATCGACTACTTCACGAAGTGGGTCGAAGCAGAACCCCTCGCCACCATTACCGAGAGGAACATCCGTGCTTTCGTATGGAAAAACATCATATGCAGGTTCGGGGTCCCGAGGGTGCTTATCTCCGACAATGGAAAACAGTTCGATAACAGCGCTTTCAAGAATTTCTGTTCAGAGCTAGGCATTCGGAATCATTACTCCTCACCAGCACACCCGCAAGCAAACGGACAGGTAGAAGTCACAAACAGGACACTACTAAAGATCATCAAGACCAGGCTCGAGGGGGCAAAGGGTATTTGGCCAGACGAGCTGCCAAGCGTCTTGTGGGCATATCGGACGACCGCAAGGACACCAACTGGGGAGACCCCGTTCCGACTTGCATACGGAGCCGATGCAGTCATACCAGCAGAAATCGGCCTCACCAGCTACCGCGTGCAGAACTACACGGAGGACAAGAACGAGGAAGCAATGCGCCTTCAGCTAGACTTGGTGGACGAGGTCCGGGCAGTGGCTGAACAAAGATTGGCGCGATACCAGAACCTCATGTCAAAGAATTACGACTCAAAGGTGAGGCACAGAGATTTCCGGATCGGCGACCTGGTACTCCGAAAGGTCATGGGCGCTACTAAGGACCCTACTCAGGGAAAGCTCGGACCAAACTGGGAAGGACCGTATAGAATCACATCATGGCATAGGAAGGGCACATACCATCTTGAGACCATGGACGGAAGAAAACTCCAGCATCCGTGGAACACGGAGCACCTTCGGAGATACTACCAGTAGAAATCAAGTTTTAATCTCCCAATGTATATTTACTAGATTTCAGTTATTTTGTAGCAGTCGGGCAACTACTTTCGAACTTTTTGTATTTTGGAACCTTTGTTAGCCCAAGAAGGGGCAGGTACTTTCCTCTACAAGATCGAATTTAATGAAGGAACGTTCAGAACATTGCTGTGTAAATCTTGCTACTAAACGACTGCTATCAAAAGTCCTAAAGAGGACGGACCCCACCATGGGTCACAAAATTTACAAGTCCTAAAGAGGACGGACCCCACCATGGGTCACAAAATTTACAAGTCCTAAAGAGGACGGACCCCACCATGGGTCACAAGACTTACAAGTCCTAAAGAGGACGGACCCCACCATGGGTCAAAAAATTTACAAGTCCTAAAGAGGACGGACCCCACCATGGGTCACAAAATTTACAAGTCCTAAAGAGGACGGACCCCACCATGGGTCACAAAATTTACAAGTCCTAAAGAGGACGGACCCCACCATGGGTCACAAGACTTACAAGTCCTAAAGAGGACGGACCCCACCATGGGTCAAAAAATTTACAAGTCCTAAAGAGGACGGACCCCACCATGGGTCACAAAATTTACAATTCCTAAAAATAGGACGGACCCAACCATGGGTCAGAAGACTTACAAGTCCTAAAGAGGACGGACCCCACCATGGGTCACAAGACTTACAAGTCCTAAAGAGGACGGACCCCACCATGGGTCAAAAAATTTACAAGTCCTAAAGAGGACGGACCCCACCATGGGTCACAAAATTTACAATTCCTAAAAAGAGGACGGACCAAACCATGGGTCAGAAGACTTACAAGTCCTAAAGAGGACGGACCCCACCATGGGTCACAAGACTTACAAGTCCTAAAGAGGACGGACCCCACCACGGGTTAGTAATTTACAATTCCTAAAAAGAGGACGGACACGACCATGGTTTGTAAATTCATACAGATCCACTAAGAAGACGGACACCAACATGCACTAGAAATGTACGAGTACAAAAAATGAACGGACCCAACTGGGTCACAAAAACATAAAGGTCCACGACGTGAACGGATCGAACAGGTATTTAACATCAGGACGGAGCATTCATCAACATTATCAATACGATGTTAAGAGAAGCATTTAAATAAACCAGTTTAAATGTCAAATACAAATGATGTAAAATAAGCCCTACACACGACGGGCAAAAATCCAATGAGCTTTCCGATATAACTAATACAAAACAGAACGGCTACACGCTGGGGGCGACGGGGTCTTTGGGCCCTGGGGTCTTCGCTTCTTCAGCTTGGGGCACAGGGGCGACTGAAACAGGCTTCTCTTCAGCAAAGAGGTCGGCAGTGTCATCAGAGGCGTCTGGTTGGACGGACATGCCTTCAGCGACGTTGATATCGACGGCTGAAAAGTCGAACTTGGGGTATAGAGCCTTGGCCTGACGGAGGGCATCCTCAAAGCCATCAGTGTACGAAGACCCAAGCTCCGTCAAGAGGGCGTCCGAGTCGCGGTACTCTTGGACGGCCTTCTCCTTGGCCAGACGAAGCTCGTCCTCCTTATCTTCCAGGACGGCTTTGAGTTCCTCCACCGTCCTCTGAAGCTCGTCCCTTACCTCCTCCGCCAGCTTGAGTTTTTTCTCCGTCACAACCTTCCAGTTTTTGAGCTCGAGCAGCTCCTCCTCCGTCACCCTGGCCTGGTCACGGACCCTCTCCAACGCCGTCTCATTGCGAAGAGCCCGGTCCATCAAACCCTTCGTCATGAGCATAGCCTGACGATCAAATTAGACTTGTAAAAAAAAAATGAATGACAACAAAAGAAATTGAAAGATGAATGGTGACGGGTACTCACTTGGGCAATGCTGAAGAGGCCCGTCTCCCCCATTGCCTCCGTCGAATGGTTCCCCAAATCCTCGTAGTCCTCGCTCCCAATGATGGAGGAGATCTTCCCCAAGGCATATTTTGGGTCCTCGCGGAGTAGGACGGGCGGTTTCTTCTGGCTGCCCGGGGGAGCAACCATCAGACCTTTCCCCGCCCCAGGCTTGACAGGGGTCACCGTTTTCTTTCCCTCCGCCATGAGGCCTATGACGGGCTCCGTGGAAACTTTCTGTTTCTTGGGCGCACGGTCGACCCTGGGCATCGGTCTCTTCGCCAGGGGCCTACTCGAGCCCGTCCCCATCGCCCCTACGTCCGTCTCTTTGTTCTTGGCGGCTTTGCTTTTGATGGCGGCCCTCCTCTTCGCGTCGTCCATCTCTGTAGAAACAAAAGTAGACGGGTGAAACTCAAAACGAATGAACAAAAGCGGAAAGATGTGACGGACTTACGCTGACGGGTGCGTTCCTCGTATTTTATCGCGGCGGCTGTAGGCTCAGGTCCGTCGCAATACCAGTGGACGGTATTTAGATTGACAAGCTTCGCCCAAGTCCGTTCCTCTGGTTTCGTCTTTGAAAAAATTTTCTCCAAAAAGCTGAACTCCTCTAAGTCAACTTGTGGACGCCGTCGCACTGAAAAGAACGGAGAAAAATTTAGGACGGCTATTAAAAAGTTAAAGCAAAATTACCTACGTAACGCGACAGGCTGAACTGTACCGGACGGGTCCAAGATGCCCCATGTTTTGTCGACGGGTAGAAAATCCGTCTCCCCCGGGTGGCACATCCAACCGTCACCCTCCAGGAAGAAGTAGCGGCTCTTCCAATCTCGGTTGGAGTCCGGGGTCTCATAAATGACTTTCAGGACGGACTTCCTAGGGACAAAACTGTACATACCCCTCGACTTGTCTATCTCGTCCGGACGGTAGCAATGGAGGAACTCCCGTGCGGTCAGCGACCTCGTGCCATTGGACATGGCTCCGTACAAGACCTCCATTGCAATAAAAACCCTCCAGGCGTTGGGGGAAACCTGGCTGACGGATATACCTAAGAAGTGGAGGAGTTCTCGTTTCACCCTGTTCAAGGGGAATCTAAGGCCGGCTTTCAGCGCTTGTTCGTACACCCCCAAGTCATCCACCCCGTCGTAATAACACTTCTCGGATTTGTAGGGTAGACGGATGGGGATGTGATCAGGTATTTGATAGATCGCCCTAATTGTCTTGAAGTGGACTTCCTTAATTGTTGACACAAATTTGTGTACCGTCCACTCAGGCAGCATGACGAACTCCCTAAGTCCGTCATCCCCGACTACAGTTTTATGTTCTCCACCGTCGTCAGAACCTTCCCCTGGTTCGGCCAACTCCGTATCCTCATCTGTTGAGGACGATGAAGTGGCAGACGGAGTCCTCTCGATCAATTCGTCTGGATCTTTGTGACCAGACGGGTACAGTTCCTCGTAACCCGCTCCATCGCGGACGAAGGACTGGTTACTCGACGCACTAGACATTTCCTACAACGGATTGACAAAGCCTAAGACGGACTGTCTAAAATAAAAAAGGGAATAGACGGATGCAAGAAGTCTGATGTTTCTATCATGACAAATATGAAAACTGAAGGAACATCAAGGGGATGGATAGGATCACTTACCGAATAAAGGAGAGAACGGGTTGATCTCGTTGCTGGAAGATGTGAACGGGTAAACTCTGACAAACGACGGACTCTCTCTGACAGTGAATTTTCCACGCAAAGTAGAAAAATGAAGGAGAAACGCTGGTTTTTATAGGTGGAGTGCACGGAAGACGAAGCGGCACTTCGATCCAAGATACGGACCAATCTACGAATGACACGTGTCTTCGTCTTAAATACTTCTGTAGTCTGTCAGACCACCACTATCATGACGGTTACCCTATCCGTCTCCCCCTTTCCGGAGATTCTCATCACCATCCATTGAGCTCTGGTCGTCACCCCTGTTACTCCGTCATCCACCAATCTGCACTTATGGTTGCCGCCCCAGTTCTTTGTTACCGTTCTCTCATGCCCATCCGTCATCTCCGTAAAGGCTGACCATCTCTCTTGTTTGTTTTTGACCGTCACCCCAATTGACCGTCCGCACGACGGAGACGGGTCAAATGGGGTGAAGGGGGCAGCTGAAGAGGGTAAAATGTGTGATAAGGCCTGGTAGGCCCAATGGGCCCATGTCCGCAAGCCCAAAGAAGGTAGAGCCCATTCTTCGCGTGGACCCCTGACAGGACGAAGGCCCGGACTTGCCCACCACGTTTCAAGAGGCTTGCTCAGCAAGCATGAGAGGCTTGCTCAGCAAGCCTGAGAGGCTTGCTCTGCAAGGATGGGAGTCTTGCTCAGCAAGCTTGAGGAGCTTGCTCTACAAGGAAAGGAGGCAGGTCCTCACCACTATAAAAAGGCCCCAACACCCCCACAAAAAGGTACGTGTAACTGACTCCTCTCTAGCACTCTAGAGTTGTAAAAAAGCGTTTTCTGACTTAATCATCGGAGGGTGTTCGGCCGGCTCCACACCGGTGCCCCTTGAAGGTGTTTCTGTGTTGTTATTTCTTTCAGGCAACGGCCATTCGAGTACAAGGACTGTGCATCTCACTGGTGAACATTTCGGCATCATCAATAATAAACGAAGTAGATGAAATAGTATAAGAAAATTAACTAACAAAGAGGGTGTTTGATGGTCTTAGCTTAGGTGTGCTTTGGCCCTTAGCATATTGCTTATGTGACTTCGAGGCTTTGTGTACAACATTTAGTGAGTCGTTGTGGGATGTGGGTTGCTTAGCTATGGACTATAGTCATTTTACGAGAGCTTAAATAGCAATGAAGCAACCCATTCAATAACAAGGAAATTCAGCCAAAAAAAAACCCATTCAGCGAAAAAAAAAAAACCCATTCAATAACAAGGAAATTCATTTATCAACACTCATACTTGTTTCACAACAACTCAATCACCTACAATAGCCCTGTATATTCATTATTCAAAGATAACCCAACATCAATACAATCAAAACAATATAAGAGAAATATGTTGAGGATGAGCTTTGTAGCTGCTACCACATGGATTGCTTGGGTTGAAATAGACATCTAAAGCTTCACTTTGCTCAGTACTGGTGGGATCATACATTCCTTTCATGGTTAAACTTGTGGCTCACCATTGTTGCGTCTTCAAGCTACATACAACCATTTTTATAACCACAATGCAAAGCAAGAGAGATATGATAATCCATACATAAGCATAATGGTAAAGAAGAATATGAGTGAATGGTATTGTGGTAGGAAGAGGGGAGAGAGACACTACCAAAAAAAAAGTTCAATAACCACGTTTTTAAAACACGGCTATAGATCAAAAATACATGGCTATAGGACGATTTGGCCTATAGCCGCGTTTTTTTAGGCCGCGTTTTCAAATGTGGCCTAAACCTCATGAATATAGGCCTGAGGGGTCTATTGCCGCACTTTTTCAAACTCGGCCTAAGACTAGGACCTATGGTACAAGTCAAAGTGTCAAAGATGATGTTTTTATATCTTGGATGATTTAATCAGTTTTAATCTTGAAAAAAAAAATGGACTTTTTGCAAAAACAATTATAACAAGTATTGCTAGTAAATATTTTTTAGCAACATATGTACATGGAAAATAATCTAGTAATTTCTTTTTATATAACCAATAATCATTATATTACATTTGAATATCATTACAATTATTTTTTCATTGATTAATAATATATTATATATTTTCATTATCTTTTAACTATTTTATGATTTTATTTATTTATTTATGAGATTTTCATCTACATTTTTTTTATATGTTTTTACATTGCTAGTAACAAATTTATCAAGAGTTATGATTTAAGATTCAATTAATTTATACATACATATATATATATATATATATATATATATATATATTTATTTATTTATATGAAATGATATTAATTTATACATACATATATGAAATGATATGAATAAAATAAAATTTAAAGTGTACAATAGAACATAGTTTATCTAATGTGTTATTGTAACTTAACAACAAAATCACACAATAGTTTCAATCTACTCGAATTAAAATGGATTTAACATTTAACTTGATGAATTATTACTAACCAAATTAAGATTAATTTCACTAGAAAACTAAATATCATAGTTCATGCATAAGATTTAACAAAAAGAGATGAAGTTTTATTATATTTTTGGTTAATTGCAAATTACACTCTTAAAACTTGAGGGTGTTTGAATTTTACACTCTAAAATTTCAGAATTTTGATTTTACCCATTGAAGTTCCATCTCTTTTGCTATAGCAGACCCTCCATCCATATTTTTCGTTTAGTGCTACATATATTTACCACACATATTTAGGTTATCAAATAAACATGATCTAATAAAAATAACACTGCTCCAAACTATACATAGCCTACAATAACACTACTCCCTACATTCCCCCAAATTTACTAGTTTGAGTAATTTTGTTGACTTAACGCTTTATAGTTCATATTAAGTGTGTGTTTGGCAAAAATTATTTTTGCCAACTTATTTTATTATTCAGCCTATTTTTGCTACTATTCATGGACCCAACTGCACATTTTGGTACTATTCATGAGTACCATTGTACTATTTCAGTTAACTTTTACGTTTATCTACGGTACTTTCAGTCAAAAATTTTCAATTTCAGCAAAATAAATAGATCTCAAATAGACTCTTAAGTGTCTGTTTTGAAACATCTTATTTAGTTGAAACCGAAAATTTTTTGCTGAAAGTACTATAGATAAACTTTTAACTGAAATAGCATGAGACCCATGAATAATACCAAAAAAATGCAAAGAAATCTATAAATAATAACAAAAATAATCTAAATAGTAAAAAAAATTAATTTTTTAAACCAACGCCAAATACATACTAATTCTCCAAAACTTGCTAAATTTGTTGGATCATGAAAATAAGCATCCTATGGTGATGGGTCCCCTTAGATGGCCTAGTTTCAGGTCAACCTTCAGAAATAGACTTCTATAACTTTTTGAGCCTCAAGAAATGAAGTTTATTTGTTGGGTTTGTCACATTTGGGCTGTGAAAGATTAGCAGCTAACTTTATGGCCCATAGATGTGGAAAAAAAGTGTCATCAACAATATGCACAATTCGTATTAAGTTATTTTATTTAAGTTTTGCTAATATCTTTACTTGGTTAGGCTTGATTTTTTATTTCAATTTGAATTTTAAGCTTTATTTGTTACGGTATTGACTTCTTCTAAAAAATGAATCATTTTTTTTTTTGAAAAAAAAAAGACATTTTATATAAAACTATCTTATTTTTCTACATTTAATAGCAATTATTAAGTATATTTTGATTTTCCTTACTTAGCTTGGTGTGAGATAGAGTTGTTTTCCATACAAAGAGATAATTTTCCTATGATTCATTTTATTTTAATACTATCAAACACATGAAAATATAGAAAACTTTCACATAAGGTTTTTCTATATGTTTCCTTCTTTGCTTGATGTGGGTTCCTTGTGTGCATAATAAGATTTGGTTAAACTTGATTTATAATTTAAATTTAATTTTTTAATATGTCACCTTATTTGCTTGATGTGGTTTCCTTATGTGCCCTCTTGATTGACTTAATTGTTGTATGATTAGGAAGGTTCCTTGGAGGGGTCCTTATTAAAATGTGGCTACAAATACAAAGATAGAGACTAGCCCACTTGGCCTGACAAGCTTGGGTGCTTAATACATTCCCAAACTCGTCGGACTCAAGGGTTGGAGTGTAGACCTCTACATAGAGTTTAGTTTGATTCCTAGACCTAAACAAGTGGTGACTCCCATTTCTCCACCTTAGCCCACTCGTTGGGGGGTGTCTTCTCGAACAACCATGTTTGGGATGGTACAATCACACTTCCATTGTTGTTTTGATAAACAATGGCATTTTTTTTTTTTGTCTCCAAACATGGTAAGCAATAACCCATATAGCTAGTTTGCATATAACAACCCTCAAACTTTTTCCTTCACCCCATGCCGCTATATCATTCCATTTGACTTTAGGATTTGAGTAATGCAAGGGTTACTACAAATTTTTCTACTTAGTTTTTACAAGTCACCAATTGTAAAAAAAATAATTTTGATATTCTTTTATTATGTTTTTGAGATTCACTGATCACATTAATTGCTATGTTAGTTTGTTAAAGTCATGTTGTAAAATTTGGAGTATCTTTAGCATTTTCTTTAGGATTTATAATAACATACAAACTTGACAGTCTTCCAAATTATTTGAAAGAAAATGCACTCAAAGAAGAGTTGCTCCCATCTTTTTACTCTTGTTTTGCACAAAAAGCACTGAGAATCATTGTTGATATCACACTGCACAAACATACTAGGTCACCAATCTCTTATGCATTACAAGCCACATAATAAAAACATGTTTATGGATTGCTTGAGGGAACCATAGCAATTTACCATTTTACATCAGGGAACCTGATTTCTTAGATCATTCCAAGCGCGAACACATGACAATTGTACGGTCTTGCGTGGAACACATACTGGTTTGTCCTCAACTCATAGTTCCACCAAAGACAATCAACTTTGGATAGTAATCAGTTCCTTAGATTGAGCATGCTTCCATGTTCAGTACCATTATTCATAATACTCATCAATAGAGCTAGCTGCATCATACATTACTCTAAGATCATATTTCAAGTAGAGAATGCTATTAGAATTACCACCAATCATGCCATAGCTAGAGATATATTCTCACCTTAGTCAACTTCTTCAACTTTGCTGGGATGCCTAGTGATATTTCTAAAACTTAGAATCTTTCCATGACTAGGTGCGTTCTTGAGGGGTCTTCACCACCTAGAAACTCTTACCCTTGAGAAGATTTACATGTACCTGTAACCCAAGCCACCCAGATAGAATCTGGCTTAGAAAACAAATCTCAAATAATTACAGCCGTGTTCCGCTCCTCAAGCCTTAGCCTCCTACAGACTTTGGTTTGCAAACCAAATCCTAATTGACCTTTGCTCTAGTTGTTGATGAACTAGAGCCATTCCATAATGAGCTACTCAATTTCTGCTCCACAACTTTTATGACCATCTTTGGCAAGATGAACAACCTCGACCAGTATACTTGAAGGCTAAACAATACAGAATTAGTCAGCTGAAGTCTGCCTGCTTAGGATAGCATTTTGGAAGACCACAAATTGGTTCTGATAGTAATTTTATCAATGAGAGGCTTACAATCCTTTTTGAAGCGGCACTTCAAGATACCTTACAAGTTACAAGGAATTTTACCACTATAAACTCTTGCAAATTCAGTATCTATTGCTTAAGGAAGATGAGACAGAAGCAATAAAAATTTCAATCTTTGCATAATTGGCTCTCAAACCTGAAAGTCCTGTAAAGCAATTTAGAGCTTCATGTACCACTCTTACAGACTGGGACCAGCTCCCAAGAAAACTATTAGGTCTTCAGCAAAACGTAGATGCGTAAGATAAAACGGAGCACACTCGGTACTCAAAAGTTTCCAAACTGTTTTAACTCCTTTTTTTAGAAACTTCGAAAAATCCTCCTTTACTAGAACAAAGAGGTAAGAGGATAATAGAACCCCTTGCCTAAAACCTTTACTACCACCCCTAAAGTAGCCCACAAAACATCCAATAAATTGTGTGCTTGGAAAAAAATATTTTTGTCAATTTATTTTACCATTCAGCTTATTTTTGCTACTATTCATAGGTTTACTGCACTTTGTGGTATTATTTATAGGTTCTATTATACTATTTCAGTTATTTTTTGCCTTTATCTACCGTACTTTCAGCAAAAAAATTTTAATTTTATTAAAATAAACGGACTCCAAACAGACCAATCTATTGAATACTTGGAAAAAGTTATAAACGCTTCGATGCAATGCACAAACCTTGGGGGCTCCAATAGCAAGCAAACAAGAGATCATGAATTTCCACTCAATCGAGTCATAAGCCTTCATTAATTCAACTATAAGATTGGATCTGCATAGGCCTTTATCTTTTTGAAAACTCTTCACTATTTGACTTATAGAAGGAAATTTCAATAGCTGATTTATTCTTGGATTTCTAGACTTTGATACAAGTTCTAAGCTAACAAAGTTGGCTTTATGGTTTACAAATTTCATTTTATGAATTTGTTTGTTGCTTTTCAGGTTTCAGCAAGTAGATAATATGGTTGCCTTTCATGGAGAAAATCACACATAAAGAAAAATATGTTTAAAAGAGAAAATTTCTTGAGTGACTTTGTTGAGGTCTTTTTGCTTACAAAATAGAGATAAACCAAATCTGCATTAAGAAAAGAACCCAAAACCAACACGTATAACTAGGTGAACTCAAAAGCCAAAGGAAACTATATGAAATTACAACATTTTCGCCTCTATCTTTTCCCCATAAGTAGCTTTTGGATTTCTAATGCCTTCCTGTGATAAGTAGATGGCATTCAAATGGTGCCAATAAAGTCTTTCCCTGTGAGATCTGTCTATATCTGGTACAACTGTACAAGTGTTAGGGGCTTTTCCCATGTTTCTTGACCAGTGTAGACTCTAGGCTGCGGGTGAAGAAGGGGCCAATGGCACTGCCCAGTGCCCATGAGACATCGGTACGTAGTCCAAGCACTCTTTCATAGACCTCTTTTTTTATTGTTTAGTAGAATTTCAGAGCAGTTGAAATTCCATTGCTCCTGCTAAAGGTGAGACATAATTACACACAGTATCTGCCATAAATCTATCAGAAGCTAACAATGTTTTAGGTCCTTCCAAATCTACAAACTAAACAAAGATATCAAATAGTTGACAATTCGGAAGATAAATAGTCTACCATTGCACTCAAAGAAAACTAAGAAAACTCCTCTTCTTCATCAAAAAGAAAAAAGAAAACTCCTCTTCTAATCCTGCAAAAATAATAACAATTTTTTTTTTTTCTTTTTGGTGAAACCATTTTTTTTTTCTTTCAAGGACATATTCCATACATAATGAATTTATCATTATTTTATTGCTTCAGTGGATTGTGGGCGATGTGATCCTTCAGAAGGTAAGCCCCATGCATACAATGCAGATCCATTACTATACCATTATCAGTAAATATATTGTGAGAGCTCTCTATTAGCCATGGTTACAAAAATCTCATATTTCAGTCTTTGGTTCACACTAACCAATAAAAGAAGTAAATAACTGTTTTTGGTTGCCAAACAGGGGCTAAAGCACTTCAAGGTTGGAGCATGATAAAATTGCAATAGAAGAAGGAAACATACCGTAGATGACACCAGGGCCAGTCCTTCCACTAAGTCAATTAGGTAATTGTCTAAGGCCCCCAAGCGGAAGGGGCCCAAAATTTTAGAAAAGAAGGGGTAGAAGGCAAAAAAAAAAAAAATTGGTTTAAGATGCATCTAAAAAAAATCTGGCACATCTTTTTGACTAAAAAACAAAATTTCTGTTATATCCTGTTAAACATTGGTAGCACAAAATTTTTTTTGGTGTAAACAAAATCAGTTGTCCCAAAAATAACATCATTATCCTCTAGACAAACCAAAATTTAACAAAATAAATTTCAAATCCGGTCTAAGAAATTAACCATAAAACAATTACAAATAAAAAATCTCAAATCCCTAAAATTTCTCTCTCATTCTTGCTCAGCTTCTTTCTCTCAGCTCTTGCTCTCCACCTCTCTTATTCTTTCTCTCCACTATTGCTGGCTGCTTGGCTCAAGCTTCCTTCGATCTAAATCATCCGATTACATCTGATCCGAAAACTTTGAATTGATTGAGCAGTGAGGACTACCGACTATCCTTTTTTTTTTTTTTTTTGGCTATTGCGTTTTGATTTTGTAGATGGATGAGTTTTGACTTTTGAGGTATTTGGTTTTCTCTACTTTTTATTTGTTAAGACTGGCTTGATTATATTGAGTTATGGCTAGACGTTTGGGTCTTCAAGGTTTTGTCTTGTTTTTTTTTTTTTGGTTATAGGTGTAATAGGATTTGTTTTGTGTTTTTTGTGGGTGGGTCTTGTTAATAAGACTTGTGTGACCATCTTGGCTGGGCTGGGTTTGTACTTTTGTTATGGCTGTACTTAATTTTTTTTCTTTAATTTTAATCTTGTGTTTATATATATATATATATTAGTTATTGGTAATATAATGAATAAATCTTTATTTATGCAGGATGAAATTGCAAAAAATTTGTTATTGTTCAGTGACACAACAATACTTTTTATATAAATCAGATTCTATTTCTTATTTGCTCTATACTTGAAAGTTATTTTTTATTTTAGTCTTTATAAATATATGTCTATTAGAAAATATGCATCTGGATATAAAAAACTTTAAAAAAAAAAGAAAAAAAAAAAGAAAAACTAATTGAATCTCAAAAATGATCAATAGATAAATTTGTTATTAGTAATAAACAAAATATAACACAAAATTTAGATGAAAATATCACAAATGAACAAAAAATTCACCAAAAATATATTTTAAATAAAATATATTATAATATAAAAATATTAAATAAATATTAATTTAATTAATACATAAATATAAAAAATGCCCAATTTTAGTTTTTGCCTTAGGCCCAAAATGTCTAGGGCCGCCCTGGATTACACGCAGTCCATAACCCCATAATTCTTACTAAAACCTGTCAATCCAAGATATTCATCTAAGCACCACTCTGGGACACCCCCAGGAATGGTACCTCCTCCAGCTAATGGTGCCTTGATTGTTTGAAAAGTCCCATTTCCACTTAATTGTCTGGGCATAAGTTCTTTACTTTCACCAGTGAACGAAGCCATTCCACCCCTTTTGGACATTGGCTGGGATGGCATTGCTTCAGAAACTTTTTCTGCAGAACTCAACTTCTCCTTGGTAGAAGACGCACATGGTTCTGTTGCTTCAAGCCCCACTTTCACCCCAGTTAACAGAAACCTTTGGTGACTAGACACGTAGGAGTTTGCTGTGTGTATTGCAACATCACATTTCCTACAGAGTAAAGCTCGATCTTCTAGACAGAAGAAATAGCCAACAGTTTCCTACACAGTAGATAGAAAATGCTTAAATCACAATTAAGTATTTAAAAACATAAATTAATTCAAGAAAATCTTATGTTTGAACTGCTTAGAGCGACACCATAACGAATAATTGAACTTTTGAATCACAGCAACATTTTACTGATAAGCATATATCAGGTCCGAAAACTTACAGCATTAATCATTAGATAGAGAGAATTAAAGCACCTCGTCTTATAAAGTCCAAGAAAATCACAAAAGGGACATACAGGCTTCCTTTCGTACACATTTTACAAAGTGGCTATTTCGGTTTGGCAATAACAAGTGCACAAAGTTTGGGGTAGACAACCTGCTACTTTTTACTATTTCAATGACTTTGAACACTTGCATTTTTAGATTTTTGTTTCATAACTCAAATCAATTAATTAGATATCTTCTTCTCAAAAAAAAAAAAAAAAAATTAATTAGATATCAAATGTAGGAAACCATGTCAATGAATTTCTTACCACCTACTGAAATGAAAAGAACACAATTATTGCATGAATTGTTTATCGATGCCATCCTTGGAACAGGAAACCAGTATTTGTGTTCCACTTTGAGTTCATGGTTTAATATTCACTATTTTTCAAAGTCAAAGAAGAAGATGATAAATTTGGTTAAGGAAAAAGAACATGAGAGGAAAAAAAAATTGGGGGAGGGGGGGGTTACAAACATGTTTTTATTCTAACAAAATTTGGACGATGAGAAAAGACTAGTGAGAAAAAGTCATTGAAAAATTGTATTTATTTCATAAATAAATTAATACAAAATATATTATGTTCCTGGGATAGTGAGAACCCCCCCAATCATCTGCCAAAGCCAAATGAAAAAGAATGTAACTTGTACAGTCAGTCTCACTCCACATCATTTGTGTTTCAAAGATTATCGTTTTTTGATACACAAATTACAGATATTCTATTATTCTATAGCAGTTCTGAAAGGCCAGAGATAAAACACCATATGGAACATTACCATGTACCCCACCAAAATTCTAGCTATACTCAATATACCAGTAAGCTCTAACTCAAGTGAAACATGAGGATAGGTAATGTTGTATGTAGTGCTTAAAGACCCTCTAGGTGCTTGTTTTGGAACTCAACTTGTCTAGATAAGGAAATCTATAGCTCCCATTTGGGCAGGGACAATTGGTAGAATTAAACATAACTCAGTCAGTGAACTTTATTATTATATTAACCCGTGCGAGAGAAAGCAGTTCCACTTCCACCAATCATCCAAAACCAAATCGCCAATTTAAATTACTACTACTACTTTCTTAGATTCATCGACCATGCCTTCACAGCATGAAACTTAATTAAAATTAATTACAGAGCCCTGTAGTTCAACTTACACCTTTCTGGCGTTTCGGAAATGAAAGCGAGAAACTGAAATTACGAAGAGAGCTGGGAAATTACCTGGCAGATATCGCAGTTGGGCGCGGTGGAGGAGGAGGAGGAGGAGAGAGGGACTCGCTGGTGCTTGCTGGCCAGTTTGTTGGCGGTGTGAATCTTGTGGTCGCACGAGCAGCAGAGCGCCGCCTCGTCGGCGCAGCAGACCACGGTGGCTTCCGCTGTCTCGCAAGCGTTGCACTGTATCTGTATCTTCATCTTCTCCGCTCACAAAATTCAAAACTCTTTTTAAGTCTTTCTATATTTATCGGTCTCAACCTCTCCGGTTCCAGGCAGGGTTTAAGCCTTTACGGATAAAATGTACTGTTCTAATCTATTATTACAAAAAGACATGAATTGAGTTGGGGTTTTAAAACTTTTACGAAGAGCGGCGGGGGTATTTTTGGGAATATATAAAACTGAATGGCCGTGACAGTTGGCAAAACTGGTCAGAATTTTTTGACCCGGCTCGATCAGAACTCATTTTTTTAATCTGAAGCAAAAACGGGTTGACACGTGATTTGATCCGTGTTTTTTGCAGGTCAACTTGACCCGCGACTCGACCTAAACTTTTTTTTTGGGTAAAAAAATAATAATAAAATTAAGACAATATTGGTTTAATTATTTGTTGTGAGATTTAAGGAAACAATCGAGACATTCATATAACTATATGCAAATTAATTGAAAGATGAATGATTGAGTATTCTGTAATAAGTAAAGATTTTTAGATATCAAATAGTAAAGTACATGTCAAGATAATCTGGTTACAATACAGTTAAAAATATAGATTTAAAATTGTAGACATGTGTAAGAAACATTCACAAATGTGAAAATAGTAAAGCCAAAATATAAAATTAACATAAATTATGAATGTTTAGACCTATTTTTTAATAATTTATGTCCAAAATAAGCGGCATTTTAAAATAAATTATGATATTTCCTAGAGTATGTGCTGCTTAATAATGATATAATATTCATAAAAAAAAAAGACATGTATAAATAAGTAAACAATCAAACTTTAATATATATATCTCAAATTGAAATAGAGTACCAACCACAATTGACAATAGATTATAAAATTAATTTTCAAAATTGTTAATTTCTTATATGTTTTTATTCTTTGTCAAATGAATTATATAATAAGTCATTTGTAATTTTGTTTTATATTTTGGAATGTTGATATTGTGTATAAATAAAATTTATGAATTTGTTTTACTTATTTTTGTATTATTTTGTTTTAGATAGCAATGTTAGGATTTGTATAATTTTAAAATTATTGAATAAGTATTAATAAATGTAATCCATTCTTGATATAAGTGGTGAATTCAAAGTAATGCATTTTACATCAAGTAATTTGTTGCATGACTTTCTAAATGGCAAATACATGTTGTTTTCTAAAAAAAAAAAATTCATGTGAAAAATACAGGTCAATTTGACCCGATCTGAAACCCGATTGACCTGAACTCGTTTTCTACTCGTTTAAAATGACCCATTTTTTACCCACAACCCATTTGACTCCCAACCTGATTGACCAAACCCGAACCCGACCCGACTTGCCCGTTTTGCCATGTCTACGTAAAGTAGCGTTGCGTGCGATATAATACTCACCAGTCTGAAAGTTATGGATTGTGGACACATTTCGAATTGATTTGGGCCCAACCAAATTGGCCCAAATTGAAAATCAGGCTTTGTTTTGACAACCATATTTTTTTTTGATAACTTGACAACCATATATTGGTTTCACTTCAGTATTCCGAGGCTATTAAGGCTGGGTTTATATTGCAATGAAAGGTCTATTTGGATATTACTTATTATTAAAAATTGAAAACTCAAAATACTATAGTAAAATAATTTTTAAATATGTAAATAGTACCGTGGGACCTAGTTTTAAAGTTGTTTTTACTAAAAAAAAGTACTTGCAGGTTCCGTGAACATTGCATGAGACTCACATATCAAAACGAATACGCATAATTCATTTCATTTCAGCAAAATCCAAACGTGCACGAAAAGGCCATATACGTGCGTCTGCGTTTTTTCTGTGGGTCCCGTGCACTGTTCACGGGACCCGCAAGTACGGATTTCAGCAATTTTTTAAAAAAAAACTAGGTCTCACGGCACTATTTACACATTTAAAAATTATTTTGCTACAGTTTTTTTATTTTTCAGTTTTCAGTAATAAGCGCTATCCAAAAATGGTGTATTTGGATATCGCTTATTTTGCTGAAATTGAAAATTTATTGCTGAAAGTACTGTAAATAAAGGTAAAAGTTAGCTGAAATAATATAGTGAGATAATAAATAGTACCAAAAAGTACAGTGGGGCTCATGAATAATAGCAAAAATAAACTGAATAATAAAATAATTTTCAATTTTCATTGGTATCCAAACGAAAGCTAAGAGTTTTTTCTTTTTGGGTTAATAAGAGGCTACTAAATTCAGCCCGCATAGCCAAGAATTCTTACTTGAATAGTCCACTTATATAGTATTATTAATAGTTAATACACTAATAATCATAATGTATAACAAAACTATCAAGAGGAACACAAAATAAAGGTAAATTGGAAACTACACCCCCTAAAGTTTGAGATAATTGAATTTTACATTCTAAAGTTTTATAATTTAGATTTTATCCTCTAAAGTTTTATTTCATTTGCATAAGCAACTTATCTATTTATATTTTTTTGTTAAAAGCAACATAAACTTACAACGTGTGTTTATTTTGTCCTATAAAATAATGTCACATCATTTTTGCATTATATATATATATATATATATATATATATATATATATATATATATATATATGAAATGACATTATTTTATTAAATGAGCTAAACATGTGAGACAAATTTATGTGGCACTTAACGGAAAATATAGATGAATGGGCTATTGATGCAAACAAAATACAACTTTAAGGGGTAAAATTCAAAATTTGAAACTTTAGGGGTGTAGTTTGCAATTCAGCTATTAAAAAAAAAATCAATTAAAAAAGAAGTTGAATAAAAGGAATGGGAGATTATATTTTATTAAAATTAACTATTATCCCAATTACACATCACCTTTGAAACTATTGAAATGCATGGTCAACTTTCTAATTTCAAAATTGTATGTTTTGCAATTAACTCTAACAAAATTTAGTATTGAAAGATGTATTTACCCCTTAACCGTTTGTTTTGTAGAGAGGGATGAATTTTGTCTTTTAATACTAAATTCTATCAGAATTTACGCTAAAACCAATGGTAGGGGAATATTGAAACATAATTATAATTTTAAGGGATCAATTGTGTTTTTTTATTATAATTTAGGGGTTAAGTATAATCGAAGTGATAGTTTAAGATTAAAAAAAAGTGTAATTGTTTCTAAAAAAAAAGAGTGTAATTTGCCATAAAAGTAACAAATGCCAACTTTCCAGAATTATAAATTCTACTCTATTTTGCAATTATCAAATTTCTATTTTGAAATGCTGCATATAAAGGTACGAGGTAACAAAAAGAAATATACATACGTTCAAGGGTCATATGCAATATCCATCATTAAGTAGACCCTTATTTCTTCCTTTTTACTACCATATACTCCTGCAGATACAAGTATACGGCAACCCTTTTTCTTATTGTTTTAAAAATGTTATAGTGCAAGTGACAATACAATAAAGTGATAAGTATTATTCAGAGAGAAAAAAAAAGTGATAAATATTATTCAGCAAAAAAAAAATGATAAATATTATTTAGGAAATGAATTATCATCTAAAAAAAAAGTGATGTTAGAATTATTAAAAAAAGAAAAAGAAAAAGAAATCAGACTTACGCATGGTAGTTTACAGTTCACACTAAACAACAGGTTGAAAAAAAAAAAAAAAAAAAACTACCGTAGTATTTCTTTTTCTGAAAGGAAAAGGTAGGGAAAAAAAGAGGGCTGGTTCTTATCATCTGTATTCCTAAAAGGAAACAAAAAAAGGTACAAGCCGGAGGAAATACAGTTGAGAGAGAGAGATGGGACCCCACCCCCACCCCACCGTAGGTGGAGTCCCCAAAATCAAAGACAAGATTGACTGAAGTGACCCCCCCGTAGACTTTTAGGTGTATACAGTAAATATGATACACTCCGTCTTTGATTCTTCGTCACTATCAAACAGGATCTTCTGTCTCTAGCAACTACTAACTAAAGAGAAAGAAAGAAATTCTCAACTCTCAAGAAAGGCAACTCACCCTCTCCTTCTTCTTATCCACCTACTTATCTAACACGCTATCGTATATTCCCTCTTTTTTCTCTGCGTCTTTCCCATTACAATAACCAAATAACTCACAGCACAGAGTATTGTGTACTTGTATATGGAGACAAATCCTAATCCTAATCCTAATCCTAATCCGCCAGCTCGGTCCAAGATGTTGAGGCAGTCGTCTCTGGCGCCGGAGAGTGAGGAAAATGCTTCGGCGACTTCAACAGAGGAGGCGGAGGCGGAGGAGCAGGAGGCGATTGATTCTAGACTTGGACTGATGTACTTGGCCAACGAGGGTGACTTGGAAGGGATCAAAGAGCTTCTGAACTCCGGCACCGACGTCAATTTCCAAGACATCGATAAGCGAACCGCTTTGCACCTCGCTGCCTGCCAAGGCAGCACCGACGTCGTCCAGTTATTGCTTGATCACAACGCCGTCGTTGACGCCAAGGACCGCTGGGGCAGCACGGTAATTTGCTGCCTTCTAATTTTTATTTTATTTTATTTTAACGATTTTTTGAACAATTTGTTTGGTTTATTTATAGTTACATTTTTATATGTATATTTGGCTAAAAATATATTTACATAGATTTAAAGTTAAATTGTGTTTGTTTGTAAAATAGTTCCATATGATAGCAAATTAGTATTTGAAGTTTACTGATAATATAAACAACTCATTCCTAGTAAAAATTCACAGATTATTGAAGGACTAAAAAATTTTAGTCATGTTCTCACTATATTATAGGAAAGAATAAGTTAATTAAGCAGCTCATGAACAAGTTTGAGTGCCGACTGTTTTTGTTTTACTGTTACGCATTTTACTGTATTTATTTTATTTTGGTCAAGTCTGAAAATGTTTTTTTTTATTGACAATAAAATCTTTTGTAAAATTTTGTTAAACGTTTTATTAAAAAAAGATTTCGTAATTTTTTTTACAAAAACACATAATAGCTTCTCCCTCCATCTAGTGGTTGTATAGTCAGTCTGGTGGCTGGGAGGCACCAATTTTGGTAGTTTGTGCTTGAAAAATTTTATTTCACACCAAACACTTGAAAAATATTTTCAAATGACTGAAAACATTTTACATTTGAAAACACTTTAAATCAAAACAAACCAAACAGAGTGTCTTCATTGGTAAGAAGCTCAAGCTTGGTTTGCGGTCGATATTAAAACTAATTGAATAAGCATGAACTTTTAATACTTGACTTGGCTTGGCACACACAATTCCTCTTTTTTTTTTTTTTTTTTTTTTTTTTTGTGTACAAAAAGTTAGATATGTTGTTAACCAGTTTAGTTCCTTAGGTTTGTAGGACTTGAAAAGCTGATAATAAGTTGAGACAGCATTTATGCTATGAAATGTAGTTCATCATCATTTTTAGCTTGCAGATCTTCTCACTGGAAAATGATTCTTGGTTTATCTTACAGCCTCTTGCAGATGCAGTGTACTACAAAAACCATGATGTTATCAAACTTTTGGAGAAACATGGTGCAAAGCCTCCGGTATGTCTCACTTGTCTTCTATTGTGTTTGAATCTTATTTTATTGTGTACTTTTATAGCCCTTACCTTTGTTATGATCTTAGTGTCTCACATGGATTAAGTGTAAGTTTAACCATGTGTTTATAAGCTCTTGGACATCTTGCCCTTGTAAGTTGGTTTTCAAGAGTAAGTTCTACTCATGGGTTCCTAACGTTTGATATCAGAGCCAACCACCACGTTGAGTAATTGAACGTAACTCATTTAGTATGGGATCAAATGAGTTATGGCTTTTTGGTTGAATCTTGGAGGGGGCAACTTAGAGGCTAGATTCGTGGACGTCGGCTGCAGAGCGGGGTGGCAGGGGCGGAGCCAGGAATTTTTGTTTGGGGGGGCCAAGTGTGACGCTAATATATTTATCAAGACAACTTCTACGCATATATATACACACATATGCACGTTTTTTTATTATATATACACACTTTTTATTTGATAAGTTATATATATACAAAAAAAAAAAAAAAGTGGGTTTCAGTTAGCTCAACTGGTAAAGTCTCTGATGATTGTATAAGAGATCTGGGATTCAATCTCCGCCTATGCCAAAAACTGATTGGTGTCTTAGTCTGATGATAAAGAACTATCATCAGGGGCGGATACCATAAGTTGAAACTCTCTAAAAAAAAAAAAAAAAGAGTATAGCATTTTCAATCAAAATTATTTTTGACGGCGATCTTTCATAAAATAAAATTCATTTTTTCCACTTTCATAGTCAAATTTTTAAAAAGTTTCATTTTAAATACAAATTATCAAATTTTATGCTAAAGTCTTTCCATTGAATTAATGAAATTTTCAAAAATATGAATGATAAAAAACTTAGAGGAATAAGTTAAGTTCCAAACATATTTAAAGTTACATTACTTTAACCCATATTATATGACAACTAAAGACACATTTTATGTGTAATTTTAGTAACAAATTTTTTTTAATGAGTTAATGACTTGTTAATCGTCACATAACGGGTTGAAAAAGATAAATTCAAACATGTTTAATACCAAACTTTATCAAATATTTAACAGATATAAGAACACATTTTACAATAAAAAATAGAATTGCAAAAAATAAAGGTATATCTCTATAACTATTAGACCAATTATTTTTTTTTAAGAGCATTATTGGACTAATTCAAATATTTGCAGGGGCCAACTCTTATTTTTGTAGACTAAATTTTGAAAATATTAAAATAATTGTATATATATTTAAAAAAATTTCAAAATTTTGGGCCCCTTATACATGCCTTCGCCCCTGCATGGTGGTATGTTATGATCCTAATGTCCCACATGAATTAAGTGTAAGTTTAACCATGTGTTTATAAACTCTTGGGTACCCTCCCCTTGTGAGTCGGATTTCAAGGATGAGTTCTACCCATGGGTTTCTAATAACCTTGCTGTGTTTGTTTCTTTATCGTGCTGTGAACATTCACTTTATATGCTTATGTATATGGTCACCTTGAATTTTTCATTTTAGATGGCTCCCATGCATGTGCAAAATGCTCGTGAAGTTCCGGAATATGAGATTAATCCTAGTGAGCTTGATTTTTCTAACAGTGTTAACATAACAAAGGTAACATGTCAAGCTTTCATTTCTTGGTAGTTAATATTTTTATTTTTCTTATTTTATCTTTTTTTTTTAATATATATATATATATATATATATAATTTAACAAGAGGAGGGTTTAAAGTGATAGTCTAGTGGTAATAGTATTCTTTGTGGTGCCTCATGACTATGGTTTGAACCCCACCTCCCCCTCCCCTACTATCTACCTATAAAAAAAGAGATGAGAAGTTAGTGTACACAATGCGTGTACACAAAAACCTTGCAAGATATTCTTATCTTCATTGATTTACTTGATAATATGCTTGGAATTGTTGAACACACACACACACACACACAAAAAAAAACATGTATGTATGTATGCAAGCATGCATGCATTCTCTTCTCCTCTTCATTACCCCGATAATTGTGCCTGAAATAGTATAACATGTTGGGTTTCGATAATAGTTCCTTTAATTGTTTAAACTCTTAGCAATCTATGTCTTTTGTGACATTTTGTAGTAGTTGTAGAATATCTTGAGCGAGTAAAATTTTAGAACTGTTAAACATGTGGGATTTGTTAGTTCAAAGATGTTATTATCATGTGATTTGGCTGATAAAATATGTTATTTATACAAATTTAAATAGATGCTTTTAATAATCAAGTCACTATTGTGGAATTAATAATTTGGCTGTATTTATTATTTCTAATTTTAATGATATAGATGTTGTCCTTAAATTCTGAAGATGGCTCAACTGTATATGTGGCATCAAATTAGCAAGTACATGTATTAATCTCTCAACAATAGTGATCTAAATTACCTACTTTTTGACTTGAGGAATTCTGCTTTCTTTATTTCTAAAACTATTGCATATTTTCTATTTTTAACATATGACAGGGAACCTTTCGCATTGCATTATGGCGTGGAATTCAAGTTGCTGTTAAAACTCTTGGGGAGGAGGTCTTTAGTGATGATGATAAAGTGTGGGTTGGCTTATACAAGTGGATTTTATTTCTCCTTTGTTGTTTCTTTTACTATTTATTCCAATTTAGATAGAAGAGTTAAACTTCACAAATATCTTTTATAATGATTGGATATTCAGTATCTTTATGGCATCTCAGGGAGGCATTTAGGGATGAGCTAGCACTACTTCAGAAAATGCGCCATCCGAATGTTGTCCAATTTTTGGGTGCTGTAACCCAAAGCAGTCCAATGATGATTGTCACGGAATATTTACCCAAGGTTATTCCTCTTTTTATATCCACCATAACAAGGAAAAGTTTAGCTTCTGAATTATTGGAATATTCTGATTATTTATTCCTAAATCCTTATTATTTTATCATTTTGTAAATTTGCTTTGTCTTTTCTTTGGCTATATATTGGTGTCATCATCTATTAGCAAGTTGCTTTTTTGGTGATGCTGAACCGCTAGTGTAGCAAATAGAAATAACAGGGAAAATAGGGAACTGATCATGAGAATTGAGAACCAAGGCTTCACCACCTAGCGGTGGTTGGAATTGCCACCAAATTATAGATAAACTCTGATGCAAAGAGCACTGCCTCATGATTGCTAGAGCATCTTTTTTATAGGGCTTCCAGGTTTACGTCAAATCATCAATAACAGAAGTTTAATAAAAAAAAAACAATTAAATCCCATTCAATTCTCAAATAAGAAAATTCTGAAGTGATAAACTCTAAAATAAATCGTGTCTGCACCAACTGGTTTGGTAAAATAATGAGGAAAAGTTGATTTGGGGAACTTCTGCCTGCACTAGAAATGACAATTAACAAGCCAGTTGGGAAATTTTCAAACTTTTTTAGTAATACCATGTGAGATGCCTGGATAGATATTGAGTTGAGACACACTTAGACTCTAATAATTATGCACTAAATGTGAGTGTTTTTAGGCATCCTACATAAGGATTTCAATGCTTAGGTGGGAGTTATTGATGTCTAATGTATGTGGAACTTCGATGAATTTCTGGCATGGTACATGTCCAATTGCCAGATTAATCTGTTTTTGAAAAAGCATCTACCTTAGTGAACTATCTGGCAAGTAGTTGGTAAAACCCACCTCCTTGTCTTCAGCGCCCCCAAAAAAACCCATTTATGTCATTTTTTTGTTGCACCAGTATTTCAAAGTGAAGTGAATTGTCTAGGTGAAACTGATTGATGTTTACTTTTATCAAAAGAAACAGAAAACTAAAAGAAATGTGAATTTAAGGTTGATTCTGATAAAATTTTAATGAAGTGAAGATTTGTAACGACCTAAGGAAAAACGCTAGTCAAATCTGCAATACTGGATGTGAGACTCATCACACACCCGCACACATCACACAGTCTTCGTTAGGGCCCACTTTGTGAGGTAGTGTCTCTGAGCCCATACAGGATTACTGGGCCGGCTCTGATACCATATGTAACAACCCAAGGAAAAGCGCTAGCTACATCTGCGCTATACCTCAAAAGGTCTAGTCACAATTGAGGCTTCTTACAGTTGTTTATAAAGCCTAGTTCAACTCAGTAAATACCCGATGTGGGACTCATCACACACCCACACACATCACACAATCAATCAAATTGGGGCATCACAATCTCCTCCACTT
The DNA here is from genome assembly GCA_030820535.1 of Quercus parvula. Taxonomy (NCBI): domain Eukaryota; kingdom Viridiplantae; phylum Streptophyta; class Magnoliopsida; order Fagales; family Fagaceae; genus Quercus; species Quercus parvula. The sequence continues at coordinate 44,774,741 of JAUAME010000004.1, forward strand.
AAATCCCTAACATCCTTGTTAGGGCCCACTTTGTGGAGTAGTGTCTCCGAGCCCACATAGGATTACTGGGCTGGCTCTGATACCATAAATAACGACCAAAGGAAAAGCGCTAGCCACATCTGCGCTATAATTCAAAAGGACTTGTCACAATTGAAACTCCTTGTAGTTGTTAATAAAACTCAGATTTACCCAATAAATACCTGATGTGGGACTCATCACACACCCACACACATCACACAATCAATCAAATTGGGGTATCACAAGATTAGTGCAAAATAATATATTGGGGAGAGAATACTTTGGGAAAACTCCAATTAAGTAGTTAATATAACATATAGGTACATTACTTGAGTAGACTCCAATGGGTTTGAGTCCAATTATATTATATTAACCACTCATTCTTCTTATTAGTATTCAATGTGGGACTTCACTACTCAACTAATCATGCTACTCACACATGATTATTCCAATGAATCTCCCCCTTCATTTGCGAGCCTCCTCCCCCTTAAATGAAAGCCTTTTCTTTACAATCCAAGTGCATGCATCACTATCACTAATAGTGTGCCCTTTACTCTACCATGGGTGGGGCAAACATGAGAGTCTTCCTTGCATAACTATGGGTGTCACCAACACGCACCTAGTAGAACCTTTACTAAACCATGGGTGGAGAGAACATGAAAGTCTTTCTTGTTCTTCTTTTTGTAATTCATTAACACTTGCCCTCAAACCATTGGCTTTGATACCACTTGTTTAGGAGATATAACTCATTGGGGAGACTCTAATTGGGTAGTTAATATAACACATAGGGATACCATTTGACCTAGAAGCTTAAGCCAATAGGTTTGGGTCTAATTATAATATATTAATCATTCATTTTTCTCAATAGTATTTAATGTGGGACTTTGCTACTTAACTAACCATGTTACTCGCATGTGAATATTCCAATAGAAACTTTGTAGTAGTCATAGCATGTGAATATTCCAATAGAAACTTTGTAGTAATCACACTGATGAATAAAAGACTAGACAAAACACAATGATTGATATTGCTTATTTCAGTACATCTAGTGGCTATTGGAACTTTTCTTTACTTTTAGGGTGAAATTTTCTTCTTATTTATTTATTGTTATTATTTTTTAAATTTACAAAATTGTAAGTATGTGTTCAATATAAACTATATGATAGCCTTAATAATAAGGGAAAATTATACTATTCCACCCTAGCCTTTCACTCCATTTACAATTCCCCCCCCCCCCCCCCCCCCCCACAAAAAAAAAAAAAAAAACTCCCCCTCCTCAGAGAAAAAGTATCAATTTGCTTTATTGACACCTGAATTTGAGAGAATTGTGTCCATATACCCCTTACCGTTTAAATTTAGAGTAAATTAGATGGACATTATGGATTTTCATTGCAAAGAAATGATGGTAGTTTTGTAATTATACACAATGATATGATTCTTTCAAATTGGGGTGTCGATCTAGCAAATTGAATAGCTTAGATGGTTTCATGAGATGTTTTTTCCTGATGTACATGGTTGGGAAAGAGGGGGGGGGGGGGGAGAGAGAGAGAGAAAGAGAGAGTCAGTTTTTTTGTTTTCTTATACTTGTCATCTGGCTGATGGTGTGATACTCATCAGACAAACTTGTTGATGTATTAAAATCACTTTACACACATCATTTGCATGTGGAAATGATTTTCATACTTTTTGTTCAATTATTGTCTTTTGCAGGGGGATTTTTGTACTTATTTGAAAAGAAAACGTTCCTTAAAGCCAAAAGTAGCTGTGAAGTTTGCACTTGACATTGCTAGGTCAGTTAAATGTTTTGCATGCTAAAATTTGTAGCAAATTCTCTGTTGACATTGAGAAGATTTGTGACCCCAGGGATTGACATGGAATCTGGTGTTCCAATTAATTTGAATTTGGATTTTACAATAATTTTATTGGGAATTGATATCACAAAACAAAAACCAATTTTATTTGTAGACACTCTTATAGATCTTATGAACAAGGATGTTCAGGATTAAAGATTTTATTTGCCCCAGGGATTGCCCTATTCTGCATAAACTAAAAACAAAGAAGTAATTGAATAATCTGTTTAATAAATTGTAGGATACTTATATAAGAGCAGGAGAGATGTATAATACAATGGAAAAGCGGTGTTTCCCTTTCTAAACTAAAGGAAGAAAAAGAAAAGCTTGTTGACCTATTATTTTAGTTTTGCTTGAAAAAAAGAGTGAGGGGTGGAGAACAATTGTGGAACCCTACCTAAGCATAGTAGCATCTACTTGCTGAGGTATCAATAGCATGAGCAGCCTAGACAAGCTGGTTCATCTATTATTAGTAAAGTGACCCATAATTCTTGATTGAAATGGAATTATTGGAAGACCCAATAATGAAAGAAGTAAAATTTCAGGCACCATCATATGATTAGCAAACCCACATACTTGAACCGATAGAATCAGCATTAGAAGTGTCGTCCTGTATCTTGCCATGGGTTGTACCTGAAGGCCAACTTTGTAGCCTTGGTATTCAGATTTCAGCTATTGGTTCATTGTTCTTTCTGCTGTTAAATGCAAATATTATGTTATTGAATTTTCCCTATATAAATATAGTTTGAATTTAGAATGTGACTCTTATTTGTTGACCTAGCTGATGCTTATTGGATGTTTTCTTATATCTTAACCGCTGAATCCTAATATACACTATATTTTTTTTGCAGAGGAATGAATTACTTGCATGAGCATAAACCTGAAGCAATAATCCACCGAGATCTTGAGCCTTCGTATGTTCTCTACCCCCCACCCCCCTCTATCTCTCTGGCTCCCTCTCTCTTTGTTAGCTTGACTTCTTGTCTGCTTTGCATGTTAAGCATTTTCCAAAATATTGGTGTGAAAAATATGCATCATTAATATCGAAAGTATTGAAAAGTTTCTTGATTGTTCACGAGTAAGATAACAGAAACCTACTGCGGGATGATTCTGGACATCTGAAAGTTGCAGACTTCGGGGTCAGCAAGCAGCTGAAATTTGCAAATACTGTTAAAGAAAACCGACCTATAACTAGTCAAGACGCTTCTTGTATGTATTTTTCTTCTAATTCTGAATCTTTGCATCCCCCTTTGTTGCTTTTATGTATTGGTCTGGAGGGGCAGTTTGGGAAATTACAGTCATTTAATTGTCTCCCTACAAAAAGAGAGTAAAGTGAATTATATCTCTTGGCAATTGTGTAAAATTTTTCAGTATGTTGCCATTTTCTGCAAAAGAGAGTAAGGCTACACATTTGGGTTTTGCCAAATGGTCCCTAAACACAGAAAATTCCCGAAGCCCTTGCAATATCTCAAATTCAATTAGATTAATGCATTGAAATCTGAAAAGTTCCTCTATGCTAATGGAAAGCGCTTTAAGATGTCTTTTGTGTTATATGCAATAAATTATGTTGTATCATAAGTACTTGTTGTAGCTTCAATTGACAGGTATAACTGTTTTTAATGGAGTAACTATCTCCTTGAACAGGGCGATATGTGGCTCCAGAGGTTTATAAAAATGAGGAATATGATACAAAAGTGGATGTATTCTCTTTTGCTTTGATCTTGCAAGAGGTAACATTTCTCTTTTTCTCTCTCCCCTTCCCTAGAAAACATACATAATATAATAGCACTGCTAATAATTTGCATCAAGCTGTGTCATATTCAAGGACTTCTTTTCTTTAATCTTCTTGATATGCATTTATGTATCGTTTCTACATACCTTCATATGTATCCAAACCTACTGCCATGCATCCGTTATTCTTCTTTAGCACCTGACTGAGCAACTGCATTTTGTTTCTAACATTTCCGTGTTATGGGGCTGTCTCTCAAAAGGGTGCAACACACTGTGGTGGACCTTCTATTTGAAGATGACCCTGCCCAATTTGCATCAGTGAAGTCTTCTACCCTGAGATGACCATTTTTCTTAAATAATGTGTCTCAAATTGGAGTTCTCTTCAAGTGTCAATGACCACTGTGCTAGATGTAGGTCACCAATGTCCATAAACACCTAAACACACAACCTATCTCATCATGAACAACCATGATTGTGTTGGAAATGCCAAAAATAAATTAAAAAAACAGCCTAAAATGACTGGAAATGGCTGGGAATCCCCACCAACCAACTAGGAAACAACCTTCACAGCAGCCATGAACATGGGTATGCTGTTTCCACCACTATATCTTGACAACGACGATAGTGATGAAGATTGCGTACACCTCACAACCTCAGTATGATCAACACACGTTTAACTCAACTCAACTAAATAGAGTACTGATGAACAGGACCAGAACTAAGAAATGAAGAAGAAGATGACATCATTGAGCAGAACTAGAGGCATATCAAATCCCCTGCTTTGGTACCATGTGAATGAAGAAAATTTAGAGAGAGGAGCTGAGAAAATTATACAGCCCTTAGCCCCTATCCACTTATAAACGAGAGTTAGTTACAAGTTGATAAGGAATATTCTTGACAATGACAGCTGGTTGGGAGACTTCATCACCACACTCTTCTAGAAGAATACAACACAAAAGTACCACTCATTCGATATTAGCTCTCTAGTGACTCCCAATCATAAGAATTATAATCTGCCCTCATTTCATTTAAATTTTATGGATCTTTTCATTCATTTTTGTTTCGTTCATTGTAAATGGACTCTAATTTACTACACAATGTGATAAATGCACAAGAACAACATCTTTGGTATCTAAGTACACAAATTTTGATAAAAGATTTCAGTATTAGGGCTTGAAAGTAATATTTATCATCTGCTGTTACTCTAGATGATTGAAGGGTGCCCACCATTTTCTACAAAGCCAGAAAACGAAGTTCCTAAATTATATGTCTCAAACGAGCGCCCACCATTTAGAGCTCCTACCAAGCATTATGCACATGGATTAAAAGAGTAAGTCCTTCAAGTTCATTTGATAACAGCTGAATGAATTCCAGGAAATAATAGATGTTGAGTCATACACTAATTAAGAAGGGGTAATTATCAATAAATATTGTTGTCCTTATCTTCTAATATCTTCTTGTATGCAATGCTCGTTGCTGATATGTACCTCCAAAAGGGGTAGTCTTTTTTTTCCCCCTCCAAATATAAATTTTTCCTGTTTATTTATTTTTTTAATTCTGAGTTGTTAGTTCCGGAGTCAAGAAACATGTGATTTCTTGGTATCATTCCATTAGAAATAATTTATTTCCGTCCCTTTCTCTTACCATTCCTCTGAAATAGCATGGTCTTGTGATTTGTCTGCAGGTTAATTCAGGAGTGTTGGAGTGACGAACCATTCAAGAGACCAACATTTAAGCAAATAATTGCAAGGTTGGATGACATTAATAACCAACTTGCTCAAAATAGGCGCTGGAAGGTGTGAACTCTTTGTGTGTATCTATCTCTGTTTGTGTGAGCCTGAATTTCATCAATATTTTTGAAGCTTGTCATTACACATCATTGCAAAGAAAAAAAAAAAAAAAAAGTAAGAACCATGATAAATGCTCTTTACCTTAACTTCTAGTGATCTTGTAATGAGGAAAATGGCATGGTTGGTCCTTGATGTCTTTATGAGGTTTCTGACATAGCAGTGTCAAAGACTTAATGAAAATAGGAACATGTATTGCCGTCAAATGGAAGTTGAAATGCGCATGTAGAGTTGTTGGAAATAGGAAAATCCTGAACTACTTGTTAAGAAAATGAATATCTGAATTGCAAATGCACTTATTAAGCCGGTTGTGACTGTCTTCCTAATCAATGGATAAGTCATAAGTCAATACGCTAAAAATAGTTTACGCCTTGTCTAGAACTTGTGAATGTTCTAGAGTCACAATCATGCTTTTAGAAACTAGATTGGACCAGCTGGTTGTACTGGTCAAACTGTCAACTGGCCTAAATTCCAGTCTGGTCATACCATTATACCCAGATTGATTCAAAAACTGGATTGGTGCTCACCTGCATGACCTGTGGCTGGTCATAAGGCTGTTAGCCCCTCTTTTAACTTCTGAACAAAAGTGCTAAAATTTAAATGTGGGAGGACTTGAACCTGCTCATTCAAACCCTCTTATCACTAGGCTGTCAATGTCATTTTTGTAAGAGTTGTAATAGAAATAACTTTGTTATGCCAATGAGCTTTAGGTCAAATAGTACGTCCTTCCTTTGTAAGAGTAAGGTAGAGGATGAGGTTGTGGGTTCTAAACTCACCGGGTGCACGTGTAACTTACTAATAAAAAGTTTTTTTTTTTTAACAAGTTAACATAAAAGCATAAAAAATTTAAATCCAACAACTTTGAACTCTTCTTTAAATAAAATCCAATCCGTCTTGGCTTGAGTTTCCTTATCAAAATTTTCTGGAATGTTTAGTTTTCTTGGTGCATGTGAAGTGGTGGATTTGCATGTTTGTAGTGTGTGTGTGTGTTTTTATCAGGGCTATCAGGCCATCTTGGTGATTATTGCACTCTTTTTTTTTTTTTTTTCCCCTGAGAATTGGTGGTTATTGCACTTAAGCTTTTGGAATTCTCCTGTATCATCAACAGATTGGGGATCTAAACTGTTTTCGGAATCTTGAGGCCTTTATGAAGAGGAATCGTTTAAATCCAAGCATCCGATCATCTAGCTCCACAATCCGATGAGTAATAATTGCCTTAATGTGTGCAGAATTTCAGTTCTTTACCAGCTTGAAGTGAGGAAGCTTTCTGTGGCAGCTTTTTGTTGTGCAAAAGTACATACTGGTTTGACTTGATTTCATCTCACTTGTTAAACAATGTCTTTCTCGCATGTTGAGTTTATTCTTATGGGCCAAGGACTACAATTTAGACAGACATAGATGCATGACAGGATCACAGTTGCTACATATTGGATCCCACCTACTCGATTACTCGTCTGAAGAACCCGACTTTTCTTATGTTCTCATGAATCTATCTGAACTTATGGTTGAGTGGAAGTTTGTTACTTCAATTGGTTCTAGATGTTAATTAAGGTGTAGAACTTCTGATATCTGTCCAATGAAACTTATGCTTCAGGTGATTTTGATTGTTCAACTTTGGTACAGAGACTTCAATTGGATGGTAAGGCAGAGCCGTGTCATTGCAGTTTACCAAAAAATCTCAGTCAAGAACAGGACATCAGGAGCCCCACTTTCCTTGTCTGTTCCTCTATCAATCTTTTTCTTTGGTGCAATTTTACTATAAGTGTTCCCAGTGATAAGTGACTTGGAAGTATTCAAAACCTGAATGAATGATAAGTATGATAAGTTGATAGTATGAGATTTTCCAATATATGTAATTTGTATATTGTTTTCTTCTGGTTTGGCATTGAGATTTCCTTCAATTAACTACAGGTCGTTGATTTTCTCCTATGGTAAATATGGACATTCATGTCGGATGTGCAGTGTTTTGGAAAAAAGAAAACTTTTAAATTGTTCTCATAACTGCCTATTTCAATTCCAAGGTAGTATGTCGGAATGAAGAGCCCTACCTTTACGTTCCAATCCCAGTGCATTATACCAGAAATATTATGTACACAAGGGTGACAGACCAACAAGACCTGATTAAGCAGATTGGATGTCAACTTTTACCACCTAAATACCTTTCTGCTTCCACAATGGATATAAGCTTCTTTTGAAAGAATTGTCATTAAATAATGTCAGCTATCCAATTGGGGAATAAATAAAGTTTATATCAAGTCTCACTGTTATTTCTCCAACTCTTCAATGCAAAAAGGGGAGTAGGAACGTTTGACATTTTTCGGGGAAAGGATTTCCCTCCAATTCCTTTCCATTTTTGGCCATGTGTGACATACGGTATTTATTCGATTTTTAAATGCCACATCTTACATTTAAATAAAAAATTGGAGAGAATTTGAGAATTGAACGGGAGAGGATCTTATCCCACATTTTTCTTTGTAAATAACACTATCTTGTAAGTTTAGGCTGCATCCATGCTATGGTGGTCTGGTTGCATAGGTGCTCAGGTGACAAACTTAAAAGGCCACATTACGTGCTGTAAACCAAGTGTCAGTACAGAAGAGAACAAAAAAAGCTATGCAAAGAGCCATCTCAAAAGCACAACAATCGCTGAGGAAAAACCTACGGCATAAAAGAGCCACCAGGGTTATTACAAAGCTCCATTTAGAATGGGCATGAGCAATCAAATCACACTCACAATCCAATAAGAGGGTTCTAACCATATCTTTGATGTCCTTTTTCAACTGCATAACAAGATTATGAATACTAGCTACTACCGTTTGAAAATCACTCTCAATGATCAATGGAGAGAACTCCTGTACACTGCCGTCTGCCCTATCCACACGCACATCTTTAACTCTCATCTGATAAAATTTGCAATCTAGTTTCAAGCGGTAGGACTTCTGATAAAATTGCCAGTCCAGCTCCAAGGGGCAGGACTTCCAATTTCTGATGCTACTCTGCTATAACATCATGAGTCTTTAATGAAACTTCCAGCTCCATAGCTCATATCTTCTTCCACAAACTTGAGAGAGTCTATGCTGTAGGTTCAATTTATACGCTGACTTTACTGAAAATTCACCACCTATTCACCCTAGCCAGACAAACTCATCAGGCCTGTAGGTAATTGGGATGGGCATCTTTCAAATTTCTTCTGCATATTGGTCGTCAAAAAGTTGGGATATTTTCTCCATATCCCAATTAACTAATAGTCTAACAGGTCAAGTGAAAATAAAATGCTCCATGATTAGAGACCCATTTTTCATCTGCGTGCATAGGTGTGCATGTGTGTCCCTCCTTTGTTAACCCATAGAGATATACACCAAATACACAGCAGGCTCCTTTGTTAACCCTTTTTTTTTCCAATCCCTAGAGGCTACCACTTGAACCAAAAAAAAGAAGTCAGGTAATGTAAAAGTATGAAGCACCATGCAGCTACTCTTATATTGTCAGCAGAAGATGGATGAATGGGAAAGTTTGAGACAAAATGCATATTGCTTTTGAGCAGCACCACGGAGCCCAACTAGAATTTAGAAAATTGGCAAAAAGAAAGAATTATAATTTTGAGTTAATTGAAGCTCGCTTCCCTAAACTATGTGTTTATTAGAGGTGTGCATATTTAATTATAAAATTTTGTAATCAGCACTTTAATTCAAGATTAATTTGCAATGTTCATCCACCATTTTATTCATTTTTAAATTATCATATTAACAAATTAATTAATCTCAAATTAAGATATCAATTTATATTTGAAGCCGCACATTGCAAGTACCCTCATAATTTAGGATTAAAAGATTACTATTAATATGCTAATTAAAGCATAGATTTTGATGGTAGAGTGAACATTGCAAAATAATGCTGAATTAAGGTATTAAATGTAAATTTTTGAAGTTTAGGGTGCATATCGCAAATATCCTGTTAGTGTAAAATAGATGGCCATAACTAACCCTATAATCTATTTTGTTAAAGGTCATACAAATTATGAAAAATAAATACACTATTTTCATGTTTCACAAACCCAAATGGAAGGCAAGTTGATCACCAATTAATGGAAATCCACCAAATAAAGTAACAATAGTAGTAGTTGTGCAAAGTAGTCAAGTATTATTATTAGTTACAGTGCACAAATGATGTGTTTTACAGAGGGGAAAAATGTAACAGAGAATAATACCAAATATAGTACTATATGTATGTGTGTGTGGGTTGGATTCAAAATGTTACACTACTTAATATTTTTTAATTGGAAGTAAATTTTAACAAATCCACCGTTAAATTACATTATTTTCGTATATTCTCCATGCTTGCAAAATTTCAAGATGATCAAATATCAACAGCCATGTTATCAATTAATTGTTTAAATTTCGGTTTTGTAGTTCAAAATAATACATAAAAGATAAGTTTATGGATAGAATTGGTAAATAAAATCCGATTGGTATGAAAATTGACTTGCATATTAAGAATATACAGAACATGTAATCCAATGGTAGGATTTTCAATATATGAATTCAATAACAAGTTATTAGGTAGTGTAACATTGCTTAGAGTTACAACAGGTGTAACTTGAACCTAACTCTATATATATACCTATTAAAAAGGCAAGGTCTAGTGATTCTAGTTTTAAGCTATAACATTACTGTAGGACATTTTTGATATCCCTCTACTCCCTCCCCCTCCTGCACCTATGACCTAACACACACATGCATAAAGATACATGTGTGCACATGCATACCATGCAGATACTTGTGCCACACTACCATGTGCGCATGCATACAGTCATGTTGAACAAAAATGAAATTATTACATCCAACATTTACGTATTGATTGACATAAGACAATGTACATATTTGCTAAAAAGTTTGTGCAGTAACATTAATCAAGGTAGTAATGAGGATCTTTATTTTTTCCTTGCATACCTTACGCGCTACAGCAACTGGATTGAGAGATCAGTAGTTGAGGGCCAAAGCAAAGGATAAATAATCACAATTCACCTTATTCTTTGACAAACATTGATGCATTCCCCAATCTAAGGCTTGGTAAAGACTAAAGGGAATTTTTAAGATCCCACAGAAAAGCTGTAATTGGTTACTCTTCAGGCATTCAAAATTATTTACCACCATGTAAACTCAACTAAACTTCCCTACTAAGAACCTCAAAATTAGTAGAGAAATATCAGAGTATCTGAAATTTTCATTTTCTTTTTTGGCGTGAAGACAGGAATTCAGAAAGAGAAAAATGATATTTTGTTGCCCCATTGCTTCTTGTGTCTGTAACATGAGCTACCTCACTGCTCTGATCACTGATATTGTTGGCTCTATCATTCTTGACTTCTGTATCTTGTTCACTAACAAAAACTTTGTAGAATTGCAAAACTTTTGGGTGTGCCTTAATCTTCGAAGGCCTAAAACCTTGTAACTTAAGGCCTTCTAAGCTTCTCACACGGGAAAGTGCTACATAGACCATTCCATAGCCAAAAGCACTGGATAGATTGGTTTGAAGTTTATCGAGAGTCATACCCTGGCACTTGTGAATACTTAAAGCCCATGACAGTATGAGGGGTATCTGCTTTCTTTCAGCAACAACTGTATCTCCCTCCATCACAACCCACTTTGCTGGTGTAATCACCATGGTTAGCCCTGAATCAAATCTGACTATTGGTAGCAGGTTGTCATAACACATGTCTATCACATCCATATTCTCTGACTCATGAAATCCTATAATTGTACCAGTGGCACCATTCACTAGTCCACGCCAAGTACTCAGATTCTTGATCAGCATCACCCGTGCACCTTTGCAGAGGAAAATCTCATTAGGTGCTATTCCCTGATTGAGTTGATTCTTCCAAGGATTGTTACCACTATCAACAGCTAAATATATAGCACCCTCCTCTGCCAAGTCTTCCATCTTCATCTGATTTACTGTTTCCACATCTTTATTCAATGGATATAGCTGTACCACCGAAGGATCTGACTCAGACTCAGTCACCGAGCAAGATTGTTCAAGAAATTCTATGTCCTGAGGTTCACATTCCCCTCTCCTTATACCCTGAAGCATCTTGATAAATCGCGAATCTGATTGCCTAAAAACCTCAGTAAGCTCATATTGAAAATCAAAACTCGCATTCCAGCAGTCAGCTTCGAATGCAAATTCCTTGCCTGATGCATTCCGCTTACAAAGAATTGGTGGTAGCTGAAAGAAATCTCCACTCACAACAAGCTGAATTCCACCCCAAACCTCATCTTCACCACGTATCTCTCTCGCAATGTATTCAAGATTCTCAAACAACTCTGCACCAACCATGCTAATCTCATCAACAACCAATGCCTCAACTTTTTTCCACCTATTGTAAGCCTTCTTATCTGAAAGAACCCTATCTAGCAAAGTGTGGCGATCCGCCACTCCAGGCCCAATGCCTGCAAACGAGTGCAGTGTTTGTCCACCAATAGCACATGCAGCAACGCCAGTGGGCGCTGTGACAAAGACCCCAGATCGGGGATGACATTTTTTCAAAAGTTTGATAATATGATTAACCAATAATGTTTTACCAGTTCCTGCCGAGCCCGTGATGAACACTGAATTTCCCTCAGAAATGGCAGATATGATTTGTTTTTGTTGGTCAGTCCACTTGATTCTGGTCCTAGGTTTTCTGGGTTCACTGTTTTTGGTCTTGGTTTTACTCCTAAACCTATTTTGTGCATATTTTGTGCTTTTCCCAATACTATTGGTGCTAAAGTATCTGTATGCAGCTATTGTAGTGGTGATAAACCCCATACCTAAATTTTTTTTTCTTTGTTTCTTGCAATTCCCTATCTGGGTCTTCAAGGTTTTGCCAAATTAAGGTTCTTTTTCAGGATAATAGCTATACAATGCAGCATATAGCATGAAGATGAAATTGCATAACTTGGAACTGAAATGGAATTTTTATTTCATATAAGCGCAAAGTGAAATTTCAAAAAGAGAAGATGTAATATGATGAAGAGATGTCTTACCAAATGGTAAATGGATAAGAGAGTTGTTGAGTGGCTTTGGCTTTGAGTTGGTAGTTGGTACCAAGGCTTAACCAAAATTGCTGTTATCTGGCACTGGCAGAGACAAAACATCCTCCATAAGAGAAAGTAAGAAACGTCTTCTAAGATGTTTTTTTTTTTTTGGGTAAAGTCTTCTAAGATGTTACCCAAAATAAAACAGTTCTATCTATCTTTCTGGAGCTGCATCATATTCATGCATGTTGTACTACTCTTTGGGCTTTAGCTAAGATGTCCAATGGTCATTGGGCTTACTGTTACTGTTACTGTTACTGTTTGAGATTTTGCAGGGTGGGAAATATCAAATATCTATGGCAAACTTTGAATTTGGACCAAAAATCATGCCTCAGGCCCAAGAAGAAGAATAAACAGTAGTATAATTCTATGCGCGGCACGTAGTTAATAGTTAAAACAATTATACTTTCATTATGGAGCAGACTGTATTTGATTTGTTGCCAATTTTAAGTTGATAAAATTGTGCAGGTTCTTTAGTAAATAGCGAACATTTTTTTTAATGGATAGTAAATAGCAACCTTAAACGATGGGATAGCATAACTTTTCACCCATGGGCTTGTAACTAATAGGTGACAATGTTCAAAACTTAGGTTAATAATTAAAAAATAGCACAATTCTCAAATAGACTTAAGATATTTTGGGACATCTTCCTCCACCTTTTTGCTACTAGAATTTTTCATTCTTAAGTTGTTACTTACATTAGCAGTTTTTTATGGTTGAATAAAAGATATAAGATTCAATCTCCGTCTACATAAAAAATCGACTGTATTTTGATCTAATAATAAATAGCTATTATCAGGATCAAACATCATAATTTGAAATTCTCTAAAACGAAAAAAAAAAATTAATGGCAAACTAAGAAGAACCTAGTTTTGTTACAATTAGTCAATCCTCATTGCAGGAAATAAAAATAAAAATCCTGAATCACATAGCGTACAAAATATGTGGCTGATGGCCACATTCCGAAACAAAAATAAAATAATTTCTTACAAACAAAGCAAAGAGAAATCCATTTTAAAAAATAAATAAATCTCCGATAAAAAAAATATAAATGGCTTATTCGTTATAACTATGTCTGTGTCTATGACATTTTTTGTGGTTCCTTATTTGAGATCCAAAATAAAAAATTTCAGACTTTGGGATTTGGTTGCAACTTGCAACTACCTGATGGAACTTCATCATTGATTCAATAATAGCATTATATAGTTCGGCATCAGAAATTCAAATAAATTGATAAATAGTTTTGAATTGTGCCAATCGATGGTAAGAACGAGAAAATTAATAACTGATCAATTTGTTTGTCGTAGAAAGACTGTTTACTCTTCTAGTTTCTTTTGCAACCATGGAAAAAATATTTTCAATAATAAATATTATCAAAAATAGGCTTTTGCAACCAAATAAAAGATGGCATTCTAATGGTCTATTTTGATTTTGCACATCGAAAAAGAAATTTTTGCAAAATTTAGTACATAACCAATCATAAAATGAACTGTTTTAATTTTGTACATCAAAAAGGAAATTTTTGCAAAATTTAGTACATAACTAATCGTAAAATGGAATATTTTAATTTTGTACATCAAAAAAGAAATATTGCAAAATTTAGTACATAACTAATCATAAATTATTTTCTCAAAAAAGAAAAAGACTAATCATAAATTATTTATTGTCAGCATTCAATAGAACGCCACATTCTATTTTACTATAGCATAAATGATTGGGTTGAAATGTATTAAAAAAATTATTTTTGTCTTTTAATTTATTTTAATTCTAAATAAATATTAGCTTGTTATTTTTATTTTTTATGTATCAATTTAGTTTTTAATTTTAGGATATTTCATATTCTTAAATGATCAAAATTCTTTTGTTCATCTTTTGGCCTTCCAAAAATAAATTCCTGAGTCATTTCTCAAATGCATTTATATCTCTCGATCGGTACCAATCATCTCAACTTTCAAATACTTTTCTGATGAGTATATATAGACTTTTGAGACTTTTGTAAGATAGTTTATAGGCACTAAGCACGAATTTATTGTACCAGTTTACCTCATGTTTACCTATGGTAAAAAACTTGTAAGAATGCTTTTAATGAAGGCCAAAATGGGCATTTGACCATTTCGCCAAAACTTTTCAGTAAAATGTCAATGTTCTGAAACTATCTAGTAAAATGCCACTGTTTTAAACTTGATTTTCTAAAAATCGAGTTTCAATGAAAAACTCGATGTTTAGAAAATCGAGTTATGTGAAATCAAACTAAAAAAAAAAAAAAAATACATGGAACTCGAGTTCCATATAAAATTTCTCACATTACTTGATTTTCATCAAATCAAGTTTTTCATTGAAACTCGATTTTCTAAAATTGAGTTTCAAAATATGGGCATTTTGCTAGATAGTTTCAGAACATGAGTATTTTGCTACATCTTTTGGGTTAAATGGACAAATACCCATTTTGGCCTTTAATGAATGATGGTGGTAAACCTTCTAAAAATAATGTTGAGAATGATAAATTAACATGTCATAAAAATTAAGCTAGAATGGTGGTAGATCATTTATCTTATTTTAATTCTTCCTCACGTTGGACTCACTAGTATTTATACCAGTTTGCCTCATGTTTACCTATGAGCTATGGCAAAAAAACTTGTGAGAACGTACACAATGAGTATAGACTACAGACGTACTTTAGACTTTTGAGAGTTTTGTAAAATGTGTTTATAGGCACTAAGCACGAATTGGTTGTACTTGTACCAGTTTGCCTCATGGTTACCTTTGGTGAAAAATTTGTGAGAACGTTTACAATGAATATAGACTATATATAGACTTTAGAGTTTTGAGAGTTTTGTAAAATGTGTTCATAGGCACCCAGCACGAATTGGTTGTACTTGTACCAGTTTGCCTCATGTTTACCTATGGTAAAAAACTTGTGGGAACGTTTACAATGAGTGTAGAGTATAGACTATATATATAGACTTTACACTTTTGAGAGTTTTGTAAAATGTGTTTATAGGCACTAAGCATGAATTATTTGTACTTGTGCAAGTTTGCCTCATGTTTACCTATGGTAAAAAACTTATAAGAATGCTTTTAATTAATGATGGTGGTAAACCTTCTAAAGAGTAGTGTTGGGAATGATAAATTAGAGCAACCGCATCAGTCTGTGCAAAATTCTTGTTTATTTTGCACAAAAAAACATATTTTTCTATTTTACACACCTATTTTTACAAAACACCCACATCAATTTATCTATTCTACAATCTATTTTATTTAAATAATCATTTTCTCACTTTTTTTATTATTTTATCTCAAACTCTCTCTCTCCATTCACAAGACTCTCTCTATTCCCATATGAAAATCCAATCCAAGCACGGCGAGAAGAACTCTGATCCAAGCATGGTGAGAAACTCCCCTCTGAAACTCTGATCCAAGCACCAATATTCGCCGATCCACAAGCGTTGATTTGCAAGTGCCGATTCATTCTTTGTCTCTATTGGTGTGTTTGGTTTTATGGTGTCTGTGGTTGATTTTTTATTTTTGTGGTTGATTTGTGTCTGTGGGAGTGTGTGTATTAGAGGAAGAAGAAGATGATGAGGGATAGAAGATGTGTTGGTTTTGCAGATGGAGAAGAGAGAGAAAAAAAAGGAGTGAAATTAGAAATTATTAAAATAATGTATAGAAAGGCTACAGTAACCGTGCATATATGCACGGTTACTGTAACACTTGTGCATTTATGCACAATTTTTCACCTACTGATGTGAGTGTTTTTTTGGACAAAATGTGTAGAATGAGCTATTTTTTATATTTTGCAAGATTTTCCATAGACTGATCCGGTTGCTATTAACATGTTATATATAAAAGATTAAGCTAGAATGCTGGAAGATCATTTATCTTATACTAATTCTTCTTCACGTGGGACTCAATAGTATTTATAGTTTACACCACCTGTCTTGAAAGTTTGAGGTATTAAGTAGTGAGAAATTTCGATGGAAGACATAATTTATTTATGTTATTTTAATGGATAAATAATCTATTAAGCTTACATTCAAGCAGTTTTTTGCTTCCATAAGGAGTTGAAGTAACTGGGCACTCTCTTTGTAGCTTATATATTATATTTTTCAAGAGACTATACCATTGCTTAGGTTTGGAAGTGAGAATAAGAAGCACATATACTCCTCTTGATTATTGATTTTCAATAGATAAAGTCTTCTCACAATGGCTGTAATAAAGATTGAAAGAATGTATACTAATCTTCTTTTTTTTGAGGAAAGAATGTATATTAATCTGTATATATAGAACTGTACAAGGAATACTTTTTTATAGGCAGTAAAGAGCACAAAAGTACATAAATACACTGTTAAAGTATATAATAATAGTATAATTAATGTTTTGTCAATACCATGTATTGATCCATTGAATCAGGTCGTACGACAACAATTTTAGATGTGAAATATTAAATATATAGTTTGGAAAAATACTTGTTTATGTTTGTTTACTTTGAAAATAAATCAAGTGCAAATATAATAATGTGTTCATGAACAAACTCATGGACATAAAAGGCTTGATTTAACTATATATAATATTATTTATATGTAAACTTGTCTAAAAATATATTTATATAGACTTGAAATTGGATTGTATAAGTTTATCAATAGGTTCATGACATTAAATTATTCTTTTGTAGCTTATTGATTATATAAATAGTCTATTCATAGTAAAAATACATAGAATTGTGAAGAAGTAAAACATTTTAGTCATGGTTTCACAATATTTAGGAAAATAATAAGTTTATCAAGTAGTTTGTGAACAAACTTAAACTTACTTGACAAGAAAATGAGCCAAGTATGAATATAAAATCTTGTTTGGTGATGAGTTCAAGTTTGGCTTGTGTTCAAAAAAAATTTAATTAAATGACCAAAACTTGAAGTTTTAATACTCGACTTGACTCAACTCGTTTACAACCCTAATAAATATTATATTACATAATACCAACTTTTTATTGAATGTGATTTTTGAAAAATCAATTGTTGAATTATATTTTTCCTTGTACCCTCTATAATAAAGAGAATATGTAATCCAGGGTGGAGTTAAGATAATATGTTATTAAGTATTATATTATTAATAGAAAATTAAGTTAGGTGTAACTTGATTGGGAGTAATTATAGAATACTTTTAGAGTACTATAAATGCATATTTTCTTTTCTTACATAATAATAGGTCTCACTAATTAAATTTATGGTAGGACACACAATTCATATGAGAAGGGAATATGCATTTATACTACTCACAGAGTATTTAATAATTTTTCCTCTTATATTCAATCTTAAAATTATGAACGTAAATTTGATACACATTTATTTGAAACTTAGACTAATAGGTTTTCTTTTTCCAATTAGGACCTATCAAACTTTAACATGGGCTTTGTCCACGTGATTAAAATTCTCAACTAGATTTTCTCTTCTCCGGTAAGTTCTCTCTGCCTTCAACTTCTATGTATTACACATTTTATAGAAAGAGCCTTCCTATTTAAATCCCCTAATTCCCTTTTTTTTTATAAGCCCTAATTCCAATTAATTCTAGTCTAGATGTAAGACATATGACATTTATAAAATTCAATGATCATAAAATATTCAAAGTAAACTACACAAAATTAAATAAATGGCACGCATCTCCCATCTGATTAAAAATTAAAGAGAAATTGAGGATTTAACGGGAATGAATCTTATCCCTTTATCTAATTACTTCTAGGTTAGATGATTTATTTCTACATAAATTCTAATCAAAATTAACAGATATTTTATTTTTTTTGAATTTTTTAGTTGAAATTTTTTTATATCCTTATTTTTTCAAAAATCTTGTGATTTTTCCCGATTATAATGGAGATAAATTTAAGTAATTAATTATTTTTCTATACATCATTATTACTACACATCTTACGTAACGTATAATAAAATAGTTGATATAATACTTAATAACATATTATCTTAAAAAGCTACATAAATTAGTTGTATTTGTAACTTAATTTCATCATTATTACTACAAATTTTTTTATATAAAATAAAAGGGAAAAGTTATCAAAAGCATTAAGAGTATTGGTTTAGGAAATACTTATTGCAATTGTTAATAAATTATTTTAGAAAAATTTTGACTATACTTTCTAAGAAGATATAAAAAGTTGTAAAAAAAAAAATTGCTTTTTTTCTATTTTCACAAAAATTTTCTAAACCAATTCACTAAGGGTATTTGTTAAATTTTCTTTAAAGAAAACATTTAACAACTTTGGTATGAAGAGAGGCAAAACCAAAGATTCAAAAAACAAGAGGATCTTACTGAAAAATTAATTACCAACACATTAATTATGTGATAATTAAATGAAAAATGCTAACGAATGCCCTTAGGGCATTGGTTAACAATCTATAATAGGAAAGTTTTGATATCATTTTTATAGAAAATGAAAAAAACTATCAAAACATTAATTGTTTTTTTTTTCTCAAGTCTCGGACTAGAGTCTCTTTAGTATCTAAAACCTGCTTTTCTTTTCTTAGGTTGACTGCCTTTCCGAATCCAAATAACGATGCCATTTTCTTGTTCCTGAATGGGCTTTTTCAATTTTTTTAGGTTTATGCTCTACTCCGAGTAAAGATAGGCCCGATTTTTATTTGCACATATAGGGCAAATGTCCCAATACCACGTCTTTTTGCTATATATAAAAGCAATCATACCCTTGTATCGTAATCCTAAATATTTTCTCAAAATGATCAACCAATGACAGATAGAAAATCTAAGTTTGACAGATGTTGGTGAGTGAAGATAAGAAGAGAAACATTTCTTCTCCAATATATTTCTTCCATGCATGCATCGATTCAGCATGTCTCCTTAACTATAGCCACCATGAAAATCATCAATTCTACTATTATTATTCAACCACCGAACAGTTTGACGAAGCATACGGCATTGATTTTTAAAACCAAACACCTCGTTTTGCAAAACTACAAAAAGAAATGTTGGACTTTATAAGTACATGTCCGAACCACACAACTTTGTCGTTTGTATCTTCGTATACATATTTTATAAAAACAATTATTTAATATTATATTGGAAATGGGGTAACAAATTTGTTTTTGTTTTTTTTAAATGTACGTTAGCATGTACTTTTTTTTGGTGTAAGTAAAAGTTACCGTTGCCTGATTTTAACTGTTTTGGCCTTGAGCAAAACAGTAGTTGTGACTTGTGAGTCCTAGGAAGACCAGAAACATGTTGAACGTACCCAAGGATTTCGTTAAATTTTATCTTAATATTCATAAAAATCCCAATTTATTTCTAACACATTAAAGATCAACATATAGAAAATAAAAGGTAAAAACTCTTAATAACTTGTATGATATATAAATTGGTTTCCAAAGATATTGTCAATAAGCCAAGGGAGGTATATGCATGTATTATATATGAGCTAATAAAAAGAGAAAATAATATTTATACATTTCATATACACGAATTAAAAAATGTCTTGCCATATTTTGTGCTAATGTTCTACTTAATTTATACTCTACTAAGTAAAACTTGTGGCATCTCTCTTTTTTTTTTTTTTTTTTCCTTCTTATTTCATGTAAGCATTTATTTTTGCCAAGTATGGATGAGACGATGGTTGAAAGGAGTATCATAACGTTTGAGTTAGTTGAGCATTATTCATCATCATTCCTATTCCTAAGGAGTGTGAAACTAATTTTATGATCCGTTTTATAAATTGCCATTGCTATTCTTGGGAGTTGAAGCACTCCTTTTAAGAACTGTTTGTAATTTTATTTATTATCCCTATATTCTCAATACTCTTATAGATCTTGAATTAAAGTTAACATGTATAATAACTAGATGTAATATTAATAATTGTTAAAAATCTCAAGGTCCAACCCTACTTAAATATCTTAGTCTATTCTATAGCTCTAGTTCAAGTTCATTATATCGAATTTTATCTAGAGTACAAGTAAAATAATCATAAATTTTTTTGGATTGCAAGTAAAGTAATTACAGTTAATCCTACTTGTAGTTCAAGTATTATAATCCCGGTTTATATATTGTTAGTCAATGCTTTGTTTTACTTTAAATACCCTTTAATTCATTGGTTCATTGTAATATATAAAATTTAATAGTAAATTAAAATGTATCATCAAGGGTTGTCTATTGTCGAAATAAGCTTCTAAGTTTGAATCAAATTAATTTCCTATGTTTTGACTTTTATCTTCCTGTTGAGGACAAGTTTTTCACACCACATGGCTTCATTTCATTGGCGACCTGCACCACGTCAACACTATCACGGATTTTGGGAAAATCTCTTCTAAAGCCCAAAAGAGCCCATATTTACACAAAAAAGGCGTCAAAGCCCATGATTTAAGCTCATAGCACATCATTTCATTTTTTACTCATGATCCAAGCTCATGAGTCTTATCGGGGGAATTTTGGGAGTCGTGGTTTGAAGGGCCAAGAAGTATATTCAGTAAAACTTCAGTGGTTCAAAGTTGATAGAGGAAAGCATGTTGCTTGGTATGTCTTCCCCAATTCCCCCAACTTTGACGGGTCAGTGTGCAATAAGTAACATTTGGTAAGCCTCTCATATCACATAACACTTAAAATGATAAATCTCCCCATACTCTTTACATAAAAATTAGTGTTCATTATATAATATAAGTTTTAAAATATAATTATATCATATTATTATTTTCATATAAATCAATTCCAAGCACATGGCTAAATATATATTAGTATCTCATATCTAGCATTAAATGATTTCTTTACTCTTCAAGATTTGGTTAAAATACAAAAAGACCATAATTACATCTCTAAAATTTCATCAAATATCAACCAACTAGTTTATTACTTATCAAAATTATATATGGACTAAACATATAATTTTTTCAAGAGAGGAAACTTAGCCAAAAACACTAATAGTTGCTCTAGCAGAAGCTACAAACAGCTCCAGCAGAAGCTACAAACAGCTCCAGCAGAAGCAAAAACAGCTCTAGCATATTCTGCAGTAGCTCCAGTTGTAGTATCAGAAACAAGAGGATTCCATAAAAATTATCTTGCCATTTTTAGCCAAACCATGAATTTAATACCAACTATTTTTTCCTCCATGCAAGATGCCATTTGGATGATATCATTCAGCTATGATAGCTGTGATTAACAGCTGTTACAACTATAACATCAGCCTTAAAGTCTCTAGCTTTCTTCTTTTGGCTAAAAAACAAAATCTCTCTAATAAAACCATTTACCTTATCAAGGATTTTTCCTTATTTGCTAATTTTCCCTTTAACTAAGTTTTGATCTAGTTACATAGCTTGGCTCTATATAAAGAGGACCAAGTTACACACTAAAGGACAGACCGATCCATCCCCTCTCTTATCCCCAATATTCTGAAACTTTACCTTACTGCATATATCTCTAAACTCTTCCATACTTCTCCATCTCCCTTACAAAAATATCTTTTCTTAGAGCACACCATTACACACTATCCATCCCTCTCTCAACTCCTTATTTTGAAACTTCATTCATTTTGCTGCCATATACACATTTTCATACTTCCTAATCTCTCTTACAAAATCCCTCTTCATGGATAACACAACACACCATTATCCATTACCCATCTTTCCCACACTCCATTATTTTGAAACTTCATCATTTTTGCTGCCCAAAAACACATCTCCATCTCATTTTTTATTTCTCATACAAAATCTCCCTTCTTAGAAAGCAACATAACTCATGACATAACACAAATAATCTCATGTATTTACTATATTTAACCTTCATATTATCTATCTCACACTTCCATATATTTTATAAACACATTCCTCACAAAATACCCACGCATACTTCTCATATATCTTTAAACTCCATGTCTCACAAAATATACATATATAAGATCCATGTCCAACATAGTATCTACATACAATTCCTATACATATTTCAAACACCATATCTGAAAAAATATATATATTCCTTACCATCTCCACACATCTTAAAACGTATCAAACACTCTTTCAAGAACACATTACAAAAGTCATTTCTCATGGAAGGCATATAAACATCAATACTAAGGCCTTTCTCTTAAAAGGCACAAAGACTTCATATTAAAGTCATTTTCATTGAAGACATACGTTTCTAATACTTAAAACTATTCTTATGAAAGACACAAACTTATGAAATTAAAAGTCATTCTTATGAAAGACAATATCACTCATATTTGACTAAAAACTAAAATGACATTATATGGGGAAAATCATTTAAGTGTATGATTAAGGGGACAAACTTAACCAACCAATGCACACAGCTAGACCTGCTCCCTCTCTCCCTCCAGTTGCACCCATTTTTCTCTTTCAAACATGAAGTCATCATGAAAGGATTCACTTCACCATGCTGCTAAAATGTTAAGTCCACTGGTGTTGTATGGTTGGAACTACAAAGTCTAAAGGTTGCTGAAATGCTAAATCTACTGATGTTACGGTTGGAGCAACAAAATATGAAGATAAGTCATTATATTTTATCTTCAAATTTATATTATTAAGTATATTTTATTCATTATTATTTTACCGCTGGATGCAAGTTATTTTAATATCATTTCATTATTTAATGAACATGATTTCACTAATACTTCATTAATGAACATACATATTAATAAATCGATCTACCATCATCGCACATATATTATTTGGACATAAACCACCCTTTGACACATATTATTTGGACATGAACCACATTTGGACACGAACCACCTTTGGACACATATTTTTTGGATATGAACTACCATTGGACATGTATTATTTGGACATGGATCATTGCTGGACATACCTTATTATGTTGAACATGAACCATGAACCGCAACTAGACATGGACTATTGGACTCATCCCATTATTGGACATTCGATACCTAATTAATTATTTTCTAATATTAGACATCACTTAATATACATAATAATAACGCATCAACTCACCATTTAATCAAAGCTATCATGCTAAGCATATTATTTATTTATTTCCACCATTATCATGATTCTAAGATTTTGGGTTTTATCTATTTTGTAGGCTTAAAGATACACCAAAAGCCATTGGTTTATGCAGCCCAATGTCGAGTTCCGGGTTGAACTCCCCAAAACAAATTCGGGCCTAGCAAAGTTATACCTCCAAAGACACGTGGCTACGTGCAAAAAACCGCCCCTGACACTCCCTTTCTCCCTTATTCTTTATATTTTCATATAATTTATTATGGTATCATAGTTATGTTTTGCCTTTTCAAATATGGTATTAGAGTCATGTCTCATCTTTTCTTTGGTATTAAAGTACTTTCTCATCTTTCAAGCAAAATAGAGAGTCATTTCTCCTCTTTTCTAATCATAATTGAGAGTACAGTTAAGACCCTGTTAATTGATTTTATGAAATTAAGCTAACTTTCTAAGTTAACCAATTATGTTATTTAATTGATTTCCAGTTAACAAGCCACATAGAATAAATAACACTAATATAGTAAAACACGGTAAAATAAATAACAAAATGATTTGTTGACGAAGTAAAAACAAATGGATGAATCCAAAAAAAAAAAAAAAAACACTCCAATGGTTTCCATCAACCCTCAAGAAAATTCACTATTAGAATTGAAGTTATACAATTGAAATAAAGCTCTATTTCTAATTAAAATCTCTAGTAGAAGTCACAGTTGTGATCCCACGTTGCTACAATCAGTTTTGGACTCTTCTAATATGGACTTGCGTTTGTGACTTCAAAGACCACCTTAAAGATTTGTCTTAATTGCAACACAGGGAAGGTATCGATGCTTTAGCTTACATCACCAACACAAACAACTAAAGCCCAATTCACTTGGAGAATAATCGTTAGTGGTGAATACAAAGGTTTAGGCTTGCAGACGCGTTTCAGCTTTTTTTTTTTTTTTTTTTTTTTTTCTTTTTTTTTTTTGTGCCAGTGCTTGGTGCACTGTTCATGAGACATGAACAGTGCATCATGGCATATAAACAATAACCTCATAGTGAACAATAACTTTTTTTATTATTTTTATTATTATTTTCAGTTTTCAGCAAAATAAACATTATCCAAACACATCATAAGTTTTGCAAAAACCTCTATTTAGTCAACTCTTACGTGCCCTTATATATGTTTGAGTTTAAGGCTCATAATCCCACTTAAATAGTCGACTTAATGGGTCTGTTGAGAATCTTGATTCTTGATCAATCAAGATCAGTGGTGACTTCAAAAATTTTTTTGAGAGTGATCATTAAGAAACTTAAATTATACAAAATCTAATAAAAAAGAGAACTTCATATATTAATGACAAAAAAAAAAAAAAAAAAAAAAAAAAACATACACACACACATGCAAACACATAAAGACTTACAATTTCCTTCTACGAATTTTCTTATTTTGAAATCGTTACATGATAGTCTCATTATCAATTTTGCAAGTTACATCTCTTTTAAAATTTTAGTTAAATAAAATTTTTCCTGGACCTTTTTTTTTAATTTTTTATTTTATGTAAAGACCTAATATATTGTTAAGGGGATTAAAATTTAAGGACAAATTTAGGCTACAAACTAAGTTGTAGCACAAGACTACAACTCTCACTAAACAAATTAACATTGCTACATATTTTGTAAATCTAACTGTTGAATAATATATTATCTTTGTTCTTAAAACACATGTCAAGTTTAATGTCAATTGGATGTTATTTACTATTCGATCCATAAACATATTTTTTATGTATAATTTTAGACTACAAAAACTCAAAATTTAAACATTTGATTGATAACATAGCTATTGATCTTTGATATTCTTGAAATTTTGCAAGTATGGGGGATATAAAAAGAAAATGTAATTAAATGGTGGATTTGTTAAAATTCACAACCAATATAAAAAAAGATTGAATGGACTTGTAATCTTAGCTTACAACTGAGTTTATTATCTAATTTTGTCCAAAGTTTAGTTATGTTGGGCCTAAAAAAAAATTTAGGATTGTCACAAAGCTTTTTTAAGGATAAAAAAATCATAAATTTTTTAAATTTATATATAATAATAATAATTTTTTCCCAGCCAAGGTGGTCCTGTGACCACCTAGAGTCTATGTAGAGCCACCAGTGATCAAGATTCAATCAAAAAATAAAAAAAATTACCTTGATGGAAGTTGACTCTTGGACTTTGTCTTGTTCACTGTTACTAATCAAAAACATATTACGTTCTTATAGATTTGTCAACACTATCCTAACAATAACAATAACCGAGAGATATTTATTTTTTTGATAAACAAAGGAGAGATTTTTATAATATAGTTCTTGTACTAAACAATGTCAAGAAATAGTATCCATAAAACAAAGATTGTCTCAACAACCTCAAGTTAGAAAACTCTTCTACGTATATCAATAATATGTTAAGAAGAATTGCTGAAAATTGGCTTGTAGTAATCTTCTTTCAGTTTCATTCTACCCTTCCAGAAATTTCAAAGAAACCGGGGTGAATCTTGTGAAGAGAGAGAGGGAGATGAAAGGCAAGTGCATGCAAGAAAAGATTGTGATCGTGCATAAAAGCAGAACTGAAATGGACTAAACACGAAGAAAACAAAAGGTTGAAAACCTAGTTACACTGCTGAGGATTAGCCTCTGCATGTACTGATTCAACTTTATGTCTCGAGTCTCAAATCAAGCAGAAGCCTATTTGGAAGTAGTTGGAATATAGACAAAAATGCCTTACATGCTACTATGCTAGCATGCCTTTCTTGCATTAAAATACATAACCTATATTACTTCTACTGTCAAAGAAAAGCTGTAACCCGACCAACAAACTTAGCTATCCACGTCAAAAATACTTGCGCAAGCAAGCTTCTGAATGAGTGATCAATATTACTACATAGGATCCAATTTTTCTTTGACAAACATACAAACAAGTATTCTTGGGGTACAATTTCTATTAATTAAGATCAGTAATTAATCATACTTTCTTATAATTAAGTTTGTGTCTTTCTATCAATAATACAACATATTTTCATGCACACCCATCTTCTAGCTGCAACATATTTATAGCTCATGTAATTGTTTTGATCCCTTTTCATAGTTTTGGAGCCAAGCATATATATATATATATATATATATATATAGATAGCCAGTACGTCGAGCACAAAAACATGTACAACAAAACAGAACCACACGGTTTACATTGGTTATTTATTACTTTTGTTTGGTAACTACTAGTTGTAATGATTATAAAAAAGAAACTACTACTTGTAATGAATCATAAGAAAATGAGAGAGAGAGAGAGAGAGAGAAGCAACAGTATATTTCTCATCAAAAAAACAGAGACGAGATCGATGGCAAGGAAAATGGGACAACGATCTCGTTGTCTGTTGCCTTTTTACATTTCCTCTTACGTGCAAGTTGGGAAGCCTCTTTTCCTTGGAATTTTCAACTGTTTATTCTCCAAGTTAAAGTAACCGATCAACCAAGCAAATGATCATACCGCTTGCTTCTCTTCCAATATTATACTTGCTCATGGTGCGTGCAACACACGCTCGTTTTTTTTCCCTAGATAGCTAGCTAGCTAATTAATCAAAGAGCTAGGTTGAAATTTAAGTAAGCCGACTAGCTAATTAATCAAAGAGCTAGGTTGAAATTTAAATAAGCCGACCAATGGTGACTGGTGTCTGTTATTTTCCCTTTGACATGGCAAAAATATTTAACTGGCTAGCTAGAACTGCTTCATTAAGAAAACTGTGTACAGATTTGCTTGTGCCGACAGAGTAGTTAGGTAAAACTAGAGTAATTCATCTTTAACTTCATTTTTTTTTCTAGATAAAAAACTATAGAAAATTAATTCTAGAATATAAATTACCTTTTTTCTTTTTTATAATTCCAGTGTTATAATAAGAGATGAGAATATATGAATCCTGATTATTCTTATAAAAGAGGACAAATAATATAATTTTGTCAGATTTTGAACCATGTCATTCCATTTCAAAATCAATCAGTGATGAAAAAGACATATTCAAATTTGTATTGGCATTTGACATTATGCTCCATAGTTTTGTTTTTAAAGTGGTTGTAGAGAGTTCAATTGTCGTCCCAACAAAATGAAATATAAGGCTCATCATGATCATATATATATAAATAACCTTAGGATGGACTAGGAACTTTAGTTTATTCCTAGACCAACAAAGCCACCAGCATGAGGCCACGTAGTCAAAGAAAGGGATCATCCTACAAAAGATGGAATCAAGTAATTAACTTACATGGGATACGGAATAGGATGTGAAATGTGAGTTGGGATTGGAGATAAGCTTTTTTTTTAATTTGATTTGTTTTCGGTTTTTGTTGTTTTGTTTGGTTTTGTTTTGTTTTTTGTTTTTGTTTGTTTTTTTTTTTTTTTTTTTTTGGGAGAATGGATGAGATTGGAGCAACTTTGAGTGATGTGATGTTAACTTACGTGGTCTAAAGCAAAAAAGTATTGTGGAAAAATATTGAGATAATGCAACTCATTTTAGCATCTCAAGGTTAATAATAATGTAAACAAATTCATTTTTCTCCCCCATTGTATAAATTTTAACATGAGTGTTAATTTAGTTTTGTGAGGATTTTTTATGTTAGCTAATTCTATGACAGAATTTAGGTTGTAATTTTGGTTTGTGTAAAATTATAATATATCTAAGGGTGGTATAAGGATTGAAATTTAAAGCTTCAGTTGACTGTGCAAGACTAAAGACCTTAGTCGAGCAAGAATCCATGATGGGTCGAGAAAAACTAGAATTTAGATAGAAAGTCTCGTTAGAGGCTTACTATGGAAAGTACCTACTTAGTTTTTCCATGGCAACTTTTGTAGCCTTCTTAACCTTTATAAGCCAATATTAAACCCTAATCATAAGAGAGGAAGAAGACTGCACTTTCACAAGAAAAACTAGATCCAAGAATCCTTTGTCTTTTGACCTCTTTGATTGTTCATCATTAAAAGGATTTTATTGTTCCAAACACCTAATCACCATATGTGTGTTAGACATTGCAATTGAAAGCACAAAGACTACATTAAATCTTCAAAAAGTCTTGGACTATTTGAGAGACCGGTTTGTAGATGGTTTATTGTCTTGCACAATAAATAACTTAGAAGGCACAAGATAGAAGTTTGCAATTGCTAGCAGGAGCAAGAGAGCTCAAGTAGTCAAGTGAACAATGTCTGACTACATATAAGAGAATTTGTGTATCGTTTGTACCGCAACATTCTTCAAGAGTGGATTTGATTTTTAGATTTCATCCTTGGAGTATTTTTATTGTTTTGGGTTTTTCACTTTGTGAACATATGTTGTCTTTGATTGTGTTCGGTTATAGCTTATGTTCTTTGTTGTGGTTTAACTTGTTTGTCCATCATCATTGTAACCTTGACTATATAATTAACTGCCGGGTTAATATTTGAGAATCAACTGATTAAATTTGGTAGTTAAGCCGTTTAGGGGTCTAAACCATAAATGTAGTTTTTAAACTTTCAATTTAAACAATTAAACCTTCATTTTTTGTGTTCCGTTTAGCGGCTTGTTTTTGACATGCAGGAAATATTTTTGATGTACCATTCCTTTTATAATTAAAAAAAAAAAAAATTGAATTAAGGAAAAGCAAACATGTTTGAAAAAAAATTGAATTAAGGAAAAGCAAACATGTTTGAAAAGAAGAAGAAGTAGAAAAAGCAACCTTGGTTTGAAAAAAAGAGTAAACATGGATAACCCAAAGAGGGCAAGACTTATTTCCTTTATCACAGCTCCGCTAAGAAACAATTTCTCAAATATCTCCTCGATATAGAGTTTGCTATGAAGAAGATTGAAGATAAATATATATTGGTCTTTCATTGTTACTGACAAGAAGATCAAATTTTGTGAAGAATATAACATGTATAGCCAGCCTAAGAAGATAAAGCCAATGGTGCAAGAAGGCATATAAGAGATTGACATCAGACTATACTGCTTTGGATTGACCCCTTTTTTTTCAATTTAGACATTAGGAATTGGAATACAATGGGGAAGAGCTAGTGGATATGTAGAAATGACAGGTGGGGTGCCTAAAAATTTTAGTTAGAAAATTTCACCATAGATTTCGGGAGCATATATCTGCTTCTTTTAATTTCAAGCTGGTATATATGTTAGGTTCTAAGATTTTAGGAACTAAATGTATTAGAAATTTATTATGTATTATGTTGGTAAATCATGATCAAAATATAGAGTCTAGGTTAGGCTTGCTCAAAGTGTGTTTATTTGTAAAGTTGGAATTGAGTGATTATAGAATTTACTGAACTAAATTTGTAAGGCTTGATCAATCGAAAATTAGACTTGATCGATTGAACCTCGTGCAGTTTATTTTTTCTGCAAAATTTCCAACTTAACCCAAGCCCCGTTTGACATGTAGGGTTTTATGTTTTACTCAGAGTATAAAAGGAAAAATTCAAGCTATGTTTTAGAGGTCTTTGATGTGTTGTGTGCTGAATCTCTTGTGAGATCTAGTGGTGTTTACCTTCATACACACTTAGAATTATCAAAATCAAGATTCATGTTAAGAACTCGGTGATCGCTTCAGTTGCTGTATAAAGAACTTAAAGAAGATCTGAAACCTTTGAGTGGAGTCTCAAAGTCACAAATGGAGTACTTGTGGTTGTAGTGGATCAAAGAAAGAAGTAGTCTGTGGACTCGGAGCTGTCATGTGGTCGTGATAGTAAGTTTTCTAATCGATGTAGCAATATGATGTTAGTGGTCTAAGTCTTATTGTACAAACTTCAATTCTTTCATAGTGAATCTGTTTTTATTTTGAAAATAGTTAGGTTAAATCCTCCCCAAATTTTTTACCGGTTTGGTTTTTTTGGGTTATCATATCGTGTGTTCTCTATATTTCCGCATTATTTTCATGATATGATTTGAGTATGTTAACCTAGATCTGAATAATTTATCTAAGTAATCACTTGGCTAAATAACTAGGTTAAACAACTTGTGTTTTAAGGGGTCTAAAAACGTACAATAAATACAAAATCCACATTATAGAACAAGGCACCGTGATTGAAATTTCCTTCCCCAAAAAGAATATGTCTTTACCTCTTTGAATTCCTTCTTCAAAATGTTTACATTGATTAAATGTTTAATTTGTCACAAATCATAAATCCAGAGTTTTAATTGTTCAAATTGAAAGTCCAAAGACTAGATTGGCAGTCAGGTCAAAATTCGAGATAACATTTATAAAAATCCCTATATACTTCATAATAAAATTTAACAGGTGAAAATATTATTGTTAAAAAAAAAAAAAAAAGTTGTCTGTATTAATGGAGATTTGAATCTTGAAGCATGGACGTTGATTTTTCAGAATCGTTAAACGATACTTTAATCAAACTTCCCAACAAAAGTCTCTTCCTCATACAAATTAAAAGCAAGGCTAGGTTAATTGGATTTGGTTGGTACTTGGTAGTAAATATAATATAATGCAGAAGAGTACAATAATTGACCATGATTCACTCGATACGATTGACCCGCGAAACAATTGAAAAAATTTGACAGAACTAATGGAAATTTTGAAGACTTGGATTTTGCAGGATCCTTATAATTTATAAACATTAGTGCACTTGCATTAGTAAGTGCAAAATAGTGCAAAATAGAAAAAGTGTTGAGATATGCACATTTTGATATTAAAAAAAAAACACCCACATCAGTGAATGTAAAATTGTACATAAATGCACAAGTACTATAGTAATTGTGTATATATGCATGGTTACTGTAGTTCGTGCATAAAATATTATAGTATTTTTTTGGTAGTATTGGATATGTGAGAGAGAGAGGGGTAGTGAGTGAGGAAATAATAAAAAATTTTAAAAGAATGAATATTTTATTGAATAAATGTGTAGAATAGATAGACTGATGTGAGTGTTTTATAAAAATAAACATATAAAATAGAAAAAGTAGATTTTTAGTGTAAAATAGAAGGAAACTTTTACACTTACTGATGCAATTGTTCTTATCTTTTTTTTTTTTTTTTTTTTTTGATGGGATTGTATAAACATTATCTGAAGCAAACCTCACCAATAAAATAAAAGTAATAAAGCCATAAGAGTTAAGAAACCTAACTATAGGCTATAGCTAGCTTCCGACTATGGGAGTGAAAAACTTTTACAAACCATGTCCTCTTTTTAAGGGAGCTCTATTATATTCATTGCAGAAAGAATTCTCTTTATTGTTCACACAATAATGGACGCCAAACTCTCTCATGCACGGCTTGAAGTTTATTTACTGTTCATCACAGTTGCATGTACAAAGGATGGATCGTTTCATTCCTCCAAAAGAAAAGGTTGCTATTTTGTAGAGCCTCAAAGCGGACACATGATGCATGACCTTTCCCCTAGCAAATATTATTATTAGGGAAAAATACACAAAAACTCCTTATAGTTTTTACTCTAAAACATAGAACCTATTTTAGGTTTTGAATGTAATACTTACTCCTTTGTATACTACTTAATCATCACGTGATAATATGATATTGTTTTATGTGTAACATAAGGTAAGTTTCGTGTTACATTAAAAACACTCATAAAGGTTAAGTGTTACATAATTAATTAAGTTTCGTGTTACATTAAAAAAACTCATAGAGGTTAAGTGTTACATAATTAATAGTTTACACATAAAACAATATCATATTATCACGTGATGATTAAGTAGTATACAAAGGAGTAAGTATTACACATAAAACAATATCATACAGACCAAAGTATTACATTCATTATTTCGTAAAAATTATGTATTTTACGGAGAAAGCACAAGATTTTTTTTAAAATACTTTTCCCTTATTAATTGTTAATAAAGTAGAATTTATTTGTTGTCAAAGTTGTTTGAAGCATGTGAAGTTTCCCATTGCATTGCATGCTTACATGCTAATTTTCTTGCTATATAATTCACTCTTCTTTAAC
Source organism: Quercus parvula (assembly GCA_030820535.1). Lineage (NCBI taxonomy): Eukaryota > Viridiplantae > Streptophyta > Magnoliopsida > Fagales > Fagaceae > Quercus > Quercus parvula. The sequence continues at coordinate 44,807,204 of JAUAME010000004.1, forward strand.
ATTAACATTTGCCTTCTCATACTTGGAATATACAATTTTTATTTTATTTTATATATATTCGAATGGCATATGAACTTACCAATTATATTCATCTATATATAAATCCCAAGGTATCAACTTTATTTGTGGATCTCTTTCTCTCTCTCTCTCTCTCTCTCATTAGTGCCCCTGTATTAACCTAGTCCCCTCCGGCTTTGTCGCAAGCACCTCTCTTGACATGATCAGGATCCCTCAACTCTTTTATAAGGCTTTTTGGTCGCCCCCCCCCCCCCCCCTCATGGGTCTTTCGCTGCCCTCATTAATGCTTTTTGTCGTTTCTACTGTGGGTACCACTTTGGCCTAAATCGTTTGTGTCTCCTTTGCTAGTGGCAGTTGGACCATCCTCTAAAGCCCTTGGAGGGAGTCTCCGACCTAGATCTAACTCAGACCAATCAAGATATGAATTCCAATTTGGACTTAATATTTTGAAATTACAATTCACGTGAGAAGAAAAAAAGAAGAAGAAGAAAGTCATTCATATATCATATTATTGAATTAAAGTTTGATTAAAACGAAGATAAGTTGTTGTACATTTTTCCTAGTTTTTTTTTTTTTTTTAAATTTGGTCAAATAATATAAAATTCATGGAATGTCTTCCTATAGACAAATTATTTAAGATTTAAAATAACAAAATTAACGACACATTATGCATTAACTAACCAAAGCTTGAGAAGTATTCAGAAAACAAAGAAAAAGGGGGAAAAAAAAAACCAAAGCTTGAACAGTTCTAGTCAATACTTTTCAAAGGATTTTGTTCAGCTTTGCAGATGGTGAGAACTGAGAATATAAAATGAAATTAGTAGTTAAAAAAAAAAAAAAATGGTCAGCAAGTAGCAATTATGAAAAACGTGATACGAGTACAAAGTGGGTGGAAACTGGAAAGTGGCTTTTACGCACGTCTATAAGCACGTTTAGCCCATAGGGTCTCAGACACGTTCATATTAAAAAACACACAAGAATCCAAGACCGGTCGCTTCTCATTTCTCACGACGTAACACGTGCGTCAGAAATAAATAAATAAAATAAATGGAAAGAGAAAAACTAAAATAAAAAATAAAAATAAAAAGTAAAAGTAAAAAAAGCTGCTCCTATATTTATCAAAATATAATAATTTGTTAATAAATAGCGGGAAACCGCCCTAAAATCTAGATTGGTAGAAAGGTAAGTAAGAGCACACTCACAATGGATGAAACAAAAAGGGAAAAAAACCTTTTCAAAATATTACTTTTGTCTATTTTGCATTACCATTACTAGTTTTACAACAAATTCTATATTTTATTATTCATTTTAGATATATTCTATTAAAATTATCTTTTTTTTTCCTTTCTCACAAAGAATTTTTCCTCCCTTTTTACAAAGAAATCAACCCAACATTATCCAACCATCGCAACCCATTACTTCCAACCCCAACCAAAACTTGTTACAAAATCCAATCAATCCATCACAAAACTTGGTCAATTCATCAATCCAAAACCCAAATGTAATACAAACCAACCCCGCAAACCCAAACTCAACCATGCAAGGCAAATCGCAACTTAAAACGCAATTGTGCAACCCAAAAATAATCATTGCAATCCAAATTGCAACTCAAAATGCAATCGTGCAATTCAAACCCACCAACCACCATCCACCACAAACCATTGTTTATGAAAGAGAAAACTCAAGTTGATTTGAACAATCATGCCATGTGCCACACCATCGCAACCCACAGAGCATCGTCGCCGTCTTGTCCAAAGTCACAACCTATCAAGAGCAAGATAAGAGAGAAAGAGGGAGTGTGAAGAGAGAGGGAGAATTGTTTGGGTTTTTTTTAGAGGAGAGAGGGTAAATAAAAAATAAAAAATAAAGTGAGGAAATGTTTACATGTTGCTATACTACAATGCTTGTGTATATTTACATAAGCACAATAGCAAGTTGTAAATTTTTTACAAAAATGCCTCACTGGTTATTATAAACACTGCATTTTGTACCCTTTATAACTTGGGTCCTCATTCTCCAATGATATAAGAATTCTAAAGCCCAAGGTCGGTTTTGGGCCCAATCAGATGAAAATTGACTTGAGAAAAGTGTTTATGGAAAATATAACTTATTTTTTGACCAAATAAACTATTTTTGGAAAATAAAGATCATAGAAACCCTAGGACATGCGTATGTATACACACATACGTGATTGCATGCTTAAGCTTAGCATATGCATGCTTCATGCATGCATACACATACACATGCATGCATGCGCATGTTAGGGTTCCAGAAACTATATAAGACAAGTTTTCTGTATTTAAATTAGACTTGGAATGAATCCTACATTGTCTAGGAGCCATCCCAAACCCCTATTTTTCGACTATATAAAGCTATAAATGGTACAGTTTCAAGGAGGATGAATTCTGGTGATAAAACACATAAGATTAACTAGAAAATAGTGAATCAAAGAGGAAGTTTTTCACATAGCATTCTCAAGCCAAATTTTATTTGATTGAGACTTTTTCTGGTCTTGATCTTCGAGTTCTAGGTTTACTAACTTGTTTTTGAATTGGCAGTTGTGACTAGATTGATCGAGAAGAACGGTCAAAATCAAGCTCTAGAGAATTCTTGTGTTGAGGTAAAGTTTCTAACTTTGACTTTTCACTTTTCTTTAATTTTCTTGTTTTATGCATGATTTTATATATGTTTATATATTTGTAGTATGTTTGTTTAGTCTAGGTTTACTTTTTGTTTGTGTTTTAAGCATGTTAAGTTGTTAGATTCTTGTTTCTGAGCTTCTGTTCTACATTGTTTGGGTTCTGTGTTCCGGGTGTGTATGGCTGCACACGCATATCTCTGCCTAGAAACCCTAATCCTTTTCTGCATGTTTTCCTTTTCTGCATGTTTTCCTTTTGTTTTATTCACATGTTCTAGCCTCTGTTTAACCTGTTTTATCTGTCCTTGAGTATCTGTTTCTCTGTTTTGTTTTATTTTGTTTTGTTTGTTTTATATCTTTTATGTCTATTAGGGTTTTGATTTATTTGAATACCATGAACATGCATATAAATATGAACATGCATTGATGCATAGATATTGTGATGCAGTGGGGTAAGTCATGCACTCACAGGAACATGCATTGGTTGGAATATGAGCATGATATGTCTAAATAACATGAACATGTTTGGTTGAATGCCATGTCTATAATGTTTAAATGCTTTAAAATGTTTGTTTGATTCTGCCATGTGATGTTTCTACCTTTGGAAACTTGTGTTTAAATGTCATGATAGATGAATGATTAGGTTTGAGATGATTATGCCATGTTGTGTGTCTTAGATACATGCTAGTGTGTGTGGGGGGTTAGAATAACATATTAAATTTGTCTTTAATAAGATTAAGATTTGGAACACAATGAGTGAAGGCTGACCCACGGGTTGGGTAGGGTTGGGTGTCTAACACCTTTTCATCTCATACCTAAACTCTAGACATGTACTTTGATAAAATATCGGTCATTTCATGAAGAATGCTATATTTATGGTTCTTAGATCTAAACTAGGTGGCAACTCTATTTAAACCCTCTGCATATTCCACCCTAGGCCAAGGTGTACATTCCCAATTGCGAGGATGAAACTACATCGTAGGCACTTGCGCCCATAATTGTAGGCTAGTTTTTGTACTTTTTGGTGAACGGTAATATATATCAATATGCCTTACCAAATAAAAATGCTATTAGATAAGACATTTAAATTTAGGGCTGTAAACAAGCCATATCATTCCAAGTATTAAAATTTCAGGCTTATTCATTTAGTTATATTTCAAATGTGAGCTAAGCTCATACTCATTACCAAACAAGATTATATGTTCAAGCTTAGTTTTTTTTTTTTTTGGGTCAATTTATTCTTTTTCAATATATAATAAAACCATGACTAAAATCATTTACCCTTCGCAATTCAATGAATTTTCACTACAAATAGATTGTCGATATTATCAATAAATTACAAATAATAATTTGATATCATATGAATTTATTTACAAAATTACGCAATCATATCTCAAGTCTACATATGTATATTTTTAGACAAATATGCATATATTATATATAGTTAAATCAAGCCTCATGTTCACAAACTTGTTCATGAACACATTATAATATTTGAGTTTGTTGGCTCATTTAATAGTTGAGCCTAAACTTGGGTTTGGGCTTTGGCTTAAACTTCAATTGTTTACTAAACAAACAAACATAAATAAGTGTTTTCTCAACTCAAGTTCAAACTATTCATAAACAGTTTGGTTCATTTACAACCCTATTTGAATATATAAAACAATTTTGCAAATGATATATATTATATGAGCAACATTGAGATAAAGTAATACCTAGTGCTAGTGACATCATTTGGGTGCTGCATGCCTATGATTCGTATCACCTTTCCTCACCCACCATCCACTTATCAAAAAGATCAACATTTGGATGACCAAATTTTTTTTTTTTTTCAAATAAAATGTGGGATTTGTGAATAGAACAAATTAAATCACTTTCATATTACTTATTATACATTAATCATAATTGAATGTGTTAATAATAATAAAAAAATTGAAAATTTTTCTATTCTTAGATTCCTTGATTATATAAGCTAAAAATATATGGACCAACTATCAAATATATATATATTTTTTAAATTTTCTGAGAATTCATTCTACAAATTATCAATGCATTTTTTTAGTATTTATTGATTTACAATTTTTTGGGGAACTTTTCTCCCGAATTCTCAAAATATTGCATATACTTATCCACACAAATACAGATATGATAAATTAAAGTTATTAAAATTTATTATCATTACTAAAGATAAGACTATGAAATATAATACCAGTATAACTAATGATGGTCTTACAATGTATATTAAGCATATTTACTAATATACGATATGTAATTCATTCCATTTACATTTTTTTTTAACAAAAATTAAAGATTATATATATATTTTTTATTTATAATTGTATTCCATATTAGTAATACACTAATGTTATCTTAGTATAATTTCATAAGATACAATAAAAAACAAGTATTTTTTTCCCAATATCTGGTTGTTTTTTGAAGCAAAATAACAAAACAGACGATGTTTATTATATTCTTTCATCCACTTACTTTTAAAAAATTACTATGAAAAAGATCTAATCATCCTAGGTACAGAAAAGCCTAAATGTATAAAAGGAAAAAAACCATGTAAGATTAATTAAAAAAAAAAAATGTTGATGTATAAATAGTAAAATGGTTATTTTAATGATTTTATTAATTATCATAATTAATAATACATTTTGACATAATAAATAGTTGTACTACTGATATAATAATATAATTAAAGCTTTGTCAGTTAAAGTATTTTTGTACATATATAATAAAAAATATTTGATTTTTTTTTTAATTTTTTTTTATAATTGCAATCATTAGAGAAAAATTGTATAAAAAAAAGTATGTATATTTATTATGATTATTTTTTGTAGGATAAGTGATTTTTTTTTTTTGATAACAATAAATTTTTTTTTTTTAAGTGCGTACATGTAACATATAGTATAGTATACGTATTTATATTAATATCATGTTAGCAAATAATAAATTTTTTTTAAGAAATTAACAAATAATAAATAAATTATACTAATCACATTCATTTCTTTTTAAATTTTATTACAGTGGATAAATATTTTCTCAAGAAAAATAAACAAGATTACATTTTCATTCCTAAACTTTAAAAAGTTCATTTTTCGTTATTAAAATTTTTAAATAGATTTTTTAAAATAGTTTAGGGACGGTAATAAGAACGAATAAAGAACTTCATTCAATAGTCTAGGGGTTAAAAATGAACCTTAAAATTTAAATTTGATAAATGTAACATTTTCAATAGCTTATGGATGAAGAACAAATTTTTTGTAAAGTTTAGGGGGAAGAAAATAGCCAAAATTTTAAAGAGTGGATTTGGGCTCTATATTTTATTTTAGTTTATATTTCTCTAAACATCTTTAGGATTACTTAGATTGATCATCTTCTAGCTAGTTCTTATTTTTCGGAGAAAAAATTTAGTAAACAGACTCCAATATGAAATATCTCTTCTTTTTTAAAGTTACATATGTTTTAACTTTTAAGTACAGCAGGAAGTGCTAAGGTTAGTAAAGAAAAATGTTCCGTATAAGTAAAGCAAAACGAAAAATATGATTTTCATTGATAAAATGGAATATGATCTTATAGTAATAGTTTCTAGAAATTTACTTAGATAGGTCATTTTATTTCAATAGTATAATAGCATCATCATTAATGTAACTGTAAGTTCATATTCATTAACTTGTATACTAGAAATTTTAAACAGTAATATTATGTTAACAACATTTTCACAGCAAATTTTAGATAGTAAGATGTCATTGATTATAATATAAGCTCACAGTGACATTGCTAATACATATGCACATATTGATATAATAGTTTGTCACCTATAATTTGTTGTGAATATAATATTACTTAATTTTAAACCATAAATTTCCTATACCTTGCTTAAATTTACATTATTTACAAGTAGGATAATAGTATTAAAATGGAAGTCTTTCTCTTTTTGATGACTTTTTTTAATATTGTCCGATAAGCTTCAATTTTTTCCATACTAATATTTTAATAAATATTATAATTGAGTTCAAAATTAAATTTTTATAAGGATTCCCTATAAAATCTCTTATATTTACAACATTTATTAGAATTTCTTCATATTATATTTTCTTTTAATGGTAAAATAGATATTTTTTTAGGAACTAGTAAAATAGATAGTTATATACACAAAGTCACAAACACAATTATGAATACTTGTTAATAACTATCGTAATTATCAAGTTATATATTTAATAAAAAATAAAACATAGAGATATCATATTTTATTGAATTTTATTGTGCATTACACTTGTTTTTTTTTTTTTTTTTAATCGACTAGTAATAACATATGTTCAAAGTAGATATTGATTATATTTTTAATATTTGACCTAATCAGATATTAAAGTTCCCAACTGAGCAGGTTCTCCAGGATGTGTTGGCAGCCAATAATGCCTTCCTTCGAGCCATTCTTCCCAAACCTCTTGATTCAGTGGTCATCGCCCCTCTCAGAGTTTGTTGGAAGCCACCTCCTCAACCTTTTTGTCTCAAGGTTAACTTTGATGGGGCCGTCCTCAAAGATGTGAACAGAGCTGAAGTTGGGGTGGTGATCCGAGACAAGCCGGGTTAGGTTCTTGCATCCATGGTCGAGCAAGTTTTACTTCCAAATTTGGTGGCTGCAGTGGAAGCAATTGCAGCAGTTAGAGCTGTAAGCTTTGCCAAGGAGATTGGTCTCAACTTTATTGTTTTAGAAGGAGACTCAAAGATTATTATTAATTCTTTGAAGAGTGACGAGGTTTCTCTATTAAAAGACACTGCAGTTCCTTTACTATTTGTAGTTTATATCATATTAAAAGACAGAGCAATTTTATTACTCATCACATTGCCAGACATGTTAGACATGTTAGCAATTTTACAATATGGAAAGAGGATGTTCCTCCTCACTTAAATGTTGTAATCCTAGCTAATTTGGCTAACTTTTAGTAATAAAATTCCAAGTCTCTTCTAAAAAATATTAAATATGAAACGCCTATGGCCTTTGTGTTGAAAATTACATTTCCAACCCTCTCATGAAAATGGGACGGCTAGTGAAATCACAAATTCAACTATTCAAATCTGCAAAGTGTGTGAGTTACTTACCAAAATAAAGAGGGAAACAAATCTCTATGAAGTAGTCAAATGGATATATTTTTTTTTAAAATTTATATTTTGTAGTCAAGTGGATTAATTCTTTTTGAATATCCATATAATTTTATTTTTATTCTTATAGTAACATATATAAAAATTTTGGTCTATAATTCGTATTTTCTTTTGGTCAAAATACATAAATACCCCCTAAGGTTTAGGTCAATTGCAAGCTGATTTTTTGGACTTCCATTTTTTTCCCTTATAACTCCATGAAACCTTCATATTCGTGAAATTGACCCTTAGGACTAAGGGTCTGTTTGGATAGGACTTATTTTGCTGAAACTGAAAACTTATTGCTGAAATCACTGTAGCAAAATAATTTTTAAATGTGTAAATAGTATCGTGGGACCCATTTTTAATGAAAAAGTGGCTAAAAAGTGAAATTTGTGGGTCCATGAACAGTACATAATGCACTGTTTACTTCAGAAAAGTCAACATTTGCGGTTACTGTTTATTGAACAGTACATGAACAGTAACCGCGTGAAAAAAAAAAAAAAAAAAAAAAAAAACGCAAAACGCAGTTGCTGAAAACGCAGACGTGCTATCCAAACAGAGGCAAATTTATGTTTTCTCTTAGTGATGGACAAGAATAATGTGACCATTAAATGAAACCCAACAACAGATTTTAACCACACAAAAAAAAAAAATTTAATTGTTATATGTGCTTTATTTGGCACAAATCAATTGTTGGGTGGCATTCGATGTTTACATGATTTTTTTTTTGTCATTGAGGGCAAATAGAAGATAGTCTCAAAGGCCGCATACCTTTGGTGCGGTGATCACTCCACAAGTTTAGATACTTGTGGGGTGTGGGGGGCAATGGTGGGAGTTCAAGTTTTTAGGAGGAAGTTTCACACATATATACACTTAAATTAAGTTAGAGTAGAAATTCTATCTTGTAAAAAAAAAAAAAAAAAAAAAAAAGATAGTCTCAAAGGTTAACTTCATGAATATAGAAATCCTAGGGAATAATAAAGAAAAATTGAAAGCCCATGGGGTTCATTTGGAATTGACCCAAATCCCAAGGAGTGTTCATGCATTTTTGCTAATATTAATTTAATATAATTGAGACACAGTATGTTTGAATGAATTGTTAGTTGATCTAACACATGTGACGTGTTTTATATATTGCATTTATTTATCTGAGAATACAAAATAAGACTTGAAACAAATAAAGAATGCAAAATCCAAAGTTCTAAGAATTTAAATTCAAAAAATAAGATTAGGTTAATAATTATCAAACACTAGATAGGTTATTTTGTTAATTCTAGTTTTGAAAGTTCCTTATATGGTTGTAATTTTCAATTATAAAAGTTAAGGCACTGTCCAAAAAACACCCTATAATTTTATCTTCGCGGAAAATTAAACACCATATTTTTAAATGTGCTACGTTAAACCCCATGTACATGTTTTCATTATTATGCTAAACGAAACCCCATCTATAGTCTCAAGTGTTTCATAATATTCAAATGTTTGGTATAATAAGGAAAGTATTCTCAAAAAAGAAAAAGAAAAAAAAATTTAAGTGGTACGTTAGGTTTAATTTGTTATTAATATAAAATTTTATATATATATATTTATATATATTTTTTAAATTTCCTAAAAGTTATTATGGTGTTCCAGATCCATACCTTATCAAATCCAGCACGCAATAATGTTACTCGAAGGCTAAGAGTGGCTAAATTTTGGCCTCAACATATAGTAGGAGAAGGGTATATTAATTTCTGTTTTATGAGATGCGGTCCTAGTCATTAAAATCATCTATTTACACCCTCCAATATGTCTAGACTTATTTTGCATATATTAAAAACCGATTTCCCATATAATTTTCAAATTTGATGATTAATTGTTTACTTCTATAGAATTTAATCTCTTCTTTATTATGTTTTCTAAGAGATTGTATATACAAAGTTGAAACATCTTCTCTTATTACAAGACAATAGTTGAAGTAGGCACAAGCTTAGGTTACTTTTTGTTTCTTTGAGAAGTGACAAGAATAGATCGATAAGTTACTTTGTATCGATTTTTTCAGAATGACCAAGCTGTTAGTACTGGTGTTTGTAAAGTTGACATACATTGTTGATACAATTTCTAAGGGCATGTTTGGTAGACTGTAATAGACTCTGTAATGTAATGGTTATTTCTATGGTTTAGTTTGGTTATATTTTTATTACAAGGAATAGTCATTCCTTATGAATAGATATTCTTCAAAATGAAGAATAACTATTCATCTTTAAAAGGTTGTATTAGCTATTCCTTAGTAAATGCAATAATTTCAAAACTTAATATATTTCCAAGTAAACAAACTTTCCATATACATCTAACAATTATAAAAATAAAAAATCATAAAAAGTAATACATATCTCTCTTAAATTTAAAAATAACAATTTTTAAAGAAATATAATTGTATGAGTAAGATATTTCCTAAAATAAATTTTAAGTTTCATTATAATGTTATAACTCATAACCAAACTAATGAATAAGTTTAGTTATTACATTACAGCATATTTTATTACTAGTAATAAATATTACAATTCCTGCCGTAATCTCCATTCAGTATACCAAATGTATCCTAATAGTTTAGACTTTTATAAGATAATTACTATATATTTCATGGTACTAATTAACGAAGTCCCTGATTTGACTAAGAGGTAAAAACTTGATTCTTGAGTGTCATTTTTGAAGGTTTCTTCGTGCTATGCTTGTACATATGTGGTCCATGGTTATTTAACCGCCTACCATTTTTTTAGGTTTGTTGTGAGGCGAGGGAGCATACCTAAGTTCTTGATTATGGGGTACAGTACATCTAAGATGGCTAGCACTACCTTTTAGAATGACTACCAAACTTTTACCGAGTTTTTATATGGACGCTATCACTTATTTGTTTCATCAGCAATGAAGGGAATTATTGGGCACATTTTAGATTTATGGTGTATAAACTTGGGAAGAAAACTTAGACCATAATCTTGTGTGCTACAACTCTAATGTGACAAACAATAAGTAGTAGAGAAATAATGGTTGGTTCATTTGAAAATAATATATGGTTAGTTACAATAACCACAATCTTTTATGCTACAACTTTAATGGGGTAGACAATGAATAGTAGAGAAACAATAACTGGTTCAAGTGAAAGTAATATATCAATTAAAATAACCACAATCTTTTGTTCCACAACTCTAATGGGGTAGACAATGAGTATGAGAGAAATAATGGCCGGTTTATGTGAAAATAATATACAGTCAGGTACAATAACTAGCATCTTTTGTGCCACAACTCTACTAGGGCAAACAATAAGTAGTAGAGAAATAATAGCCGGTTCATGTGAAAGTAATATATAGCTAGTTACAATAATTAGCCACATATAATAGTTGTGAAAAATGATGTTGTGATTATATTTTCATTAAAACAAAATGTAATATTATTTAAAGTATCATTCACATTTTTCAATGTATACCTAAATTTTTGTACAATAATGGAGTAAACAAAACAAATTCATCCAAATATATACATTATCACTCTAAAAAAACACAATCATTTTTATATCTTAATTACCATTTTTGTTCTTGTTGATAAATATCTTAATTATCACTTATATATATGCATTATTTTCCATACTTGTTAATAATTATGATAAGATGCTAAACTAGTAACCTTAGTGAATGGATTATGTTTATTTCACACGTTATCTAAACAATTGAAAACGTAAATTTAATTCACAATAATTTAGGCCCGTTTGGTACACAAGTTTAAATACATGTTTTTAGTTTTTAAACAATATTACACGTATTTTTATATACTTTTTCACCAACTCGTATTTTTAAAAAAACTGAAAATTATTACTTAAAAACATGTATCAAACGCGTCTTAGTGTTTTTGGTTATTCTGGATAATATTTATTTGCAAACAATGTGTGCAACATATTTTTTCCCTAAGTGAATGGTGAATTTATAGATACAACTTTCACAATTCACCTTTCACAATGTGTGCAACATATTTGATCCTTCTTGATTCAATCAAATCAATCTATGTTAGGTGATTGAGGATGATTAGTAGAGAGAAACTAGAAAGAAAGAGAATCCTGACCAGATGAGCACCATAACTCTCCTACAGTACGTTCTCCTATTATATTCTCTCTTTTTCACAGTTTCACTTTGGCTAACCTACAATCATGTCGTTATCAAAAGGACACTTTGTATTTGCTCCGTGGAGCCCTCCTCCCTGCAGTACCACCCAGTAGAGAGCGCTTGTCTCCATCGTGACATACATGCACATATAATGTTTCCATACATTTACACATAAAATATGTAGATGATGACCATGCATATATATGAATGAATGAATGAATTAAATGATGAAAACGACATTGTTAAAAGCTTAACAAGTGGGTACCCTCTAAAAATAGGTATAAAAATCAACGGTCACAGTCATAAGTTCGCAAACCCTATAAAAATAAATAAATGATAATAATAATGATGTTCACTCACCCAAAAAGACCTCTATGATGTTCACGTACTTTGAAGAAAAAGAGAGTTTTATTAAGTTTTTAAGCCCTACTCTCCGTGAAGTCAAAATCATGTACTCGCAGGCTTTGAAGGGACACCTGTTCCGTATGATGTGAGTCTTACGTTGGACATTTTGGCTTCAACTTTGCAATTAAGGAAAACATGATCTGGAGCGTGAACAACACTCTACGAAAATCACGTCCATGATGTTGAGCATTTTGGCTCAGCCGACGACCTAACATGAAAAGAGATTTTAGGCTTAAGATCTGTTGTCTAATCTCTCGATCATACTTAGAAAAGTTGGCTCTTCCACTGTTTGTTGGGTTATTAATGTTGGACTATGCCCGTGCGAATCTAGGTGCTGATGTCTCTTGTTGATGGTATATAGATTCTCCTCAAATAAAAAGATTCCAAATTAGTTGATTTAAAGCTAAAAAAGAAAGTCAAAGACCTCGTTCGCCTTGCTTTTTTTGGATTCGAATATTGAAGTGGTTTAACTCGTCGCGGTAAAAATTAACTTATTCTCAAAATTTCACAATTTTTATTTAGGACAAAAATAAAAAATAAAAATCAAATCTATTTTTGAAAACTCACTCACTTTGTTACAAAAGTCAATAGTCCATGGGAAAATTCATGGGTTCCCATTTGCATTAGATCCCATATATAACAGTAGTATACAAAAGATGAACAATTTTTATATTCTTCTGAGCTACTAGTTTTGTTTTCGTACCCTTTACGAAAGTTCATTTAAATACTCGTTGACTTTATGATAAATATGACTTACAAGGATGATTTAATCGTGGTCCAGTATATTCTTGCAATCACATACTATAATAGAAATATCCAAAGCCAATATATAATTCTTAGCCAATTAATATAACAGTAGTATACAAAAGATGGACAATTGTTATATTCTTCTAAGTTACTAGTTTTATTTTGTCCCCTTTACGCAAATTCATCTAAACACTCGTTGACTTTATGATAAACGTGATGTACAAGGATGGTTTAATCGTGGTCCAGTAAATTCTTGCAATCACATACCATAATAGAAATACCCAGAGCCAATAAACAAGGAAAATTATTAGGTACTCCCGGAGTACCATAAATGCGTACTCCCTCCTCTCACATAAATGGTAGGTCCCACCATGAATTTAATTAGTGAGACCCACCATTTATGTGACAGAATGGAGCACGCATTTATGGTACTCCGGGAGTACACAATAATTTCCCAATAAACAATTATTAGCCAATTAATTACTAGGAGTTTACTTATAATGTGTTTGTAGCCCATATTCCAAGCTAGAGCAAAGTTCAATTATATTATTCGTTGACGTATCTACATGAAAAGAGGATCCTTTAATCGATTGGCCTTGCCAATTTCTGCGGAGGCCCCTCCATCCACCCTACTCAGGTTAGCAGCATATATATTTCAAAGGATTACGCAGTAAAAAAATTGAAGGAAAACTATTTTTGAAAACTCACTTAAAGAATTATCTTCCTAATAATTTAGGGTTTGTTTGTTATTTAGTTATGTTGCTTATTTGATTTATGTATGCATATCTGTTTATTTTTATTTTATTTTTTTAATTTGCTTCTCAGCTTTTTTTTTTTTAACCACATGATCTATTCAAAAGAAGTACTATTAAAAAGAAGTACTAAGAGTTGGACATTTTTATGAGACTCAAATTCATTGGTATTTATTTTACGACATTTGTCTTATCTATAATCTATAATATATAAACCAAGTTGTTTCACTTTTATTTGTTGATCTCATAATATTGTGCCACATAAACTTTTAAGAACTCACACTTTATTCTAATATATATATATATATTTTGACAAAATATATTTTTAAATTTGATTCTATATTTAATTAAAACCTTCATTAGAATCTTGTAAACATCATATTATCTTTAAATAGTAGACTATAAAATTATATATATAAACACAATCATAATAGATGTATAATGCTATAATATATAGTTATGTATAGAAGCACAATTATAATAAATTACTAATAATATCTACTGAAATTATCAAATTTCATATTTAGACCCAAAAAAAAAAAAAAAATTCATATTATGTTGGACTTTCTCGTGTATTACATAAGTGACCAACTGGTATCTACTCTATTTTCCAAGACAAATAAAATTTGGCAAGGACTAGAGTTGCATATAATTGTTGTCTTTAAACAGTTGGTAAGTAATTAATTAATAAATTTATGGATTAATAATAAGCAAAATAAAGTGATGAAAATAAGTTCATCTAAACACAAAAATTTGGAAGGCAAGCATGTATGCATTGGCTAATAGATACGTTTGTCTTGGACTATTATGGATGGTATTAGAGGAAAGTCTTTTTCAAGTTGTTAGATTAAATGATTAAATTTACTGCTTCCTAACAATTTAAGTTTTTTGAACAATTAATAATTGAGTATTGCATTTTCAAAAAAAAAAAATTGAGTAATTCTACAGTCGCAAACTATTTTACAATATTTTTACAAACTATTGATGTGACAAATTCTTATTAGTTCTAATATGAGTCCATTACTAACATCACATTTATGTTTACCAATAATTATATGAAAATTACTAAAATCACATCAATAATTTATAAAAATATTGTAAATTAGTTTGTGTATGTACGTAGCATTATTCTTAATAATTTATCATGAAATTTTTTGAACAATTAATAATTTATCATGAAATAAAAGAGATATGATTAATACAAATTGGACCAAATGATCTACAAATTTAGCAGCTCACAAACCATCAGACAGGGATTTGAAGTACAATCTCCCTAGCTGTATCTATCCAAGTTTCTACTCTTGGCTGCTTTTGTTGGCTCTGTTGTACGAAGATTATTCTTGGTGGTTATTTCAATAAATCATTCCTTTAGTTAGCCCCAAAAAAAGTACTGAATATGTTTTGCAGGCCAAAGAAAGAGTAAATATTGTTTTTGATATCTTAGTACGATTTTTTTAAAACCGCCATTTTATATCCCATTTTTAGTACTGTGTTTATAGGATAGAATTTTCCTTCATATTAAATTTTTTTCTCTAAATTCATACCCTTCATATATATATATATATATATATTTAAAATTAATTAAAATTTTATTTTATAGTTATTTGCCTTATTTAAATGTTTAATATAAGGGTCACGCTATTAAAATATATATGGATAATTATATGAATTTTCATGTCATGGGTTGAAACCAAAACCTATAACTCTATTTGGAAGAAATTTTTGTCATTTTTTTTATATATCTAATTAATCATAAACCAAAAGCATAAACTTAATATTTATACACATGATCTCATGATATAATGCACAAAACCACAAAATTATGAACTTTTTTACAATCTAAATTCTATAATTAGATGATCTATTCAATCAACGGAAAAGGAAGCATAAAGAATATCCAAGCCCCACATGTTACTCAGATCTATTTGAGGGTTTTAATGGTCTACTTCTGACAGCTTATAATGATTACTTTAATTAACATAGCTATTGAAATTACATAGTCAAATTAAAAAAAAAAAACGTAAAATCTATAAATAGTGGTATATAGCATGTGGTTATGGAGACCAATGAACTTCACACGGATTTTTTTTTTCTTCTCTTTTCTAAAGCACTATAATAAGTGATTTAAATCTCTTGTCTTTTTGTGGAAAATAATGTAACTTTTAGGAGAAAAAGCTACTGCATAGGGATGCACTGTCGGGTCACAAATTCTTACGTAAATGGAGAAAATTTATAGTTCCTCAAAGTGTAAAAATTAAAATTAAGAATTCTCTGTCTCTCTTGAGTGTCGGGTCTCTTGAGCACAGTCCTTTATTTTTCTCTTACTAAGTAAAATATGAGTCATCAAAATCAAACCACACATGCTGATTGTACTCAATTGACTATTAATTATAAGGAGTGTCGATTTTTTATCAATGCATTTGCTTGATTTTTTTAATGGAATTTTGATATATTGATCAATTCTCACACAATTCTTTTTTCAGAGTAAGGTTGTGCAAAACATCTTCCTAACACGCGCATTTGTTTAGACTGTTCAGACTTATGTTAACTTGTGCGGGATAATTTATAATGTGAGTCTGTGTGGGCGGGTTGAGATTTTTCTAATTCGCCCACCTACAACTCTCTCTCTCTCTCTCTCTCTCTCTCTCTCTCTCTCTCTATATATATATATGGGTAAAAAAATTTGTTATTTTTTCTTCATTTTTTATTTGAGACAACAAAGAAATATTTGAAATAATATATATTAAAAAGGTCAACTAAAATACTTTATTTTATGGCCCAATTAGAGAAGGCTTAATTTTTTTTTTTTTTAAGGTATATGGTATAAATTTTTTAACTTGCACAATCTGCTAATTAGTTACTACTACCTAATTTTTCAACCAATCTACCGAATTTTAAAGGTTGGTGGGGGTGGTGGAGGATTGGAATTTTTTGAACCAGCCAATGATAGGTTAGTTAAGAGTATTGGCCTCAAACCACCATTTTTTTTTGGCTATTATTAACTCAAAAATTGAAATGAGTAGGAAAGAAGTTCATCATATAAGAAGCTAATGATAGGTGCAGTAGCATTTTATGGCTATGTTAATTTGGACAAAAAAATAAAAATTGAAAAATTGAAAAAAAATAGAATATACATGGATGATAATTTGAATCCTATCATTTTAAATTTTCATGATTTTGACTGGTATATTTGAAAATGAAAAAAAAATATTAACTACAATGCTGACGATATGACAAGTAATGAAGATGATTTAAAAATTGTAATATTGGAACAACTTGCAAATTAATAATGTGATTCATTGTTGATGAGTAATATGATAATATGGCACCTCGACACAATATAATGATGTGGCAGCTTGGCCATGCTATACTTGCAACTTAGCCAAGGAAAAAAAAAAAGCTTGACATAGCCTAGCTAGCCTTGGTGGGAATACGATGAAACATCCATTAACCACCACCCCCCCCCCCCCCCCCAAAAAAATATGGAAAGGCATTTAAAACCCAACTAACCACCGAGTTTTCTGGGATATCACCATTTTTACAGGATGTGATCCATAATGTAGAAAAGAGCGCCATGATTTGAATTTCAAATCTCAAGCTTGAATGACCAAATGATTCTATCCCCAAAAGTGAGTATAAAGGGAGGCTATCTATAGAGAAAGGTAGGAATAATTTAGATCTCATTCCACACAAATTTTTTTTTTTCAGATAGAAACCCTATTGACTTAAGCATCGGAGAGCCCCTTACTGGTTCACTGGAGATGACTCTTTAGGTATTTTTCTTTTTCTTTAACATGTATTCATAAATCAAATCAAAGTTGTGGTCAACTAATCATCAACTATAGAATTTTAGTTTGAGATTTAGATAGTTGCAAATAATAACTTTAAAGTTTATTGGAATTTTTAAAATAACTTTATTGTTAATTCAAATTGGGAAATTAATATTAGAAATTTCTAAAATTTCAACTTTTACACAAATTTTGGATGGGAAGAAATAGGAGATCAGGAATTAATTAGTTTCTTTGGTTTGATTGGATGAGAGAAAAAGGGCTGATTTGGAGTAGTATAATTTCCATGTACCCTAGGCCCTAGCCTTTTGCTAATAGCCCAGATTGGGCGGAAAGAGGGCAAAAGAGAGAGTGACTCATGATAAATTTTGACTTTTATATTTTCAAAATTACTAATATGCCCCTTATAAGTCAAAAATGTTTTACTATATAATTTTCCTGAGGGCCACAAATGTAAAACACACAATTTTTCTGTTCTTTTCTTTTTGCAAACCAAACAAAAGATAAGACAGAATATTAATTTTTTTTTTCTTTTATTTCCTTTCATATATCCAAACACACCAAAAGAAAATATTTCTCATTTCTCTTTCACTTTCCTTCCTCTTTTACTCTGTCTTCCCTTTCGTGCAACTATAATCAAACATAGTAATACCAGCTTAAAACCCTTCTGTCTAGACATATATAGCATAAACTCTTGATCTTACTTAATTCCGGTGTGTTTAGAATTCAAATCTCATAATTAGAGTTGTTTGTTTGGCCATATATTTAATTTTAACAGATGAAAGTAGCTAGCTAGCAACTGAGCCATTTTAAGTCCACGAGGACAAGTAAAAACCATTCATGTGAGTTTTATGATTTGTAAGCTACGTACGTTGTCTATGTTTTTTAAGGTATACTGAGGTCTGTATCACAACCAACATAGTAATGTTTTCCGGCATGGATCTAGTTGTCATAACTGTGAGTTTTAAAAACTCAACTCTCAATGTTGTCAATGGACCGCATGAAAATATTATTCTGGTGTAGAGTAGAAGGGAATCGATTAAGTTTTCAACTTGCTTTATAGCATATAATCGACTATATGCATTTCATGCAATTTATTGGCCCTGTTTTTTTTTTTTTTGCCTTTTCTTATCCAAACAATTAATAAGTTTTAAATGCTTTTGTGTCTACATTTTTTAATATAACAATTAACTCTAGATTCACAAATTTTTTTTTTTCAATGGTAAGTTGCTTATTATTGATAAATAAAAAGTGATGTCATTGATAGGTCGAGATAAAAATTAATAAAAACTTATCAGCTCAACAGTTGTGAAATTTGTTATGTACGTAGAATTACTTCTAATGTAAACCTACTTTTGTAGTTTGTGTTAACTGTTCCATCTTCTATAAAAGATGTAGTGTTATAAACACAACAATTTTTACAATAGTTGAGTTGGTATATTTTATTAGTTTTCATCTAAACCCACAATTAACATTGTTTTATTATTTACCATTAACCACTTGCTATCTCAACAGTTGTGATATATTTTGTAAAAATTTAAAAGTTTTATTAATTATTGCACTCCATCCATGTGTGTTTGTGTACCATTTGAAATGTTATGTGAATAAGATGTGAAAAAGTTGGTATTTTCTGTAAGCATAGCACTTCCTTTTGGGTAAAGGCAAAAATCTTTTTTTTTTTTATCTCAATTTATTTAAATAATATAGTTTATATATATTTTTAGAAATAAATTATTTTTTAGTTCTTGTCACACATTTAACATAAAAATGATCAAAAACTATATATCTTCATAAACATTATTCAAAAAACCTTTTAAGGAAAATTGCATTAGCCAGCCAAACACACTATAGTTTATTAAGGATGGTTGGGATTAGGATGACACGGTAGAGAGTAGCGCGTGTAAGGTAATCTTTTACCTCTTAAAGCAGAATCTTTGTTTTCATTATGGGCGAGTGTATGTAGTATGTACTATCTAGTATATGTAATGAACGATAGTCATCAAACACATGTACTCCTAGTCCCCCACCATAATCACAAAATATGGAGTGTAACTAAAATATACTAGTTTTCACTTTCAAGTGGTAAAAACTAAAAATATCTTAATAATAATAATAATAATAATAATAATAATAATGTAATACTAGGCTCACAATTAAAGCTATAATTTTATTACAATCTATTTACATATGGACTTATTGTAGCAAAAATTGTATCATTTATTGTTCTAACCTTTAAAAAAAAAAAAAAGGGAAGTGAATTATGTTGGTAGATAATATTGTATTTGAAACTTACCAAAAAAAAAAAATTGTATTAAAAAAAAAAAAAAAAGAGGGTGGGGCTCACTAAAAAAAGCGTATGCTAGCGCTCTCATAAGTCGCTGTCAGTCATAAATTAGGAAAAGCGAAGAGAGCTATAGAGAATTGAGACCACCACACCGAGCGGGAAAAAATATTATATACTACTAATAAATAAGAAAAAAGAAAAAAGAAAAAAGAAAAAGTAAAAAAGCTTTCTCTTTCATACACACTGTGACTGTGTCACAGACACAATATACACTTTTCTCTCTATCTAAACCTGATTTCCATTTCAATTCCAACCTTTCTTTCAACCTCTCTCTGTCTCTCTCTATCTCTCTCTCTCTGTACTCACCAATCTTCTTCCGTAATCACCCATCACCCACTTCTCTTCTAATCTATATATCTCTCTCTCTTTGTAAAAGTCTTTTCCTTTCCTTTTTTTGATTTCAACATGTAGACTCTTTTAGTTTGTTTTTTTTTTGTTTTTTCATCCTTCAAGTTTCAACGTTGTCTTAGTGCTTTGTTTTTCTTTCAATTCTTCATCGTTTTAGGTAAAGAGTTTACACAAAAGCATGGCGTTTTCTATTGAGGGCTTCTCGATCCGGTAACTTTGTTCTTCAAACTCAAACTCTTTCTTATTATCATGATTTTATGCTTTCAAAATCTTTCTTTAATTACTTGGTACTTTCACTTCTAACGTGTTCAAGATTTTATGTTCCCTTTAGAGAGTACACTGCGAAGATGAGGACCGTTGACGTGGTCAAGTGCTGGCCTTTCGCCAAAAGCTCAGAGATTAACGTTGCTGATGGTGGCGATGAAGATAAAGATAAAAGCAAAGAAGATATCAAGGCCTCGCTTCCTCCTATCACTGTCGCCAAGTTTCGCTGGTGGTCCCAGGAGCTTCAAAGTGTTAAATCCAATCAAACCCATCACCAGTTAGCGAGGATTCAAGGAGAACAAGATGGATTTCCAACGAAAGAGAGTGAATTTGGTGAGGAAAACTCGGAGAAAGCAGTGTCAGAAGTGGCTGAGGAGAAATTGGAGATGGTTTGCCCGGTTTGCCGTGTGTTTACTGCGGCAACTGTGAATGCTGTGAATGCCCATATAGATAGTTGCCTTGCACAGGCTTCGAAAGAAGAGCGTCGCCAAATGAGGAAGGCTAAAGCTCCTAAGAAGAGGTCCATTGCTGAGATTTTTGCTGTAGCGCCTCAGATCGAAGTAGTGGATGTTGATGATGATGATGATGAAGAAGAAGATAGTAGTGGTGGAGAGGTCAAGGTTGGTAGTTTCCAGTTTTCAGCTGGGGATTATGTTGTTTCAACGTTTAAGGGTAAGAAGAAAATGATGAAGAAGAAGAAGAAGAACAAGAAGAAGAAGAATAGGAAGATAAAGAAAAGGGTTTTGGAAGAGAATGGTGTGGCAATTGAGAGCAGGTTGAAGAAGAACAAGAGGAAGTTGATGAAGAAGAAAAATAAGAAGGCTTTGAAAGATGGGTCAATTGCAACCAAGGTTAGTGATTTATATCATGAAATATTGTTGATTTGCAATAGTAATCTCTGTGATTCTGTGTTTGTTTTTGGGTTCTTTTTAGTAATTGTAGTATGCTCATTTTGGATATATAGGTAGCTAGTTTGTATCATAAAATCATGAATAGGTTCTTTTTTTTTTTTTTGGCTGAATAAAATCATGAATAGGTTCTTGATTACTCCTATACTGTGGACTTGTGAATTTTGGGTTGTTTTCTTATGTTACATTCTCCATTGGGTATTTGCTCTTTTTTACTTTTCTGCTTGATATTACTGCTGAAAAAGCTGGTTAATTACTGCAATACGATTGAGAAGGAGAGCAGTGACCTTGTAATTGTACTTGTCATGTGAACTAGACGGCAATGAGCTAGGCTGATCAGTAAGTATAAAGAGAATAAGTCAAAAAATTAGGAATGGGGTTCTCATGTTTGGGAAGGATTCAGCACCTTATGGAGCTGAGGGTGGGGTGTGGTGTGGTGCTCCAGCTGTACAGTACGGGTTGGGCAGTGAAGGCTTTTATAATGGTGGAAGAGTTTTTGTCCTCGGTTTATCAAAGGGTATCCTTGATTAATGATGCTGCTTTTTCCACTGTTGCAATAATAATTTTTTGGAAGATAATCATTTGGCCCTTTGGGGCCGCACTGATTTTTTGATTTGATGGCTAATATTTGATCATGAAGATTGGTGGAAATATGAATGGGAAAGATGGCCTTGAAGAGGCCAATGTTCATATATATGACTAGTTGGATCTCTTTTCTACATGTAATAATTTGAAGGGACTGTTTACAAGGTTAAAAGGGTTGGAAATAACGCTACTAGTGGTGTCTATTGTGAAATGGGGTTGTTGATATGCTAGTCCAGATGATCACTGCATCTGAATATTGTGACTCAGAATGCTATACATCATTATCACATGGACTTTATCTAGTGAACTGGGGCTTATGTCAACTTCGTGGCTTATTTTATAAAATGGGAAAAACAGTTTCTTATGGTATGATGTTAGAGCAAGTTAAGGGGCGTTTGGTTTTGCATTCTGGGGCCTGATATTGGATGTAAGGATCTTGTCTGCATCTTGGCCGGATGGATTGAAGAAATGATATTCAAGGCTGATTACATGTCAATTGAAAAGATGACTTACTATCTCCATTATGATAATCTTGCTAGGGAGCTATATGGCCTATTGCTGTTGTTGATCTGATGGTATTGGAAACTAATGGATCTCAATTGCTGTAATCAACATGTTCTTTACTTATTTTACGTGACTTCCTGTGAGTTAAGGACGTTTGCTAAGAATATTGAAAGTTTCTTGCTCTATATAGGCCAAGGCTTCTTGTCCATGGATTACACCTCGTGAATTTGAATCAATTCTATACTTTGGATCAGAGTGAATGATTAGAGAAATAATGCTGCTTTAGATGCTGATAATTTTGAGCTGAAATGTGTTGCTCAAGAACTGCACCAGTGGAAAGTCTGCATTGGATTACACGCTTCATACTGGTTTTGAAATATTGGATCTTACCTCTTTTATATAACTAGTTTAGGAGAATGTTAAATTCTGTATGGAAAATAAAATTGACTTTGACACCAAATTTGTTATCATGCCGACTATAATTTGCTAGTAAAAATCATCAGATAGCTATGAAAATTTTTGTAGTTCGGAACAATTTCTGGCCTGAAATTTATGTAGATTTAGAGATTGAAGAGCCAAGAAATAGGATTGAAGTTATGGTGTAGGACTAGGATCTTTTTAATTTGTTTCTTGAAAAGGTCACCTAGATACTTAGAAATAGTGGAGTATCAATCTATAGAACCTTTGCTAGTTGCTTGACAAAGAAATCCACAATAATGTCATCTTATTGACCTTTTGCTAGTAAACATTTGAAAGAAAAACATAGTGTGGATATTCCTCGCATGTTCGGTGCTCATTTTCGTTATGACATTGGATTTGCATGTGTTGGTTTTTAATCTTCTTTCAATTATTTTACTTATCAGGGGAAAAAAAAAAAAAAAAAAAAAAAAACTTATTTTGGATTTTTCTTGGGCCTTCTGTATTTTATTTCATCAGTTCATATGAATTTGTTTATCATAATTCTTGACATGCTGTTGAAGAGGCTAACTAGGAGTAATTCGCAAAGACAACGTTTAGAGGGAACAGTTTAAGCTTTTGTATGCATTTTCTTCTTGATGCCTCTTTTTATCCAGTTGTATCATTTATTTACTATCTTTGTCTAGTTTAGTTCTAAACCATTTCATTCATCATTCGCATTTAACCTCAATTCTAAATTTTTGCTGATGTTTTTGTCTTTACACCTAGAGTAATCTGTAGAGCTGAATCCCATGATATTAGGAATATCTTTTTATGTTAAGAAATGCTATTGGGAACTAATAGGCATTCATAAAAATAATTTTATCTTTACTGCACATCATTTCCTTAAAGTAGAATTCTATTTAAGCAATCTAATGAGACAACATAAATCACCTGTTTAATCTCACAATAGTTTCAGGTTTTGATTCCCATATTGTGGTCAGATATAATTCTGCTAACTTTAGGTCCCTTCTTTTGCAACATTCCAGCAGAATGGTTTTGAGTATATTCATAGTATATTACCAATGCTGTGTTGAATGAATATATCTGTTAACAATAATATTATGGATATGACAATATCTTTGTTCAAGTTCTTAAAGCTCATTTGTCACAACTACGCAATGGTCAATGTAACTGTTTCCTTATGTTTTAAATATGTTGGAAAATGCTTGGGGTAAAAAAAATGGTGAATGTAAGAATTACAAATATCATCGAGCTAGTTGCCTATATATAATTTTATAAAAAAGGATGAGTTTTTTTGTGGAAAGGCATCCTTGTAGCTCAACTGGCATCTCTTGTGTTTCTAATGAAGACAATCTAGGGTTCAAATCTCCTTACCCCCATTGTAACTATCGAAAAAGAAAGGCATCAACTGAAATAGTTTCAAGGTGCACACCTTGCTTGACTTTTTTCGGGCCTGATGCTCAATATGTCTGATTTTACAAGTTTTAAGGAGTTTCAAAAGGCCATTCACTTCTCTACAAGTTGTCTTCTAAACGTCTAGCTGGATATTGAAGTGTTATAAGTTGTGTGCAACTCATTTAACAATCATTTAAACTGCAGAAGTCATAAGATTCTTTGAAAATTCAACTGTGGTTTTTCTTCTGAATCATGAAGAGATGAGAAATAAATACTTTCCCCAAAGCTCTTTACTATAACTTGAATTTGGAGATTTTTCAAGGATTGTAAGCAAACTGTACTGGATATTTTCCCCTTCCAGAATTTCCTCATATAGCTATATCTCCTAAGGAGCCCTATATGAGCAACCTCCTTAAACAAACTTCAACTAGGGGGCAGAAAGACATATATCGATTAACCGCCTAGCTTCAAAGTCATTCAAATATTTCAAAGTTTTAGACATTTTCTAAGACATGAGCAACTAAAACTTTTTCCTTCAAATTCTATCTGTTTTTGAATGATTGACATTTGACTATCTTTTCCTTGTATTCCATTGTTGTAGATCATATGTTTGCTCTCAACAAAAGGAAATATTATATGTTTGCTCTACATCTTTGCCATGTATCTAAAAATATGAATTTTACGTTAAAAGTGTACATTTCTGTTCCTTTGGCCAATTTTAGGAAGCCAAATGCTAGGCACTTAACTGTCTCCTATAAAATTTTTACTTCAAACCCTGCTCATACACTTTTCTGTAAAAAGCCTTAAATAATCATCATAACTGAGATGATATATGATTAGAATTTCAGGATTCAACTTAGTTTACTTGAAGTATTATGTTTCCTCCTTTATCTGCAACATTTTATGATATGTTTGTTGTTTTAACTTCTCTACAATTACTACTATTTGTTGTTTCTTTAAATCCTTAGTTCACCCATAACCCAATCTACAAGAATCCTAAATCCTAATCTTTAATTTGTAGTGCTGAAATTGCAAGCTTGGTATATGACAATTACCTTAATGAATCTTCCTTAATGCTAATCCTTTTATAAAAATACTTCCCTTTTATGGTTTTTTCTTCTCTCTTTATTTGTCAAAAGAATGGAGTCGTTCTCTTCTGTTGCAATGCTGACAGTGCTAAACTAAATTTTGAGTTCAAATGTTATTCTTTAGCTCTTTGACGTCACTTTATAAGTGCCAATGTCATATTCTTTGAGTCTATTTCCCATTTTTATTCATCTTCCTCTCCTGTTCATAATCCTTCTATTTGCCTTCCTCAACTGATCCCGTTTTCTCCATCAGCCACTCTTCAGGAAACCTTTACAACTATATAGTTGTCAATGGCTGAATGCCGCTAAGCCTTTTTCCTTGCCTGCAGATCCATCTCTAGCTCATCCTCAACCTGTCTCTAATGTTTCTCCTACCAAGGTATCATTTCCACCTATTGTGCCCCCATACTTAAATTCTCTACCCATTGCATTGCACAAAGGGAAGCATGGCTGCATTTCTCACCCAATATGCAACTTTGTTTCATATGAACACTTGTCCTTGTCTCTCTGTGCTTTCACTGCCTTTGTTTCTTCTGTGATTGTTCCTAAGTCTGTTAAGGAGGCCTTGTTAATTCTTAATTAGAAAAAAAATAGGAAGTAGAGATGTTATCATTTCACCATAATGGCACTTGGGATTTTGTTCCGCTTCCCTCTGGAAAGTATATACAGATGGCTATTGTTGGGTGCACACTGTGAAATACTTACCCATTGGGTCTATTGAGTGCTTGAAGGCTTGTTTTGTGACAAAGGGGTATACCTAGAACAACGACATTGAATATTCTGAAACCTTTTCACTGATTGCTAAGATTGCCTTTGTTTGAGTTTTCATATCCCTAGCTGCTAATCTTGGTTGGCACTTATACCAAAAAAAAAAAAAGAAGAAAATCTTGGTTGGGTGTTATTTTACTTAGATGTGGACAACGCGTTTTTAGACATTAATTTACATGATGCAGTCTAAGTAGAGTATCAAAAAACACTGTTTAGACCCCTAGCATGACTTATAACCAATTTTAATGATTTATTCAACAAATAAATTGGGTAGTCAATTAATCACTATTCAAGCATAATATGGAAAACAACAAATCACATCAACCATAAACACGTGCACACATAGACTATTGGCATATGTACACAGAGTGAAAACTCAAATGGTAAAAACACTTTGGAGCCAAGTGAAACTCATCAAATCCACTATGAAGATTGTTGCTATATAGACTCGTTAAGAATTTAGGCCCCGGTTGTGCCAAATTTATCTAATTTTAAACCAAGTTAATTATTAGTCCAATTATGTGCTTGTTCTTTGGTTTACTCAAACACCATACCATACAAAATAATTCACATAGAGACAACGATATGATGATCCAAAGAAAATCAATAGAACAACTTATCCCACAGTAAAAACCACTAGGAGGGTTTAACCTAACAATCCCAAGGTAAACAAAATCCACTATGAATAGAATGGAAGTTTATACAATAGACTTAACCTTAAATCTAGTACTACCTCATTCAGTACTTACTAACGTTGCCCCACGCAACTCCGGATCCACACACTTCTATTCTAGACTTTGTTGAACGTGAATCTCCCACTCATGACTTCAAGCAACCACCTGAAGATTTGTACCAGTAACTTTGTTGTAACTGGATTGCAGTAACTTCAGTTCTATCGCCAGATCTTCAGAACTTCATTTTGATCTTTGGTTGATACTTTAAGTGAGTCATTGAAAATCTACAATGCTTGTGTACAAAACATGACTCTCCAAAAGTCTTGAAAAATGTGCCCTGGGGTTGTTTATATACTTGACTTGAAAACCATGAATTCCTAGATCAAACAGCTGAAAGCAAATAGAACCAGAAAACTGAATATGCACAAATCTCGATGGGTTGAGATTTATGCTCAATGGGTCAAGATTATTGAATCTCGATGGGTCAACCTGGAATTGAGTTGGAGTCGAGATTCTTGAAAATTTGATTCTTTTTTTTGCTTGAACCTTAGCTTGTCTTGAACTTGATCTTGGAATTAAACACACTCAAGACGCACTAAGATTCCTAAGATTGGTTACACAAGGTCACACTTTGCCAACATAGTCCTATGGACTCAACAAGACTAACTTATTAAACCTCTAGTAAAAGTAGACACTGTATCAGAGCTCCCCACTCCTGCAATTGTTGAACTAGCCTTTAGCCTTCACAGTGATTTGATGCAGCAAGTCGATTGCCAGCTGCCAAACCAATGACTTGGTTACCTCAAAGCCACTTTAAGATTTTGGTGTCGCCTTTTTGGTTTCAGTGGCTCATCCAATACACTCTAGGTGATCTTTGGAACTGTCAACCTCTCAAAGATGATCAATGGGAGAGGGTTGGAAGACAAAGAATGCTATCAAATGGTTTGTTTGTTTGTTTTTGTTTTGTTTGTTTTTTTTAGCTGTCTTCCTTCTCACAAACTTAGGGTTGGTATGGGGTTTTTATATAAGCAGGGTTTGGGCTAGTGATGGCTACACAAATGACTTTAAAAGAAAATCTTGAAATTTCCTTAACATGGTATCATTTGATCAAGTCCACCAAGATTTTCTGTCTGATTTTCAATCTCACATGACCGAGCCTTCATTCTCACATGACTGAGCTTGACATTTTGCATAGTGAACAGAAGTTTCGATCTCAGCCTTTTCAACCTTCAGCCTTCATTACTACTATTTAGTATCAAAACCCAACAATACAGATAAATTTGTCATGGAATTAGCCAACACTTAAAAATCTTGACTAGTAACAACCTGGGTTTGTTGCTCAAGAGTATGGGAAGGTTTGTAGACTGTGCAAACCTTGTGTAAGTGATACTAGCCATCAATATAATTTTATTCTGCATGAATATATGAAATCATCTGGGAGCAACTATTATTGGCATGGCATGGGCATGTATGGGAAACATGTTTGAATTGAATCATATGCACTTTCATCTGTCATGAACAGTGCAGAGAGAAATATCTATGTGTTCAAATATGATTGGGATATGTTTGAAACTGAGGAACAAAAGCATTCATGGCATTTCTCCATTTTGAATGCATCAGTTTTTATCTGATATCCCTCTGTCCTACAATCTTGGGTACATAATAGAAGTAACATGAAGATGTGCAAACTTTGCACGCATCCATCTGACACCTAGACCACATCTACATGCAGCCTTGCATTCATGCCTTTGAAAAGAGTTAAAAGTCGTTCTGTTATGTCCAGAAGCATCACAATGCTCACTGTCTCACTGCATCAAAGTGTATATTAAAATATTTTTATCACAATATTTTTTTATGCTTCTAATAAAACTAATACCATCTCATACTTGTGACTCTGAGTATTTTTCAACCTTATGATTTCACAAGATAAATGTCATTGGCAAAACTAAAAAAGTTATTTTTAAAGCTCCAATATTTTAATTTGGTGTTCTTCCAGGACCCATGGATGCTATTTTCTGAGCCTGCCGCCCATCCTTGTATTATACTCCTAAGCATAGGGAACATTTAGTACCTTTGACTCCTTTATGTTAAAACTGGGTGTTATAATGAAAGGGCTAGAACTTAGTCATCAACTTACCATGATATTGTAAACTAGTTTATTCTACCCATTAAACCATGTATAGTTCAAAAGCATTGTCATTTTCAAAACCTTGTATGACATGATGTTACGGGTTTCCTGTTCTTCTCAGGAGAATCTGCTCGAGCTCAAACTGCATCCTCCAGTCGAGTTAACTGGAAAACTGAAAGGTTCATTGTGTAATAAGAGATTTCGAGAGGGCATTTTGGATGCTTCTGCTGCCATCCAAGGAAAGAAACCAAGTCTGAAATGCTTATCTACACAAAAGAAGCTGAAAGTTGTTCAGACATCCAAATTGATTGCAAAGCAGCATAAGCCAGTGATTCCTGTTCGCAGCATTCTCAAAAGCCATAAAAAGGTTGTTTCAGGGCTTAATTCTGAAATTTACAACTTGCATTGTGGTAGTCTAGTGAATCATTCTGCTATCCAACGGTCTGATAGGCATGTTAGGTTCTCAGACAAGGATGACATACTTGGTCCAAGGAAGAAGAATCTTTCAGATGCCTCTGAGCACAGCATTGGCAACCTATTTTCAGATTCTCTTTCTGCTTCACCAGGGAAGGACCAGTCCACTGAATGTGATAAAGAAGTAGCCACTATGGAGATAGATGGAACTGATGATGATGATGTTTTCGTTAGTACAGATAACAGAACTGAGCCTCAACCTATAGCAGGGAAGAAACAGTTGCTCAATACTCATGATCATGATGATAACCCATGTTTTTTGAGGCCAGATATTACTTGTCCAGACAAAATAAATCATTTTCCAGAGAAATCAGTGACTCTGAGTCAAATTGCAATTCATGATGATAATATGCACATGTTTGATCAAGGTCATTCGACTGTATCACATAAACCTGCATATGCTGGCAATCCTAGACTCATTTCTGCAATGGAAGAAAGGCATAATCCTCATGTAAATGCTCAAGTAGGTGGTAATGTTATCAGAGCTTTCAATGATGGTGGAAAATCGATTGATCATTTTGCAGATTCTATCCATGGAGCTGCTGCAATGAATTCATTGGAAAATACACGGGCTTCTTCACAGCCTTCATCATCTTGCTTTGTTTTAGATGAAAATGCAAACAGGACACTTCCATTTGTGTCACAATCTGCTACAGAGAATTATAATGGATGTACTCTCAATTACAGACCATTTTGTCATGTGTCTCCAACAGAGTTGATGAGTAGCATCTATCCATTTCCAGAGTGGAAGCATAGAGCAGTTTCGTATAAAGAAAAGTCCATGGATGAAGGATTTTTTGGCTTGCCTCTCAATTCACAAGGTGAGTTAATACAGTTTAGCTCAAGTGGGAGAGGTGGCTTGGACCAGCTGAGGCTACCCAGTACAATAACTGGTTCTTCCAGTTGCTTACCTGTGCACAATCTTGTCCTGCCGCAAAGTTCTGGGGATTATTTTAGTGCGAAGAAGAGGCATTTTGTTGAGAGAGAACATCCAAAAGATTCATTAAACTTGTTTCCTTCGCAGAATTATGTTACGGAGATCCCTAAAGGACATTTACCAGCTAGGTTAGGTGTCACTGAATTAGAAGGTGCCGGAAGATCAGATGTTCGCTGGCTTAATTCTGAGAGGGGGAACAACCACTCTGTCCACCTGCTTGATTCAAACCTGAACCTGTCTGATGTTTCTTTCAAAGGATGCTGGCAATATAATCAGGTGCAGAACCAAAATGCTAATGGGATTATTCATCATAAGGAAAATTCAGATAAAATCTTGCGAAATTCTACCCAACCAACAATGCGGCTGATGGGAAAAGATGTAGCAGTTGGTAGAAGTAGTAAAGAGATTCAAGGATTTGAGGATGGGAAGGTGTGGACTGATAAGGAAATCATCACAGAAGATCGTCATGCACATGCTTCCCTGGAAAAATCATTTATGGAGAGAAATTTTCTGCAGGACTGGATGTTACACCCTGCATCAGGAAAATCGAAGGACGCTCAGTCATTAGAAATTCAATGCAATCACACGTCACAGAGCAATTTACTGATGAAAGCTCCAGAACCTAGGTTTTCTAACCCCTTCCTCAATTGGCAATCTAATGTGGTTCATCGAAATGGCAGCCTTACCATCAATGAAAACCGTAGTAATGAAGTACATTCCTTTGTTCATTCACCTGCTTCATCAGCAATGTTTAGTGGTGCACCCGGCTTCCAGGAGCCCTTTATGTCTGAAGCTGAAACTCTAAGAGTCAATTCTCAGTTACCACTAATATCTACCCATCACATTAACTGTCAGCATATGCCTTGGAGTCCTGTTGAACTCAATCACAAACAGAGCCTACCTCATGCTACAAAATCAGCCTTCAACTTTCCTTTCTTGCATCCAGATTGTAGAGAAAATGTCCAACCCTCTTGGTTTCAGGGATCCACAACGAGCCTGCCCCCATGGTTATTGCATGCACAACAGGATAAACCACTAATTACCTCCCCTCAACCTTTTTCTGATGTGGGTGGTAAATACTTTCCCCAACTTACGTCTGGAACTAATTTTTTTCCTACCCCACCTGTGCATCATTTACCAGAAGTTTTTAATCATTACAATCCCATAAACTCTTACTCACACATGAGGAATTCACTTGGTACAGCATCTATGTTTCACCCTCCACTTGTTTCTGGAGTTAATTCAACTTCTTCTGTTAACATGGGCTACAGGAACAGAATCAAGTTCAAAGATACAGTGAAGTCAAAAGCTTTTGCTATCAAAGACCCTCTTCCTTGCAAGAAAACCAAGAGACCGGCGGCTAATTCAACAAAGCCCACCAGGGTACCTAATTTAGAAATGCCAAAAGATTTAAGTGCTGTGACAGGGTTGACAAGAGAAAAATTTAGTGGTGACATTCAAGGAAACGCAGGAGTAGTTGAACTCAACCGAAGCAAGGATAAAGCAATCAGGGTATCATTTTGCCCACATGAGAATGAAAATGATGGGCTTGGAACTTCATCTGGTACTGATCCTTCCAAAGTGGATAATGCCGCAAGATTAGGTCCTGTTAAACTAAGCGCTGGAGCAAAACACATCCTGAAGCCTAGTCAAGCTATGGATCAAGATAACTCTAGGCTGATCCATTCAACCATCCCTTTTGCTATGCCAACAGATTGTGGTAGTGTACCAGAGTCTCAGAAGAAATTAACAAAAATTTACAAGTTCTAGAAGTAAGTCTTACTATGTTATATAAATTACTCAGGCTTCCTTTTTGTCCACCATGCTTCATTCACACTGCATTTTGTGAATTTTACAGGATTGCCTCCGAGTCAAAGATACAAGGTTGCTAGATCTTCATGTTTGACAACTTTTGGGTTTCTAAATTCAAAGGACATATAGTATTTTCAGGTTCGGGTTTGCATGTGCAGCACTAGCTCCAATGGGGGGTTGAATGATGTAACCATCGTTTGGAATCCACTTACAAAAGACCAGCTGCTAGATTATGCTTTTGATATATGCTTTTTAATCGGTTGTTCTCCAGGTGTCATCTATATAGTGGTTTAATACTTCTCTAATGAATTATTATGTAATCTGGAGGACTTATTTTATTTTATTTTATAAAATTGTCATTCTGTTGCTGAAAATGTTGGTGTGATAATTATTTCTTGAACGTTGAATGTGTGAATTTAAGGGAAAAACGTTTTGCCAATGTGATGTTAATTTTGTGAAAGTTCTTATACAGTATTCAGTAATGAGTAAGATGGGTGTTTTTTCCTCAATGATGTAATCATGACTCTTTGAGCACCAAACTAACGTTGGGAATATATTATTTGTTAGGTTCTAAGATTATAGGAACTAATATATTAGAATTTCAATTTGTATTATGTTGGCAAATTATGATCAAAACATAGAGTCTAGGTTTAGACTTGCTCAAAATATGTTTATTTGTAAAATTGGAATAGAGTGATTGCAGAATTTATTGGACTAAATCTGCAAGGCTCGATCGATCAAAAATTAGACTCGATCGATCGAACCACGTGTAGATTTATTTTTTTGCAGAATTCCAATTCAGTCCAAACTCTCCTTAAACATATTGGGTTTCAAGTAAAACACTCGTATATAAAGGAAACCCTAAAACGTTTTTATAAGGCTTTTTAGAGAGAGAAGAGTGTGTCTCTTTTGTAGATTTAGAGTTTTGTACCAAAAAACTCTCTATGGTTGCTCTTTATGCTGTGTGTGAATCTTTTGTGAGATCTAGAGGTGTTTGCCTTCACATATACTTAGGATTTCCAATCTCAAGAGCTTGGTGATCAATTCAGTTGCAAATTCAAGAGCTTAAAGATATACAAGCGGGAGTGCTTGTGCTTGTGCTTTCTGAGAATAGGATGTTAGTGGTTTAAATCTCTATTGTGTAAACTTCAATTTTTTTATAGTGGATTCAGTTTTACCTTGAGAATAGTTAGGTTAAATCATTCCCATGTTTTTTATCGGTTTGATTTTCCTGGGTTATCATATTGTTGTATTCTTTATTTTCTGCAATTTACAATAATATGATATATTTGTGTTAACCTAGATTTGATAATTTGACTAAGTAATAACTTGGCTAATTAACTAGATTAATCTGGTTGTGTTTTAAGGAGTCTAAAAACGTACATGATTTATTTGTCAATTAGCAAATATTATGAGTTTTCAATGGAATGTAAAATGTTTTTTTTTATAGGAAGAATGGAAAAGAAAAACATAAAATGTTTTACTATATCATTCCTTTTTTTTTTTTTTTTGTCTTTTTTTCTTTTAGCAAAAATACAAATTGCATCATTTAAGTTTGGGTGAATTGATGTTTTCATCTATAAAAGTTTCATTTTTGTCATTGAAGTCTATGCATATGGTTCTAGTGTTGATCATTTTGTTTATTCCCTTAAAAATTTGTTGTTAAATCCCCTTCAAATTGATTAGTTTTGGCTTTTTTTATTATTATTAAAGAAAATCTATTTTATACTAAAATCTCTCTCTCTCTCTCTCTCTCTGGTGCCCTTGTCTCTTCCCTTTCTAAACCCTTGAAAGCTTCCGACAAGAACATCATTCTCCTCACCCTTAACAGCAACTACTGTAGTGATTCAAAATGGGGTCTTGCATTTCATGGAATTTCACATTGTCTAGGGAAGCATATGTGGATGTGCTTATAAGGAATGCCCTCCCTTGTTGTGTATGAGGCTTTTTCCCCAGCACAACCTGGGGAAGAACAAAACCTTAAGGGACTAAGAGAGCCTTTGGGCCACCTAAAGAGGACAATATCATGCACACGGGGGCGGGGCGTGACAAATGGTATTAGAGCCATTCCCTAGTTGGAAGTGTGGGCCCCACACACGAGGACGCGTGTGCCCGGTAGAGGGTGAATTGTAGTAACCCAAAAGGGGGTCTTGCATTTCATGGAATCCCACATTGCCACAGGTCCCAGGATTGAAACTTGGCTTTGATACCATCTGTCATGCCCTGCTCCCGTGTGCATGATATTGTTTTCTTTGGGCGGCCCGAAGGCTCTTTTAGCCCCTCAAGGTTTTGTTCTTCCCCAGGTTGCACTGGGAAAAAAGCCTTATACACAACAAGGGAGGGCATTCCTTATAAGCACATCCCCATGTGCTTCCCTAGGCAAAGTGGGATTTCATGAAATGCAAGACTCCCTTTTAGGTCATTACAATCCACCCCTCTTACGGACAAATGCGTTCTCGTGTGTGGGGCCCACACTTCCAGCTAGGGCATGGCTTTGATACCATCTGTCATGCCCTGCCCCCATGTGCATGATATTGTCCTCTTTGGGCGACCCGAAGGCTCTCTTAGTCCCTCAAGGTTATGTTTTTCCTCAGGTTGCGCTGGGGAAAAGGCCTCATACACAACAAGGGAAGGCATTCCTTATAAGCACATCTCTATGTGCTTCCCTAGGCAATGTGAGATTCCATGAAATACAAGACCTCCTTTTGGGTCACTACAACTACACTCTCTCCAAACCCTACAACCTCAGTGTAAGCCTCATCTACTTCACTTGCACCTTCCATGAGATGGACAAGAATGTTGCCAAAGATCAAGCTCTTCCACACTTACCACAATACTCATGTCAGCAACCATGTCAAAATCCTCTTCGTTGGCTGCTTTTCTTGCAAGAGCCTCTATGTCAATATGAGGGTTTTGGCTACAAAGATTCAGGACATTGTCAATCCATTTGAATCATACTTTGTTTTCTTTTGTGATTTGAAGCAATGAACTTTGATTCATTTGAATTTGAATTTGTGTGTTATGTGTGGGGATTGGGACCCAAAAGTCTAAGAGACCTCTTAAGTGAGGTTAGGTGAGGGAGAACCAAATACTAACTCATTGACTAAATAGGGAGAGGTTATGCGTCTTATATAGAGGCTTTAGACTCTAATTAGTAAGAGACATTTTCTCATGATGCTATATGTCGTGTGAGGAAGAATAAAACCGTACAGCTTGTGCAGCCAAAGCAAAGAATGTCAAGCTTGTTGGGATCGTTGTGACGTGAGCGTGTCAGTATGTATTTTAGTAATAGGTTTTTTATTTGATTGAGATAAACTGGTAATAATTTTCTTTCTTTCTTTATTTTCTAGTTTCATTTATTTAGTATTTATTTGGTAATATGCCCCCTCCCAAATAGATTGGGTAATAAAACTTTTTTCTTGTTTAATTCTTAAAATGTTGAAAGAAAAAAAAAAACATATATAAATATATAAATATATAAATATATATTTATATTTAAAATTTTAAATGTTTAGTCTATGGGAGGAAGAATCAGAGATCCAAACTAGTAACTTTTACTACATTAAAAAAAAGGATTACTTAGTTTCTTCATTTTAGTATTGTAAACGTCACCATGTTTCTTCTATTTTTTAATCTTCTATACAAGTATGTACCGACATTTTCAATGAATTTAAGAGAGATTGTTAGAATATATTATTAATTACCATAAATACATAGGTTATGATTTGTAGAAGATTATGGACTAGTGTAGTTTTATAATATCATGGGTTATCATTGTCTTAGGGTTATCATACTTTTTTTTTTGGGAGAACAAAGAGGGTTATCATACTAAGTTTAAGATATTCCTATGTATACTCTACATTGAATTAATTGTAACACATGGTTCATAATAGTAAAAAATTAGTTAGTATTGTGGATGTAGGTCATCATGCAAAACCACACTAATTCTCTTATTTTCTCTATATTTCTCTACACTATTTTATTCCTTCTTTCTATTTTAAAATGGTATCAAGTTAGGGTTTTGAAACCCATCTCATTGTCCTTTTTCGGCGTTCCTTCTCGGTACTACCTCACTCTAAGGTCATTCCTAGAGTCATTTAAGTAATGTTTCTTTAACATCTTAGCCTTTCAAGCACATTATCGAGTTTTTTAGTAAACTTGGCACACCCTAACTTACCATTAGCATGATATTTTTTGTTTTGAATTGCCCCTCGCGGTTTTAAAAGGCCTTTTATCAATTTGGGTCCAAAGCCTTCATAAAAGGCGTAGTACATCCCCCTACCTAGGCGATGTGGGACTCTGTCAAGATTTGGGTCTCTCTCACCTCACATTTTGGCCTTTTGGATCCCCACAATCCACCCCTTAAGGAACATGTGTCCTTGTGTGGGACCTACCCACCATCCCATCACATGGGGGTCCGCTTTGATGTCATTCTATCATATCCTAACTCATCATAGGCATAATTTTGTCCACTTTAGGTTGTCCTTCATTGTTTTAAAAGGCCTTATATCAATTAGAGTCCAAGGTCTCCATATAAGGCCAAAACCTCCCCCTACCTAGGCGATGTGGGTCTTAATGTCTTCTTTTGGTGTTCCTTCTCGGTACAGGTACTACCTCCCTCTAAGGTCATTCTTAGAGCTATTTAAGTAATGTTTCTCTCAAATCTTAGCCTTTCAAGCACATTTTCAAGTTTTTTAGCACATTTATCACACCCTAATTTACCATTAGCATGATATTGTCTGTTTTAAATTTCCCCTCACGATTTTAAAAGGCGTTATATCAATTAGGGTCCAAGGCCTCCACATAAGGTGTAGTACATTCCCTTACCTAAGTGATGTGAGACTTAGTTTCGGGTCTTTCTCACCTCACACTTTGGCCTTTTGGATCCCCACAATCCAACCCCAAGGACCAGATGTCCTTGTGTTGGACCTACCCACCATTTCATTGCATAGGGGTTCGTTTTGATGTCATTATGTCACATCTCAATTCATCATTGGCATGATTTTGTCCACTTTATGTTGCCCCTTCACCATTTTAAAGGCCTCATACCAATTAGAGTTTAAGGCCTTCATATAAGTTCCAAAACCTCTCCTTACCTAGGCGATGGGGGTCTCAGTCGAGGTTTGGATCTCCCTCACCTTACCTCACTTAAAATATCTTTTGGTCTTTTAGCTTCCCACAATACTACTTGAAAAAAAAAAAAAAAAAAAAAATCTAAAGGTAATATGCAAAACTCCACAACAATTAACCAAATGATGTCAAAAGTGCCCTCACATGCCATCCAAATTTTATGTATGCCAAACCCACGTGACGAACATGGCGATGTGGCACCAGCATAACTCATTCTCTAGTCATTGATGTAGCTGTTCTCTAGTCCTAGTAGTAATCTTTTGGCCTTCACCCCCTTGCCATGTTTTCACACCTTACATTTAATATCATGACTAGTCCATTTTATATCCAATTTGATCATTTATGGTCATGGTTTTCTTCATGAGCATATATTTCAATGTCAAGATGTTTTCAAGATTCAACCATGAATTTTTAGGAGTATATTAGAATATATTAGGATATTATCGTAAATGTATAGACTATGATTTTATAAAATACTATGGACTACCATAGTTTTTTAAATTTTAATAGATTGGACTACTATGATTTTAAGGTTGCCATGCTAAACTTAATGTATTCTTATATATACTCTACATTGGGTTAATTGTAACAAACTAATCCAAATAGTAAATATGTAATCTTCTGGGGCATTCTGTTGTGGGCTTAAGCAGTCAAACAAAATCACTTTAATTCTCTTTTCTTACTTTTTCTACAACTCACATTTTATGTCCCTCAACTAAAGATACAGACAATGGCAACTCCAGAAATTTTGTCCAGGGTGTTCCTATTTCACTTTGAAAAAATTTCGAGTCATTTCGGTCTATTTTCGGGACATTTTGGTAAATACATGCTAAAATTCAAGTTTTGACCGGCATGAAGTTTGTGCTTAAAAAAAAAATGTTCTTAAAACCAAAACAAATTTACATTATGTACACCAAAAAATCTCAAAAGGAAAAAAAAAAAGAAAAAAAAAGAAATGAACAATGTGGTTTATATACCTTTAATTGGGTGTCTTTTTTAACATTGTTTTTAAAAAAAAAAAAAACAAGTGGTACTCCTATTTTTAACTGTCAGCTGATGTTAGATTTTTGCCTAAATGACACTATTTGCTAGAAAAGAAAAAAATGTGTTAATATTTGCTTGGGTGCCCATTTAATATTTCACCTACTGCCACCTAATCCCACCATTTTTACCAGAATAGAGCCCCTAGTTTTCAAATTCTCTATCTCTGTGTTTTATACTTCTATCTTATAAGACACTATACTCTCTCTACCATCCATTCTCTTTGTGCTGTAAATATGTGAACATTGTGAAGGTCGAAATTTCATGAGTAATTCAACTCAAGCTCAAAGAATTATCAAAGGTTACCTTTAGTTTTTTACCCATCTCACTCTCACTCTCTCTCTCTTTCTTTTTTTTTTTTTTTTAGATTTTAGTTCAAAACTTGTTTGGCATAAAAATTTTGAAGGTGTTCTTGATTTTGCTTGAGGGTGTTCCTTTTTTTTTTAAAGGTAAACAAATAAATTTTTTTTTTTTTTTTTGAAGAGAAACAAATAAAAAAATTTAAACTATTATATATAATTTTTTTTTTTTCAGGGCAGGGTGTTCCTGGCGTGATAATTAACATGGCGTCGTCACTGGATGCAGAAGCCAGAGGAGCAACTAATAAGTTTTTGTATTTTCGTGGTAATTAAGTAAAGGGTAATATAATTTATTTTTGGGCTAAATCAAAGGGAAATAAGTTACAATAACCTATATGTAGCATTTTTTATTTTCAAGTTGTGCTAGAGTATAAATGGTGAATGTCAATATATATATAATCCTTTATGGTAGTTTTTCGCTGACTGGCTCAGTAGTAAACAGGGCGGCCTCTCCATTATGCTTCGCTCGAGTACCATCTTGTTTTGCAAAAAAGGAAAAGAAGGCAATCAAGGCATATAATTAACACGGCTTTCGATGCCATTCAAACTTGAGGGAACCTCACGAGATTGACTTTAAGAATACAAAAAGGATATATCCAATTTCAAACATTGTTCAATAGGTTAAAGAGGGATATGCTTCCCCAATCATTAAGCAATAAGTTGAAGATAATTAAACCTATAATATAATCATTATTACAAAAATCTCTACAATACTTGCTTCAGGAATACAACAGATGGGTAATAAAAAGAACCCTCGAAATTCTTGGTGATGGTCAAATTTTGCATCAAAGTAGATCAAAACATATGTATAACTGGTTAACTGCCACCTTTCTTCCTTTGGTTAAAGCAGACAGCAAATGCGTTCACAGGTTGTTTGTGTTGAAGGTCTGCAACACTCTGCAGAGCCTATTTATAAACTTGGGTGCTTACGTAAATGCATGAATCTCCCAATTCATAGAATATAATTAAAGCTACGTATCCAAAATAGGAATAGATATATAATTTTAACAAAAAAAAAAAAGAGATATATAATTAAGACAGGATTTTCAGACATAATCAGACCTGAGACCTCTCAGTGTTCAGAAAATTAACTAAAAAGGTGATAGAAGCCAGACAGTTGCAGCCTTGCAGGTTGATAACTAGATTCGCCAGACTAGCTAGTATAGTGCTAGGGTATGATAAGCAGTAGAACCAGCTGGACAATGTTTTTTTTTTTTTTTTTGAGAATAGCTGGACAATGTTTAACCAAATAGATTTAGAGTTACACAATTTTTTACAAAATATCTTAAAACAGCAACTTGCTTGTAAGTTGTTAATAGGAGATACAAAACATGTTGATATTGAAACCAAATGAGAATCAATAAAAATCTACCAATTCATATGTTGTTAAAATTGTTGTGTTTAAAACATAAAGTCTTGGAACACAAGTTTTGTGCAACAAGTTGATCTATACATATCAGATTAAGATGAAACAGTACAATGTATTCATTCTTAATAGTTTCACATACATATTTAGCATTTATGGTGATGATATACCATTAAAAAAAAATTGGTCCATGTCATTTTTTTTTCTTATTCTTTTCTAGAGATGGTGAACTATGAAATGTGTAAACTTAATAATTTAGTATTATTTAACTTTTATTTTTGAGTAATTTGTTATTTGTTATCTTATTTGCATTAAAAGGAAAACAAATAGTCATATTTATTACTGTTATTATTACCCTTTTTTTTTTTTTTTTTTTTTTGCATGTGAGAAAATACAGGCCAACCTATAACTTGACGGACCCAACCCGCTTGCAACCCATTTAGGATGACCCATTTTTAACCTAAACCTGGTTTGACTCATAATCCTAGTAACTTGACTCAACCTCTTTGCTAGGTCTAGTGAATTTGGGTGCATCAATCATAAAATGACGTTTAAGTATATTGTGAATTTGGGCATGTATTTAAAATTTTCCGTTTTGAAATGGTCAATTGTGAGTGTTAGAAAAAAAGTTGTGAGTTTATATGAAAGTAATTGTCTACTTCTCACAGTTGATCACATCATCAAGTTGTAGTAATGTTGTGGCAAATGAGGTGGTCTTATAAGATTTCGAAGAGAATGATAATTAATATTGCTAAAAATTATTTTGAATTCCTAATTAGATTTGGTTTGAGTTTTCTTGGTGTGGAAGAAAATTCTTTCCTTAAAAGACAAGGATTTCCTTGGTGTGGAAAACAAGGATTCTCATTGATACGCAAGAAAAGAAGTTTTCCTTATTCAAGAAGTAACTGGGTATTCATTATCTATCAAAAAAATATTATTAAATCCTTATAAATAGGCATTGTTGCAAAAATTTTGGTCAAAGATTCTCCACATGGGGAGAAAATAAGGCTTTTAGAAGAACATGAAGTGAGTTTCTTCAAAAAATAACTTGGTAGATTTTGGGGTTGAAAGATACCTGTGTATGTGTTGAAATTTAGTTTTGTTAGTATGAGAGAGAGTTTTTGAGTGTATTGGAGTTTATGTGTGTGAGATTTGTGAGTTAATTTGTGTTTGTGAGAAATTTTGTGTATGTTCATTAGTGAGATTTGTAGGTGTTGTTTTTGTGAGTTGTGAGTGTTGTAAGGTTTCATTAAGCGTGGTTATAATCCATATCGTCGATGGTGTATTTTGGTTAGCATTACTCTTAGATGTAGGCATAGAGTTTGTTGAACCATGTTAAAGATTACCGTATTGTGCTTCCATTAGCCACAAAATCAGAACAATTGATATTTAAATTTCGGCTATTACACAACAAATATTCTTATGAGAACGAGATATAATTTGAAACGAAAGTAAATCTTTTTTAAAGAAAATTCATCCCCATTAATTACAGGTGGTGGGTGCGTGGCCAAACATGAGTAATGTTTGGTCTTCCCAAGAGAATTTACAAATATAAACGTAGTATACACACAATACAAAAGCCATATTTGTTGGTTGTAGCATCTCTATATCTTTACATATACATGTGTATCTTGATTTTGTTACTGAGCCATATCTCCTCAGTGCTTCTTTGCTTCTTTTTCAGCCTGCAAAATCAACTCTATAAAGGTTAATACTCCAAAAGCACACGATTGAGAGAGAGAGAGAGAGAGAACAATCACGCAATATATTCATACCGCTTTGACCACTCGCTCAAAGGCTTCAGGTCCATATTTATCAATGAATAGCTCCACGGATTTCCTTGCATCGAGGCTCATCATCTGGATTATCTTCTTTTGGGTCTCAGAATAAGCAGGATTATTCACACGGCCTCCAATCTTAACATATTTTCTCACGATATTCATATAAATATAAGCTGCCCCATTAAATATTGGTAGCACCAACCACAAGCCAAATACAAGCTTCATATATGGCCAAATTGGAAACCTGTCACACAGCATATATATTTTCATGCAGATTTATAATTTTTTGTTAGTGATAGCACAATATGTGACATTCATGTCAATCACTACAAACAATTTACGTCTGATGGGACAGTACGTACCAAGCGAGAACTTTCCAACAAGAAAGCTCAAAAAGCGTTATGAGTGAGTA
This sequence comes from Quercus parvula, assembly GCA_030820535.1. NCBI lineage: Eukaryota > Viridiplantae > Streptophyta > Magnoliopsida > Fagales > Fagaceae > Quercus > Quercus parvula. Next base: position 44,849,568 of record JAUAME010000004.1, read on the forward strand.
TAAGACCCAGTATGTTAGCCATTGCTGATCGTCTAGGCTTGTAGGACTCTCAATTGCTCGCATTGATGCATATCTGTTCATATATATATATATGGAACTCGTATTAGTCATACACTAATATCCTTTTAATTAGTTTTCTGGTATATGTACAATACTGGGGATGGATGTAATTTACTTACAGAGGATATAGAAGCATCACTGCAGGCCTGGTTCACAACAAGAATCAAAGTTATTGTTAGGATACAATTGAAAATGATGAAAATTTTTAGGATATATATTCCTCTCGAAAAGGATATGTACTGTTAGTTAAACATCATATCTTCTAAAAAAAATTTCCTGATAAAGTTTGACTAATCAGTAATGCACCGGATTAATTCATGCAACGAATAAGATAGCATTAAATGTCTAACTAACAAACAAATTATGCATGACCATTGTCCATATATATATGCATCTTTTTGTCCTTTTTCTTGGGGTAGCCAATAATTGAGTATGTAAATGATGCCCAGTATTTGTGACCAATGAATGTTATTGCTAAGACAACCAGTTTCTTTTCAGAAAGACATGAAAATAAGAAAGCCATAAACAATTTTCTTGCATTCTTATTGAATAAAAAGTTACATACCCGGCTAATGAATCCATGATCCTCGCAATTGGTACAAGAACGCCCATGTTGAAATTCTACTCTTGGACTCCGGTTGATCGACAAAAACTACAATTTTTGTGAGTTTGATGAAAAATATGAGATGTGGTTGCAGAGTTTTTATAAAAGGAAGCTAGCTAGCTAGCTAGGTGGGGTCGATGAAACGAAGTAAAGAATATCTGTTGGATTGGCCAAAGTCTTCTTTTCTCCAACAACAAGGAAAAGAAAAAGGCAAAATGCGAGAAGAGGAAACGCTAAAGTAAGTAGCTACTTGCCTTTAAACCTGTGCATCAAAGGTATCTATTCTATGCACCATTGTACCTTACTTTCCTTTCTCCACTAGTTTGTTCCATTTTAAAGTTTTTCATGTCACGAATCAAGGAATTTTTTAACATTTACTTAATAAACTAATTCAATCTGTTAGGATTGTTAGGAGATTTACAAGATTGGAGAGCAAGGCCAAGAAAGGCATCCCAAGTTTGTATATATGAATATTCCAAAATGGTACGTATCTACCTTTATAACTGAGCCATTAAGGCATGCGCACATTGACATATAGGGACCTGCACACCTTACATGGATTCATATAATTAAATTACCATCTTTCTTTTTGGCTAAAATTTAAACATGCTTCACTTTAATGAGCACTTCTCATCCCAAAAAAAAGTATTATCTCTATAACAACATGGTTAATTTTTGGCCTCTAAATATGGAAGTGCCCAAACTTAAAGGAGAGCTCGTGAGTAAAACTTATTAAAAAAAAATTCCTGACAATTTTATCATTTAATTATTATTTTATTATTATCCCCTCACATTTAGCCTCAATGGCATATTGTCTATATATATATATATATATATATACACACACTATGTATTTGATACTGGGACCTTTTTTTTTTTTTTTTTTCAAATTACCCATTTTTATGTAATATTATGAATTTTTACCCATTTTTTTGTTGAGAAAAATATTATGAAATATTGTATGTCATTAACAGAACATATTGATTAAAAACGGAAAATGGAACTTAATAAGGAAAAAAATGTGACTTGGAATAGAAAGAGAGTGAAACAGATCAAGCTATATAGTTTCGCAGAAAAAGGTGAACAATTAAGGGTACGTTTGGTATGCTGTAATAGCTCCTATAATGGAATAGTTATTCATGTGTAATAGCAATTCGGTCATTTGGTTGCATCTTTATTACATGGATTAGTTATTACATTGGAATAACTATTTTTTAAATTGAAGAATAGCTATTTCTTTTTAAAATTGATGTAATAACTATTCCTTAGTGCATATAATAGGTTTTAAAATTAACATATTTACAAAAATATAAAGTTTTCTTATACATCATCATTTACTTGCTTTCCATATATAACATCCAAACTTAAGAATATTAATAGTTATTTCATTACAATGTTTTCTATTCCTAGTAATAAAGATTACTATTCCTAATGTAATCTACATTCAGTGCACCAAACATATCCTAAGTGACTTTTAAACATCTTTTTTCCTATTTTTCAAACAATGGCCTTATGTCATAGACATACGTTTTGTTTATTTGATGTAACACTTGAATGACATCAATATTTTCAAAATAATTCACGTCCATACTCCATAGAACTGGTTTACTTGAAACAAATCAGTAATTTTTGTGTTTAGGGGAACTAGAACAACAAATAGTAAGTTTTTCCTTTGCATTAAAAACCATTTGCTTTTTGAATCCTCTTACGATCTTTAAGGTGAAGGTCAACTAGAGATGATTTTTATTTTTTATTTTTATTGTTGAGTACGTAATATTTTAATTTCTATTCCTTATCTCACTTTCTTGCATTTGAACAGCTAGTGGCCTAAAAGAAAGTATAATAATTTCAAAAGGTTCTTCTTTGTCAAGAGGACACAATTGACATAGGCTAGGGCTACTACAATCACGGCGAAATTTATATTTGTACCAGCAGTACGAAATCTTCGTAATTATATAGAAATATTAAAAATTATAATGCTACTTTTAGGTATTGGTTCAGTTAATATGTCTGTATGTCATTAGGGCATACATTAACAAATCCATTTATGAAAAAATTTTATCAAAAATTGAAAAAATTGTCAAAATTTTTTCAATTTTTGATAAACTTTTTCCAAAATTGGTTTATTATTGTGTGCCTAAAGGGCACACAATAATAAAATCCTTAGGTATGGATCCAGTTAATGTATGCCCCATTTCATCCGGTTAAATGAAAATTTGTTAGCTCTATTCTAATGATGTGTTAAACAAACTATTAATTAAAATTTTAACATGGTATTTCCCATTTCGTATGAATGATGAATTATACAATAAATTTAATTAATAAGATACACTAATATGTAATAAAAAGTGACACCATGTCATTCTATTATTGAAATATTGAATAATTATTTATAAAAATATCTTTACATTTAAATGAAATGAAGAATTAAGTGTTTTTTTTTTTTTTGGAGGGAAATTAAGTATTTTTTTTTAATGGAAGAAGAAGTCCTAAACAAGTTAATTAAGTAAATGGTTATTGATATTTTTCTAAAGCATTCGTTGGGACGGGCTTCTTTTCAAGGTACGACTACACTACTGCATTAAAACCTATACTATTGCATAATAAAAATAATAATAAATCGATGAAAATAAGTTCATCCAACAGACTAAAAAGTTAAAACATATGAAGGTTTTTTAATTTGTAATTTTGTACCTAATGCATGGAATACCACTATTAGAATACCATTTAAAAAAAAAAAACTCATAATTAAGTAGAAACTATACCTAGAGTAGTATCTACAAAGAGTGAATTTTGGGATTAATTAAAGTGTAACTCATTGATAATTTCATTCTTTATGTTGCCTTATATTTATGATTCGAATCTTTATAGCCCACCCACACCCATTATCTGTCTATCAAAGTGTAAAATTTTTATTTATTTATTGTTAAAGCTTTACTGGATTTATAATTCAATTATTTTTTATCATTTATTTCCCTTAATACCAATTTCAAGCCTTTTATGACCCAATTTAATATAAAAACATTTATAAAAAAAATAATGTTTTTTTTATAAGATATAAAAAAAATAACAATCAAAACAAAAAAATACAAATATTTGCACATTAGGAACCATGGTATAAATATTTGCACAAAATCAAGAATCAAGAATTTATTTTTGCCATCATCAAATTAACGAGGCACAATAATTAAAACAAAAAAAATGTTGGAACACAATAAAATAAAAAGATACTGATAACAGATCACAGCAGTGAGGGTATAAATAGTTGTGGGAGTCCTATATCAATCCCTATCCCATGCCATGTGAGACAGGTAGGGTACAAAGTACATTTTAATATCTGGTCCGAAAGGAGTATTATATATTCCTTAATTATTCCAAAAGCTTTTCATCATATTTTCTACTTTGCAGCAAAGTAGTAAATAAAAGTGCACATAGTCCACTCCTCTTCATCTGCGTGGGAGTCACGCTTTTGTACCTCTAAAACCTTTGACTTGAATGAAATAAAGATTTTTTATTCAATTTTGAATTGTTATAAAAGCCTAAACATACCTACCGTTATCATAAACCATCCAAATTAAAATACAAGAAAGTTTTTTAATGTCTAGGATATTGTATCATCCTTTTTAATTTTATAGTGTATAGGTCGTGTATGCAGGACTTAAATTTTTTTTTTTTTTTTTGAAACTCATGCATGACTTAGAGAGGAAAATACATATATCTAATATGTAAGACAATTATTAATTAACTCTCAGCACAAGTAAAAGAAGAGATTCTATGTCAGATTCTAATGTTAAACCCAAAACCATTTAAAAAAAAAAAAAAAAATCCTTGTTATTAAAGTCAGTTTTGATATATAACCCTACAAATTAGTTATAAGGATGACAATTTGTATTAGTATGTTGTGTCGTGATAATGGTATTCGAATACATAACTCAACTCTAATTTAGTCTATTTAATAATTGTGTCAAAACTTTCAACCTTAACACAACTTATTTATTAAGTAGATTAACATAATACGATCCATTAAACTCGTTTAATATACAATCTAAGAAAAATAAAGCAAAATGAGAGTTTTTTATTTTGGGGGGGGGGAGGGTAAAAGGTTCAAAGAGTAAAAATGTTAGGGACTAGTTTCAATAAATAATTTATCAATATAATTATTTAAATTTCTTTTACTTACTCAGTTATATTTATAATTCAAATTTATGTTAGATAGAAACAAAATTTATTTATATATAAAACATGGTCATTTTGAATTGATTGCAAGCTAATTAGGTCAACACAGATGGACGTTGTAACGGGCAATCATGATCATCAATGACGCCAGTTTTGTAAATGATTTGGAAATTCTAGTAAAAACAATAGTTGTAAACACGGATTTTGTCATTACCTTATTTAGTCTAAAGGTTATTAAAAGAAAGGAAACCTAGTCCCACAAAAGAAGTTCTGTAATAATTCTCTAATTGAAAATTGCTTCTCCTCGTCACTTTTTAAGGGAATTTAAGGTTGTCTATCTGTCCATGATTGCTCTTTTTTTTTTCTTTTTCTTTTTTTTCTTTTTTTTTTTATGTGTTTGCTTTCCCCCAAAAAATAATAGAATTTTTTTTAGGAGAAAACTTAGGTATAGTACTTAGGTGCTGTTCCTTAGATTCTATTTTTAAAATTTTGTCATATAGATTTTTTCTCATAGAATGAAATTGTATTTTTTAATTAAGTTGCCATATTGCTGAATTTTAAGAGAAAAACTTAAGGAACAGTACTTAAAGTAATGTACCTAAGTTTTGTCTCTTTTATTTATTTTTTATATATCTATAGCACGTGGACGTCCACTCTGTAAATTTCTTTACTTACCACTAGTTTGAAAAATATATCAATTAAATACTATATGTTAAAATTAAAGCAAGCTTGATGCACAATACAAAATAGATATCAAACATACTGCACTAGTAAAGGTTAAGCCTCTTTAATCCTTTTTTTTTTTTCATATTAAAAAATAAATTATCGAAGAGAAATTTATTAATGTATGCTTAATTAAGACAATTTTTAATAGTACATGCCAGGAGGATCTATATTTGTAATTTCGTCAACCATCATATTGGCTCTATCACTCTTCAACTCAGACATAGAGCATTTATATTTTTTGTTTAATTTTTAAAACTTTAGGCTGATTTTGTGTTGTTATTTGAGCCTTTTTTTTTTTTTTTTTTGGTTTTAAGTTGGTTATGTGGGGGCCCTAGTTAAAAAATTTTAGGACCCAAATTCAAAACCAAGCTTTATACTTATTATATTTTGCTTTTTCTCTTTGGGCCAGGGGCCATTGTCCCCCGGGTCCAAGTATAGCTCTGTCCGTGCTTATGGTAATTTCCAATTATATATATTCTAATAAATATATACATTGAGATTATGGACTTCGCCATTTTTCATTACTGTGACCTGGTTTCTAGGCACACTCCTAGGAGCTTGCTCAAGTGCCTATTAACAATAATATAGAATATACATATATGCATATGCTGATATGCAAGCATTATGATGGCCTCTTATCCTAACAAGGTATTAAGTATATAGGGTTTACTTGGCACCCGACTAAGCATCTAGAGAATCTACTTTTCCATTGTATTCCCATGATGTAATGATCAAGATAAATACTTAATATTTCCATAAAGAAAATTTGATAGATTTGAGTTAATACCAATTTCTTTATGAAAGATGATAAGAGAAATAAAAAGAGAACATAAATTGTGAATTTTTTTCTCAATAAATTTATAGTTACAATATATTTTACAACTGCCTAATTGGCAACTTATTAATAGTAGATAATAAAAAATAATGTTAGCAATAGTCTAATATATATACAAAAAAATTGTGATCTAAAAATCAATAACAATTTTCCAATTAAACAATTATGAAAATTATCGTGTTTATAACATTATTTCTTTCCCTTTTTTTATGAGGTGAATTAGATAGTATCATTAAACCACAAATTAAACTTACGAAGATTCATAATTTATACATGTGCTCAGTGATATGGATGATATATAATCCATTTGATTACATTCAAATGATGATTAATGTAAGATTAACTATACAAATGAGGTTTTTTGCCTTTTCAAAAGTATGAGATTCATTTATCTGGTCAATCTCAAAAGGAAAGAGAGGATGTATCTCTTTTTCTCTACTCATTTCTAACTCGTGGTGTCTCAGACTTTTTGTCATCTCATCCCTTTGGTACTGTATGTAAAACTGTACATACTTATTGTGTGGTCAAAAAGCATGTTTATATTATTATTATTATTTTTTTTTTGTTGCTGAATGGCATTTTTTTTTTTTTTTTTTTTTTTTGTTGCTGGGTAAGTGTTTATGCAGGGGCTAGCCTAGAACCTCTGAGCTTAAGGTCACTGGTAAGACCGGGTATCACTTGGGTCAGCAGGCCCGGTGGTGCTGTTTATATTATTCGATTTCATGTGTACTTTACCTACCTATGACGTATCTCCAAAAGTAAAAACTCATGAGTTTCATTTTGTACATATGGTTCTCACTGTGTGGTTTAAAAAAATCCCATGGTAAAAATCCCTCTCAAGAGTTTTAGTAGGGTGCTATGTGAAATGATGAATGTGTTTCATATTCATATATAATCTGTGCATGTATGTTGACCCCCTATATCATGCACGCATGATACAGTGACATACATGGCATGCAGAACTGTGATTTGCATGATGGGAAAACGACATGCAGAAGTGTGATGTGCATAATGGGAAAACGACATGCAGAAGTGTGACGTGCATGATGGCAAAACGACAAAGAGGATGGATTTTAGTACTGTGCCATCACAAAGCCAGGCTACTTTCGAGAGAGAGAGATAGAGAGAGAGTACACATTCATAAATAAGAATAATGGTGGGTAAATAAAATATATATGGTACTTTTGTTGCGTATTTTTTTGAAGGGGATTTGTTAGAAATACTTAAATCTGTATTATTGTATTTCATAATGAAAGAATATACATGAGTGTCTTTATATAGAAGGCATATGTGTGTAGTACAAGTAAATATGTGTAAAGTATAAGTAAGAGTGTAGTACAAAAATATGTGTTATACAAGTAATCTAGCTAGACTTAAAGCCCACAACATTATACACGTTAATAGCCCTCCTCAAACTCAAGGTGGATGTGAGACCAGTTTGAGGTTGTTAACCAAATCACGAAGACGTCCCTTAGGATGTGACTTGGTGAAGATATCTGCAAATTGATCTTTGGAGGAGACTAAGAAGAGCTTGAGAGCACCATAGACTAGATGATAACGGATAAAATGACAATTAATCTTGATGTGTTTAGTCCGTTCATGGAAGATATCATTGTGAGTAATATGAATGACACTTTGGTTGTCACAATAAAGAGGAGTAGTAAAGGATGTGGACACACCTAAATCCTTAAGAAGTTATCGTAGCCAAATGAGCTCAGATGTGGTATCAGTAAGGGCATGATATTCTGCTTCAGTACTGGAGCGGGTCACAAATGTTTGTTTCTTACTTCGCTAGGAAATCAAGGAAGAACTAAGGAGAAAGCAATAACCTATAATGGAACTACGATCAGTGGGATCCCCTGCCCAATCAGCATCAGAGAATGCATGGAGTACAAGAGGAGACTAAGCTAAATAGAAAAGACCATGGAAGAGAGTGCCCTTCAAGTATCGAAGAATGCGCAAAACAGCAGCATAGTGAGTCGATCGTGGAGCAAATAGATACTGGTTCACCTCATAAACAGCACAAGAAATGTTTGGACGAGTAATCGTGAGATAAACTAGGCTGCCAACCAATTGTCTGTAAAGAGAGGGATTAGACAATGGTTTTCCCCCGAAGGGTGTCAGATGCGTATTAAGTTCAACTAGAGTGTCAACAGTCTTGCTATCAGTGAGTCCAGCTCGAGACAAAAGGTCAGAAGCATACTTAGCTTGAGTAATATAAAAACTATCTGTGGAATGAGTAATTTCAAGACCCAAGAAATAGCTGATATGTCCAAGATCTTTCATCTCAAACTGCTGACTGAGAAAATCTTTAAGTTCTTAAATGCCACTGAGGTCATCACCAGTTATGATCATATCGTCCACATATAGGAGAAGTAAAATGGTGCCTTCATCAGTGCGACAAAGAAAAAAGGCAGAATCATAAGGACTGGCACTGTAACCCAAGCAAAAGATGGTGGAGCTGAACTTGGTAAACCAAGCTTGTGGAGCTTGTTTAAGGCCATAAAGCGCACGTCGAAGGCGACAAACCTTATTTGATTCAACAGAAAGACCAGGAGAAGGTTGCATATAAACTTCTTCATTTAGATCCCCATTAAGGAAGGCATTTTTAACTTCCATCTAAAAAATATGTCATTTACTAGTAGCGGCAACAACTAAGAGGGCACGAACAAATGAGATACAAGCAATTGGAGTAAAAGTCTCTTCATAATCAATCTCATACTCCTGTGTAAAACCTTTTGCAACAAAACGAGTCTTGTAGCGCTCAATGGACCCATCAAAGCGAGTCTTGATCTTATAGATCCACTTACAACTAACCACAGACTGTCCAGGAGGGAGAGTAACCAGATCCTAAGTATGGTTTTTGGTTAATGCATCAAGTTCCTCTTTTATTGCAATCTACCATAAATGGTCAGTGGAGGCCTCACGATAAGTGTAAGGCTCGTGGAGTGTAGCAAAGACAGTGTAACAATGATAGTCAAGTAAATGTGCAGAAATGGATCTTACTTAGGTTGAGTGGCGAGGTGGAATGTCTTAAGGAGGATCTTCAGGCGAAGCAAGAACAGGTGACCTAGGCTTAAGGTGGGATAGCTCGTCATTAACTTGTTCATCTTTGACCTGTCTAGGAGAAGCATAAAAAGTGTCTGGAGGTTGGATAGAGAAGTCCAAAGGAGGATCAAGAGTATTTGTAGAAGGAACATGAGACTCATCTGGAAAGATTTCTAAAACAGAGGAGGTAGTCAAGGAAGAACAAAAGTGAGAGAGTTCAATAAACAAGTGGAGTTCCCAAAAGACAACATTACTAGAAACACGAAAATGATAAGAGACAAGATCATAATATCGATACCCTTTTTGAGTTTCGTCATAACCAAGGAAACAACAAAGTCTAGAACGAGGCTCAAGTTTGTTGTGCTCATGAGGTTGAAGAAGAACGAAACAAGCAGATTCGAAGGAGCGAATGTGATGATAGTCAAGGGATGAACCAAAAAGGCGCTCATATGGAGTTTGATTATGGATGACAGTGCTTGGAATGCGATTAATAGCATAAAGAGTAGCTTCACCCCAAAATGGGGCAGGAACTTTGGCAGAAAGAAGAAGAGTACGAACAGTATCAAGAATATGACGAAATTTTCTTTCGGCTCGACCATTTTGCTGAGAGGTACTTGGACAAGTTAGATGATGTATAGTGCCATAGGAATGTAACAGAGCTTGAAAAGCATATTGAGTATATTCAAGAGCATTATTAGATCAAAAAGTTTTGATACATATGGAGAATTGTGTTTCAACCATTTTTGCAAAGTTATTGTATATTGGTAAAATTTCATAACGATATTTCATAGGAAAGATCCAACTATAACGAAAATAATCATCAATAAAAATAACAAAATACTGAGATCCACCAATACTACCAACAGGAGAAGGTCCCCAAACATCAGAATGAATTAACTCAAAAATACTATTAGAGATAGATTCACTGTTATTGAAAGGCAAAACTGACTGTTTTCCTAACTGGCATGAAGTATAATCAAAATTTTCCTTGGACACAGAACCCAACAGACCCTTGGAAGCTAACTGTTGTGCCCGAAAAGATGGTGCATGACTAAGACGAGAATGCCAAAGTACGAAAGAAGGTAAGGAAGAAACCTCAGCAGTTGCAGCAGTAATAGAAATAGGAGCAACAGGTGGAAGATGAAGATTGTCCACGGGAAACATACGCCCAACTCTAGGACCAGTCCCAAGCTCTTACCCCGTCCTCAGATCCTACACAATACACCCAGAATAGTAAAAAATAAGGCAATATCCTAGTTCAACTAATTGTCCCACAGAGCACAAATTATAGAATAGGTCAGGTACATGAAAGACCCTAGGAACAGAAATGTTGGAGGTTGAAACAAATTCTAGACTATTCTCATGTATGGTGGAACCATCAGCTATATGAATATTAAGAGGATGTGGTGTAAGGTCAAGTTTGGAGAATAAGGACGAGTGAGGTGTCATGTAATTGCAAGCAGAATCAAAAAGCCAAGTTTGAGACTTACCGGGTAGAACTGAGAGAGCAGTGGAAAGAGATGCATTACCAGCCATATGAACATCTTGAGCTATGATATCTTGTAGTTCATTGGGGGAGAGGTTAATAATGGATCTAGAAGACTAGGACTCAGTTGAAATGGAAGGCATTGGTAGAGTAGGCTCAGTATTAGCAATAGTAGCAGTAGATTTGTTGCGATGGTAACAAGTCTCAATGGTGTGGCCAGGACACTTGCAATAGTTGCAGAACTTTTTGTTGGTTTACTTGCGACGATTGCTAAAGCCAAAGGAATCACCTGATTGTTGAGGTTGCTTTATGGGTGGAGCAGAAGGAGTAATAGCTAAAACATTGAGCTTATTCTAGGATTGAAGGGTTACAAGACGAGTTTCTTCTCTAACCAACTCGTTTACAACAGTATCAAGAGAGGGAGGAGAACTGCGATTAAGAAGCTGACCTCGGATGGGTTCAAAGTCCTTGTAAAGTGACATTAGGAATTCATAGAGACGAAATTCATCTCTAATGGTAGCATATTGTTGAGCATCCTTTGAGCATGCCCAAGTTGAATCAGAGAGGTTAATTTGGTCCCAAATGAAGCGAAGTTGATCATAGTAGTCATTGATGGATTGCCCTAGTTCTTACCTGAGTTGATGTAATTCAACCACTAACTGATATTTCATGGATTCGTGAGTAGTTGAGTACCTTTTGGCCAACATATCCCATGCTGATTTTGCATTATCAAAGCTGCCTAACAGATTGGAGATAGAGGGAATAGAAGTGTTCCAAATCCATGTGAGGATCATGTGGTTGTGATTATCCCATTCAGTCATGTGACTGAGGAAGGCAACATCTTCTTCACTTGTCCCCTAACAGGAATAGTGATTGCACCAGTACAATATTATCAGAGCATGCGACCCTTAAAAAAACTGCGCATAGCATGAGACCAAGATTAATAATTCTTATTCCCCTCCAATATAGTATTGATGGGGCGAAGAAGAGAAATATCCTTTTTATCAATTTAGAGACACAATATGTAAAAACAGATTGCAAAAATGAAATCTACGCGAAAAACTGGGTAAGGGGAACTTGGACTGCAAAAGTCAACCCTGGAGAAAAGTCAACGGCTCGATTAAAGTCAACGGTTCGGTCAACGATCAAAGTCAACGGGGTCAATGGTCAGCAAAGATGACGTAAGCAAGATGACGTGGCACTGACGTTATCAAATGATTTGATGCTGACGTAAGCTAGGGCTGACGTGGCACTAATGACGTCAACCTGGAGTTGATAATGGTGTGTGGGGTGCGTATGGTGCGTGAGCTTTGACACAGAAACTTTGGGCAGAGCATAAGGGCGCGTGCGGTCTCCGATGGCTGTGAGGCTTCCACCAACGTGTAGATCGGTGCAAGACGATCTCAGTGATACCTGCAGAAACATAATCGGAGCAATATTCACGACGGTCATGACACGTGCAGTGGTCTGTGCGTTGTGGGACTCCTTAACGACAGCGATTGCATGTCCGGAACTCAAAGACAATGGCTGGAAGACGTCAGAGGTTCAACAGCAATAGGTTGCAACGACTGTTGTGATGGCAGAAGCGATGTTAAGAATGAAGTAACACCAATAAAGACAAGACTGCTAAGAAGAGGTCAGAGCAGTGGCTCTGATACCATGTTAGAAATATTGAAATCTGTAGTATTGTATTTTGTAATGAAAGAATATACATGAATGTCTTTATATAAGAGGTATATGTGTGCAATACAAGTAAATATATGTGCTATATAAGTAATCTAGTTGGGCCTAAAGCCCACAACATTATACACGTTAACATGATTAAACCTCATTAATCGTCATGCCTTTAACAAAAACGTCACATTTGTGCTATACCTTACAAAGACTAATTTAGTTGCAATTGAAGCTTTTCATAATTGTTTATAAAGCCAAAACAATCTAGGATACATTTGATGTGGCGCTCATCATAGACCTACACCGTACACTTAAACAATATCCAATCAAATTTGGGGGCTCACAATGTCCCCCACTTAAATCTCTAACGTCCACGTCAAGCCCACTTTGTCCTAGTGTTTTTTAGCCCACACAAGGTTATATACTAGGATTTAAGTGGGATGAGATTGTGACGCCTCATATTTTATTGGATATTGTTGAGTATGTGTTATGTAGGTGTGATGAGTCTCATAATGGGCATATATAGGATTTATTAACAAAAAGAAGGAATCTCAATTGTGACTAGAATAGTCCTTTTGAGTTGTAATGCATATGTCTAGCACTATTTTTTGTTACATGATTTTTGGACATTTTTCTTCACAAATTATTGAGAGTGTAATGTTTGTACATTCAATATCAAAACCATCAAAGAATGTACATATTTTTGTATATTAAATGTACACAATTTTTCAAAAAATGTACATGAATGTTAGGAATGACAAAAATTGCCTGAGTCATGTGTACCCGACCCTAATAAGGCAGGTTTTACCTGACCCATGAAACAATAAGGGCAAGTGTGGGTTTAAAAATCCCACCCCTAGTGAGTTTGGTGCGTGTGCGGGTATTAGGTATACCCACCCGAAACCTGACCCGTATACATATAATATTATTAAAAATTAAATCCTAACTATACATACATACATATGTCATATTTTCTATTTTCCAAACCCCAAGTCCTAACCTATCTCAATCTTCTCCTTCAGCTGCCCTCCTCACTCTCACTCAACTGCTCACTCCTCCCTGCGTCTCCACCTCGCCATCAATGCCAAAGCCAACATTCCTCCCCCTTTGTCACAGTCTCATCGTGACTCACTGACTTGGGTTCATTCTCCATCTTTTTTTTTCCTCATTGCAAAAAAATAATTAGTATTTCTTTTATTATGTTTGTTTCTAATTCATCTTCTATGCTTCTAGTTAATCATCATAACATGGGTTGTATGATGTTTCTGTTATCATATTGTTTTTGGTTTGATATGCTCTTTTTTTTCTTTTTTTTCTTCTTTTTTTTTGTGATTTGTGATGTGAAGTGTGGAAAATGAAAGCATGAGTCTTGTTTGGGTTTATTTTATTGGAAGCTTTGTTATGCTGTTTTTGAGTTTGAGATTTAAACCCATTAATTTATTCAATTAAAATAGAAATTAGATTAAGTTATAATATAGCTTAGGTTAAGAGTGTTTGTGATCAATGAAAAAAATGTGAGGTGTGTCTTGTGTAAAAGTGAAAGCCTCTGCCAAAGCTATGATTGCTGCAAGGTTTTACCTTTTTTAAAAATTATTTAATTTCATCGATCAATGTTTATTATTTATGATTTATTTCATTGTTAAATGTGAGTCATGTGATATTATTTATTGTTTTAGTGTTTTGCATTATTTATTTATTATTTCATCTTGAAAAATGTTTAGGATTTCTGTGTTTATGTTTGTGATCTTGAAAAGGGAAAATGAGAAATCCAAAATTATTGTATATTTGTGTGATATTATTTGGTGTTTTACGTTTTTTATTAAAAATATTAGGATTTCTGTATTTGTGTATTATTTCATCTTGAAAAATATTAGTGTCTATTTGTGCCTTAAAGGGAAATGGGAGACACAAAAAAATTTGGTTCTCCCTCACCAAGCAGCTCTTCCTTAAGAACCACATGTTGTCCCATAGCAGCTATGCTTATGTGTTCTCCTTCACCACTCTCACGATCACTCTCGCCATTCTTGCTTTCTACCAGCTCACCCTTATGACCACCATCACCTTTATGCCCATTAAAAAATGAGTAAGTGTATGAATTTGTAGGTAATCATGTGTAATTATGATTGGAGTTTTTTTTAATTGATATTTGTGTGTACTGTGATGCTAATTTGTGAATATTTTTTTGATTGATAGAATTTCTAACTCCAAAACTTTTGAACAAATTGGGAGTCCGCAATCCCCAGTGGTGGACTTGGTGGTAGAGGAAGAAGAAGAGGAAGATGATCCCTCACCCACTACGAATGTTAAGAGAAATAGTTCTCCTCTAATTGAGGTTATGAATGAGAATGAGACTGGGGATGCAAAAGGAAAAAAGAAGTGTACCTCAGATGTTTGGGATCATTTTAATATAAAGAAAGTTAATGGAAAACTTAAAGCTTAGTGTCATCATTGTCGCAAGTATTACGTGGGTGATCCTAAAAAGGGCACAAGCCATTTGTGTATTTATTTAGGGAGATGTCCATGGATAAAGTTTAAAGATACAGGGGATATGCAACAAGAAGTGTTAATAAACAACAAAATAAAGTGAATGGAAAGACGAGTTTAAATCCTTACCAATTTGATCAAGTTAAATTGAGAAGTAATCTTGCTCGAATGGTCATCTTACATGAATACCCACTTTCAATGGCTGAGCACATTAGATTTAGAGAATTTGTGGGTTCTCTTCAACCCATGTTTAAAGTTGTTTCAAGAAACAATTTGAAGAATGACATTCTTAACATTTATGATAATGAGAGGGAGAAAGCTTTGAAGATGATGAACAAGAAAGGAAATAGAATTACAATCACAACTGATATGTGGACTTCAAGTAACAAAAGAGAGTGTTAAGGTAATTACTGCTCACTTTATCGATCAAACTTGGACCTTGCAAAGCTAGGTTTTAAGGTAATTCTCTGTTACTATTTTTTTTGTAGTATGAATATACGATGTATTAAACCATATGAATTGTATCATATGTCATTGATTATAGTGTTTATTGAGTCATGTTATAGTTATTCGTATATTTTTCTAGGTTTGTTTATGTTCCTTTTCTGTACACACAAAAGTTTTTCTTGCTGATGTCCTTGTAGATTGTTTTTTAGAGTGGAACATTGATAGGAAGTTGTCTACAGTAACCGTTGATAATTGTAATACTAACGATGCTAGTACTACAATTGGTGATGGTATTGAAAAGACTTCTCTTGAACAAGCTTGATATTAGTTCTCTTATGTTGAATGTATCTATGCTGCTTATGAGGTGTGCTGCACATATTTTGAATTTAATTGTTCAAGATGGGTTATCTCTTATTGGTGATGGTATTGAAAAGATTTATGGTAGTGTGACTTATAGGACTAGATCACCAAAAAAGAGGCAAAAATTTGATGTTTAATGCACGTCAATTACATGTTCAATGCACCAAAGAGTTGGTCTTAGATTGTAAGACATATTGAAATTTAACTTACTTAATGTTTTCTCTACTGCTTTGCTTTATAAATATGTTTTCTCCCGTTTGGCTAAATGTGAAGCATCTTATACTTGTTTATCACTTGATAATTGGGAGGTAGCCAAAGACATTTGTGAGAGGTTGGAGTTATTTTATAGTGTGACGAAGTTATTCTATGGTCATAAATACTCTACAGCTAATATCTATTTTACTTTGGTGTGTGAGTTGAAAATAGCATTGAATGAATGGAATTTGTCCTCAAATGAGATGATAAGTAGAATGGCAAAAAGTATGCTTGCTAAATTTGATTCTTATTAGGTTGATGTTAATGTTGTTACGGGTGTTGCTGCCATTTTGGATCCAAGATATAAAATGAAGTTGTTGGAGTTTTATTATCCTAACATTTATAGTAGAAATTCTGATTTGAAAATAAAATATATTAAAAAATATTGTTAGGAATTGCTTGACGAGTATGGAGATGCAAATGGGTCCCCTATGGATAATGAAGGATGTTCTCATATGCCTACAACTACTTCAAATGATGTGGCACAAATTAAATATAGGTTCCAAAACTCTTTTGCATCTTTTGATATGTTTGTCAACAATACTTCAAGTACTTCAAGGAAACATGGGAGTGAAAGAATGAAATTTGATCATTATATTGATGAGGGAGTGTTGAAGAGGAATGAGGACTTTGATATTTTTGGCATGGTGGAAAAGTAATGTTCTCAAGTATCCAACTTTACAAAAGATTGTAAGGGATATTTTAGTTATTCCCATCATAACTGTTGCTTTAGTATCCGCCTTTAGCACTAGTGGGAGACTGTTAAGTCCACACTATAGGTGGCTTCATCCTAAGACTATAGAGGCATTGATGTGTGCTTATAAATGGTTATGGAGTGAAATCAAAACATAGAAATTGTATTTATAAAATGAAATCAAAATTGTATTTTTATATTTTTTGGTTTTAATTTGATAAAGTTTATTCCATATTTTTAATTCATTTTTGTTGTAGGTTCTTCAACTATGCCAGGATATTGTGCAATTTAAACAATTATCAATGATGTGGATCCTAATGAAGAGGATGGAAGTTGTGTCACACCTATGGGGGATTGGTTTTATGTTGAAGATTTGAAATTCTAGCTTTTGTTTTTGATAATGTCAATGTTTAACATCTTTTGGGCTATTATAATTTCCTAGACCTGTTGGATTAATTTAGTACATTGTTAATTTCTTGGACTTGTTGGATTAGCTTAGCAGCTTTTTAAACATTTGACTTGCTGAAATAGTTTGTAATGGTCATAAATTTGTGAGATTTATTTTGTAACTTTTTAAATATTTATCATGTGATCTTAGCTGAAATAGCATATGTTTTGTTTTGATTGAAAAACAGTGGATGGATTTCACAATTGGGCCCATTAGGACCAATAATCCAAATTTTATGATTTATTTTTTGCTTAGTTTATGCTTGATTTATTTTGTAGGATTTCATAATTGGGCCATGGTTCAGGGCCTTAAAGCTTTAGGAAAATATAAAATTGTTTTGTTTTGTTTTTTTTTTTTGCTTTTTTTTATTTTTTTTTATAGATTGGTCCATGGTTTAGGGTCCTAAAGAGACATGGCGAGGTGGGGCAAAGCCTCATGGGGGCTGATATAGGGGCAAAAAAAACTTGTTTAGTTAACATGGCGGGTGATAGGGTGGGGGTGGGGGATAAAGAAACATAATAAGCATGAGCGGAGGCAACCACACAAATACAATTCCAACTATTTGATGAATACTTCTTTCTATTGATGTCATTATCGAATGAGATAAATAAAAATAAAACACTCTAATCAATCAAAGGTCTCTTTTTACTCTTATCGCCTTAAATTTCTTTATAATTAATATTATTGTTGTAATCAATCTTTATTTTGAAAATAAATATGAGTTGGTGGCTTTGTTTGGTTAATGGGCCAAAGTAGGACTATCTACAAGATTTGATTGCTTCCTTTTATTGTCAATTGCAAGTGAGAACTTCACAAATTTCTCATTGTAGCGGTTGACAATATATATTTTAGATGCAACTATGAAATAATACTCTAGATATTTTATGGTAGTTTGCAAATTATAATGTCCAAATATGCATAAGTAACAAGAAATAGTTAGCTTTAGTAAATTGAGATAAATGAAAAATTATAACCCTAGATAAAAAAATCAAAGAGTTAAAGACCTTGTCTATCTTCATGTTTCTCCCGCATCATCATCGTTAATTTATTTCTAGCCACATGGGTCCTCGCATCAGCTTCTGTGCCCTACGCTAAACCCAAAATTTTACCAGATCCACCAACACTATAAACCAATCCACACCATCCATTTCATACACTCTAACCTATTATTATTCTCACATTTGCTCTTTCAGTCTCTTGTGTATTAGTCTCTCTCTCTCTCTCCTCCCCAAACCCAACCCATTGTTATTCCTAATGAATATACACTTTTAAATCATGTATATAATTTTGTATATTATGGGTTTATTTGGGATCCAGTTATTTTATTGAAATTGAAAACTTTTTGCTGAAAGTACTGTAGATAAAGATAAAAGTTAGCTAAAATAATACAGTGAGACCCATGAATAGTACCAAAAAGTATAGTAGGACTCCATGAATAGTAGCAAAAATAAGCTGAATAGTAAAATAAGCTGGCAAAAAACTGGCTTTTTAAGCTGAAGCCAAACGCACACTATGGTTGCGTTTGGATAGCTTATTTTTTGCCAACTTATTTTACCATTCAGTTTATTTTTACTACTATTCATGGGTCACACTGTTCTTTTTGGTACTATTCATAGATCCCACTGTACTATTTCTACTAATTTTTACCTCTATCTATAGTACATTCAACAAGAAGTTTTCAGTTTTAACAAAATAAGCAAATCTCAAACACACCCTATATATACACAATTTTTCGAAGAATGTACCAAAGATACACCATCAAAGAAAATACACAATTTTTCAAAGAATATACATAATTCTATATATTCAACATACACAATTTTTCAAAGAGTGTATACAATTATGTATATTCAACTTAAGAACGTGTCTAATTTTGTATATTCAACGTACACAATTTTTCAAAGAGTATATACAATTATGTATATTCAACTTAAGAATGTGCACAATTTTGTATATTCAACATACATAATTTTTCAAAAATATACACGATAATGTATATTCTATATACACAATGTTGAATATTCAAAGTACACCACTTTATATATTCAACATGCATAATTTTTCAAGAACTATACACATCTTTATATTCAACCCACAATTTTCAAAGAATGTGTATAGTTCTATATATTCAACATACATGTACACAATTTTTTCAAAAAAGTACACAATTTTGTATATTTAATGTACACAATTCTATATATTCAATGTACACAAATTTTCAAAGAACATACACAATTTTGTATATTCAAAGCACACAATTTTTTTATGTGTGGACATTTTTCATCACAAATTAATGTGAGTATAAGGTCTGTACATTCAATGTCCAAATATTTAAAAAATGTACACAATTCAGTAAATTCAATATCCATACTTTCAAAAAATATACACTATTTTCAAAAGAATGTACACAATTCTGTGTTCAATATACACAATTTTTTTTATGTGTGGACATTTTTCTTCTTCAAATACAATTTTGTATATTCAAATATCATAATCTTTTGATATGTGGACATTTTTCATCATAAATTACTGAAAGTGTAAGGTCTACTATACATTCAATATCTAAACCTTCAAAAAATGTACAAAATTTTGTATATTTAATGTTCAAAGTTTCAAAAAATGTACATAATTCTATATATTCAATGTACACAAATTTTTTTAATGTGTGGTTATTTTTCTTCACAAATTACTGAGAGTATAAGGTATGTACATTCAATATCCAAACCTTGAAAGAATGTACATAAGTTTGTATATTCAGTGTACATTTGGCATGAATTATTTTTGCTAACTTATTTCACTATTTAGCTTATTTTTTATACTATTCATGGGTTCCACTGAATTTTTTCAGCTCACTTTTACCTTTATTTATAGTAGTTTTAACAAAAAAGTTTTCAATTTCAGTAAAATAAGCAAATCCCAAACGGACACTCAATGTACACAAAATTTTGAAGAATATATAGGGTTTTGTATATACATTGTATACAATTATGTTTATTGAAGATCTATCATTTTTTAAAGAATATACAAAATTCTATTACTGTATATTCAAAATAAACTAATATTAAGAAATATACACAATTTTGTATATTTAATGTACACAATTATTTAAAGAATGTACATAATTCTATATTTTCAACGTACATAATTTTTCAAAAAAGTACACAATTCTATATATTAATTAATGTACACATTTTTTCAAGAAAATACATAATTTTGTATATTTAATGTACACAATCTTTAAATGAATATACACAATTTTGTGTATTCAACATATAAATTTTTTCAAAGAATGTACACAATTATGTGTGTTCAAAATACACAAATTTTCAATGAATGTTCATGATTATGTATATTCAACGTATACAATTTTCTAACGAATGTACAAAATTTTGTATATTCAACATATACAATATTTTGATTTGTAGAAATCTTTCTTTATATTCAATATCCAAATCTTCAAAGAATGTACATAATTCTATATATTCAATATCTAGTCTTTTAAAAAAAGTGCACGGTTTTATATATTTAATATACACAATTTTTCGAAGGATGTACACAATTATGTGTATTAAATCTATACAATTTTTCAAAAAGTGTACACAATTTTGTATATTGAATATACATATTTCAAAGAATGTAAACAATTCTGTATATTCAACTTACCCAATTTGTTGATGTGTGAACATTTTTTTCCCAAAAATAACTAATAGTGTAAAGTTTATACATTCAATATCTAAACCTTCAAAAAATGTACACACTTTTGTATATTTAATGTCCAAACTTTTATAAAATGTACACTATTTTAAAGAATGTGCACAATTCTGTATATTTATTGTATACAATTTTTCAAAAAATGTACACAACTCTGTATATTCAACGTACACAATTTTTTGATGTGGACATTATGTTTTTTATAAATTACTAAAAGTATAAGGTTTGTACATTTAATATTTAAACCTTCAAAAAAATGCATACAATTTTGTATATTCAATGTGCATAATATTTTACTATAAAAAAAAGTGCATAATTTCCAATGATGTACACAATTTTGCATATTTAATACACACAAATTCTCAATAAATGTACATAATTTTGTATAGACAACGCACACAAGTTCTCAAAGAATGTAAACAATTCTATATATTTAGCATACACAATCTTTTGATGTATGAATATTTTTCTTCACAAATTACTAAGAGTGTAAGGTCTATACATTTGATATCCAAAACCTTCAAAAAAATGTACAAAATTTTTTACATATAATGTATACAACTTTTTAAAGAATGTACACAAATTTTCAAAGAACGTACACAATTTTGAATATTCAACATACATAATTTTTTCTCAAATGTACACAAATTTTAATGAATGATTAAAATTTTGTAACTCAATGTAAAATTTTCAAAGAATGTACACAATTATATATATTCAATGTACAAAATTTTTCAAATGATGAACACAAATCAGTAAATTTAAAGCACACAGTTTTCAAATAATATACAAAATTCTATATATTCAATGTACCCAAATTTTTTATATGTGGTGATTTCTCTACACAAATTACTAAGAATGTAAGGTTTGTATATTCAATATCTGGACCTTCAAAGAATGTACACAATTTTGTATATTCAACATACACAATTTTATATATTGAATGTACATTATTTTTCAAAGAGTGTACACAATTCTATAAATTTAACATACGCGATTTTCAAAGATTATATATAATTTTGTATATTCAATGTACATAAATTTTCAAAGAATGTACAAAATTTTGTATATTCAATGTACTAATTTTTTTGTTGTGTGGACACCTTTCTTCACAAATTACTAAGAGCATATGGTCTGTATATTCAATGTCAAAATATTCATAGAATATGCATAAGTTTTTATATTTAAGCTTTGTTTGGATTTTCCTGCGTTTGCCTTTTTTTTTTTTTTTTTTTGCTTCAGCTCAGCGCCTCTTGCATTGTTCATGTCCCATGAACAATGTAAAATAGGCATGTGAACAGTAATTTTAAAAGTGAATAGTAACCCAAAAATGATTTTTTATTGTTTTAAGTTTTCAGCAAAATAAGTGGTATCCAAACGCACACTTAATGTACGCAATTTTTCGAAGTTTGTAAATAATTTTGTATATTCAATGTACACAAATTTTCATAAAATGTAATTAACGTATACAATTTTTTAAAGAATGTACAAAATTATGTATACATAATGTATATAGCTTACTTTCACTGTAATTTGTGGAGAAAAATAGACCCTAAACCCTAAATTGTAAACCATTAACCCCAAATGCTAAGCCTTAACAATAAAGCTTAAAGGCTTAAGCCTTAATGCTTATACCCTAATCCCAAAGCCCTACACCTTAACCCTAAATCCCTAAGCCCTAAGACTATATAGGAAAGCTCTATACCCTTACCCTAAACATTAAATCCCAAGCCCCAAACCCTAAACCACTTACACCCTAAACTTTAAACTCTAAACCCTAACCCCTAAACCTTAAATCTTATTAGTATGTTATTTAAGATTGTGTGGGTTCTTTTTTTTTTAGCATATAGGCCCAAGTAGAAATAAGGATTCTTGGCCCAATACTTATTGTTTTAAGGGACTGGACTTGGTTCACCGCAGCTAAATTGGGCTGATTTCGAACTAGATGGTGCACAGAGCACGAATCCTACTACACATACATACTAACATACAGAAAATATATGCATTGAACAGCAAGGAACATAAAATAAAGCGATAGGGATCCTTAAAATAATGTACAATACTTCGTTACTTTCTTGATTATGTAATACACTATGCTTATTAGGACGTGTTACAAGATCCAAATAAGTTCAAAAATAACAGATTTAAATGGCTCTTTAGGCCTCTAAGACTTGTAAAGTTTGAATCCGTTTGAATCTAAGTGTGTTCTCTAGTGGCTACTTGAGGATACTGGGTGGTATTTCCCTTCTTTTTCTCTCTTTTTGAATCTTGACAGAGTTCTCTCAAGGATTTTTACTTTAATTCATTGTTGCAGAATGACTTTCACTGTTGGTTGCTTCCCCTTTTATAGTGCCATCCTAGGGTTTTTGAAGTACCACTGATTCCCTCCATTTGCTCCCCTGGGTACCAGAACCAATGTTGTGCTAGCAACATTGGTGGCTAGTCCCTTCCTCATTCCTCATTATTTTCTTCTTTTAAGGTTCATTCTTCAAAAAGCCTTTTGCTGACTTTCCTATTCTAAGGGGTCCTAGAAGGCCGGCTTTTGTTCTTTCCTTCTCCAAGGCTTCTAGATTCCACTTTTTTCAGACCCACCTTTTGACTGTTTTACTTTTTGTCATTTTTTCCAGGTGAGCTGATTCCTTTCTACCAGACTGAAAGATCCTAAGCCACCTTTCTTCCCGGTTTTTCTTCCTGGGTTCCTCGAGGTACCAGGCTCTTGCTTATGAGTTGTTGGTTCCTAGGCCCTCTGACCCCTTTTATGCATCATTGGGTGGCTGATAGGGACATAACTGTTCTTGTTCCTTGTGTTTCTTGGCACCCCTCTGAACTGTCTTAATCCTAACTTGCCTTTGCTGCATGTCCCAAGGATTCCAGGTTCCTGGGAATCCCCAGGTATCTTGGCCCAGTTATTTTCCCGAGCTCCTTAGCAATTTTTTTGACCTTTTTCTGGCCTTTGGGGCTAGGCTTTTTCTTTCCTTTATTTCATGGGGCTCAAAACTTGCCCATTCATGGATTTGGTTCCTTCCTTATGGACCCTGTGGAGGCCAATTGATCCCATATGTTCAAATTGCATTGGAAAAGGCTGGGCCCAATATCTAGTCTCGTATGTACAGACTGCATAAGAAAAGGCCGGGCCCAATATCCAGTTCGAGGATAAGAGAGTATCCGAGGACGACCAGCAAAGGAAGAGATGAAAGTTGCACTCCGAAAAGAAGTAAAGAATGCCTGTGAAGGATTTGATCGTGTCCGAGGACAATAGTCACCTCGGAACATCTGTCCGAGGTAGCTAGTAGACTTATCAGTCTCTTAGGGTAACGCCTCGGACAAACCTTGCAATAAAGTGAATGAGAAAATATCAAATAAAGGATAAGAGTGAAAGAAAACAAATATCTGGCGGTACTGTTGCCTCCGCATTAAATGCTGCCCAGCTAACCCTCTGGCCGCATTAATGTGGAGGTGATGCCTAAACAGTGAACACGCAGCCTTACAACTAAGAATGGAAGATTCAAGAAAAGGCAAGAGAAGCGGAAAAAAAGGACTTCCAACACCTGACCCACACGTGGATGGAGGAAATGGTAAAAAAGCCATAATATATAATACGAAGAAAGGAAAAAAGTGAGGGGGACGGAAAAAGGAAAAGAAAAAAGAAAGAAAAAGAAAAAGAGAAAAAGGAAAGAATTGAGTACTCTTAGTCATAGTATTAAGGCATGTCCGAGGATACTTCCTGTATAGACATATGCGTATAACTCTTCCTTTTTAACACTATAATCCAATATCTTTATCCTAGATTCAGACTAGCTTTTTCTCCCGCACTCTACAAATTTATTGTTCGGGTTTTGTGGGCCTGGATCCATTCCTGTTCTAGATTCAAGTCAAATCTGGTCCTTATAGACCCTTAATGGGTTTGGACCTCTCCTCTTTTTTTCTTTAGTGGAAGCCCAAATGCTTTATTTTTTCTAGGTTTTAATCCTTTGCATTGTTTTGGGCTTTGGTATAACATTGTGATTTTTTTTTTTACCTCAACAAAGATTTATTGTGAAAATGTTATAAATATAGCATTATTCAGAGTCCTTTGTGTTTGTGTTGTTTTATTTTGGTTAGCGATGTTTGGATTAGTATAATTTTATATTTTATTTATTATTAATTAACAAAGTATCAATTTTTTTATTTGAGGTTTTTTTTTTTTTTTTTTGGATAGGTTATTGATATTTTCAAACTAAGTAATTTACTGCATGACTTACCAAGTGGTAGATAGATACCCACTTCTAAAAGCACTAGCATTCGGGGGTGTAAAAACCCCTATTTGCTATTTTACCATCTAAACCTTTAAAATCATGCTACATTTGGGTATGTAAACCCAAAATTTTTTTTTCCATCATTGCTATAGTAAGATTGCATATGTGCAACATATTGTTCATGAGGTTGTAAACAAAAATATAATATTTTAATCTCTCACATTCTCTATCTCTTCCTTTCACTTTTAGAGTTCACTCCTCTTTCTTCTTTCTTTTCTCCCTCTTTCTCTCACTCTCTCTCCTCTCTTCCTCTCACGGTAAGTTGGGGTTTCTTTCTCTCTCTCTCTCAAGTCGACTTTGGGTTGCTTCAGATCGGGTTGTGGGTTGCCGATGGGTGTGGGGGTCGTGGGGTGGGCTGCCATGGGTTTTAGGTTTGATGTGTTTTGCTCTCCATGGCTGTGGGTCTCGAGATTGATGGGTTTTGCTCACCGCTCTATCCTCTGCCTCCCTCTCTCACGCTCTATCTTTTGGAGAGAGTATTTTTTTTGTTTTTTTTTTGCTATGGGATTGATTTTGGATGGATACTGATTATGGTGGCGGTGGAGATTGGTTTTAGTTGTGGTGGGGGCAACTATTTTTGATCTTGGGGGTGGTGGTTGTCAGTTGGTTATATTTGTGGTTGGAGTGTGGTGGTTGGTTATATTTGTGGTTGGAGTGTGGTGGTTGGTTATATTTGTGGTTAGGTGAAGAGAAAAAAAGAGAGAGGATTATTTTTTATCAGGTAGTTTATATTATTTTATTGGGTTGTATATAAAAATAAAAACTGGGATATATGGTAAGTTATAAAATGAGTTGAAAAAATAGATAAAGTGTTACATTTGAGAATGTAAAATATGTTTCTTTTTTACATTCTCGGATACTAGTTCTTTATAGTCGGTCTAAAATGACTTTTTTATTTTTATTTTTATTTATTTTTACGGAACTTGACTTGTTTTTTGTGTCTAGATAATTAATTAATATTATAAAACTAGATCCAAACCATTTTACCATCACCCAAAAAACCGGGAGTCTTAAAAAAAAAAATATACATGTGTAAATAAATTAATTATGAGGGTCTTCAAAAAAATTAATTATGAGGAAAAAAAAAAAAAAAAAAACCAAACAAATCAAGTATTGAACTCGGATTTGGCTCGAAGGGTGTAATGGTAATTCCAGAGCTAGTTCGTGCCTCCGGAGTCCTGAACTCTTCTCAACTGCGCGCCTTCTTACCAAAATCACTCCTATTTCCAATTCCATATTAGCCTCTCACTCTCTCTCTCTCTCACTGAAAACCCCCAATCAAAACCCTAACCCTAATTCTACTCGGCTCTCTGCAACTGCAACATCCACTTTGGTTTTCTGCTCAATTCTCCGTACGCCCTTAAACCCTAATTCTTCTTTTTTGATATTTTCTGCCATTTCAATTATTTTGAATTTTAGTTTACTTATTGATAATGTTTAGGGTTTAAGCCCTAATTCTCTCAGAGCGAGTGTTATTTGGGGCTGTTTCATGTTTAAACTTCCCCAACTTTTCAAATTCGGATTCCATTTATTTATATACCTGAGTTAAGTTTCGATTCCGATCCGATACCCGCCGGGTTTTAAAAATCGGTCCCATTTGACCCGTTTCAAACCGGTTGGGTCAGGCGGGTCGTACCTGGGCTTCCAACTATCCTCGCCGGATTGCCCTAGTTTTTGCGGGTCGACCCGCACCCGATTGTAGGTTTCGTAATTATCTCGCACCGTGGGTTCTTCGTTTTTTCATGGTGTTTGTTTGTTTCAGGCAATAATGAATCATGGGTCGGATCTCAGACCCGATTAAAAGTGTTGGGTTTTCTTGTATGTCAGTAATTGTGCATTAATTAAATTTCAATCTCTATTCTTAGTTTGATGTCTGAAATGTATGAATGTTGCTCAAATTGGAGTTTAGTTAGGCTTATGGTTGTTTTTATGCTACATATATTTCTGCAAAGAGCATAATTCTGTTAGTTTGCTAGAAATTGAGTTGGGAAAGTTTATACTAGCTTCTATTAACACAAAGAGCACTTTGCTATTTGCCACCTCTTTTTTTTTTTTAATTTATTTTTATAATTAAAAGAATGTCTAGTTTTCTGTTTGTTTATTGAGTTACTATTTTTGTGGTTGATTATTGATGTGAAAATGTTGACTATCTAGTGGGTAGCTGAGTACTGAGTAGTTGTTTGTACAATGGTTGGCATTGAAAAAACTGCAAACTAGATTTAATTTGTGCATTTAATGTTCCTGGTCACGGCTGATTTTGATACGGCCATGTTGGAGTAGTTAAAAAATAAAGGAATGATTGAGGTAGACTTTTGATTTCAAGGAGAATTTTTCCAAGTTTTGAGGAATGAATTTACTGTCTATTGGAAAAACTGACAACATCTCTTTCTCAATTTCTTTTGTTAATGAAATTAGATTTTTTTTTTCCATATGCGTGCCAAACCAAAGGGTTATTTTATTTTATTTTATTTATTTTTTATGAATTCCATGTTGAATGTTGCTAATATATGCATAAGCCCCAAATGCAAAGTGGGAATTGATATGCTATACCATTTTGTTCTCTGAAAAATAAGAGTGGTTTATCTATTTGATGTGGATGGTTTTGTACAAATTTCTATGGCACTTTTTTCTTGGTATGTAAATTTAACAAATAAAGATAGGATCCAAACAGTAGTTGGTGATGCAGGGTATCAAACTCTATACCTCTTGCATGCAAAGCAAGCACTCTTCCTTTTGAGCTTCATCCACATCTACAACACTTCATGTTTACTGAGTTTAACATTGAAGAATTAACCCTTTGGCTTTATATCATCTTGTATTAAACCCATAATCATCTATCACAGTATGATAATCGAGGTGCTGTGTTCCTAAAAAGTCGAGCACTTGTTCAGTAATAGATTTTTGAAATCTTATCTCATATATTTGGTTGAAGTTTTCATATCAAATGCCTGTACCATCTTTCAGCTACCTGTCACTTGGGCATGACTAGATTCTACACACTGTGGAAGTTGATGGGTCCCAACACACCCCCCCCCCCCCCCCCCCCCCCCCCCGCCCCCGCGGTCCTCCTTTTTCTATGAAGTTTCTAATAGAATCTTCTTCTTTCCATCTTTTAGTCTTTCTGCAGCAGTGTCTTCTACTCTTCTTGCATCTCAAATGTTCTATCTTTAATATTTTTCAAACTTGAGTAACTTCCAATTCTTAGAGTCTCATCTCATTATGGATTTCATACACAAGACATCCCATTAATTGTCTTTGGATGTCATATGCAAGCCATCCAATCTCAGCCAAATTTATTTACAAGTATTACTATGAGATCCTTATTCTTGATGTTTTTCTGTTGCAAACTTCAAGAGTTAATTCATATTCTAAGTGTAAGTATTGTTTTTTGGACTTGGGCTTTAGAAGTGATTATATCTTAGGGCTTGTAAATTAGATGAGTTGAATCAGTTGATTAGAAATAATGGTGGATGCTGTGGTAGCTGCTGAAATAACAGCGAGACACTCATCAAGAATCTAAGAAGATAGAGCTTAAGCTATTTGCATGGTTGTAGGGCATTGGAGGTTCTGGAATTGCTATGGTATAGTACAACTGTACAAGTCTCACAGCTTATGGCTTGAGCATTTGAAGTGACATTGATGCTTGAAGAAGTTAATATGGACCAAGCATTAAGGATCTTGGGTGCCCAGAACAGGGAACCTTTTGTATAGACTTGTGCTTCTGGGCCACAACCATAATTTTTGTGGTCTTTGCTCAGGTAGTTTTAGGATGAGGTCTTGTGTGACAGGATTTGAAGCTTAATAGGAGAGGAATCCTGAATGTACCATTTGTTTTTCTCGATAAGGTTTTTTTCTTTTCCTTTTTTTTAAAAAAAAAAGAAAAAAGAAAAAGAAAAAGATAACTAATTAGATTAATTAGAGTGAAGGAGATGCTTCATTTACACAAGATGTGTACACAAAATTAAGGATGAGTATATCTATCCCAGCTTTATGCTATTAGTTTAAGTATATATAGCAGATAAAATACATTTTGGAGATAAACAAACAACCTTTTACCTGGTCTATTTCTTGAGCTTTTAATATGACTTCCTAACAAACTTGATATTTTATTTATACCAAAAAAAACTAAAAATTGAAAATTCACAGAAAAAATTCTCTTTGGAACTCTTGGGATGCCTTTTTGATGATATCCTGGAAGATCTTGGGAAGGTTTTTGTAAACCTTCTAGAAATGTCTTGAGTATACATAGCAACTTTCAAGTATCATGTTTCTTTAAAATTTCTCTCTAAATTCGCTCTTGCCCTTTTCTCATATTGTAATAGTTGCTCAATTACACTTCAAATTTGCCTTGCATTTTACCGTATAATTTTTCTTATCTTCTTTGAATCCATATTTGTCTTTTTGTTTTCAGTAATCTTATAAACTTTATATTTGATTTGAATAAATTTGCTTAATGTATCTCCTATGAATTTTGGAACACATTTTCCATTCCATCCTAACTTATGCTCCCATTCTGTTAATCTGGGTATGAGATATTCTGATGTGCAACTGAGTTCTCATCCATCCATCCAGATATAAGATTTTGATGATAATGTGTTTTACTTATTTGGAATGATTCCGTAGTTTATTAATAAGAAAGTATGAAGTCTTATAGAAAAGATTGATACAGAAAGAATAATTGGTAGAGATTTTGTGGTTTTCAAACTTGTATACTTGTAAGAGACTAGAGCAATGCATGGATAAGCACGGCAAATTTTTTTCTTTAGTTATTTATGTTTGATTTGATAATTAGGATAGGAATGATTGTGATTTTTTTTTTTTTTTTTTTTTTTTGAGGTTGATAGTCGTCTATAAGCATGTTGTTATTCTGTTGATTGTTTCTGCATATATCATATCAAACTACTTGAAATTGGTCTTAAATTTGATATAAGAATACATGTAACTGACCTTGACTAATCTATTGAGGATCCATAACTAACCTTGTTTTTCGGGATTAATAAACTATGTCCTCTGTTTTGTGGTTGTGACATTTTATGTATGTTACTGTTGGTTGTGGTTTTAAACAGATTTTCTTAGCTGTCTTGGGCTCATGATTTATGTTTACTGACAATAATATATTTTTTCATATGTTTCCAATCTGCAGATCGTGGTGAAAGATTGGCTTCATGAAATGGATTTGTCAGATGCAGTAATAGTTAATTCTAGCAGATTGAAATCTGTTGTATGGAATGACTTTGATAGGGTTAAAAAGGGTGACACCTGTGTGGCCGTTTGTAGGCATTGTAAGAAGAGACTTAGTGGATCAAGTACTAGTGGAACATCACATTTGCGGAATCATTTGATTAGGTGTCAGAGAAGATCTAACCATGGCATAGCTCAATATATTACAGTGAGGGAAAAGAAAAAGGAAGGAATCCTTGCTCATGCAAATTTCAATGTGGATCAAGAGCAGAGAAAGGATGAAATGCTTAACCTTGTGAATGTTAAATTTGAGCAAGATCCGATGAAAGATGAGACTGTTAACACTGGCAACAATAACTTCGATCAAAGGCGAAGTCGACGTGATCTTGCTCGCATGATCATTTTACATGGCTATCCATTGGCCATGGCAGAGCATTTCTGGTTCAGAGTATTTGTTAAAAATTTGCAGCCACTTTTTGAGTTTGTTACGTTGGACATAGTTGAGGCTGATTGCAGGGATATCTACGTGGAAGAGAGGCAAAAGGTGAGTGAAGTGTTGGATAAACTGCCTGGTAAAATCAGCCTCAGTGCTGACTTGTGGGCTACTTATGCGAATGCTGAGTGCTTGTGTTTGACAGCACACTACATTGATGAATCTTGGCAATTAAAGAAGAAGATTCTAAATTTTGTTATGGTTGATCATTCCCATACAGAAGACATGCTTTCAGAGGTTATCATGTCATGTCTAATGGATTGGGATATTGACCGTAAGTTATTCTCCATGACTTTTGATAGTTCTTCTACCAATGACAACATCGTCTTTAGAATCAGAGATCGGCTGTCCCAGAACAGGTTTCTTTATTGCAATGGTCAATTTTTTGATGTACGCTGTGCAGCAAATGTTATTAATTTGATGGTTCAAGATGCCTTGGAAGCACTATGTGAGGTAACCCATAAAATTCAGGAAAGCATACAATTCTTTAAAAGTACAGAAGCAATGCAAGCAAAGTTTAATGAAGTGGCTCAAGAAGGTGGAGTTCAGAGTAAAAGGCCCTTATGTTTAGATAATTCATCACAATGGAACTCGACATATGTTATGCTTGAAGTTGCCTTAGAGTACAGGGAGGCTTTTTCTCTTTTGCAAGAAAATGACACTGTCTATACAATGTGTCCATCTGATATAGAGTGGGAGAGAGTTACTTTAGTTACCAGTTGCTTGAAGCTCTTTGTTGAGGTTGCTAATGAGTTTACAAAGTCTAAGTCTTCAACTGCAAATATATATTTTCCCGAGCTCTGTAATATTCACTTGCAGTTGATTGAATGGTGTAAGAATTCAGATGCTTGTATTAGTTCTTTGGCATCAAAGATGAGAAGCAAGTTTGAAGAATATTGGGACAGATGCGGCTCAGGTTTAGCAGTTGCAGCCATGTTAGATCCTCGATACAAGATGAAATTGGTTGAGTATTACTATCCACTAATCTATGGTAGCAGTGCTTCAGAACGTATTGATGATGTCTTTCACTGTGTTAAGGAACTTTATAATGAACATTCTATCTGCTCGCCGTTAGCTTCTATTGATCAAGGTCTAGCCTGGCAAGTGGGTGGTGGTGCCCGTTGCTCACCTGCTTCTAGGGATAGGCTGATGGGGTTTGACAAATTCCTTCATGACACGTCTCAGAGTGAAGGCACAAAGTCAGATCTGGACAAGTATGTAGAGGAGCCCCTCTTTCCTCGTAGTGTTGATTTTAACATATTAAATTGGTGGAAAGTACATACTCCTAGGTATCCTATCCTATCTATGATGGCACGCAATGTGTTGGCAACTCCCATGTCGAAACTTGCTTCAGAGTTTGCATTCAGCACTGAAAGAAGAATGCTTGATCGTGATTGGAGTTCACTAAATCCAGAAACAGTCCAAGCTTTGATGTGTTCTCAAGATTGGATACGCAGTCAAATAGAAAGTTAAGTGTTTTTCCTGATTTAAATGTCACTATTTCTGGGTAAACTCTACTGTCACTGAGCTTTCTTTTCTCGTGTATTACAATAGATCATCTACGGCAGTGTCAAAGTATCCCTTGTCTGCATATCTGATGCATGGTAGTGAGTTAATTTTTATGGTTGTCTAGTCTAGTTCACATCATCACCTACAGTATTATTCTCTCCATTATTCAAATTCATTTGATTGTCCTCTTAAATGTTTTTTTTTTAAAAAAAAAAAAAAAAAAAGTAACTTATAAAATTAATCTGTTGCCTTTCCAATTTTTTCTTTCTCCATCTGATAAGCCAAATCTTCCAACCCCAGTCCTCCATTGAAGATGGGCGTTGACTCGTATGGGAAGGTAAAGCCTGAAAGGTTCAGATTTGATTTGAGATAGTTAATGGGGTGGCCATCTGGTGGTGGTGGTGCAGCAAATCTTATTTCTCTTGCTTTAATTCTGAAGCTTTTCTTTTTCACCCTATGAGTTAGAGATGGCAAATTTGTAGTAGTCCCCTAGTGGGCCTCTCTCTCCCTCATCATGCAAACTTTTTAGATGTCCATCATGCGTATCAGTCGTTGTAATCAATAACCTCTCTCTTTAGGGCGTTGAATTTTCGATCAAGATATCTAGTCTACTAGTACTAGAGTAATGATAGGTTTTGTTACCATATTTGTTCACAATTTGTTAAAAGGATAAATATTATTAGTGTAATATTATTTTTACGAAAAAATCTTAGGTGAGATGGGCGCACTTGTCTCACAAGATAACATCTCCACTTTTACATGGCTAATTATTGATACCGTTTTTATTTTGTTCATATTACACACATCATGTTATTTTAGTAGTGATGAAAAATTGTGTTCTAAATTTATTATCTCTACAATTAAGGGACCTCTCCTATGTAGCATCACCTCTTCAGATTTCCTGGGGAGAGTTGTGAAAAATGAAAATATTATTCTTTTGGTTAAGAACTACTGGGCATCCTTTTGACTTATTTATTTGTTGGACAATTTGATAGTTATAATGAGATAGGAAATTGGAACCCTGGACACTTTTTATGGAAATGCTAGGAAGTGCCCCTTTGAATTGATTCATTGAAAATCAAGATGTTTGAGTTTTTATTTTATTTTATTTAATGATATTTGACCTTCTATCCCTTTGAATGGATCCATAAAACTGAAATATTTGGATGTATGACTTACCAAATGCTTCAAAACAAAATAACTAGCTCAAATGACATCTCTTGTATTTATTGGAGACGTTTGAGGATTTAAATCCTTCCACCCACAATCGAATTATCCCAAAACAAAACAAAATGACTCCAAATTTAAAGGACATAGTATTTTTTGCATGTCAGCCAGTTTGGAATATATAAAATATTGATGGTAAAATAAATTCTTTCAATTTTACTTGAAATACGAGGAAAAGTTCTTAATTTAGTGGGTTTTGGTTGTGGTTTCCATTTTGGTAATATTATTAGTATGCATTAACAGACATGTTACTAAATTATGCGAACCAACAAAAAGTTAATATAGACTGAAAATTATGCGAAAAAAAAGGATTTTGATGGCTCAACTGTGTGTTATAATCTCTCCATTTGTTGCTAACCCATACAATAAACATAAAAAATTGATTACAAAATTATATATCATACATTTAATTAGTAAATGTTAATAAATAAAAAGTCAAATTATACAATTTTATTAGAAATAACATACCTATTTTAATTAAATAAATTAGAATTTATTTAGAGAAGATTAAATATGATTATATTAGTATTTGTTTGGTGTTATGTTTGCTTTATCCAAAAAGAAGATTGGTTATAATTAGTTTAAACCAACATGAACTATTTGTAACTTTAAAATCAAATGAAAAATATATATTAAAATGATGACGTAGAAAAAAAGAAGAATAAGTGAGTTTTCGCTTTAAAAAAAGTTGTAGATTTTTAAGAGTTATGGTGACATCTTTATAGTAAAAAACTATGTGTGGCGAGCTAGTTTTGGCATACTACATACGAAGTGAATTAACTGAAAAGGCGATAGTAGATGCAGTTTGGGGGGAAATTATTGTGTACTCCCGGAGTACCATAAATGCGTGCTCCCTTCTCTCACATGAGTGGTGGGTCCCACTAATTAAATTCATGATGGGACCCACCATTCATGTGAGAGAAGGGAGCACGCATTTATAATACTCCGGGAGTACCTAATAATTTTCCCAATTTTGGATTGTAGGGTGGTTGTTCCTCTTTAGTGTGGACGCTATTTAGTAGTATTTAATAAGTGGCCCAATCTATTCTTTTATAGATTTGCTTGAGGTGGCTTCATGTAACTTTTCCCAATCCGAGCTACCAACTTTCTATATCATGGTGTGGACTTTATATATGGAATAATCGTAATGCAATTCGAGTTAATGGATAATGGAAGGATTTGATTGTGGTGCTCAATTTAGCTCTTGACTAACATAATACAAAAAGACTACATATGCTCCCTTAGTTCATTAGGCCTCTGTGGTTTCCAAACCTTTTAGCTGGGTACCACCACCACAACAGATTATTATTCTTATTATTATTTAATTAATATAGAGTTGTTAATATAGCATAGAGGATACTATTATACCCAAAAAGCTGATTCTCCAACAACAACAACAATAACAACAACAACCCAAAAAAAAAAAAAACTGTACTTAAAAAGTTTAAGCTTATGAGCATTGTTTTGAAACCTGAACTGGACAGTATGGTTCGACCGGGAAAACCGTGAACCTCTCACAATCACAGTTCTTTTAAGCTTAAGAACCGATCTATGCCAAAAAAGCAGGGAACTGTTTGAACCGTAGTTCACTCGCACAGTTTTGAGAACCGTGATCAGACCGCTTCTCATGATTCCCTTTGAATCTAAATTTAAAAAAAAAAAAAAAAAGACACAGAAATACAAAAGAAAAAGAACACAATTGCTGGGATCAGAAAACGTCTGATCTTTGTTTCTGTCTCTTTGCTTCACTCTCAAAAAACGTCTCACATAATCCAAACACAAAACACAAAACAAAATCCAATTCTTACAATAAAGTTGAATCAGAACAAGCAAATATGAAAATAAATAAATAAATAAGAAGAACAAGCCGATCTAACCCAGTCTAGTGGTGGGGAGGAGGATGAATGGCGGTGGGGCAGCAGACGTGGTAGTGCTACATGGTGAACGCCGATCAAGTTAGGTAATGCTGCATGGACGAACGGCACTGGGGCATCAGCTTTGTCCTTTTGGCGATCTGACCCAGCTCTCTTTCTCTCTCTCTGATGTGAAGTAAATGAGGTTGTTGGAATGTTCTTGAGGAGAAAAAGAAAATAAAAGAAGGGGGATACAGATCACTGGACAGTGGATACGTGTGTGGAGGAGAATGAAATGAAAGAAAGAAAAATAATATAAAGAATAAAAAAATCCTAATTAAGAAATACTACCACAATATTTTCATAATAAATTTTAAGTAATAGATTGTTATTAGCTAATATTGGTGAGTAAAAAAATAATTTCAGTGGTGAGTTCAAATTAGAACTAGTAACAACTTTTCACATAAGATTTTGATGTGATTCTTGTAAAAATATTGTGAAAAATATTGTGGATATAACATCACAATTTTTTCTTCATTTGCTTTTGTTTGTATTGCTTTTTTATCTCTTCCTTTAATTTCATTCACTTTTGTTTCTAGTGCTTTTTTAGGTTTGTGAATGTGAGCTAGACATGCAGCTGGTCACGTGAGCATTGGAAAGTAAAATTTGGAAAGACAATCTGATGCTTTTATTTTTTTTTTTTTTATAATAAAAAAATGATTATTATTATTATTGGATAGATATTTCATATTTGGGTTATAGATGGATATATTAGACATAGTTAAAATATGGATTTATAGTTTTAATTGGACTATTTAAGTTAATTTTTCTATTTTTTACTAATTTAATATTTTTATATATATTTAAAATAATTATTAAATTAATTATAATGTCATCACGGTTTAACCCCGGTTTGATCTCGGTTCGACCTCAAAAACCTTGAGTCTCTCCCTTTTATAGTTCAATGAACGGTCTGAGTTTGAAAACCTTGCTTATGAGTTGGGGTCCACTTATAATATATTAACCATTCACCATTGTCATTTTTATTTCATGTGAGACTTTACTCACATATATATTTAACAATCTCCTCCTCATGTATGAGTAGAAGCCTTTTTGTGGGCTTCCAAACCTCTATATGGGCCACAAACAAGTCCTGGCTAGTTCCCACTTGCCTATGGACTTTTTCCATCATCAAAACATCCTCCGTGGACCTCTCATACACTATCCATTTGAGAATCACATGTCAACCCTGCATGCTCATCCATAGAAACCTGGTTTACATTTTCATTCCCATGGGAACCTTGCATTACAATGTGATCTAGCACCATTGACAATGCTCATATGTTGGTTTTCTTTTTTTCAAGATTGTTTGTGTGGACCTTTTAGGCTTGCCTTGTGTGAGCTCCAAGTGAATGCACCCCCGTCCTCGCTTCAACTACGAATGGGACCCTTGACATTTTGCCACTTTGTTGCATACCACCATAGGGCTTGATACCAATTTTTGGAGAGACAATACTCTGGGAGCCCCCAATTGGATAGTTAATATAACATATAAGGACATTAATTAACCCAAAAGGCTCATAACAAGTGGTATTAGAGTACATGATTGTGTGCTACAAAGGTGATGAGGTGTTTAGGTCTCTTTTGCAGTTGGAGTAGAGACAGAGCAAGTCTAAAAGGCCTACACAAATGGTCTTGGAAAAAAGGCCCAAAAAAGGAGAATTGTTATTGTAGCTAGATCATGGTGTGACAAGAGGTTCCCATGGACATGGATGTGCAGGTTGGGTTCCCATGGATGACACATAAAAGGCCAATGGATGATGCACTAGTGAAGGTAAAAGCCCATAAACAAGGAGTGAGTAAGACTTGTTCATGGCCTATAAAGAAGCAGAGACTTACAAATGAGGGAGAGATTGTTGAATATACAAGTATTAGTGATATTCTTATATGTTATATACATTGAATAGTAATGAGAATAATAAGTAGTTAATATAATATAGTTAAGCCCAAACTTATAAGATTAAGTCTGTTAGGTTAAGTGATTTCCCTATATGTTATACACATTATTGAGGGTTGGTGTTTTGTTTATGACTCAAGGGAATTGCTTTTATATTGTCATTGATGTAATTACACGAACTCTTGCTTTTGGAAAAAAATTGGGCTTGGGGGAAATTATTTCGGATTTATTGTCTCTAGGTTCGTGTCTGATTGCTTGGGGGCCCTTTGATGGATGATTTAAAGAAGTATTTAGGCACTCTCGGATCTGTTTCAGTCATTTTATGCTACAATCATAGCACCAAATCTAGAATCCTTTTAGCTAATTATGCATTTTCCTTCTCTTTTCTCAAGTTTGGGTGGAAGAATGACCTCAATTTCTTAGAAACTATGTTACTTGTGGATTACCTATGTTGTAATCTTTCTATTATACATTTTTTTGAGAGATAATTACAACATGTTGCTAACCTTGCAGTTCGAACATTTTCCTCCCCAAAACCCCTAAGCACTTTGTGCATAGAGAGGTACTAATTCAGCTATAAGGCCCTTGGCATCTTTCTATTATACCTTGTTGTATATTTCAGCAAAAAAAAAAAAAAAAGCCTTGGTGTATACTTGTACAAATGGTACCATCTTCCACCTCTGAACAAAAATGACTATTTTAGCACTCCAAAAAAAAGGTTCTAAATTGGATATGTGTTGGTTTAATAGGTAGATAATAACAATAATAACAATATTATTATTATTATTATTTAGTTTATTTTTTGAAGCATTTATTTTGTTAAGATTTAAATTGAAAAATTCAATGACAGTGTAATCTTAACTATCTATAATGCATTATCAAATTTCAAGTTATAATGTTCAAGATTTAACTCAAAGATCCAATATTTCAAGATTTTGATTGCCCTTTGATCGATGCTCGATTGATTGAACAGGAGTCTTCAACAGCCTTCAGATTGTGTCTTGATCGATTTGAATGCAAATTCTTGATAAATCATCAACAGAGACTTGATCGATCGAAGTCGATAAAACTGAATCTGACCTGTTTTAATTAAGTCGATGTTGTTTTGGTTTTTGTGCCCTACACGCAAACATATAAAAGGCCATGTTATACACAACTCTAAAAGGGTTTAGAGTGCTATTTCCGTATGCTACAAATAGAGAAAACCTAAACCTTGTTTTCATCAATCCACGAATATAGAAGATTTAATACATAACGATGTTGCTATTTAGTGATCAAGAGGCTAAAGCCAAATAGCCAATCCCAATATGGAGCTAAAATCTTCAAGATGGTCCTAGGTCAGTTAGAGGGTTTGACTGTGATCATGGGAAAGGTTTGAATGAAGAAGTTCATAAACAAGGGATTCAAAGGCTCTGAACTTGATTGTGGGATCACAACAATAAGTTATTTACCAAGTAGAATCTAAGTTCAAGTGTTTAAAGAATCAAAATGTAAACTTCTCCTTTAGTAGTTGATTTCTTCATTGGCGCAGGGGCATCTCATAGTGCTTTTTAATTCGGAATGATTCTCCATTGATTTTCCACTTTAATTATCATAATATCATGCGTTCATTGTCTTATGTTTATTGCTTTACATATTGGTGACTTTGTTGGCTTGTGACATTTAAATTGTTAAATTTTGATAATATATTTGGCAATTTGACATAAGATGATTTAATTGCTGAATAATCAACAAAGGGATCTAAACAATCACTCAAATTTTTGTGCAACTATAAAGTTGAGATTCAACAAATACCATCACTACTTGAAGTCTAGAAGGTCGGTTTTTTTTTTTTTTTTTTTTTCACTAGGGAAGAAGGACATGTGAGAGGTAAGACATGATCATTGGTTTTCCAAAATTTGTTGATGTGATTGCATATATGAATACTAAAACAGAGACATTTGTCTCTTGTTCTTTTCTAATTGCTTTTGGAGGATCTTACATAAAAATTGAAGCTTGAGGTTGATGCAAAGGGCTGGATTTGTTTACAGTACTAAAGGACATTAATTTATTCTCTTCCTAAAGTTCATTTTAAATCTGAGGGATGCTTTAGACCTTATAATAATTTCAAAATCGTTGCTCTCGTCCTTATGCTCCTAATCTCACTCTATGAACTTAAATCATAGTTGTTCACGTTATTAGTGCTGCATTCATGTACTGTCTTGTTGTAATTCTGTTTCCATAAACGATATAACATTTTCATGTTAAGTAGTACTATTTTTTTATATATGGTTTTAAATTTTAATGTACGTATAAGAGCATTCTCATCAGCTCTCTTATAAAAAATGTCATTTTGACACATCAAAAGCCTACTTTATCATTTTAACATACCACTTTACAATATCCCTTTCATTAGATATTCTTTTTTTTTTCTTCAACACATTAAAATAATATATCCAATACATTAAAATAATCTAAAAAAACTTTTACAAATATATATATACACACACAAAATCCTCCACCACCCACACCCACAGATCAACCACCACAGCCCACAACCATCGACCACCAATATCAGCCACTGCTACCCAAAAAAAAAAAAAAAAACTCAAACAAACATCAATATATATATATATATATATATATATATATATATATATATATATATATATATATATATATATAAAAGTAGAGACCTCATATGGGAGAGCATGAGGTTTTGCCACGTGGCGCACTCTATGAAGAGAATTGAAATACTCTTTAGCCACATTAAAGATAAGAACAAATTAATTATTGACCTTTTGTTTTATTTGGTTCAATGTTTTAAGACTTTTTTAATTAAAAAAATAATTATTCTTTATATCATTTGATTCAATATTTCAAGACTTTTTATCCTTTACACATACACACAAAACTCTTTATATTTTAATTCAATATTTCACCTCTTGCATTTCTACCCCTTTATATATACCTACTCATAGCTCTTCATGTCATCCCATGTTAAATATATACAAACAAAAAATGATGTCATTTACCTTCAATCTTTCGATGACACCTACCTAGTTCTAACATTATTGTTCTATCTAATCCTACCCTGTTTAAGTTGGCTACAACTAAGGAAGGAGGGCTTGCATTTTTTACATTTTATATTGAGTGACAATGGTGATTACGATTTTGATGTCAAAGTTGGATGTTGTGAATTTGTGGGTTTTATATATGATGTGATTAACTGTGGGTGTTTGAGATGTGTATTTTGTTTTAGAATTAAGGATAAAGAGAAAGACACATTTTATATCAACTTTTATTCTATAATTTTTCTTCAAAGTTTTTGTTGTTTTTGTTTTGTTTTTTTTTTTTTTTTTTCATTACTTCAATTGAATAATTATAATGGATATGTGTATACAATTTATAATTGTTTCTTTTTATGATAAACTCATTACTAATAAAGTTTTATAACAATTATGCTATAATATATATATAACATTCTCCAAAACCATCATACATAAAACATTATATTATTATCCGTGCATTGCACGGATAACTTACCAGTTACAACCAATATCAACCCCTACACCAAAAAAAAAAAAAAAAAAAACACTGCAACATCAACCACCACAACCCGATCTAAGACTATCCCAAATCTCACACCCACAACTTGATCAACTCACCACCTTCAACCAAAATCAGCTAACCACCATTAGAAATTATTAGAGATATATTAGCCTATTAGTATATGCCTAAGCCTAATTCTACTTTGTGTGCAAGCCAAGTCTCCTACTTGTACTAGAAGTCTATTAGTCTAGGGTTTAGTTTACTATATATACACATGTTATGATTCACTGTAACATAGGATTTGTACTATACTATAATATATTATTGATGTAGCCCTTTAGGGTTTCCTCCGTGAATGTAAGCCGTTAGGCTAAACCACGTAATCCTCCTGTGTTATTGTGTTCTATACTTTATGTTTTCGCTTTCGCATTCATACTAGCATATTCAACATGATGTATCAATGCTAATATTTAACATGGTATCAGAGCTACCTTCTTGTGGCCATGGTTTTCTGTCCTTACGGTATATTTAAGAGCAATCTTTATCTTCCTCATTGTTTTTTTTCGCTGCGTTCATCTTCTTTGGCTTCCTACTGTTGCAGTCAAAACTCTTCGGTATAGTCAAGCCACCGTTAGAAATTGCATCAACACTGCAAGACCATTGCCTTCCTCAAACTACCGTCACAGAGTCAAACTTCATTCAAGGGATCTTCTCAACCTTATCAAATCTCAAGATTTCATCAAGCTTCCATCTTGAGTTTGAGAGGGGGTGTTAGAGATATATTAGCCTATTAGTATAGGCCTAAGCCTAATTCTA
This sequence comes from Quercus parvula, assembly GCA_030820535.1. Taxonomy (NCBI): domain Eukaryota; kingdom Viridiplantae; phylum Streptophyta; class Magnoliopsida; order Fagales; family Fagaceae; genus Quercus; species Quercus parvula. The sequence continues at coordinate 44,891,438 of JAUAME010000004.1, forward strand.
CTTTGTGTGCAAGCCAAGTCTTCTACTTGTACTAGAAGTCTATTAGTCTAGGGTTTAGTTTACTATATATACACATGCTATGATTCACTATAACATAAGATTTGTAGTATACTATAATATATTATTGATGTAGCCCTTTAGGGTTTCCTTCGTGGATGTAAGCCGTTAGGCTAAACCACGTAATCCTCTTGTGTTATTGTGTTCTATACTTTATGTTTTCGCTTCCGCATCCATACTAGCATATTCAACATGGTGTATCAATGCTAATATTTAACAGAAACAATACCACAACCACCAAGAGAGAGAGAGAGAGAGAGAGAGAGAGGAGAGATTGGCAGCTTCAGGCAAGATCGGCAGGTGGCGGCTCCAGGTGAGATCAGCGGCACTATAGCGGCTTGAACTCACAACTTGGCGGCACGGCAACAACTTAAAGTGTAGTGGAGTAGAGTGAGGATGAGAGAGGAAGAGAGTGAGAGAAAAAAAAATGAAAGTGAGAAAGAAATAGGGAGCAAGAGAGATGGAGACCAGAGAGGAGGGGGAGAGCTGTGTTGTAGACGAAGAGAGAGATATCTGATGGGAGGAGAGAGAAAAACTAATTAAATAAGTCAAAATATTTTTGACATTGATGTCTATACCGTCTCATATTTGAGACGGTATTGTAGCTGTGTAGCAAATTTTTTGAGATTTGGAATACTTGATGAGGGTTGATTTTTAGTGTTTGGTGTACCAAATATCAAATATTTGGCATTTAGTACACCTGATGAGAATGCTCTAATCTCTTGAACATTAATAACCAACCAATTAATTTTTCAAGTTAGGGTCCCACTGACTATATAGTAAACCCCCACAAATTGATGGTACACCTCTATCGAGAAAGTTGGTTGCCATGGCCTCTAAAGCCCCAAGGTAATATCATACATACATCATTGTAAAATGAATGAGTACTCATGGTCGTTTCAACAAGTAGGGACACCTTTGTTGGAATCTGCTAGTAAATCAACAAAGTTGACTAGTGAAGGAAGATCAAGTTGGATTGCGGCCCAATTTTATACGTTGATTGCGAGCCCATGAAGGAAGGCACCATGATGAAAACAAATGGTATGTTGAATTAATATTTTACTTTTGTTCATATTTCATTAATGTCGTTGTCGAATTGAATGTCTTAGATGTCAGAGAAAAACATGGCACAATTTTACCTATGGTGAGAAAAAGATGTGGAGAAGGGTGTTGGCTTATCTGTAGTGGTGGCAAATTCCATATCAAAAGTTTAATTTGTATTCACATGAAATTTCATGTATTCAATTTTATTTTAATTGTAATTGTATCAAGTCATTGAGGTTAAAGATCAAAAGAAAAAGTTTATGTGCTACAGCAGGAAACTTGGTCAAGCAAAATTCAGTGTAATAGGGGAAGTTTTAAGTGAGTCTGTCATGATTTGAATTTCAATTAGAGAAATTTGCTTGAAATTCTCTTGAAACTTTTTTTTTTTTTGGGAGAAGAAAATTATCTTGAAACTTGATCGAGCGAGCTTGCCCAAAAATTTTCTTTTTGGATTTCATGATTATTCAATTGTTATTGATTTAAGAATGAAAATTAAATTCTAATCCCAATAAAACGATGACAAAGGCTACGATACCTTAGAGAGAGAAAACTTTGTAGCCTCCATATATACCTCACTCTCTCCAAACTAATATATATATATATATATATATATATATATATATATATATATATATATATATACCTTTGAGAGGAGATTCATTCCTCATCTTAATTATACCTTGAGTGCATTGTATTGGTGTTGGAAACCACAAAGACGATCACCAAATCTTGAAGTGGCCTTGAAGTTTTTGAGAGATTGAAATTATGGTGGGCGATCGACTTGTGTTGCAGGAAAACTATTGAAGCAAATCGGTTGGTGCAGCTTGTTGTAGCAAGAGTGGGGAGCTTGGATACAAGAACCTTACTTATACTAGATGTTTTGTAAGTAGCAATTGTATCATAACTATCTTTATAATGGAATCGGTTTTTTGGGTGTAGCCTTGGAGAGTTTTTCTCATTGTGAGTTTTCTACTTGTTAACATATGATGGTTTCTATGTGCATGTGCTCACAATTTATTTTCTCTATTGTTTATCCATAATTATTACTTTGAATTCTGACTAACTATCCGATAAAATCAGTAGAAATTCATGCTAGGATTTAAACAATTTTTCTTAGAAAGGATTAAGAGCTGCAATGAAGCCCTAGAAAATTTGAGTAAAGTTGTGTTTTTTCTATGCACTCTTCCTACTTTATAAGTAAGAATTCAAAAAAAATTCCAAGGCTTGCTCATCATGCCTTTTCTTGAACCAATAAGTTGAACAAGGAGGACATCCAACTAAAGAAGTCAAGGACCACGACAGAGACCATAAACTTTGGTTACTTTTGGTGGAGTAAAAATATGAAGGATAGAAAATGGGGAAGATAAAATAGGAGAGATTTTGGGTGGGAGGGGTGTTTTGTTGGAGTGATTTTGGCGGAAAAAAAATTGGAGGGGGGCCAATTGTTTCAACACCCCCAAGTTGGAGGGAAAATGGAGAGGAGAAGGGGTTGGATGGAAATTACTCATCTACCCCCTTCCCTTACCCCCAAACTAAACTCAACGTTAAATTCATTTATTTATTTTTCCCAGGTTCTTCGCTCCATGTTTGAGTTGCTTATTTTATTTCAAAGCAATACTTTTTTTCTTTCCTTTATAAAATATTTATATAAAAAAATTTCATGTAATAAGGGCATGAGAGTAAATTTATTCAAATTCTATTTTTTATCCCTCCACTTTTCTACACTCTTAACCAAACACAAATGAGGAAAATTAAAATATGTTTTATCTTCCTACTTTTTCACCCTTCCCCATTTTTTATCATCTCAATTTTTCATCCCTCAACCAAACAGCAAGGGAGTCAATTCCGTACCGGCAAGCAAACCGGTATGTATAACCCCTCTGTTTCGTACCGGAAAAAATACCAGTTGTACCAGTCAATTTCGGGCAATACTGGCCGGTACAATTTTTTTTTTTTTTTTTTTTTTTTTAAGTTTTGTAATTTTTGAATTTTTGTTAGGGCAGAATGATAACTTATTTGCATTAACTTATTAGTATTATTTGTTTTCTTAGTATGCAATGGTAACTTTTAAGTTTTCTATTTTTTATATTGTGTTTTTTTTTTTTTTTTTTTTTTTTTTTTTTTTTTTTTTTTTTCTGTTAATTGATATTAAAGTCTAAAACCATGAATAATTAGTTCTGAACTGAGAAATGTTTTATGATAAACTTTTATATTTATTAATATATATACACACACACATACATATATATATATATATATATATATATATATATATATATATATATATATATATATATATATATATATATATATATATATATATATATATATATATATATGTATGTATGTATATTTATTGATAAATATAAAAAATAGCAGTAAACCCGAAACGGTACACCCGTATTGACCGGTATCCGAAATATATCGTACCGTTGGCCAAACCGGTATAGCCTCCGGTACGGTATTGACTCCCTTGCCAAACAGACCCTTATAGAACTTTGCCTGGAAGCATATAAGACTATCTTTTTTTAAGAGGGGTCTAAGACATTACTTGAAAACAACTATTCAAAATGAAATCTATAACCAGTCATGATGACCCATTACAAGTGAAAATAAAATCCAGAAGCAAGGCAAGCTCTAAGCCTAAGCCATTTTCTATGACTATTAGAAAAGGACCCCAAAATTGTAGGTCAATAATTGGTTTCATCAAGAAAGAAGAGGAAAAAAAAAAAACATAGGGTGTATAGTGTGTTTTCTCCCTCACCCCAAGGACCCCAAAATTATCTGCAAAGAGAAGTCTAATACAATTTCTTTTAGGTCTATAATGTTTAAGTTGACAAACTGTAAACAAAAGTGTAAGTCTTGTTTGTTTTTAAAGTCCATTTCTAGTTCAAGACTCATTATTTAAACAACTCAAGAAGAAGAAAGTTTTTGTATTCTCGACAACTAATCAACAACTAGTCAATGAATCGAGTGTTTCTCAACAACCTCTAAAGGCTAGTCGATCAATCTAGAATCGTGAAACTCAACTCTCAATTAGGCCCATTAAGTCGACCCACGATATAGAACTTAAGCCTTGTTAGAGAATAAAAGGAATCAATAGTGGTTGACAAAATAGCAGAAGAGAGAAGCTAGTCACGAATACATAGAGTTTTTTACCCTTTCTCTCATATTCAACAACATACCAAAGACACACAAAAATAGATATAAAGAACGATATAACTACTTGCTAGGTTCTAAATGTTTAGGAACTAAATTTGTTATATGTTGACAAACTGAGTACAAAAACTAGTCTAGTATAAGATTTTAGTGTCTTTGAAGAGGTTTAGACATTGCTCAAATTGATACAACTCAAGATTCAAAAATGTACAAACTGTAGAAAAAGGATTTCAGAAATTGAAGAGCTCGATCAACGAGAGAGTCCTTCGACCGATTGAACTGCGATGTATAGAATTTTAAAGAAGGCCCAAAAGCCCGTGAAACATTTTGGGTTTGAGTCCAACATTGTTAGGCATAAAAGCAAAACCCTAACACATGTTTTTCAAGACTTATGAGTTACTCCTGTGAGATTTGTGAGGTTTTATAACCTTCTAACTCAACAAGCATCTATCGGAGATTAAACCTATATTGCTAGTACTGGTGGATTTAAGTTGCTGCGTCAAATCAATTGTAGTTGATGATCTAAACCTTTAAGTTGAAATCTCAAAGTCATAAACATGAGTGTTTGTGTGTAATAGATTCATAATAGAAGAGTCTGTGAATTCGAAATTGTGTGTGATCACGTGAGTAAGTACTACATGAGGTAGCATTAGATGTAGGGTTAAGTCTATTGTAAAAACTTCCATTCTATTAATGAATTGTTGCCTTGTAGATTGTTTAGGTTAAATCTTCCATAGGTTTTTTTTACCTTGAAACTAGATTATTTCATTGGTTTTCCTGGATTATCACATCTTTTATCAATTAATTTTCGCTATGTTGATTGCAGGTGATGTATGTTTAACCTAAATCTAAATAATTAACATAAGTAACAACTTAGCTAATAAATTAGGTTCAACATATTGTGCTTCATAGGGGTCTAAATCTAACACTACTACTTGGTAATCCAAGTGAAGCCACAACACCAAAGTAGATGAGTTGAATCAGGTTAGAGTTATGTGTGGTTACTTGAATAAGTTACTACTAGAGAAACACCCCCAACAACGCATCCAATACCAATAACATGTGCCTAGAATTCGTTATTAAATCTTTACTCTAGAAAGTCAATGGAAGTTAGGGTTAATTTTTTATTGTAAAAAATTAGATTTTATTTAGTGGATTTTCGCCTTGGGGTTGGTGGCTAAACCCTTGATTTTTTTTCCATTAGTAGTTGCCATTAATTTTTCACATCGTAAATAAATTGTCGCGTTCTTTATTCTATGCACTTTATTATACTGTGATTTGTTGTTGTGATCTAATCAACCCTGAATCAAATTCTATTCATAATTGGTTATAATAAAGAAGAAGTCATGCACCAAGTATGTTGCGGACAAATTTGTGGTAAAGTAAAACTTTCTCTTTGGCAAAGACAACAAAGCATTTTCTATTCCAGCAAGGAGTTAGGATGAATCCTGAGGTGTTATTTGCACAACATATGGTATTATAATAAAGTTAGGATTTAATCCTTTTGTGTGATAGGAGAAACTTTGATCAATTTGTTGTGATTTAGGGCTAGTGAAGCACATTCACATGAACAAGAATATAAAATATTCACACAAGATGACAAAATTTAATGTGGTTTAGTAAACTCCAAGCATACTTCCATGGGCTACGACAACCAAAATCCACTATCAATGATCTGGATTATAATCACTCTTAATCAAATCTCAAAACTCACATACTCACAAAAACAACACTAAAAATACCTCACAAGCATAAACAAAGCCTCTCACAAATACAAACAAACTCATAAGCTTCACACACTCAAACTCACCATTCCAAAGCCCCTAGCACATACAGAACCTCTCTCATACTCACAAAATAAACAAACTCTTAACACACAATCACGAATATCTTTCAACTCTAAAAATCTATTAAACTACTTTTTGAAGAAATCCACTACATGTTCTTTTGAGAGTCTTCTCCTTTACTCATGTGGAAGGACTCTTGAGTGATAGACACTAAACCCTTTGCAACAATACTTATTTATAAAACTCTACTTATATTTTTATGATGGACAAGGAAAACTAATTACTTCTTCAATAAGGAATATTTTTTCCTTCAATTCCAAGGAGAGTCCTTTACTTACACAGCAAGAAAGCCTAAACCAAATTAAGTTAGGTATTTGAGGCAATTTCCAACAAATCTCTTTAGTTGCAACAAAGATGCCTTGTACCAAGTATAAGTTAGAAAAATTTTATGGTAAGGTAATTTTTTTCTCTTTAGACAAGGCAAATGGAGGTTTTCTTATTCCAAAAAGGAGTTTATAAGGCCTTACGTGAAAAGACAAAGAAATCTGAGAAGATGAGTGATGAAATTTGGAAAGGGAGAGGAGAAGCATCTGGTGCAATTTATCTTAACTTAGGTGATGAGGCCATTCATGATTCACCGCATCCTAGAAGTACAGATTGCAGCGCAAATTTAGAAGAAATTAGAATATATCTCCATATAGGATTGATATTGGGTCGGGTTTACTGTGACTTGAAACCCGACCCGATATAAATTGAGTTTGGCTGCTTGAAACCCGATTTGACCCGAAAAATCGGGTCTATAATTGGGTCGGTTTTTCGGGTCTCGGGTTGTACTTTTTTTTTTTTTCACAAACTTCCAACTCATTAAATTCATCACTTCCCAGTTTCTAAAAACCAGACCCACTGAGCCCACCGAGCCACTCATCCTCTAAGGTTTGTTGGCTCTCTCTCCCTTCTCTCTTACCCATCTCACATAGAAAAGAAAGTATGGAGGAGGGCTTCTTGGTGGGGAGCTATGATGCCGGTGGTGGTCAAGGAAGCTTTCCGGCATGATCTAGATAGCAGCGATCAAAGGAAGGTTCTTCGCTAGAGATCTGAATGGGTTTTATTTCGTGGGTTTTGGTTTGTTTGAAATGAAGATGTGGGTCGACGTTGATGGTAGATCGCAGTTCCATTTAGTCTTTGCAAAGTTGTCTCTACGGTACGTGGATGATGGCTATGTTGAGTTGTCTGAGGTCAACACTGCTGGTGGGCTGTGATGTTTTGTGAGATTGAGACTTGGGAGGTAGGTGAAGGAGGCGGAGAGAGACCTTTGTTGGAATAGGGTTTTTTTTTTTTTTTTTTTTTTTTTTTTTTTTTTTTTTTAAATCGAGTTCAGACTAGAATATATAAATGACTTGAAGCTGACTCGAACTCGAAAAAAACCTGAAAATAAGACCCGAAACCCAACCCGAATATTCTCAGACCTGCCCAAAACCTGTCGGGCCGGGTCGGGTGGGCCGGGTTTTCGGGTGGGCCAGGTCCATTGCTCAATCCTATCTCCATATTAGAAAAAAAAAAACCCTAACAAACATGTTGTATGTGAAGAAGCAATTTATGACTGGCAAATGAAGGAAAGTTAGAATATGTTGGAACACCGCAAAATGTTCAACAAGTTGAATACTTAGTTTCAAATTTTGGAATAAATCTTGAGAAGGAAGATAAAGTGATACTTCTATTAGAATCGCTCCCCCACATCTTTTGATCATTTTACACTATGTTAATGTATGAGAAGGAGACTCTAAAAGTTGAAGAAGTGACTAGGACTCTATTGTCACCCCTAAAGATGAAGAAAAATGGTGATAATTCTCAAGCTATTGAACTTGTTGTAATTTGTAAAGCCATAGTTAAACAATCGCAGTAGACGCAAGTCAAGGGGAAGAAAATCCAAGTGAAGATATCATGTTGATCACATGTAAAGAAATGACATTGCAAATATTAGTGTGAAAAGTTGAAACAACACTTGGAGATAAGTAGTACAATTAAAAGAAGCCATCAGAATCAACTTGTGTCACTAAAAAAAAAAAAATGATAACAATGAAGTTGATGTAAATCTACCTTTAGTCTTATCGAATAGTGATGTTCTATATGAATCATTGATTTTTTATTTTTATTTTGCATGCTTTTATCATATGTGCTCAAGGAATGGTCTAACCCAAATAGACTTTATAACGAGGATATGCTCCTAATAGGCAATGATATCGTTGCATGCCCGATCATTGAGATTGGTACTATGAAGATCAAAATGTTAGATGAAGTGGTGAGAGTTCTTGGAGGTATCAGAACTATCCTGGATCTCAATAAGAATTTAATGTCTTTCTTATTTGTTAGAGTGTTGAGTCATGAAGATTGCCATAAGTGCCTTAGTGGTAATGAGAAGTAAGCTATACAATTAGTCAAGAACATGGTTGTTGGTGAAGTTGTAGTCTCCGCTCTTGCAAAGTCAAAGTTCAAAGGACACAAAATTGTCTTATATGCAACTTGGTCATATTGGTAAGAGTAATATGTAAGAGAAATTTGTTAAGAGAGTGAAAACTTGCAAACTAGGACTTCTGCACTTATTGTGTATATGGTTTGGAAGCAGCGTATAAAGTCAATTTTCAAGACCAGCTTTCATACCAATAAAAGTGTTACTAAATATGTTCCCATTTGAGGGCTAGTTTCAGTTTCTTTCCATGGTGGTGCTTGGTATTAGTTCCATTCATAACGGCTCCAGGAATGAATGGATTTATTTTATAAAGCATGAATCATACACAATTCATTTCTTCTAACATGATATATATCGTTACATGGATATATCATATATAATAGTCTTAGATCAACATGAACATGAAGGCATAAAAAGCATAATGATCTGAGTTTTCACGATATACAGAGGTCTATATATATTTCTCTCTCTCTCAATGAGAAAGAGAGAAAGTGAAATGCTAAGCATAGGCATGGCGAAAAAAGAAGATGGAGTGGTACCTGCAGGTAGTTTGGTGTTGGGGTTGGGAATCCCACCAGCGTCCCTGATATAAGAAAGAGACAAAATAATGCAGCTAAAACATTATGAAAGAGGGTCTTTCCTCGTTACCATAAATGCACTAAAGAACTGGAGATTTTGAGCAGGATTTCACATGGGGGAGTCTCCTTCAGTTTCGTCACCACTATATTATGTAAAAAACAAAAATTCCAATAATGTCTGTGTGTGAGAGAAAGATCGGGGCTCGTGAAAACTTTCAACCACTGGGGTTGAGGTCAGAAAAAAATATCGAAAAGGTCTCCGAAATCAATATTTTCCAAAAGCAAATAACATGGGAGGTCCGCCATTTTATCTTTTTTATTTTATTTTTATTTATTATTATTTTTTTATTTTTTCAACCCTCCATTATATTAGCTTAGCTCTTGAGTGCAACTTAGGCTGTGTTTTGATTTTAAATCACTTCCGAAAATATTTTTCACTAAATGCGGGTGTTTGGTTGTGCATGGAAAATAAATTTTCCGGAAATTATTTTCAGTTGACTGTGTGTTTTGAAGGCTTTGACTCAGAAATGGTTTGAAGGGAAAATTTTCACTTCAAACCATTTCCGGACTCACGCAGAGAGAGAGAGAGAGAGAGAGAGAGAGAGAGAGAGAGAGAGAGAGAGAGAGAGAGAGAGAGAGAGAGAGAGAGAGAGAGAGAGAGAGAGAGAGAGAGAGCCCAGTCCTCAGACCGAGCTCCAATTCGACGACCACAGCAGCACACCGATCGCAGCACTGCGTCGATCGCAACGCTGCCTCGCACCGCGCCAATCGCAGCATTGCGCCTCGTACCGTGCCGATTGTAGCAAAGATCGCACCGCTGCCTCGCACCGCCGCGCACTTCTCTCTTCCTTCTTCTCTCAATTTGACCAGATTTGATGAATTTTTTTTTTTCTGGGTTTTGTTTCTTTTGTGTTTCTGTATTGAGGAATGATATTATATATTTGTTTGGCAGCTAAGAAAATGTGATCAACAAGTAGAAAATATGTTTTCTATGGTATTTTCAAGAACACAACCAAACACCAGAAAATATTTTTCAGAACATTTTTTGAAATGCAACTAAACACTTGAAAATATTTTCCTTTTCTGAAAATAGCATTTCCGAAAAATATTTTACATGAACAAAACACAGCCTTAGCCTAGGGGTAATTTCCAACCCCATTACCATTAGAATGTCACTTTTTGAAAGACGCTCTTATTATCACCCTCCCTCTTTTCCCATCTAGGAAAAATGTACGGTTGATGGACTATGAAAGTGAAACCGAAGGCCTGCCTTCTCTTTTTTCATCCTTTTCTATATATCAAATAAAGCATAGGAAATCCGGGTTGGCCAAATGGTTGGGTACTTGGTCTCAAAGTGCTTGTCTCAGGTTTAACTAAGTGTGCTCTTCAATTCGAGTTCAAGTACCTACACTTTGAAAAAACTCCATAGGTTAGCGATTTATCCCACTAGGGCCCACCTGTCGCGAACAGTGATCAATGTCTAGTTAAAAACTTTGAAGATATATGATGGGAAACAAAAAAAAAAAGAGTAATAATAATAAAATAAAGCATAGGGACCTTTTTTTTTTTTTTTTTAAAGAAATTTGAAAAGCTTAGGGACTTATTACCATGGCATTGCAATTTGAAAAATATTTATACAAATTAAAATAATAATTAGAATTCTCACTTGCAATAAAACTAGGTGGCAATCTAAAACACTATTTAAGTATGTTTTTAATCACACAAGTAATAATAATAATAATAATAATAATAATAATAATAGCTTCTTTTTCAACTTTTTTTAAATGGGATTTTTGGAAAAAATTGTAAATATAAAACTGTATTTTGAAAAGGTGATTAAGACCATTTTACCAAATGGCACAAATATATTATATGATTATTAAATAAATCATATGAATGAAAATACACTTGTGGATTCTTAACAGTGGAGGAAATTTGTTCAATCCAATTTAGAGAAAAAGAAAGAAGGCAAAACATTTTAACCACTTATTATTAATTTAAAAAAAAAAAAAGGAGTAAAAAGAAAATAACAGTGCAAGTGATGGTTGGAGGGTCTATTTTCCTTTTCATAAATATCCACCTTCTGGACTAACCCTCTTCCATTTTCTGCATCTGTAACTGTTGGTGTAACCTGAACAAAATCATTTGAAGGAAAAAAGTGAGAGAGAGAAAGAAAAGAAAGAATTGCTGCTGAAAACTACACCATAGAATTTGGTCTAAGCCAAACTCACCTAGAAATACTTGTTTTTATCCAAAAGTTTCCATTCCTCCTAGTTTCTTTACCAGGTCAGTGGCCAAATACAAAATCATACGTAATCCATTAGCACAAGTTTGTAATCTGGTTTATTGGGTTTTCCCAACTCGAGGTTAAACTCAGCTTATTTTCTATTGCTAACAAGGTTATAAACAACAATCATCTTGGTTTTGCTCATTTTTTCAGCTTGCATCCATGGAGTTTCCGAATCAAGCACTGGAGGGATCTTCGCAGAGGAAAATCGGAAGAGGCAAAATCGAAATTAAGCGGATCGAAAACACAACAAATCGGCAAGTCACCTTCTGCAAGCGCCGCAACGGTTTGCTAAAGAAAGCCTATGAACTATCTGTTCTTTGTGATGCTGAAGTTGCACTCATCGTCTTCTCCAGCCGTGGCCGCCTCTATGAGTATTCTAACAACAGGTTTGTAACCTTTACTTCTAATCAATCTTCATGCTCTTAACTATTCTTCTGTATCTTCATGTGTGTGTGTTTGATCTTTCTCTATTCTTCTCATTTCTTTTCTTTCTTTCCTTTCGATTTTTTTCTTTGTTAAATTGTTGGTTTTTGAATATTCTTGAGCTGGATAATTGAGATGGGTATTACGTGCTTAGATTTGCAGCTTCGGTCAAAACAATTTTATAGATTTTTTTTTCCAAAAAAACAAAAATGAGAACATGATTTTTTATGCAAGTTAGATTGAGTTTTTACTTTTTAGGTCTACAGTGAACAAGATTCGCTTGTCCTATTTCTCGTTCTTGCTCTTATTTTTTGCTTTGTTTTGTTTCCTTTATGAGCTTTGTGGGATTTTTTCTTCTTTTAATACTTTTTCCCAGTTTTCTGCTCAGTAGATACGCAGATCTGTAAGTAATAGATGGAAATGGAAGTGTTGGAGTAACAGCGTAGTAGTAGGAAACTTGGAAGAGATAAGCAAGCACAGTTTAGGGTTACAAAGATTTTCAGGTCTGTAAGATCAGCTTCCTTCTATCTCCCTTCTTGTTAGACTATACATTTCTTCCCTCTCTCTCTCTCTCTCTCCACATGTCATCCATCAGCTAAAGAGTAATGCCAGCTAAAGGTGTCACACTCTCATTGGGGGTTAGCCCGTTCTCTCCCATCGCTTGACCCATCCTTCATAACATGTCACTTCGGCAAAACAGTGAAACACAAAGGACCCTACCAAATTGGAGATTAAATTGGGGATCTTTAATTGCATAGTACGTGTCAGAACTAAATAAGGATTTCAAGGGTAATTTGAGGACTCAAAAAAAATACTATTTCACACTAGTACACATTAGACATGAGAATGTCTAATATTAAGACGTGAAATAGTAAATATGAGAGAATCAAATAAACTCTTTGAGTACTTAAATTTGTCCCTGTTATTGTCCATTTTACCCTTGGAGAAGTTTTTGATTAGGCTTTCAAAATCCTTAATTATATTGTAGAGCTCACCCAAAATCTTTTATTGTTTTCATGATCTTTCTTATAAGGGAATTTTATTGCCCTATGCACGCGTTGTGTAGCCTTTTGTTAGGCTGTTTAGATGAATTCCATATTTAGCCTACAAGAAAAGGAAAAGGCTGGTACCAAAAAAGAGGAAAAAGCTTTTTGGCCTTTCAGTGCTCAGTGATTTAGGGTTAATGGGTGCCTCTGATTTTACCCGTTTAATTGCGTGCATAATAACAAAGTGACAAAAAACATATCAAATGATGATTATTAGGGTTTCAGAATCCAATTTTTTTTTTTCCTTTATCACCCTCTTGAGAACATAGTAAGAAAGAACCAATCAGAAGCAATTAGGGTTTTTAAACCCAATATTGGGTATGCCATAAAATCTTCAGACACATTATTATTTCTTCAATCAAACCCAAAGAGCAACATATGTAGAGGTCAAAGGGAAATGGGTGTTTCTAAACTTTAACCTACTCTAACTACTTTTAACCTAATCAGATCTATAAAAGATGGTTATAATAAGAGTCTTGTTAGCTAGGGCTTGAATACTCAAAAAACCAAAATGGGTTTCTATTTCGAACTTCTGCTAAGTCTTATTTCAATCAGTCAGAGGCAGATAAGACATTTTTGGCAAGCAAGTGTTGGATATTGTCTCTTTTATTGACCGTCTTGCCCTTGAAATGGTTAATGAGCTGTATTGTTAAGGTTACCCAACACACGAATCTTTTGTCACGTCAGACTGATTTTTCAGTTCTTCACTCCTGACAACAAGGTGGTGTCATGATTCCTCTTCTGGTTTTTTCTTATCCAATTAATTTTTCCATTTTCCTTTTTCAACTAAATAATTAATGAAAAAACTCAAAACGGTTTAAAAAACCATCCTGAAGTTTCCTATATAGATTAATTTCACCACCAAAAAAAAATCCTAGTATAGATCACTTTGGCAGTTTGGCCCCCACTTCTTTTGAACTTCATAAGCCGAAACCTAAACAACGTGGAGTTATGAATCAAGGTAGAGCTTTACTTTAATACATTGCACATTAAAGAGAGAGAGAGCTCTTTAATTGTAATTATTATGAAGTTCTCAAAGTTCATGATCTGTCTACTTCATATTGACTGGAAAAATGTCCAAATCATTAAAGTTTACATAGTTTAAACTTGTAAACAAAGTCATATTAATCATTGTTGTACCCGTTTGAATTTAAAGAGGCAGAGTGATAACTTTCATACTTTTGGAAACAAACTCCTCAAAGCTTATGGATCCTATACATGTATTTTATGTCCCTTACATGTATATTCCAAAAAGCTGTGCGTTTCCTGGGCATGAGAGAGAGAGAGAGAGAGAGAGAGAGAGGTTTGAAGTAAAGTTTGAGGTGACAGAAAATATAGAGAGGGAAGCAAAGGGTACGAGCCAATGGCAGGCTCTGCACATTATGGCTCTTTTCATGCATAGGGATGCAAGAATGGCTGCAAGAACAGACTTCTCGGTCTCAGACACACAAGCACATGATTTTTTTTTTTTTTTTTTAAATTTTAATTTGAACATAAATCTATTTATGCTTCAATTGTAGAAATATCAGATCCAGATTTTGGTCCCTGGGCTGATTGAGGTGGGTAATAGTGAGCTCTCATGGTCATTACACTTAGTCCAATGGTTTTAGTGCACGTGGCATATATGAGTATAGAGATAGGGTTAAAAGCCAGTCAAAATGGGGGCATCTTGTGCCAGCGTGGCAGAGACAACCAATCACTGGCTCGAGAAAATTAAGGTTACAGCATACTGATTGTTAGTTAGGTGCTCCTTTATGTTCATAATGATAAAACAGTCTTAAGTACAAAATAGTACATATGTGTGTGTGTGTGTTTTTTTTTTTTTTTTTTTTTTAATAAAGGAATTATTTCTAAAACTTTTTATTGAAAAAAAAATTTTTGATAATTTTTTATATTTTATATAAAAGTGGTATCAAGAATTTTTTAAAATAGTTATTAATAAATACTTTAAAGATGAACGTTAACTGGATCTCATATATATAACCTTCAAAAATAATTATTTAATAGAACACTTTGAAAGGTCGAAAGGAAAGACTGAGAAACTGTAAAAATTTACTCTTTTTTTTTTTTTTTTTTTTTTTTTTGGTTGAGAATCTGTTAAAATTTACTTAGACATTGAACATTTTTAATGCAAACTATGAATATAGATATTATTATTTTTTTAAATAAACCTTACTATTGATAAGATTTCAATTTATTAAGGTTTACCTTAATATGTCCTACTCTACTCCTTTTAACCTTTTTCAAGCTTGAGGTGAAGTTAGTTATAACAAATTTTCTTTAAATTAAGTTTAACCTTTCCATTTAATATTTAATTTAAAAAGAACACAGATACAATAAAATCTCACAATTTATTCACTAAAACCTTGTTTTGAAATGTAGTGAGTCTAAATGTGCTCTTTATTTTATTTTGATTTATAATGAATTAACACATCAGCTTTGTTATGAAAATTTGTTGTGGAGGTACGAGAACTCTAATTTAAAGATTTACAAACAAAAGCAAAGTTCTTTTAGGCAGAAAGACAGCTATCATGTATATTCTAAGGCTGTGTATTATAAAGGTGATCTAGCCAGACAGATTTTGTAAAACTTTGAACAAAATACTTACCAAAAGATTTTGTTGGATATGATCAATTTATAATAAAATATATGTTATTTCTCAAAATTTTATATTAATTTTTTGTTTCAATTTTCTAAGTTGCAAACATTTTATTTTAATTTTAAAAAAAAAACTATAATGATGATTATATATTTTAGTTACTCAAAGTTTTAAATACAGATTGAATAACACACCTGTACGTGCACACACAGAAACAAAAAAAAAAAAAAATCATAAAATTGACCTTTATACCTCTATTATGTTAAATTTATATATCAAGAACTATGCAAGTGCGTTGAAATTTATTTAATTGACCTTTCAGTTGAATTCTTTATAAGGATGTGGGTTTCAGTTAGCTTAACTGGTAAAGTTTCTAATTGTTGTATAAGAGATATGAGATTCAGTCTCTGCCTATACTAAAAATTGATTAGTGACTTAGTCTGATAATAAAGAGTTATTATCAGGAGTGGACGTCATAGGTTGAAACTCTCTAAAAAAAAAAAATCTTCATAAGGATGTATGAATATAAAATTTTCATATAACATTGATCTTGTTAAAGATTGAAAATAATGACAAATGGATTATTAGAAAAACTCCCATAAATGGCAAATTATGTCTGAATTAGGACAAATTTAATCAGGGTTGGTTGCATGACAAAAGCTCTAGATCTCTCAGATTTTTACTTGAATGTGAATTCTCAGGAATTACTTGTTCTGTTATAATAATTGCTTTCTACATTATTATTTCTTTTCTAGTGTAATCTCATTTGTTTTTTTTTTTTGGTTTTTGCACTTTTTGGATACTAGTTTAAAAGATGCCCAGAGAATATTTTGCAAGGGCTTGTGGGTGAGACTTAGGTCAGATTTAGCCACTCTCAAAGAAATTTTTAAATAAGTTTCCACACTGGAATGAAAATATTAGAATTGGTAACTTGAATCAAAATTGATCACCAATTTAATGTATGATTGCCAAATAAATTGAAAATTATGAATGAAGAATCCAGGTTATATAGTTTTAGTGAGATTGCAATAATTTGTGTAGCCGTTTCTCTTTGTTGCTCAGCCAAAATTGGGTTTTTAAGGAATCTCCGAATAGGCTTTCGTTTATGGTGGTTTAGCAATGTCCTAGTAAATACACAATGGTGGTGAGAACCGAGAATGAGAGAATAGCGATACTGTTGAGAAAAAAAGAAAGTCAAACTGACAGTCCGGCTGTTCCACCCTGTTGCATTGAGTGGAATGCTTTGCCTTTTAAAGACCTTTCTTTATGGCAGGGTACGATCATTTTTATACATTGTCACTTCATGTTTATCCAAACTCATGCTAAGTGCTAACTGTATAGTCTTGTTTTTTGTATTTTTCTCATTAAAAAAAAAAGACTATTTTTTTAAGAGAATAATATATATATAGAAATGTTTTAAGGAAAATGCTTATGAGAATCAAAAAGAAAAAAAAAGAAAAGAAAGGAGTTTAGTATATCCAGATGCTTATACAAATGAGGAATAATTAACAACTTAATTCTCACAATAATATATGCAATGGAAAATGCTTATGAGAATAATAAGTGTGTTTAGTGCACATATATAGTTGTTCAATTTTTTTTACTTTTTTTATTTTTATCTTTCTCTAAAAAAAAATATAGTTATTTTTTGTCCATGATTTTCTTCTCATTGTTGCCACATGATCGCATAAATTTTTTAAATCTTATATATGTCAGCTTCAAGCATAGGCAAATAGATTATTTTTGATAATTAGTTGATATGATGTGATTTAATCATGCTTTTTCTTCACAGCCTTGCTCTACACTTTTAAGAGTTAAAAGTTATGACTAGCCTCTTATCCTAGTTCTTCACATCCTAGCCACTATAGATTTAGGAATTAGGATCCTAGTTTTTTAGGGGAAGTCTATCACAATTTTGGTGTATCTATTAAAATAACTGCGATGTAATAAAATCCAATCCGTTTATTTCAAACTACTATAAGATTTTAAGAATTACATAGTATAGTTATCTTAAGAACTCTACAAAATCTTGATCTGTAGCAATATCACTCCAAACAAGGACATTAAATGCCCTTCATGCCACAGATTTGGCCATCTAAGCCAACTGTCTCATATTGTAGCTGGTTACTCTACCAACTTCATGCTAAAATATTACACTTTCATTCCACAAATACTGAAATTCATCTCATCTAACATTTTCAATTTTTTTTGCCCTTAGTTTTTTGTAAGAACTTCAATTTCTTTACACAATTTTATAGACAAGAGTTCATAACAATCACCAGACTTTCCTAAATTTTATTTCATTTAGGAAGCTATGTGGGCTATAAAAAGCCTTAAACATTTGTTTTTTGAAGGCAACGTCAACTTCCAAATAAAAAAACTTCATTATATGCTAATTAAACCAATGATTTAATTCTATAATTGAGTCTTTATTACAAGATAAAATAATATTTACTTGCTAATGATGCTCAATTATAAAATCATCCTGTTGATGATGAGTATGACCCCATGCCTCAACACATGAGCATTCATATATAGGGCATCTACATTCTGTCTCACAAAATAATTTGACAATGGCAAGTAAACCATCACATCAATTATCTATGAATTTTTGGTTAAATACTTTAGTAGATATAAAAATTAAAAAAAAAAAATTGATCACATTTAAAATGTCTTGAGACTATTACTTTAATTAAAGCTTGACAAAGTGAATGAATAATTTATGTAGTTTCTTTCCTGAGATGCAAGATGAAGATCAATTCAAATGAACTCAATGCCCAATATGCTGAGATTATTTGTCCTTGTTAAGAGTAGTTCCTTCATTCACCATGTTAAGTAAAAAAACACATGTTACATTAAACATCTTTACGCTGCAAGTTGGAAAATGATATCAAGTAAAAACTCCGCCGATTATTTCAAGCTCATTGTAAAGTGTCAATTTGATTAGGTCTTGTTGCAATCTAGAGCTTATCAATGTCAATAATATATGTAATTTCAATAGGTTCAGTTGCTTTTTACGCTTGCATAAAGCACTGACAATATTGACGTTATAGTAAATATAATAAAAATAAAATGATAAACATAGATAATTTATTTTGATGCTTCCACTAAGCGATGTGTGAAACAATAGATGTAGTAAAAATATAGTCAATCATATGAAACAATATCTTGTTTTCCATTCCTCTCAATTCACATACTAATTGCACTGTCATATACCTACTCTTGATCATTTTGATTATCTAGACTTGTTGAGGCAATGTGACTATAGTTGATTTTTTTGAGTTTAAACACATTTACATACCCCAAAAAAGTGTTTTTGCACAAAGCCATCTTTTTCACGAAATCTTAAAATTATAATCATTTGCTCCTACGTTAACTCAAAACAAGTTTCATCAACAATTATAAAAAAATTTGCATCACCAATTTCTGGATCTTGTAAATCTTTATTTTATTACATCCTTTTTTCATATTTTAAAGATTATTTTATTATCTCACTAGTCAAAATCGTGTGCTGTAGGTTCCTATGGTAGGTAAGATGAGTTTTAGTGGACTATAAAACCTTTGTAAACAGGAGTATATCTTTTCCAAGCTGTACTTAAGAACCCTTTATTTCATCTTCCTCAAGGACTTATGGACATCATTGTAGAGATTTAACATATTGATGACAATGATATCTTGCTTCAGTGCTTCATTCCTCAAATATTACAATCTCAATAATAATTTCATTGCATATTTTCTCTAGCATTCAGATGTTGCAGTCCAATCCTCGTTTGAACTTTATGAACTAGTTAGTAGAGTATTAAAATGTAATGAAAATGTTATCTCTTTACAAATGCATATGATGCTTCTAGTTGTTAAAGCTCGTAATTTTTCATGCACTTTTGCAGTGTTAGAGGAACAATTAGCAGGTACAAGAAAGTGTCTACTGAGTCCTCCAACCCAGGATCTGTTGCTGAAATTAATGCGCAGGTAAACTTCTTTCCGTTGATTTTAACAAATCAATAAAATGGTTTTGACAAAGAATATTGAAGTTATGGTTTATATTAGAAAAGGAAAAAAACATAAAATATGAAAAAGAATACAAAGAAAGTGAGAAAAAGCAAGAATTCACGTAATTAGGCTAAACTTTGTGTATTACATATTTACAATAAATTCATTGAAGGATACTTATAGTCGCACTATCTAGGTTTACTGTACTTGTAATACAAGTGAACTTAGGATTTTTTTGGCTTACAATCTAAATAAGATTAGAATTACTTTACTTGCAGTAAAAAAAGTATTAGATACAATAAACATAAATAACAAACTTAGGCCTTCTTCTCAAAAAAAAAAAAAAAAAACTTAGCCCTTAGCAAAGATTGGGTATTGATATCGTTAACAACCAAGTCATACCTATTATATTACTCAAAAAAAAAAAAAAAATCATACCTATTTTATTACTCAAATGTGATTACAACAGTTCACATTTAAGAAACTTAAATTTGCAGCAGATTATATTACTAAAGCTTAAAATGTTCGAGTTCAATTGTTTGGTGATAAATAAACCCCTTTCATATGAAGAATAAGTTGTAACTCTTGCTTACCTATAGAATCATTCAATAATAGTGACAATAAGGTGGTCTTATATATTGAGGTGAGTGAGATGATCATTTGGGTTTTTGCGCTGAATATTATAAATGAATCACGTGACACCAAAATTAAAAATAAATAAATAAATAGATATTTCTTGCAAATTTTGATTGTAATTAAAAGCTAATTTGGATTTATTTCGAGTTTAATATCTTATATATGATTAACGGTAATTTTAGGCAAGTATAAATAGGTTTCAAATAGTTTGAAGGTGGTACGTAGTTGTCTTATATTTAGATCCCATTTGTTTGGTGTAACTTAGTTTTTTTTAAAGAGAAAATCTGTTTATTTTCCAACATTTGGTCATGTTCTTGAAAAATATTTTTGACATTTGGCTCATACAAAAATTGCAATTTTACATATAGATATTAAATAACAATTCTATTATTATTATTTTTTTTTTTGGAGGGGGAATAACTCTAGTTCATTACTTTAAAATATTAATAAATAAATAAAAACTATTAATTACCCCTATAAGCACAATTACAATATGTGTGCAACCAAAAAAAAAAAAAAAAAAAGATTAATTAAACAAGTAATTGATGATTCAAGAGCCTATGATTTGGTGGAATATACGTAGTTGTGTATGAAACTTCTTTAAAAAAGAAAAAAACAAACAAAAAACAAAAATATGTTTATAACTTAATTAATTATTTTAATACAATATTTTCTTCTCTCCTGTGACCTTTGAGCCTTAATGGTATTTCGTTTGATCACTCCAAAAAAAAATTCTTGCTGGTAAGCAAATGAAATATTTGTTTTTACACAACATAAATATTAAGGGTCTATTTGGTTGAGATGATGAAAAAGTAAAAGAATAAAAAATTGGGAGAATGTGTAAAAGTCAGGGAATAAAAGAGATTTTAGTTTCCCCATAATGTGTTTGGTTAAGGAGTTGAAAAAGTGAATGGATTGAAAACCTTTTTTTTTTTTTTTTTTTGGGTTAAAAAATGAGATGATAGAAAATGAAATTTGTATGAATTTACTCTCATGTCCCTAGTAAATAAGATAATAAATAATTTTTTATAATTATTAAAAAAATATTACTTATTAATGATTAAAATTAATAGAATAACATCTTAATAATCAACACATAATTTATATTATTTTTCTTTATTATTATATTATATTATATATATAAGTTGGAGGTGAAAGGCTGAAAGCCACCATTTGGTTAAAAATAAAAACTCACCATTGATTCAAAAAACAAAAAAGTCACTGTTTGATTAAAATTTAAAAGTAAAAAAACAAAAACACTTTGAAAGTGGGGAAGCATGCATAGAGCTTCATTGACACATTGGGGAGGGAGGGGCAAAGTTGGTGTTTTATCATCTACCTCACACTTCTCCATTTTCTTTGCTAAAATCATTCTAAATTGGAGAGATAAGACTTTAGTAGACTCCGAGAGAAAATACTTAAACCCCACCAAAATCTCCCATATTTTCCACCCCAATCAAACAACCTAAAAATCTATTTTCTCTTTGCCATTTTCTAGCATCCTTATTTTCACCTCAAACAAATGGACCCTAAAGCACTCTAGTCAAGTTTTAAAATGCAAATTTTATCTCTTTAGGGGCTGCAAAATTTTTAAAATTATATAATTATAGTTATAGAAGAGTGATCAGGATAGGGGCTATAAAACTTCCCATTTTTATTTTTATTTTTAATCTCTTTTAGTTTTTTAATTCTAACTAAGACCGTAGCCTAAGAGATACCCTGGTATTGCCTATGCTAAACCTTTGGTCATGTAATCATCTTAAATTTTTGATCACCTATGTGCTACTTTATTAACTTTTCTCCTGACATCACTGCCCAAATGCTTGAACATGGAGTTTGAGGTACAACTACAAGGATAGGGTTAACATTTTTTTCCCCTCCATGATGTGAATATATAAGACTAAGAAAATAAAGTGTCAGATCTTAAACATGCTAAGTGCAAAAGTATTATATGCGATTAAAACATTGTGGCCTCTATTTTCTTGTTTGTTTCTTTCTTCTTCTTCTTTATATTTTTTATAATGCTTCCTCTTATATGTTTTGTGAAAGTCAACAGTATGAAAGTTCTTACTTCTTCACATCAAGATTTTAATTATGGTATTACATTAGAACATCTTAGTTAAAATTACCTTGAACACACTTATAAACAAATCTTTTGGGCTAAAGTACACTCCCTGGCTTGACAAATCCTAATTTTTCTCTATTCAAATTATATTTTCTTCTTTATAAGGAGAATTAGAATTTCTAATTCTCACTCCCTCATTATTATAACCATTAAATTAAAAAAAAAAAAAAAAAAAAAAGCAAATGTAATTCCTTAGATGTTGTACCTTGCTCCAAGAAAGCCATTTTTTATAATTTCAACTTATTTTTATCCAACTTATATTTTATTTTATAATTGAAAGTCTGGAGAGAGATGATAGTAAATGATATGAGGGAGAAGTAGCGGAGAGAGGGATGGATACGTTTGGATAGATGTTTTAGAAGTTTTTTCTGTTTTTTGGGAGAAACAGCTGTTTTAGAAGTTAAAATGGGAAGGAGAGGAAAAAATGATATATATATATATGTGTGTGTGTGTGTAACAATATTGACATTATAAAAGTAAAATTGGCAATTAAATTTTTTTAATATAATTGAAACCCCTTCCTTCCCTTTCAGATTCCCCTCTCCCCTCCCTTTATAAATTTTATATATATTAAGTCAAATAAACTAATGAACACTAAGCAGAAAATTAATCATATCATTATATGGTGTAATTTAATTTTCACTGTCTAGGAAGTCAATTCATCTAGCTCCCTCCCTCTCTGTCACAAAATCTCACACACAAAATAAGACATGGTTACCAAGTAATCCTTCCACTCAACTTCTCATTTTGTGAGATACACATACACTGATATTATTAATTACTACATCCTCAGTTTTACCAGCAAGAATCATCCAAACTTCGAAGACAGATCCGGGAAATTCAAAATCTGAACAGGTAAAGGGTTAATTGGATATTTCCATTAAAGTGCATTTGAGATGCTTATTATACTTACAGATTAGTCTTATAAAATAATGTTGGTTTTTAGGCATATAGTAGGTGAAGCACTTAGCTCAATGACCTTTAAGGAACTCAAGAACCTGGAGGGAAGATTGGAGAAAGGAATCACAAGAGTTAGAACCAAAAAGGTACTACACTTCACTGTGAGGATTATGAATATATCTATTGACACGTCTTTCACTGTTTGTTTTGTTTAGGGAATGTTAATCTCTTAAGGACTAACAACGCTCGAATTTTGACAGAATGAAATGCTCCTTGCTGAGATCGAGTTCATGCAAAAGAGGGTATCTATTAATTGTTTCCTGTTCCTAGTCTTTTGTTTCTCTTTGTGTTACTTCATATAATGTGAGACTGTTTTCTGTGTTTCTTCAATGCCATTTTTTCTTTTTTTGTGGTTTTGAAGAACTGTTGTTCATTGAGTGGCAAAAATGCCCTAGTTTTGTTTCATCAGTAAAAGAAAAGCTCAAAAGCTTTTAAATGAATTAATATAGAAATTATACTCATTTCAATTCAACTAATCTTAAACCTCAACACAGAAACTATATTTAATTCATAAATATAATAGCTAACTTTTGATTGGTGCCATTGAAGGTAACATGGTGAAGGGAATAGGTATTCTATAGGGTTCAAAGAATACCTCTCTTCACCTTGTTGCCTATGACTTGGATGCCAAATGTCACAGACAAGCAATCGAATGTAAGCACAACATTTGCTGCACAGAAAGCTATAAGACACAAAACACGTCCATCTAAAAAATATAAAAAGGAAACCTCTCTAAAAAATTCTGGAATTTACAAGGGATATCTCACACTGCATTGATTTGGTCTCCAAAGGCTATTGTTCTTTGAATCCACAAAAGGATTCTTGTAATCCACTAGAAATAATAATAATTTAAAAAAAAAAAAAAGGGGGGGGGGGGGGAAGGAAAACATCTAAAAAAAAATATTATTAATCAAAGTGTGAATTCCAAAAATACTACAATCACAATATACACAGTAAAGAAATCTTACGAAACTAGGAGATCTTTAAAAAGCCCTAGAAAACCTTGATTCATGTTAAGACCAAAATTAGGCTAGAAAATTGAAGAAGAAAAATTGCCAAAATAAGGACAAAATTGGTAAAATTACAAAATAAAATATTTGTTTTTGTAATTAAAATAAAAGGAAAAATTACTCTCCTTCGTTGAAGATTTTATCAAATCTTTTCTTGTTAGCTACTTGCCTTCTTATACATGGAATCTAATGCTTCTAACCATTGTTGGATTTCATCCTCTAGCAGTCGGCCATATTTTTTGCTGGCTCATTCTAGGAAGGTCAAGTAATGGCACTAAGTCTAATGTGTGTTTTGGGGGCACAGAATAGACGATGGAGAATGAGAACTTATTTGTGCTTCGGTTGATAGTGCTATTGTAAGAGAATTTTGCTTAGGCCAAAGCTTAAGGAACATCCTATTATTTGGACTTCTCTCCCAAGTTACATCAAATTACCCAAGGTTCAATATACCACCTCTTTATGGCCATCTACGTAAGGATGACTAGTGGTGTTGTAATTTAGGAATATATTAAACCGCTTCCACAAAGTCCTCCAGAAGTGATTGAGGAATATCATGTCTCGATATGAGGTAATGGAATATGGTACTCTATGGAGGCATACTACTTTAAAAAAATAAGTTGACTACTTATGTGGTGTCTAAGATCTTTCTTACAAGAAATGAAATTAGTTGTTTTTAGTACTTGTCAACCATTACAAATGCAAAATTCATACCACATTGGGTTTGTGGAAGATTCATACCAAATCTGGTTGATAGCAAATTTGGTTGTTGACGAAATTTAAAGCCCGATAATTCATGAACATCACAAACTTCCCCTAGATCAAATAGTGCTCCCATTGCTTAAGGATATGTACAACAACATACATCTCAAGCTCATATGCTAACCATTTTTTTCATGCCTCAGAGTTTCTCACAAAAGAAGAATATTGGTCGGCCTTCTTGTGAAAGTAAAACATTGATGCCAACGGGGCAGTGCTCAGCCTCTTTTCAATTAGAGCGAAGCTTTAGACTTTTGTTTCTCCCTATGATTCTCTTCTTTAAGCATTAGGTGATAGGGGCCACTTTAAAACTAAAACTTTGAACAAACCTGTTGTAGAAGGTTGCTAGACAATGGAAACTCCATGCATTAATCATTGTCTTTATTCTCGGATAACTAGGACCTTATCGTCATCAACATGAATATCCTCAACATTGCATTGTTCCCAATAATAATAATCAGTTAATCAAGAAACAGCACTTATTCAAGTTGGTATACAATGTACTTGCTTGTTGAAAAGACCTTTAACACTTCTCATACATACATGTAGTGCTAAGATTTGTTCAAACTGAAAAACGAGAATATTGTCAAAATGAACAATGACAAACTTACCAATAATGGTTTTAAAACCTTATTCATGAGTCGAATTAAGGTTTTTAGGACATTGGATAGCACAAATGCATCACCAGCAACTATTTATAAATTCCTTCCTTGGTCTTAAACGCAGTCTTCCCTTCATCTATGGGTCAAAGTTAGATATGATGGTACCCACTTTTAAGATCAATTTTCACGTAGAACTTAGATCCACTCAGCATATCAAATATATCATCCAAACTGTGATATCAGAAATATGTACTTAATTGTAATATTGTTGATAGCACAACTATCCACACACACGCACAAACTCCATCATTCTTCGATGTTAGGATAGCTAGCACAAAATAAGGACTCTTAATTTCTTGGGTATGTCCTTTACTGAGTAAATCATCTATTTGTTAGTGAAGGATCTGGATCTCTTTTAGGTATAGTCTTGGGAGTATGTCTTCTCTTCAATGCTTCCTTCTTCTCAAACAAGAAGTCTGTTTGGTTAGATTGCTCCCAGACCACGAACAATTTAGGCACTCTCATTCATGTTGTCATGCAGACCATTATCATTGTGGTTAGGTTCCTCAGCAAGAAGGCTAACTCATAGTTTGCATGATACTTGCTAGGTATTTTGTTGAAATTGGGAATTCAGTCCTTGTAAGGACCTCTTCACCAATATCTTTTTTTTATATAAGTAACTTCTTCACCAATATCTACATCACTAAAATTGCTTCTGTTAAGTTCATCACTCTTGTTTTTGCTTGAACAAGTCTTGATGGTAATCTAGTGGTAAAAATCACCCTCATCAGCTTCCTCATCCTACACCGTGTGCATTAAGGCACCAAGATGTGCATTAAGGCACCTTTCACTTGATTGACTTTTGGGATTTCCATGTACTCAAAGAAACTTTCAACTTTGATGACCCAATTTAGGAAATCTTCTGTCTGAGGATGATCATTGAAAGATGGAAGATCCATCTTCATTCGGTAATCTCTGCGTTTTTGATTTCCAAAACCATGATCTTCACCTTGGTCTTGATATGGTCTAGCATCTTCACCTCTAACTTGACTGCAACTTTCCTCAGTAATGTCTTGCGTCGGTCTCATCTTCAGTGCTTCCTTCCTCACAAACTAGAGTTCTATTTTGTTGGATTGCTTCATGACCACGAATAGGTTGGGCAAGCTAAATTCTATGATTGTAAAGACCATTATCATCGTGGTTGGGCTCCCTAGCAAGAAGGGTAGCTAGTGACTGCTTACTATATTTTGTATAATACTTTCTAGTTATTTTATTGAAAATTGACGGATTCAATCTTTATAGGGCCTTCTCTGTTAATCTCTACATCATTGGAAGTGTTGTCATCACGTTCATTAACCATTAGACCATAGTAAGAACAAGGCTTTGATATCACTTGAAGCATGCCGAAAGTTATAAGAAACATAGGCCTGTTTGGCAGTAACTTTCAAGTACTGTTGTTCAAAATTATGTGAAAATTATGGTTTAAAAAGTGTTATGAAAATACTATTTAAAGTACTCATAATGCAAAAAATGTGTTTAGTACTATGTTTCAAACAACATATTTTAAAATATGAAAAAAAATATAATTATGTGTTTGGTATGTGTATATATATATATTTATTTTAAAGTGGTAACTTTCTAACAAGTACAATTATTTTATTAATATTTATTAGAGTAGTACATGTGAGAGAGAAAGGAGGAAAAAGAGAGAGAATAAAAAAAAGAAAAAGATGAGGTGTGCATGTGAGAGAGAGAATTGTAGATATGTTAAGTCTTATCAAGAGGGTCCCACACTTTTCTAAATATTTACAAAAGTGTCATTATGTAATACTATTTGAAAATTGGAAATTGGTAGGATGAGTTCACTAAATTCAGTATTTATACACCTTAAAACAAGAAACGTAACTCAAAATTCTTAAATAAATCATTTACCAAATGCATTGTTTTCTTAGGGGGCCTATAGTTTTCAATGTTTAAACATTGAAAATTGTTATTTGAACTACCTTACTAAACAGGATGACATGTCTGTCTCAAGAAAATAACCCTTAAATCCACAAAGAGAATTCCTAGAAATTCTCAAGACACTTAGAAATCATAATTTGTCTTAGACACAATTTTAAGCTAGAATATAGGAAAATTTGAGAAAATTACAAAACCAAATCTTATGGACTCTAGGAAATGTATCATAATAAAGTAATATATAAACAATACCTTATTCCTTATTTTATATTGAAAAGATTATCATAAATAGTAATTAAAAAAAGCAGAAGTCTAAATAAATAAATTTTCCCAAAAAATGGCATATGTCATTGCCAAAGGCGACGGGTTTTAGTCCTCATGAAGATTAAAATCTAAATATACTAAGTATTTATGAATAATTCAAGCTTAGCTATAAAAATTTTGTTTACGTTCATTTGTTTAGCAAACAAGTCAAGCTTATACCTAGATTTAGGTTCGATTATTAAATCAGTCAAGCTCAACCATAATAATGTGTTCATGAACAAGCCATTAAACATGAGGCTTGATTTAACTATATATACTTGACTAAAAATTTAATTACATAGATTTAAAATTGGTTTGTATAAGTTTATAAATAAGTTAATATGATATCAAATTACTATTTGTAGTCTATTTTTTTCTTCTATATAATTAGTCAATTTGTAGTAAAAATTCATAAATTTGTGAAGGTGTAAAAAATTTAGTCATAGCTTTTCTATAAACAAGAAAATAATAAGTTAATCATGTAACTTATAAACAAGTTCAAGCTTATTCGACTATACAATGACCTAAACTTGAACATATAATTTTATTCAGTGATGTGATGAGCTCAAGTTCAGCTCGTGTTTGAAATAAATTTAAATAAACAAGCCTGAACTTTTAAACTTAATTGGTTAGGCTTGGTTCATTTACAGCCCTAAATTGGCAATTCCCTTAATGTCATCAAATTTTGCACAATTCTGTCATTGTTTTTAATTACTTCTACTAGTACTATTTTATTTTCTGAATTTCTTGCAAGTTAACGTCTAACTATTTCTCCATATGAAGTCTATATTATCCCTTATACATCAACATTAGAGACTAAATTATACTTTTGACCTAAAAGTTTGAGATAATTTTCATTTTGGTCTCTCTTTAGTTTAAGATGTTATAAATTGGTTTAGTAAGTTCGATTTTGTTTTGAAAATGATTTTTCCTTTTATCTATGTGACTAATTTGGCCTTTAAGTCCAAACAATGTGTCTTTTTTCCCCCTCTTTATTATTATCACTTAGATTATTACTCAGGCATGGACAGGACCATTTCGGTAATGGAATCAAGATTAGTAGACAAAAATAAAAACAAAATCAATCTTTAGGGGTCAAAAATTTAATTTAATCCAACATTAAGTAATTATATTAATAATGATATGACTCGTTTTAGCAGATTAACATCCTTTACGAGACACATTAATCGTGTATGCCTATGTTTCAAATTTCAATCCTATGATAATGAAACCCACCACCCCTATGGGCCTAATGCTTCTAATGAAACTGAAATATATATTCTTCTTACTTGAAACCATTGTGCAGGAAGTTGAGCTGCAAAATGAGAACAATTACCTGCGAGCAAAGGTCTGTGTGTCTGCCTATCTGTCTGTCTGTCTGTCTCTCTCTCTCTAAAGTTAATTTTGATGATAAAATAATTGTTTTCTGGTGTAGATAGCTGAAAATGAGAGAGCACAACAGCAGCAAGGAACAAACTTGATGCCAGAAACTGTGTACGAGTCCGTGTCCTCACAAACATATGATCGGAACTACCTCCCAGTAAACCTTCTGGAATCCAATCATCATTACTCTCGCTAAGACCAGACTGCTCTAACTAGTGTAAGATTCCATCTTCCCTCAACTGTTAGTTCATAAAAGATCTCCAACAATGGGGTGATTGCTTCATTCCTATGCAGATAATGTGGTACGGTGGGGACTCAAATATTGGAACTTTGGAAGAGAATCATTTAATACTCGCACAAAAATTTCACTACAATTAACATTACTACAATTATATTTCAAAACAAAGAATGGCCGCCAATTTGAATTATTACTAAAAAAATTGTAATTTTGCATGCAAGCATGGAACTGTACTATTTAAATAGAATATATAAAGTTAACCATTATGAGATAATGTTGTGCATAACAAAACAGTGACCTAAAAATACAAGAAACCTAAGCCATGAAAGCATCACCAAGATTTTTTTTTTAAATACAAGAAAAATAGCATGAATATTTTTTACTATGCAATTTACTGAGTTGGGGTTTCTGTGAACAATATATCTATTGTAGCAAGATAATTCCCTCTTCAATATTTTCATGTTATCATTGTATAATCCCTTATCCCTTTCTATGTGCATCTAAGTGCTTGAGTTCTATAAAATATCTTTTATTTGACCTGATCACTTCCCCTTGATCACATCATAAAAGATGTGCTATATTTACTCATATGTGTTGATATAAGTTTTTTTTTTCTGCATTTTGGTTTTTGGGTGCAGTTGACCTAGCCTGAAGGACGAAAACTGGTGTTATATTATATCCCTGCCTTTCTTATGTCTGGTTGAAATTTTAAATTGTGTATAGCTGAAAAGCAGTTTGTCCTAGTTCAAATAACAAGTGCTATTTAGAGTTTTCTCTACAAGTCATAAATTTGTGTTACTAGAAACGTATTCCAGTTGTATGTTCCTGCAAATACTACGATAACATAGGGAGCTTGAAACTTGCTTACGCTGCATATTTTGCTGCTCATTGCATGTGTGTGTGTCTGCATGCAAATGCAAAGTTCAAGGCCTTTTTACAAATATCACCTTGTGTTTTCAATGTATTTTTATCTGTGGCAATGAAAACTTCGATAATATTAAAATCTGCCACTGATTCTCTGTAGACTAATTTTGGCAGTATTATTGGGCCCCAGTAAGTATGTAGGCGTTTTCCAAAAATATTATTCAGTTTATTTATGCTTGTTCATAAATTTATAACTTTGCTCGAAATGAAAAAGTCTGTAAACACAAAAAGTTTGATGTATGCATTGCTCGAAATGGATTATGGGGTTTCACCAAGGCTGGAGGCACTCTTGGACTTTGGGGCCAATGGCCTCTCAAAAGTTTTTTTAAATTTTTTTAAAAAAAAAACATTAGTATACATATAAGTACTAATTTTAGTAATTTTGTTCTATAAAATTATACTTTTCTCTCTTAAAAATATCATTAATTTATTTATGAGTAATGTTATAACCAAAAACTTTGCTACAACATTTTTATAAACTATTGAGGTAATAAATGCTTACTGGTTTATATCACTTTTTTACTTATCAATAAACATTCATTACATTAGCAATTTGTAAAAAAAATTGTAATTCAAACATTTTCCTTAGAGGTGGCAAAATTTGACATGACTCACGAACTTGACACGACTAACCCATTTATAAACAGATCATGGGTTGAGGCTAAATAGGTTCGAATCATATTCGGGTCGACAAGACTAACCTGTTTAATAAACGGGTCATGTTTGTGTTCATCATATGAATCCATCTGACCTGTTTAGGTATTAAATTATTTTTATTATTATTTTGTTATTATTGCCTTTTTTTTTTAGAAAATATTATTGCTTAATTTGTTGTTGTAATTATATGTTTATTACTATATTTATTATTATAATTATATTTTAATTTTAGATATATGAAAATTGATAATAGGTTATTCAGGTTAGATATGACCTTTTAATCCAATAGGTTATTAAACGGGTCATTTGTATTGACCTTTGCATGACTTATTAATTAAATGAGTTAAATGTGTCATGTTGGGTCGACCTGTTTAATAAATGAGTCGGGTTAAGGTTAAGGATTCTTGACACGTTTACTAAATAGGTCGGGTTTGGGTTAACCTATATAGCCGAATATTCATGGCTCAACACGACACAAACTTGACCCGCGAACACAGATTCCCACCCCTAATTTTCCTCTTGCCATAAAAAAATTTATAGATCTAAAATCTTTAAAAAAAAAATTATACAAGCCGAAAATAATTAGCCCGGCAAAAAAAATTACTAATAGCAAAGCTTAAAAAAATTAATTAAATCTAGTCAACCAATTTTACCCAAAACAAACAACCTAACACTCTTAAAAAACTAAACCAGAGGCGGCTCTACCCTTTGTTCAGGGGGTTCAAATGAACCCCTTGACTTAAAATAAAAAATAAAAAATTTATATATTTTTCAATTTTTTTTGTTAGTTTAATACTTTAATTTATTCTTAAAAATATTTTTGCACACCCTAACTTAAATCTTATACACTCTTACTACAAGTATTTCTAACTCTAAGAGTACGAGTAAGTGTTTGTGAACTATAAGTTTCACTCTTTATTATAAATTTATATTATATATGTGTGAGTGTGTCTAATATTAATTATGTGTATTACTTTTTGTTATAATGCTATTTGTGTGAACAATGATGTGTGTGGATATTTGTGTGTACAGAATAAATATAATATAACTTTATACTATAATTTAATAATTGGGAAACAGAGAGGGTTTATTACATGTGTGGGTATTGTTATCTGTTATGATAATTTTTTGTTATAGAGTTAGAAAAATTCAAGAAGAAAAATTGCAAAATTAGTGATTGTTCAAGCACTTAATTGGTTAAGTAGGCACGTAGTGAATTATTTTATGTATAAATTAGTGTGGTTGTGTGCATCAATAATTAATATAAAGTCAATGAGTTAAGTTTATTCATTTAGTTTAAAATATTTTTACAAAAACAATGACAAATTAATAGATAATAACAATTGCATAAAAGTAAAAATGTTAGATAAACTTAACAAAATAAAATGGTTATAACTACTCACATTGGCAATAAATACTCATAATGAACTAATATATCATGTAACAATTCAAAATTTGAAAACTTGTAGAAGGAAATGATAAAACTTTTTTTTTTTTTTTTGGTCGATAACTTGATATGTTCAAGTTCTCTTTTTATTAAAATTTTTTTTTAATTTAAGTTTCTTAATGACCCCCTAACCAAAATTCTTGGAGCCGCCACTGAACTAAGCAATATAATTTTGTCCTTACTAGCTGCAGACGCATGAAAGTAATAAAAAAATTAATTAAAAAGAAAACCTTAATGGCTAAGTAACAAAATCGCTCATAATTCCAAATTTTGGCTTTGTCCCTAAGATTCATACTTTTACAGTAGAACGGGGCAAAGCATATTAAGTAGGACAGAGGCATGGAGGTCGTGGCAACTCATACACAAGTAACAAACAGAATTCATGAAACGTACGTAACATAAATTTTTTTTTTTTTTTTTCCTTTTGTCTCAATTAAATTATACAAATAGCAATGCTTAAGTTACTTCTAAGGCTGCGTTTGTTTTGGGTGAAAATGATTTCAGGAAATCATTTTCACCCTTTTCTGCATGTTTGGTTGCAACGGAAAATACAATTTTCCGGAAATTGCATTCCTGTTGACCATAATTTTCCCCTTTGACCCGGAAATGAATTTACGTTCTCATTTTCACTTCAATTCATTTCCGGGTCACTCTCACGCACAGCAACACAGAGAGAAGAGAGAAGCGAAACACAAAACAAATGCACACACAGCAACACAACGAGCTCCGATCCACGCACAACAACACAGAGAGAAAGAGACTGTTCAAGCTCCGATCCACATTTCAGGTGAACGATCCACTCCGATCCACATTTCATATCTCCGATCCACGAACCAAAGAGGTCCGATCCACGCACAGCAACACAGAGCGAAATAGATCGAGATCGCGATCTCGCGACGGCGCGAGATCGCGCTGTCGATCGCGATCTGAGGCGCGAGCTCGCGACGGCGCGATCTCGCGCCGTCGCGAGCTCGAGCCGTTGATCGCGAGATCGCGCCGGCGAGATCGCGATCTCAGATCGCGATCGTTGATGGTTTTTTACTTGGGTTTGTGTTTTCCTTTTTCTTTTCCAAACACCAAAAAATATTTTTCGGAAATTTTTTTGAAATGCAACCAAACACAGAGAAATATTTTCCTTTTTTAAAAATTAACATTTCCAGAAAATATGTATTTTCCAAAAAATATTTTACGGCAACCAAACACAGCCTAAGTTACCTCTCGAAAAAAAAGTTACTTTTTAAGTTCGGAATAAGTTTGCACAAGTGTTCCATGGTCAGTAAGACAACTGCACTAAGCCACATCAATAAATAGGTCATACGTCATGTTTCTATATTTATTGACGCGATTCATTAATGTTTTTTTTTTTTTTTTGATACCAGATTCATTAATGTTTAAGATACATGATATTGTGCATCCAAAAAAAAAAAAAAAGAAGATACATGATATTGAGTTTATGCGTCCTCATCTGTAATGGTTCAAGAGGTCAAATAATCAATATATTGTATTTATTTTTCTTTTTGGGTAACATATATACAATTAAGCATTTAATAAGTATGTGGCTGCTAAAGGCTTTTTCTGTAGATGTGAGCCGTCTAGCCGAATTACGCGACTAACACCAGACAGAAGGGGCTCTAGAAAGAACTATTAGTTTCTTAAGAGATTGACTTTTAAGTAAGATTGAACTCTTTTCTTTGATTGTGTTCTTCCACTATTAAAATCCTAATTAATTAATCAAGATATATACATTATCTAGAGGATAAATATAATTATCTTAAAATAAATTAAAAAATAACGCATTATCCATATGAAATGATCTAGTGGTTGCTTCTTACATGTCTATGGTCTACTGTAATTAAAATTAACTAATAAGATTGTATCTTTCAATTAAATTTTAAACTTTTAATTAATTTTTTTAATTAATAAATTAAGGGTCATGTTAATGAGTGTCCTTAAAGTAATGGTTTAAGGAAATTTTTTATATTACTTTTATTGAAAATTGAAAAAACTGTCTAAACATTAATTTTTTTTTCTTTCCGGTAACAAACTTTTTTAAAATAGTTCATTTAACTTTTTTTAATAAATTAATATAAGGATAATTCCTTGAATGCATGTGTGTGATATGAATATGAATCAACCAATCAGATTCAAGCATTAATAAACATGAGATAGGGACAAATGAAAGAGAGAGGGTGTGGAATATTCGGTAGGTTTTTTGGGTCTATATTCAATTAGGAGGTCCATAGTGTTGTTATCTATGCAGTATTGGATGTTTCCACACATTTGGGATTTTTCTTTTAGGTTTTTTTTTCCCCTAAAATAAAATGTTCTTATGAAATCTCATACGGGTGAATTTAGGTTAGGCAGAAATCAATTTTTCTAGCAAAACTCTGAATCAGGTTTTGGGCCATCTCACTCAAGCAATTGTCGCATGAACTATTTGCTTGCTTTAATTATATATTCACTCCAGCAAGTTTAACTTTCGCTCCTGTACTTTTAATTTAGAGCTCTAATTTTTTTGAAATTGAATTGCATTGACAATTTGACATAATCTTAAGGAATCGATTACTTTTATAGGCAACAATGCAAACTCGCATACTATATACAATGATTGGCGTGATGGTCTCAAGTCTCACACGCAGTCTAATCTTGCCCATTCTAGAGCCCCAATCTCACTAGGGGTTCCAAGTGCAATTCTTTAACGCTCACCCTACCGGTAGTAAGAGTTGGTTCAACCTAAAGACTAGCTAGTTACAACTCAGTTTTTAAAGCCAATGACAAGAATAATTGCACTTACTAAACAATTCTGGTCATTTTACTTCTAATCAAGAGACAGCTGATTCTCATTTCCCCGCTAGAAGAGTAGTTCAATTTGCAGATCTTGATATATGGATAGAAAATCTAACATCTCAGCTGGATTATGTATTCCAAGTTGATTTAGTTCATTAATAAAGTATTTCTTATTTGAACAACTGATGCGGTGTACTGTGTAGCATGCTTACCATTAAAGGCTGAAAGCTGAAACCCATTTTACTCATACGACGGTTAAATTTGGAATCAAAGTACAGTTTTCTTCCAAATAAAATATTGCACTAACAGTGCACTACCTTGATACCAAACATAGCACATTGCCAGTTGATATCAAGTTATCATTTATCATGGTCCGAGAGAATGCTAGTCACATTTGTGCTATACCCACAGAGTAATCAAGATACACTTACAGTTGAGATTCAAATTGCTTATATAGCCTGAATTGATTTAATACAGATCCAATGTATGGCTCAACATAGGTCTACACAGTACACTCAATACAGTCCAATCTAATTTGATCCAGACATTTGATGATATCACAGTAGAGTTTCTAAATTCCAGAGTACGTTCCTCTCATTTGTGAGTCATTCTCAATCATTCTGAGAGATTTCACTCTAGCCTTGTAATTCCTCTCTTCATAATAAATAAAAACTACATTTTTCCTGCTATTTAATTTTGGTTCTTGATTATTTTTTCAGCATTAATTACT
The DNA here is from genome assembly GCA_030820535.1 of Quercus parvula. NCBI lineage: Eukaryota > Viridiplantae > Streptophyta > Magnoliopsida > Fagales > Fagaceae > Quercus > Quercus parvula. The sequence continues at coordinate 44,927,395 of JAUAME010000004.1, forward strand.
TTGGAAAATGATGGATAAAACCCATCAGTTATGTCAACAAAACTATAAAATGGTAAACCAATATCCACTACACCCATATATACTTGAATAGAAAACTAACCATAATAAACCGGTTTCACCATTAAAGATCACTAAAAGGTTCAAATTACCTGACTAAAAGTAATTTGCAATATTGTTAGACAGCTACACGTTCCTTATATCTCTTGAAGGTTAAAGATCCTGACGCTATAGTATATTGCGTGGAGCCTGTGGCTATTTTCTATTATGGACAAAAAGTAACTAATACAGTGCTATACAGAGCTGAGCGTGAGCAGAGACTGAAGGCAAAACCTTCTTCCCTCTGGTCCCATACTGTGCCTCTGGTATTTTCCCAAAATTAAAATATGTGCAAGAGAACTTCGCCCTCTTTACCCCATGATTCTACATTTCCTAATGAAATTGTTTGAAAAATTTACATGCTTATTCCATAATCTCCGTACCTCTGGAAGCCCAATTTCAAGCCACGGCTTTGCGGGCCCACTGAAATGTATAACAGCAGCATCTTCCAATGTCTCTTGATGAACTTCTGGGTATTGATAACCTAATCCAGCCACATGCCAAGATGGATCAATAGGATGTACATGACCCTTGAAAGCTAGCAAGGAAGGTGGAAGAACTCCTGGAGACCATAATGCCAACCCGGATTCCAGGTTCTGTGAAATAAGGTAACAATATTATGGCCACAAACTAGGATGATATAACTTTTCATTATGAGGACCAAAATAAACATAGTTAGTCATGAATGCAGGAAATCTAGAATAATATTTGTGAACCAGAGAGATCATTTTTCAATTCTCTCATGTTCAACAATAAGAAAACATTTTTCCTCTTCCTCCGTATGAGACCAATCACATTTGGTCAATCACCCACGGGCATAAGGATTGAAACAAGTATTAAACACCACCACTTTTACTTATTATATCTTTGAAAATGACATTTCACAAAAGATCATTATTCTGTATCCATCCTGAGATTAACAAGTACAAGGGAATATGCTTACAAGTTTTAACCATTGATGGTAAGTTGCAGTCATATTGGTTCTCCTCCAAGCTTCTATATCAAAGACATTCATGCCATACAGCCATGCACAACGATCATGGTCAAAGTGGGATGATATATATGGATGCGAAAAGTTCAAGTAGTCGCTGTATTTTCTTCCAGGGCAACAATCACCTCCACACCATGAATTAAAAACTGCACCAACAACTTTCCCGTTGAGATCCAATTCCCACAAAGATGATATGTCATGTTGTACTACAATATCATCATCCAAGAACACTATCTTGTTGAGATCCGGAAACAGCTGTGTGGCCCATGAAAATGAGATGATAAATCAATAATCATTAAGTATTCATATTTGATAGTTATCATTCAACTAGAGAAGATGCTGTGAAAATTTTGGATAATTACCTCAGGGATATAGACTCGGAGATGATTAAGGAGGGAGAGGGAGCTGGGGCTTAAAGGCTCGAGATATCTTGTATGTGCTCCATCATACTCAAAATTTTCTTCTTTCAAATTGTTGTAGTATTGCTTCCAAATAATGCGATGAATCTCTAACATCTCTTTAACTTCAACATTTGCTTCCTGAGACCAGTCATATTGGTGCAATCCCTTAACTTCCACCACAGCAAATTTAACAGGATTGGTTGCAAACCAAGCATGCATTGGGGTGTACGTTTTTTTGTCAGTAACTATGTGGAACACTAATTTTTCGGGATTGGCTGAGTTTTGGATCGTAGAAGAGACAACAACAGAGGCAGCAAGGACATTATCAGTTAGGAGGACAAGGTGAAGAAATGAGGGGTCAGCAAGGCGAGAAACATATTCTGGTGGAGGTAAACGAGATCGAGCCATGGCATTTACAGCATACTCTTCAGCCAGTTTGAGGCAAAGACAATGTAAGCTCTTAGGGACACCATGTGAAGCTAAATGCCAGAAAATAGACTCACGCTGTCTGGCTGACTGTACCTTGCGCTCCATCTGTAGTAGCTGGATATTTTGAAAATAAATTTCCTCTTAGACTTTGAAAGGATTGACACTTTGTAATACAGTTGTTTTGCTTAAAATGCAGAATTAAGCATCAAACTGGCCTATTTCTCTATGAAATGATAATCCCATGACAGTTTTGCTAATTCATTTTTATACAAAGTAGTAATGCAAAATGATCTACATCAATCAATTATATTCATGCTATTACTTTTCTCATACAGTAAATTCTCATAGGAACATAAATAATCCACAGAACAATCAGGTAACTAAGCTGCCCCCGTGCTCTTCCTTCCTATACTTAGATGATCAAAACAATAACAGCCAACCCAACATGCATACACACGCATGGACACGATACCCACCTACATGTCTACATTCACTTGCACGGTCACACACACAATTCAAACCAAGTAGTTTTTACAAATGAGTAGCATCAAAGGAAGCATGGACAGAAGAAAAGGATATGGGTACAATGAAATGTGGACAGGTTGATACAGAAAAAATATTAAAAAGTAGCATAAAATGGCAGATATTTCATAGTTATACATTTTGTTATGCCTTCCTATTTATTATTTACAGTTATATGCCCATTGAACACCAAAGAGGAACATATCTAAGAGCTTAAGGTGTATTTGATGCATAAGTTTACAAACTTTAGATGATTTATCAAACTGCATTGGAAAGCATCCGAGAAGCATTGTATCTAATACAATTATACAAATATGACTCTTTTCTAGAAGCATCCGTGCAATATAGGAAACACGAATCTGAAAAAACCGATTAGTTTGCTTTTGGGGAGCAGAGGGGAAGAACGAGTGCCACTTGCCCATCTAATGGAGGTCAAGAGATGAGTGAAAAGGCATACATTTCTTCCTTCTATTTCAGGTCCCACAAACCCAAAAGGCCAATAAACTATTGGGCTAAGAATACAATCATATCATATAAATTCTTTATACTTATTGCCACATTTGTGCAGCACATCACATCATAGAAGCTGCCTATGAGGAGGCTACATGCAGGTCAAACTAAAGCTTTTCAGAAGACTATATTCACTATAAATTCTTCGAGGATGCATAGCAAGCTTCGACCAGCAATTTGAAAGAAAAAGAGTAAGGTATATCAAAGAATATGATCCATGAAAAATAACAGCTAAAGCCCATTGAAAAATCTAAAGTTTTTTAGGGAAAAGAAAAAGATTTAAAAAAAAAAAAAAAGATGCTGAATACAAAAAAAAGGGTAAGAATTGACAAGGCATTATAATTTATATGTTTGTCTCAAAAACTAAGTGAAGCACGGATCATTTACTTAAATCTACTTCATTTACAGAGAATTTGAAATCCATGATTCAAACCTAAATTTCCAAACATTAAAAACGATAGAGGTCAACCAATATTAGGTACACTTTTATTAATTAAATGAAGCTAGGAGCCATTTTAAGAATTTAACCATATACTTACAAGGACTAAATGTTAAAAATTATTTTCTTACTTCAGATAAATTTATTAAGAAGGAATTGACAATGATTTGTTCGTGAACCACTACACATTTCAACTCAGATTCAAACCCTAAACAAAAATTCCATTTTCTTATTCCATTTTTTAAAGTTGCAGCTTATTGCAGAACCTGTATAAAATCTAGACCATGATTGATTCAACCAAGTTGCTACCCTTTTTTTCACCAAAAAAAAAAAGTTGCTGCCTTTTCAAAGATCATACCTAGTGGTCCCAACAGCCCTAACAAAAAAAGTCATAAAATTCCTGCAAAAGATGTCCTGTAACTGCTACACTTCATCATAAATAGCTATATAACATTTTTTAAAAAAAATGACATAGTAATGATAGCTAAAGAATTTCATGCCATCAAAGAAAAGGGCTTTTCCTTTCATGCCATCCACTTGTTTGGCTTATGTATTTACTTTGTTTATGTACCAATGCTAAGATTAGTAAACCAATGAAATTAAACTCTCTTAAACGGCCTATTGTTGTAGAGTTGCCAATTTTCAACCTATCACTCATCACATGCACTTCACATGAGTGATGTGAACAAATTCTACGTTTTTCCATAAACTCCATTATCCACTGTTAACAACTTGCCAATTTATTGTCAATTTTAGCGTGCCTTACTGTTTTTTAAACTGGAAAACCCCATGTTTCTGCATTTATATATAACTGGATGCTTTTGGATAACTGTGCAAATAATTATGGCTAGGGTTTAGGGTTTGGTTTAGTACCCATTCTACCTCCCACAGACTCATTATTCAAGACAAGGACAATTCACTTAGTATAATAGTGAAAACTACTTATTATATTGTTCATTCAAAATAATATAGTTACTATAAAAATCATACTCCATTAAGATCATGCACAGAGATTAGACCCAGACCCAAACACAGTAAAGCCAACCAACTATAATGGTAGATAAGATGTCACCCAATGCATGCTATAAATCCCAACAGTGACTCAAAAGATAACAGAAACCAAATAAGAAGAAATAAAAGACAAAAGTAGAAATATACGTACCATAGCCTTGGTCTTGAAAGCGAATGCCTTGACATCTTGTCTTTTTGACGTCATCTCCTTTACTAGCTCATTGAACGACCCTATTCCTTCCTCATTAATGTTGTTACCTTCCTTATTAGCCTCAACTAGTGCTCTACTTAGCTCCTCTCTAAGCTTCTTTATTGTACATGCATGACCACGGTAAGAAACACAACACCATCAATAATCATCATCATTACCCCATTTTGAAACAATCTACAAAAATAGTGCAATCTATAAAACCGTGTTGACGTGTAGTGATGTGGTCCATATTACAAGAAGATGGAGAAAAGCTAGAATGCCAGTTACATGTTTTTTTTGGATGATTCCACGAAAATTTAATGCAACTCTCGTGGACATTTTCGATAACAACGTTGGATAGTGGTGGATCTAGCAGTTCTGCACTACACCAATTATTGCATTTCTTGTTTGTTTCTACTTTTTATTGTTGTCAAAAGAAAGATAAAGATAAAATTAAAAAGCGAATCAAGTGGTCGACTTGACAAGAATATCATGATTGCGGTACAACTGGCCACGTGTATTAGAAAGAAAGCAACTGGTGGGAATGCTACATCCGTGGTTCCTCAAAATGCGTGCATCCACGGGCTGTATTCGGTATTTCCTAGAACCATAATGCCATTGAGCTTTTAATGGTTTTAACGAAAAATGCCATTTGTCATTCTAAAATACCAAATATTGACTATTATTTTTATTAAAATACCTTTTTTTTAATATTGAATATAGTTTGTTTTTTAGATTGTACTATTATTGACTATAGTAGTAGAATGAATAATCTTTCCTTCCTTTCATTTTTTGGGGAAAGATTAAATATCTTAACGAAGGTTTGGTATATTTCGATTGTGATCACTTGGATGCTTAGTGGGCCCTATCACTGTTTTCATCAAATTGCGCAATACTATTGTTTGCTCACACTACAGACAAATCATTCTTTCTAATGAAAATTCTAGTTTAATTATCATTACAGAAAGAAATGTCAATCAACTACGCTTGACAATTTGCAATTTCGCATATTGAGTTATTTGATATTGGAGAGAGAGAGAGAAGGTGGGGGTTAGTAAAAAGAAAAAGTTATGCTAATGTCATCCTAAGTGATTTCATAATAAAATTATTTTCCAACATTTTTTTTTCCATAAAATGTATGATTTTGTTAGAAATTTGGGACGCAAATTAAGGGTCTATTTGATGAGTGAGTTCAAACTCACATTTTCACATTTTAAACAACATTACACACTTTTTCACTCACACGTATTTCAAAAAACTTCAAACAATAATTCTCAAATTACTCTACCAAGCACCCTCTAAGTGTTCGTTCAGGAGTTTTGAAAAAAAATTAGCTTTTTCTTTTTGTTTAAGCTTTTTTTTTTTTTGTGCAAAATAAACCAAATTTTAGTTTTTTTAAAACATATTTAACATGAAAATTATATTTTTTTTATTATAAATACTATGCAAATAAACTCTCAAAAATATGAAAATAGTAAACGAATGCTAAGCATTTTCTTTCTGAACTACCAAACTTGGATAACAAAAATCATCATACTGTTTGCTATTACTAATATTGACATACTACCACACATTTTTAAGAAAAAAAATAAAAGTTGCTGACAACTCAAGCAAATAATTTATCAAATAACGTCAGTAGGATGATTCGGACAAGACCAGCTTTGCTTTCTGTCTTTCACTATCTGTCATACTTAATTGAGAACATAGAACATGCATATGAAAATAAAAGAGAATAAAATGTAGGAAACATAGTAGGGAATTCAAAGAAATTGGGATGAAAACAATCAAGCAAAGATGCAGGAGTCAAAAATCAAACTGATGAAAAATTGGCTGCATATGTGGAAACATAAAAATAAAATAAAATAAGGTGTCCCCATGAGTTGACTCAAACCTAACAGTTGTGAATGTGACAAGTTCAATAAAATCAAGCCCTTGCAAAAAATAATTATGGTCTATTTGTTTTAGTTTAAAATATTTACAGTCAACTTAACTTGATTTTAATAAGGTACAATAATACTTTTAACACGGTTATTATTTTCCAAACAACATGAATTAATGGAAATAACCTCATCAAAAATTCATAAGTTGTGCCAGTGGATTTAACCTAAGACGTTGACAAGTACAATAGAAGTTTCCATCTAGTTGGAGTAACACTAAGGACACATAAAATAGCATAAATTGTACCACAACTCGCTAATGTAGTGAGTTGCGGTAAAGATATGATGATAAATTTATGTACAAACATACCTTTACTACTTACCACGTAAACGAGTTATAACATAAATTATATCAATAACGTCCCATTTCAATTGCACATTGTATAGACAACATCACTGAAGCATAGTACACTGTATTTTTTTTTTTTGTTGTATTTTTTAGAATGTAAAATTAAAATCGAGAAACATATTCCAAAAATAATCAATGAAGGGTATTTTCGTCATTAGGTCTGAAAAACTTACCAGAGACGTGTCAGCCCCACTGAAAAATCTCCACCCTATACAATCTGGAAAAATTAATTAATTAATTAATTAATTTTGTCTGAGACGAGAATAATCCAAAAATACAAAAGAATGTACATCGGAAATATAGAACACCCGTGAAACAACTTACGCTTGGGGTCCCAGAACAAAAATATATATATATAACATTTTTACTCTTTGAAGGAAATATATATATAAATTTAAACCTATTTTTGGTAATTGAAAAAAGAAAAAGAAAAAGAAAATCAAAGCCTTAACAAAACTCGTTTGGAAGTGCTTGTACCATAAGATAAAACTCACAATATTCTGACATAGATATGCGTCATGCTCTGAGCACTTGTACCTTCTACCGAAATCCATGTTACCCAAGGCCAAGGGAAGAGACGTTTTGTACCGAATGTACAATTACACACAGTACAGTTTAATTAACTTATCCAATCAACTCCAATGCATTCCCAATCAAAAATTTTAAGATTAAATTGTTCTTCTAATCATTCAGCCAAAAAAAAAATTAAAAAAAAAAACCCTATGCTTTTAACCTCGAAATTTGAATAGTTTTTATTTTATAATTTTATGTTTGAATCTATTTTCATATTAATTCTTTTGGTATGCTACTATCAGAAATGACTAGAATTAATATGAAAATGAAAAATCAAATGTAAATATGATCCTAATGGATCAAAATGAAAAATTTTCAAGTAACGAAAGTGTAGTATAGTCAAATTTCAAAGTCTACTCTTCCAAAAAAAAAAAAAATTGAAAGTCCGTATAATTTCTTTATTTAGAAAATTGCACACATACTCTTCAGAAAAGAACTAAAAAAAATTAAAAATTAAAAAAAAATCTAAAAATTAAGAATTTTACCGAGAGGAGAATAGCAAGCAGTGGTGGATTCGAGAACCAAAAACGCAATTCTAACGAAGAGAAACGGCAGCAAGATCCCGAGCACCAGCACGACCGGAAGCAAAGTCCGGCTCGGAATCCGACGGCTCAACGCCGTCGTCGCCTTCGCCGTCTCCGGCAATCCCTTCCCGGCGCCGGAGCTCGATATAGTCAGTCGCTTTATCCCCTTCGTCGATATGTAAAACTTCATCTTCTAGAACCTTCCTTCACTCCCCTTAACAACAATGATAAGATCTCCTCTAATTCCATGAATATGAGAGATTTAATTCCCCCCCAAAAAAACCTGTTCCAGCTTCCAAAATTTTCACTTTCGGTGCCTCGTGTTTGTGCTCATTTATGAGTGCGAGATCTGGAAGGAAAAGAGGTTCGAGATTTGAAATGCGTGGAGAGTGTGAAAACGGTAACAGAAAATTTGGGAGACTCGATGAGATCACATCACACACGCTGTTGTGTTTGCTGCCCAGACATTGTGGAAAATGATATGTATATATAATAATAATTAAATTAATTGTTTAAAATATAGTAATATTTAAATGTAATTAAATTGGAGAGAGAGAAGAGAGAGTGAAAAGCCAAAACTGAAGCCGCGTTCAAAGCCGCGGGAAAGAAAAGGAGCGCAGCGCAATTAACTACTACTATATATGATTTGGAAATGGGAAAAGACTAGAGAGATTGTGGCTGTGATTTGCCCTTGGTTTTTCCTTGGAATTACGGATTTTGCCATTCGGTATTAGACTTAGTTCACCGACACATTGCCGAATGACATGCCAACAGTTGTTTTGAGACTTCCGTATTCACCTCTCTTCCTCTCGCTCCCCTTGTCGCTTCCTAGTTCCCAGTTTTTTTAGAATTTGAAAGAAAATTCACAAACATCATGATATTTTTAAGTAGTTTTTTATTGTTAAACTAAAAAACTAAACAAATAAATCAATTTGGGGGGGGGGGGGGGGGGGGGGGTGGGGGGGGTAGGGGGGAGTTAACTATGTCTTGAATCACTTGAATCGCCTTGACTCCAGTTACTAAGTTGTTTAATTAGGTAAAATTACATGTAAATTATGGAGGCATCAATAAATCACCAAATAAATTAAGTTGCAGCGAAAATTAAATTGACACAGTGATTTTTTAACGAATAGGGAAAACCTCTTGCAAGACAAAAATCTCACTAATCAATAACAAGCAGTTATAAGTATAAGAAATCTTACCGCTACCTTGAACTATCCAAAAATACCAACTTACAGTTGAACCTTTGTTCCAATCCCCAATTGGATTTTATCTTATAGAGACTTCTTCTCTTTTTGCACAAATCTCCAATGTGACTAACTCTTTTGCACGGATCTCAGTATGTGACTAACTCTATAGCAACCCTTTGATTGTTGTAGTTGATTTGCAATAGTTTCACATAAAAACACCAATAAAATCTTCAATGTTAGTGCCAAAAACTTTGTTTGGTTACAAAACCCAAAGACATACAAGAAACACAGCAATATCTTTTTCTTTTGTAGGAGGAGGCTAGAGTTTCAAAAAGAAAACCTTAAGAAACTTTCTAGGGTTAGAATTTTCTTTATCCACCTCATTATTTTAAATAGGAGCTTAATGAGTCTTTTTAAATAGGCTCTCCTATTCCAATTAGGTTTACACAAAAATTGGGCTTTCCTAGTCCTATAAAGATTATACAAACCCATAAACAAATAGTCTCTGAGAATAAAATATTGCTGGCTATATTCTGAAATCCATCAACTTGATAGATTGAGAGGTGTCGAGCTTGTGTTGAGATTCACCATTAATTCTCGATAGATGCTAGTGTCGAGCTTCACTGTCTGAGCTTTTCTTCACTTGTTTCTTGGATCAATCTTCATGTCTTTAATGATACCACTTGTAAAGTAAACTTCACACATTTGTTGATATATTAAACTCAACTTAAATCTACTCAATTACAAATAAAGTGCGTTTTGTCAAAAGATAAGCTAATACATAGAAAATATGACCCCTAACATATATTCTTGCCAAAAATATAATATGCTAAACTAACCTATTGTGAGCACTCTAATAAAAATATTGAATACCCTAACTTGAGAATTACAAAAATTTGGGTTAAAAAATAAGAGTAATGCATTGACAACATTTTAAAAATAATTTCACAACAAATTCAATGTGGTAAGCTGTTACTAATTTTAATTTGAGCCCAATACTTAAATTATTATTTTACCTATCAATAACAGTTTTTACATAAGATTTATTGTAAAAATGTTTTGAATGTAGCATTACTCCAAAATTAATTACACCCCCCCCCCCCAAAAAAAACATAATCCTCAATCCCTTTTATAAAAAATAAAAAAGAAGAAGCATAAATAACAACAATAAATATTTATCCAAATAGAAATTAACAAACATAAACCAAACAACAAGAAGTTTACTTCTATTTTATTTCACTAGTCTACTAACTTAATCATCAAAGTCTCCCTGTTCAACCACGAGTTTGTCAAGATCTAACTAAGGTTTATCTTTCTCAATAAGTTGTTTGTTGGGTTGTAAGTATTTATCATTGTTTTAGTTTGGTCCATGTTGAAACCCTCATTAAGACTCCATTTCTTTTATGAAATTTTACCCACCAACAAAAATATTGAAGAAAAAAAAATAATTTTACTAATCTGTGAAAAGAACCGCATTTAAAAATAATCTCAAAATATTGAAAAAAAAAAACTAGCCTTTTTTTGGTGAGAGAAACTTGCTATCTTACAATGAATGAGGACAAAACGTATTGTATCTCTTTAGAATTTTTAGTCTATGGACTCCATTTTTTAGCAGTAGTTTTAATGCAAATATGAAAGGACAAGAGAAATGGAAGTGATAGAAACAGTTTATCCAATTAAAAAAGGGGAAGTAATGGAAGCATTACTAATAGCCATACTGCAAGACATTATCTTCATAGAAAAAATCTCTCATGCATTAGGCGCATGAGATATTAGCCCTATCTTCATAAATCATAAGAGATATAAATTATTGAAGTATGGGACCAGCAGTGGTGAATCATAGTTAAGAACAGGGGCTGTAGCTCCCTATACTTTTTATATATAAATACATATATATATATATATATATATATATATATATATATATATATATATATATATAAATTAAATGTACTAAAAATGAATAAAATAATTAGGTTTAGTATATCCTAAATCTCAATTAAAATTGTATATATATATACACATATATATCTAAATAAAATTAATTTTTATATTATATAACTTTTACATATAAATCAGTTATTTATATTCATTCAAAATCTAAATAGAGTCGAAATCTCATTAATGATTTCTTTAAATTATAGTTATAGAGTTCATGTATTTTTATACTTTTTTAGTACCTAAAAAGGCTACATATTTTTAAAATATAATCATTAGGTTGTATGTTTTTTACTCTCTCTCTCTCTCTCTCTCTCTCTCTCTCTCTCTCTCTCTCTCTCTCTCTCTCTCTCTCTCTCTCTCTCTCTCTCTCTCTCTCTCTCTTTATATATATATATATTATTATTATTATTATTAACACGTATATCAAATTTCATCTCAATCGGATGTTATTTACTATTTAATTCACAAGTTTATTTTTTATATATAATTTTAGACTACAAAAAATTTGAAATTTAAACATTTTATTGATGACATACTTATTAATATTTGATTTTCTAAAAATTTTACAAAAATGGAAAATAGAAGAAGAAAATGTTATTTAATAGTGAATTTGTCAAAATTCTTTTCCAATAAAAGATGAGTAGAGTTGCAATTATTGGCTACAAAATTTGTCCTATATATTATGTATAATTAAAAAAAATTAAATGTAGTAAAAAAAGGAATAAAATAATTAGTTTTATGAAACCCAAAATTCATATATATATATATATATATATATATCTCTAAATAATATTATTTTTTATACTAGCATATATCTTTTACATAAAATTCAGTTATTTATATTCATTTTTTAAATTTAAATAGATGAAATCTCATTAGTAATTTCCCTAAAAATTCATTAGTGATAAGTTGTATGTAGCAACTAGCAATCACTTAAATTAACTGAATATTAACAAATTATAATAAACATATTTTAACAATTATCTCAAACAATAAAGGGGGGAAATTTATATTGCTTTTGTATTATTATTTATTTTTGTACTTTTTTAGTACTAAATTAATTATTGATTAAAGATATATTAAAATATCAATTTTTTTTTTTTTTTAAATATGGTCACATTTTGAAAATTTTAATAAATATACTTTTTCAGTACATATATTGGGTTATAATTACCATTTTTTAGAAGAAGGTTATAAATTACTTGATTTAGGTTTAAACTTTAAATTATTTTCTTATAATAAAAAAACTTTAAATTATTTTATAGTACACTTTCATGCTAAAACATCTCAAATTCATAAAGAAAGTTCGAACGGAGAGCTTTCTCTAAAAAATAAAAGTTGTAACTGAGAGCCAAAATGCACAAAATAATTTTATCTAGACATTCTCACAAACATCCAGGAGTGCACATTCAATTTTAAAAAATTTAAATACACAATTCATCCAAATCGTGAATCCCATTTACAATATATACTACCAAAATTATGTCTCAAAAACTTGGTCACTTCATTTCAACATCAACAAATCAAATAAAATCATAATCCCACTTAATCATAATCCCACTTACAATACTACCAAAATTATGTCCCAAAAACTTGGTCACTTCATTTCACATCAACAAATCAAACAAAATTAAAAAATGAGTTCACTTAATGGTGTCTCTCCGCAATTTGCTCTATTATTTTTTTTATACAACCTCCCCCTCTATTGAAAAGCGATGGTAAATACACTTTATTTACCTATCTTGTCGAACCTACATGATGTGAAATTAGAACAAATGTTGGGATTCAGAATCTGAAGAAACTATTTAAAGTAAAAAATATGAAGAGAAAAAACAAGAATAGTCTAAGACAAACGACCAAATTTTAATGTTAAACTATATAGAGTGTGTAAGTTGTAACTACATGTGGGAAGTCTTCCAAATCAAGAACTAGGTAGGAGCCATGCTCCAACTTAGTTTAACATCAACAAGAGCAATTTGTCTGTAAATTCAACCTTTAGATTAAAAAAATGAGAGAGGTTAGGAAAAGATATTGATGGTTCTAAACTAGCAATGGTCAACATCAACTGTATAGAGTTCGTGTACTACTTGCATAGAGTCTTCCAATTCCAGAAATAAGTAGGAGTTGGGCTCTTATTTAGATTAACTTCAAGCAAGAAGAATTTGGTTATAAATTACAACAAAATTAAATTCTAAGCCATAACTGCTGTGGGCTTGGAATCCTAAAGGCAGTTCAAGATGTTCCTTTGCTCATGCCGTTTAGCTTTAGGCTCCTTTTTGGAGGTTTCCTTTGCATATTTAGTTTGTTGAGGTTATAGATGCTGCCATTCAAAATTTGCAATCAGTTTGTTGAAGTTTTTGGTAGATTTCTTGAACTCCGATAGGAGTCACTCTTTGTAAGTGGTCTGGATTTTGGAAGGTTTTTAAGTTGATTTGTGAAAAATTTGTTAGTATATCCTTTGTGTTCATTTAAAATATAATATTTTTGTTCTAGCTATTATTAGTGCTGTAAAAGAGAATGAGAAAACCATTATTTAATTAGAAGAATGTCATCCTTTTCTCTTTATCATTATATAAAGTGATTTTAAATGAATAAAATCTACTATTGTTTCTATTAAAAAGAAAAAGAATGACCGTCTTTGATGAGAGATTTAATCCAACACTTAATTTGGTCTTTATGAGAGGGTTGTCAAATTTTCGATGGATTTGCTTTTGAACCATCAATTTAAAGGAAGTATGCCAGTTATTCAACTTTCTAATTAAAAGGATCCTTAATGGGCTTACATCAACAAAATTTGGAAAAGTCTTTACCTATAATGGTTTGAACATTTTTTTCTCCTAACAAAAAATGGTAGGGACAACTAATCTGATTAATACTCAACCTGGGTATGGTAACACTTACCTATTAACGAATCAATATTTAAAGAACTTTAAGCATTCGCATCATTACTAAATCGTTCACATAATTGTGGTGTGCTTTTGTATTAGAACCATTTTTTTTTTTCCTTTGTGTGTGTGTTTCTCAATAAATAAATAAATAAATCTCCCAATTAAGTAAATTAGCAAAGCATAAAGTTTAGTATAAAATGTTTATCAGGGTGAAAAAAAAAATTTTTTTTTTTTTTTGAATGTCAAAGCCAAAAAAATCATTGGCTAGAATTGTCTTTTCTTTTCTTTTCTTTTTCTTTCTAAAATACTTAAAAAAATGATTTGGAATTGTTAAACTCAAGAGATATACCATGCATGGGAGGAAACATGCATAGATGCATATGTATTTTCTTCAAAGTAGGGGCATATGTTGCACTTGTTTTCTCAGTGACGGCATTGCTGTTGCCCTCAATGTCTGGTGTAAACAGGAAGTCATTTATAGTGACGTGACAACAACACATGGAATTATTATTTTATAAAAGCTTAGTACCAACTACCGGATAGTAATATTACTTAATTGGTTTCTTAATTTGGCTCAACTGTCGGCTTCTTTCAACGATGACTACGGTCCCATAGTTTCCACCAGAAAGTAAAATCATGGGAAAAAAAAAGGGTGAATCCATTCTTCGGATTAAGTTCCATATCTCTTTTGTTTTTTTCCAGGAAATATTATTCTAACATAAATGTAAAGCTCTCGTCAAAAAGTGCACAATAAATAAATAATGTGAAGCTACTTTCTAGCTTTTATATTTGATTTCTTATATATATTAAATGTCCACCACTACTCTTTCGCTGAATAATTAAGTGGTCACCTATGTTTTTCTCAACAAAAAAAAAGTGGTCACCTATGACAAGTTTTCAACACTGTGTTCCTTGTTTTTCAACAGAAAAAAAAAATAATAATAATAATAATACTGTGTTCCTTGTTCGCTATACTTGTATTTTTATTGTACTTTTGTTTTTATGTTAATATCTAATTGTATTTTACTAATATCTATATTCCCATAGGATATAGGACAAAACAAAAAGCCTCAAATCATCAATCATATACTGCACATAAAGGATAGGAGAGCGAGTTTTCAATTATCTCATTAAAAAATATAAAAATATTATCTCATCATTTCTAACACTTCAGACACCAACTATATAAGAAGCAAACGGAACTTTGAATTTTCAATTCATTGAATTTAAAAGGAATGATAGAGTAAAAAATGTTTATTATTATTTTATCTTTAGATGATTCGACGAATTTTTTATTATTATTAATTAAGTTAATTGGAAGTCTACAGCCCACAAAAAATTATTTATATTTGCTAACTTTTTTCGTCGGTAGTATAACAGTCCATTTCTCATGTCATTTCACCATAATCTTTGATCCGAAAGATATGTTAGGAGCATAGTCAAAGTGAATTTATTTTGCAAGAGTAAACGTGGCTCTATCTATAGCATGCACGCACATGGCTTAACTTTGAATCTACATGTTTTTTTTTTTTTTAATCAAACTTTGAATTTATATGCTAACATTACGCAACAAATTAACATAAATTGATGCCGTTGTCCAAAGAGAGAAAAAAAATTGATAGTTTGATAGCATAAAGGTGGTGCATGTGGGCCTTGCAGTGGCCCACAAAAGAAGCCATTCCCCATAGATTTGTCGGGCCTAGTAACATGCAAATTGAGTTCATGATGAAAAGATTGAAGTTTAGATCCAACAAGTGGCAACCATGATATCGATAGTTGATTAAGAAGTCACATCTCACGGTCAAGAATTTATTGAGGGTTTATCCTTGATGTTTGTTAGGATCAGAAGAATTATGCAATTTTTTAAATTTATTTTTGAATAAATGAATTTATTATTAAAAGAAAGAGAGCCAACAAGGACCTATTTCATTTCAGATAATCACACCCCATAAGGGTCGTCAAAGGCCGGGTACATTTAAGGGCATTAAAGTGATGGAATTAACTTTATATTCATTATAATAAAAAAATAAAAAATAAAAAGTTCTATGTTTAAAAAATTTGCACTCCGGGTAACAAAAGAGTGAATTTTGTAGCTAGAAGGTATGAATACCCAAAAGATACTCAGGCCTGACCGCTATTATGAATCTTAGTTTTACACAAGGCTGACCATTCATTATTAGCTAGAGGGCTTGAGGATCAAACCGTTGCTTTTGATCGACCAAGAGAGGACAATAGATGCTGGTTGCCCAAAAAATTTTATCCACACCTAAGAGTTTTGGGGAGGTGAATCTGTAATATATTGTAGCTGAAGGGCATCCAATTGATTAACTTAGAAATACGTACAAGTATATGAGTTGTGTTCAAGTTATTTCTGGTTAACTAAATATGAATTTTGATAAGTCCACTGTTAGATTACATTATCTTTGTATATTTTCTATGCTTGCAAAATGTCAAGATAATAAAAAAATCAATGGTCATGTCATCAATTAATTTTTTAAATTCAATTTTTTGTAGTTTAAAATAATGCATAAAATATGAGTTTATGAATCGAATGGTAAATAACATCCAATTGGCATGTATGTTAAAAACATATAAAACATATAATCAAATGGTGAGATTTTCAAAATATGAATTCAATATATATATATATATATATAAACAGAGGAGTTTACTAATTCTTGATTACTTTCTCAACTAGCCCACTAAAGGCATCTTTCCTTGATCTGCCAACTTGTAGTTGTACTAGAAAGGGAAGGCAATGGGACTAGGCATAGCCAAAGGATGGGGTGTTCATTTCCGCCTCGCATGATTTTTTCTTACCCTGTTTCCATCTCACCCAACATGGCGAGACAAACTACCTAGCCCCATCCTCACCTGGCAAAACTTTATTTCGTGTTAATCTGTCATACCCTGCCCCATACCTATTACAAATTTTTTCTTTTAAAACCTGTTTCATTAGTATAAATAAAAAATCTCGTAGAAGAAAACTGTGAAATTTTATGTATTTGTGTATTAATTTTTATTATATTTTATATAAATTAAGTTTCTTATGACCACCCTAAAAAATATTCCTAAATCCGCTACTGATGAGTGAACCGTAATATATCTATGGTTGTTCTAAAGTATCTCTGGAATATGGTATGTTCTATTATTAAAATTGTTTATTTCAAATGTTTTAATTTTAACAACATTTTATTTATGTTTCCAAAAGAATGGTATAGGTTAAAAAAAACACACAAATACACACACAAAAATCTCCTCAAACCATAATGATTTATGAATTTTTTATTATTTAAAAGCAAAAAATAATTATTATGTGAAAATTCTGAAAATAACCCCAAAATTCAGTACTCTACTCTATTCTCAATGCTTCAACTGAAATAGTAAATAAATATTAAGTCTGAGGATGAAATCTAAGTCAAACAAGGGAGAGACAACAGAGCTCTTTCTATCTGACAGTCCAATACATATTGTAAAAACAGACAATTGGGTTCAATTCCATTAGGGTCTCGTCGTCTCCATTACTATTCCTAAATCCCAACCCTACTCTAGAAAATAATGTTGAAAATGAGTTTTTAGGAGAGGTGGGTGGGGTTGGTCATGGAGTGCATATCAACAGTTATATTTCTAACCTACTAAATAAGGGTTTGCAACCTTTATTAATTTGTTGCAAAAGGGTTTTGTTTAATTTATTTGTTTCTACTTTCTGCAAAAGGGTTTGCAAACTTATGAAAAAGAGAATAACAAGACCACCATATCCATGGAGTAATAACAAGCAGAAAGGACCAAGGCTTGCACATTTATTTTTTTGTAGATGATAGCTTATTGTTATGTAAATTGTAAAGGTACATGGGATTAATGCTAACATATACAGAAGCCACTAAAGGATTATGAAATTGAAATGGCTTTAGGATATATAGAATATAAACAAATAAAAAATGACAGTGCAATTATGCTTCAGTTACCAAGCAGGATACTCAAGACAAGAGAAAGAATCTATTAATGGAGATGCAGATGATAAGGTAATACGAGAACCATTGTTGGATCAGAGTTAGGAAACAAACTTTTAATGAAATTAACACAAGGTTTGGAAAAATCTCTCCAGGTATGGAAGGAACAATTCTTAGAATATTCTCCAGACCAGCTTTTGCTTTATATATATGTTTTTTGTTTGTTTGTCTTCCTCTTCTTTTTTCCCATCATGTTACACATAAAAAAGGTTTCATAGTCGACCTCAAACATTTAGGACTAAAATTTTATTGTTCTTGTTCGTACATATAAAAGAGGTCAAAAGGAAGTCACCTTATCTTAACCTGCGTTGATTCTCTTTCCATATCTACCAATATTATTTATTACTATTAGGCATATGACAGTAATAGAACGATTTACTGCATAAACTCATTAATCTACCAATATATATATAAGGAAGTCACCTTATATATATATATATATATATATATATATGCAGTCTTTCATGCCATCATTCATATGATTGAGATTCTGAGACTGAAAGGCCACTCGTGATTTTAGGTTAGAGAGAAGATGAGTGGAATGAAGTCGTGCATATTGCTATTTGCATGTGATGTAGGGCAGGTGAAACTTTAAGAGTCACTTTGTAGCCAACAACTTGGAATTTTGTGTGGAATATGATATGACAACCACTTTTCCTAAACTATAATTTATTTATTCTTTTTATATGGTCTCACGTGTCACCAGCTCATTATACCCCCTTTTTTTTTTCTTGGCTAGCTTCTTCAAAATTATTGGGTTTGCTGGTTTGAAGTTGATCTCTCCTATTTACTCCCTAGTCTGTACTGATAATACTGATTGAAACACAATTATACCATTTACCAAATCAAAGCATGTAAATCATGGGTAGAGTTACATATTGTAATTATGGTTTCGTATCATGGCATTTCAGCTTGTTATTCTTAAACACGTATAAAAAGAATATTAACAAACAAAAATCAAGGCCATCTGTGAATATATATATATATATATGTTAGTATACAACACACACACAAAAGCTCAATGGAAAGCGTTTTTTGATCATTAAAGGATACAGGGTCCCCATATATGTAATAATCAGCCTACCATTATTACCTGCCATATATATGTAGTATATGCACGGCGAAGAGAGAGTCCATCAATGAGATAGAGAAACTAATTAATTTTTATTGAAGCACCTGTTTAAATCATAAATGCATCTTACGAAGAACATTAGTTTTCACACATTTTCTAATGTAAATGTGCAAAAAAGAAGAAGAAAAAATTTATTCAAATATATGAGGTGCCGAAGCAACCATGCACGAATGAGATAAATAAATGCTAACCTAGAAAAAACGTAAAACCATGTTTCTGGCTGAATTGTGCTTTCTGAAAATACGTCAAAAGATACCACTTACAATGACATTTTTTTAAAATTTGTATTGAATTATTGATAACGAAACTTCTCCAAAACTTAAAAATAATGGAGTACTATATACTAATGTCAGCACCTTTTCAGCGTCTGATTTTTGTTTATGCACAGAATATATATAAACTAATATTTTTAAATTTATCTAGACAATTTCTTCAGGAAAGTTGAAGCGTATCAATCATATTCTAAACAAAAGGACGACAAAATTTCTACTATTTCATTTCTACCTGCAAATAGAGATGATCAAAATGACAGATCAAATCTTCTCCTTGGAAGTATAATTATTGACATTTCATTTGTATTTTCACAATGAGTTTTCCTCTAATTTCTTTGCAAACACTTGAACGAAATCTGAATTCAAATTGATTTAGACATTTTCTTTAATTGAAAGAGATATGCATGCATGTGAATTGAATTTTGTTTGCATCTATAAAGTGTTAGGATGAAGACATGACATATTATTTCACCTCCCATAAAATGAAAGATTATTCCAAATCATACAAGAGCTATGAAATTTGGCCTTAAAATTACACGCCCGTCCCTTATGAGACTAACTAAAGCATATAACCAATAAATTATAACAAAATTAACATATTTCTCTCTTATAATAATGTAATAAGATGATAGTGTTGGCGTGCGCGCACACACAAGTTGATGAAATTCTATTTAAGACCGATTATCTCATAAAGAGATTATATGTTTGAAATTATTTATTTTCGGTAGTTTATTTGTATAATGTGAGATAAAAAGTTAAAAGTTAATTTATTTATAATAAAAAATAAAAGTTAAATTATTTAAAATAAAAACTAAGACAAAAAGTTGTGTGAGACTCGCAAACAGTAGATAATTTAAACAAAAAATTAGCTTTTAATCGGTTGACAAGTGCACACTATAAGTGGAATAGTTATCATCAATTGAAAAATGAGATTTTAACAAAGCATAAATTCAAAAGCTTATTTAGTAAATTTACATTTCAAAAAGTAAGAAGAAATTAAAGTTGATAATTGTTATATCAGTTGAAAATGAGATATTTCAAAGCCTAAATACCAAAATTTAATTAAAAATTTTGCATCTCATCTAAAGTATGAAAAATAGTTTTTAGATTAAAAAATATAATAAAAAGTTAATTAATATTTAAACGTAATAAATGGTTCACTTAAATTTATCGTTGTAGGTTAGGTTCTAAATATTTAGGATTAAATGTTTAGATTCTAATTTTATGTATGTTGGCAAACCGAGAACAAAAATATGTCTAGGTTAAGATATTCAAGTCTTACAACAAGTGCTAGACATTGCTCAAGATGGTTCAAGTTAAAATTTAAGAACAGTCAAGTTGCAGAAAGATGAATTCAAAAATTACCTTGCTTGACCGATTGAGAGACAAGCTTGATTGATCGAAAGTCGATTTCTGCAAAATTTAAATTAGGCTCGAAAGCCTGCGAAATGTTTAGGGTTTAAGTCCAACACTGCTAGGTATAAAATGAAAAGTTGAAAACCCTAAATCATGTTTTAGATGTTCTAGGAAGTCTTGTGAGTTACTCCTATAAAATTTGAGAGGTTTTGAAACCTTATAACTCAATAAGCATCTATCGGAAAGAAGATCCATATACAAGAACTAGTGGAGATAAGTTGTTGCATAAAAGATCATACATAGCTGATGATTTAAAGCTTTGAGTGGCATCTCAGAGTCACAAATGGGGGTGTTAGTGTGCGACAAATTCAGATAAAAGTGTCTGTGGATTCAAAGCTGCGTGTGGTTATGTAAGTAAGTACTACAAGAGATTGTCTTAGATTTAGGGAAAAATCTATTGTAAAACTTCCATTCTATTTAGTAAATTTGTTAACTTAAGGATTGTTTAAGTTAAATTCTCCCCCAAGGTTTTTTACCTTGAAATTGAACGGTTTCATTGGTTTTCTTGTGTCGTTATATCGCTTGTTTTCTTTACTTTTCAGCACTTAATGATATGATTTTTTGTGTTTAACCTAGATCTAAATAATAAATCTAAGTAACAACTTAGTTAATTAATTAGGTTAAACAATCTGAATATACATGAGTCTAAATAAACTAACAAGTGCTATCAGAACAGGTTAGCTCTTGATTAGGTAGTTTTACCTAGAGTTGATACTTACCCCTGCTATTATGGAACATGGTCACTCTCTAGTGATCCCTCCCCACTTCGATGGGAATAACTATGCCTACTAGAGGGTGATGATGAAAGCCTTCCTGAAATCTCTGGATGAGAGAGTTTGGATGTTTGTGGAAATGGGTTGGGAAAGACCTGTCAAACCTGTGGCTCAATGGTTTGATGCTCAAAAAGAAACAGCTAGCTTTAATAATAAGTCTATGAATAAGATATTCAATACTATTTCAATAGAAAAATTCAAAAAGATTTCTAATGTAGAGATAGCACATATTGCTTGGAATATCCAACAAAATGTGTATGAAAGTACAAAAGCTATAAAAATTAATAAATTGCAATAGTTGACTTCTAGGTTTGAGAGCATTAGAATGACAAATGATGAGACATTTGATGAGTTTTATGTCAAATTGAATGACATGGTAAACTCCACTTTTAATTTGGGTGAAGTTTATGAGGAACCTAAGATAATTAGGAAAATCTTAAGATCCTTGACTAAAGACTTTAAATCCAAAGTCACAGCCATAACTGAGAGCAAGGATGTGGACACTATTCATGTAGATGAACTTGTAGGATCCCTTCAATCTTATGAGTCTAACCTACCCAAGATGAACAAGTCCAAATCTATGGCCTTGAAATCTGTAAACAATGTTGATGAAGGTGTGTTTGATGATGAAATAACATCTACAGAGATTGCTTACCTTGCCAAACATTTTCGAAATTTTTGAAAAACAATAATAGAAGAGCAAGAAATCAAAATTTTGTTGACCCTAAGAATGTGAAGAAGAATGAACTAACCAAAAATAATTTTTCGGAAAAACCTAAAGATAAGGTTGTTCAATCTTTTAACAATTCTTTAAGTCAACAATGTTTTGGTTGTCAAAGGTGTTGTAAAGATTTTATAAATGATAATTGAACAAAAGCTTTAATAAAAATAATAAGAAAAAGAAAAACACAACCATACTTGCTGGATTAGGTTTGTTCTTTGGCGACTAGGATAGAGGTTATGAGGTCGTAGGTTCCATGGAGAGAGAGAGAGAGAGAGAGGTGGTGCCTCACGATCGTTGTAGGTTCCATGATCAGCTTGTGGCTTACAATTGGTGCCAAGAAAGTAGCTGGTAATGGAAGGACAATTAAATACATACAATGATAATGTTTAGGGACAATTAAATTTAAAATAGTTATATATTTGAATTTAATTAAAGAATCTAATGTATTGTACCTAAGTTTTAATGCTAATTATTGTTATACACAGCTTATGAAAATATTATTTCAATTATAATTGTGAAATGGTGAAATCATGTTTTTTTTTAAATGACAAATTTTAATTACAAAATTGGTTATAGCATAAAGTTACAACCTTACTCAATAAAATAAACATTGCTGCATATTTTGAAAATCTAACCGTTGAGTTGTATGTTCTTTACATTCTTAATGCACATGTCAACTTTTGTGTCAATCGGATGTTATTTACTATATAATCTACAAATTTATATTTTATGCACAATTTTAAACTACAAAAATTTGCAATTTAAACAATTTATTGATAACATAGTTATTGATCTTTAATTTTCTAGAAATTTTGTAAGTATGGGGGATATAAGAAGATGAAGTAATCTAACGGTGAATTTGTCAAAATTCATATCTAATAAAAAGATATTAATTAAGATTATAACGTAAGACTACAACCAATTTTGTAACTAAATTTTATCATTCTTTAAAACACAATTTTACAACTTTAACTGAAATCCTGTTTTCAAGCCTGTGTGATAATCATTAGTCAAGTTTTAAACTATGATATAAGCTATGTGTAGTACGGATCTTATTGACCCCACGATCTTTTAATTTGGGCTTGTTTTTGTGTTTTAATTAGCTCAACTAATAAAATTTTTGATTGTCGAATAAGAGATCTGGAATTCAATCCCCGCCTACACTAAAAACTGATTAGTGTCTTAATATGATAATATAGAACTATCATCAGGAACAGAAATCATGGTTTGAAACTCTCTTTCCAACAAAAAAAAAAAAAAAAATTTGGGCCTGTTTTTAAGGAAACATTACATGGGCTCTTAAAGGATGGGCTAAGGTCCACCTTGAGCTTAAAAGGATGGGCTTAATTAATAGCTTCTTTAGTGGGTGGGAAAAATCTAAAATTCTCTTAACAAATAAGCCGGATTGGGTTCTAATCATTTCCAAAAACTAAAAGCAGAATTCTATGAAGAAATCCCTAAAATCAATCAAAATCTAATCTTTTCTAAATTTAAATCCCGAAAATCCTTCCCCAAATCAATAGAAAAAATCTCCGTGAAATATTTTCTTTCCAAAATCAGTAAGAACACACATTTCGGTTATGTACAAATACAATCATACATGTTACAACAGAAACACATGAATAATAATGAACTGAAGAAATTTTAAAGGCCATTATTATTTATATATATATATATATATATATATATATATATTAATAATCTAATAGTCACAACAGAGAGAGAGAAATTTTTAATTTGAACTCTAAATGTTTCCGTTTGAAATATTATGAGGTGTCAACCAATTAGTACAAGACTATTGGCTGAAAGCCCATTATTAAGGTACTAAACTCTGAATGTTTCCGTTTAAAATATCATGAGGCGTCAACTAATTAAACTTCAAGGCCATTGGTTGAAGGCCCATTATTAGGGTATCGAATGAGAACAAATTTCAACGCAGACAGACACCAAAGTTTGGAAATTCTTTTAGTAATGTATATGGTTTTATCCTTTGAAATACTCCACTGTACAGTTTTCTTTCTTCCTTTCATTGAGAAAAATGGCAAATAAATTTGTTGAGGGATTTTGAACATCTCAATCTAATGCTCTAGAGAAGCCAGCGGACAAGCTTCACATCAAATTTTAACGCCCTGCTTATATTTCACACTTCATTAGCAATTGAAAAATTATTCCTTGGGATGTCTACATACTAACATAAACATACATTTATCAGCTTAAAACTCAATTTGAAAGTAAAACAGGTACAAACATTAATAAATACTAAACATCTTTTAATTTATTGATTTATTTTAAAATTACATGACAATAAGCTCACAAAACATATTTAAATAATTGGAAGCCAGTCAAAACTGGTTTCAACAATGACCAAACTTAAATAACAAACAATACAGCTTGTCAAACAATGCTAGCTATCATAAAAAATTACAAGAACTGATAGAAATGAAGAATCTGAATGATGAATAAAAATGGTAAGATGATAGTAAAGCAAATTCTGTAACCCAGAAAATAAGAATGCATAAATTGGTGTTCATGACAAGCTTATTTTGACACTCCACCAGCACTAGTTTTCTTGTTGGGCTCAAAGACATATTTGATCAGTGAATCCTTGATTGGCAGAAGTTCAGGGAATTCTTTCTTCAACTTGGATGCATCCAACTCATTGTTGCTGCGAGGGGCAACAATAACCTTGGCCTGTTCTTCCAGTGTGAAATTAACCCACTTAAAATTGGGGTCAATGTAGTTCTTGTACATCTCCAAAATCTCATTGTGACTCACAACACCAGGATTTGTGAAGTTCCAAATGCCCCTGCAATTCCTTTTGGCCATCTCAACTGAAATGGGCAGCAGCTCATCCAAGATAGTCATGCTGTTTGGAATGTCAACCACTTTGTTATAGCGTGAAATCTTTGTGATGAAGTTACGTGGGTTGCTGAGATCAGATGATATTGGCATACGGACTCTAAGGGTGCAAACATTGTCATATTCTCTCAAAAGCTCTTCAACCTGGCAAAACATTTGGAAAAGAGATTACAGTTGGCAACTATAATAAGAAAATTTTCAAGATGAAAACAGAATTGAAAATGGACAGTGTAAAAAGTTACCATGGCTTTGGTTTTCGAATAGAATGAACCAGTGAAATTAGGTTTGTCTTCTTCCTTAAACCCAATTCCAGACCCCAACGGATGTGCTGCATCAAATTCAAAAATACAGCCAGTAGCATAATTCATCATTAGAAGGTTATGCTCTCTGCAGACATCTGCCAAGGTTAAAGTACCAACAACATTGGTCCGGATTGTCTCTGGCTTATGAGTTTCACACCAATCCACATTGGGTCTGCCAGTCACTCCAGCAGCATTAAAAACATGAGTTGGCTTAACAGTTTGAATATCTGCCAAGATCTGTGACCTCTCCTGCAAACGCCCCCTTCCATACTCAAAGGGTATACCTTGCTTCTCACAAATCTTCCCAAGAAGCCCCCCAATCCAACCAGTTCTACCATAAATTAAGAACTTCAGAGCTGGCTTCTGAATAGAAGGGTTGTTCTTTGGAGTTGGAACTATCATATGGCTCTGATTAGAATTATTTACCACAAAAGAGGAATCAGAATTGCTGATATCAGGCCCATCAAACTTTCTTTCAATTCCAGGCACCATTAGCATTTTTGGATGAGGGAGCAGTGCTCCAGAGACATCACCCCACCAGTCAGGATTGTTGACATACCATTCCATGGTCTTCTTTAGACCCTCTTCCCATGAAGTACGTTCGAACCATCCCAAGCTCTTCAGCTTTTGGTCATCCAAGAAGTATCTTTGGTCATTAAAAGGCCTATTCTCTACAAGCTTAATATAGGTATCTGGGTTCAAAGAGAAAAGTTGGCAAATTTCCTTGGCCACATCAATCACTCTCCTTTCTTTCAATGTCCCAATGTTGTAGACATGGCCCACTTCACCCCTGTGGAGAATGACTTCGAATGCCTCCGCGACATCTTCACAGTAGAGATAACTCCTAACATTAGATCCATCCCCATGAATTGGTAGAGGCTGTCCCTTCATGGCCAAGAGGATAAATTTTGGAATCATTTTTTCAGGGAACTGATTGGGCCCATAAACATTGTTACCTCTGGTAGTAATCACAGGTAAGCCATATGATCGCCCATATGCCATAACAAGCATTTCTGCCCCAGCTTTAGTAGCAGAATATGGGTTTGTTGGGAGGAGCTGAGAAGCCTCGTGATTCCCCACAACAGCATCCTCATCTGTCTCACCATAAACCTCATCAGTGCTCACATGGATAAACCTCTTGATTTGGCCAGTAACTTTGCAGGCCTCTAGAAGGACATGGGTGCCATATATGTTGTTCTTAGTAAATTCAAAGCTGTTGCCAAAGGAGTTGTCAACATGAGTCTGGGCTGCAAAGTGCATAATGGTATCAATGGACTCGGAAAGCAGGATGAAGTTGACAAGGTCAGCACTGCCAATATCTCCCTTGACGAACTTGAAGTTAGGAGATGATTTTGAGGGAAGCAGGTTTTTCAAATTTGAACAGTAATCAAGCTTGTCGAGGACAACAATTTTGTAATTAGGGTGGTTCCTAATGAGCCGATTGCAAACATGGGATGCAATGAAGCCAGCGGCTCCTGTGATGAGGATGTTCTTTGGTTCATATGTAGCGGCCATCTCCAACTAACTTCTACATTACACAGCATACAAAACATCGACTCAAAATCTCAAATAAGTGGCATACAATAGCTAAAGTATACCTAGAAACATGGGAGAAACAGATAAATATTCAACAAGTAGAACAGAAAATCACAACAACAACAACAACAACAAAAGAAAAGGAATTTAAGACCAAGTGAGATTTAGGAGAATAATTTTTCGGGTCTGCATCTCAGTAAAACATAATAATAAAGAAAAAAAAATTGAACTGAGGTGTGAAGACATAATAATTCCCAAAAGTGAAAAAGGCAAACTGCCACCAATAGAAATTCATCTCAATTTGCTGTACTGGTGAATAGACAATATTTCCTGGAAGATATTTACCCGAAAAAAATATGTTCCCCCTCCCCCCCCCCCCCCCCCAAAAAAAAAGCTCTATTAATCTCAATTTACATTTGACCTTTAGAATTAGACAAAGTATATCATGTCCCACCAATTAGCATAATTTTTTTTTTTTTTTAATTCCACCTCATATTCATGTTTCTCTTGAGAAATACACTTCAGAAACATAAGCCTTTTCCCCTGAACTATTTTCTATTGAAACAAACAGGAGAGTACAAACTTCCCAGTTCCCAACATGTTAAGCAAAGCAAAATCCCACGGCAACACAAAAAATCTCTTTCTGTTTCTCTCCCTGCATTTGTAGAAGCCGAGAAGGTGAATCCAATATATCATACTAAAAAAAGCAAAAACCCACAAACCCAAAATCAAGATAAACAAAAACCCAGAACATATTCCTCACATTATATTCCAGAAAATTAAACAGAACCCAGAAACACAATGCATACAAACAACCAGATCTGCAAAAACAGTGCCACAACTGAACAATATCCCAAACTCAAAGCAGAGAAAACAAAGAAAGAAAAATCATAGGAACACTTAAACTAACATGCCTAAATAACAACAATATACATAACACTAGAGATCATAGCAAAACGAAACCAATGAAAAACACAATTATAACTTACATAATTAAGCAACTTGAAAACATAAAAACAGAACTAATCTATAATTGAGAGCCATTAATTGACATTACTGTACAGTGTTTAAAAAAAACCAGAGAGAGATACTTACAGGTTGTCCTGAAATTGAACCAAAGCCCAGAAAATAAAAAATCTTAGAGAAAATTATAGAATTTTTTTACTATATTTTTTTAAAAAAAAACCTGAATTTTGACAATGAGAAAGAAGAACGCGGAGAGAGAAGATTGTATTTGTATGTAGGATGAGGAGGGAAAGTCCTACGATTCAGGTATTTATAAATATGCCTAACTGGAATATATTTTGTTTTTTTGTTTGTTGTGTTTTTAAATACGTAGTACTATTCAAAGTTATTGTGTGGGGGACAGTTGGAAGTTAGGGAATAATTAACCAATAAAATGTAGCCACGTATTGAGTTTGAGTGAACACGACAAACGATAACGTGGGGTATGAGGTTTCAATTAGGGGCTGTTATCAGATTTCGACGAGAAGACGAATGACATGGACCCAAAGCGCACGCTCGCCGACACATATAGAATAATTGTTTCGTACTTTGGTAGTTCCTGTAGTTAAAGCCTTTACAGATTTGTAGGGATTCACCGATTCAGAATAAATTAGAGAGAATACCTTAAAAAACAAAAAAACAAAATTATAATTCTTTTTTAATCTCATATTTTAGGTTTAGTTTATTTTTGGTCAATTTATATTTTAAATAAAAAATTGTAATTATACTCTCATCCTTTAAGGTCAAAGAGAAAGACATTTTACCAAAATTTGAAAAAAAAAAAAAAAAAACCTTTCTTAGGTTTATATTAGTAATCCAATATTCTAAATATTTATAAGATTTTTTTTTTTTTTACTAAAGTTTAACAATATTTAGTAAAAACAAAACTAATAAATTTAGAATTAAAATACCAAATTTATCCAATACCAAAAACTTGCAATGACTTCTCATTAAAAAAAAAAAAAAACTTGCAATGACTAATTTCTCCGTAATCCATTGAAAAAAGAAAAGAAGCAAAAGTTGTACTACTATTTTTTAATTAAAAAGTTAAAACACTGGATTTTAATTATGAGAGAGAGGTTAATTTTAGAAATTTTCCCTTAAGTAAAAGACAGGTTAATACACAACATTTTTAATATCAATTTAACATACTTTGGTCAAGTTGAGGTAAAAAGGGTTTTTTTTTTTCTTCAAGTTTAGGGTGGAATGTCATTCGCTTAAACTTTAAGGAAGGAGAGTGTAAATACCTCTAAATAAAATATATTGATAAAAAAAGAGTCTCTATTGGTCTATCAATTTATACTAGTTAGAACCTCATGCATATGCACAAGTATAATTTTTTTAGAAAAAAAGTACACGCATGCCATATATATATATATATATATATATATATAAAAGTTTCAACCTAGTAAACAAAAATTTTTCATAAAATTATGTAAAAAGTAGATAAATTTGAATTATTTTTAGCTAGACAAACATATGGCATTGAAAAGCATAATCTTTCAAACCCTATCTTCTTCTAATTTTAGATATATAATTAGGTCTGGGGGCTAGTTAGTCAGAATGTACTATTAACACTGTACGAATTGTGCCTATGGCCCAATTCGAGGATATTAACTTATTCGAGGATGGTTAAATAAGGTTATTATGGGAAGGGTATGGAAAGAAGAAATAAGGATTGTGTATAATAATCCAATATATGTCCGAGGAGAAAAGTCATCTCGGAAATAGAGGTCTGAGGTCAATAAGAAGGCTTTATCATCCTAGACATTCTTCAAGGATGCATCACGATTAAAAGTCAAACATTGGATAAGGGATGAGCAAAGGGAGTCAACAAATATCTTCAAAAGCTGCTATCTCCACATTAAATGTCTCCCAATTAACTCTCTAGCAGTATTAATGTAGAGGCGATGCCTGAATAGTGGTTAAAACAGCCTTACAGCTACTATTTGAAGGGTTTGGGAGGTGTTAGATGGGACAATAAAAAGTTCCCAAATCCTAACCTACACGTGTATGGTGGAGATGATACTAGGATTATAGTATATAGCATGGAATTGTGGCCTAAAGAAAAGGGGGGAATGAGAAAAAATCTAGAAATCTTTGTAATGATGTTTTGAACTCTTGTAACCAAGATCAAGAACTTGACCTTATGACATAGCTCCTCGGACGACTTCGATGACAGATTTTCTCACTTTATTTGTATTTGTTTCTCTTAAATAAACAATGATTATTGTCTTTCTTGCTGAATAGAACTAGTTCTTTCACCCACGCTCTATAAATTCATTGTTTGGGCTTATTGGGCTAGAACCCAATCCCATATTGGGTCAAATCCAAATTCAGTCCCTACATTAGGTATATGATTGGATTTTTTATGGGTCATTTATATTAGATTCCTCGTATTTTACACTTAATTAACTCACTAGATACAAAAATTAAAAGGATTTAGATGGGACACATGATATAAAATTAAACTCTAATTGAAATCCAATTTGGATTCTATTTTGATTTTCTCTCACCTTTGGTTATATATATATGAATCATTGAAAAAAAATTAAATCGCATATTATGGTGGGCTCATGTATGATATGGTAGGCTAATTTGAGAATGATGTGAAATTGTTTTGTTATTAGCTTTATTGCAATAAAACTAAGCACGTCTTTTTTCTTTTTCTTTTTTAATTGATAGGATAGGTTTTGAACTTATTATGAAGTCTGCCCCATAATGATAAGACATGAATTTTATGTGTAAGCGAGACTTGAACCCAGATCTTACTCAATCACAAAACTTTACTAGTTGAGTGAAGTGAAACAAACAAAGTAAGCTCATTCTAATACATAAATTACTAAGTTTGTTTAAATGGAAAACATTATTTGAAGACATTTTTTGCATTTTCCTTTGTTTGTTAGTATCGGGGAAAAAATTGGTCAATGAAAAATTATCTTTTAACTTTTCTTATTAAGTAATACTACAACCACAAACTATTTTACAACATTTTTACAAAAATGTTAATGTAGTTAACCTCTTATTGATTTTCATCTAGGTCCACTATTAATATCATTTTTTCATTTATCAATAATCACTCATCATATCAGCAGTTTGTAAATTTTTTTGTAAAATGTTTGTATCTCTAACATTATTATTTCTTATGAGTAATGTTATAGTCATAAACTATTTTACAACATTTTTACAAAATGTTGATGTGGCCAACCTTTTATTGGTTTTCATCTAGACCCACCATTAATATTACCTTTTCATTTACCAATAATCACTCACCATATCAGCAATTTGTAAAAAAAATTGTATCTCTAGCATTATTCTTTCTCATGAGTAATGCTACAACTATAAACTATTTTACAACATTTTTACAAAATGTCGATGTGACCAACCTCTTATTGGTTTTCATCTAGGCCCACTATTAATATCACTTTTTTATTTACCAATAATCCCTCACCACATCAGTAGTTTGTAAAAAATTTTGTAAACAAATTTGTATCTTTAGTATTTTTCTTTCTTATGAGTAATACTACACCCACAAACTATTTTACAATATTTTTACAAAATTTTGATATAGCCAATCTCTTATTGGTTTTCATCTAGGCCTACCATTAATATAACTTTTTCATTTACCAGTAATCACTCACCACATCAGCAAAATATTTTGTAAAAAAATTTGTATCTCTAGCATTATTCTTTCTTATAAGTAATACTACAGCCACAAATAATTTATAACATTTTTACAAAATGTTGATGTAGCCAACCTCTTATTGGTTTTCATCTAGGCTTATCATTAATATCACTTTTTCATTTACCAATAATTACTCACCACATCAGCCATTTGTAAATTTTTTTGTAAAATTTCTTATTTTGCTTGGCATGAGATAGATTTATTTTCCGCTAAATTCTTTTGGAAATCAACTCTATATCATGCAAAGTTTGATAAAGAAAATAACTCTATCTTACATAAACCTAAATAAGGGAAGTCAAGAAATAATTTCCCAACTCATTTTAGGTTGCTACAAAACATACAAAAATGAGATAATTTTTTTAGAAAATACTTTTTAAAAAATGATGCATTTTCAGAAAATATTAATGTCAAAACAAACAAAAAGGAAATAATACTAAGTTATTCTTTCCTTATTAATAGATTTTATTGTGATTGTCATTTGCAGACTCTAGAGACTTAATGAGATTTATTCCGGGAGAAAATATGGTGTGACATAAAATAATTATCCTATAAAACTAGGCATATATATAATGATCACCTATAATGCCTTACACTTACTGGCGGAGCCAGAGGGGGGCGAGGAGGGGCACCTGCCCCCCCTGACTCTTCCTAAAATTTTTTAGTAATAGTAGTCTAAAGTAGTTACATTCTGACATGGAGGAAAAAAAAATTGAAAAAAAGGACTTCTACTTTGTTTTTTTTTTTTGTTTGTTGAAAGTGACCAAACCATTGCTTTTGTCTTGTCCTATTGCAACTTGCACCTATTTCACTATTTTTTATTTTTTATTTTATATAATTATTTACACCATTATTACTATTTATGATACTTCTCACAGCATTTATTCTTGAATGATGCTAGAGATACTACAAATTTTACTACTTATGTCTTACAAATTGACATGTCACCAATCACAAAAATAATTTCTAACATTTATTCATTATATTTTTTAAGTAACACTAATCACATTCTTATTCCATCAGTTTATAATTTTTTTTATTAGCTATGAATTGGTTATTTTTGTTTATTTATTTTAATAATATGAAATATATTCATATTTGCTTACAATTGTTTATTTATTTAGTTATTATTGTTGGTTAATATTTTTTAGATTAATTTCACTTTTAATATCATCTTTTAATTTTGCCCCCTCTAGACTAAAATTCTGCCTCCGCCACTGCTTACACTTATAAGATATTTATCCACTCCTTTTCCTCTCCTTAGTTAAAAAAAATGTATGATCAAGCCTTCAAATATTCTATGTGTAAATGAGAGTGATGTTACTTACATTTTTTTTGATAAGGTATGAGTGTCATAGACTCATAGCATTTTATTTGGGGTGGAGATTATATCTAGTGTATCAGTGCATTAGACACATTGAGATTCGAACATTAATCCCAAACAATGCATGTATCCAAATCCCAAAGTGTTTATTGCATTATTGCATTGAACACAAGCCATGTCTTATTAATTGAAACATGACCTTACTCTTTACTCTTATTATTATTATTTTTTATCGAAGGCCTTGCTCTTTACTCTCTCTGGCTCTCTCATTAGAAAAGAAAATATCATTTAAAATAGAGCTTCAAGGCAGATAAATGCTCGTCGTAGAAAAATAAGTAAAATTTTAGTTGAAGTCCAGCATCAAATTATTTGCCAAGAAAAGGTGTAATGCTA
Source organism: Quercus parvula (assembly GCA_030820535.1). Lineage (NCBI taxonomy): Eukaryota > Viridiplantae > Streptophyta > Magnoliopsida > Fagales > Fagaceae > Quercus > Quercus parvula. The sequence continues at coordinate 44,960,814 of JAUAME010000004.1, forward strand.
TATATATATATATATATATATATATATATATATATATATATATATATATATATATATATATATAATATCGTATTCTTATTTCAAGATTTGACCTGCCTCGTGAGATGTCAAGGACATATGAGAGTATAAAAAACGTGGCCAATCAATTTTCACGGATCTATAGTTTTATTATTATTATTATTTTATTATTTATTTTTATGAATCTATAGTTGGTTTTATACATTATATGCAAATGTGTATATATAATAAACTTCTCACATAAGAGTGGACCTCATAAGCGTGAGAGTCACCCTTATATAAAAGAGGTGTTATATATGCCCGTTACATCATATATTTCCTTCAGATGTAAAACATTATAAAAAATGTTATTACCACATAATTATTTTTTAAATTCCATATAAACATGAACTTTTATATTTTTTTAAATGAAGATAAATTATACAAACATAAACTTCTTTCTTTTTTGATAATTTGATAGTTGGGAATGAGATGATTTGAACCTTAGATGTCTCTATTGAAACACTAGGAAATGCCAATTATTAGTTGATTTATAAAGTTCTTTATTGTAAACATGAATTTGAGTGTGTTAGTAATAATTTTTTTTTTTTAACCAGTGTGTTAGTAATAATATATCTCTTTTTTGTGGTAATAAAGGAAACTCCATTAAGAAACTAACAACTCAAAATACACAATCTTAATCTTGCACTATACTCTTTAATGCCATTGCTAAAGCATGTGTACACTTGTTTGCTTCTCTGTAACAGTATTTGATTGTCAACATGCAAGTAAGGCAAATTCACCTAGACATTCTTTTGAACTTTTCATAAGGCAAACCACAGCATTAGTACCGAGATAGTAATGATATATTCACATGTATATGACTCAAATAAAAGAAAAAAAAGTGAGGGCGGAGGGCAAGTTACTGTTATGTGGGATTCTCACTCTATGCCTATTTTTAAGAATTTAAAGTACTTTCATTTAAAAAATAATAATAATAAATGAAGGAAAAGAAAAGGAAAAGTACTTTAGAGTTTAGAGCACTAAAATTTCAAAATTCCCCACATGGAAATCATCTTACGACTTATGACTTACGAGCACACTTAAGACTAATAAGATTTTTTTTGGAAAGAAAATGACTTATAAATTATAGATGCGATGATTAATATATAATTTATAAACTTTTAACTTATCTTTTTGCAATAATGAGTAATAATGATATTTTCTAAAGGTTCGATCCATGATTAATAATAATAATAATAATAATAATAATACATATCAAAGATAGCAATTTAGTCCGAATGTTTTTCATTTTTTAATAGCCAGACTTCAAAGTCGTACTCATAGTCATGAGAAGATCGATGGAATAAACATCACATTAAAGATTTTAATACTTTTATTGAATAAATTTTAAATGATTTTTTTCCCTCAAATTTGACACCTTTCTATTTAAGGGGGTCATAGATTTCATAGTAAGCTTTTTTATTTGGATAGTGTTACAGTCACAAACTATATTTTAATATTTTTATAAACGGTTGATGTGATCAATTTCTTATTAGTTTTTATCTTGGTCCACTATTAACATCAGTTTTTTATTTACTAATAACGACTCACCATGTTAGCAATTTGTAATGGGTTTCAGTTAGCTCAACTAGTAAAGTCTCTGATGGTTGAATAAGAGATCTGGTGTTCAATTCCTAGATATACCAAAAACTAATTGATGTTTTAGTTTGATGATAAAGAGTTATTATCAGGAGTGGACGCTATAAGTTGAAACTCTCTAAAAAAAATGTTACTAGTTTGTAAACTTTTTTGTAAAAAAGTTTATATCTCTAGCATTACTCTTTTTATTTTCACAATCCACATGAACTAACTAACTTCAATCTTTTCAAAGAAAATGCATATATACTACAATCAAAAGGTCATGGAACCAAAAAATTTATAAATCAAAATAAATTAAAAGACAATACAATATGGATTGAGTTAAAGTAGCCTTTGATTTAATTTTTAACAATATCATATATATATATATATATATATATATATATATATATATATATATATATGTGGGAACACTTCCCCATTATCCGGATTTATCCGCTTTGGGGAGCCAGTCCCTCACGGTTTATCGGCTCGTCCCCGAGTGTGGGCAGGACCAACCAAGGGCTAGACCTTGTAGTTGTAATCGCAAGTCCCACATCGGTTAGAGTTCCCTCCCACATATGGTTTAAATGCTTCTGGAGCTGCCATATGTGTACCACTCCTCACACATGTGTGGGGGTGGTACACATATGGCAGCTCCAGAAGCATTTAAACCATATGTGGGAGGGAACTCTAACCGATGTGGGACTTGCGATTACAACTACAAGGTCTAGCCCTTGGTTGGTCCTGCCCACACTCGGGGACGAGCCGATAAACCGTGAGGGACTGGCTCCCCAAAGCGGATAAATCCGGATAATGGGGAAGTGTTCCCACAATATATATATATATATATATATATATATATATCTTTCAATAAATTTTTATTAGATGAATGTATTTTTTTTGACAGATCTATCACTAGATTATATCATCTTCTTATACTCTTTAGAGATACAAAACATAAGCTTATAGATTGAATAACAATTGAGGCGCACTTTAACTCAAAAGGCTTAAACCCAATGGGTATGTGCTTAATTATGTTATATTAATTACTCATTCTTCGTTTGCCATTTATCCTTAAAAGAAAAAAAAAATACTCATTCTTCTCATCATTATTCAATGTGGGACTTCACTCACACATGTATACCCATCATGTTTATAATATTTAAGTAGATATATTTTTAATTTAAATTTAATCTTTATTTTTCTTCCAAATAACATAGTTATTAATTTCAGGCCATCTTAATGTTTTGTAAATATAAAGGGTATAAGAAAACAATATAATCCAAAAAAAAAAAAATTTCGGTGATGTAACATTCACAACAATTACATACTCATTCTTCTTTTCTCACCCAAACATATACCTCTCTCTCTCTCTCTCTCCCCCCTATATATTTTCTAATAAGACTCACTAGAAAGTTCCCTATGAGACCCCTTATAACCTCAAATGCTCCAAAATTTTAAGGCAAAATTCTAAAATTTTAGGTTTTTTTATTTATTTATTTTTTAATTATTATTATTTTTTTATGTTGAAACATATGAATTTGGTTCAAGTTACACATGGTGAGACACCATAGTGATCATTTAAATTGAATTTTAAGAAATGATTTTCTTAATTTGATCAACTAAAGTTTCAAACTTTTGTTAAAAAAAGAAAAACCCAAATTCTAACCATATTCCAGATTGTTTTTATATAGCATAGATTGAGAGATATATAAGGGTTGAATGTAAACGAAGCCTCTAGAATCAGCTAGTGTTGCTGAAGAAACATCATATAACAATGAAGTAGATGCAAATTTACTTTTAGTTTCATCAGGTAACAATGTTCTATTGGAATCTTGGGTTTTAGATGCAGCATGCTCAAATCATATGACTCCAAAGAAAGATTGGTTTGACACGTATAAGCCTTACAATGGTGGTATGGTCCAAATGAGTAATGATGCTATATGCCCAGTTATTGTGATTGGTACTGTGAAGATCAAGATGTTTGGTGGAGTTGTGAGAGTTCTTAGTAATGTCAGACATGTTCCAGATCTAAGAAAGAATTTAATTTCTTTAGGAGTATTGGATGATTTAGGCTATTCATACTCATTAAAGGGTGGAATCATGAAGATTACCAAAGGTGCTTTGATGGTGATGAAGGGATAAAAATTAAGAATGCTTTATAGATTGATTTGGAACACAATTGTAGGAAGAGTTGTAGTCACCACCCTAGTGGAGTCCAGCACTGACGATACAAAATTATAGCATATGCAACTTGGCCATATTTGTGAATGTGGTATGTTAGAGCTGCACAAGAGAAATTTATTGAAGGCGGTGAAGACATGCAAGCTAGACTTCTGCAAGTATTGTGTGTATGGGAAGCAACATAGAGTCGGTTTCAAGAAAAGCTCTCATACAAGTAAAGGTGTTCTTGACTACATTCATTCAAATGTTTGGGGTCCAATATCAGTTTTTTCTCATAGCGGTGCTTAGTATTTCGTCAGTTTCATTGATGATTACTTTAGAAAGGTATGAGTTTTTTTATGAAGCATAAGTCTAATGTGTTTGGCATATTTAAAAAGTGGAAAGCATAAGTTGAAAATTAGACTGTCAGGAAAATAAAAAACATTAGAACAGATAATGGACTAGATTATAGAGATAAAGAATTCATAAGATTTTGTAAATTAGAAGGTATTACTTGTCACTTCATAGTTAAAGGAACTCCAAAGTAGAATAGGGTTGCAGAGAGAATGAACAGAACCTTAGCAGAAAGAGCCAGATGCATGAGATTGAATGCAGGGTTGCCTAAGGTGTTCTGGACAAAGATACTTAACACAGCAAGCTTCATTATTAATAGATCTCCATCATCAGCCATTGATTTCAAGATTCCAAAAGAGGTTTGGTTAGGTAGACTAGTTGATTATTCGAGTCTAAAAATCTTTGGTTGTCGAGCATATGTGTATGTGCAGAGTAGAAAATGTTCTAAATTGGATTTGAAGTCAAGAAAATGCATATTTCTTGGTTTTGAAAAATGTGTTAAAGGCTACAGGCTTTGAGATCCAATCGTAAAGAAAACGGTGACCAGCAGAGATGTCATATATGATGAAGTCTTTATGTTGAAACAAGATGAAATAAAGACATGTGATGATAGTTCAAAAGAGAAATTAACTGTTGAGGTGGAATTTGACCAGAATAGTTCACCCAGTGATAAGGACTAGTTTTGAATCTTATCAATAGTGAAACTGCAACTTTTATGACCTTATATATGGCTAATTAAAATTAATAATGAGCTTTTATTTTTTAATTAAACAACTATCACTTTGCAATTTAAATGCTTTTTTTTTTTTTTTTTTACCAAATACAAATTCTTTTGATAGATACAATAAAATTTTAAATTTATAGCGTCCATTCTATGATAATTTCTTCTTATCATCATGTCAAGATAGTAGTTTTTAGTGTAAACAAGGTTCGAACCTTATATCTCTTATGAATCCTGTTAACGAGTGCCCTCAGGATATTTGTTAATGATCCATTATAAGAAAGTTTTAATACCTCTTTCAAAGGAAATTAAAAAAAAAAAAATATATATATATATATAAATTTTTTTTTTTTCTATAAAAAGTTTCTAAAAATATTTTTTAACCTAATGCCCTTAAGATATTCATTAACTTTTTCCATTTCTTATTCGACCGCAATAGATTTTACTAATTGAATTAAATGAAACCCATAGTCTTTTCTCCACCAAAAAAAAAAAAAAACCAATCAAATGCAACTTAAATGTTGTTGATGTGGTAAAACTTAATCCATTTATTTCAAAATAAATATATAAGATTTTTAAAATTTTGAAAAAATTACATAAAATCTTAAGAGAAATGATATGTCCACAACATTTTCATAACATTAAACTAATAACAACTAACTACCTGTAATTTATTGTGAAAATATTGTAAAAATGTTGTGAACATAGCATCTCTTAAATCTTAATCCATTGCCCATTGGTGACAAACCGAATGTGACAACACGACACTTTTTTGTTTTTTGATGGTGACGACACGACACTTTTCAGTGTGAATGTTATGGCTAATTAAATAACACATATCTTGGTCAGGGTTTTAACTTTTAAAAGGGACCATGTTTTTTTCACATCCAATTTAAACTCTCTCTCTCTCTCTCTCTCTCTCTCTCTCTCTCTCTCTCTCTCATTTATTTGGTTGCAATCATATTTATTTTGATAGTGATCGCAGGTTTTATCGAAAACCTTTTTATTTGTTCTGTAAAGCAACATTTTCTACCACTAGAACGTAATTTTTTTAAAAGATTGGGGGTTTTGTTTTTTATTTTTTTTATTTTATTTCCTACAATTATCAACTTCGGGTGAATATTAAATGACAATTACGGAGTTTTTATACAATTCACCTTATTTATTTATTTATTTATTTTATGACATCCGTTTCTGATGATAACTTTTTATTATTAGAACAAGGTATCAATCAGTTTTTGATGTAGATAATAATTAAATCTCAGATCTCTTATTCAACTATTAGAGACTTTACCAATTCACCTAAGAGGCAACAAATTTGTTTAGCAAGAGAAGATAAATGAAAAGACAATAAATTTTTTTATTGCATGCTTAAAAAATTAAAATCACCAACTGTGTGTCCACGAAATATTACAATCTATCCATGTCCAAGTAGATGGAGAGGAACATGCATGCTATTTTGATAGGGAGAGGAACATGCATGCTCATCCTTATAATAATTTATATAAGTTTTTGATTTATACGTAAAGATAATTTAATAAGGAACAAGATGAAAAAAGTGATCTTAGATTATATTAGTGCAAGCAGAAATAGAAAATTTAGAGCTATCACTTGGTAGTTTGCAACCCTAATAAATGGGCCCAAGAAATCAAAGTAGTAAATATCATATCGGGTTAGTCGTACCGGTCATTAAACTAGTACCAGTACTCATTTGAAATGTTTTGGATTAAATGCATAGATATCTAAATGTAAATTTTTTACATTATTGCTAATTAATAGGAAAAAGGAACAATGCATAAGTATAAGGTGTCTCCCCCTTTTGGGACAAGAATTCACCTTTTTTACAAAAATTCACAAGAATTCTCCAATTTGCTACATGAAGAATTTGAATTCTTGGCTTAAATGTATTGTTGAGACAAATTTGTTGTAACCCTTTAGCAACTTTGTGTGAAGAAAAATATTGTCTTAGATAGAACTTTTATCATGCCTCTAAGCCATCAAATTTGCTTGTTTCATCTGTTTCTTTTATTGTTATTCTCATTATTTTTCCAACACCCATTGCTTGTGCCCAGTAAGAGTAGTTATTGCCATCAAGGATGACTTAAAAGGGGTGAGAGAACTCATGGATAACGAAATCTCAAATGCAAAACCAAACTTGAAAAATGAAATCAATATGTGAAAATTAGTTAGAAAGTACCTAAACTAAAGAAGTCAACCTTGCATTGGAAGAAAGTGGGTAGAGAAGTATATGGTTAAATAATTAAATTTACCATTTCTTAACAGTTTAAGTTTTTGAGACAATTCGTAATTTAACATAATATTAGATCAAGAGATCCTGAGTTTGATCATTATCTCCTTCATTCTACCTCCCATTTAAAATCTCATGTATTTAATTAAAAAAAAAAGATCATGTGCTAGACCCTCACTTATTAAAAGGGAGTTTGAATTCACATGTAAGGGGTGTTAGAAGTATATAATTAAATAATTAAATTTACCATTTTTTAATAACTTAAACTTTTGAGACAATCAGTAATTTAACAAATTAAAGTAAATGGTCAAAGTCAATGCTAGAGGTACAAAAAGAAATACATAACTTTGGAGAAGATCATAGATATACATAACCTTGGATCGGAACGAAGTTATACTTTTTTATGAGTTGTAGAAACCTTCTAGGATAGTTAAATATTTTAGTTTTATTGAACACGTTACACAGGTGAGCACACTTCTTTTCCTACCAGATTCAAATTTGGACTTCTAATACTTTTTTTTAAGTAAGAGCATCCGTAGCAGATGTGTTAAATGCTATAATATTTGGCATTTGGTATACCAAACTACAAAAGTGGAGCTTTATTAGATGTGTTAAATGTATCAAACTTTTGCAACATGCTACAGTACCGTTGCATTTTTGACACGGTACGGACGACAATGGAATATGAGTTTATTATTATTTTTATTCATCTTTCTCTCTCCTCTCACTTCTTTATTTGATTTTTTCTTTCTCTTCTTAGAATCTGTCTCTCTACCAACCCGTGTTCTTCCTCTTCTTACAATCGGACGCGAGTGGCGCAGAAGAAGGCGACGATAGTAGCCAAGAGAGGAGGAAAGGCAGTCACGACTTTGTCGAAATCGGGGGTGACGGCGGCGTCAGATTCGCAGAACAGAGCTGAGAAGTTGGCGAATGGGGTTGAGGCGCTTCTGATTTCTGATCTCTCTCTTTAGGTTGAAATTGAGTTGTGGGTTCACAATTGTATGATGATGGTGACTAATTAGCTTGATTTGTTGGGTTTGCCATGGTGGTGAACGGCTAAGATTGCCTCTCTCTTGGGTTCATTGATGGTGGTAGATGGGTTTTAACAGCAGCCAGTGGTTAAAGGTGGTGCTTGGCAGGTGATCTCACCCTGAGGCTGTCGTCGATCTCACTCACTTCCCTCTCCTCTCTATTTGCCTTTCACTCAGCCTCTCTGGTTGTGGGTTTTTTTTTTTTTTTTTTTTTTTTTTTGTGTTGCAATTTGGGTTGATATGATATTGGCGAGTAATTGTGGTGGTTGGTTTGCAGTAGAGGTGTTGTTGGGGCTGTGGATATTGGTGGCTGGTGGTTGTGCCGTTGATGTTGTTGCTATTGTTGATGAAAATGGGAGGAGATAATATATTATTTCAATGTGTAGTAAATATTATTTTAATGTATAGAATTGAATAATAAAGTATCTGATAAATGGGATATTGTAAAATGATGTGATAAAATAATAAAATAGGCTTTTAGTGTGTCAAAATGACATTTTTTTATGAAACATCTCTACGGATGCTCTAAATGGACTTGATTTAATTGGACTAACTTCTTCTCCCAAAAAAAAAAAAAAAAAAAGAGACTAACTTACCAAATTCCTTTGTTACTTGGTTCTACACTTGTAACTACGTAGTCACATGATAATATCACATATAGATGTATTTCTATTTCCTAGATGATGGTCAAATACGAACTGGGTCAATATGCTCACTACCCTACGATGACCAAAAACAGATAATCTGATAAAAGAGATTGATTTTGGAGCAAATGTTGTTTTTAGGGTGGGGTTGGTTATAAGAATTTAGAAAGAGATAAGACTGGGCAACCTAGGATTCATAATTACTGTATATCCCTGGTCACCGGGCGGCGTTACCCTTTTTCATTGTTTATTATAAACTCAACCTTTTCAGTCAAAAAAAGGTTATACCTGGTCACCGGGCGGCGTTACCCCTGACCTGGCCAAATTTATATATCTATATATATATATATATATACACACACATAATTTTTAATAATTTTTTTTGAGCCCCTAAAATAAATTTTTGAACTCCTTGACATTAAATTTTGTTTAAATCTAACTGATATAAAATTGAATATGATTATTTTAATGCTATTTTCACAATAATTTAACAATAAAGGTTAAGCGGTAAGTTGTAACTGGTTTTTATCAGAACCCAAAACTAACATCATTTTTTTCCTAGCTTTAACAACTTATCACCTAGATTTTGTTGTGAAAGTGTTACGTTAATAGCACTACTCTTAAAATATTTAATTTTATGAGAAAGAAAGAAAAAAAATTCAAATTTTTGCTCATTCGTTAAAAAAAAAAAAAAATTCTATTTTTTCCAGAACTTTGGCTTACTTTTCCATTGACAGTAGAATAAAGTTTTTTTTCTTTACATTTTTCTTCTTCATCAACAAAAAAGTACACCACTGTTACAACTAACAAATCTATATTCTTTCCTCATTCTCCCTATCTTTATTTTTCCCTTCTATGTTTTCTTAGTTTTTCTCTCTATTTGATCAAGTAGTTTGATAAATGCTCTATAGATTTCCAAATCCAAGAAGTCTTTTAGTGCTTACTCCAATTCCAAGAGACTAACCATGTGTATGATTAGGAAGTCATACACTTTAAAAGTAAAAACTTATGTTAGTTTTTTTTTTTTTTTTCTTAATTTCACATTTACCATTAGTCCAACACCAAGAGACTCCCAATCCAAAAAAAAAAAAAGATCCAAGAGATTGACCACATGTATGATTAGTTATTTAATTATATTTTTTTACGCATTCAATGGTTGTTGTCTTACCAATATTTATACTAAATTATATTTAGAATACTATTTTAGATCATTGTATAATATATATAATATGGAAGTTGTACATATAAAAAAATTAATTATTTTATATTTTTTCTTGTCCCCCGTGACAAATTCCTATCTCCACCATTGTTGACCCCCCTTAAAAAAAATTCTGGAGTCGCTAGTCACGCCTGTATTGATATAATTTTGGGCACATTATCCCTCTTATCTGAAATCATAGAAAAAGATTTTGTTATTATCTGTTAAGAATTGAGTTTGAAGCACAATTAAGAAAACGGGTTCGTAGAACGAAGGGAGTGTTGCGCCCCCACTTTTTTGTTCGTAACGAGGGAGAGATAGAATGGAGTTCTTCACGAAGTTCGAGACAAAGGAAATGGTTTCATGTTCCTTCATTGATTGGTTATTCCTCTCTGTTTGTATCTCTTTTTCCAATTTCGGTCTCGATTAGTTTACAAGATTGAATGGCCAATTCTCCTCCGGACCCTCGATTCGATTATTTTCCAAGAATGTTGAGCCGGGTATGTAAGCCATGTATCTGGGAGGAGGTTCTTTCTTTCTCTCATGTAATTTCGCCCGCCCGTTCCACTTCCGTGCCGGAGGAAATGGGATTCGAACCCATGATACAATCTTCTTGTATGTCGATTTAGCAAACCGATAATGAGACAGTAAAATCTTTGGGAATTCTAGAAAAAAGATTCTCATTTCTTAGATACTAATACTAAAATCAAAGGGAAAAAAAGAAGAAGAGTAAAAACTAATAATAATAAACATGTTTTTTTTAATTATAAAATAATAATACTATTAGTAGAGGAAAAGTTGATTTTCGTTAGATAGGTATTATAAAAGAATGAGAATAATTGACAAATAAAGATGGTGCTTTAGAATGCAGATAAAGAAAAGGGTGGTGTATATTAGGAGTCAGATAGTGACACTTAAAGTATTGAAAAAAAAAAAGGAAAAAAGAAGAAGTTTCTTACGATGGAATTTTTTAAAATAAAAAAGTTGAGATCAATAAAACGTAAAAATAAAAACAAGTTAAAAAAAGAAAAAAAGAAAAAGAAAAAAAGAGAGAGAGATATAGAAAGTAATAAGAAGGAGAAGCGTGAATTGCAATAGGATAAAAAAAGAAAAAGAAAAAGAAAGTAAAAAGGAGAAGATGAAATAATTGGGAAAAGGAAAGAAAGGAAGAAAAAAGTTAATATTAGCAATTAAGCTCTATTTAAAGAAGTTGGTAAGAATAATTAAGTTGAAATTTTCAATCTAAAAAATTATTACAATTTAGTGCAGCTACTTTGACATGTTTTGTTTTTCTTTCATCCCAAAGCCTCTTTGAACAATAAAAGTTGGCCCATTGAAAATTTGAAAGTCAGGAAGGGTTGGACACTGCACATTAATTCCTAAAGGCTTCTAAGCCCAACAACGGTCAAGCCCAAGCCAAACTCTGGGCAGAGCCCAAGACCAAGGTGAGGGCACCATGTATGCATTGTTTTCAAGACTTAAATCACTAGTACCCTCCCCATTTATGGCACAAAAGTCAAAGAACTTGTCGAAAATAAAGGTTGAAAAAGATTTAAAGGCAACAGAATCTATAATGGAGGGAATCAAGTAACCAAAATTTGCCAATATGTTTGAATGATTGATTTTTATTAGTTTTATTTATTTAGTTTTGTAAGAACAAAGTTTCTCTCTAAACTAGTTTGGAGAGAAACTCTTCAAACTTCTCATATATTTCTTTTTTGAGTGTGAATTTTGAAAATCTAACCGTTGAATTTCATGTTCCTTATGTTCTTAACATGCATATCAAATTTCATTCAAATCGGATGTTATTTACTATTTGATCAACTAACTTATTTTTTATATACAACTTTAGAATACAAAAAATTGATATTATAACATTTATTTGATGACATAACAATTGATCTTTGATTTTCTTGAAATTTTGTAAGCATTAAGAATGTAATAAAAACATACAATCTAACGGTTAGATTTTCAAAATTCACATTCAATACAAAGATATATGATGAGTTTGTAGGATTTCTCTCCAAACTAGTTTGAAGAGAAACTTTGTTCATATAAAAGTAACCATTCCTAAAATAGAATGATACTTTAAAAAGTCCCACATTCTTTTTTGGGGATGAAAATAAAGGTTTAATTGCACGTGATGATTCTTGTCAGAGAAAAGATCCTAAGACTTGTTCATACTTCGTAGATGGATAGAAATAAGGAAGAAGGCTAAATGCGAGAGATACTGGCCGGCCAATAATAGTGCAAACATGAGAAAAATGGTACTTTGAATATATGGTAGAGGTTCAATAGTAGTAATACTTTTTATTTTTATTCTTTATAATTCAATAATTGGTCAATAATTGAAAAAGAGAATTCTGTTAGTATCAATTGAATTTTAACCATATTTCATTGGGAAAATTACTTCATACTTGGAATGTCGTACTATTATATTGCATCCAGATTTGAAGAGCTGACATCCATTTAGAAGGAAAATTAAAATGGCAATTGAACTTTCATTACCAAACTTCTTAACATATTGAGATTCAAATATTTCGTAGCCATGAGTGGACAGTACATTTAGATATACTGAAGCTGTCTCAAGAAGCTCCTAACAATAGTCAAACTAAACAAGCAATACCACTGAGTGGAATTATTCTTGCAAATAACAACAAAAAGAAACTGCTACAAGTGAAAGGTAATGAAATATGGCTATATGTAAACAAGAAGAAAGTAGACCAAAATCTGTTGGATCTGTCCATTGGCCGAGGTTCATGAAATGCTTATTTTGACACTGCACCAGCAATGCTTTTCTTGTTGGGTTCAAAGATGTATTTAATCAGGGAATCCTTGATTGACAACAGCTCAGGGAATTCTTTCTTCAATTTAGATGCATCCATTTCATTGTTGCTTCGAGGTGCAACCAGAACTTTGGCCTGTTCTTCCAATGTAAAGTTAACCCACTTGAAATTAGGGTCAATATAGTTCTTGTACAGCTCCAGAACCTCATTATGACTCACAACACCAGGGTTTGTGAAGTTCCAAATGCCCCTGCGGTTCCTTTTGGCCAACTCAATTGACATGGGCAGCAGCTCATCCAACACAGTCATGCTGTTTGGAATGTCAACTACTTTCTCATATTGTGTAATCTTTCGGACAAAGTTCCGGGGGTGGCTCAGATTGGAGGATATTGGCATTCGGGCTCTGAGGGTGCAGACATTGTCATATTCATTCAAAAGATCTTCAGCCTGGCAACAAAATGAAAAATAAAAACATTACTATATATCAAGAAATTCTCAAAATGGAATGGCAATCAAATGGACAGTGAAAGAACTTACCACAGCTTTGGATTTGGAATAGAAAGAACCAGTGTAATTAGGCTTCTCTTCCTCCTTAAACCCGATACCTGACCCCATTGGATGTTCTGCATCAAATTCAAAAATGCAGCCACTTCCATAATTGATCATTAGGAGGCCATGTTCTCTGCAGACATCTGCCAAGTTTAATGTACCAACCACATTGGTCCGAATTGTCTCAACTTTATGACTTTCACACCAATCTGCATTAGGCCTGCCAGTCAATCCAGCAGCATTGAAAACATGAGTTGGTTTAACAGTATGAATTTCTTGCAAGAGTTGTGACCGTTCCTCCAAACGCCCCTTCCCATACACAAACGGTATCCCTTGCTTCTCACAAAGTTGCCCAAGAAGACTCCCAAGGTAACCTGTTCTACCATAAATCAAAAACTTCAGACCTCGCTTCTGAGTAGAGGGATTGTTCTTTGGACTTCGGGGACTTCGGACTACCATTCCGCTCGCAATAGAATTGTTTGCCACAAAAGTGGAAGCAGAATTTCTGTTATGAGGCCCATCACACTTCCTTCCAATTCCAGGCACCATTAGCATTTTTGGATGAGGAAGCAATGCTCCAGAAACATCACCCCACCAGTCAGAATTGTTGACATACCATTCTGTGGTCTTTTTTAGGCCCTCTTCCCATGAAGTACGTTCAAACCATCCCAAAGTCTTCAACTTCTGAACATCCAAGAAGTATCTTTGGTCATTAAAAGGCCTATTCTCCACATACTTAATATGGGTTTCAGGGTTCAAAGAGAAAAGTTGGCAAATTTCCTTGGCCACATCAATCACTCTTCTTTCTTTCTGTGTGCCAATGTTGTAAACATGGCCAACTTCACCCCTATGGAGAATGGTTTCAAATGCTTCAGCAACATCTTCACAGTAGAGATAGCTCCTAACATTAGAACCATCCCCATGAATTGGTAGAGGTTGTCCCTTCATGGCCAAAAGAATGAATTTTGGAATCAACTTTTCAGGGAATTGGTTAGGCCCATAAACATTGTTACCTCTAGTAGTGATCACAGGCAATCCATATGATCTCCCATATGCCATGACAAGCATTTCTGCCCCAGCTTTAGTAGCAGAATAAGGGTTTGTTGGAAGGAGCTGAGAAGCCTCAATGTTTCCCATGACAGCATCCTCATCTGTCTCCCCATAAACCTCATCAGTGCTCACATGGATGAACCTCTTGATTTGACCAGTGACTTTGCAAGCCTCGAGAAGGACATGAGTGCCATAGATGTTGTTCTTTGTGAACTCGAAGCTGTTGCCAAAAGAGTTGTCAACATGGGTTTGTGCTGCAAAGTGCATGATTGTGTCAATGGACTCAGAGAGGAGGACGTAGTTGACAAGGTCAGCAGTGGCAATGTCTCCCTTGATGAACTTGAAGTTTTGGGATGATATTGAAGGAAGAATGTTCTTCAAGTTTGAGCAGTAGTCAAGCTTGTCAACGACAACAATCTTGTAATCTGGGTAGTTTCGGATAAGCCGATTGCAGACATGGGAAGCAATGAAGCCAGCTGCTCCAGTAATGAGGATGTTCTTTGGTTTGTATGTGGTGGCCATATCTAACCTGGCTGCAGACAATTTGAAATACAAAACATTTACTCAAAATGAAACGTAAATACATAGAAAATAAAACAAAATCCACGCTCAGAGAAACATGTATAGGAGAAACAAATAAATCAACTGCTGTGGTATAAATTTGATACCAAAAAAAAAAAAAAAAGTTGACTTCACTATCCTAAAAAAAGGGTTTAGTATTCAAGTAGCAAAGAATCAAGAAGAAAGAGTTGAGGTGTGAAGACATGATGGTCAAAAAGACATCCGTATCAATGAATATTTAGTTCAATTTTCCGTTCAACAGGCATAAAATTCTTCTCATAGTTATACTTACACATGTAGAGTTTGTGTGCACAAAAGATATTCTGTGTACACTCATGTGCACGTGTGTGCGCGCATGCATGGGTCGTAGATATTTATTAATGTATTGGTCAACGGAAACTAGAAAAAGAAAAATTATATCAATAACAAGAAAAAGAAATTCCAAAAATGGAAAAGTGTTAAATTTTTAAGAGAGAATAAAATGATTTCAACCAATTATGCCTCAACGAAGGTCCAGGAAAAAAAGGGAAAAAGTACAAGCCTCTGTTTGTTGTTTTCCAAGAAACCAAAAAAAAAAAAAAAAAAAACCTTTTTCTCTTGTGTGAATAAAGAGAAACTTATTTATTTATTTATTTATTCAACCAAGAGATAAACAAATGTAAAGAGAACCAAGTAATGTAATTTAAAGTTTAAACCCAAAACTAGCTAGATGCACGGCCATACACCCGCAAACAAGCCTCGTTAATTTTCAGTATTCAATATATGAATACTTTTTCAATATTTTTGAACATATAAACTATTAAACTCACCTTCACCCTTTTCTTATAAGAAAAGGATGTGTTATTTGACTTAGAACTTGCTGACTCATTGATTATAGTAAAGTGATTATGCTACAAATATAACTAAATTAAAGAATTAGTTTATAAATAAAATACCATATAATTCAAACTACAAAAATATTAAACTCACCTTCACCCTTTTCTTATAAGAAAAGGATGTATTATTTGACTTAGAACTTGCTGACTCATTGATTATAGTAAAGTGATTATGTTACAAATATAACTAAATTAAAGAATTAGTTTATAAATAAAATACCATATAATTCAAACTACAAAAATATTAATCTTTACTTGAATAAACTTGATCAGAACTAAAAATCTAGGCTATCCTCACCCTACAAGTCTATTTCACTAACCCAAACCTAAATATTTTTTGGGTTTGGGTGCCCAACTATGGACTCCCATAGATAGATAAGAGAATACAAATAAAGAGAGAGACTTACAAAGAGAACCGGAGTTAGATTGAAAAACAAGAGAATAGAAGAAAAAATAGCACTTTAATTTCAGACGAGGTGCAAAGAAAGAGAAGTAGAGATGTCTGGTTGAGAAATAAAGGTAGCAAGAATGGGGTATTTATATTGATAGTTCACTGAAGTGATGGGTTAGAAAATAAGTGGGCTTTGATTGCGTGTGAAGAATTTTGTGAGAGTAATGCTTATCGTCTATCCCCACTAAGGGGGGAAGACAAGACACGATGCATGCTGGTCTTCCCTACACTTTCATATCTTTCTCTGTTTTACAAGGAAATTAAGAAAGAGAAAGAGAGACAGAAACCTACGACCAATATAGTTAGTTTTAGTGAGTAATTCAAATTTAATTTCAAATAAGGCACTTACCAAAGTTGTACTTTCCTAATTAATCATTCATATACTGTATCGTTTCTAATTTGTCACGTTTTATTAATTGATTCTCGAAGAAAAAAAAAAGGGGCAGGGGAGATATTTTTTCTTTTCTTTTTGTTCTTGAGAATTAAAAAGAGAGAGAATTGAACTTTGAGTTTTTGTGAGAGATTCCAATTGTAACTTACTCTGCAGTGTGTTTTTTATTTTTTTTTTGGTTGATAATTTGATAGTTGAAAGAGGAAGATGTAAATCCTAAACCACTTTGGACTAGATGATAAAAAATAATCACTATGAAGCCGACCCCATAAAAAGCAATTACATGTATTGCAAATCTTGCCATGTATAAATAATCTTTAGTTATTCACTTCCCAAAATAAACCGAGTAATTTTTTCCTTATTTGTGTATATATATTTTATTTTTGGGTTACTATTTGTCACGTAGTACATTAGCCTAGTGAGATTGGCTGAACCTTACTGGAAAATGCACTAATGAGAAGCTACAGATTCCAATTTCCAATATATTTCTCAATCTAAAAAAAAAAAAATTTCCAATATATTTCATTATTTCTTAGCAGAACCCTTGTCCTTGTGTTCGCAGAAGAAATCATTGGGTGGTTAGTTTGAAAAAATAATAATTGGGGATCATCAAAGATTTTGGAAAAGTTTTGGAAAAGATTTTGGAAAATACACTAATGTAAGTGATACTTTATTACGAATTTTATTATACAAATCTTATAAACCTTCCACACAAAATATATATATATATATACACACACACACACAGACCTGTGAGTCAACTTTTAAACATTAGAAAAAAAAAAATTTTAACTCAAGTTTGTGTATTCTTTCCATCTCATACAAACCAAGTAATTATAAGGAGAAATTTTTTGGAGTTGATCTCAAGATGTTGGGTAATGGTTAAAAATTGTTATTGGTTCAAATTTGAAATTAACACTAAGATTATTTTTTTACCCTAACAATAACAATTAGTAACAACCTGCCACTTAGGATTTGTTGTAGAAATGTTGTAGACATATCATTTCTCTTTTCTTATTATATGGTTATTATGATACTATTCACATTAATTATCACATTACTTTATGAATAAAGTTGCATAATGCATAACAGTTACATAACAATTTCACAACAAAACGTTTAGGTGACAAATTGTTAGTAGTAGATAAAAAAGTGATGCTAATTGTAGATTTAGATGAGATCTAGTAACAATTTACCGCTTAGGTTTTATTATAAAATTATTGTGCTCATAGTCGTAGCACAACTCTTACTTTATAAGCTTTTATATTAAAATTGAAAATATAACTTTAAAAGCTTTATATTAAAATTTAGCATTTTCCAAGCTTTATATAAGCACAGAGAGTGTAAGAAAAATAAAACTTTAAGCTTTTTAACTATTCAAATTGAATTAGAGTCCTCTCTATTTCAAACAAATACTTCACGGTTAAAATTTTATCCTTTCTTTTTATATTTAACAATATACATAAATTATTTAAAATTTTAAATACCGTGCTATTATATACTTTTTTATTCATAAAATTTAATTTAAACAATAAAATATATGAAATTGTGAGTTAACTATAATGATGAGTTGGAAACTTGGGTTGACAAAGAATTTGATAAATCTACTTATAAACATTAAAAGGGAAAAAAAAGTACGAAAAAACTCACAAAATATTTATATTAAATTATGAGAATTCTCTTATCAAGATAAATATACATTTAGCCCCATCCGCGTAATTCAATCGGTTAATTGTTAAGGATCAAGAACAATGAATCATGAGAATAAGGAACATATAATTTTTGGAATTCCTCAAATATATCTACTATATTGTGGCTGAAATGAATACTATGTGCACTTTTGGTCACATGACATTTTTAACACTAATACAACTTGTTTGGGGAGATTCGTTCAATCTGATTTGGAGGAGTCTTTGTCCATGATTTATATAGATTTTTTTTTTTGTCTAGTCCATAAATATAAAAAGAATCTTAATCGATTAAGGCTTATATTATATATATTATATATATCTTGTTACATATTTTGGCCATTCAATAAGTTGCATATATATTAAGGGTTTTGCAATTCAATTGGCAATTCTTAATATTTCCTAGAAAAATGTCTATGTTCAAATCCCCCCTCCCTCCCGTAATTATGAAACTTTCAAAAAGTCAATTTAGTATATCTTTTATTACAAATTAAACACTTAATCTCCAATTCTATGATGTTGGAGATTGACGAAATTCTCCAATATATCATAAAATTAATTTAGGCCACCAACTGTCTTATATATAACTCAATGACATTAATTGAGTATACTCAATTATTCTCTATAAGAGAACTGAAATTTGAATCCTCATTTCTTCACTTAATATAATAATAATAAAAATTCATCCTAGCATTTTTTTTTGATAAATCAAATTGACTCTAGTTTCCAACATAATGAGATTGACTAGAGTAATTCAATTTTCCAACTCTAGTTTTTCATCCTATTGTGGAAGTTTGTATGCTATAAAAGTATTGACCAAATTAAGTCTACAATATTGTAGAATAGACTTGAGTCTAAAATTTGGGACTTGAACTGGGTCTAGTCTGAAGTTGCACTAGACTTATCAGATTGATGACACATGTTTACATCTTGATACTGGATGCAAGCCTTACCTGCCATATATTGGAATATTTCAATATGGAAGGCTAGCTTCTTACCTTAAAAGGATCAACCAAAGCCGACAAGATGATGGGCTTGGGTAAAGTCTCGCACGTAATGAATTAACAGTACAGTCTCCCACTATCAAAGTCTCCCATTATCGAAAGTTCGATTCACAGCCTTATAAAATTGACCAAAGTTTCTAATGTTACCGAATTCACACAAGATTGACTAATTAACGTCTTCCACCCCATTGGATATATATTAACTAAATTTTCCAACGCGCCATTCAATCCCATGCCTCTTTGCAAAAAAGATCTAATCAATGAACAGAAGACCGAAAATTGGACTGAAAAATTGGGCCGCCTTTAACCATAAAGCAAACAACAAAAATCGATTAATGTCTTAGTTTGATGATAAAAAACTATCATTAAGAGCGTATGTCATAGATTAAAACTTTCTAAAAAATCAAAAAAATAAAAATAAAAATTTCATAAACAATTTATGTTCATCTTAAAAATTGACTAGAAAGACATGAGCCAAAACCTATAAATTAATTGCTTCCGTGAGGGTTCTTGTAATATCCACACATTTTTTTTAAAAAAATGGTAGAAAAACATATTTATATTTGTAATAATAAATGTTTTACCTTAGGTTTTAATTTAAACTCAAAATATATGTACTTCCTAATATATACTTATTCCCTTCTAACCATGATAATTCTAGTAACAATGTCTTTGTGATAACCTAAAAAGATTAAGATGTTGGAGACTTGACTTACAACTCAAATGGCACAATAATCTCCTCTCTGAGCATATGTTTAAATTTTTTTTTCTTCTTTTTTGGGGAAAGTTTGAAAGTTGAAACAAGAATAGTAGAACTACATAGTATGAATTGTAAGAAAGTTGAGTGGATTTTGAGAGATTGATAAGGAATGATTATTTCCTGTAATAAAAATATAACTAAACTACTGAATAGCTAAACCATAATAATAACTATTACATTACTGTACCTAGCTATTACAGTTTACCAAACATACCTAATGTCTTTGTGATAACCTAAAAGGATTAAGATGTTGGAGACTTGACTTACAACTCAAATGGCACAATAATGTCCTCTCTGAGCATATGTTTGAAATTTTTTTTCTTCTTTTTTGAGGAAAGTTTGAAAGTTGAAACAAGAATAATAGAACTACCGAGTATGAATTGTTGAAAAGTTGGGTGGATTTTGAGAGATTGATCAATACGTGTAGAACACACTATTGTTTTGCCATAGAAAATTTTATGGAGAATAAGTTGTGTTTGTGTTATGTATACACTGTATTTGACACTAGAGAATTTTACTCTCTCTAGAGTGATTGATCAATGCAATACCTGTAGAACACACCCTGTATCAGACTGACATGATTGTATTATTATTATTATTTCTTTTATATGGTTTTTGGTTTTGAACTAAAACTATTGTACGTTGCAACTCACACTCGTTTTGCACAAAACGAACCTAGATAATGGGTTGCGTTACTTTGCTTGTGGTGAGAATCACGATGGAAAGTTATTTTTAGGATATAAAAACTTGTTTTCCATGGATGACTAAGTCCATACCATAGTTTCATTGGTAAAAGAGGAAAGAAAAAATGAAAAGTTGAAATCACGTTGGAGATTTGGCAAGATACAAAAACTTGTTTTCCCAGGCCAAAGTTTCTATGGTCTTTGGTCATTTCTTTGAAGGAAACATGTGACATGACATCACCTTTGGGATCCTTTGTGTTCTTTGTTAACATCAAAATGTGACTTTTCTTACATTTGCGTGTTCTTCTTTTGGGTTTAATTAACTTGTGTTCCTTTGTTAATGTGAATATGTTACCCTTGCCTAAAAGATTCCCAACTCTGGTCTCGGCTTGACCATTAAACCATTTCGCAGGTTTCTATGTTTTTTCAGTCTTTTTGTTTTTTGTTTTTAAGTACACCAAGTCTTTACAATTTTTCTTCTCAAAAAAAGAAAAGAAAAAGTCTTTACAATTTTCAATTTTCCAATTGCAAACATATATTATAAAATATGTTAGTTCATTTAAACCAGGAACAGAGTCAGGACTTTGATTTAGAGGTCCAAAACTTAAATCAAAATTTTTTTATCATTATAGAATAATCAATACACAAAATTTTAAAACAAAATTAATACATGAAAAGTAAAACTAGCATCCACTATTAACAAAATAACAGATACAAATAACTGTTTTTACTATTTTCAACCCCCCCCCCCCCTCCCATTTTTTGATTATCAAAAAAAAAAAAAAAAAAAACTTAATAATTTATGTTCAATCAAAATGAAACTTGATATTCTTTTATATCATTAGATTCATTGATGACTAACTTTGTACTAAATTTCACCGCAATTCCCTTTTGATGTACATAATTAAAGAGTGTGTTAGATTATCATCTTTAATGTACATTATTATTGTAAAACCTAGTTTCGATAATATTTATCATTGAAGATGCTCATTGCATAGTTATAATAAATATATTTTTTTAAAAAAAACTACAAGTAAAATCATCCTATAAACAAATTGGTAGGCTATATTGGTACTTGCCATTGGCAAAACTGTCAAAAAAAATTAACAATTTTTTTGAAATCTAAAGTATGCTATTAGTGGCGAACTTCCATTTTTAACATTAATTTTTTTTTTCATGAATTGTGACTTCTTGTGAATGAAACTTGTTGACCAACAAAGAATTTCATCAATTCTAAAAGGATTAATGTGTCTGTTGAAGATCTAGAATTGTGTTAAGATAAAAAAACTTGGCTAAATTTCAAACTATATCTCTAAAGTTTGGGGTAGACCTCTGGAATTTTATTTCAGCAACCTCTCCACCCATATCTTCTATTATGTATCATATAAGCTTGCAACGAGTGTTTAATTCAACCAATAAAATGATGCTCATTTTTATTATGCCATGTTATTTTGAATTATTGAATTTTTTTAGGCTACAAAAATGATGTGATATCATTTTATTTGTTGAACTAAACACGTGTGATAAACTTATATGGTACTCGATGAAAAATGGATGGGAGGCTACTGATGCAAATATAATAAAATTTTAGTGGAGTAAAATTTAAATTTTGAAATTTTAAGGTATAAAATCAAAACATTCCCAAACTTTTGGGGTATAGTTTTCATTTTAGATTTTTAGTCAAACAATTTTATTATATGTTTATTAAATCAAAGATTTGCTTCTTTGTAATATGAGAATTTTTTGCATTATATCTAATCAATAATGATGCTCAATTGCAAAGTCATTTTATTGCTGAATCCATAAAATATAAAATTAAAACACTCAAGTAATCCTTTATGTGGAGGTAGACAACTTGGTAACACCCAAATTTGGAAGTCTCAAACTTTTATTTATTTTCTAATTTGGGTTCTAAATAAGTGAAGTAACAAAATTTCTTATGAAACACATAGTTAAAATGCATACATTTCCCTTTTTTTAGCATAGATTTTTTATAGGATTTTTTTTTTTCTTTTTTTTTGGTGGGTAAAAACTGATTTTTATATCTGTTTAGGAAGGAGTTCACTGTTCACATAAATGAATTAGGGGGCCACTTTAATCTTTTGATGTTATTTAGAATTTTTGAATATCAAATTGTCTTAGGAGTAGCCATAGCATCTATAGACATTGATAGTTCTAATAGGAGCAAGTCCTCAAATATCATTATGAAATAAGGAAATAAAAATTTAAAACTGAGTCACCTTCGTGATCCTTAATCATGAAGAACTTGTTATGTCACGCCTCGAACCCAACTATAAAGATAGGCACATGACAACCGCCGTACGCTTATAAAGTAAGCACCCTACAAGTGTGCAAGGCCTTCTTAGCAACTAAAATTTATCCTCAACAATTAAAATCAAATAAATCCAAAATACCTCAACAATTTCTTTATAAATAGATCTCCAATAATTTAATAGGAACAAAATCCAAAACTCATGTACATAATGCCAATTGGCCAATAAATATAAAACTATTAGAAGACCATCCAATCCCAAAATCACTAAGCTTCTTTTCTTGCTCACAACACAACATCAAAACTCTTAAAACTTGGTATTCTTCACAATCTGAAACTGGAAGGGAAAAAGGGGGGTGAGTTGACAACTCAATAAGTAACCAAAAATTCTAATAAGTTCTATCAAGCAATAGATCTGTAAAGTAATGTGATGTAATATGAGTTTTCAAAAGTTAGAATATACTATGTGTTTTCAAAATAACTGAAGAAGATTCATAGTCTTAAAATAATAAGTTACACATAGATCACATACTTTAATCTTACAAATATATCATAGATGGTTTAGAAAATAGTCAGTTTTCCATATATCAAAAGCCATAACTTACAATAGGTTTTAAAACACATAAGCAGTTTTAGTGACTCAAAATAGTTCAAACATAATTCATATTCTTAATAATCTTATGACTATGATCACGCTATATCCCTGTGACTGGGCATCAGAGTACCAATGAATAACCCCCATTGGCTGGGTATCAGAGTACCAACGAATAACCCCCATTGGCTTGGGTATCTGAATACCAATGAATAACCTCCATTGGTTTGGGTATCAGAGTACCAATGAATAACCTCAGTTGGTTTGGGTATCAGAATACCAATGAATAACCCCCATTGGTCTGGGTATCAAAATACCAATGAATAACCCCCATTGGTTTGAGTATTAGAATACCAATGAATAACCCCCATTAGTTTGGGTATCAGAATCAACTCATAGTCAAATTATCCATAATCATATATGTGAAATTATAATTTCTAACAAAAATATATCTTATTCCAATACGTATATATATAATCATATATTCAATATTCAAATATATTTGTGATATTTCTATATTCTTACTTTAAATCAATATAGCTAAAAAAAACACATCTTATATTCAATGCTCATATTTATCGGTGGAAATTCTTATTCTTTACTTTAAATCAGTATAGCTAAAAACAATTAAATAAAATACATCATATATTCAGTAATCAAATATATTTGTGATAATTCTTTACTTGAAATCAGTAATACAATAGAAATAAATTATAACAACTGTAAACAATTTTCAGTAGTTAAAATACGCAAAGATAAAACTAATTAGGATAAGGTTACTTACCTGCAAAAGCTATTCCAAAAGAAACTTTTCCTTAACAATTCCTCTAAAATCTTTAGATATCACCTAGAACAATTTTCAAACACTATACTCAATAATCAAATAATTCAAGAAAACTTATAACAGTATCCAACCAGAAGAGAAACTATTCAAAATAACCAATAATTGCCCACTATCTACTCACACCAAAATCCCACGTAATTTACAATATTTTTGCTCTCTATTTTCTGCCACTAATAGGTCCTAGAAATCAAGTCTATAGTTACACCATACCTATAGGCATAAAGGGCCAAAAGTACATCACCCATTATATTTGTGAGTTGATATATATATATATATGACTTCCCCTTTACACCTCAACCAACCAAATAAACAAATATAATAATAATAATAATAATAACAATAAAGAAAAGGAGCTGGCGTTGCTTTCTTAAAGTGGTCATTCTAGTTATCATATATACATATATAAATGTATTTTCTTTTTCTTTCCTGCCAGTGCTGCCGACCATAGATCACTTTTGGCACGAGGATAAAACTAAGAAAAGCACTATATCAAACCAGAATCAAGCTCCTGCCATGCTTTTACAGAAAAATTCTATTTGACACATATATTTTACCTCTGTAATTTATCACACTACCGTACTTCACCATAACTTTTTGCTATTTGCCAAAACTCAATTCGGTAAACCTATGCAACACTTACAATTAACACAATACCAGCACAGGGAAAATAGATCTAATTCCTTTTTCGTTTACATCATCATACTCATTGGATTTTTTATTTTATTTTATTTAAATAATCTCAATGTTGGCCAAAATACTCACATACGAAAATATTCTAATACCTCATAAAGTCTAAATTTGACAAAAGAATAAGATTTCTTAAGCTCTTACCTCAAGAATGTAATCCATCCTTCTCTACTTCAGTCCTTTGAGTAGTCTCCTCTCTCCAGAATATCTCTTCATATACGTTGACATAATAAGCTAGGGTATATAGAGCTAGGGTTTCAACCTTATTTTTTAAAAACTCCCTTATAATTAGAAATTATAAAATTGGCCCCAGTAAATAAATTTATTTAAATAACCTTTCTTTTAATTCTTTTTTTTTTTCCGGGGTATTACATGTTACATCAACGTAACAAATTTACACTCATTACACAATTGATGCACGGACAAGTGATCAAATGAAAATTTTGGAACTCTAAGAATATTTCTCAATTGAAGTTGTGAGAATTTAAGGTGAAAAGATGTAATTTCTCCATGTTTTTGCTTATCTAAATAGGTTATAATTTCCATATTTCCCTTCAATTAATACTTACAATAGGCATACAAGATTAAAAAAATAAAAAATGTTTTCTCTTATTGGGATATATAGTTATATTTATATACACACGTATGCATTTATGTGCTTGAATATATACATATTTGTACAAATGCATGTGAAAAACTGAAAATACACAAACGTATATATGAGCGCATGTATACACTATACATATTTGTGCACATGCATGTCTTAGTTAACAAAAAATAAGGGAAAAAGATTATAAAAAAAGAAGAAGTTTTTACCCATAAAATTTTTATGAGATCAGCATACAATTACAACAACCGGCTATCACTTTGTTTGCTATTTTCCAATAATAATAATAATAATAATAAAATTTTCCCTTTTATTTTTTAAATAAAGAGAACCCTTAATTAATTCAGTAAAAAAAGACCATTGCATTCAAAATAAGCATAATAAATTGATCATGTACATACGCACATGCAAGCCTCATTTTTATAATTGCATATAATCAATTCACCATAAACATGTGCACAAACACATATGGCCCATTTGGATGAGGAGGGAAGGAGGGAGAGTGGAGGGAAGTAAAGTAGAGTTGGCTAAAAATAAGCTAATTTTAGGCTAAATTTACTCTACTCTACTCTACTCCCCCTTCTTCCCCCTCAATCCAAACGGACCAATAGAGTAATCGAACTACAAATCTTATTAAATTAATGATAGCTTTTTTTATATGTAAAAAAAGCTCATATAATTCTACCTACAAAGTGATCAAACTTACTAGTAGATTCAAGTTAATTTATTTAGCTTGTAAAATATCTTTCATTCAATAAAGGATTTAAGATTGAACTATGCTGATATAAAAACGAAATACATTGATGTTTCGGCTTGATGCTAAGATAATTTATGTGAACCCCAACTTTGGGCAGCTTAAGACTGGGCCAAATATTGTGCAACAACTTGGGGCCATGTTGTGATGGTTTCATAAACAATAATTTCATAATTTACATAAAATTCTCTTGGAAAATTTGTTAATAACATATTTTTAAGTTGTTTTCTATTTGGTAATTCTATAATATAAATTCATAAATGCTCTAATTTATACAACAATAATAGCAACAAAGTTTTAATCCTAAAACTTTGGGTCGGTTATACATCCTCAACCGGCTAATTGGTTTGTCCATACTTATAAGCAAGAAATCGAGAAATGTTCCAACTTTTTCTAAAGGAAAATGTTTTCTTGAATAAAATCTAAAATGAATATTCCTTAATTTCTTACCGTATAAGACTTTACTTCAAAGGTAGAAGGCAAAATTTTCCAAGATTTTATTTTCTATTCCAAAAATTTTAGTGAAACAAACACCAATCGATTACTATGTTGGAATGAGTTCATCTGTCAAATTTTTTGTTCCATTTTATACTCCACAAATTGTGGCATGTTATGTGTCTATTTTTTGAATTCTAAATTTTTTGGGGTTATTTTATAAGAAAAATAAGAAAATACGTGATAAGTTGTGATTAGTAGAGTATAAAGTGGAACAAAAGATTTGTATTCAACTATATATGTTGGCCTTAGCTACATGCATGCTTACCCATTTTTGGTGAGGTGCAACCCCATCCCACCATAGCCCCCACAAAAAAAAAAAAAAAAAAAAAAAAAAAAAAAAAAAAAAAAACCTTTCATTTTTACGTCAAAACTATAGTCATGAAGAAAATCCTTAAATATAGGACATCATAAGTTTAAAACTTTAAACTATTAAAATTTTTTAATAATCTCTTTTTTAAACTTATACATTGGATGTCAAAAGTCTTGTAACTTAATTGGTCTTGTAACTTAATTGGTTGGCACATTCTAGCATCTAGGGGTCAAATCTCCCATCCCCGTTATAACTATCGAATTTATATATATATATATATATATATATATATATATATATATATATATATATATATATATATATATATATATAAGCTTACACATTGTCTTATTTTTAAAACTAAGTTAATTGAAATTTTACAAATAATTAAAATATCCCAAATAGAAACCTATAAAATTGAAATTTCTAACAATTACTAGTGTTAGAAATTATTTTAAATTCCTAATTTGGCTTTGATTTGTGCTTTCTTGATGTGGAAGGAAAAGTTATACATTTTTAAATAAGTAATGATACTCTGTCTATGAATGAATTTATTCATCATTTCATTGTTAACTAAAGAATGTATTCCTTATTTACCAAGGAATGAATATTGAAGTCTTATAATAGACATTTTCTCCACACAAAAAAAAAAAAAAAAGTCTTATAATAGTCAATAGACAATACAACAAACAGTTTGAATGCTTTGTCCCAAAGCCCAAAGGTCCTCCCACATAGGGAGAGACTTTTGATTAGTTTGAGAGAGTCATAAAGAGATTTTGTTAGTTGTGAGTGTTCTTTAAGTGTGTAAAAACTTTTTAATCTCTCTTTGATATAGTGATTTCATCCCTTACCATCTGTGGATATAGTCTACTATTTGAACCATGAAAATATTTGATATTCTTCTCTTGTACATGGTTGTGTCAATTTTTCGATTCCTACTATATGTTTGGAAATCTTATAAAAATTATAATAGTTTCGCAAACAATCTTATGTGGCCAATGCTATCTAGAAGCCTTTTCCTCTGGTAATAAATTGGTATCAAAATTTCCACCTGTACAATAATTAGAGAGTATTTAAATATTGAAGTATTGATTAAATACTTAGCTAGATTGAACAAAAATTCTCTAATCTCTAGCATTGACCAAAAATTGATTAGAACTAAAAATATGGGCTAACCTAGTTTTTTTTTTTCTCCCTAAAACTACAAACCTACATCACTAACCCAAATGTGAATATAATTTGGATTGCCCAACCATATGTATACCCTTAAATAAGAGAGATCCAGAGACTTACAAGAGATCTGAAGTTTGATAGCAGAATAAGAGATCACCACCTTTATTTCAAACAAGTTGAGGAGAGAGAGAAAAGGAGAAGTTTGAGAGTAAAAGGTAGTGATAATGAGCTATTTACATTGGTGGTTCATTGAATTTATGGGTAAGCAAATAGGTAGGCTTGGACAGCCTGTGAAGAATTTGGCTACCTAATATTTGTCATATTGAAAAAGCTAATGTTTACTTGCTAAAGGAGGAGGAGGAGACATATGGCAGAACTTCGTTAACTTGGTTTGCTTTCTTCTTATGGCACATGAGCATGAAAATAGAGACACATATGGTTTGTTTAAGATGTTGACAACAACTAAACCATTTGTTTGGTTGGGGGGTAGAAAAGTGAGAGGACAAAAATGGGGAGGGGATGAAAAAGTATAGGAACATAAAATATTTTAGTTTTCCCTTAGTGTGTTTAGTTGGAGAAGTAGAAAAAAAGGAAACCAATTTTGTTAGGTTGAGGAGAAAAGTGAATGTGGAAAAGGTAGTTTGTATGAATTTACTCTTATACCCCAATTATATAACATATAAGAAATAATTAGACACATTATGAAAGTGACATAATATAATTATTACTTTGTTATAACTTATTTCTTTCAATTTATATATATATATATATATATATATATATATATATATATATATATAAACATGATTAATTAAATTGGTTAAAATGAAATATTGAAGAATAAAATAAAAATCCCAAATGAATTAGGGAGAATGTTGGTGTTGTTTCTTTTTAGAAAAAAACGTAGGTAATTTGCTCCTGTAGATTTTGAATAAAGACAAAAAAGAAAAAAAAAAAAAAGGGCTGGAATTCAACTTTAAATGAGGACAAAATTGTCCTTTGATTTAAAACGCTCTTTTCTCTCCTATTTTCTCTCTAAATTGGAGAAACTAGATTTTAGTGGGCCCAAAAAAAAAAAATGCTTGAATTCTACCAAAATCCCTCCTATTTTCTCTCCTAATCAAACAACCCAAAAAGTCATTTTCTCCCTTCCTTTTTCCATCCTTCCTCAAATTACTATAACTAAACAGGTTCTTAGTTTGAAAATTTTGGGATTGACTATTAATTCTCATCGGGTTTGGCTACCCTCCAGTTTAAATTCCTCCAATTCTCTCTCTTTTTTACACGGAAGAAGAACAAATGGCAAAGAAAAAAATCTAAGGCTTAAAAATTAACCACGTCACAACATAATTTCCTCCCCCCTCTCAACTCCTATCAGCAAGCTCTCATAGAAAAACTATTGCTCATACAACGAGTTTGCACTATGATGATATGAAGATGGCATAGGAGCACATAGTTGTTTTGTTCGTGGAGGTGACTTCTTCAAACTCATTGACTATGCACCACTGTGTGGTTAACTATGAAACCTAAATCTAGAAGTTTCCCAATTTTTTTGGTTTGAGTTATGGATCCCAATTCAATTTTTTTGCTTAAAAATCACAAAACCCATGACTTGAAATTTCTGTAGAAGCGACAAAGAAAGAGAAAAAAATAATTAAAGATTGAAATTTTGAGCTAGGAATTCGCTTAAGATTGGTAAAAATATTAAATTGGTTTTGCTGCAAAAGCTTCAAAGAATTTTGGGAAAACAAACAAAGAAAGAGAAAAGAAAACACTTGAGATTTTTAAAAACTAAATGGGTTTGTTGCAAAAACTTTAAAGACTTACTCTTTTTTGTTTAAAATCACAAACCCATGTCTCAAAAATTTTGCAAAAACAACAAAGAAAGAGCAATAGATTAATGTGATCGAGATTCTAAGTTTTTTAACTGGGAAGGACGGAGAGTAGGAAATTTTGATTAAATGAGTTTGTGATTGTGTTGTTAGCGACAGTTTTCAAACTTCAATGGAGTCTCAAGAATTAATTCCTACAGGTTCTTGCTATCTGCTGTCAAAGGTGTTGGTGTAGGGGCTATGAGTGCTGAAGCCTAAATGTGTGAAGTGAGGAATTAAAGTGTAACATCCCAGCCTAAGTGCATGATTAATTTTATGGATTTGTATACTTATTATTAGTTTAGTTACTTTAAGTGCATACGGTTTTGATATTTTGATGTTATAAAAGATTAGGATTTGTTTTTAATGATATAGAAAGAAGTTTTTAAAAGGTAAGGGTACATATACATAATTATTTTATTAATTGGGCCTATCTAGAATATAAGTTTTTGGAGGGGTGGTAAGTGTAAATTCTGAAAAGTTAAGGGTGAGTCATAACCCTTTCTTCCCTTAGTAGGACACGTGCCCCTCCAATCCTTTCTCCCTTATCTCCTTGCTGCATCAAACCCCCTTTTCTTTGTTTCTTTATTCCTTTTATTTCCTTTAGTTCTTCTTCCTCTTTGCTTGTGCTTGATTTGACCATCCTTCACCTCACCAACAACCACTTCTCTCTCACACCAACAACCCTCTTCTCTCTTTTAGCAAATAATTACTATATCTCTCTCACCGAATTTGTATATCTCTCTCTAAAGAAGAAATCAAAAGCTTAACACTAAAGTTTCAATTTCAAAGTTTGTGGGTAAGTAAATAAAACCATATCTTGTTTTGGGTATTTTGATGGTGTAATTGTTTGCTTTAGTTTCCATTATATATTCTCTAATTTTATTGTTAGAAGCTAGAATTTGTAGTATTAGAGCATAGGTTATGATTCTATAGAATTTTAGATAGACGTAAGTGTTTTTTTTTTAGAAATCAGAAATGGTAGATTGGGTAGATTAGTAAATGCATATCTCTTCAGAGACATTTAAATTTTTGTTATGTAAATTCTGTTGTGCTCTATGTTTGTATAATTGCATGCCTAATTTACCACACATACATGTTATGTTTATTATAATGTTCATAATTATGAATATGTTAAAAAAAAAATGGTATCTTAGTATGTATGATATCATTTCTTAATAGGATGCAAGCTACAGAATTAGGTAATGTATGCAACCAAGTGTTGGAGGAAATTGCCCAAAGGGTAGCCAATATCCATCCTCCAGTTGGAGTAAGTCAAGGTCCTACACAATAGGCTTTTCTAAAGCAAAGGCCTCCTTTTAGTGGCACTACTAATCCATTAGAAGCAAAGAGTTTGGTTTTTAAGATGGAGAAGATATTTAAATTCCTTGAATGCACAAATTCTCAGAAAGTGAACTATGTTGCGTATATGTTTAAAGGTCCTGCTGAGATATGGTGGAAGTTTGAAGAGAGACTTTTATTAGAAGGGAAATGTGGTAATGCCTAGATTAGTTGGATAGAATTTTTGAAGAAGTTTTATGACCAATATTTTACAGAATGGTTTAGGGATAAACTAGTCACAAATTTTGATGGACTTGTTCAAGGAAGTATGGGTGTTGCTGAGTATGAAGCAAAATTTATAGAATTGTCTTCAACTCGAGAAGTAGTTAAACACTGTCTGATTTTGAAATCCAGCCCTTTACGGAACTTCTTAACCCTTAGAGTTTCAGTAGTAACAAGGTGGGAAGCAAAACGAGACAATTCTGTAAATTTTGCTTCATACTGAGCAACACCCATACTTCCTTGAACAAGTCCATAAAAAGTTATGTCTTGTTTATCCTTGAACCATTCTATAAAAGATTGGTCATAAAACTTCTTCAAAAATTCTGCCCAACTAATCTGGGCATTACCACATTTCCCTTCTAATAAAAGTCTCTCTTTAGACTTCGACCATATCTCAGCAAGAACTTCAAACATATACATAGCATAGTTCACTTTCAGAGAATCTGTACATTCAAATAATTTAAATATCTTCTCCATCTTAAAAACCCAACTCTCTACTTCTAATGGATCAGTAGTGCCACTAAAAGAAGGCCTTTGCTCTAGAAAAGCCTCTTGTGTAGGACCTTGACTTACTCCAGCTGGAGGATGGATATTGGCTGCCCTTTGGGCAATTTCCTCCAACACTTGGTTGCATACATTACCTAATTCTGCAGCTTACATCCTATTAAGAAATGATATCATACATACTAAGATACCATTTTTTTTAACATATTCATAATTATGAACATTATAATAAACATAACATGTATGTGCGGTAAATTAGGCATGCAATTATACAAACATAGAGCACAATAGAATTCACATAATAAAAATTTAAATGTCTCCGAAGAGATATGCATTTACTAATCTACCCAAGCTCCCCTTTCTAACATCTAAAAAAAAAACACTTATGTCTATCTAAAAGTCTATAGAAAAATAACCTATGCTCTAATACCACAAATTCCAGCTTCTAACAATCAAATTAGATAATATAGAATAGAAAGTAAGGCAAACAATTACACCATTAAAATACCCAAAACAAGATATAGTTTTATTTACTTACCCACAAACTTTGAAGCTGAAACATTAGTTTTAAGCTTTTGATTTCTTCTTTGGAGAGAGATATACAGATTCGGTGAGAGAGATATAGTAATTATTTTCTAAAATAAAGAAAAGGGTTGTTGGTGTGAGAGAGGAGTGGCTGTTCGTGAAGTGAAGGATGGCCAAATCAAGCACAAGCAAAGAGGAAGAAGAACAAAGGAAATAAAAGGAATAAAGAAACAAAGAAAAGGGGGTCAGATGCAGCAAGGAGATAAGGGAAAAAGGATTGGTGGGGCATGTGTCCTACAAAGGGAAGAAAGGGTTATGACTCACCCTTAACTTTTCAAAATTTACACTTACTACCCCTCCAAAAACTTATATTCTAGATAGGCCCAATTAATAAAATAATTATGCATATGTACCCTTACCTTTTAAAAACTTCTTTCTATATCATTAAAAACATAGCCTAATCTTTTATAACATCAAAATATCAAAGTCTTATGCACTTAAAGTAATTAAGCTAATAATAAGTATATAAATCCATAAAATTAATCATGCAATTAGGCTGTGATGTTACATAAAGTACCATCTTTGCATACTTATTTGAAGGTTTGTCTTGAGTTTTGATTTTTGCATTCTTGCTATTGTTGGAAAACTCATGCAAAGCACCTTTTAAGAGTCCCAACTTTTTGCAGTTTGGTGTAGTGTGCAAAAAGTTACACATCTCTAAAGTTGAGTGGAACAAATGGGAAAAATTCTCAAAGTTGGTTTTTGTCATTTTTGCACAAGTGATTTCTAACAATCTAGACATTGTCTTGAGATGCATTTTTTCCAAGATGTAGATAATCATCTCTAGTTTAAGAAAGAACCAAATTTTTTGAAACATTTTTTTCATGAGCAATGAGAAATTTGTGTGCAAAGTTGATACAAAAACCTGATTTTGGACATTTATTATTGATTTCCCATGATTTGTCATATTTTTAAGAACATAATTTTTGTCCTTTTTGACCTCCGTTTGGTTTAAATGTGATGTCGTTGAAAAGCTTGTGATATCTACTTTCTAAACATGTCAACTTTATGGTTCCAATTTCCAAATTTGGAAAACTAGATACCTTGGAAGTTAGAATTAAACTCATCTTTTTGCTTAAAAATCCCATTTTGGTATTTTTTTTTTAAAAATTATTCAAAGGGAAATTTTGGCAATCCAAGCATACCAAATTGAAGTTTGTCATAGGAACTTTCCAACTACTCCTTATTCAAACCAAAGTCATTTGATTATAATTCAATTAAGATTAAACTATAATTAAACTTTAGGACACTTTGTCAAAATAATGACCTAGTGTTTTTTTTTATTTTACTTTTTCATTGTTTTTGCTCTTGCTTGTTTTAAGTCCTATAAAGGCCCATAAGCTGTCATTTTAAAGAGAATTCAGTTATTTTCAATACAAGTTCAAATTTATCTCGATCATATTGTTGTATTTTTGCTCAAATTGTGCTTAAACTCAGTTAGCTATTGCACAAACTTGAAAAAGTGTTTGGAAACATAAATTTTGATGTAAAATGATGAATTTGGAGGTTGGTGTGAATTTTTGGGTTTGTTTGATTGTTGATCAACTAGGTCAAAGTTTGGTCTACAAAGAACATTTTGGTCATTTTGACTAGTAACTTGTAAATTTGACTAATTAGACATCCAATTTGGATAGATTAAGTTAATATTGACATTCCCTTAATCCCAAGGTCGATATTGTAAAATTCTGAATATTTTAGTTTAAATTGGGAATTTTCCATGCAAACTAAGGTTGAATAAAATAAGATGTCGTGTTGGAGCATTTTAATATTAAATAATTAAAATAAATAAATGTTATAACATAAATGTAAAGATGTAGGAGTGAATATGAAAAATGAGGAGTTAGTGAACATGTTTAATCCCACATTGAAAAGGAGAGAGATTATTTTATTCTTTTTAATTGTGGTGATTAATGGGCTAACATGAATTGTCTCAGATATTGGGTTAGATACGTGCGCAAGGGAAATATGAAGGGTGGAGGTATCAAAAATGGAAATGAATTAGAATAATGGACCTAATTAATCAGAATAAATTGGGTAGTAATTTCGTGAGGCCCATTGAGCCTATAGAGAGGTTCTTGGCAAAATACAAACACACAAAATAGAGAGGTTCTTGGCAAAGAAGGGTATTCTTTCTAGTGGAGTTTTGGGTTTGAACACTTTGTACAGAGGTTGTTCTAGCCATATGACACTTGTTAGGCTGTTGTATCATGGGGGAGACAAGTCAGAAAAGCTCTGCACCAGTTACAAATTTTAGCCAACCAAGGGCTTGAATCTCCTTAAAAAGAGGGAGTGATGCGCTTTAGTCCAAATAGTGTTGTGTAATTTTCTCATTGAATTAATAATATTCAGAAGTACTATTCAGTTTCTCTTTGTATTATTTCCATTATCATTGTGATTGCACCAACAATTTTAAGGAGATTCAATACATGGAGCCTACACAAGAGAAACCAAACGAGCCTGTTGGAGATCTCAACAAGTCATTTCGCTTTAAGGGAGCCCACTTCAAAAGGTGGAAAGTAAAGGTCCTCTTCTACTTGAGTCTTCTCAAAGTCTCCTACATCCTCACTGATAAGAATCTATCAAAAGTTCCTACCGATGAGATGAGTGAGGAAGAATATAGTCTCCATCAAGAAAAAATAGATAAGTATACAAAAGATGAATATAATTGTCGCTCTTATCTTTTGAATTGTCTTGCCGATCATTTCTATGATTATTATGATACAACTTATAATTCTGCTAAGAAAATTTGGAAAGCTTTATAAAGCAAGTATGATATCGAGGAGGCAAGTGCAAAGAAGTATGCTGCCAGTAGATTTTTTCGTTACCAAATGGTGGATGCAAAATTGGTAGTGAATCAAGCACAAGACTTTCAAATGATCGTGGCAGAATTGAGATCCGAAGGCATAAAGATTGGAGAAAATTTGGTGGTAGCTAGCATAATTGATAAACTACCACAATCTTGGAGGGAGTTCCAAAAGACTTTGTGGCACAAACAAAAGGAGACATCCTTGGAGACTTTGATCACACGCATCCGTGTGGAGGAGGAGGCTAGAGGACAAGATGCACTCATGACACAAGAGAGCAATGGTAATTCCACCACAAAGGTAAACTTTATTTCAGCCAATAATAATATGCCCAAAAATCATTTTTCTAGAAATGGTCAATTGAAGCCTAAAAAGAGAGCTTTTAAAAAATAATAATAGACCTCAAGAAAGGGGAAACCCAAATAAAAATTACAATAAGAACCAAAGACCCCCTTCACAAGATCAATTTAATAGATCTTGTTTTGTTTGTGGCAAGAGTGGGCATATTGCTCGATTTTGCAAATTTCGGAAACATGAATTTGTCCTGCAAGCTAACGTAATTGAAGAGCCTTTAGTTGCTATGATTATAGACATCAATATGGTGCAATATGTTGAAGGGTGGTGGACAGATTCTGGTGCTAATAGACACGTCTACTATGATAAAAATTAGTTCAAATTGTACACTCTTTTTGAAGAAGAAAAAATTGTTATGCTTGGTGGCTCTAGCAAAACCAAGGTTCTTGGGAGTGGTGAGGTTGAATTAAAATTTAGGAAGTGTGATAACATTGAAAGATATACTTTACACTTCGTCTATGAGGAAGAATTTGATGTCAAGTTTTTTGCTTAACAAGGCTGGTTTTAAGCAAACTATAGAATCTAATAATTATGTAATCACTAAAAAGGGATTATTTGTGGGTAAGGGTTATGCTTGTGATAGAATGTTTAAATTGAATGTTGAGAATAATAAAGCATCTACCGGTTCAGTTTATATGCTTTCTTCTATTAATTTTTGGCATGCTTGTTTGTGTCATATAAATAGTAGATATGTGGGAATCATGAGTAGTTTAGGATTAATTCCAAGACTGTCAAAAGATTTTGAAAAATGTGAAACTTGTAGTCAAGCTAAGATTACAAAAAAGCCTCATAAAAGTGTTGTAAGAAATACCGAATTGCTTGAGTTAATTCATTCCGATTTATGTGAATTTGAGGGAATTTTAACTTGTGGAGGAAATAGATATATTATCACTTTTATTGATGATTTCTCAAAATATACAACTATTTATTTGTTGAAAAATAAAAGTGATGCTTTTAAAAATTTTCAAGATTTTTTAAAAGAAGTTGAAAATCAATTCGGTAGAAAAATAAAAAGAATAAGAAGTGATAGAGGCCGTGAGTATGAATCAAGTGTATTCAACTCATTTGTTCAGTCTTTGGAAATTATCCATGAAACTATTGCACCATATTCACCTGCTTCTAATGGTGTGATTGAAAGAAAAAATAGAATTTTAATTGAGTTAACAAATGTCATGTTAATTGAATCTGGTGCACCTTTACATTTTTGGGGTGAAGCTATTTTAACTACATGTCATGTTTTGAATAAGGTGCCACATAAAAAGTCACATACTAGACCTTTTAAGATGTGGAAAGGACATAAGCCAAATTTGGGATATTTGAGAGTATGTGGTTGTCTTGTTTATGTAAGGCTTACTGACCCTAAAGTACCTAAATTAGGTATAAGAGCTACTACTTGTGATTTTCTTGGTTATGCGATTAATAGTGCAGCCTATAGATTTTTTGATCTTGTAAACAAAATAATTTTTGAATCTGGTGATGCAATTTTTCATGAAGAAAAATTTCCTTTTAAATTGAAAAATAATGGGGGTGAAGAAAATATTTTGTCACAACCTAGTTCTTCTACTTCACATTTACAAAGTCAAGAAAATTTTGAAATTGAACCTAGAAGGAGTAAAAGAGTTAGAGTTGAAAAGGATTTTGGTCCTGATTATTATATTTTTAACATTGAGGAAAAACCCCAAAATTTAAAAGAGGGTTTAACATCGCCTAATGCTATATTTTGGAAAGAGGCTGTAAATGATGAGATGGAATTTCTAATTTCTAATAAAACTTGGAAATTAGTAGATTTTCCACTCAGTTGTAAGACTATAGGTTGTAAATGGGTCCTTAGAAAAAAGTTGAAACCGGATGGATCAAT
Organism: Quercus parvula; assembly: GCA_030820535.1. Classification (NCBI taxonomy): domain Eukaryota; kingdom Viridiplantae; phylum Streptophyta; class Magnoliopsida; order Fagales; family Fagaceae; genus Quercus; species Quercus parvula. The sequence goes on from JAUAME010000004.1 coordinate 44,998,888, forward strand.
AGATAAGTTTAAAGCTAAACTTGTTACAAAAGGCTTTAAACAAAAGTTGATCTTGATTTCTTTGATACATTTTCTCCAATAACAAGAATTACATCTATTAGATTGTTAATTGTTATTGCTACAATTTTTGATTTGAAAATTCATCAAATTGATGTAAAAACTGCTTTTCTAAATGAGGACCTAGAGTAAGAGATTTATATGGATCAACTTGAAGGCTTTGTAGAGCCTGGACAAGAAAGTAAGGTATGTAAGCTAACTAAATCCCTATATGGCTTAAAACAAGCACCTAAACAGTGGCATGAAAAGTTTGATTCTTACATGATTGAGAATGGTTATAAATTAAATGAATGTGATAAATGTATTTATTCTAAATCATGGAATAATTTATATGTTATTATTAGCCTCTATGTGGATAATATGTTGATTTTTGGCTCAAATATGCATGTTATAAATGAGACAAAAAATATGCTTAAAAGCCATTTTGATATGAAAGATCTTGATGAGGCTAATTTTATTTTGGGCATGAAAATTACAAAAACATGTGATGAAATATTTCTTGATCAATCACATTATGTTGAGAAAATATAATTTTCATGATCGCAAAAGTGTAGCTACACCTTTTGATTCCAGTGTTCATTTATTTCCTATGAATAATGGTGATGAGATTTTTAATCAAAAGGATTATGCTAGCATCATTGGTAGTTCGCGTTATGCTATTGATTGTATTAGACCTAACATTGCATATGCAGTAGGAGTGCCTAGCAGATTTACTAGCAAGCCTAGTAAAGATCATTGGCTAGCTATTGAGCGAGTCATGAGATATTTAATTGGTACCAAACACTATGGCTTATTTTATAAAAAGTACCCTGCTGTGATTGAAGGTTTTAATGATGCTGATTAGAATACTTTGTCAGGTAATTCTCTATCTACCACTGGTTATATTTTTACCTTAGCTAGTGGTGCTATTTGTTGGAAATCTAAAAAGCAAACAATAATTGCTAATTTAACAATGGAAGTTGAATTAATAGCATTAGCTTCAGCTAGTGAAAAGACAAATTGGCTTAGAGATTTGTTATATGAAATTCCACTTTGGGAAAAGCCAATTTTACCTATATTAATTTATTGTGATAGCACTGCCGCAATTGGTAGAGTTAAAAATCGTTATTACAACGGTAAATCCAGACCTATAAGATGAAAGCACAATACCGTGCGATCTTATTTGAGTAATGGCATCATAAATGTGGATTATATTAAATTTAATGATAATCTTGCAGATTCATTTACCAAGGCCTTGGCAAAAGATAGGGTCTAGAATACATCGAAGGGGATGGGACTAAAGTCCATAGAATCCTGAGCCATGTATGAGGATACCCAACCTAAGGACTAGAGATCCTGAGAATTGGGTTCAATGGGAAAAACGAATCATACAATGGTCGTAAGAAATGCACTATTTTTTTTTAATTATTTATTTTGTAAATAATTTTTTAATTGTTCATCCCTATGATGTAAGTGCATTTATCCTGTAATGTGGAGAGGCTGAGTAAAAAACTTTTAATGAAATTTATAGCTCGTATGAGTGGGGTGTCAGAATTACAGGAGCACCCTTGACAAAATTTCTCCTGTGTGAGTGTGGGGGTGGGGCTGCTCCCTATGAGATTTGGACTTAATCTCAAATACACTCATGAAACCAGGATCAGCACACGGCCGTAAAGTGCTAGCTATAAAAGCTCATGTCAACACCTGGGTTGTTATGTGTAAGCAATGATGCTTAATTTCCCTAAAGTAGTCATAGTTCAAGTCGAAGACCACTACAACTCTGGAGTTGAGATTGTTGTTTTACTAAGTGAAGGTTCAATGCAGAGCACACTTTCATGATGCATAGTGACCCGTCTTTGCCTGGTAATCTCTCTTTAACTAAAAAATTTAATATTAAAATGAGTGGGGGATTGTTGGAGTATTTTAATATTAAATAATTAAAATGAATAAATGTTACAACATAAATGTGAAGATGTGGGAGTGAGTATGGAAGATGAGGAATTAGTGAAAATGTTTATTCCCACATTGAAAAGGAGAGAGAGACTATTTTATTATTTTTAATTGTGATGATTAATGGGCTAACATAAATTGTCTCAGATATTGGGTTAGATACGTGCGCAAGGGGGAGGTGAAGGGTAGAGGTATCAAACATGGAAATGAATTAGCCTCTTGGATCCTCCTACTTGACAGTCCATTCAGAGTAATTACCATTCAGAATAGTTACTGCAATATACAATATACACACACAAAATAGAGAGGTTCTTGGCAAGGAAGGGTGTTCTTTTTAGTGGATTTTTGGGCTTGAACACTTTGTGCAGAGGTTGTTCTAGCTATATGACACTTATTGGGCTGTTGTATCTTGGGGGAGACAAGTCAGAGAAGGTCTGCACTGGTTACAAAGTTTAGCCAACCAAAGGCTTGAATCTCCTTAAAGAGAATGAGTGCCACGCCTCAGTTCAAATAGTGTTGTGTAATTTTCTCATTGAATTAATAATATTCAGAAGTACTATTTAGTTTTTCTTTGAATTATTTCCATTATCATTGTGTTTGCACCAACATGTCGACAAACCTATCAGGTCAATAAGTTAAACTTTTCTTCAATCCATTTCACATGTTAAGGTTTTGACTTGACCAATTTTCCCAATGATCGAAAATCTCTTTTATATATATATATATATATTCATTCATTCAAGTTTGGACGGATTAATGATTATGGGTCCAATTTTGGTAAAATCATAGTAAACGAGTTTATTGGATTATGTTTAAGAGTTTGGTTCTCTTCCCGTTTTCTCCTATTTAAATATAGATGAAAGACACCTACTAGACTAAGAATCCAAAGGCAAAAAAAGGCCCACGTCGTTCTTTCTTAATTCTCTCTCTCTCTCTCTCAAAGAAAAAAAAAATTGCTCTTATGGTAACATGTATACATATTAAGAGGTTTATTAAAAAAAAAAAAGTATACATATTTAGAGTTACATAAGTGTCAAATAAAAATCACCACGCACCTTTAACGTGATGGTTATTCTATAAGTACTAAGTTTTGGTGGGGAAGGAGTGTGACTGCAAGGGCCACACTTAAATTAAAATCAAATGAATTATTAACTAACTGTTAAATACAAAAAATTAATGTTTATACAAATAAACCTGAAATTTATCCGTTTTTAGTAAACGAGTCTATTTGAAGAGTAGAAGAGAGCAGTTGTAGTCGTAAACATAGCGAAACGGATGTACTACCTATTAAAATAGGGAAATGATATGTCTACAACATTTCTACAACATTTTTACAACAAATCCTAAGTGGCAGGTTGTTACTAGTTATTATTGTTGGGACAAAAAGGTAATCTTGCTGTTAGTTTCAAATTCGAACCAATAACAACTAACCACATGTGATTTGTTGTAAAAATATTGTAAAATTGTTGTAGACGTAGCATCTCTCATTAAAATAAGTGACAATAACGTATTATAACGTAGGCTCTTAGAAATTGAAACTTCACTCTTTAAAACTAGATCTTCGCCTCTCTCTCTCTCTCTCTCTCTCCGATTATTCTTTTTCAAGGTACGTTTCCGTTTCTGTGTTTACCGCAATTGTATAACTCATCTCATGTGTTTCTCTGTTTGGCTGCTGAGAAAACGGAGGAAAACAGTGGAAAAATGGATGTTGTGGAAATTGAAAAGGGATTCAAGAGAAAATTTTGATTCTTTCTCTTTCCTGCATTTTTTCTCAACAACCAAACAGAAACTTGGATTTCATTATTATTGTGTCAGTTATTGGTTTTTGGATATTTGCTGTTTTGCTTCAATTGCATCTTGAGCTTTATATATATGTGTGTGTGTGTGTGTATTTTAGAAGATCAGGCAATTATTTGATGGAAATGTAGAGCTTGCAAATTGTAATTGTGTGTGAAAATTTTGTTTCCAAGAGATTGGGTTCTCTGTCAATGTGTGTTTTGAATTTAGAGTGAAGAAGATGAAGCTTTAGCCTTGTAAGCAGTAACTAGAAGTGCTATAGGTCACAATTAAGCAGCATTTTGGTTTAGGAAAGACTATGATTTTAGGGTTCATAGGGTGGAAGAGGAGGAAAGAGTTTTATAAATGAATTAGGTGATTAATAAAGTTTTATGGTCTTGATTTGTTCAGTCACCTTAACGAAAAAGGTGGACTTGGGAAAAACATTTGGGTTGTAAAATTAGGTTGATGGTTTGAAAAATGAGTGTCACAATAGTTGGTTGTGGTGTAATCATCTATAGGAAGACAAATGAGAGGTGGAGAAGAAATTCTAAGCCTCGGGTTCAGTTAGTCCATGCACTTGGGGCTAAGTTGCATCGGGTATTAAACATCTCTCATTTCCATTAGGAATAGGATTGAAAATTTGTAAGTATTCAATTCCAAAATTACTGTCTTTGCAAAAATTGTACTACAAAAATTAAGTATAAAAGTTGAATAATTAAATTCAATTGCTAAAGAATAGAACTGTAAAAGTCTCAGGCTATCTAAGTCAAGTGCACAGGTTCGATCTTGAGAGTGGCCACTCCTGCAAAAATGGTTAAAGGTTATGTTATTGCCAAATGATGCCAACTATGACCTTGCTTGGCATGACAGACTCTGACTGAGGAGTGAAGATCTTTTGTTCTTGCTAACAAATGGAAACCGCAAATATTTATACATAAAAAAAATGGAAACCACTAATACATCCCACTTATAAGAAATTATTGGATTATCAAAATATCATTGACTTAAAACAATTTAAGAAAACGTATACAAGCAAAAGTATCGACTTCTAACATCAAGGAAACTTAAAAAACCCACTTGAACTTAAATGATTTTTCTACTGTTCATTAGCCTCGAAGCTTGCTCTTTGTTAATTCTTTTTCTCATTTGCATCTTTTAAATGTGGTTGACCCTAACCAATTTGTTGAGGATCTATAGATGATCCCAAAAATTTGGGATTAAGGCTTGTTGTTGTTGTTGTTGTTTCTCATCTACATCCTACGGATATTTTTGATCATCTGATGAAAGAACATTTTAGATTTATCGGTTTATAGTAAAACAAATCTGCTTTGTTTAATGCATTAATTTTCCCTTTGTTAACAGTTTCATGCTCTTGCTGGAAGTAGATATTATTTACTTTATGTTTGTTTGGGTTGTGAAACTGAGAAACTCAATGTGATTAAGCTAAATGGTTTTGTTAGGGATAGCTGGCTGGAGGATTTTGTTCCTATTGGTTTTGAATATTGAATATTGAAGATCAATAAATCTCATTTTAAATATTTTGCTGCTTGCAGCCATAACAGCTATAAACGTTAACAAGCTACAGAAATTCTACATCAAAATATAGCCTCCATGTTGCATTTATGTCATATTTTGTTATTTTGAAAATTCATTCAGAAGAATCCTCAATTCTCTGTATCTTACTTTGCAGTAATGTGGAAGCGTGGAATCAAATCAAAGGCTTGGAATGGGCCTCAAAAGTTTCGAATCACAATTTTACTGTCTGTTATTCTGATTCTCGTACTTTTAATATTGCTAGTTCATGATAATGGTAGAAAAAACATATTATCATCTGGACTTCTGAAGCAGAAATGGAATAGCTTTGAGTCTTTGGTGCAATTTAATCCAACAATGGAGGTTTTGAATGGGACAGAATTGATTTGGCAAATACCTGATACACCTAAGGCAGTTCTTTTTCTGGCACATGGATGCAGTGGCAGAGCTGTTAACTTTTGGGATAGATCTTCTACCTGCCCTAATTGTGTTGGTTTGCCTGAAGAAAGGCTACTCGTTCTTCATGCTCTTACTCAAAAGTTTGCTGTTCTTACCATATCAAGTGCAGGTAGATGCTGGAAATTTGGGGAGGAGATGTTCATTGTTAAAGATATTATAAGTTGGTGGGTTGAGAAAAATAAGCTTCAAAAGCTTCCTCTTGTGGCTTTGGGGGCCTCCTCTGGAGGGTACTTTGTTTCTGTTCTTGCCACTCAGTTGAAGTTCAGTAGTATTACACTTATGATTGCTGAAGGCAGATTTGATCAAATGGATATCACTGAGGATTATCCACCTACACTATTTGTGCACATGCCCAAAGATCGATCGAGGCAGCAGAAGATAGATGAAAATTTGGAAATTTTGAGAAATAAAGGTGTTGATGTCGCAGAGATTGAATGCATGGAGTTCCCCTTGTCTTCACACTTTTTTGCCGACAGAATTCCAGGTATTGACCAAACTGTTTCTGCTAAGTTGTTTGAACTTTTCCAAGAGAAGGGCTTCATTGATGAAAATGGATATATGAAAAATGATGGACGTGCTACACGTTGGAAACTAGCACTCAAGGAGAGTAATATCCATTTGCCGGATAAGCATTTAGCACAACACATCCAAGAGGAGTTGAATCTTGCATTTGCCTACCATGAAATGATTAGCTTACATTCTGACCAGATCTTTAAATGGTTTGAATCTCATATAAGCTGATCAGAACCTATATAGAGCCACATTTTCCTCGGCCTTTAAGATTTATGTGGAATAAAGTCTGGCCAGAATCTGAAGCAATTTGGTTGTATAGCATATCACTAATTTTATCGGCAATCTCTCAAATGTGAATGAGAGTTGGAAAGTTTACCTGGTGAGATCGTTCTTCTGAATCAATTAGAATTTAAGTGAACCACATGAAGAAAAAGCTATGGCATTTTCCCAAATGTAGACGCCTTGCTAGAAGCATGCACACTGAAGTGTTAGGTAAATGATGCTATCCATGGAAAGTAAAACAGTATTGAATGTAAATGCTTTATTATTCAACATGTTATGGAACTACAATAGTCTCTGTTGCTTTAATAGGATCTTGGCATGATTGCGCTGATTTAGGATACAATTTAAATTTCCATACTTGTCCAGACTAAAAATCCATGTTGAACATGTAAATTGATGGGCAGGATTTTATTAGAATGGTGTAAAGAGATTCAATATCCACTGTTTATTCAGTCATTTTTCTATGAAGAATAATCAGTAACTGAACTAGATATGCTGACATCAATTCCTTGTTCTATGTGTGTTGAATTTGATGGATATTTGCCTTGGACAATATTTTAAGTGGTAGGTACTATGGGTTGCAGCGCTGTATCTGGCGGTGGTTTGGGGGGGCTGTGAGAATTTTTATTTTTATTTTTATCTTTTTTTGTTGTTTGGTGTAGCTGTGGGGTTCTGCTGTTGGATGATGGGGATAGAAGAAAGGTAGGTACATAAAATAGAAAAATGACTTCCTAATAAAATTTAGGCAGAACCTTTTAGCTCTTAGGACTTCTAGTTTGACTAGTAAACTAAAAACCTAGTAAAAAAACTAACCTGGACTCAAAAAAACTAAATCCTAAGATACTTAGGATCTTAAAAAAAATTGTAGACATATATAAATTTTTTAAATAGCCTTAGTTTGAAACAGTTGTTGAAATTATAGTTTTGCCCCTGACTACACAATTGACCATAATTTATTAAATAAAAACTCAAATTAAAAAATGTTTTCCCCAAGACGCATATAACTAGACCTTTGAAACCACATGACTCTTACTTCATTTGAACATTACTTGTGGGTCCCATAAAATAAGTCTTGAATTGGCGAATTAGAAGCAAATTAATCTTCCATGGAGAATTTACAAATTCATGCTTTGTGGACTGTGGAACTGCCCAAGATGTTTGGGCCAGCTGCTCCGTGCATCTCCAGAAGTGTTCCCATGGTCAAGAGGACATGCTTCAACTGGTGGAAGAGCTGATTTCTCACCTTGAGCCTTTGGAATTGGAGCTGTTTCTAGTACTGACATGGGTCATCTGTCACCAACAAAATGCAGTGACTTGCGGAACTGAATTACAACAGCCACAGACTCTCAATGCTCGGGCTAGGGACATCCTTGAGGAGTTTCATTGTGTGCAACAACATAATTCAAGACCAGCTCTACAACAGTTGCTGTCTTGGTGGTTTCCCCCAACACTAAATCTCCTTAAAATTTCGATGCTGCTATTTTCAAGGAGTCCAGAGCAACGGGGTTTGGTGTGATTGTTCATGATGAGAAGGGAGAGGTTATGGCCTCCATCAGTGTGAGATAGTGAAGAGGCAGAGATCCTTGCCTGCAGGAAAGACAATCATTTTTGCAATGAAAGGTGGCTTTTTAGAGCTTATAGTTGAAGGTGATAGTTTGTTTGTTACGAGCTCATTATCTTCCTCAGGACCACACTTCTTTGGGCTGGGATGTATTCTTCATGAAATCCAATATATAGGATCCGTTTGGTTAGATGTTTTGGGAGATTAAAAGAGAGTTTTTAAAACCCAAAACTCTGTTTTGCAACCACGACTCCTCGTAGCTTTCTTTTTTACAAATGCTTATTTTAAACTCAAAACATAGTTTTCCAACGGCTTATACAAACGCACCCATAGTAGTAGAATTAAGAGTTTGTCAATTTTCTTTGTATAAAGCACATTGGTAATTCAGTGGGCCACTCGTTAGCAAGGCTTGCCAAAAATATAGATGAAGATCTTATTTGGATAGAAAACTCACCTCCATGCAATGGAGACTTTGTATTTTGATATTTCTGTTGGGCTATGTGGAGCCTAGTTTATGTTTGATTCGGATTATGATTTGAACTGATATGAAAGTGTTACCGTTTTTAATAAGAGATTTTCTAAGGCCTAGTCCATGGAGCAGAAGCTTGGGCCAATAGCCCAAGTCGGCCTGTTTTTGGCTCATTGTGAATCGCCTGTCTGGGATAGAAATACTGTTGTTTCAGGTTAGGGTTTGGTTTGTGTCTCAGATTAGGGTTTGGTTTGTGTCGTTAGAGAGACAAAAACATTGTACTACCACATCTTGTATTTGCACTTGAAAATAGTAAATCACCGCAATTCCGTGAACGTAGGCAAATTGCCGAACCATGTAATTTCTTGTGTCTTGTGATTGTCTTGTGTGTGTGTTATTTTTCCTATCTATTTTTCGCCTCTCACAAATATCAGAATTCGTGTATATTTCCTACAATTTCTTCCTCTGATTAATGAAATAACAACTTTGCTCCAAAAAAAAAAAAAAAAAAAAAAAAACCTTACAGGTGGCTGCATCAATATAACACATGTTTATCTATGCTATTGATACATCAGGAGTCAACCAAGCTTGCTTAGTAGTTAGTATATGTTGCAAACATAAACAGTTTTGATAAACTATCATTAATTCAAAAGCACAAACTATTAGGAAATAGTGAATTTAATCATTTATGCATTTATTCTAAGACTATTCTTCACTTGTGGGCCCTAACGGATTTTTAACTTTTTAAATGGGAGGCAAAATAGAGATAGAGTTTGAAACCACTAACCCCTAAAGCTTAGGGTATTAGGATATGGTAAATTTAATTATTTAACAATTTATGCTGACATTTCAACCAAGATACCCATGAATTCAAACTGTTATGGGAGTCTATGTACCCTTTTATCGCTAAATCTTCGACAATAAAATAATTTTATTGTATTGTGTTGGGTTGTCAACCCAAGCTAAAGCCTAGGTCCAAAATACTGAGCCCAGTTGTACTTCATGCTTAGGTGAGTTGGTTCAACTGTTTAAGCTGATCTTTGTATACAATATACATGATAGGTAGCTTATGCATTGTCCCAATGGAGATCCTCAGACTTCTGTCATCTAATCCAATATAAGATTTATTTCAGTATCAAAAGGAGCTGGATTGTGTTTTTCCATGTATGTTGCTGCCTGTATTTATTCAAATATCATATCCATATTCCTCGAAAGTAATTTTCATTATAAAAGTTGCAGTTTTGCCATGTTCTTTTCAATTAAAAGGCAGGTTTCTGGCATTTATGTATATGCATGTTAATTGTACCTTCAATATTGCAACTTCATGTTGTTCACATTAGATAATGCCAACATGCCTAATCTAACTATATTTTAACTACTTATTTGTATTCACTTGTCAAAACTTTAAGAAAATTAATGTTCATTGTGTGATCCAATCATCCCAACTAAAAGCCTCTTCACTCCATTCTTTTATTATCCTGGTTATCTTCTGATTTTTATAGAAGCTTCTTTAAGTTCTGCAAGCAGTTCAAAAAGTTGCACTTTTTTTTTTTTTGGGGGTCAAATGTTGGTTTTGAGGTTTGTTTAGATCAGGGTGAAAGCATTGCTTTCATTAAGTACGCTCTTTAGCCCATAATAGCAAGGGCAATACCTGGTTATTGTCTAACAATGCAAGGTTTTTGGAAGAGAATATCTGAATATGGTGTTCCTTCAGCAAAAGTAGCCACTCTCAAGAATTAGACCCATCCATTCCAGTTGCATTTGACATCCTAAACCTTTAGTATTTCATTTTTAGCCTTCTGTCTTCTAGAAATTGAAAAAACAAAAAAACATTTTGCATCCCCTAGCTACCTTTTATTTGCTTTATTTATTTATTTATTTATTTATTTTTGTTAAGAATCATTTGCTTTAATGTTAAAGCTATATTTGAGAGGTGTATGTATATATAAAGTTGCTGGGTTCACCAGAAAATGGTTAACAATGGAGGTTATACAGAAGCTTATAATCAGCTTGACTAGAAGGTTGAGATAATATAGTTTATTGATTCTTTGAGTTACAAATCATGCTTCCTCTATTTAAAAACTATAGGTCAAGAACATAAATCAAGATTTACATTACATTTGAATGCATAAGATTTCAGCAATTAATTGGAATTAGTTTAGGTCTTATTGTAAAAACAGGTGAAGATTGAACACTTTCGTGGATTCTTTCATGATGACAGAAGAATCTCCCCCCTTTTTTTTTCAGCAATGTTTTCCTTGAAATATTTCAGTTAAGTCCTGAAATTTTGCGTGATAATGACTATAAATGTTATCTAGTGGACACTCCAAAAAAAGAAAAAGGAAAATAGAGAAGCTTTTAGGCAGTAGGATTCTGATTGAATTTGAAAAAATTTGAATTTGACAGCTTCACACCACCTTCCTTTTCTTTACCAACCACAACATGGTACAATTGGGAATTAATGTCACACTTAGTACACTAGGGCCTAGGTGCATAATAAATATTGACCAAACCTGGTATGGCTTTGTAAAGGACATCTCCTATTTATTATTGATATTATGCTTTAATAGAATTTGCTACATCAAGGTTAGGAATTCTCATGCTCCTCTGGTGGTGGTTGTGACCCATTAAAATATTTCTCAATATACACATGCAATTCTCATAACTTGCATTCCAGCTCTCTGTTCTTTTGGCTTTCTCTCTTTGATTATAAGTAAATATCAAGTTTGTTATTCAATTAACTTCCATTCAGCTGATTTTTCTGGATACCAACTTGAGGGTTCCACTTGCCAAATTTCCTATTATATTTGCAAGTAGTCTTCATATCTGTTGATGTGAAATAATGTTTTTCAGATTATAACTAGCTTGCTGCTATTTTATTTTTGCTGTACCTCGAAAGCATTTAGTGCCACTGAATCATGGCCTTCCATCAAATTAGCCCTCTTCCCCACCACCTCCTCCACATTGAAAGAAATAAAAAAGAAAAAAAGGAAATGAAAAGGAACTAGAATCATGGTCTCAATCTAGATCTAATGAAGCATTGCATTAGCCATTAGAAGTGTTCCAATTTGGGACCACACTATATTTGAAGAAATTGTGACTGTATACTCCATTATTACGAGGTATTTCCTTTCTTTTGTTGTCTTGTTAGTTCGGTTGATGTGCATTTATTGTTATGTTAAATTACTTCATCTGTTCTCTGTAGATATGTCAGATGTGTTGTGATGGGAAACTATTTTTGATCTAGGCATGCATTTTATTTATATTTAACAAAAGATTGCAGGATCTGTCAACTGTTATAGTTTAATTTGGAGTTCTCTTTAACACATGACCAGTAGTGAAATTAATCTTTTCACTTCAATTGTATTGTTTGCTTGCTAATGGTTCTATTTTGGTAAAGATGTCTATAACAGGGAACCAATTTATCTACCCTTCTTTGAGTTGTTGAAATTTGTTTCTGTTGGCGTAGAGAATTTTGTTCATGGTTGGTTTTAATATATATAACAGTAGAGAAAAACAGAGAAATAATCCACATAATTATTGTTATAAGAAAAGTCCTGAAAATCATCATCGAATTGAAATCATTAGCACATTGTATATGTGAATTGGGTTCACATCATACAACCTCCATTCAAAAGATTCAAACTGTTGTTGGAACCCTTCATTAGATAGCTCTAATATCCATAAACTGCTGCAAGTCTATATTAGGGAACAGTGAGATGATAATGAAGCAAAATTATTACATTCTTGCATCTTATAGCTCAAACGCTATCTTGATTTTAAGGATATTAAAATCTTTTATACTAATAATCATTTTTTGCATAAGTTGCAGCATTGTGCTGCAGGCATTAACATGATAAAGGGTGTGGTGAAAATCAACATCCACCCACCCTCCACCTTCTGTCCTCTGCCTTCCCTCACCCACCAAATGGTGGGAATCGTAGTTATAAATAAGATGGATATTTTGACAGATAAGGCTTGTATTTTCACTTTGTAAGTTCTTTATTATGTTATGTTCCTCACATCTTTATTGAAGGAGAATTTACTGTTTATTTACAGTCAAGATATAATGAACGTTGTCTTGAAACAGTGGAAATTATGAATGATTAGGAGCGACCAGAACCTATTGAATTCTAAGCTGACACATGAGTTATGTGGTAACTAATCTATGATTTAATAATGCTAAGATTTAGTTTTGCTAGTACTGTAATAGCATTAGTGACCTGAATCTTAGGACTTTCTTATCCCCAAGCTGCTTGGAGAACTTGAATGGGTAATTTAATGGCTTTCCTAATGCTGTTCTAGATGCTTATGCATACCTATGCCTGAGTCTAAATTTTCCTTTTTGCTGTCATTATAGAAATACTCCCTTCCGTGTATTTATAATGCCACTATGCTGCCATTGCTTTGGATAACAGCTAAGATGGCTCTGTGTAGTTCTGAAAAAGAATATTGTAAATATTGGTCTTTTGAAAAGTGGACACTGCTTTTATGTGACTTTTAATGCATGCACTTCATGTATGACACCACAGCTATATCTATTTATTTTTTTTTTGAAATTATTTTGCAAAAGAAATGCTTTAGTTTCTTGTTGATTTAGCAGCCTGAAGCGTGGTGTGATTTGCAAAAGATTAAATTGTTCCCCAAATTTTGAATTTAAGTAATTCTATTTTTAGCTAATCTAGCTGTGCCTACCAGTATGCAACTTTTGGCGTGACTAGTGATTTTGATGGGCTATATATGGAGAGAGAGAGAGAGACACACACCCACTCTCTCTCAGAGTTCTAGTTCAATGAAAATATTAAATTCAAACTAAAACATGAATTTATTTATAACTAAGAAAACATAGGCTGAGCATAAAAATTGTTGACATGGTATCCATCTTAATATGCTATGACATCACAGATATAATAAGATACTTAGAAGACACAAAATCCTAAATAACACCACACTGCTAGAGTCTAAGATAAAATGCTTTCACAAACTGATGAACCAAATACTTCTAGTCTCTGGGCTTGACACAAAATCCTAAATAACACCACACTGCTAGAGTCTAAGATAAAATGCTTTCACAAACTGATGAACCAAATACTTCTAGTCTCTGGGCTTGAGTTTGCCCTCATTTGCCTGCTTGAAAAGATGAGCCTGAGCTGCTGCGGCCTTGTTTGAGCTGAGTGCTGCTACAAAACTCTCCCTGACCTGCTTTGTTGTGAAAGGGAATCTATTGTTCAACATGGAGTTGAGCAAAGAAGCAGTCCCTTCTCTATATAGTGCCCCAAGCCCATCAGTTCGCGTGTTGGAAAGTGCTTGCTGCAAGGTGAGGTGTGCTCCAAACCCTGGAACGCTAGTCACACCAAATGCATTGCCCATGGTTCCCCACCAACCTAACAGACCCCAGATAATTCCTGGGTGAGTCCTCCAGTAACTGCAAATCAACAAACATCCATGACATTGTTAACTTAGTGACCATTAGTATATTTTGTGTATATTCATGCAGGTGTTAAGTATAGTAACTTACGTGCATGTACCGATGATGGGTGAATTAGGATCAGGGAGGAATGGAGGTGTAGGTACGAGGGGGCTTGGTGGAGGGGTGGTGGTGATTGGCGGGGTTTCAATGATTGGTGTTGGGGGGCTACCTTGTGAAGTTGGTGGGGAATTGTAGTAACCACCACCTCCTGAAGGAGTAGATGGTGTTGATGGAGTATTATGATGTGGGGGGGTTCCACAATTTGAAGGGCTTGGTGGTGGTTTTGGGCAGTGGTTTCCGTGTCCACTTGGTGGATTTCCATAAGATGGTGGTGTGCCTCCATGTGGTGGTGGTGTTCCATAGCCTCCATGTGGTGGTGGTGGTGTGCCTCCATGTGGTGGTGGTGTTCCATAGCCTCCATCTGGTGGTGGTGTGCCTCCATGATGTGGTGGTGTGCCTCCATGATGTGGTGGTGTGCCTCCATGTGGTGGTGGTGTTCCATAGCCTCCATGTGGTGATGGTGTGCATCCATGTGGTGGTGGTGTTCCATAGCCTCTATCTGGTGGTGGTGTGCTTACATAGGGAGGACTAACTGTAATCGGAGGACTACCTGTAATTAATGCAGTGCAGATTGTGGGATATGAGTGAAAATATTATAATTTGAGTGACTTTAAGCTTGATGCAATATATTTTTGATATAATTACCATAAGATGGTGGTGTGCCTCCATGTGGTGGATTTCCATAAGATGGTGGTGTGCCTCCATGTGGTGGTGGTGTTCCATAGCCTCCATCTGGTGGTGGTGTGCTTACATAGGGAGGACTAACTGTAATCGGAGGACTACCTGTAATCAATGCAGTGCAGATTGTGGGATGAGAGTGAAAATATTATAATTCGAGTGACTTTAAGCTTGATGCAATATATTTATGATATAATTACCATAAGATGGTGGTGTGCCTCCATGTGGTGGTGGTGTTCCATAGCCTCCATCTGGTGGTGGTGTGCTTACATAGGGAGGACTACCTGTAATCAATGCAGTGCAGATTGTGGGATGAGAGTGAAAATATTATAATTCGAGTGACTTTAAGCTTGATGCAATATATTTATGATATAATTACCATCAGATGGTGGTGTGCCTCCATGTGGTGGTGGTGTTCCATAGCCTCCATCTGGTGGTGGTGTGCTTACATAGGGAGGACTAACTGTAATCGGAGGACTACCTGTAATCAATGCAGTGCAGATTGTGGGATGAGAGTGAAAATATTATAATTCGAGTGACTTTAAGCTTGATGCAATATATTTTTAATATAATTACCAAATAAAAAGTGACATACTGCTAGAAACATGGCCATCATGTTGACTGTGGCTACACAGTACACACTAGTAAAGCATAGAAGCTGAAGAATTTCTACTTGAAAAATAATCAGTGACATGAAGCTTGATGCAATATACTTCTGGTAGGGCCATTACATCGACTGTGGCTAAGCTCCAGCAAAGCATAGAAGCTGAAGACTTTTTACTTGAAAAACTAGCCATCTTGAAGGGAAATGTTTTGACTCTACTTAACTACAGTTATTTTATACCAAAAACACTTTAATATTCTATAAAGTGTAATCAATAGCACCAAAACTTGTCCCTGTGTGTGAGGATGTAAGAGAAAGATATACCTCCGGGGAAATGTGGGTCTGGAGGGAAGTAGAAGTTCTTCTGATCTTCAAAGCTTGTTGACATTACATGCATCACCAAGTTCTGAGAGAGCAATGCAGCGACCAAAGTCCATGTGAACATAGAACTAAACTTGCTTGTCTGCCTCTCCATCTCTGTGTGCTTCCAAAGAACTAATACTGAAGGGAAAGAGGAAAGTGTAGGATGGGAGTGTACGAGACAAGAAGTGGTGAATATAAAGGCTAGACACGGTGTAGTAAATACAAGCAGGTGAAGGAGGGTGTGGTTAGTTAATGTGTTGCAGGAGCATTTACTCCTACCATTTACTACTTCAATTGCTACAATAATGCTTGGGTTTAAAACACCAGCCAAGCATTCCAATCAACTTTGCCTAACACTACTATTCCTCTAATATAATATTTATGTTTTCCACGGTATATTATGTATTGAGGTTGATTGTCTCGTCTGGTGTGGGTTAATTTTGGCTATGGATGCATATAAGTTTTCACTCTTGCTAATAGTAGTGGAGCTGAGCATCGGCTAATAATTGCATGTCTCTTTTTTAAGGAATCTAGGGCTTTTCCTTTTCCCCCTTAAGATTGAGTATGTGTGAAATAGTGAGAGCTTAAGCCTTAAGCTTATACATAATTAAAAACTGGAAAACATGAATATTAAATGTGGAACAACAACAAAAAAAACTCCCATTGTCCCATCCCGCACTCATAGAATGCATGAAACCTAAAGCCTTCAGCAAATAATTGACTTTTGGTAAATATCATCACAAAAACAATTCATAGATGCAAAAATGCCAGGGTTAAGTATAAGCAAGCTGCAAGGAATATCGTTATGTTGAGTCCTAAAAGTTGGTGAGGACGTTTAAGTTTGTAAGTTCCACATCAGATCTCATCAAAGCAGTGTTAAAGATGGACAACTACAAATCTTTTATGGGTGCAATTACTTATATTATTAGAAGTACAGAAGTATAGATGTTTTAAGAACTTCCTTTTCCTCCCATAAAAAATAGAAAAAGAAAAAGAATAAAGAACTTCATTTTCCTCTATTTATGTGACTCATTTAATTTATTGGGTCATGTTAACATTGTTAATAAATTATATTATGAAAGTTTTGACATAATTTTCATGAGAAATATAAAGAGTTGTTAATAAAATTAATTGTTTTGTCATCTTTTCATAAGGGTTTGGCTTACTTCCAATACTTTTTTAATAAGAATCTCATTTTGTTTTAATGAGAGACTATTACATCACCTACTAACTAAATAAAAAGTGGTGATTAAAACTCACTATCATTTGTCATTGTATATTTAAAATAAAATGACATGTCCAGTTAAAAAAGTAATAGAGGTAAACCCTTCCCATAAAATGTTTTTAAAAATAGTTCCTAAACCAATACTCCTAGGGCATTTTTTAACATTTCCCTAATTTATTAAGATGAACATAGCACAGGTCGCTTATCACTTGGACCATAAAAAGTCAATAGTAATTTTCTAATACTCGCACCCAACACTTTTCTCTCACTTTCTTGTGTTCTTATTAATTTGAAATAAGATGATCGGTCCCAATTCGAACATCATAGATTATTTTTCAACAATATATAGTACTAGCTTTAACTTGGTAAAATTTAAGCTACCTAGTGGACTTGATAAGAGGGAGCAAATTGAATTTGGTATCCACACAGAAATACTGTACATCAAATATTTATAGAAAGATCTAATCTAATCATATTGTAGTACTAGTGGGATTAGGTTACTTGTCTTGCAAGTAGTATAGACTTACAGGGACGTGAGCTTTACAACAAATTTAGGCTCTTGAACCCTAATAGATCTAACATTCCATCTCACGCTCAAGGTTCCAAATCTTTACCAAGAAATCAATGCATCACCTAGCAAGATGCATATCCACTGGTTGAACAGTGATTAGCAAATCCTTTGCCTAGTCAGCATCAAAGTAGGTCTGTAGTACTAAATCAATGGTAGAAAGGAAGAAAAGCCCATAAAAAAGTATGCCTTTGAGATAGTGCATGATGCAGAGAACAATAACAAAGTGAACAAAGCATGGAGCAAACATAAACCGGCTGATGAGGTTCATAACATGAGAAATGTCAAGACAGGGTGACTGTTAAGACTTAAGAATACAAGATTGCCAATTCATTGCCTGTAGCATCATGAAAAGTCTTGCCATTCGTGACACAAAGCTTGATAGTTGTGTCACTAGGCATCTCAGCAAGTTTACAATTAGCGAGACCCACACAAGAGATGAGATCATAAGCATATTTTTCTTAAAAGTGATAGGAACTGTTATTAGAACACATGACCTCGTGAGCAAAAAAATAGCTAAGAGTTCCCAAATCCTTTATTTTGAGGTGATGGCTGAGTAATAGCTTGAGTTCCTTAAACCATGCAAGACCCTTTTAAGTAATAATCATGTCATCAACATATAATAAAAATAAAGTAGCATTCTCATCTGTGAGACGAAGATAAAGGGTAAAGTCATAAGGATTGAAGGAGAAGTCGAGTTATAAAATTATAAAACTAAATTAGGAAATGTTAACAAATATTTAAGGATATCAGTTTAAGAACTATTTTTATAAACATTTTATGGGAAAATGATAAAATAATTAATTTTTTTGACAATTTTTTTAGATTTTTCATGCAAGTGGTGTCAAAACTTTCTAATATGATTTACCAACAATTGTTCTAAGAGTACCTATTAACATAATTCAACTAAATTTGGTTTACCAAGCTCAAGGGGTATGTTTGAGGCTATAAAAAGTTTTGCAAAAATAGACTAACAATATGCGATGAACACTTATAGGTAAGAGGAATTTACATGTAGACTTCTTTAGTAAAGTTTCCATTAAAGAATTCATTTTTTGAGGTCCATCTATAACAAGGAGAGACCAGACTGAGGTAAGTCAAGTAATAAGAGAAAATGTCATCATATGGTATATGCAATACTCCTAGGTGAAAATTTTAGCCACAAGGCAAGCCTTGTACATGTCCAAAGTACCATTAAGTGAGTTTTAGTGTGTGTTTGGTATTGGCTTGAAAAGCCAACTTTTTTTTACTATTTAGTTTATTTTTGCTATTATCATGGGTCTTACTACACTTTTTGGTACTATTCATAGGTCCTACTTTACTATTTCAGCTACCTTTTAGCTTTACAGTACTTTCTGTAAAAAAATTTTAGTTTTAACTAAATAAGCAGTTTCTAAATAGACACTAATCTTATAAACCCATTATAGCCAACTATAAACTTTCCCAGAGTTAGCTCAATGAGATCTCAAGTATGATTTTGAAGATGAGCATTAAATTCTTTTGCCATAACAATTTGCATATACAGTTGGAACTTGGAAGAAGCCTCAGGATAGGAGTGAGGTTCATGAAGTGTAGCAAGGGCACAATAGCAATGATTGTTTTTGAGATAGCAAGGAGATGCTTTTATCTGAGTATAGGGTGAGATGGAACATGGGAGCTATGAGGTTCCTCATAGTCATAGGACATCGATGTGTGATGGGAGAAGATGCTAGAGCCGACATGGTGGAGGGAAGATCATCTATATATAGAAGATGAAAGGTCTTCAGTGAAAGAATTTCTAAAGAGAGGAGAAGGATACAAGGCATGTGGAACTTGGATAGGTTGGAGAAAGATGTGCTTTCCCAAAAGATCACATGTAGGGAAATAGATAGGGAGTCATCATATCAAGAATTCAGGAAGGAATCTGATTTACGAAACAGATTGTAGTTATGTAAACTTCACCCCATAATGATTCGAGTATAGAGTCTGAGATGATTAGGGTATACGATCAAAAGTGAGTATTTGTCGATGCTTTATTTGCCTATATTTAGCTAAACCATTATCTTGGATGTCCTAGGACAATAATAGTGAGATAGATTCCCATGAGCATTCAAGAGATTGATAAAATTAGTTTGTTTTCCATGACATTATCAGAACGAAATATTTTAATTGTTTCGGAAACTTGTGTAGCAATCATTTTTGTGAAATTGCAATTAATATCAAGCACTTTAGACATATATTTCATTATATAAAATCATGTATATATAACGGGAATAATCATGCATCCACAAAGATTATAGAATATTAAGGGACCTGTAGGGAAAATATATAGGAGAAGGCTCCCAAAGAGATCAACTAGTCTTAAAATATAACGTCGATCCAGTGATGCACCCTCAACTTTGTCTAATTTTATATTTGTGGCTGTACGGATAAAAAATATAGTACTATAAATTATATATATTTTTAGTCGTTGTAATGTAACAGAGTGTGAATAGAAAAAAAAAAAAAAAGAAGAAGACTTATGTATAAATAATAAAAAATTTCTCATAATACACCACGTCATATTTGTGATAAAAAATTGTGTAATAGTCTTGAAATGTGAATCAAGATCTATAATTGTATATGATGTCGATCGGTTGGGGTCTCGGATATTTGGACAGTTGGCCTTGGCCCTAGACTTTACGACTATTTCCTCGATCGACATTTGTCTTTGGTTACCGTAAAAAAAACAAAAAAATTAACGTACTATGTAATAAATACTCTCTTTCCATAATTTTTTGCCATCTTTACTTGAGAGGAAAATGAGGTACAGAGAAAAGGGTCCAAAGGACTGAAAGTATTGGTCAGTTGCTGTCTCAAAATTTAATGACATTGACAGAGAAGTAGGTGAGGTTACACAAAAATGTTGGGAGAGGAGTAATTAAAGGACAGCACATGTAGTATGTAGCCATGCAGGTTTGTGTCTTTGGGGTTTGTAAAGTTTATCAATGTCAAACCTGTGGCTGTGTTTGACTACTTCATTTTAATAGCATATGAGAGGGAAAGCTCATTTTTAATTCAAATTTATTTGCTGTGTAAAGAGACAGGTTGGGAAATGCCACAAAGTGCTTTGTGAGCTGTCTCAATTTACAGCCTAAAATGAATGCCAACAGTAAATTTATTGGAAAGAAAGGTAATTAATATTGTATAATGTTGTCATCTAATGAGAAACCACCTAATTAATATTGTTTGATAATTTATACTAAAAAAAAAGGCTGTCAACATTCTTGTGAGTTGTGACAGCGTTACTATTATTAGAAAAGAGAGAGAAGAGAAGACATTGTTCTCACAGTTTTGGAATTTTAGTTTTGGATTTAAATTTGGCTGCAAATTTGATAAGATATGAAATAGTTCATCTGAAGATTGGTCGAACTAATTATAAAGAAAGTAAAAAAGAGATTGAATCTGTTTGCATTCTTTTGGTTAATTTTCTTAGTACAACTTTGGATTCTGCCTTCAATTGCCACATGGCGTACTACGAAACCTTGTGGACAACTCATTTTAGACTCTGCCACTCTCCAAATCTAGGGTCAAGATTTCTAGTATACTGGAATATTAAATGGGATATCAGATTGACATGAAAATGTGTCGTCTCAAGTCCAGTGCTCAAATGTGGACAGAAAGCAAATTGTTAGGATCTTCAGATTGTTGGCAAATTCTATGACAACTTTGGATGTGATTTTTGAATGCTTGCTCTCTTTGTATTTCAATACTTAACATGAGGTATATTCTGTATTGGGTTCAAGTTGAAGTTTGAAAGTGCTTCTTAAGATTCTCAGTGGAGCTTGGAGGGTCAAGCAAAAGTGTCTGGTAAAATCAGATTTTACCAGTGGATTCACCTGACACTTTGCAAACACTTTGTCAAGAAAAAATGTCAGGTTCACCTGAGAGAAATTTGTAACGAGTTTATCTGCTGTGCCTGCCCTTCGCACATCTAATTAAGCCTCATTTCCCATGAAATTTGACACTCAAAAATTCCCCAATTTAAGTGTTAGGGGATCAAGATAAACTCTAGATCATAAATCTATATCTTTCGAGCTTCTCCCCCGATCTCTACAAAGCCATATACTATGAGAGGACCATCATTTTCTACATTACCTCAAAGTTGTGTGAGTTAATTGGTGATTGGGAACCACATCGGAGCAGCCCATAATTAGCCATGATGGCTTGAAGTTGCAATTGGAGCACAATTGCGGATTCAGATGCTAGTGTACATAGAAAAAGGACTTGCGAGTCAGTTGCATGTAGGAGCATAGAGGGTTTGAGTATATCTTTACTACATTGCTTGAAGGATTTTGTGAGTAAATTGTACTATAACTATCTATTTTCATGCATCCTTTTTGGTAGTGAGACTACGGAGAGGTTTTTACGCCTAATAATAAAGTTTTCTTTTTTGATAACACATCTGTGTGTTATGGTTGTATTATGATTTTCTATGGATTGTTCATTTTATATGCTTATTGATGTTTATATTAGGGTAAATTCCAAATAACTACCCTAAGGTTTGGGGTAATACCAAACACATCTAAGACAATTAAAAAGCAACCATTTTAGTCTTAAAAGACAAATGCAGTTACAAGCCATTTGTTCATTACACAAAAACAAATTTGAAATTTTTTTTTTTTTTTTTTTCAAGGCAACAAGTTTAGAAAATGTATCCACACCATCTGTTCCTGTTAGGCCAAAATCATCACATTTGAGTCCAACACGTTTTCATCATTTTTGCTCTTCCCAAGAGCAACAAATGGTTTTTAATATAAAGTAGAAGAAAGTAACCCAAGTCAGTTGGTTCAATGGTTATTTTTAGAATTCAACAGCGTTAGAATTTCAACTCTCACTCAAAAAAAAAAAAAAAAAAAATTCGGGTTGAGCAAAGAGAAAGAGGGCTTTTGTTCAAGTTTTAATATGAAGAAAGGTACAAATTAGTTAATGGAAGAAGTATTAATTACTTGAAAAATAGTTGATTTAGTTTTTGTTCTGGTTTCTTTTGTCGGTTTTTCTTTTATCAACTAGTCTCTTTTGCTTAGTAATTTCAACTCTTCTGGCATGTAATCTTGGATTTTTTTTCTTCTAAGTTTTAGTTTTTGGTATGTAAAGAACTTGATCTTTATGGAAATTAAAGGATAAACACTAAAAAAAAATTAGGATCAACTAAGGAATCCTTGACCTTAACAGATTTTTTTACATAAATGGTTTTTCTAATAATTTTATTCTAGTAAATTACTACTACTTTTGTACAAGATAACCCTTGCATTTTAGGAACAACTTATCTTAATAAAAAATCAAAGATCTCCACTAGCCGTTACAATTCTATTGAGGATATCTCGGAATCAAAGTTTTTTCATCATGAATACCATTTAGATGAAATGATATTCTAAATGATATCATTCAAGTATTTATTTTATCTAGAACATATTTGACTTTGGTTGCTAGGCTTGGTGTAGTTGCTTGATTTATGGGTCCTTTGATTCACGTGTGCTTGATTAATGGTCAATAAATTTGATTCTGAAATATCCTCAATAAATACAATCAAATGACTAACATATTCCCTTATCCTACTAAAATGAAAATAAAAATGCAATAAATCCTAATATCATGCAACAAATTATTATGATCCTAAATTACACAAAATATCTAAATGCTATGCACATTTAAATGCTATGCAAGTAACAGCTGTAGAGTTTTTTTTTTTTTTTTTTCCTTTTTAAGTTTAATTTATGCCAAGAAACCCAATGTGATCAAGGCCAATTTGTATCTTAGTTACTGATTTTTTTTTCAAACTTTGTTTTATAGATATCAATGGCAGCAACGCCAACTGCAACACCAACTTTGTTTTCTTTGCTTGTCTATCATGGTCTAACAACATCGATCATTCATGATGTTGATAAGAATCAGTATTTATATATGGATATGTGTCAAGATGTATTAGAGACTGCACTTATGGACTTGCCTGGAAACATAAGTGCAGACATCAACATCAAGTGTGAAATACCAAATTCAATGGACATCATGAATGTGAATAATGATATTGATATGCTATGTATGTTTGATGCATATGAAGATGAAGGGTGTCGTAAAATTCACATTCATGTTTCATTTGGGCTTAATGATCCTCAGTGCACTATTTCTCAACCCAATCAAGAACAAGCTATAGTTGGTACGACTTCTTTATTTGAAGATCTTGATTTTAGTGACTATGGCAATGATCTTTTGGCTAGGGCTGCTATGAATTTTAGTCATGACATTAATGCCGTTAAGGGGAAAGAGGTTACTAATGAAATGCTATTGGCATTGGCTAGTGTTCCTGAGGATTTTGATATTCTTGCTCCTATGGGTGTAGATTTTGAATATCCTGAAGAAGAATTACATATTAATACTTCTGATGAAGAGTGGCAAGTTGGAAGTGAAGAAGAAATTGACAGTGATAGTGAGTATGAAGTAGATGGGTCTGTGGTTGAGAAAAATTCTAAAGGTGAGGATGATAGCCTCTTAGACTATGGCTTTGAAGAAGTTCATAAGGATGGGCCTAATTCTGATGTTGACATAGAGCAAATTCATGTGGATAGGGCTATTCAAGGAAGAAGGTTCATTGTAGAAGAAGGTTCAATAAGGTTAGAAAATGGCATGGTATTTACTAATGTGAATGAATTTAGGGAAGCATTAAGGGATTTTGCAATTCAAGAAGGATTTGAACTTGTTAAGGCGAAGAATGATAAAACTAGAGTGACTACACATTGTGTCAGTGATGGATGTCCATGGCAGATTCATGCTACTATAACATCTGATAAGATTACATTTAGGATTAAAACCTATGTTTTACAGCACACATGTATTAGGACCTCCAAAAACTCAAATTCAACCTCCACTTGGATTGTTAGGAAATTAAGGAGCAAACTTTTATGCAGACCCTGACTTGAGGTATTCTAGTATGCAACAAGATCTGCTTGAGAAGTTTGGAGTTCAAGTAAGCCAAAGGAGGTTATATCAAGCAAAGAGAAAAGCTAGAGAAGAGGATTATGGCAACCATGCTAGGTCTTATAAGAAAATACCATCATATGCTAATGTGGTCTTGGAAACCAACCCTGGTAGTATAGCAAAGATTTAGTATGAGAGACCTGACATTGCAATGAATCCTACCTTGAAGAGGTTCTTTTTATGCTTTGATGCTATGAAGAAAGACTTTACCAATGGTTGTAGGCCATTCTTAGGAATTGATGGTTGCCACCTCAAGGGGCCATTTGGGAGTGTTCTACTTGCTGCCATTTCTCTTGATGGTAACAATGGCTTATTTCCAATTGCAATTGCCATTGTAGAGGTTGAATGCAAGGATAGTTGGCTATTTTTCTTGCACCATTTAGATGCTGCATTGGTTAGCCTGATTGATAAGCCACTTTGTATTATGTTTGGTTAACAAAAGGTATGTAGATTGATTATTTTAATACTTTAATTTAATGTATCAATTTTTTAAATCCCTAAGGTTTTTTTTTTTTTTTTCCCTTTGTTTATTCTATCATAATTTAATGCTAGCATTTGCCACATGGTAATCTAGTTAAATGTTATTTTGTAAACCTGTTTTATTTTTTAAGAGTTAGTATTTTTATATATACATTGTGTGTTTGTGCTATGAACATATTCTATTTTTAAGAATTGCATTTTTCAAAGTTAAGTTGTTAATCATTTCATTGTCATTATGGTGAAATCATTCATCCCTTACCTGATTTGAATGATATTAATGCTGATGAAGAAGTGGAGTCTCCCATCCTTCGTAGGTTGCCTGGTAGACCAAGGAAAAATAGGAGGAGAGAGCCAGGAGAGCAACCAACAGGTTTGAATGTTGCTAGGAGGTCAAATAGTATAAAATGTCAAACTTGTAAAAGGTTTGGTCATAACAAACGCACCTATCAAAGAGATTCAACTGTTGGTAGTATAAGGGGTACCAAGATTGTAAATAGTAATTTTATTTCTTTTAATTGTAGTTGTATGTGTTTTAGTATTTGAGTTTCTAATTCTCTCTTAATTTTTTAGGAAACAAGGATTGGGGAAAGCTCTGGTGTAGGGGCATGTGTTAATGTGATGAATAATGCTGTTGAAAATGTTGTTGAGGATGGTTTGGATGCTGCTACACAACAAAGTGTAAATGTTATTGCTACTAGTATGAATGACTTTACTCCATTGGCTAATGATGAGCCTAGTGGAAGTGATTATGTTGCCTTTTGAAGTTGATGGAGTTTGGAACCATTTTTGGACAATTATTTTTGTTCTTGTTTTGGTGGCTGTCAGTGTTGGTTTGGATGTTGTGTTTTCTTTTTTTGCAAAGCAAATTGACAGCATAGTGGACAACTTTGTGCATACAGTTTTTGTTAAGTGAAGCACAGCATAGTGGACATAATGTGAACAACTTACATCCACAATGGACCTGGTGGGTCTTGGACAGTTTTTGCCTTTTTGGTTTCCTTTTCATGTCATGTATTAACTTAGATTGGTAGTTATTAGTGTAAGTTTTTGTAAGTAATGGGTGGTACAATGCCGTGAATGTAACTAATGATATATATGACTTTGACAATGCTGTCAATGAATATTTATTATGAACTTAATGGGAGTGCAAATGTAAATTTAAACTTACTTGTCTATTCTTGTTACTTATTAATTTTGTGAAAACAGTTTTATTTATTTATTTATTTTTTTGGGATAATGTTTTCATCAAAGGAATGTAAAAGTGGATTATCTTATGCATAACATTATTTAACCAATTGACATGGTTGTACAATCATGAATTATCCTATCTATATGTAAGAAGTGTTGCTGTTAAGGAAAATCCATAGATCAAAGAATCCTCTTCTCACACAAAGTCCACGACTAATCACACAAAGTGGATTAAGAGTGTTGATATATTAGTGTGAGGTCACAAATTGTAGCCCACACCTAGATGGAAACAGGAGATGGGCCCAATAAGCCCAACACAATAAATTTGTAAGAGAGTGGGTCAAAGAATTGGGCTAATAGCGATCCTTACAACAGTTACTGAAGATTAGGTGCTTGGCCGAGGAGACTAAAACACATAAACAAGTTAAGATCTTATGTCCGAGGAGTAAGTTTTGGACTAATTGATGGATTCGAGTTAGGTCCGAGGGGTATGCACTTAGATAGAATGCTTTTCTTTGGGTTGTATTTTTCCAGATGCTACAGTAGTTATTCCCTGAAGTTTCTTCTATCTTTTTTTCTCGTCCCCTTCTTCTGGAGGTCTTACTCCATTATATAGTCCTTCATTGTTCGATCCTATCGTCCACTTGTCTGCCATCTAGCCTGGTACTTGAGTTTCCCACTTCTTCTCCCACAGCTTTTTGGTTTCCTGGGGGTAAAGATGATTTTAAACACTGTTCAGGGGTCTTCTCCACATAAATGCGGCCAGGAAAGCTGCTGTAATGCATTTAATGCGGTGGCAGCAGCTTTTGCTCAAGATATTTCTGCATCCTTATCCCTTCCACGTGCATTGGTAATCTACCTTCACCTATGGAATTTCCTGGAAGCTGGACTAAGGGGAAGCCGAGGCCCCTCTCACCGACATATGCCAGACCCGAGGAGGGTATCCCTCTCGGATCAATATCCCTGGACACTTACGCGTTCTACTATTAGTTACAAGGGTTCCCTATAATTTCTTCTCCTCGGACGTATTGTTGATGAAAAGTTGTACCTGAGCCCACCTCATGGGCCCAGGTTTTACTCCCCCACAATAGCCCCTCAAAATTCTAATTTTTCTTTCTAATCCGAGAAGGAAAGTTAGGATTTTGATGTACAACAGTAATTACAATGCAGTCCTTAACAGTACCTAAATTTAGGCACGTGTAAGGGCCATTTCTGCCATTTCGCGAGGGCTCCTGACGCTTGGGAACTCGCACAATCATCATTAAACGCTTAGAATTGCGTTTCAACCCAGGCATCCTACGGTGAAATACGAATCCAACGGTCCAGATCTCAACTTCAATATTTGGGCGGGATTGTGGTTTTTCCTTTTTCCATTCCCACTATAAAAACCTCCTGGCGTTACTTTTTGTTTCTTATCAGAGCTTGCAACTTCAGTGTTCATATCCAGGCATCCATCATTTTTCACAAGAAAGAGAGCTTGACGATCTTCCAGCGACCAGAGGAACAAGCCGTGTTTATTCTCACGTAAGTTTCGCACTCCGACTTCCGTTGTATCCTCGGCTAACCTCCTCGGCTAACCACTCCACCTTATAGAGACTAACAATGGGTAGATTCGAGCGCTTAGTAAACACTCCGGCCATGATAGAGTTGTTCAAAGAAAAGTACCACATTCCCCCGGAGGTAGTGGTACGTCATTGCACCACAGAGGGAGTGGAGTTTGACCGGAAAGTAGGAGAGGTGGTCATCCCTATGATTGCCTTCATAGAAGGAGGGATGACCATCCCCATGGGTAGGATTACACGGGACTATCTTCGCGCCCATAGGCTCTGCCCCCATCAGTGTGCCCCCAACTTCTTTAGAGTCCTAGGGTCAATCGACGCTTTGGACCGGCATCTGGGGCTAGGATTGACGTGGCACGACGTCGCCCACCTATATGAAGGCCATATAGAGACTCGGGCAGGCTTTTACCTTAAGTCCCGTAGCAATGTGGTCAAACTGATATCCTGCCTCCCCAAGTCTAATAAGGGGATGAAAGACGACTACTTAATCCTGTCGGGGCCTTGGAGCGACGGCTTAGCCTGCCCAACCAAGGCCGGGACACCAGGTGGAGCAACCTAGACTTAGGATTTCTAACTTCAGCATTGAGGAGTATTCTGATGCCTTTACGCTTATTTGTTTAATTGTTTTATGTTAGTGTTACTATTATTATATTTTTTGTAGCCGAGGCTTAACAATGTGATTTACTTACTTGACAGATAAATTTTTTACCAACCCAAAGCTCAGGCTGATCAACGTTCCAGCACTGAATTACCTGCTGAGATCAGAGATTTTTGTGAACGACGACGGGCAACTACGAGCGGTTCACCTCATTTTGGATTTCGAGCCCATTTCGAGGTCGTATTTAGACGTCGGCAACTCCATCCGAGCAGGAGACCATCGCTTGGCTCGCATAGACGTGTCTCGGCCAAACTTCCTCGCCGACTACGATCTTCCTCCAGTTGACCATCCCATTCCACAGGGGATTCCCCTTGCCGCCGAACCGCTGCGCGAAGTAGCATTTGGGGAGGCTATTCTCCGAGAAGGCACAGCTTCTTCTTCCTCCCTTGAACTAGAGATTGACAAGTTCAAGTTTGAAGAAGAAACAGTCTTCATATCAGAGGCCGAGGAAGGAGCGGACGAGCAGTCGTGCGTGCAAACTCCAGTTCAAGTGGTAACATACATTGCCGATACAACTGACGAGGAGGAAGACATGGCTCCTCGAACTGGCCCTTCTTTGAAAGAGTTGATGAAGGGCAGGAACAAAGGGCCATCTTCTCAAGATAAGGGCAAATCCAAACTAACTGCACACCCTCCCCCTCCTCCGCCCCCGCCCCAGGTGCCTGCAGACCTGGGGCTCAAACCAAACCCAGATTTGAGGAGGAAGAGGCCAGTGGAGCCCACCGAGGAGGGGGAGCTAGGCCCGTCAAGGGGCAATAAGCAGGCCAGACCTACTCAGGAACGTCGGAGTAGGAGGGCCCATTCTGTGGAGAGCCGAGAGGAGCACCCACCAGCCCAAGTTCGTCAGTCAACACGGACTTGGTCGCCAGCGCTGGAGGTTGATGGTGGCCCCATCTCAGTGGATGCCTCACTTAGGCACTTCCGCGGTGGTCATGCAGGCCGACTGGTTGATGCTTTGCTGCAGCCCCTTCTCCTACCTACGGACTTGGCGGCTTACAGGAGTTTCAATTATCCTGACTTACTCCTTTCCATGAAAAGGGATTTGGCTATGGTAAGTACAATTTTGTTTCTTTTTATTTGCCTATTATTTCTTAAATCTAAGCCACTTTTTAACTTTCCATAACAGGTCGCGCAACAAGTGTACGTGGCTGAGGAATGGGCGAAGCGCTTTCGAGATGAGACAAAAGCCGCCCATGAGGCCCGAGAGACTGTGGAGGACCATCTGAGTGTGCTAAGAACTCAACAAAAGCAGATGGCCGAGGAGGTGAAGAAGGCTAATCAGGAGAAGGCCAGCGCTGAGGCTGGACTAAAAACGACTGAGAAGCAGGCTGAGACACTTCGCAGCGAACTACACCTCTGCGAAATCAACTTAGAAACGGAGAGGCAGATGGTGAAAAATCTACGCGAAGAGCTTCATAAGGCTAAGGAAGCTGCACAGCTACAAAAAGAGGCAGCCGAGGCCGAAAAGCAAGCTTCTTATGCTCTGGGGGTGGAAGAGACTCAGAGCAGGTTGACTGAAGAGTTTGCTTCTGTCGCCAGGGACTACTGCGACATCACTTGGGAAAAAGCCCTTGATGCCGCTGGGGTCCCTGCTGACTCCAGCCTCAGGAGGCCTGAGAGCGTGTACTATGAACTTGATATTCAACCGCTCCCAGATTCTGATCCTCCTCCTTCAGAGCAGCCAGCCCCAGTGTCCGAAGCTCCTGCGACAGACCAAGCTCTTCCAGCTCCTGTGGAAGTCTCAACAGCCTCCCATCAAGACGCTGGTCAAAGGGAAAGAGCTGAGCCCTCCCAAGGTGATGCTCCAGATGCTGCCCCTCCGCAGTCTGAACAAGTAGCTGAGCAGCAAGACCCCAAGACGAAGACTTAGGCTGTTTGTCTTAGTGTTGTTTTCTTTTTGTTTTTTTTTTTTTTTTTTTTATGCTTATTATTTTCAAGATTTGTACTGCGTTTTAATCATTAATGAAGATATATTCCCTTTGTTTTACGTATTATGACAAGTAATAGTAAACCCCTCTGCTGCCATTTCATTTCATTTCATTTTTTTTGCGTTGTGTGGATGACCAATTTGATTAAGAAGTTTTGGAAGTTGGGTTATCATACTGGCTAAATAAATATAACTAAACAAGAAATTTGAGTCATGCATTCACATCTATATTTGAATGCTTAAAAGGGAAATAGAACAAGTGTTAACTAACCCAGATCATCTGGTCCGAGGACTCATGCATGACTGGATTTAAGTTTAAACACTTCATAGAACGGTGAGGGTGTTAACTAACCCAGATCATCTGGTCCGAGGACTCATGCATGACTGGATTTAAGTTTAAACACTTCATAGAACGGTGAGGGTGTTAACTAACCCAGATCATCTGGTCCGAGGACTCATGCATGACTGGATTTAAGTTTAAACACTTCATAGAACGGTGAGGGTGTTAACTAACCCAGATCATCTGGTCCGAGGACTCATGCATGACTGGATTTAAGTTTAAACACTTCATAGAACATCGAGAGATACGAAAAGAGGCATACATATTTAACATAAAGAACGAATATTGATTAAACACAGATTTATTAGTAATAATACCTTTTCAAATTATTGACGTTCCAAGGGCGGGGTACTACAAGTCCGTCCAAGTCTTCCAAGAAATATGCTCCAATGCCAGCGTTGGAGGTGATGCGATATGGTCCTTCCCAATTTGGCCCTAGTTTTCCCCATGCAGAGTTCTTTGCCGAGCCCACGACTTTGCGCAGCACCAGGTCACCTGGGACCAAAGGTCTTGTCTTTGCATGGGCATCATAACCTCGCTTCAGCTTTTGTTGGTAATGAGCCAATTGAACCATTGCGTTTTCCCTTTTTTCATCAATCAAGTCCAGACCTCTTGCCAAGTTTTCATCGTTGTCTTTTGGATTGAATGAGCTCGTTCCCGTCGTTGGGAACCCGGATTCCAAAGGTATGACTGCTTCAGCTCCATAAGTCATTGAAAAAGGGGTCTCTCCAGTGGACCTACGAGGTGTGGTCCTGTACGTCCAGAGTACATGTGGGAGTTCTTCTACCCATCTTCCTTTCGCATCATCCAGTCTTTTCTTCAATCCGTTTAATATGACTTTATTCACAGCTTCAGCTTGTCCATTCCCTTGAGGGTATGCCGGAGTAGAATATCTATTAGTGATCCCCAATTCTCCACAGTAATTTCTGAACATCTTACTGTCAAACTGGAGTCCATTATCCGTAATGAGTACACGAGGGACACCGAATCGAGTAACAATGTTTTTCTAAACGAATCTTTTCGCATCCACATCTCGGATATTGGCTAGAGGCTCTGCTTCAACCCACTTTGTAAAATAGTCCGTGCCGACTATGAGATATTTTTTGTTTCCTACAGCCTTAGAAAATGGTCCGACGATGTCCAAGCCCCATTGAGCGAATGGCCATGGGCTGGATATTGGATTGAGGACTCCTCCCGGCTGGTGTATATTCGGTGAATACCGTTGGCATTGATCACACTTTTTGACATATTCCAAAGCTTCTCTTTGCATATTCGGCCACCAATAACCCTGAGTAATGGCCCTATGCGCTAAGGACCTACCTCCAGTATGGCTTCCACAGATTCCCTCATGCATCTCCTCCAAGAGCAATTCCGTTTGATCGGGATGAACACATAGCAGATAAGGCCCAGAGAAGGAACGCCTATATAGCTTGTCATCCTGCGACAGCCAATAGTTAGGAGCCTTCTTTCTTATTTTGTCGGCTTCAACTTTCTCCTCGGGTAGAATATCGTCCTTTAAGAATTGCATGAAAGGATCCATCCAGCTTGGCCCCATTCTGACTTGATTGATCTGAACTACGTTTGCTATTGTCGAGGGTCGATGCAGGTCTTCAACGAGGATTATGCGAGGCAAGTTTTGCGCCGAGGAAGTTGCGAGGGTGGCCAAAGAGTCCGCATGCGTGTTGCCACTTCTTGGGACATGCAGCAAGCTAAAGGATTCGAACTCCATCTGCATGATTTTCACTCGGCTAAGATAACCTTGCATTCTCTCGTCTTTGGCTTCAAATTCGCCTTTGACCTGACCAATAACTAGCCTTGAATCCGAGAAGAGTTCAATGGACCTTCCTCCCATCCTTAGGACCATAGCCATACCTTCTAGTAGTACTTCGTACTCTGCTTCGTTATTCGTGGCAGGAAAGCTTAACCTCAGTGACTTTTCAATGGTGATCATTTCTGAAGATATCAGCACTAACCCAACTCCTGCTCCTTTTTGGTTTGATGCTCCGTCTACATGTACTTCCCATGTCGGAGGGAGACGCCTGGATATACTACAGGCTAGTTTTACATCCCCTTCTTTTGATGCTAATAGACTATCCACTTCTGGTTCGGTGAACTCTGCCACCAGGTCGGCCAGCACCTGGCCCTTCACTGAGGTGCGAGGCATGTACTTGATGTCGAAAGCTCCCAGAATTGTGCCCCACTTGGCTATCCTTCCCGTGTAATCTGCACTTTTAAGGACGGCCTTTAATGGGAGTTGCGTAAGAACAATCACCGTGTGCGCTTGGAAATAGTGAGGCAGCTTGCGTGTGCCAAGCACCACCGCCAAGATAGCCTTTTCCAATGGAAGGTATCGCACTTCTGCCTCATGCAGTGATTTACTCACGTAGTACACTGGCCGTTGTACGCCGTTATCAACCCTTATCAACACTAAACTTACTGCATAGGAGGCCACTGCAATGTAAGCAAAAAGAACCTCATCCGGCTCGGGATTTGACATGACCGGCGGCCGAGCAAGATAGTCTTTAAGTTGTTGAAAGGCTGCGTCACATTCCGTCGACCATTCAAAGCTTTTCCATTTATTGATCAACAGGAAAAAGGGTCGGCACCTGTCCGCTGATCGAGATATGAATCTATTCAGAGCAGCGGCCATTCCGGTTAGTTTTTGCACCTCTTTTGGGTTCCGAGGAGTTCGCATACTGGTGATGGCCTTAATTTGGTCGGGATTGACTTCAATTCCCCTATGAGTAACCATATAACCCAAGAATTTGCCTGAGCCAACACCAAACGAACATTTGGAGGCATTCAAGCGTAGTTTATGGCTTCTGAGAATTTCGAAGACAACTCGAAGATCCTCTAGGTGTTCAGATGCTCTTTTGCTTTTCACCACCATGTCATCTATGTAAATCTCCATATTTCTCCCCAATAATGATTCAAACATCCTCGTCATCATCCTCTGATAAGTGGAGCCCGCATTCTTCAAACCAAAAGGCATCACCTTGTAGTGGTAGTTTCCTACTGGCGTGACAAAAACAGTTTTTTCTTGATCGTCCAATGCTAAAGGTATCTGGTGATAACCCTGGAAAGCGTCCAAGAAACTCATCCGAGGATGGCCGACTGTGGCGTCTACTAGCTGATCAATTTTGGGCATGGGGAATGGATCTTTAGGGCAGGCTTTATTTAGATTTGTGAAATCAACACATACTCGCCACTTCCCAGTCTTTTTCTTGACCACCACCGTGTTTGCCAACCACTCGGGGTAGAAGATCTCTTTGATAGCCCCTGCCTTTTTTAGCTTCGTCACTTCCTGACGGACTGCTTCTGCATGCTCTTTAGATGGCCGACGAGGGAGCTGCTTCTTGGGGGTCATTGTTGGATTAACATTCAAATGGTGACAAATGAAGTCTGGGTCTACCCCCGGAGCCTCATAAGCACTCCATGCAAAGACGTCTATGTTTCGTTTGAGGAACTCCACCAATTCCTCCTTTTCCAACTGGGGTAGTTGAGATCTGACTTGAAAGAATTTCTCAGGGTCATCTCCTATTGTGACTTTTACAAGATCTTCACATTTCGCTTCCTCGGATAACCCATCTTGGGGCAGCATTGAGGATTTTAATTGCTATAACTCTTCTTTTTGAGCCTCAGATTCTGCTTCAGGCTTATGTCGGATAGCTGCTATCATGCATTGCCTCGCCATGGTTTGATCACCCAGTATCTCTTCTATCTTACCTCCAGAGGGGTATTTAATCTTCTGATGCAGGGTGGAAGAGACTGCTCCCAAAGTATGAAGCCAAGGCCTCGCAACAATTGCTGTATAAGGGGAGTAGGCATCCACCACTATAAAATCGACCTCCATTATCTCCGTTCCGGCTTGTACTGGCAGTCTGACTTGCCCTTTCGGGATAATAATCTTCCCTTCAAAGCTTACTAAAGGGGAGTTATAAGGTGTCAGGTCTTCAGCCCTTAGGTTCAGCCCCTTGAAGAGGTCAGGGTACATGATCTCGGCTGCACTGCCTTGATCCACCATTACCCTCTTTACATCGTAGCCTCCAATTCGGAGGGTAATTACTAAAGCATCGTCATGTGGTTGAACAGTTCCAATCTTGTCTTCGTCCGAGAATCCCATGACCAGGGACCGGCTTGATTTAGCTCTCTTCGACTCGTGAGAGTCATCCTCAGGGTACAGACGAGCCACCGACATTACTCTGGAGGGGCATGACCCTGTTCTGCCAGGTGCCGCAAAGATGACATTAATAGTTACAATTGGAGGTCTCGGAGGATTCTCCCTTTCTGATCGAGTATCCGCATGGCTACCCAGATTATTGGAATGATGCAACAGCTATTTCAATCTGCCCTCCCGGACAAGCTGGTCCAGGTGATCCCATAAGCTTCTACAATCCTCGGTGGTATGACCGTGGTCTCTATGATATTGACAATAGAGGTTCCGATTTCTCTTTTCTGGGTTTCCCATCATCTTATTGGGCCACTTGAAGAAGGGTTCGTTTTTTATCTTTTCTAGGACTTGGTGCACAGGCTCTCGGAATACAGCTCCTACTATTTGGCTGTTACTGGATATCTGCTGCTCGGCATAATCCCTTTTCGGCCGGTTATTATTGTACCTGTCCGGCCTAAACTCTCTCCTTTCTTGAGGGACAAGTTTAGCTTTCCCTTTTCCTTGTTGCTGCTGTTGTTGATCATCTTCTATCCTTTTATATTTATCCACCCTATCCATTAATTGTTGCAAGCTG
Source organism: Quercus parvula (assembly GCA_030820535.1). Lineage (NCBI taxonomy): Eukaryota > Viridiplantae > Streptophyta > Magnoliopsida > Fagales > Fagaceae > Quercus > Quercus parvula. The sequence goes on from JAUAME010000004.1 coordinate 45,034,328, forward strand.
GTGACCGGTTTCCCTGTCAGGGACTTCCTCAGACCATGCTCGGAGGGAAGACCGACCTTGAAGGTTCTGACAGCAACCTCATCAAAATCTCCGTCAATCTCGTTAAACATCTCCCAATACCTCTCGGCATATGACCTCACAGACTCCCCTTCCCTCATGGTCATGGACAGCAGGGAATCAAGGGGTTGAGGAACTCTGCTGCATGTGACAAACCGGGAGCAGAATGATTGAGTGAGCTTCTTAAAGGAGCCGATGGAGTCAGTCTTCAACCCAACGAACCATCTCATCGACATCGGTCCTAGGCTAGAGGGAAATACTCTACACAATAAAGCCTCGTCTTGAGAGTAAACTGCCATCTTTTGTCTGAATTGGCTCACGTGTTCTACAGGATCGGTACGTCCGTTGTACATAGAGAACGTAGGTTGATGAAAACGTCTAGGAAGTTTTGCCTTTTCTATTCCCCTAGTAAAGGGAGACTTAGAAATTTGGGTCAGAGCCTTCTTCATGTCTTTGGTCCCCACTCCCCTTCTAGACGAACTTTTTCTCCTTCTCTTGTGAGAATGCTCCTCTTCATAGGAATAGGATTCACTGGGGGGAGTTTCTGAAGAATCCCCGTAACTGTCCTCCCCTTCACCGTTGGAGGAGACATCAGAACTTGAAGGGGTGTGATTTCGTTGTGCTCGACGAAGCTTCTTTTTCAAACCTTCTATTTCACGCTGCAAGTCCTTTTCATCAGCGTGCCCTTGCACCAGATGGCTCTTTCGTCGATAGCTGCTTTTCCCAGCATGGATCGTTCGCGAACTACCCTCACGCTGGTTATCAACGTGGTTTTCCCGTTCAAGATTATGGAGTTCATCTTGTTGACTGACGTTTACTGACTCTGCATAGGGCGGACTGGCCTGTTGCGGTCCTGAACCTACCATAACTGCCGTAACTCTCTACTAGCGCTAATTCTCCCCACAGACGGCGCCAATTGTGGGGTCACAAATTGTAGCCCACACCTAGATGGAAACAGGAGATGGGCCCAATAAGCCCAACACAATAAATTTGTAAGAGAGTGGGTCAAAGAATTGGGCTAATAGCGATCCTTACAACAGTTACTGAAGATTAGGTGCTTGGCCGAGGAGACTAAAACACATAAACAAGTTAAGATCTTATGTCCGAGGAGTAAGTTTTGGACTAATTGATGGATTCGAGTTAGGTCCGAGGGGTATGCACTTAGATAGAATGCTTTTCTTTGGGTTGTATTTTTCCAGATGCTACAGTAGTTATTCCCTGAAGTTTCTTCTATCTTTTTTTCTCGTCCCCTTCTTCTGGAGGTCTTACTCCATTATATAGTCCTTCATTGTTCGATCCTATCGTCCACTTGTCTGCCATCTAGCCTGGTACTTGAGTTTCCCACTTCTTCTCCCACAGCTTTTTGGTTTCCTGGGGGTAAAGATGATTTTAAACACTGTTCAGGGGTCTTCTCCACATAAATGCGGCCAGGAAAGCTGCTGTAATGCATTTAATGCGGTGGCAGCAGCTTTTGCTCAAGATATTTCTGCATCCTTATCCCTTCCACGTGCATTGGTAATCTACCTTCACCTATGGAATTTCCTGGAAGCTGGACTAAGGGGAAGCCGAGGCCCCTCTCACCGACATATGCCAGACCCGAGGAGGGTATCCCTCTCGGATCAATATCCCTGGACACTTACGCGTTCTACTATTAGTTACAAGGGTTCCCTATAATTTCTTCTCCTCGGACGTATTGTTGATGAAAAGTTGTACCTGAGCCCACCTCATGGGCCCAGGTTTTACTCCCCCACAATTAGGTAACAAAAATATTTCAAATATTAGAGGCTATGCAAATATCATGGGACTGATTGAAGAATCCTCTTCTCACACAAAGTCCACGGCTAATCAATTGGACATCTCATAGATTACCACTATCAAGGAAATATAGTACACATGTTTACAACAACTTCATCAAAGGAAAACATATTTCCTTAAATCTCTCATATACATATGTAATCCCATGAAATAGAAGTCTGTTTTATGATTTATATTGAATTTCGGAATCTTGTATATATCCAACTAATTCATTCACAAGTGATTTGTTGGACCATTTGCATTTTAATTGAGTTTGTTTGGAATAAAATTGCATTTATTTATTATCAAACAATGGGTCCCATAGCTGGACTAAAATGGACTAAAACTAGAAAGCATTTGCATTTGCAAAATGCATTTAGGCTGGCGGGAACAAATGAGTTTGGGTACCTGAACATTCATTCTTGGAAATGAAGAAAAAGCTGTGCAACTTTTGTTTCGGGTAGAGTGAACAAACGGCATGCTAACGGAGTTTATTTTTAAGGACTAAAATGGTTGCTTTTTAATTGTCTTGGATGTGTTTGATATTTTCTCAAATCTCAAGGTAGTTATCTGGAATTTACCCTATATATTATCATTCATGCTTATGTTAATTGGTTAATCACTTTAATTTAAATTGGGTAAGCTGTAATTTAAAAGTCGGGGTCTAAATCATAATCGAGTTAAATTAATTTGATTGTTCTTACAAACTCTCAAATTACTAGCATGCTCTGAATTTTTTTTTTTCCCACTTTTTATTTCTTATATCTTTCGCAGTGAATGGAAGTGGAAGAGAAATTGGAATACAAAGGCTGTGATTTAACTTTTACTCGGTTAATATCTAAAAAACAAATAATTTTCTTTTTCAATTATTCTACATGGCTGAAAAACACCATGTGTCCTTTCAGAAAAAAGGCACCTAACCTACCTGCCCAGGCATAATTAAGTTAGCCATATATAATAAACATATATACGCTGTGTACAATTGGCTAAATAATCAATATATGTAAAATGTATGCAGAACAATCTAATCATACTATGGTTTATTTAATTTGAAAATGTGCCTAGCTAGCTAATTTTATGCAGATTGTAAGAATCCTTCTCGTAATAAGTGGTATTACAGTTAAACTAATAATATTATATGGTTTGATTTGAAGCATTGCGGTGTATATCTTAACTATAAAGTATAAACTCAAGAATTTGGACTGTGAGGACATTAATTGGGAGAGTGTATTCAAAGTCTCACATTGGATATATACCGACTAAATCAAAATTCCACCAATTAATTAATGTGTACAATGATGGCTAATTCATTTGAAAAATTGCATACATGCATGTGACTAATCCAACCGACAAATGTTATTATATAGTAACACTAGTGAGGAACTAGACCGACCAATGATTTGTTCATTCTTTGCTTCTTACTATGCTAAATCCGTGGTCCTGCCAGGCAGGCTTGACTTGATCCTATTATGGCCGTACATCTTATGCCCTAGTAGAAGTTGCTGTACGCTATAATTTCCAAATTTTCCTTTTTCTTAGAATCCTATATGAAGAAATGACTTAACCAGTGGCAGCCAAGTATTTATCGATGTGATCTGTGATTAATTTTTTTTAATCATATTATATTTTGTTAGATATATTAGTATTATCGTATAGAACAATTATAAACACAAGTGAAGCATTTTATAAATCAATAGATGTATAGAAAAGTGTCTATCAAAATTAATAAATATGTGATAAGATAAGAAAATATTAGATGCCTTTTATCTATTTTTGTTTAATTATCATGCAGATACTATGTAGCATGTAGGTATATAAGAAAAGAAAATTTCAAAAAATAACCATTCCAATTATAAAATTGTAACTTAATTACGTCTATTTTAGAAAACTAAACTGTTTTAACTTTGACTTTTATTTTTATTTATGAGGGTGTTGCGGATGAATGTAGCCAAGAGGCTTTTGACATATACATTTCCTCCTTTTGGATTTCATGAAAAAAGCAATGCAAACATTTAACTGTTTAAGAGACTTTCTTCTCCCAAAAAAAAAAAAAAAGCTGTTTAAGAGTACTAGTTGAAGGTAACAGTCAAGAGAGAATGAGGATAACAGCCTAAAACAGCGGTGGGCTCGACAAAAAGACTGAAATGTCTCTTCATAATCCAAACCCTGTTGTTAAAAGAAACCTTTAGCCACTAATCTGGTCTTAATTACAAGTGGCAATAGAGCCATCACTATGACATTTCAATTTGTAGACCCACTTCTAGTCTACAACATTTTTACCAACTGCAGTTGGATCTAAAGTCCAGGTCTGTTGATGTTACAAGGCACTAAATTCTTCATAGCCATTTAGGATACTTGCTGGAATCACCCAAATATGGGAGTACGTTGTATAACAGTATAGTCTATTGAAACTTTAAAACATTGTTTAGGTTTGAAAATACCACTCTGGGAGTGGGTTTGCATAGGATGGACAATATTGGTAGCAAAAGGGTTAGGAAAATTTGATGCAGTGACGGTGAGGGTAGGACAGGTGGGGGCAAGAACACTAGAGGGTTGAGAGGGCATTGAATGATGTGACAAAATATGAGGGTAATTTTTATCTTTTGTTATATTTTGTTTTGTTTTGTTTTTTTTTTTTTTTTTTTTTTTTTTTTTTTTTTTCATATGTAATTTTCATAGTTTTAGAAGATAGGATTTTATATTCTTGATTTTAGATGTTTTTAAGGGGTTGCTAGTCAAAATAGAGTCCTATTATGGTATTGTATTTGTGAGTACTTAAGATGTGTAGGCATGGCTTGCAACATCTTAGGCATGCTTGGCAACATCCTCGGCCGACCTCGGCATGCTTTGCAACGTCCTAAGCATGCTTGGCAACGTCCTTGGCCGACCTCGGCGTGCTTTTGCAAGGTCCTAGGAGTCCCACATCGAAGAGAAACCCCTCTACTTGCTGCCTTATAAGTTGTGAAGCCAAGGGAGTAGTGTACCACAACTTATAAGGCAGCAAGTGGGGGAATTTCTCTTCGATGTGGGACTCCTAGGACCTTGCAAAAGCACGCTAAGGTCGGCCAAGAACGTTGCAAAGCATGCCTAGGACGTTGCAAGCCATGTCTACACATCTTAGGTGCCCACAATAAAAGAGAAATCCCCTCACTTGCTGCCTTATAAGCTGTAAAGCTAATGGAGTAGTGTACCACCAAGCTTCACTCCTAAGACCTTGCAAAAGCATGCCGAGGTTGGCCAAGGATGTTGCCAAGCATGTCTAGGACATTGCAAAGCATGCCGAGGTTGGCCGAGGACGTTGCCAAGCATGCTTAGGACGTTGCAAGCCATGCCTACACATCTTAGGTACCCACAGTATTAATTATAATATGTTTAGGAATATTTTTATTTAAGAAATTAGTTTTTTAGTGCTTCTAAATAGGCATGCAATATGCAAAAAAAAAAATTTAGAATTCAGAATATCAATAATATTTTTAAAGAGGTTTTTCTCTTGTTTTTTATAGTGTATTTCAAAGTTCTATCTTGTGACTTCAAGAAACCTCTTTTATAGATTTAAGCGCTTGTGTCTTTGATAGAATGATATCTTGTCTCATCACGCTTTCCATTATGCATTAATTGGTATCAATGAGCTTGCTAGCATCTTGGTACCCATCTGATCACGCTTTTCGTTATGCCTCACTAAGTACATATTTATACACCTAGTGACAAAGCTAGAAATTTGGATCAGGGGCAAGATAAAAGATAAAATTTAAAGTAAAAAATTAATTCGAAAAATATTAATCAATATTAATAACAAAGTAAATAACCAACTACATGCTAATGAAATTCTCATACACAATCGAACATAAAATGTAAACTTTAATTTATTTTTTCACACCTATTTTTATTTACTCAATTGTTCTCGATGATTTTTCATATTTTGAAACCGCTGCATGATTTCTTCACACTCAATAGTCTTGAATATATCTTTATCAATATATGTGACTAAGCAATCATTTATCCATTGATCTCCCATTCGATTGTGTAATCAATTTTTAATTATGTTTATTGCTGAAAACATTATTTCAACAGTAGCTGTTACAACTTATAAGATCAATGCTAAGATCACTAACATGTAAAACAATGGATATAAAACATCCTTTTTCATTTCTACCATTATTTTAATATACTAGTTGTTGGAGTGTAGGTCTATTTATGTGAGAGCATTAGCATTGGTGGTGCTAAAGAGCCATATTGCTATTTTTAGCACCATCAATACTAAAAAACGACTTGTAGTGGTGGAGGAAAAGCCAAAAAATTTGGTTGTTGAGCTACCGTGTATAGCCAAAGATGTTTTTGCACCGTAGCTAAGATGGTAAAAAAAAAAAAAATAATAATATTTAATTGTTAGAAGTTATATTATTTTATTGTATTGGCGGTGGTGGTTCCGTTTATTATGATAGATATATTATTTTATTATGTTATTTATATTATTTTATTGAGTTAATATTAAAATAAAATTACTGATGTTGAATGTTTTGTAAAATGAACTAGTAAAATAGATAAAACAATTTTTGTGGTACCCAATTGTGAAATTTTTGGCACCACCAATGATGCTTAAAGAGAAGCCGCCGTAGAAAAAAAAAAGAGAGAGAGAGAGAGAGAAGTTATTTGTCCTTTTGTGGTGTAGGGGCAAATAAGATATTTTTGTATAATATAGCAATATTATACTATTATTAGAGAAATATTTGGAAGTTCGGGGGCACTTCCCACCCCCCCTCCCCCCCTGCATACACCTACATGCAAATGCATGTATATACAAATTACAAAAACAGCAAACATGTAATCTTCATTGCATGCATATCCTCACTTGTATAGATACATCAAAAGTCAAAACATCTGATTGCGTAGATAATATATACCAAATATATGCAAGTATATGTGAAATCTATTTACTCGTATATACAACTATACATGTGACAGTGGAAATGAATACTACTTCCTAGCTAGTTGTTATTCATCCTCTAGCTTCATGCTGCTTGTTTGACTGAGATTGCATGATACCCATGAATCCATTAGTCATGAGACTTAGTTTTATGAGCCTTATCTTTTAGATGGCAATCCACATATACAGATCCAAAAAATATTGCTAGCTCCTAACATGGGTGTGTGATACTTAAGGCGCCCCCATTTATTGCTTAGAGCCACCCTTCACTAGCTAGCATTTGAAAAATGATTTGTCAATTACCTACATTCTTATCAGTGACAAAACCTCAAAATTCAGGAGGTGCAGAAAATCAAAACTGAAAAAGCAAGAGTGCAGCTGAGTTCCTAGGTGGATTATCCCTGCTTATCTAAGCAATGTTGTAATCAGCAATAATGGGGTACGGTAAAAGATTCCATTTTTCTGCGTTTTGACTTCTGAATGAAGAAATAAACATTTTCAAGAATTAGACTTTACCAGATATTTAGGGATCCTTGACTATATTATATTGTCAACAACAAGGTTTCAGAAAGAGGAAGAGATTGTGTAATCTTTCAGATGAATTTTTCAGACACACTATGGTGGTGACGTGTCCTTTCAGGTGCTTATGAAGTGCACATGCGAGGTCCATTTGCACTGTTTCGATGCTCTACTGGGGATATTCTTCACTGATAGTCAACTTAATCTAAACATCACAACCGTTAATTTGTAGATTAAATTAATTTGTTGGACGGTTATGACTTCATGATTGGTTGACTTTTGTGATAATCAACTCGGTTTGACTTACAGATTTTCTTCCTATGAGCACAATTCTTCTAATTATTTATCCATGCTCACCTGAGAACATGCTGGAGCTACTATAAATTTCAAAGTTGTGTCAATGTTCCTCACACCAATAACAATGGCTGCACAACTTGGCTATGTTGTTTCTTGTATATTCTCTCTCTTAGTTGCAATAGTCTCTATCACTTTCACTTTCTTGAAACACAAAAAAAGCTATAAAAAATCCCAGAAGCTACCACCTGGGCAGATGGGACTTCCTTGGATAGGTGAAACAATGGAGTTCTACAAAGCTCAGCGTAAGAACCAACTTTTCGAGGAGTTTGTTCAACCTCGGATTACAAAGTATGGGAAAATATTCAAAACAAGTCTAATGGGGTCACCAACAGTAGTGGTGAATGGAGCTGATGCTAATAGGTTCTTCTTGTCTAATGAGTTTAAGTTGGTGATAAGCTCGTGGCCTTCTTCGTCGGTTCAGCTCATGGGCAAGAACTCTATCATGGAAAAACAAGGAGAGAGGCACCGGTGCCTTCGTGGGCTTATAGGCACAAGTCTTGGCTATGCAGGGCTTGAGGCTTTAGTGCCTAAAGTTTGCAACTCAGTTCAATTGCACCTAAAAACAAAATGGCATGGCCAAGAGAAGGTTAGCCTTTACCGTTCCACAAAGGTTTTGACATTTACCATAGTGTTTGAGTGCTTGTTGGGGATGAAGGTAGAGCCAGGAATGCTTGCAACTTTTGAGAGGGTTTTGGAAGGGGTTTTTGCTCCACCAATTAGGTTTCCTGGCTCTAAGTTTTCTAGAGCAAGAAAGGCAAGGCTAGAGATAGAAAAGATGTTGATTAGTGCAGTGAGAGAGAAGAAGAAGGAGATGGAAGGAAGGTTGGAAGGAGGAGAGGATGGGTTGTTGATGTCAAGATTGGTGTCTGGGATGATTAAAGGGGAGATTAGTGAAGAAGAGGTTGTCGATAACATGGTCTTGCTAGTTTTTGCAGCTCATGACACAACTTCTTATGCCATTGCCATGACATTCAAAATGTTGGCTCAGCACCCTAACTGCTATGCCCTCCTCCTTCAAGGTACTACTATTTTTGAAGCTTTTATACGGTTCAAAGTGATTTTTTAAAGAGTAATTATTCAGTATTTCAAGAGTATAAAGAGATAATACTCTTTCATCTTACATAATAATAGATCTCATTATTCACGTAAGAGGAGGGGTACTACGTTTGTCACTATATTGGGAGATTACTTCATAAATTTTCTTTTTTTTATTAGCCGTTATACGACTCACCAAGATTTGAACTTTAACTAACTTATTATATTTGAAGTAACTTCTATCCGAGTTCCTACTCACATTAGAGCATCTCATTTCTTGCCAGAACATGTTGATATAATGAGCAACAAAATACCGGGTGAGAATCTAACATTGGAGGATATGAAGAAGATGAAGTATACTTGGCAAGTTGCTCGTGAGAGCATGCGGCTGTTCCCTCCTATCTTTGGTTCATTTAGGAAAGCAATTACTGACATTGAATATGAAGGATTCACCATTCCCAAAGGATGGAAGGTGCATGCTGGATTTCTTCTTTCTTTATTACATATGATAGACGTACCAATTGAAGTTTGATAGCAATCCAACACCATGATTTTGAAGTACTAAGCACCTAGATTGATACTGACAACCATTATTACAGGGCAATGATATTTTTACATCCACTTTTAACATTAATTTTCAGTATGGACATTATTTTTATTTTTATTTTTTACTTTTTAAAATGTGTATATTAGCACATCAATTGTGGATATTGTGTAAAATAGTAGATGTAGTATGAGCTATGAGCTTTTAAGTGGGAAGTGTATATATGTTGGTTCAATCTAATCTAGTCAAGTTTCAATGTGATATGGACAAATCGGTGAATCTTTGAAAACTTAAGACATAATGAAAATAAGACAAAATTAACCACATAAAATTTTGAAATTCCCCTTAAAATGTTTTTGACATTTGGTTGTGGTTCTCTGCAGGTACTGTGGACAACATATGGAACTCATTATGATGATGATTATTTTCAAGACCCACTGAGTTTCAATCCAAGTAGATTTGAGGAGCCCATACCAAGATATGTATTTGTTCCCTTCGGAGGAGGCCCAAGAGTGTGTGCAGGGTACCAACTGGCCAAATTGAATATCCTCATCTTTGTTCATTTTATTGTAACCCATTATGATTGGTCCTTACTATATCCAGACGAGACAATCACCATGGATCCCCTTCCATTTCCTTCGCAAGGAATGCCCATAAAGATTTCTCCTAAGTTGCTATAAAGCAACCAAAGATATTGGGGATTCATCTAGTGTAATTATGCAGTTCGATTTAGCGCACACCAGTAAATTACTTCAGTTTATATTAACAATCATGGTTATTGGAAGATCAAGTCTTCATAAAATTTAGGTTGGGCTACTTCTAATCAATTCATCAAGCAGTAAGGCCAAGTCTATAATCTAATACGTCTACTATTGAATTTTTCGTTTTCAGTCGTCCCATCGTGTGAATTAAATTAAATAGCTCTTAAGTAATAGTGAAATAAAAAAAAATTACATAAGCACCAAGAAAAAAAATTCAGACCAACGTGCCAAATTTACCTAGATAAAAAAAATGGGACAAGATTGATCAATACCTATAATAAAATAGATATCACAACGCTCAATTTTATACCAAAAAATTGAGTTCATAATAAATTGGAAAAAAGACTCTCTACAAATTAAAACAATGTCATCGCAAAAAATGGAATCTGATGGAGTTATATTTGAGACTCTCTCTCTCTCTCTCTCTCTCTCTCTGTGGCAACGCTCTCTGACTCGCTGCATTGGACTCTCTTGAGGTTTTGTAGTGTTCTCACATTACACCACACACACCACGACTTTATATAAAGAAAAAGGTTGCCACCTTACTTCCATCCTATTTCTAATAGAATAATTCTTTTGGATTAGGAAAACAACAGAGACCTTGATCAAATCTTTCAAGTGACCTTGAAGTGTTGAAGAGATCACATTGGTGATTAGTGTCTCAACTTCCGTTTTGGAAACTATGAAGAGAAACCACTGTGGAGACTATGGAGGCTAGAAGGAATACTCTCTCCGGTTTTGGTATTCTAAAAATTTGCTAACTAAATATAGGTTTTATTGTCGTTCTTATATTGAGTACAATCAAGAGTTGGTTGGCTACTAATATAAACTGGAAAAATTGATATGCGTAGTCATGGTAAATCTCGCGCAACCAATGTTATGGAAAACTTGATAACTGAATTTCAAATCACAATAATCTCGCTTGTCTTCTCACATTCCTGATCATAGGTTCTCCCTTTTTTATCATTTGATTTGTTTAATATTTAGTTGTTATTAGAAGTGGGTATTTAAGTTTCACCATATATTTATACTACTATTTAATGGGCTTACTTTCTCAAAAAAAAAAAAAAAAAAAAAAGGGGGGGCTTCCACTAATTGAACCGGATTTTTTTTTGTTCCAAAATACTCCCACATCCCTAGATTTAAGTAGAGACAAAACTAAAGGATAGTATGATAAAAATACATGTTTAACTTGTGCTAAAACATTGCCTACAAAATAGGAACACTCTTCCATTAACTCACTTTTTCAAAGTAACTATAGACGTTTATTGTTATTTATTTATTTGTTAAATATAAAAATGAGTTAAACACCTTTATCCAAAAACAAATCTAAATATATACATAAAAAAAAAACTAAATAGTTATTAAAAAAAATTAAACTAAATAGTTATATACACTTTATATATATGTATATATATATATATATATATAAGTAGATATATCTTTAACTCCCACTAAAAAGTTGCCTATAAAACAGGACTACTCTCCTAAAAATTTTCAAATTGCTTTATCCATTTATTAAAAAAAAATTAAAATTAAAACAAACACGTCTCTTTATAAAAACACATCTGTTGTATTAAAAAAAAAAAAAAACTACCATTATTGAAAGAGAAAAGAAAAGAGAGAGCCGTACACCCACATTTTAGTCACACAAACAACTTCAAATTTCTACCCAATAAATTTAAATCTCCCTATTATCACCCTTATGTATTTTTGTAATTGGAAAATGTAGTAATCTCAAATTGTTAACATTTACATAAAAAATAGAAGAGCATCTGAGCACGCGCATTCTACCCAATAAATTTAAATATCCCTTATGTATTTTTGTAATTGGAAAATATAGTAATCTCAAATCATTAACCTTTACATAAAATAAAAAATAAAAGAGCTTCTGAACACGTGCACGAGCGCATGCTCAGAGGCTAGTATATATATATATATATATATATATATATATATATATATATATAGAGAGAGAGAGAGAGAGAGAGAGAGAGAGAGAGAGAGAGAGAGAGAGTTTTACACATTTGAATATGTTTCTCAATGTGCATATCAACTATTTGGTTAATTGCCTAAGACAAGGCATAGTCTTTGTATATTGTCATAAAATTCTTGAAATTATTTGTATCCATATTTGAATATTAAAATCACATCATTGTATGAACATACAACCATTAGTGGAGCCAGGAGGCCACCCCTGACTTTGCACAATTCTTATTTACAGCATTACAAAAACAAGAAAGATGAAGTTTAGCTACAAAATTTGTTGTAGTCGAAGGCTACAACTTCCTTTAAAAAAATTAATCTTACTCAATATTTTGAAAATTTAACCGTTAGATTGCATATTCTTTACGCACTTAATACACATACCAAATTTTATACCAATCAGATATTATTTATTACATGATCTATAAGCTATTGTTTTTTAATTTTTTAGAATTTTGCAAGCATGGAGGATTTAAAAAGAAATATAATCCAATAGTAAATTTGTCAATATTCACCCCTAATAAAAGGATATTAAGTAAGATTATAGTCTAAGGTAATAACTAATTTTGTAGCTAAACTTTGTCCAAACAAGAAAGAGTAATGCTAGAAATACAAATTTTTTTACAAATTTTTTTTTACAAACTGTCGATGTTGTGAGTAGTTATTGGTAAATGAAAAATTGATGTTAATGGTAGGCCTATATGAAAGCCAATAAAATTGGCCACATCAACTATTTGTAAAAATGTTATAATTAAAATATTTTATGGCTGTAGCGTTACTCAACAAGAAATTATACATAGTAAACACTAAGTTATAGCCTAATGTTACAATTAATTTTGTAACTAAATTTTGTCCAATAAAAAAAGAGTAATACTAAAGATACATACTTTTTTACAAAAAAAATTTATAAACTACTAATGTGATGAATAATTATTGTTAAATAAAAAATTAATGTTAATAGTAGGCCTAGATGAAAACTAATAATAAATTGGTCATATCAACAATATGTAAAAATATTGTAAAATAATTTGTAACTATAGCATTACTCAACAAAAAATTATACTTAATAAATGCTAAGTTGTACATACCCTCAGAGATTTTGAGAATGTAAAATATATTATTTATTTTTATTATTATTATTATTATTTGTAAACAAAAATGGGGTTAATTAAGTTATGCTAACCCTCGGCCAGAGAACAAAAAATTACTGGAAAAATTACTGACAACAGGACTCATCCTACGTGGGTTAGATGAAGTGGCCAACCCTACTAATCGAACCATCCGCAGTTGGTGTAAAATATACTATTCCTTTAGCTCGTTTTCTCTCAAAATTGTTTAGTTGTCCCTTAAAATTCATTTGGGCTGTTTCTCAAAAAAAAAAAAAAAATCATTTGGGCTCAAATTTCAAATTGATTTGGAAAAAACCCAAATAAAAAAAACATCTGGCACATATCTATCCAGACACAAATCACAAAACAACTTTTAAGAGTAAACATTCGGTCCTCACCCAATAGGAGCTGCAACGTCATTTTATTTCTCTCGCATTCTATTCACTCTCTTACTCTTTCTGAACATCTCTCTCTGTCCCTCACTCACTCTCTCTGAACTCTCTCTCTGTTTCTCAGTCTCTAACTCAAGCTTCTCAGTCTAACTTGTCGTGGAGCTCGGTGGTGTCGAAGAAGATGAGGAGGTAGTAGGGTCTTGGGGTTTTTGTGGAGGTGAGGTAGCGAGAGACGGAGTGGTGGTCGAGGTGGATTATGCCAGTTTTGGATCGGGATTGGAGGGATTGGAGCTCTGAGACTCGGTCCGAGTCGGAGGAGCTGGTTGAGGTTGAGATGAGAAGAAGGGAAATGAGGAGAAGGAGGGGGAGAGAGTGAGTGGGAGACATGGTTCTGGGTTTTTTGGGGTTACAGAGAGAATGAGTTTGGTTTCTTTTTGTTTCGGATCTTTGGATTTTTGTTGTGTGGCTTGATGATGGTGATTGGATCTTTGGATTTTTGAATGGGTATGTGAATTTCATTGATGGTAGCTTGATGATGGTGATTGGATCTTTTTGTTAATTTTTATTTAATTATCGCCTCAAATTCATTTTGTTATTCAATTCAATTCTATTCTAGACTAATCATCTCAACATATATAGGGAGGTTTATTTTTTTTATTTTTTATTTTATATATTATAAATTTGATCCAAACGAAAAATATTCTAATTTGCATAACTCATCCTAGTGCAGTATAATAAAAATAATAAAAAGTTTGGAATACACTTGAGCGAGATCACACCAACAATTGTCCCAAGGTAATCTCGCCAAACATCTCTGACAGAGGTGATCTTTCGATAGATAGCTCCCGGGAAATTTGCTGCATGGTGGGACGAGATTGAGGATTAGTTTCTAGGCATGCAAATGCAAGCTTTGCAACAGACACCACTATCCTTGCGACTTGATTTCTAGGAGGTTCAAGTCGTTGATCCAACACATCCTTCAATAGTATACCATGGGCAGTTGAAGTTGTTGCTGATGATGACGATGATGATGATGAGAGAAGTGAGATGAGATCTCCCGGATGCTTTCCCATGATCACTTCCAATGTCACCACTCCAAAGCTATAAACATCACATTTCTCATTCACTTCCATTGTATATGCAAGTTCTGCAAAACCAAAGAAATCAGCTCATCCATTTCAAGTATGGTTAGAAGGTAACCTCTAGTTGCTATATGTCTTATTGTTGGATTGCATCCCTTTAACTTCTTCATTTACTATGATGGTAGATAAGTTGAAAATAAAAAATTTATCTTAGCAGCAGTTTTCCTCATCTTTTGGACTAAAATGGTGGTACCTATATTCCTGCACCATGCAAATCTAGGGAACAAAGCACCTACATTTAAACCCAACCATGGTCTTCTTTTTGCCAAAATAATTGTGATGCTGCTTTACATTTTTATTTTCTTTTAAAGGATCTGAGATTATTTCAATACCTATGGCTTTATCTCTGAACTTTTTATAAAGTTCATTTATATTTTATCTCAATCATGTACATGTCTAATTTCAATCATGTACATGGCTTTATCTTTGAACTTTTTATAAATTCATAGGTTCTTTTACATTAATGAGATGATAAGCTCACTATACCTCCAAAAACAATGATTAGTAGTAAAACAAATGAAATGCACATGGGCTGCTTGGAGGTTAACCATGCCAATAGAAAATAACTACCTGGAGCAGCACACCCAAATGTGCCGGCAAATAAAGACCAATTGGATGAGTCTGGCTTCAAAACTTTAGCTGTGCCAAAATCTGAGATGTGAGCATTGTGTTCTAAGTCCAACAAGATGTTCTTGCATGATATGTCTCGATGAACTATTGGAGGTGAGCAGTTGTGGTGCATATAGGATAAACCTTCGGCCACACCTTTAACAATCTTTACCCTTTTAATCCATCCGAATTTTGTTGCCTCTTCCTTGTTGCTAAGTTTCTTTCCCAAGCTTCCCCCTTCCAAGAACTCATAAACCAAAAATGAGTGTTGCGAATGTGAACAAAACCCATAAAGCCTTACAATGTTGCAATGTCGAATTTCTGTCAATGCACGAATCTCATTCTCAAAACTATCTAGATTGGTGATTCCATCATCCTCCAATGGGTGAAGTTTCTTCACTGCAATTACCTGACCTGTTGGCAGTTCAGCTTTATAAACACTTCCATACCCTCCTACTCCAATACAATATTTGGGGTCAAATTCTTCTGTTGCATTAATGATGTTTTCATACACCATTTTCCCATCATAGCTCCAAATTGTGAACATATTATCATTCCGTGCTTCTCTTGGACTGTTCTGATTGTTCCTCACCCTTCGGCAGTTGAGAAGAACATAAAGAAACCCAACTACACTGAAAATAAGAAACAGGGCACCAAAAGAAGGGACTAAAATCAAAATCACAACTTTTCTACTCTCTTTGCCATTAGGGCTGTTACTGATTGTTGAGGGGCAAGCATTGAAACCTGTAGCGTTTCCACACAGGTCTTTATTATTAATGAATCCATCAATTGGAGCCTCAAGGAATGGTTTGCTGTTGGGGAGAGGGCCCTCCAGCTGATTGTAAGATATATCAATATTTGTCAAACTTGACATATCAGCAAAAGTCGATGAGATGGAACCGGAGAGCTCATTATGAGAAAGATTCAATGTTTCCAAGTTTTTCAAATTTCCAAGCTGTGGTGGTATCTCTCCCATAAGTAAATTCTGACTGAGATCAAGATTTTGAAGAGAGTATACGTTGCCAATTTCATAGGGAATACTCTCTCTAAATCTATTTTTGCTCAAATTTAAGTACTGTAACATGGAGCATGCCTCTAACTGCCTAGGAATAGATCCAGTTAGATTGTTTGCCACCAGATTAAGAATTCTTAAATTGGACAAATTTCCAATTTCTGGTGGTACTCTACCTAGAAGTTCATTATCAGCTAGTGTAAGATTGAACAATGATGTTAGCCGCTCCAACTCCCTTGGAATCTCTCCAGCTATATGATTAGAGGAGAGATCAAGTAGATGTAGCTGAATCATTCCCCCAAGCTGGGGAAGTATTACACCTGAAATTCTATTGTTGGAGATTTTCAGACTTTGTAAATTTTGGCACTGACCCCACTTCGGAGAAAGTTCTCCGTAGAAATTGTTATAACTCAAGTCAATGTAGTTCAAATTGGGATATACCCCAAACTGTTCTGATATATTTCCTGTTAGCTGGTTTCTTTCAAGCCTTAATCTATACAAGCTGGAGCAGTTTCTTAAGCTTATAGGGATGGAGCCTGTCAAATAATTATCATGTGCTGTGAATAATTCAAGTGATCCACCAATGCATATATGTTGTGGAAGAGAACCAGACAACATGTTGCTACTAAACACCAAGTACTTCAAATATGTAAGATTATTCATTTCTACAGGAATGGAGCCATTCAGTTTATTCATGAACAATCCTAGATGGGTGAGATATTTGAGGTTTCCAAATTCTCGTGGGATGGGTCCAGATAATTGATTTCCCATAAGGCGCAACTTGGTGAGAATGGTCAAGTTTCCTATAGCGGAAGGAATGGATCCATAAAAGTTGTTGCTAAAAAGGAATAGAACAGTTAAGTTTGCCAAGTTGCCTATAGATGTTGGGATTCAGCCTGTTAGATTGTTTACTGACAAATCAAGCTCGCTTAGATATTTTAGCATTCCTATCTCGTGGGGGATTGTTCCAGAAAGTCCATTGTTATTAAGTAAAAGAGTGGATAAATTTCCCAAACTTCCAAATGAAGCAGGTACTGAACTTGTCAGATTGTTCTTAAACAAAGCTAGCTCATTGAGCGAGCTCAATATTCCTATTTCATAGGGAATGGATTCATTAATATTGTTTTCAAATAAGTAAACTATTCGTAGAGCTCTCATTAGGCCTATTTCAGATGGTATTCTTCCAAATAGTTGATTGCAAGACAAATCAAGGTAGATGAGCTTAGAAAGGTTACCTAAGAATGAAGGAATAGTTCCATATAGTGAGTTGTTGCTGAGATTAAGACCTAAGAGATTGGGGAAGAACGAGAAGCTGAAAGCGTGGAGAGTACCTTTTAAACCAGAACCTGTGAGGTTTATATGTATGACACTTCTAAACTCATTGCAAGAAATTCCACTCCAATTGCAAGGGCTGTTTCCAACCCATGAAGAAAAGAGAGACTGGTTTTGGTTGTCAAGGCTTGCTTGCCACTTTAGAAGCGCCTCTACTTCTTGTCCTTCTGTTGTAGTTGTTGGAGATGAAGTTACAAAGGAAGCAGAAAATGATGCAAAGATGAGGATGATGATATATTTGAACATGACTAGTAAAGCAGCTATATAATTGGAGAGCTATTTGTGTACCAAAGATGCTGTGAATTTAAGTTGTGAAAATTTATTTGTGGCCATAACTTCAAAGGAAGAGGGATGAATTAGAGAAGAGAATGAATGGCTCGAGGTATGTAGACTCATTTGTCACGGGCCCCATTTCTTAGAGATTAGCTCAAAAGATTCCTTTTACATCATCTTTTTGTTTTCTTCTATTTTGCCTTATGTTTTTTCCATTCTTCGTCGCCTATTAACTAAGCTTGGGAAAGAAAATAGCTCCATGTTTATCAGGTGAACATAATATTGAAAACGAATATACCATCTTCTTGATTTAAATCACCCCACGGAAACTTTTTTGTTTTATATTTTTTTGTTTCAACCAATCAAGAATCAATGCACCGAGTTTCCATTCAAAGTCAGAAGTCAAACCTGGTGGCCTATGATATCCTAGATTCAGCAGTAGCTCCCTAGATGTATGAATTGGAACAACCATGAGCTTGACTTTCTATCGAAAAGGTATATAATTTTCCAAGGTTTCAAGCATCTTTGGCCCCACGTTTTCCACTTTTCCTAGGTAAGGTGGGTTTTCAATCATCATTTTGCGAATCAGACTAAGATAAGAACATAAATATGGATCATCTTGCAAGCAGTATTTCACCAGTGCACGCATATCTTGCACATGCCAATTGGACATAATATATCATGAAATCCACGCTCAACAATGTGCCGTAAAGTGAAAGAGACAGATAATTTTCCTATCTTTCTTGCAATCACATTCAAGCATTGTCATAAAAACTCATTTTAAATGAGGCTTACGCCAAACAAAGGATAGTAATATTAAAATATATAGTTACGCAAGCTTTGTCTTCCACATTTATTCACAAATCACAACAAAATCAGTTGTCCCTTAAAATTCATTTGGGCTCAAATTTCAAATTGATTTAGAAAAAACCCAAATAAAAAAAAGAAAAAAAATCATCTGGCCCATATCTATCCAAACACAAATCACAAAACAACTTTTTAGTAAATTCCTAAATCAGCCATTTAGAAAAAAGAAAAGAAAAAAAAAAAAGGGTAAAACACCTTCGTTTCAAGGACTCCTCTTCCATGTGAATCAGAGATATTCCTAACAAAGAGAAAATCCTTACACGGTGGTCACCATTTCGAGTTCCAGCCCACCTCCGTTTAAATCAGTAATAGCAGTTTGGTCTGTCTCTCTCACTCTCTCTCTCTCTCTCTTTCTCTCTCTTTTTTGCTAAGCTATCTCTCTCTCGCTCTCACAAATCAACTCTGGTTTTGTTTGTATATAAAACCGTGTGTGCATATGTGAAGCTCGAAATTCCACAAAAGACTTTGATAATTGTTTGGTTTGTGTTTTGATGATATTAATTTTTCTATTATTTTATTTTATGTGTAAAGTGTTACCTGTGTATATGTTTTGTAACCATTTATGTTTTACTTTCACAGCTGAATCTCTTCATGTTCTATTACTTTGTTTTATATTAGGTTTTGATAATTGTAATATGTGTAACTATTATATTGAGGTATTGAGAGATAAGGATGAATTCAATTTACTTGTTTAATTTTGTTTGATTGCATACACTTCACTGTTAACACTTTCTTTTGTAAAAACTAAAAATTGCTATATAAGTAATTTATAAATTTTGATAGTTTATATTTCAAAATATGAGTAATTAAAGTGGAAAATATTCACACTTGGTGAATATTAATAAAGAAAAAGTACTCTTAATCCTTTATCACAAATGTTAAAACTTTTTGAACCCCTAAAAATGCTCAAAGATTTAAACCTTAAAACTTGGTTAGAGATTAGGACATGAATATATATGTACACACACAAGAATTTTGTTATAGTTAGTTTGCCCCCCCTAGAAAAATTTATTGGCTCCTCCACTGATACAAGCACAACAATTATTATGACACAAAGAAGACTATCTCCCGACCAAAGACTAATGAATGTTTTTGTTAATTTTTATTTAATTATTGCCTCAAATTCGTTTTGTTATTCAATTCTATTCTATTCCAGAATAATCATCTCAACATATATTGAGAGGTTTTTTTAAATTTGATCCAAGCGAACAATATTCTAATTTGCGTAACTCATCCTAACGCAGTACAATAAAAATAAAAATAAAAAGTGTGGAATACACTTGAGCATGATCACACCAACAATTGTCCCAAGGTAATCTTGTCAGACATCTCTGACAGATGTGATCTTTCAATAGATAGCTCCCGGGAAATTTGCTGCATGGCCGGACGAGATTGAGGATTAGTTTCCAGGCATGCAAATGCAAGCTTTGCAACAGACACCACTATCCTTGCGACTTGATTTCTAGGAGGTTCAAGTCGTTGATCCAACACGTCCTTTAATAGTATATCATGGGCAGTTGAAGTTGTTGCTGATGATAACAATGATGATGATGAGAGAAGTGAGATGAGATCTCCTGGATGCTTTCCCATGATCACTTCCAATGTCACCACTCCAAAACTATAAACATCGCATTTCTCATTCAACTTGCACGCCTCGTATATGCAAGTTCTGCAAAACCAAAGAAATCAGCTCATCCATTTCAAGTATGGTTAGAAGGTAACCTCTATTTGCTATATATCTTATTGTTGGATTGCATCCCTTTAACTTCTTCATTTACTATGATGGTAGATAAGTTGAAAATAAAAAATTTATCTTAGCAACAGTTTTCCTCATCTTTTGGACTAAAATGGTGGTACCTATATTCCTGCACCATGCAAATCTAGGGAACAAAGCACCTACATTTAAACCCAACCATGGTCTCCTTTTTGCCAAAACAATTGTGATGCTGCTTTACATTTTTATTTTTTTTCAAAAAGGATCTGAGATTATTTCAATATGGGCTTTATCTCTGAACTTTTTATAAAGTTCATTGATCTTTTATCTAAATCACGTACATGTCTAATTTCAATCATGTACATGGCTTTATCTTTGAACTTTTTATGAATTCATCGGTTCTTTTACATTAATGAGATGATAAGCTCGCTATACCTCCAAAAACAATGATTAGCAGTAAAACAAATGAAATGCACATGGGCTGCTAGGAGATCAGCCATGCCAATAGAAAATAACTACCTGGAGCAGCATATCCAAACGTGCCAGCAAACAAAGACCAATTGGATGAGTTTGGCTTCAAAACTTTAGCTGTGCCAAAATCTGAGATGTGAGCATTGTGTTCTAAGTCCAACAAGATGTTCTTGCATGATATGTCTCGATGAACTATTGGAGGTGAGCAGTCGTGGTGCATATAGGATAAACCTTCGGCCACACCTTTAACAATGTTTATCCTCTTAATCCATCCAAATTCTGTTGCCTCTTCTTTGTTGCTAAGTTTCTTTTCCAAGCTTCCCCCTTCCAAAAACTCATAAAGCAAAAATGAGCGTTAGGAATGTGAGCAAAACCCATAAAGCCTTACAATGTTGCAATGTCGAATTTCTGTCAATGCACAAATCTCATTCTCAAAACTATCTAGATTGGTGATTCCATCATCCTCTAATGGGTGAAGTTTCTTCACTGCAATTACCTGACCTGTTGGCAGTTCAGCTTTATAAACACTTCCATACCCTCCTACTCCAATACAATATTTGGGGTCAAATTCTTCTGTTGCATCAATGATGTTTTCATACACCATTTTCCCATCATAGCTCCAAATGGTGAACATATTATCATTCCGTGCTTCTCTTGGACTGTTCTGATTGTTCCTCACCCTTCGGCAGTTGAGAAGAACATAAAGAAACCCAACTACACTGAAAATAAGAAGCAGGGCACCAACAGAGGGGACTAAAATCAAAATCATAACTTTTCTACTCTCTTTGCCATTAGGACTGCTGCTGACTGTTGGCAGGCAAGCATTCAAACCTGTTGTGTTTCCACACAGGTCTTTATTATTAATGAATCCATCAATTGGAGCCTCAAGGAATGGTTTGCTGTTGGGGAGAGGTCCCTCCAACTGATTGTAGGATATATCAATATGTGTCAAACTTAACATATTAGCAAAAGTTGATGGGATGGAACCAGAGAGCTCATTAAGGGAAAGACTCAATGTTTCCAAGTTTTCCAACTTTCCAAGCTGTGGTGGTATTTCTCCCATAAGTAAATTCTGACTGAGATCAAGATTTTGAAGAGAGTAAATGTTGCCAATTTCAAAGGGAATAGTCTCCCTAAATCTATTTTTGCTCAAATTTAAGTACTGTAACTTGGAGCATGCCTCTAACTGCCTAGAAATTGATCCAGTTAGATTGTTTGCCGCGAGATTAAGAATCCTTAAATTGGACAAATTTCCGATTTCTGGTGGTACACTACCAAGAAGCTCATTGTCAGCTAGTGTAAGGTTGAACAATGATGTTAGCCTCTCCAACTCCCTTGGAATCTCTCCAGCTATATGATTAGAGGAGAGGTCAAGTAGATGTGGACGAATCATTCCCCCAAGCTGAGGAGGTATTACACCTGAAATTCTATTGTTGGAGATTTTCAGACTTTGTAAATTTTGGCACTGACCCCACTATGGAGAAAGTTCTCCATAGAAATTGTTATAACTCAAGTCAATGTAGTTCAAATTGGGATATACCCCAAACTGTTCTGATATATACTGTACTTACTATATATAAAAGCAGGTAACTCCTCTGTTTTCAGTGTTTTGATGTCCAGTGCTGGCAAGCTGTAGAATTTGAGGTGATCGAGGCACGGAAGTGTTGGGTGGTAAGAGAATTTCTGTATCATTTCGATAATGGGTCATGAAATTTTGATTTTTTGTTTTCTCAATTCTCCTCATATTGTTTGAAGAATTGCTTGAACAAAACTTTCCGTCATTTGTTATCAGGAACTTTGGGAATGATAGCTAAAATATGAATCTTATAATAAAAAGAATCACACACGAACATGCTAAATTTTTGTGATAAAAACCTTCTAGTATAGGGAAAAAAACTTAAGTCAAACTTGATCAATCTCTATAATAAATTACATATTAGATCTCTCAATTTTATTTCCATAAATTGAATTTATAATAAATTATAAAAATACAAGAACTCTCTAGGAATTAATACAATTTCATCGCAACAAAAAATGGAATCCTGTGAAATCAAAAACTCAGTAGCATATTTGCTCTGAACTCTATGCGGTAGTAAGCCTCCAATTTATCATTATTTTGTATGTTTGGACACGGGAAATTTTTGTCTCTCTTACTACGCACTAGTGTGAAGATTGCAATGCTCTGTCTTGCCGCACTGGACCATCTTGCGGTTTGCACTGCTCTCATATAACACCACACACACACTGCAACTTTATATATAAAGAATAAAGTTGCCGCCCCACTGCTATTCGATTTTTAATAGAATAGGATTGCCTTTGGTGAGGGCTGATACAGCCCTCGAATATGCAAGCTTATTAGACAGCCAGGAGTTTCTGTGATTGGATCTTTAATTAGATGCCGTGCACCTCAAAAATCTCCCTCCAACCCATCTAGGATGAAGATTTTCAATTCAACTCATAAGTTAGAATTTTCATAAACAAGAGAAATTGTAGGAGTTATAACAAGTTATAATTTCAAGTGAACGATATTTCCCTATGCTATAACATATTGAAATCTTAGCACTACAAGTCAGAATTCTATAATGCTTACAAACAATACTAAAAATCATACTCTCAAGGATTACACTTATTTGAGCTCATTAATTTATGAAAAAAATAATTTAATAATTTAAGGTCTAGAGACAAACTATTGGTAAAGTTTAGAAGCTAAAATAATATTTTACGTTCTTTTTTTTCTTCATCATATATCGTTGTTGGCAAAACTAAGACGCACATCACCAATCAAATAAATCTTGTTGCTATTGGAACAATTAGATCCTTGAATAAAGAAAATTGAAAAAATAATGAAAAAAAGAAGAGGTGAATGCTATCAAATTACATAAATATTATTAAAGTTAAAACTTGAATTTATACCAAAATCAAGCCACATCAACAAATACCTTTACAATTGTCCCATAGGTTCTTCAGGGTCACTTTCTGATGTAATACGAAATTGGATTCCAACTGGTTTATTGATCAAATTTAGTTCGATAAAGCAAACTGAGGTGCAAACTATGAACAAGATCATAAAAAATAAAAGCTTCACATAATCACTACATCAACCATTGTTAAACAATAAACCCAAGGTAAGCGTGTCAAACAGCTCTGACGATATAGGTGCACTTCCAATAGATAACTCTCGGGAAACCTCCTGCATGGCTGGCCTAGATTTTGGATTGGTTGCCAAGCATGCAAATGCAAGCTTCACAATAGAGACCACTTTCAATAAGACTTCATTTTCCGGAGGTTCAAGGCGTAGATCCAAAATGTCCTTCAATAGAATATTGTGGCCAGTTGAACTTGTTGCTGATGATGACGAAGATGATGAGAGAAATGAGATGAGGTCCCCTGGATGCTTTCCCATGATTATTTCTAATGTTAACACTCTAAAGCTATAAACATCACATTTTTTATTCACTTCCATTGTGTAAGCGAGCTCTACAAATTGAAGAATTTAACTTATCCAACACTTTTATAATTGGAAAGATGCAATGGGAACCTTGACAATTCATTTTCATTAGAGCATTCGTTGCAGCTGGTGCAAAAATTATGTCATTTTACCACACCAAATGCCTACTTTATTATTTTACCACATCATTTTACAACATCTCATTTATCAGATGTTTTATAATTCAATTCTATACATTAAAATAATATTTACTACATATTAAAATACATTAAAATAATATTTACTACACATTAAAATACATTAAAATACATTTTTTAGTTTACCACATCTGTCCGTACCATTGCAAATTTGCAACGGTACGGACACAAAATGGTATATGTGCCAAAATTATACAACATATGCAACATCTGCTAAAATCCTATTTTTTGTGTTTGGTGTGGGATATGTGCCAAATATTTAGCATTTGGCACATATCCCACATCTACTGTGGGTGCTCTTACCCTTGAAAACTTTTTCCCCCCTTTTATTACAGCTATCCACCCTAAACTATAGCACCACTTGTCATGTGTATCCTATATTTCATAATCTTTCAATCAATACTTTGATTTGAGAATAATTTATGATATCCACCCATCGAAATTAGAGTCCAAGTTAGTGATGTACATTGCAAATCAGGGGCGGCGGCAAGTGAAGCTTAGGGGGTTCAAATGAACCACTTGAGCTTGCAAAAAAAAAAATATATATATATATATATATGTATAATAATTTTAAAATAATTTTGTTTTGATCCTTTAAAATAAAATTTTGAACTCCTTGGCCCAATTTTGTTTAAACTTCAATTGAAATAAGCTTGAATATGATCCTCTTTACAATATTTTAGTTTTTTAAAATAGGAAATGTTACACTAAAAAGCAATTAAACAATTAGACAAGGGAAATTACCAAAAAAAGAAAAAAAGAAAAAAGAGGCATGGGACAAGAGAATGATTGAGTGAAGATAAATGTAAATGTTAACACAACAAAATTTTTCTCAAAACAATTATAAAGACCAACAGGTGTCAAAGTTGAGTTGAATTGGTAAATAAAATAATTGTAATGAGTAAAGACATAAACTAATAGATAAAAACATTTTAAGCAATAATAATTAAAAGTTCACTTATTACAAAAATGATTAATATGTTTATTGTATTTAGAAATAATAGATAATTTCTAAAATTTAATCTTAACAACAATAATTAATATGTTTATTGTATTAAGAAACAATATATGATCAAATGAACTTATAATTTATCTTTTATTCTCTTTCCACAACTATGGACAAATTTGTAATAAGAAAACCACATAAATTGCAAAATTCATCTCTTACTCAAGATTTATCTTCTTAGTTCTTGCTGACCCCTTAGAAAAAAATCATAGAGCAGTCTCTGTTGCAAATTCTTTTATGGTATAGAAAATTTTCTTTTTTTATATATATAAAAAATAATAATAATTTAGAAAATGAGTTGGATTTTACATTCTAACATTAAATTACAGAGTTGATGGTAAATTTTTGAAGTTTAGGATGAATAATGCATATATACATATAATTTATAGGGGATGGATATAATTAATCCTCTTTTTTTTTTTTCTTTTTTTTTTTTATACTTATTTTCGTTTTTGGGCTAACACGCCCTTTTAAGTTCATATCTAAACACAATTATCTTCAGTGCACAGGCTTAGGCAAGGGGCCATAGTCCCTGGCTTTCAAATTCCTCCCTTCCCCTTCCATTTTATTAATAAGAAAATTTTAATACTACGTAAATTTTACTTAATAACCATTTCATGTTTGTTTCAAATGTAAAAATACTCATTTCTGGTAGTAATATCTCAATTTTTTATTTTAAATTTCACTTTTTGTTATATATAACTTATAAATTTTAGGAGCATTTAAAGCATATATATTCAAAAATATATAAATAAAGCTCTTCAATAAAAACTCTTTTCTTTATGAAAACAAACTCTTTGCTAAAACACACTATTAATCCCTAAACTTTAGCCTATTTTAGTCCGTAAAATGATAATTTTTGTCTCTAACAAACTTTAAAGTAGTCATTTTTAGTCTTTAAATTTAACATGATTGTTTTTAGCTTTTAATGTATAACGTTGAGATGACCCATGCCATGTTTTAGTGTGGTTACGTTTTGCTTTATACCTTAGGGACTAAAAGTCACTCACATTTTGTATTTAGAGTTTTAGGGATATGCGCATGCATGGTTTTTTTTAGAAGAATTGATGCTATGATCTTTATTAGTTTGTAACATGTTCTACGCTGTTATCAATAAACACAAAATATATATATATATATATATATATATATCTTTATTTATTTAGTATTGCTATTCTTATGTATATCTTATATTACACTGAAGAAATTAAGCCAAAAAAGAAAAAGAAAAAAAAAAGACATTTATTATTTAATTTATCAGAAATTATTTGATTTGTACACATTTTATGTTTTCAAAAATGTTATACTCAAATATGTAAATTATAATTTATTTTAACAAAAAAGGCTTAGGACATATTTGGATACTCCTTATCGTTGAAAACTGAAAACTAAAAACATTGTCGCAAAATAATTTTTAAATATGTGAAAAGTGTCGTGAAACCCAGTTTTAAAATTGTTTTTACTAAAAAAAAAGTACTTGAGAGTCCTGTGAACAGTACATAAGACCACACAAAACGCATGGGACGCAAACGTGGAGGAAAAATCGTGCACTTCATCTAAAATTTTTAAAGAATATATTAATTGTTATCGATGTAATTTGAGGGAAAATTACAAATAACTAATGAGAAAATAAATTTTATCTTTAATTATATAGAAGTGAATGGATCGAATTTGTTATAATAATAATAATAATGTTAAAAACATGATTTAACTCTAAATTCTACGTACATAATAATAATAATATATTTTGAAGGTTAGTATACTTTTTTCCCCTTCATATATTGTTTTTGTTTTTTGAAAATCTACCATGCTTTTTTTTTTCCTCTGATTTGGTTATGAACTAAGACATATGAGTTAGTTTTGAGTATTTTGGTTGGGTTGGTTTTGATTTTGGTTTTTTGGGTTAGGTTTGGTTTTGAGTATTTTGGTTGGGTTGGCCACCCTAAAAAAATTTATGGCTCCTCCACTGATACAAGCACAACAATTATTATGACACAAAGAAGACTCTCTCCCGACCAAAGACTAATGAATCTTTTTGCTAATTTTTATTTAATTATCACCTCAAATTCATTTTGTTATTCAATTCAATTCTATTCCAGACTAATCATCTCAGCATATATTGAGAGGTTTTTAATTGTTTTTTATTATATTATAAATTTGATCCAAACGAACAATATTCTAATTTGCATAACTCATCCTAATGCAGTACAATAAAAAAATAATAATAAAAGTGTGGAATACACTTGAGCATGATCACACCAACAATTGTCCCAAGGTAATCTCGCCAAACATCTCTGACAGAGGTGATCTTTTGATAGATAGCTCCCGGGAAATTTGTTGCATGGTCGGACGAGATTGAGGATTAGTTTCCAGGCATGCAAATGCAAGCTTTGCAGCAGACACCACTATCCTTGCGACTTGATTTCTAGGACATTCAAGTCGTTGATCCAACACATCCTTCAATAGTATACCATGGGCAGTTGAAGTTGTTGCTGATGATGACGATGATGATGAGAGAAGTGAGATGAGATCTCCTGGATGCTTTCCCATGATCACTTCCAATGTCACCACTCCAAAGCTATAAACATCGCATTTCTCATTCACCTCCATCGTATATGCAAGTTCTACAAAATCAAAGAAATCAGCTCATCCATTTCAAGTATGGTTAGAAGGTAACCTTTAGTTGCTATATATCTAATTGTTGGATTGCATCCCTTTAACTTCTTCATTTACTATGATGGTGGATAAGTTGAAAATAAAAAATTTATCTCAGCAACAGTTTTCCTCATCTTTTGGACTAAAATGGTGGTACCTATATTCCTGCACCATGCAAATCTAGGGAACACATTTAAACCCAACCATTGTCTTCAATAAATACTCTTTTCTTAATGAAAACAGACTCTTTGCTAAAACACACTATCAGTCCCTAAACTTTAGCCAATTTTAGTCCGTAAGTGATAATTTTTAACTCTCTATAAACTTTAAAATGATAATTTTTGTCTCTAACAAACTTTTTAGTCTTTAAATTTAACATGATTGTTTTAGTTCTTCATGTATAACGTGGAGATGACCTGCCATGTTTTAGTATGGTTACATCATCTAAGTGACTATAAAAGATTACTTTAAAATTTAGTGACTAAAAATCACTCACATTTTGTACTTAAGAGATTTAGGGATATGCATGCATGGATTTTTTTTTTTTTTTTCATTAGAAGAATTGATGCTATGATCTTTATAAGTTTGCAACATGTTCTACGCTGTTATCAATAATAAAAAAATATATATTTATTTAGTATTGTTATTCTTATATATATCTTATATTACATTGAAGAAATTAAGGCCAAAAAAAGAAAGACATTTATTATTTAATTTATAAGAAATTATTTGATTTGTACACATTTTATCTTTTCAAAAATGTTATACTCAAATAAGTAAATTATAATTTATTTAACAAAAAAGGCTTAATCTAAAATGTTCAAAGAATATATTAATTGTTATTAATGTAATTTAAGGGAAAATTACAAATAACTAATGAGAAAAAAAAATGTTTATCTTTAATTATATAGAAGTGAGTGGATGGAGTTTTTTTATATATGAGATGATGATGATGATGATGATGATAATAATAATAATAATAATAATAATAATGTTAAAAACATGATTTAACTCTAAATTCTACATACATACATACATACAAACATGTGTGTGTATATGTGTGTTATTTTGTATTTTTAAAAATTTGTGAGATATTTAGTTTATTGCCGTGAAAAATTTTGTGACTCTTCGATTGTTTCAGTGACTAATTAATTTTATAGTAAAGTTTAATTATCATAAACCGGGTTGATTTTTCATACATAGTCATATTTTATAGTAAAGTTTAATTGATCACTTAGCTATTAACTGGCCCATAAACTAAACATAGCCATATTTGGAGTGAACCATGATCCTCATGTGATATATATATAAAAGACCTCTTACTCTGATACCATGTTACATTACTAATTCTCGCAAAATGTTAAGCTGTTAGGAGATGGTGAATTTATTCATTTAATTTAACAACCACTATGCACTTTTATTGGCATATGATTACATGAACTAGAGGCAAATATTTCAAGAAGAATATGCATTCTAATAGGGAAAATTTAGGAAAAGGTACAAATGAATTACCTGGAGCTATGTATCCAAATGTTCCAGCAAATGAAGTCTGATTCAATGAGTCAGGATTTAAAAACTTAGCTGTGCCAAAATCTGAGATGTGGGCTTCATATTCCAAATCCAACATGATGTTCTTGCTTGATATGTCTCGATGAACTATCGGAGGTGAGCAATCATGATGCATGTAAGATAAAGCATCAACCATGCTTTTAACTACATTCACCCTTTTGACCCATTCAAAATTAACTGCCTCTTTTTTACTGCTCAGTATCTCTTTCAAGCTTCCCCCTTCTAAAAACTCGTAAACTAAGAATGAGTGTTGTGGATGTGAGCAAAAGCCATAAAGCTTTACTACATTGCGATGCCTAATTTCTAGTAGAGCATGAATCTCATTTTCAAAAGCCTTTGCATTGGCAATCCTATTATCCTGTATTGGATGAAATTTTTTCACAGCAACAACTTGACCTGTTTGTAGCTCTGCTTTATAAACACTTCCACACCCTCCCACTCCAACACAATGTTTGGAGTCAAATCCCTCTGTTGCTTCAATGATACTTTCATACACCATTTTCCCATCATAGCTCCAAAGTTCGAACATATTACCACTTTGAGCTTCTCTTAGATTGTTTAGCTTGTTCCTCTTACCTTGGTGCTTGAGAACATGGTAAAGAATCCCAAATACAATCAACGATAGAAACATTGCACCTAAGATAGGAACAATAAAGAAAATCACAACTTTATTTTGCCTTTTCTCACCATAATTCTTGCTCCAGGTAATAGAAGAGGGGCAGGCCTTCAAACCGCTATTATTTCTTAATGCTCCAAACGGAGCCTCACAAAAGGCTTTATTGTTGGGAAGAGGACCCTCCAATTGATTGTATGATATATCAACACTGATCAAGCTTGACAATCCAGCACCAAAAGTGTAAGGAATGGAGCCAGACAGATCATTGTGGGAGAGATTCATTGTTTCTAACCTTTTCATATCTCCAAGTTGAGGTGGTATTTTCCCAATAAGTGAATTCTCACTTAAATTGAGCATTTCAAGAGAGTTTAAGTTTCCAATCTCAGAGGGAATAGCCCCCCTAAGTTTATTTTTGCTTAAACTTAAGTTCAACAATATTGAGCACCCTTCTATTTGTTTAGGAATTGATCCAGTTAAATTGTTGGTTGAGAGAACAAGATATTGTAGATTGGATAGCATTCCAATTTCCAATGGAATACTACCTGAAAGTTTATTATCACCCAAATTAAGTAGAAACAATGACATCAACCTTCCTAATTCCTTTGGAATCTGCCCGACTATATGATTGAAGGAGAGATCAAGCCGATGTAGCTGGATGGATCCTCCAAGCTGAGGAGGAATTACACCAGAAATTCTGTTATTGGACAATCTCAAGCTTTGCATACTTCGGCACTTCCCCCACTTTTGAGAAAGTTCTCCGTGGAAATTGTTATAGCTCAAATCAATATATTTCAAATTCGGGTAAATGGCTAAATCTTCTGATATATTTCCTCCTAAGTGGTTTCTGCGCAAGGTCAGTCTATTTAAACTGGTGCAGTTTTTCAAACTTTTTGGAATGGAACCTATGAAATAGTTGTCAGATGCTGTGAAGTTTTGAAGTGATCCACCATTACAAACATTTTGAGGAAGATACCCGGACAACATGTTTTCAGAAAATGACAGTACCTCCAAATATGTTAGATTATTAAATTGAAAAGGGATGGAGCCAGATAATTTATTTATGTCCAACCCCAATACAGTGAGCTTTGTCAAGTTTCCAATTGAAGCAGGGATTGAACCAGTGAGATTGTTCATGCCCAGTCTAAGATCACTAAGAAATCCCAACTTTCCAATTTCTTCAGGTATAGGTCCAGAAAGTGTGTTTTTGCCGAGGGATAAAACACTCAAGTTGCTTAAATTTCCTATAGAAGTAGGAATTGGACCAGAGAGATTGTTCATGTGCAGTCTAAGATCACTAAGAAATCCCAACTTTCCAATTTCTTCAGGTATAGGTCCAGAAAGTGTGTTATTGCTGAGGAATAAAACACTCAAGTTGCTTAAATTTCCTATAGAAGTAGGAATTGGACCAGAGAGATTGTTCATGTACAAAGAAAGCTCACTAAGAAATCCCAACTTTCCAATTTCTTCAGGTATAGGTCCAGAAAGTGTGTTATTGCTGAGGAATAAAACACTCAAGTTGCTTAAATTTCCTATAGAAGTAGGAATTGGACCAGAGAGATTATTCATGTACAAAGAAAGCTCACTAAGAAATCCCAACTTTCCAATTTCTTCAGGTATAGGTCCAGAAAGTGCGTTAGTGCTAAGGTATAAAACACTCAAGTTACTTAAATTTCCTATCGAAGTAGGAATTGGACCAGAGAGATTGTTCATGTACAAAAAAAGCTCACTAAGAAATCCCAACTTTCCAATTTCTTCAGGTATAGGTCCAGAAAGTGTGTTATTGCTGAGGTGTAAAACACTCAAGTTGCTTAAGTTTCCTATAGAAGTAGGAATTGAACCTGAGAGATTGTTTGTAAACAAACCAAGCCAAGCAAGAGATCCAAGCATCCCAATTTCTTGACAAATGGATCCAGAAAGTTTGTTGATGCTAAGGTCTAAATTGGCTAAATTGCTCAAGTTTCCTATAGAAGAAGGGATAGATCCACAAAGATTGTTCTCCCATAGAGAAAGAGTAGACAAGTTGCTCAAGTTTCCTATAGAAGCAGGTATTGGACCAGAGAGATTGTTCACGTTCAAATAAAGCGCACTAAGAAATCCCAACTTTCCAATTTCTTGAGGTATGGGTCCAGAAAGTGTGTTATTGTTGAGAGATAAAGCACTCAGGTTGCATAAGTTTCCTATAGAAGTAGGAATTGAGCCTGAGAGATTGTTGGCAGATAAATCAAGGTATATCAGCTTAGAAAGGTTTCCCAATTGGGAAGGAATGGTACCATAGAGTGAATTTTTGCTGAGATCAAGACTTACGAGACTCTGTAAGAATGAGAAGCTGAAAGTGTGGAGTGTACCTTTTAAACCAACACCTGTGAGGTTGACATGAGAGATGCTGCTAAAGTTGTTGCAGGAAATTCCAACCCAATGGCAAGTGATGTTTCCAACCCAAGAAGACAACCGAAACTGACTTTGGTTGTCAAGGCTGGCTTTCCATTCCAGAAGAGCCTCTGCTTCTCGTCCCATCATTGTTACTATATTGGAAGGTGAAGTTGCAGAGGAAGAAGAAATAGCAACATGGAAAGAAGAAGTCAAGGCAAGAATGATAATGAAAGCGGCGGTGAATAAGCAATGGGAAATCGGTCTCTCTATTAAGGGCATCATGACTTTTATAAGTTGCATGCGAGGATATAGATTGTTGGTAGATGGCAGAAAGGAATTGGGTGATCAGAGAACAAATGGCTTTATGGTTATGTAGGTCAGTAGGTGCATGAAGTGGTATATATAGACATTCTCCACATTATAATTAGCAGAATCCTCTGAGGGCTTTAACGTAATTTTATTTGTTTTTGCCAGGTGTAACATAATTACTGTATGTCGTCTGAATGATTTTAAAAAAAAAAGAAATTTTAATTATTTTATAGAAAAAGAAAAAGAAAAATGAATATGCGGCAAGGTAGTAGGAATGACAAGGGGTTGGTTCGGATCGGATTTCTTTATACCCGGAAACAACCCGCGGGCTTATCCGAATCCGGCCCGTTTAATAAAACGGGTTTTTTGCTCCCCAACCCGGCCCGCGGGCTCCGGCCCAAAATCACAAACCCAGAAGAAACCCAGAAATCAGTTACAAACCCAAAATCACAAATCACATAACATACATGTAATTTTCTTGGCAATCACTGCATTTTCTTGGAAATTTTCTTGCCATCCAAACGGATGCCAAGATCTAACAAACCAATCTGTACAACAAATCCCAGAAATAAAATTAGCAAATCTGAAAATCCCAGCAACAAAACACCAAAAAAACCCAACAAATTTGGCTCACACACACACACACAAAAAAAAAAAAACCCCAAACCCAAATTTTGCTCACAAAAACACGAAAAGAAAAAAACCCAAACCACACCGGTGGAGAATGATGGGTGTGTTCACGGTGGATCTGTAACGGACGAAGTGCTTGATCGCTTGATTGTGGCTGGCGACAGACTTAGACTGGCCGGCGGAGAATGATTGAGAGTAAGTGACAGCTTGGACCGGCGGTGAGATTGAGGGCGAGTGGGATTGAGAGTGGGAGAGGAGAGTTTGGTGAAAACCAAGTCTGAGATGAGAGGCGGCTGTGAGTGAGTGAGGTGTGAGCTGAAGTATTAGGGTTTATAACTATATATATATTGGGGGTATTTTAGTAATTTAGGATATAACCGGGTCAGGGCCAGGTTCGGGCCGGGTTTTTAATAAAATCCGGAACCGACCCGGACCCGTTTCAGGTTTTTTTTTTTAAAACCAAACTTGACCCTAATCTTTATCGAACCGGGTACCCACGGGTCAGACAAAAATTTTCATCCTTAATTATGAGTGGTGTATAGAGTTTTTTTTTTTTTTTAGAGATAATTACAATATATTATTAACACGCAATTCGATCATTTTTCTCTTTAAATTTTCAAACATTTTGTATATGGGGGAGATGTTATATGGTTTTTATTGGGTGGAAACTTATAGTTTGAAAATTGAAATGGGAGAAAAAGAAGAAACATACAGACAAATAAAACCTTGACCAACATGGTTAAATAAATTTTATTTCTACCACCTATTTCGCCTAATTTTTGTAGCATATAAGCATATTTCTTAGTGATGGTTTGTGATAGCCATTATTTTAAATCATATTATTTTTTTGTTCCAGTTTGCTTAGTGGCTTATGATTGTTTACATTCATTAGATTAAAATATAAGTTGGATCCCAGGTGGAACCACTTGTTGATCAGGGGGTCATGACCCTAACTTTTTGAAAATCTTTTTGAGGAAATTGATGTGAATGCTTTTATATTCATAATTACTTAAAAACTTGTAACTCAATTTGTGTGAATGCTTTTTTTCTGTTAAATTCTCAAATATTTTGTACATGGGAGGTGCCATATGGTTTTTATTGAACAGAATCTTATAGTTTGAAAATTGAAAAAGGAGAAAAAGAAGAAACATACAAACATACAAAACCTTGACCAACATAGTTAAATAAATTCTATTTCTACCACCTATTTCGCCTAATTTTTGTAGCATATAAGCATATTTCTTAGTGATGGTTTGTGATAGCTATTATTTTAAATCAATTTTTTTTTTTTTTTTGGTACCAGTTTGGTTAGTGGCTTGTGATAGTTTACATTCATTAGATTAAAAAATAAGTTGCACCCAAGTGTGGAACCACTTGTAGATCGGGGGTCATGGCCTTAACTTTTTGAAAATCTTTTTGAGAAAACTAATGTAAATGCTCTTATATTCATGACTTTTAGGAAAATTAATGCTTTCCCTCTCACAAATACTTTTAATTTTTTAATTTTTTTGGGTTAATTACTTCTGAATTCTAATTGTACCTTAAGTAATGTAAAGAGACATATAAGAAAAAAAAAATCTTCAAAAAATTAAGTCATGGCTGTATGCCTAGTGAGTGTCTCTTTTATATGATTAATTTTGCCAATTTATTTTACTATTCAGCTTATTTTTGCTACTATTCTTGGGTCCCACGACACTTTTTGGTACTATTCATAAGTCCATTGTAATTTTAACTAAATTTTACATTTATTTACAGTTCTTTTAGTAAAAAGTTTTCAGTTTCAGTAAAATAAGCGGATCCCAAACGAATTCCAAAATGTGAGGACCAAATTGACTATGATCCTAAAATGTAGAAATCAAATTGGTGTTTTTTCTTTTGTTGTTACTATATTTCTATTGAGTCATATCAACAATTATATCATCTACCTATTTTCAACTCTCTCTTTTATTTTTTAACTTCTTTTCTTTTTATTATTAGTTCCCATATTATTGTTACACCTTTTTGGTTTTTCCAACATTTCCACTTAATTATACATTTTCATCTCTCAATTATTATCTACGTTAATATCACTCATTTCTATGAATAAAATCACTCATTCCTATGAATAAAGGGAAAAGGGAAATTATTATGTACTCTTGGAGTACCATAAATGTGTATTCTCTTCTCTCACATGAATGATGAGTCATACTAATTAAATTTATGGTGGGACCTACCATTCATGTGAGAGAGAAGAATACGCATTTATGATATTTCAGGAGGAGAAATTATTGTGTACTCCCAGAATATCATAAATGTATACTCTCTCCTCTCACATGAATGATGGGTCTCACTAATTAAATTTATGGTGAAATCTACTATTCACGTGAAAGAAAAAATTACACATTAATAATACTTTAAAAACACCTAATAATTTTTATTTTCGGAGTACCTAAGAATTTTTCAAGTGAAAAAGAGGAATCGTTTTGTCAATAAAGCGACAGTATTAAAGCTTGACATTATGTCAATAAAGCCTGAAATTGTGGAGGAATTAAATTAAAGCTTGACCTTAAGTAGCCATGACCGTGACCCCTTTTATCAATTATCGTGATAGGGGTCTTCAAAAAATATATTTTATGCCGCTAGTTGCTATTAATAACCACGAGCTTGACTTAAGTCAATAAAGCCTGGGACCTATAATGGAAAAATTATTATTTATATTGGGAGAACTATTTTTGTGGTCTTTTTTTTTACTAATGAGATGATACCATTTATGTAAATATATGTGGATACTTCCAATCAACTATTCGTCAATTATAAAATGATAGTTATATAATTATGCCCACCCCAAACCCATTTAACTAATATCAATTATGCACTACTTAATTATTCGACAATTATGCCTACCCTAAATCTACCCAAACCTATCCAATTATGGTTATTCGTCAATTATATAATGATAGTTAGACTCAGGAATTAGGACAAAACCATGGGCTTGACTTTAGTCAATAAAGCGTGGGCCCTATACAACCCATTTGTTACAACTATTTTGTTTCACGCCCTGGACACATTAAATAGGCTTTGTCTTACGTGGAATATGCATCACATAAAAATTCTCATCGAGCGATACTGTCATATTCATCACTGAACATAAACCGATCCTAACCCAAAAGCCAAAACCTTACCACCTAAAGACACCAACATGGATAGCATGTTCAGAATCTGATATATTGCTTTAGAGGCTATATGTACTATGTAGATGAACTTTGAATTAATTTCTGTCCATAGAAATAATTGACTAGCTAAACTATCCACTTTTGAGTAAAAATTAGTCACAAATACCTGCAATGCCCCCGGCCCCTGGTCCCATCCAAAAAATCTATTAATATTTTTTCTATTATATTATATAATACAATAAATGTGTAGGGATGTTAGGCCCAGTAGAATATATTGGGCCAGGGGCCCAATCTAAGGACACCTCATAATCCAAGAATGGATAAACATGTAATAAAGGTTAGCACTAATAAATAAAGGAGAGAATTTATGTGTGATGTTCTAGGGAGGTTATCCGAGGAGGAATGCTTCCTCGGCTGAGCAAACTCGAGGTCAGAAGGTGCAGTCTGACATCAAGGACAACGTTTCAGACAATTTCACTAATGAGGATAAGTATTAAGAAGTAACAGAACAGAAGGAGGTTATTAAATATTTAAAGGGAAAGCTGTTACTACCGCATTAAATGCTTTGTAGCTAACTTTATGACCACATTAATGAGAAAGTGATACCTGAACAGTAATTTTCATCCTTACAACTATTCTCCAAAGACTTCAAGAAGGTGCTGATGGAACAAGGATTAACACCAATAATCTAGTCTACACGTGGAGGGTAGAGATGAAGGAGGAGGATAGTATAAAATAGAAAGAAGACCCTAATGGGGAGGGATCGAAAAATTAAGAGAAGAACAATGTAGCAATCAAGAGTTGAACTTATAATCAAATTTGAAAGAAATATATAAAAATTGATCTCCTCAAATTGTGCCGAGGATGATTCTTCTTCAGAGTAAACCAATCTGTCTTCATTTTCTTGTCATCTGGATCCACTTTACTTGTTGTCTAACTCTTGAAAGTCTAGTTTTCTAATCCACTCTCTATAAATTCATTGCATTGGGTTGGGCTTTTTGGGCCTAAGTTCATCCATCATTTGGGCTTGGGAGCCAAATTGTGTCCTTACAAAATGCATTTAGAAATTATATAAATAAATGGTCAATAAATACGATGGTTTTTTTAAACTTAAACCAAAACCAAAAACCAAAACCCTCTTGATATAACATTTTTATAATCACAATTTCAAAATAATTTTTTATGTAAACAAACCTCTAATAGATAAATAATATAATGAATATGTTATTTTATTTTGAATTTTCTTGCATTCAAATATTGCTTAATTTACACATGAATGAATTGTTATTTTGCAAATTGATCTCAAATACTACACACACACACACACACACACACACAAGCACCCACGCTTGTGTCTTTGAGATCCCACTCAAAAGTTTCAGATCACCTTCAATTGTTGATCTTTGTAGTAGCAACTAGGTTCTACCACCGCTTGATTGTAAATCTTGCTCCGATAGATGCTTATGTAGTTAGAAGGTACAAAACCTCTCAAATCTCACAAAGAGTAACACACAAGTCTTCCAAAAGTCTACCAAAGGTAGATAGGGT
Source organism: Quercus parvula (assembly GCA_030820535.1). Lineage (NCBI taxonomy): Eukaryota > Viridiplantae > Streptophyta > Magnoliopsida > Fagales > Fagaceae > Quercus > Quercus parvula. Next base: position 45,072,726 of record JAUAME010000004.1, read on the forward strand.
TCCCTTTTATATGTGGACAAGTTAGATTGAAACCCTAAACGTTTTCGCGAGCTTGGGCCAGGTTTAAAAATTTTGTAGAATTTGATTTCTGTGATTCTCAATTGATCGAGCCTAATTCTTAATCGATTGAGCTTGGTAGATTCCGACTCTTCTTTTCTGTAGTCAACTCGAACTTGAAGTTTGAAACTTACTCATTTGAGCAATGCCTAACACATAGACTAGACATATCTTGTTCACGGTTTGCCAACACACACAAAATATAATTCTAAACATTTAATTCTAAATCTTTAGAACCTAACTATATATCATATTATATATAATAAAAGTTGGGCTTAGACGCCGTGGTTGCGCCAAGTGTCTTCACTAAATTGCAGAAATTTTATTAAATTTTTAGACCTAAACTTCTTGATTAGATAAGCTCATTTTTCTTTTCTTTCATATCAAGTTATCTACTTCTTTTTGTTCATATCAAAATTGGGCTTAGACACCATGGTTGCGCCAAGTGTTTTCACCAAATTGCACAAATTTTATTAAATTTTTAGATTTTTAAAAAACTAAAAATTCATTCTTATCATTAAGCAGTTTATCTCATGAGGATTCTAATTCATTTTTATTATTAATTAGTTTATCTAAAAAAAAAAAAAAAAAACTACTTCACCTCACATAAGAATTTTTTAGTAGTTTATCTTAAAAAAAATGAAAATAAAATAAATAAAATAAAACTACTTCACTCTACTTCACCTGTTTCACGTAAAAATTTATAAATTTATTTATTTTTTGTAGCTAATAACATTAACTATTTTTTTGGGATAAAGTATACCTAAACTTCGTGATTAGATAAGTTTCTTTTTCTTTTTGTTCATATCAAGTTATTTTCTTCTCAAATGCCAGATCTACTAATATTCCTATACACTAAGCTATTTAGTACTCCTGTCATTATGTGAGCTCACCCCCACAAAAAAGCTGATTAACTTCGCCCATCACAAAAATCTATAAAATGCAATGCAATGGCTCAAAACAGTAATCAACTCGAAGAACAAGAATACGTTGACAAAGAATAGTGGTGGTGGGATTATGAGCACTAAAACCTTTGAATCTTTGATTCTTTGAACCAGTTTTCGGATATAGGATTTCACCATATGAGTCAGGTATACCCACCCTTCATTTATTTTGCTTTATCTATTTATTTTTTGGGTGTGAGGATGAGGTAAAGAAAAAAAAGAATATTTGAATTTGAAAAAGAGTACAAATAAGCCGAGTTTGATTTTTTTTTTTTAATGAACTCAAGTAGTTCCCAATATAAACAATGCAACACAATCGCCACAAGCTTGATCCAATGATTATGAGGAAGAACAAGACGAGGAAGAGGACCATTAAATGGTAGCATCAAGGTATTAACCATTACCAATTTTTTTCAAATATAAATGTAATAATGATCTTAAAATAAATAAACTTATATAATTCTCTTAGACTATATCTAATTATATATAATGATTTAATTAAGTAAATAAATCTATTTATTTACTATTTCTTAAGTTTAAATATTAATTAAAAAAAAATAATAAATGATGTAAGCGGTAAAATTATTATTCTCTAATCTAATGAAATTAATTAGGTTAGAGATAAAATCTCTTTGGAACCATATAAAATATTTAAATGAAATAAGTTTTTTCGATTTTAGATTTATAGATTTATAAATAAACATTTTATTATAATTTTTTAATTGAATCTTTTACTAAACCATGTTTTAAATTATATTATGGATTGCATTTATATATTCAATCTTAGGAATTTTCATTTATATCTGTGTGTATATAGTGGTTTTTTATGTTTTAACTTAATCTAAAAGAGTACTTCACTTCCAAAAAAAAAAAAAGTAAAAGAATAATTTATTTTTATTGTCTATTTTATTATTTAATTTCAATGAAACTAAGAAATATTTTCTTATTTTCAGTTTACATGAAATTCTTGATTAAGCCCTATGCATCGTACGTAAATTTTTGAACTTTCTTTTATTAAAAAAAATATATATAAATTTTTTTTTGTTCTAATCTTCTTCTCCTATAATTTCTAAGTTGATAAATTGGATTACAATCCAAATTCTTCATCTAATCCTTTTATTATTAAGAGTAAATAAAATCCTATCTCCAAAATAAATGGATTGCAGTGCTATCATTTTGTTTAGTTGATTTTTTTTGGAAGCCAACCCCATCATTAATATATAATTAACTTCACAAAAAAAAAAAAATTTATGAATTGTATTCATCTCATTTTGGGTATTATTATTATTATTATTTTTATTTTAGTCTCACACAATACACATTCATTATATAACTTAAAAGAAAAATATTCATTTATTTTTATTTTCTATTTTATTATTTAATTTTAAGTAAATTAATTATAAAATTATCTACATAAAAAATTTGATTAAGCCGTGCATCGCACGAGCATAATGCTAGTATATATATATATTTGAGGTGTAGTATTTATTTTTACTATGCTTTTATGGAGCCACATTAGCAGTTATATCATCCACTTATTTTTAAGTCTCTTTTATTTTTTAACTCATTTTCTTTTTATTATTATCAATCCCCAAATTATTGTTACACTTCTCCAGTTTTTCCAACATTTCCACTCAATTATACATTTTCATCTCTCAATTATTATTTACATTAATATCACTCTTCCTCTATATATACCCTCTATATACACACACACACGAGATCGAGTCCTATGAATAAAGGAAAAAAGGGAACCGTTTTGTCAATAAAGCCACAGTATTAAAGTTTGACCTTATGTCTTTAAAGCCTGAAATTGTGGAGAAATTAAATTAAAGCTTGACCTTAAGTAGCCATTACCATGACCTCTTTTATCAATTAACGTGATAGGGGCCTTCAAAAAATATATTTTATGCCGCTAGTTGCTATTAATAACCATGAGCTTGACTTAAGTCAATAAATCCTGGGCCCTATAGTGACTATTTTGTTTTGTGCCCTGGACGCGTCAAATAAGCCTCGGCTTAATTTACCACCTAAAGACCCAAACATGGATATCATGTTCTTATACATAAATAATTTTGTAATATTTTATGTAATAAAATTTTGGAGAATTTTGTATATATATTATAATGAAAAAGTAAAGTAAATTAAAGTTAAAAAAAAAAATACATTTTAAGATATTAAAAATTAGCTTAATAGCTTCATTGCATATTTGTAGCATTCTTAATGTAAGATTAATTTCTTTAAAAAAAAAAAAAAAAACCTTAGGAAACCAAAAATAAATGTAAAAGAGCAGCAGGAGCATGAAAATCAAATAATTTATGTTGTGTTCATAGATTAATTGCGTACCATGAAATGAAAATATGCCTTACTCTCTCACCATCTTCCACTCATTGATAATGCAACATTAAAACATGGTATGGGCAAGTGCATATGCATGTGTCTTATAGATAATTTAAAATCATGGTAAAATATAGCTTTATATTGCGTACCAAATGTTCTCTACTTATATACCCAAAACAAAAAAAAATCCAATAAAGCCTAAGCCCTATAGTGACTACTTTGTTTTACGCCCTGGAAGTGTCAAATAGGCTTCGACTTAATTTACCACATAAAGACCCTAACATGGATAGCATGTTCAAAATCTGATGAACTTTGACTTAATTTTTACCCATAGAAATAATTGAGTAGTTATGGATTCTAGTTAGCTTAACTATTAAGCTTCTTATCAAATCTTAAATCAATTGATAACTTGGCTTGATGATAAAACGCAATCATCGACACCATAAATTTGAAACACTATCATATCTTTAAAAATAAATAATAAATAATAAGTCAATTGCTAAACTGTCCATTTTTGAGTAAAAACTACATTGGGGATCATACATGGGTTTGGCTTACATCTAGTACTTTTATAACTGGAATCTCTTTTTATTTTAATAAGAAACTGACTTTCACATCACTCATTAACTAAATAAAAGGTGGAGATTAAAACTCACTACCACTTACCATTGTGTATTTAAAACAAAAGGAGACCTCCAATTAAGAAAATACTGGAGGTAAGTCAAACTCTTTATGCGCGTAGTGTAATTATGCAAGCTTATTAGACAACTAGGATTTTCTATGGTTGGATATATATAATCCAATGTGTACAATATGACATAACATACTGAAATCTCTACACCGTAAGTCAAAATTCTATAATGCTTACAAACAATACTACAAATTATACACTCCGAAGAAAAATACACTCAATATACATGACTATATCCTAAAATACCACAAGATTCAACACAAAACATGATCCTACCTAGAATATGCAACCCTGGCAACAAAATTTGGGTTTAGAACACCAAGGGCCTACAACCTGCAAGAGCCTAACCTTCAATAGAACTAACTATTACCTCCTTAAAAGATAGCAAGGCCATAATCATAACCCTTGATAGCACGAGTCTCCCAATCTATATAATATCTTAAATCCAAACATAATATTATTATTGCTATGCTCTTGTTAAGCCACATCAGCCTAGCATTTCAATCCATTTCAGTTCACTTTGGTTTTTTTTAGCCCAATTGGTTCACTTCAGTCCAATCGGTCACTTTCAGTCCAATTGGTCCATTTATGTCTACGAGGTCCACTTCGATTCATTTGGTCCATTTTAGTCTATTTTGGTCTATTCATTTTACTTCAATCCATTTCTTTTACTTCAGTCCATTTGGTCCACTTCACTTTATTTTATATTATTTCATGGTCCACTTTATTCAATAGCTTTCATACCGTTATTTATGGACATACATGAATATATATATATATATATATACATACTTTAGATAAATGCTTTATCTATAACATTATCACGACAAATCCTAGGTGGTAGGCTGTTATTGGTTCTAATATTGGCCACCTATCACTGATGTCACTTTTTTACTCGTTAATAACGACTTGCCAAAGAAGATTTGGTGTAATAATCATTCCAATGTTAGGAAATTTGAAGACTTAACAACTTGCCATCTAAGATTTATGATAATCTTTTGCCTCTTTTGTTATCCTTTAACCTTTTTTTTTTCAATTTTGGTATGGTCTTGGAGTTGGGTATAAGTTTTAGGTTGGGTATACTTTGAATATATTTTGTATTAAATTGAATGAAATCACTTGATTTAAAACTTGATTAAAACTATTTTTGGGCTAAACTGGTTATGGAGTTAAGTGTTGTTGGTTGTGAATCTATTACTTTTTCAATTTATGTATGATTCTAGAGTTTGGTACACATTTGAGGATAAGTCTACTTTGATTGTTCTACCTATATATTCATTCTCCTGTATGTTATAAAGTTTGATAAATATATATAAGTTGTATGTTGGAAAGTAAGTAAATAATTATTTAATTGTAAAATCTATTAGTTAATAACGAAATGAGTTAATTTAATTATTTGTCCAAATTTATTAGTACATGAAATTTTTTAAGCATTTTTCGAATTAATATTAATCAAATAGTAAGATCTTTTAAATAATGCATCTTATGAATGTTTTTAGTCAAATTATTAATGGTAAAAGAACATTTTAACGATATTGTTTTCTAACTAAAAGATTTAGACAAAGAATTAGATATGGACTTAATTTTGGACTTTTTCTTTTACTTCAATTTTGTATTGTGCTAGTTAGACTTAGTGTTAGTAACTTATTCTTAGTATTTAACTTAGTGTTAGACGTTTAGTAGCGTAGACGTGTAGTTATAAATGATTTTTCCTTTTATATTTTTTTCCTCTACTACTTAGTATTTAACTTACTGTTAGATGTTTAGTAGTATAGACATGTAGTTGTAATTGTTTTTGCCTTTTGTATTTTTTTCCTCTACTACTTAGTATTTAACTTTGTGGTAGACGTCTAGTAGTGTAAATGTGTGGTTGTAGATACTTTTCCCTTTCTATTTATTTCCTTTTAATTTTTTTTTAATAAATGAAAGCATGGCCACAACCACTGGTAGCTACTAAATGACGGGAAATTATTGTGTACTTCTGGAGTACTATAAATGCGTACTCCCTCCTCTCACATGAATGGTGAGTCATACTAATTAAATTTATGGTAGGACTTACTATTTATGTAAGAGGAGGGAGTATGCATTTATGGTATTTCGAGAGTACCTAATAATTTTCCCTAAATGGCTAAGTAGTGTTTGTGCAGTGCTTTTATGCATTTATGTCTATACACCTAGCAATTTGATATGTTGTCTAAATATATATATATATATATATATATATATATATATATATATATATATATATATATATATATATATATATATTAAAAGTTTAAAAACGGGTTGGCGGGTTGATTGGGTAGGGTTGGGTTGGGTTGGCCCCAAAAAATGGGCGAGCCGCAAGTCGGCTCGTATTTAATTTAGTATAAAACGTATAGATTCAGATTGAGTTAAAAAATTTTGACTCATTTTACCATGTCTACCCACCTATATGTACATCAATCCCTATGGAAAAATGGAAAAAAAGGGAACAGTTTGTTTTGTCAATAAAGCCACGATATTAAAGCTTGACCTTATTATGTCAATAAAGCCTCAAATTATGGAGAAATAAATTATAGCCTAATAATTTCTGTAATTAGTGCTTGACTCAAGTCAATAAAGCCTGTATTGCAAAAGTAGCCATGACCTCTTTATCAATTATCATGATATGGGGATTATTAAAAATAATATAAAAAAATAAAAAATTATCGTGATATGGGGTTTAAAAAATATATTTTGTCCCGCTAGTTGTTAACAACCATGGGCTTGACTTAAGTCAATAAAGTCTGGGCCCTTTAGTGACTTAAGCCACAATATTAAAGCTTGACCTTATCATGTCAATAAAGCCTCAAATTATGGAAAAATAAATTATAGCCTAATAATTTCTGTAATTAGTGCTTGACTCAAGTCAATAAAGCCTATATTGCAAAAGTAGCCATGACCTCTTTTATCAATTATCGTGATATGGGGATTATAAAAAAAATAAAAAATTATCGTGATATGGGGATTAAAAAATATATTTTGTCCCGCTAGTTGTTACCATGGGCTTGACTTAAGTCAATAAAGCCCGGGCCCTATAGTGACTATTTTGTTTCGCGCCCTGGACGCGTCAAATAGGCTTCGGCTTAGTTTACCACCTAAAGACCCCAACATGGTTAGCATGTTCTAATGAACTTTAACTTAGTTGCAATTCGGATACATGTTGCGTTTAAGTTTCCTGCATTCCCCCACCCCCCCCCCCCCCCCCTCACTTTGTTTTTTTGGCACGCGTTTTCCCAACAAGCGGCTATTGTTCATGCACTGTTCATGAACAGTAGTCGCAACATTTGAACAAGTCTCTCGTGAATAGTATATCCGTACACTGTTGATTGACCAACAAATTTCATTTTTTATCAACTTTTTCATTAAAAATGGGTCTCATGGTACTATTCACACATTTAAAAATTATTTTGCTACAGTATTTTTAGTTTTCACTTTCAGCAAAATAAGTTCTATCCAAATGGACACTTAGTGTTGGTTTGGAGTGTTTACTGCGTTGCGTTTTCAGTGTTGCTTTTTATTTATTTATTTTTTTGGCACGCGTTTAAGGAGATAATGCAGTTACTGTTCATGAACAATAGCCGTATTATTTGACTTTTCAACCATTTTCAGCACATTAGTGGGTCCCGTGAACAGTGCATGGGACCCACAAATCTCACTTTTTAGCAATTTTTTCATTAAAAATGGGTCCCACGATATTATTCACACATTTAAAAATTATTTTGCTACAATATTTTCAGTTTTCAGTTTCAGCAAAATATGTTCTATCCAAACGGACCGTTAACCTATAAGTTAGCCGTGTGATACATGACTAATTTTGTGATATTTTATGTAAAAATAATTTAAAGAATTTTGGACATATATTATAATAAAAAAATAAAGTAAATTAAAGTAATATATATATATATATATATATATATATATATATATATATATATATATATATATATATATATATTGAGATATTAAAAATTAGCTTAGTAGCTTTATTAGACATTTGTAGCATTCTTAAGTTAAGATTAATTGATTTTTTTTTTTATATAAAAAAAATTAGGAAACCAAAAATAAATGCAAAAAAGCAACAAAAGCATGAAAATCAAATAATTTGTGTTGTGTTCATAGATTGCGTACCATGAAATGAAAATATGTCCAACTCTCTCATCATCTTCCATTCATCGATAGTGCGACATTAAGACATAGTGTAGGCAAATGCGTATGCATGTGTCTTATAGATAATTTAAAATCATGGTAGAATATGGTTTTACATTGCGCACCAAATATTCTCTCTACTTATGTACCCAAGATAAAAAATTTCCAATCAAATTACCAAAACCTAAATCATATTTAAGCCTCTAATTTAAAAAGAAAAAGAAAATTACCCGTAGGGTTTTGGTGGCTTGATGGTGGTGGGAGGCCAATATGACGGACGGGACAGCCCTTCAAATCTCTCTCTCTCTCTCTCTCTCTCTCTCTCTCTCTCTCTCTCTCACAAATACTTCGTCAATCTTATCTTTTTTTTTAATTATTTATTTAAAATTTTGGTAATAGTGAAATAGTGCATTTCATTTAACAGTTTATAACATTTTCGTTTCTCTCTATCTCTCTCTATGACCTTATCTAGTTAGTTATTACTATTAGACTCTATTTTTTGGCTTTTTTTTTTTTTTTAATACTAAAATGGTGGGTATGCTAAAAGACATGAAGAAGAGAAAAATATGTGGTGCAAATAAGAGATTAATGAGATAACAATACAAATGAATTAATGTGAACTTTTCGGTAACAGTAAAAAAAAAGTTTAATGAAAAGAGAGAAAGACTAAATGTAAAATTAGAGTGCTATATGGCAGAATCTCATGCACTCTCACATGGGGTCTCTACTTATATATATACTAGTATTATACTCGTGAGATGCACGGTTTAATCAAGAATTATGTGTAAATTATTTTTAAAAAATATTTTAATTAAAATAAAATAGGTAATAAAAATAAAGAAATCTTTTACTCTATTTTTTTAAACGAAATAACCTTTTACTTTAAATTATATAATGAATTAATATTGTGTAAGATTAAGCTTTTATTAATAAATTAAAAAAAAAAATCATATATAAGTCCAAAATGAATTGAATGGATTATGGTAGATAACTATGCAACTTGAAAGTTCGTTTAGACTCCTTAAACAAATTGTTTAACCTAATTTATTAACCAAGTGATTACTTAGTTTAATTATTCAAATCTAGGTTAAACACAAATATATCATATCATGCAAAAATGCGGAAAAGTAAATAACACCACGATATGATTACTCAAGAAAACCGATGAAACTAACCGTTTCAAGGTAAAAACCTGGGGAGGATTTGACCTAACTATCCTTAAGGTAAACCAAATCCACTATAAGAGAATCGAAGTTTTTACAAAAGATTTAACCCTAAATCTAATGTTACCTCCAGTAGTAACTTACTGACACAACCATGTGCAAGCTTTGAATCCATGGATTCCTTCTCTTCTTGGATTTATAGCAATACAAGCCGCCTTGCTTGTGATTTTGAGACTCCACTTAAAGGTTTCAGATCACCTTCACTTGTTGATCTTGATACAACAACAAGTTCTACCAATCCTTGATTGTAGTTTTATCTCCAGTAGATTCTTATGTTGTTAGAAAGGCAGAACCTCACTTTTCTTTTTTGCAAACAACTGGACTTGAAAACTTGAAACACCCTTATTTAAGCATTGCCTAAACACCTAGATTAGACATGTTTTGATCTTGATTTGCCAACACAATACAATAATGATTCTAAATATTTAATTCTTAAATCTTTAGAATCTATCACAACTAATATAAAAGGAGATGCCTAAAAATATTATAAAGAGAGTTTGCATAATTAAAACCCATATTTAAATGGAAAACATTGAATTCAATAATTTAAAAAAAAATGATTGAAAGCATATTTAAGTGATAACCTCAATGTAATAGTTAAGAATTATGAACAACTCAAATTACTAAACATTAAGAAAAAAAAGTAGATAAATTTACATAAGAATTGAATTTTGTTTTTGAAAGTGAGGGAGGAGGCACCGAATTTCACCCTATCAAAACCAAATGTGTAAATATAAATTTCAAGAAATTTTTTTGAGAAAAAATCAATACCAAGGTTACTGTTTGATTGAGTATTTTGAAACCTCTAGGAAAACTCCCTGAAAAAACAAAAAACAAAAACAAAAACAAAATTGGGAGTTTACTTTTTGAAGCGATGATAGATACTTGGACATTCAAAATATTAATGAGAAAAATCATAAATTTGGCCTTATTATTTATAATGACTTGAAAATCTAAAGATGAGAGTCATGGTATAATAAAACTATTGTCCATAATCATTCTAATATTTATCCAACAAACAAAATTTCAACCACAGAAAACTTCAACCAAAAAAAAAAAAAATGATAAAAAGTTGTTTCTATTTAAAACAATAAATTTAAGTTGTGAAGAAGTTGATATAAAAATCAAGTTGTTAACGTCAATTACAAATATTTTTTCTGTTATATCGTAAAAATCAAGTTGTTAACATTATTAGCTTTTTATTTTTTTGTTATCCAAATATTTGATATTTATCCAAAAAAATAAATTAAACAAAATATATTTGAAAAAAAAGTAGATAATAAATTTATTATCAATTCTTCCTGTGTGTATATCCTCCCAATGAAATTGTTTTTTTCTTTTTTAGTTTCATGGGATTAGCTATACTTCTACGTACACAACTACACATTTTAATATTTTATACTTTGAATTTTTTTTTCTTTCTATCCTATTATTTTAGGCTTTGTTGATAATATTTAGATAGACACAATTGTAGGTTGTAGATGTATGACACCAACCAAATAAATTTAACCTCAAAGAAAAAACCAAATAAATACGTGTAGTGTAGTAATTAAACAATAAGAAAGTTGCTACTTTTTTTTATATAATACACTACACTTAAAAAATAAGGATTAAATGAAAAATTTGGATTATAATACACTACATGTAAAAAAAATAAGGATTAGATGAATTAGATAAAGAATTTGGATTATAATCAAAATTATCAACTTAGAAATTATAGGAGAAGAAAAATATTAAAATCTAATAATATAATTTTTTTTTTCGCAATTTGGTGAAGCCACTTGGTACAACCGTGGTTTCTAAATCCAGCTTTTATTATATAGTATATGATATTAAGTAGATGTGAGTTCCAAATTAGCTTAACTAGTAAAGTTTCTTGTCATCAAATAAGAAATTCGATATTCAATCCGTGCTTACATGAAAAATCAATTGATGATTTGGTTTGATGATAAAACATAATCATCATATATGGAGCAAGCGCCATAAATTTGAAACACTATCTTATCTTGAAATAATAATAATAATTGGGTTGCTAAACTATCCACTTTTGAGTAAAAACTACTTTGGAGATTCATACACTTGGTGTAATTATGCAAATTAATTATTATTATTATTATTATTATTATTTTTTGTGAGAGAAAACGATAGTAGACTTTATTCAATTAAATCACTTTGTACAATGAGGAAGAGGAAAGAGGGGCATTCTTCTAACCAAACAATGACCTTCTCATTCTTTTTTGTAGCACTAGCTAAAGCTAATGCAGCACGATTACATCGCAAAGGTATACTACGAAAAGATATAAAAGAAAAACTATCTCTAATTAAACTAATGTCTTCAATGATCCAAGCAGCTTCTAAATAGCAGATTCTATCCAAATTCAAGAGGTCCACAAGTTCCGCAAAGTTGCATTCCACCATCACGTTATAGAAACTAGTATTTTGACAAAACAAAAGAGCCAATCTCATCACTGTAGCTGCTGTACAAAGGGGGTTTAGATTCTTCTGCAGACGATGACATGATGCCGCTAAAACTTCACCCTTATTGTTCCTTATAAGAAAACCAAAACCCACAGAGGTGTTCTTCTTTGATTGGGAAATTGCTAGATTGAGTTTATGGATTGAATCAGAATTTGGGGGCTGCCACTTCATTTTCTGCACTTCAGCAACCTGGTTTTGTTTTTGCTGCACTTCCATGAGTTCTAATCTGTAAAGTTCAGCCCAAGCCCATAAATCCTTTGATGAAGCAGTTTTATTCTCAAATATCAGTTTGTTTCTGCAGTTCCAAATCATCCAACATGCGATACTAAGAGTGTCAAAATCTGCAGAATTCAAGTTTTTTTAGGCAGCCTCCATTGCATCAATAAAACTGATCGGTTGTGGTAGCTGAAGACCATTCCAGAACTGAGTTTGCAACCAAACAGATTGTGCAAAAGAGCATTCCAAAAACAGGTGGCTATTTGTCTCAACTTCATCATTGCAGAGGGCACATGAGAAAGAGTTGGAGATCTTCCTATCAAAAAGCTTTGTCCAAGTGGGAAGGCTATCATTGCAATTATGCGAATTAATTTAGTGCACTCCAGTTAATTACTTCTTTTTATATTAACAAGCATATGTTTATTGGCAAGGATCAAATCGTTAGTACAAACGGCTGATCAAGCCTTCATAAAATTTAGGTTGTGCTACTTCTAATCAATTCAACTAAGAGCAATGGCATGTCTATAATCTGAAAAGTATACTTTAGATTATAGAATAAATTAAATTAAATTACTCCAAGTAATAGCAAAATGATAAATCACAGAAGCACTAAGAAAAAAATCACACGAACATGCTAATTTTTTTGTGGAAAACCCTCTAATATGGAGGAAAAGATTCCAGTCAAATATGATCAATCTCTATAATAAATTATATATTAGAACATTCAATTTAATTTTTAAAAATTGAGTTCATAATAAATTTGGAAAAATAAAAGAACAACACTCTAAGAATTGATACAACACTCAATTTTATTCCCATAAAATTGAGTTTATAATAAATTGTAAAAATAAAAGAACAATTGTCTACAAATTAATACAATAACTTAGTAGCATATTTGCTCTAAGGTCTAAACCCTACGTATTTGTTTGGACGGGAATTTTTGTCTATCTCACTGAATACTAGTGCGAAGATTGCAATGCTCTGTTTTGCCACACTGGACTATCTTACGGCTTGCACTGCTCTCATATTACACCACACACACTGCGACTGATGGCTAATATAACCCTCGAATATGCAAGCTTATTAGACAACCAGGATTTTCCGAGGTTGGATCTTTAGATGCAAGGTTTTCAGACCCGGACCGTTCATTGAACCGTAAAAAGGAGAGGTTCAAGGTTTTTAAGGTCGAACCAAGGTCGAACCGTGATGACGTCATAATTAATTTAATAATTAATTAAAGCCTAAATATAGATATTAAATTTATAAAACTAGCAAAAATGACAATATATCTATATGTGAGAGAAATTTAATGATTTTCAAGCATATATTTAATAATTAAATAAGAAAGTTAATAAAATAAAATAATAACCATGAAAACATTAAAATTTATGATTAATTTTTGAAGTAAAGTTGAATATCTTTGAAGGATTTTAATTATAATTTTTTTTATTCCTTGTAAGAGATGGATAATTTGATTAAGTAGAATAAAATTGTGTTAAGTTTTTTTTTTTTTTTTTTAATTGCTAAGGGGTTGGACCACACGGTTCTCATCGGTTCGTGTGGCCCAACCCTGGTTTTAGGGGTTCAAGGAATTAACAAAAAATCGGGTTCTTTAGGCTTAAAAAATCGGTTTTCACCCCGGTTCCCAATTTTCACAGTCCGATCTCCCAGTCCGGTCTGGTTCTGAAAACCTTGTTTAGATGCCGTGCACGGTGCACGTAAAAACTCTCCCTCCAACCCATCTAGAAAGAAGATTTTCAATTAGGCTAGAATTCATACTAACAAGAGAAACTATAGGACTATATATTATATAAAATTTGAAGTGAACAATATTTTTCTATACCAGTCGCTAATCCATATGATGCATAGGAAAATTATTGATTATGAAAAAAAAATCCAACAATGAGTAAAGAATTTAAATTTATCTCATCATAGTCATAAGAGTAGTTTTAGGACCATATTATTTTACAACTTTTTTGCCATTATTTTGACGTGGCAGTGGCAAAATGTTGTTTGTGCACAAAAAAGTTATTTATAATAAATCTAAGAAATTTAGAAATAGAAAATTGGGTTAATAATATGTATTTTATAGGCATTTTTCTAGTTAGTATTTAAAAAAAAAATGAAGAAATATTTAATTTCAATGCTTTTCTCAATCCTACTTAGTCGTAGTAATAACAATATAGACAATTCAAAACATGGAACAATATGAAAATTATAAAACCTAATTCCATTATCATTTATGTTGAATCCAAACAAATAATCAGTCTACCAAAAATCATAACTTTAATTAAGAAAAAAAAAAAAAAACACATGAACCCAAATAAAAAGCATTTAAGGTGAAGTTTATGATGGTTGTATAAGAGATCTGAGGTTCAATCCCTGCCTACACCAAAAACTGATTGGTGTCTTGGTCTAATGATAAAGAGCTATCATCAGGAGCGGACGCCATAGGTTGAAACTCTCTAAAAAAAAAGGTGAAGAATTAAGATCAACCTATTGAGATGCAAATACCAAAAACCCCAAGATTTAAAACTTCCAAATTTATAGAATCTCCAAATTCTACTTCAAAACCAAATAAAACCCTTCAAATTCAACAAATTTATATAAAACATACCAATTAATGCTTTGATTTTTCTCCAAAAAAATAGAGATGCTTCATCTGCCATATACAATATAAAATAATTAGTAGACATTTCAACCCAAAAACCAAACTCACGAAAACAATATCAATATAAATATGGAGATTAACCAAAATACTCAAAAGAAAATCAATTCTAAACATAACAAAAGAATAAGATAGAAAGAAAATCTCTAGCAAAGCAAATAAAAAATTCAACATAAAAGATAAAATTCATTAATAACAATATAAACAAATATCCACATATGTTAAATTGAAATTCATTAATAATAACAATATAAACAAATTCGACATAAAATTCATTAATCAAAGAAGCAATCGCCTTTCATTTCGATGGAAGGACCCTATTTTCTGGTTGGAAGATAGTTTGAAGATTTGGAATGTCACTGTCATGTAGTTTAATGAAATTGTATGAAGATGGTACCTAAACGTCACATCCATGCTTGGAAATTGTAGGTTTACTCATAGGAGCCGTTAATTTGTCATGATGTTGTTGATATGGGATGGTCAGCACTTGGTGACTAGTGCATTAATGACAAAAAACTTCTGGCTTGCTCATACTATCGCAATTCTATTGGAGTTTGGGTAGGAAATGTATCAGTGCTTTCTGATCAGGTTGAATTCGTTATATATATAGATGATAATGATGAGTTTGAGAGATAGAGTTTTACTCCTTATCAAGTTTGGACTAAACAAAAATAATTTTATTTAAAAAATAATAATAATGATCTATTTTTTATTTTTTAAATATTGTGCTGATGTGAAAAACTATAGAGTCTAAGAGGTTTTGATTATATATATATATATATATATATATATATATATATATAGATGATATAACATATTGAAGTCTCGGCACTGTAAGTTAGAATCCTATAATGCTTACAAACAATACTACAAACCATACACTTCGAGGAAAAAAAAAAAAACACTCAATATACATGACTATATCCCAAAATACCGCAAGATTCAACACAAAACATGTTCCTACCTAGAATATGCAACCCCACAAACAAAATTTGGTTCTAGCACACCTAGGGCCTACAACCTACAAGAGCCCAAACTTTAATAGAACTAACTAATGCCTCCTTAAAAGGCAGCAAAGCCAAAATCGTAACCTTTGATAGCATGAGTTTCCCAATCTATATAATTTATATAATATCTTAAACTCAAAACATAATATTTATTATTGGCACGCTTTTATTGAGGCATATCAGCGTAGTATTTCGATCCAATTTAGTCCACTTCAGTTTATTTTGGTCCAATTGATCCACTTCAATCTACTCTGTTCACTTTGGTCCACTTTGCTCTATTTCATACTACTTTGGTCCACTTTGGTCAACAGCTTTCATATTGTTAGATATGGACATACATGAATACACACACACACACACACACACACACACATATACTTAGAAAAATGTCTTATCTATAACAATTTTACAACAAATCCTACTTGACAAGCTGTTATTGGTTCTAATCTCAGTCTATCATTGATGCCACTTTTTTACCCATTAATAATAACTTGTCACTTAAGATTTATTATAATAATCATTTAGCAGTTAGGAAATTTGAAGACTTAACTCCTTGTCATCTAAGATTTGTGATACTCTTTTTCCTCTTTTGTTATCCCTTAACGTTTTTTTTTTTTTTTTTTTCAATTTGGGTATGGCCTTGGAGTTTTGTATATGATTTGGATTGGGTATACTTTGAATATATTTTATATTAAATTGAATGAAATCACTTGATTTAAAACTTATTTAAAAATATTTTTAGGCTAATCTGATTATGGAAGTAAGCGTTGTTATTTCAATTTATGTATGATTCTAGGGAGAAAATGGGCTTTTGCCCTTTCTTTTTAAAAAATCCAGCAAAATACCCCACGTCTGAAACTAATTAGGGAAATGCCCCTATTTTGAAACTCGATTTTTGGACAATTGAGTTATAGCGAACTGAAAATTTAAAAAATAAAAAAAAAAAAAATTTCTGGAACTCGAGTTCATGGCACTCGAGTTCCATGAACTCGAGTACCTTGAAAAAATTTAAGTGGAACTCGAGTACTTCACATGGTACTCGAGTTCCCCAAAAAAAAAAAAAAAAAAAAAAAAAGATTCTAAGTCCACATTTGCTATAACTTGATGCTCCTAAAATCGAGTTTTACATTTGAAACTCGATTTTTTAAAAATTGAGATTCAAAATAGGAGCATTTCCTTAATTAGTTTCAAACATGGAGCATTTTGCTGGATTTTTTTAAAAAGAATGGGCAAAGCCCATTTTGGCCATGATTCTAGAGTTTGGTACACATTTGAGGTTAAGTTACTTTTATTGTTCTTCCTATATATTCTTTATCTTGTATGTCATAAATTTTGATAAATATATGCAAGTTGTATGCTGGAAAGTAAGTAAATAATTATTCAATTGTAAAATCTATTAGTAAATAACTAAATGAGTTAATTTAATTATTTGTCCAAACCTATTAGTACATGAAGTCTTTTAAGTAATTTTCAAATTAATATTAATCAAACAGAAAGATGTTTTAAATAATCTTATGAATGTTTGTAGTTAAATCATTCATAGTGAAAAGAACATTTAAACAATATTGTTTTCTAACTAAAATGTTTAGACAAAGAATTAGATTGACTATTTTTTTTTTTACAAAGAATTAGAATTAGATGGACTAAATTGATAATGATTTTAACATGAAGAACTAATTTGACAATTATAGTTAAAATTAAAGGACTAAATTTAAACCATTAGATTTTTTTTTTAAAGAATCTTAACAATTTCATTTTAGTCATGAATGATAGTTGATATATAAATATATATATATATATATATATATATATATATATATATATATTTTCATAATTTAATGTTAACCTCCATTTGGTTTGGTGGCGATGATGGTATTGTTAAGTACTGGGATGTTACTTCTAAGATCCCACCTTTAGAGCTTTAGTGTTGTTAATGTATATTGTGTTTTGTTATGGGCTTTAGGCCCAACTGCTTTACTTGTATAGCACACTTATACTTGTACTACACTTTACTTGTACCGCACACTTATGCCTCCTATATAAGACACTGATGTATATTCTTTCATTAAGAAATACAATACAATCTTCCAGTATTTCTAACATGGTATCAGAGCCACTACTCTGACTTTTTCTTAGCAGTCTTGTCTTTATTGGTGTTACTCCACTCTCAACATCGCTTCCGCCATCACAACAGACGCTGTAGCCTCTCGCCGTTGAACCTCCGACATCTTCCATCGTTGCCTTTGGGTTCCGGACCTGCAGCCGCTGTCGTTGAGGAGTCCAACACCGCACAGATCACTGCATACGTCATTCCGCCGTGACTATTGCTCCGATCAAATTTCTGGTGATATCACTGAGATCGTCTTGAAACGATCTACTCGTCGGTGAAAGCCCTGTCATCATCGGAGCTGCCACGCACTCCCACGCGCCGCCAGAATATTCTGCACAGGATCTCACGCGCTCCACGCGCCTCCACGCGCCGCCAGGATCCTCCACGCGCCGTCACGCGCTTCCACACGCTGTCACGCGCCAGTACCTCTTGCTGACGTCAGCCTTAGTGACGTCATCACTGCCACGTCATTGCTGACATCACTGCCACGTCATCTGCTGAGCGTTGACCGTTGACCGTTGACTTTGACCTGACCGTTGACTTTGACCTTTGACTTTTTGCCAGAGTTGACTTTTTGCAGTCCAGGTGCTCCTTATCCAGTTTTTCGCGTAGATTTCATTTTTGCAGTCTATTTATGCATATTTTGCTTCTAAATGAAGAATAAGGACAGGTCTTCTTCTTGTTGCAATAATTGTCATCGACAATCCAGCAAACGTTTTTGCAATTTTTGCAAACGTTTTGGCCACAGTATTGAGACTTGCTATCGTCGCAACAAATCAGCTGTTACAATTTCTGCTGCTACTGTTGCTAACACTGAGAGTGTCCAACCAATGGCTCCTATCTCTGCACAGTCTAAGTCTTCAGAACGCACTTTCACCATGTCCACAGATGACCTTAAAAATATCATCGCCAATGTCATTCGTATGGTTGGTAATGCATCTTACTCCTCTTCTCTCTCAGCTTTATCTGGTATGTCTCCCTCCTCTTGGCTTATGGATTCCGCTTGTTGCAATCACATGACACCTCACTCGTCTTTATTTTCTGAACTCAAACCTGCACCACACCCTCTTAATATTCGCACAGCAAATGGTTCCACAATGTCTGGTCATAATATCGGTTCTGTTTCGACTTCCAACGTTTCGGTTCCTGGGGTCTTTAATGTTCCTGATCTTTCTTACAATTTATTTTCTGTGGGACAATTAGCTGAGTTGGGTTATCGCATTATATTTGATTATTCTGGGTGTATTGTGCAGGATCCGAGGACGGGACAGGAACTTGGGACCGGTCCCAGAGTTGGGCGTATGTTTCCCGTGGATAACCTTCGTCTTCCACTTGTTGCTCCTGTTTCTGTTGCTGCAGCTGCTGCAGTCTCTTCAATTCCTTCCCTTGCACTTTGGCATGCTCGTCTTGGTCATGCATCTTCCTCTCGGGTACAACAATTGGCTTCTAGAGGTTTGTTAGGTTCAGTGTCTACAGAAAATTTTGATTGTGTCTCATGTCAGTTAGGAAAACAACCAGCTTTGCCTTTCAATTCTAGTGAATCAATATCCACTGATATCTTTGACCTTATTCATTCTGATGTTTGGGGGCCTTCCCCGATCTCTAGTATTGGTGGATCTCGATATTTTGTTGTCTTTGTTGATGATTATTCCCGCTATAGCTGGATTTTTCATATGAAACATCGTTCTGAATTATTGGAAGTATATTCTAATTTTGCAAAAATGGTTGAAACTCAATTTTCCAAACGTATCAAAATTTTTCGATCTGATAATGCTCTTGAGTACACTCAATATGCTTTCCAAGCTGTTTTGTATTTCTATGGCACTGTTCATCATCTAACTTGTCCAGGTACCTCTCAGCAAAATGGTAGAGCCGAACGAAAACTTCGTCATATTCTTGACACTGTTCGTGCTCTCCTTCTCTCTGCCAAAGTTCCTGCTCCTTTTTGGGGCGAAGCTGCTCTTCATGCTGTTCATGCTATTAATCGCATTCCAAGTCCTGTTATCCACAATCAAACTCCATATGAGCGCCTTTATGGGTCACCTTCAGATTATCGCCATCTTCGCTCCTTTGGTTCTGCTTGTTTCGTTCTTCTTCAGCCACATGAGCATAACAAACTTGAGCCTCGGTCAAGGCTTTGTTGTTTTCTTGGCTATGGCGAAACTCAAAAGGGGTATCGGTGTTATGATCCTGTCTCTCATCGACTTCGAGTCTCCCGCAATGTTGTATTTTGGGAACATCGCTCCTTTGTCGAGCTCTCTCACTTCCGTGCCTCCCTATCTTCATCCTCTGTCTTAGATCTTTTTCCAGATGAGGCATACATTCCTTCTGTAATTGCTCTTGATCCTCCTGTAATTGCTCCTGATCCTCCTGCAATTGCTCCTGATCCTCTTGTAGTTGCTCCTGATCCTACTGTAGTTGCTCCTGATTCCCCTATAGACTTCTCTGTCCAACCACCAGATAACTTTGATCCCTTTCCTAGTTCACCATTTAATGAACAGGTGGAAGATGAACAGGTTGAAGACGAGCTACCCAACCCTGAGCTTGGGTCCCCTGCTCCTGCTCCGCCTGACGATCATGCACAAGACATTCCACCTCGTCACTCAACTCGGGTAAGATCCATTCCTACACATTTACTTAACTATCATTGTTACACTGCCCTTGCTACACTGCACGAGCCTCACACTTATCGTGAGGCTTCCACTGACCCTTTATGGCAGATTGCAATGAGAGAGGAGCTTGATGCATTATCTAAAAACCATACTTGGGACTTGGTGACTCTCCCCCCTGGGAAATCTGTGGTTGGTTGTAAGTGGATCTATAAGATTAAGACTCGCTCTGATGGGTCCATTGAGCGCTACAAAGCTCGTTTTGTTGCAAAAGGTTTCACACAGGAGTATGGGATTGATTATGAAGAGACTTTTGCTCCGGTTGCTCGTATCTCATCTGTTCGTGCCCTCTTGGCTGTTGCTGCTGCCAGAAAATGGGGCATTTTTCAGATGGATGTCAAAAATGCATTCCTTAATGGCAATTTAAGTGAAGAAGTTTACATGCAACCTCCTCCTGGTCTCTCTGTTGAATCAAACAAGGTTTGTCACCTTCGACGTGCACTTTATGGCCTTAAACAAGCTCCACGAGCTTGGTTTGCCAAATTCAGTTCTACCATCTCTCGCTTGGGTTACATGGCCAGTCATTATGATTCTGCCTTATTTCTTCGTCGCACTGATAAATGCACTATTTTACTTCTCCTGTATGTGGATGATATGATCATAACTGGTGATGACCTTAATGGCATTCAAGAACTCAAGGTTTTTCTCAATCAGCAGTTTGAGATGAAAGATCTTGGACATCTCAGCTACTTCTTGGGTCTTGAAATCACTCATTCTACAGATGGACTTTATATTACTCAAGCCAAGTATGCTTCTGAACTATTGTCTCGAGCTGGACTCACTGATAGCAAGACTGTTGACACTCCAGTTGAGCTTAATGCGCATCTGACTCCCACAGGAGGGAAACCATTGTCTAATCCTTCTCTTTACAGATGATTGGTTGGCAGCCTAGTTTATCTCACAGTCACTCGTCCAGACATCTCCTATGCTGTTCATCAGGTGAGCCAGTATCTGTCTGCTCCACGATCTACTCACTATGCTGCTGTTCTGCGCATTCTTCGATACCTGAAGGGTACTCTCTTCCATGGCCTTTTCTACTCAGCTCAGTCTCCTCTTGTACTCCGTGCATTCTCTGATGCTGATTGGGCAGGGGATCTCACTGATCGCAGGTCCACTACAGGTTATTGCTTTCTCCTTGGTTCTTCTTTAATTTCTTGGCGAAGTAAGAAACAAACCTTTGTGGCCCGCTCCAGTACTGAAGCAGAATATCGTGCCCTTGCTGATACCACATCTGAGCTCCTTTGGCTACGATGGCTTCTTACGGATTTAGGTGTGTCTACATCCTCTGTCACTCCCCTTTATTGTGATAACCAGAGTGCCATTCATATTGCTCACAATGATGTCTTCCATGAACGGACTAAACACATCGAGATTGATTGTCATTTTATCCGATATCATCTTGTCCATGGTGCTCTCAAGCTTTTCTCCGTCTCCTCCAAAGATCAACTTGCAGATATCTTCACCAAGTCACTTCCTAAGGGTCGCACTCGTGATTTGGTTGACAACCTCAAGCTGGTCTCACATCCACCTTGAGTTTGAGGGGGGCTGTTAATGTATATTGTGTTTTGTTATGGGCTTTAGGCCCAACTGCTTTACTTGTATAGCACACTTATACTTGTACTACACTTTACTTGTACCGCACACTTATGCCTCCTATATAAGGCACTGATGTATATTCTTTCATTAAGAAATACAATACAATCTTCTAGTATTTCTAACAAGTGTCATAAGGATTTATTATGTGCGTTGTGATGATTTTTCACCTGTTAGTAATGAAATGTGCGTCACTAGGTCATATGATCACACGGTTAAGCTTTGGGATGTGAGAATGATAGGTTCAAAATCAGTTATGGAGTTAACCAAGTAAAACCGGTTGAGAGTGGGTTTTTTGCCATCTCAGGGGTTTGTTGCTACAGCGGGTGGAAATTCAGTTAAGATATGAGATTTGATTGGAGGAGAGAAGATGGTTTATTTGATGGAGAGTTATATAAAGACTGTTACATTAGTTTGTGTATGGAGATTTGGGAAGAAGAATGCGGAGGAAGAGAGGGAGTATAGGGATTTGAGTGTGGGATTGGATGGGTATATGAAGGTGTATGATTATGGGGGGATGAAGGTCACATATTCAATGAGGTTCCTGCACCTGCACTTATGTCAATTGGGTTTTCGTTGGATTGTGGGGTGAGAGTTATTGGGAGTTTGAATGGGATAATGTATGTTGAAAAAAAGAAGATGAATGGGGAGAATGTAGAGAGTGGTTTGAGGAGCTTTTCGAGTTTAGGTTTGGAGATGTAGAGGAGGGTTATAAAGACTTCGTCTATTTTCGGTATCAAAGTCTTTTCCACTATCTCCTTAATTTAAGTTATTTATTTTTGCATTTACAACACCACCATAAACATTTATACAATAATAGAGTACATGTTTTTCATGAGAAAACAAGAGCAAGAATAGAAAAGATACCCTTGATAAAAATGTGAACTTGCTTTTGTAAGATTGAGATGTGCTTCCCAAGATAAAAGATTGTTATCCAACACAACACTCTTATCGAAGTTCACTATGTATTTCAATGTGCTTGTGATACTCCCAGTTTTTCTTCTATTTTGCCACTCTTTTGGTGGATTTTTCATGTTTTTTACTTTTATTTTTTTTCCTCCAATGGTTCTTTTCCACAATTACAGATTACCAAAATTGTACTTTAAAGTACAATTTTGATCACATTAAAATACATTCCTGATCATAGGTTCTCTCTTTTTATCATTTGGTTTGTTTAATATTTAGTTGTTATTAGAAGTGGGTATTTAAGTTTCTATATATATATATAGAGAGAGAGAGAGAGAAGTTTTACACATTTGATTATGTTTCTCAATGTGCATACCAACTAGTTGGTTAATTGCCTAAGACAAGGCATAGTCTTTATAGATTGTAGTAAAATTCTTGAAATTATTTGAATCTATATTTGAATATTAAAATCACATCATTGTATGAACGTACAACCATTAGTGGAGCCAGGAGGCCACCCTGACTTTGTAAAATTCTTATTTATAGCATTACAAAACAAGAAAGATAAAATTTAATTATAAAATTGGTTGTAGCCGAATGATACAACTTCCTTTAAAAAATTAATCTTACTCAATATTTTGAAAATCTAGCCGTTGGATTGCATGTCCTTTACACTCTTAATACACATACCAAATTTTATATTAATCGGATATTATTTACTATATAATTTATAAGTTTATATTTTATGCATAATTTTAAATTACAAAACTTGCAATTTAAACAATTTATTGATAACATAGATATTGTTTTTTAATTTTTTAGAAATTTTGCAAGCATAGAGAATTTTAAAAGAGATATAATCTAATAATAAATTTATCAAAATTCATCTGTAATAAAAACATATTAAATAAGATTATAATCTAAGATAACAACTAATTTTGTAGTTAAACTTTGTCCAAACAAGAAAGCGTAATGCTAGAGATACAAATTCTTTTACAAAAAATTTACAAACTGCTGATATGGTGAGTAGTTATTGGTAAATGAAAAAAATGATGTTAATAGTGGATCTATATGAAAACCAATAAGAAGTTAGTTACATCAACAATTTGTAAAAATGTTATAATTAAAATAGTTTGTGACTGTAGTGTTACTCAACAAGAAATTATATGTAATAAACACTAAGTTATAGCCTAAAGTTACAACTAATTTTGTAACTAAACATTGTTCAATTAGGAAAGAGTAATACTTAAGATACGCATTTTTTTTACAAAGTTTTTTACAGATTGCTAATGTAGTGAGTAATTATTGGTAAAAGAAAAAATAATGTTAATCGTGGATTTAAATGAATACCAATAAAAAGTTGGTCATATTAACGATTTGTAAAAATCTTGTAAAATAGTTTGTTATTATAGCATTAATCAAGAAAAAATTATACTTAGTAAACGCTAAGTTATACATAGTACATACACCTCGGAGATTTTGAGAATGTAAAATATATTATTTATTTTTTATTATTATTATTTTTTGTAAACAAAAACGTAAAATATACTATTCGTTTAGTTAGTTTTCTCTCAAAATTGTTTAGTTGTCCCTTAAAATTCATTTGGGCTCAAATTTCAAATTGATTTAGAAAAAACCCAAAAAAAAAAAAAAACATCTGGCCCATATCCATCCAAACACAAATCACAAAACAATTTTTTAGTAAATTCCTAAATCAGCCATTTAGAAAAAAGAAAAGAAAAAAAAAACAGTAAAACACCTTCGTTTCAAGGACTCCTCTTCCATGTGAATCAGAGGTATTCCTAACAAAGAGAAAATCCTTACACGGTGTTACCTGTGTATATGTTTTGTAACCATTTATGTTTTACTTTTACAGCTGAATCTCTTCATGTTCTATTACTTTGTTTTATATTAGGTTTTGATAATTGTAATATGTGTAGCTATTATATTGAGGTATTGAGAGATAAAGATGAATTCAATTTACTTGTTTAATTTTGTTTGATTGCATACACTTCACTGTTAACACTTTCTTTTGTAAAAACTAAAAATTGCAATATAAGTAATTTATAAATTTTAATAGTTTATATTTCAAAATATGAGTAATTAAAGTGGAAAATATTCACACTTGGTGAATATTAATAAAGAAAAAGTACTCTTAATCCTTTATCACAAATGTTAAAACTTTTTGAACCCCTAAAAATGCTCAAAGATTTAAACCTTAAAACTTGGTTAGAGATTAGGACATGAATATATATATGTACACACACAAGAATTTTGTTATTGTTAGTTTGCCCCCCCTAGAAAAATTTATTGGCTCCTCCACTGATACAAGCACAACAATTATTATGACACAAAGAAGACTATCTCCCGACCAAAGACTAATGAATCTTTTTGTTAATTTTTATTTAATTATTGCCTCAAATTCGTTTTGTTATTCAATTCAATTCTATTCTAGACTAATCATCTCAACATATATTGAGAGGTTTTTTTAAATTTGATCCAAACGAACAATATTCTAATTTGCGTAACTCATCCTAATGCAGTACAATAAAAATAAAAATAAAAAGTGTGGAATACACTTGAGCATGATCACACCAACAATTGCCCCAAGGTAATCTTGTCAAACATCTCTGACAGAGGTGATCTTTCAATAGATAGCTCCCGGGAAATTTGCTGCATGGCCGGACGAGATTGGGGATTAGTTTCCAGGCATGCAAATGCAAGCTTTGCAACAGACACCACTATCCTTGCGACTTGATTTCTAGGAGGTTCAAGTCGTTGATCCAACATGTCCTTTAATAGTATATTATTGGCAGTTGAAGTTGTTGCTGATGATGACGACGATGATGATGAGAGAAGTGAGATGAGATCTCCTGGATGCTTTCCCATGATCACTTCCAATGTCACCACTCCAAAGCTATAAACATCGCATTTCTCATTCACTTCCATCATATATGCAAGTTCTGCAAAACCAAAGAAATTAGCTCATCCATTTCGAGTATGGTTAGAAGGTAACCTCTAGTTGCTATATATCTTATTGTTGGATTGCATCCCTTTAACTTCTTCATTTACTATGACGGTAGATAAGTTGAAAATAAAAAAAATTTACCTCAGCAACAGTTTTCCTCATCTTTTGGACTAAAATGGTGGTACCTATATTCCTGCACCATGCAAATCTAGGGAACAAAGCACCTACATTTAAACCCAACCATGGTCTTCTTTTTGCCAAAATAATTGTGATGTTGCTTTACATTTTTAATTTTTTTTAAAAGGATCTGAGATTATTTCAATACCTATGGCTTTATCTCTGAACTTTTTATAAAGTTCATTGATCTTTTATCTCAATCATGTACATGTCTAATTTCAATCATGTACATGGCTTTATCTTTGAACTCATTATATATTCACAGGTTCTTTTACATTAATGAGATGATAAGCTCACTATACCTCCAAAAACAATGATTATTAAAACAAATGAAATGTCCATGGGCTGCTCGGAGATCAGCCAGGCCAATAGAAAATAACTACCTGGAGCAGCATATCCAAACGTGCCGGCAAATAAAGACCAATTGGATGAGTCAGGCTTCAAAACTTTGGCTGTGCCAAAATCTGAGATGTGAGCATTGTGTTCTGAGTCCAACAAGATGTTCTTGCATGGTATGTCTCTATGAACTATTGGAGATGAGCAGTCGTGGTGCATATAGGATAAACCTTCGGCCACACCTTTAACAATGTTTATCCTCTTAATCCATCCAAATTCTGTTGCCTCTTCCTTGTTGCTAAGTTTCTTTCCCAAGCTTCCTCCTTCCAAGAACTCATAAACCAAAAATGAGTGTCGCGAATGTGAACAAAACCCATAAAGCCTTACAATGTTGCAATGTCGAATTTCTGTCAATGCACGAATCTCATTCTCAAAACTATCTAGATTGGTGATTCCTTCATCCTCTAATGGGTGAAGTTTCTTCACTGCAATTACCTGACCTGTTGGCAGCTCAGCTTTATAAACACTTCCATACCCTCCTACTCCAATACAATATTTGGGATCAAATTCTTCTGTTGCATCAATGATGTTTTCATACACCATTTTCCCATCATAGCTCCAAATTGTGAACATATTATTATTCCGTGCTTCCGTTGGACTATTCTGATTGTTCGTCACCCTTCGGCAGTTGAGAAGAACATAAAGAAACCCAACTGCACTAAAAATAAGAAACAGGGCACCAAAAGAAGGGACTAAAATCAAAATCATGACTTTTCTACTCTCTTTGCCATTAGGACAGCTGCTGACTGTTGCGGGGCAAGCATTCAAACCTGTTGTGTTTCCACACAGGTCTTTATTATTAATGAATCCATCAATTGGAGCCTCAAGGAATGGTTTGCTGTTGGGGAGAGGGCCCTCCAACTGATTGTAGGATATATCAATATATGTCAAACTTAACATATCAGCAAAAGTTGATGGGATGGAACCAGAGAGCTCATTATGGGAAAGACTCAATATTTCCAAGTTTTCCAACTTTCTAAGTTGTGGTGGTATCTCTCCCATAAGTAAATTCTGACTGAGATCAAGATTTTGAAGAGAGTAAATGTTGCCAATTTCAAAGGGAATAGTCTCCCTAAATCTATTTTTGCTCAAATTTAAGTACTGTAACTTGGAGCATGCCTCTAACTGCTTAGGAATTGATCCAGTTCGATTGTTTGCCGCTAGATTAAGAATTCTTAAATTGGACAAATTTCCAATTTCTGGTGGTACTCTACCTAGAAGTTCATTATCAACTAGTGTAAGGTTGAACAATGATGTTAGCCTCTCCAACTCCCTTGGAATCTCTCCAGCTATATGATTAGAGGAGAGGTCAAGTAGATGTAGATAAATCATTCCCCCAAGCTGAGGAGGTATTACACCTGAAATTCTATTGTTGGAGATTTTTAGACTTTGTAAATTTTGGCACTGACCCCACTTCTGAGAAAGTTCTCCATAAAAATTGTTATAACTCATGTCGATGTAGTTCAAATTGGGATATACCCCAAACTGTTCTGATATATTTCCTGTTAGCTGGTTTCTTTCAAGCCTGAATCTATACAAGCTGGAGCAGTTTCTCAAGCTTATAGAGATGGGGCCTGTCAAATAATTTTCATGTGCTGTGAATGTTTCAAGTGATCCACCAATGCATATATGTTGTGGAAGAGAACCAAACAACATGTTGTTACTCAACACCAAGTGCTTCAAATATGTAAGATTATTCATTTCTACAGGAATGGAGCCGGTCAGTTTGTTCATGAACAATCCTAGATGGGTAAGAAATCTAAGGTTTCCAACTTCTCGTGGGATAGGTCCAGATAATTGATTTTCTAGAAGGTGCAACTTGGTGAGCAAGGTCAAGTTTCCAATAGTGGAAGGAATTGATCCATAAAATTTGTTGTGAACAAGGGATAGAATAGTTAAATTTGCCAGTTTCCTATAGATGTAGGGATGGAACCTGTTAGATTGTTTATTGACAAATCAAGCTCGCTTAGAGATTTTAGCATTCCTATTTCTTGGGGTATTGTTCCAGAAAGTCCATTGTTATTAAGTAAAAGAGTGGATAAATTTCCCAAACTTCGAATTGAAGCAGGTATTGAACCCGTTAGATTGTTCTTAAACAAAGCTAGCTCATTGAGGGAGCTCAATATTCCTATTTCATAGGGAATGGTTTCATTAATATTATTTTCAAATAAGTAAACTATTTGTAGAGTTCTCATTAGGCCTATTTCAGATGGTATTCTTCCAAATAGTTGATTGGAAGATAAATCAAGGTAGATGATCTTAGAAAGGTTACCTAAGAACGAAGGAATGGTACCATATAGTGAGTTGTTGCTGAGATTAAGACCTAATAGATTGGGGAAGAACGAGAAGCTGAAAGCATGGAGAGTACCTTTTAAACCAGAACCTGTGAGGTTTATGTTAAATATTAGCATTGATACACCATGTTAAATATGCTAGTATAGATGCGGAAGCGAAAGCATAAAATTGAGAACACAATAACACACGAGGGTTACGTGGTTCAGCCTAACGGCCTACATCCACGGAGGAAACCCTAAAGGGCTACATCAATAATATATTAGAGTGTAGTACAAATCCTGTGTTACAGTGAATCATAACATGTGTATATATAGTAGACTAAACCCTAGACTAATAGACTTCTAGTACAAGTAGGAGACTTGGCTTGCACACAAAGTAGAATTAGGATTGGGCTTATACTAATGGGCTAATATATCTCTAACACCCCCTCTCAAACGCAAGATAGAAACTTGATGAAATCTTGAGATTTGATAAGGTTGAGAAGATTCCTTGAATAAAGTTTGGCTCTATGACGGTAGTTTAAGGAAGGCAATGGTCTTGCAGTGTTGATGCGACTTCTAACGGTGGCTTGACTATACCGAAGAATTTTGACGGCAGTAGTAGGAAGCCAAAGAAGATAAACGCAGCGAAAAAAAAAACACCGAGGAAGACAAAGATTGCTCTTAAATATACCGTAAGGACAGAAAACCATGGCCACAAGAAGGTGGCTCTGATACCATGTTAAATATTAGCATTGATACACCATGTTGAATATGCTAGTATAGATGCGGAAGCGAAAGCATAAAATTGAGAACACAATAACACACGAGGGTTACGTGGTTCAGCCTAACGGCCTACATCCACGGAGAAAACCCTAAAGGGCTACATCAATAATATATTAGAGTGTAGTACAAATCTTGTGTTACAGTGAATCATAACATGTGTATATATAGTAGACTAAACCCTAGACTAATAGACTTCTAGTACAAGTAGGAGACTTGGCTTGCACACAAAGTAGAATTAGGATTGAGCTTATACTAATGGGCTAATATATCTCTAACAATATGTATTACACTTCTAAACTCATTGCAAGAAATTCCACTCCAATTGCAAGGGCTGTTTCCAACCCATGAAGAAAAGAGAGACTGGTTTTGGTTGTCAAGGCTTGGTTGCCACTTTAGAAGCGCCTCTACTTCTTGTCCTTCTGTTGTTGCTGTTGGAGATGAAGTTACAAAGGAAGCAGAAATAGCAACATGGGAAGAAGAAAATGATGCAAGGATGAGGATGATGATATATTTGAACATGACTAGTAAAGCAGCTATATAATTGGATAGCTGTTTGTGTACACAAGATGCTGTGAGTTTAAGTAGTGAAAATGTATTTGTTGCCTTCAACTTCAAAGGAAGAGGGATAAATTAGAGAAGGGAATGAATGGCTCGAAGTATGTAGACTCATTTCTCATAGGTTCCATTTCTTAGAGATTAGCTCAAAGATTCCTTTTACATTATCTTTTTGTTTTCTTCTTTTTTGCTTTATGTTTTTCCTATTCTTTGTCCCTATTAAATGAGCTTGGGAAAGATGATTAGCTCCATGTTCTATAAGGTGAACGTGGTATTGAAAACGAATAAACCATTGATTTAAATCAACTCACGGAAACTCTTTTGTGTTATATTTTCTTTGTTTCAGCCAATCAAGAAGAGTTACATCACTAGAGCTAAATCAATGCGCCGAGTTTCCCATTCAAAAGTCAAACCTGATGGCCTCTGATATCCTAGATTCAGCAGTACCTCCCCAGATGTATGAATTGGAACAACCATGAGCCTGACTTTCTATCAACAAGATGTCTAGTTTCCCAAGGTTTCAAACATCTTAGGCCCCACGTTTTCCACTTTTCCAAGGTTAGGTGGGTTTTCAATTATCATTTTGCGAATCAAACTAAGTTCTTTTCAAGACAAGAACATAAATATGGATCATCTTGCAAGCAGTATTTCACCAGTGCACGCATAACTTGAACAGGCCAAGTGAACATAATATCATGAATCCACGCTCAACAATGTGCTGTAAAGTGAAACAGACGGATGATTTTTATATCTTTCTTGCAATCACATTCAAGCATTGTCATAAAATCATATTACGGCTAATGCCAAACAAAGGATAATAATATTAAAATATGTAGTTATGCAAGCTTTGTCTTCCACATTTATTCACAAATCACAACAAAATCAATTCCTTCTTTTTCTTTGTGCTTTGGTGATTTTTTTATTTTACTATTACTTGGAGTAATTTAATTTAATTTACTCTATAATCTAAAGTATACTTTTCAGATTATAGACATGCCATCGCTGTGTCTTGAATTGGTTAGAAGTAGCACAACCTATATTTTATGAAGGCTTGATCAGCTGTTTGAACTAAAGATTTGATACTGCCAATAACCATGATTGTTAATATAAACAGAAGTAATTAACTGGTGTGTAGTGTGCACTAAATTAAATTGCATAATTATGAATCCCTAATGTAGTTTTTACTCAAAAAGTGTGGATAGTTTAGCAACTCACTTATTATTATTATTATTTGTTTTTAAAGGCATTATAGTGTTTCAAATTTATGTCGTCCGCTACATAATGATTGTCCATTATTATCATGTTATGGCACCAATTGATTTTTCATGTAGACAATGATTGAATGTCAAGTTCCTTATTCGACAACAAAAAAAACTTTACCAATTAAGTTAACTAAAGTTACTCAATTATTTATAAGGATAGAAATTAAGTTAAAGTTCATCCACATATAGCCTTTAGGCGTTATATCACAGAATTTGAACATGCTATCCATGTTGGGGTATTTAAGTGGTAAAAATTTGGGTTAGAATCAGTTTATGTTAATTGTTATGCGATGAATATGGCATTATCACCAGATGAAAATTATATGCGGTGAATATTCCCTATAAGCCCAAGCCTATTTGGCGCGTGCAGGGCATGAAACAAAATAGTCACAATAGGGCCCATGCTTTATTGACTTGAGTCAAGCTCGAGGCTGTTAACAACTACCTGGATTAAAATATTTTTTGAAGCCCCATCAGCATAATATATATATATATATATATATATATATATATATATTTATATTATAATATTGAAATCTCTAATTGTTTTTGACTTTTTTTTTTAAGAGCTTGTCAGGTAGGATTTGGAGCTTCCATATTTTTCCACATCAGCAAATATTTTATTAAAAAAAAAAATGATCTCTTTCTCCCCAAAAAACAAAACCCAATTCTCTTTAAAGGCAACTTTCTTTCTTTTTTATTTTGCAATTTTTGCTTTCATATGTGCTTGAGATTTTCTATCTTATAAAATTGTATCATTAATACATGATACAAATTATATCATTTGTAAATGATACATCTTTGTTAATATACGATACAAATTATCATCGTTAAATACACGATACAAATTATCATTGTCAATACACGATGAATCGTTAATACACGATACAAATTGTCATCGATAATACACGATGAATCATTTATACACGACACAAATTATTATCGTCAATACACGATGAATTGTTAATACACGACACAAATTGTCATTATTAATACGTGATGAATCGGTAAAAAATGTATTGTTGATACACGATGCAAACTATCATCATCCATACATGATTAATCATTAAAAAAGTATCGTCGATACACAATACAAACTGTCATCGTCAATACATGATGAATATAAAAAAATAAAAAAATAAAAAAAAGCAAGGGGAAACCCAAGAAACGGCTCCAACACGTCCAAATAATCACAAACTAATACAAGTCATGACGAGACTGAAAACATCCATCATAATATATGCAATGGGTACAGAAGTCAAAGTGATGTTACCTTTCATATTCCAATTGTGTCCGTAAATACAACGGCAGGAATAGGGGGGCAACTGAAGAGTAGAAAAATACCCTTGTCCATCATATAGCAAAAGAAGAGAAAAATGGCATCGTCCATCAAGCTAGCATCATCCATGTGATGACCGACTACAACATACATTAAATGAGTTCCCCATAAATGACATGAGTAACGGTTGACGTGCGAGATAGGCAAAAGCGTAACCAACAAATCAACGAGCAAAAGACCATTGAAGTCTATAACGCCTCCGCATTCATTATTGATGAGTGTTAAGATCATCCATCTCTCAACAGATGAATTAAATGCTATTCAATACAAGGGTAACGTACGAACATCAATGACGGACGAAGTCATATAAGACATTCAATGCCCAAGACAGCTAAGGAGTAATGTACGGGCATTAACAGACGAGTAGTCATTGGCAGACAATAAAAGCTAGCCATTAATGCTAACAACTCCATATCCCATAAATGTAGACATTTATTTAGACAATGAAGACAATGGCTATAAAACCCACACAAACCAAAGGGAGAGAGGTAGATAATTCTTATCCCAAAAACTATTCCCAAGTTGAATTCTTTTGCGATATACTTCAATTGAATTCCATTTTAACTTAATCATTGGAGGCCCTTTGGCACACACCACACCAATGTATTTCTTTTTTTCTCTATTTCATATCCTATTGCAAGTTCCTCTCTTGACGAATCCAACGCCTTCTTCCATCTATATTGACGAGGAGTTCAATTGATGATTTTTTGCATCATCAATAGGTATTGATCAATCTTGTCAGCGTAAATTTGCCATGGTGTGAACATTTTTTCTTGGTGCTTATGTAATTTTTTAATTTCATCATTACTGGGACAGAAAACGTAAAATTCAATAGCATACTTTTCAGATTATAGACTTGGCATCGCTGCTTGTTGAATTGATTAGAAGCAGCCCAACCTAAATTTTATGAAAGTTTTGATCTTCCAATAACCATGCTTGTTAATATAAACGGAGTATATTCAATTTGGCAAGTTACGGCTCTTGGGCCTCCTCCGAAGGGAAGAAAAACATATGGTGGTATGGGCTATACAAATCTACTTGGATTGAGACTGAGAGGATCTTGAAAATAATCATCATTATAGTGGGTTCCATATGTTGTCCACCGTACCTGCAAAGAACCACAAACCCAATGTTATTTATTTCGTAATGGGAAATTTCAACATTTTATCTTGTTAATTTTGTCTTATTTTCTTTATGACTCAAGTTTTTGTAATTCACCGATTTGTTAATGTCACATAGAAACTTGACTAGAATAGATTGAACCAACATGTATACACGGGATTCATATCCCGTGCAATACCTAGGGTATTGCACGGTGTGCAATAGCACAAATCTCAACCGTTGAAAGCATCTAATGGCTCCAGTGAAGTGCCAGCTCATCAATCCGCGTGAATGTGAAAAAAAACCCTATCAAGCCGCATCTCATTATTTCAAAAACAATCTCTCCGATAAAAATTAAAAAAAAAAAAACCCTCTTACCTCTCCAGTCCTCCTCTCCTCTGCTGTCACGGCCACGGCAACCGCTACCCTCAGTTTCAGCTCCTTTCCCAAACCACATTCGCATGCCCACCTTCATCTTTGCCGTGACTCTTCTCTTTTTCTAGTTGATGAAGCGAACTTTCTTCCTGTAAGTGATTTTTTTCTTCCCATGGGTTTTGTGAATCTTTGTTTTCTTCCCCTTAGTGATTTTTTTCCCAAGATATCCCAGATATTACTTTTTGACACAAGTTTTTTATTATCTCTATTTCTCTTCTCTATCCTCGTTTTTATTTTTTTATTTTTTCACCTGGCTTGTGTAATGGAAGATCAAATTAATATGCTCATTGAATCAGTGAAATTTCCAGATTTGTTTGGGCCTGAAATTTTCTTATTGATGATTTTTCTTCTTCTTTTGATTCCTTTGATATCCATGTATCCATGTTGATCTCTTTGATGATTATGGTTAGTCTTTGATAAAATGATGTATCTTGAATGATTTTTGTATTGGGTATTTAGGAATTTATGTCCTGTTGATTTTACAACTTGTGTTCATTCCTTATGCACTAACCTGTTTGATAAAATGCATCAATGATTACTAGCTTTGCACATTTCTTTTATTTGAATTTGGATCATTGAGTTTTCAAACATTATTTTGTAAAAGCAAAGTAATATTGTTATTCGAAGAAAGTTGAAATTTACCTCAACTTTAAGCAGTCGTATTTTCATTGGATCTTGTGAATGCCTATATTGAGTATATTTGCAGTGAGTGAATAATTTAGTTTCAAAATTTTTATATTTATTGTCTAATTGCTTCGTATCTGTTTTTGTAAAATTCTTGCATTTATTTTTGCCTTTGTACAAAATATGTGATTGTAAATCTTTGGGTCCAAGTTGTAGTAATGTGCTTCAAGTTGCAAAACACAAACAAAAATGTGCTTTTCAATTGTTAACAAAAAGAGAGCTTGATATGGTTTCTTATTCTGGTGTACAGGGACGAAGTGGACAAGTTTAAGCTACTTTTGCAATTTGTTGAATGTCAAGTGATGAGAGTTACTTTCCTGCATAGTTGTCCAAGGTTGTTGGTTTCCAATGGCTGATCTGTTCACTTGTCTAAGATCATTTGTGACCTTGAGAAGTAAATGATTATACATGTAAATCTTTGATTGTAATATTATTCTAGAGAATCTAATTGAATTATAGTAAGCAATCGATTTCTATAAGAATGATGTGTTTTTTCTCCCAATTGTTGCTCACTTTGTCTCTATTAACTGTTTGCCCCAATAAATATTTGGTCTCAGCCAAGTGATCCCTTAGTCACTGTTTTGTTAAGGGATCTTGGTTTTCTTTATACTTTTTGAAGAAGTAATAAAAGTTGGGAGATTTCTTTGTACGTGGTTTATGAGAAATATGATATGAAAGTTTACAACAATTGTAAAATTAACAAGCAATCAGACAACTTGAATTACTAGCTAGTTTCACTAAAAGGAGTTGGTTTTAACACAAAAGAAATTAGTATTGCAACACAAAAGGTTTTATACCAGCAATTACAACATTTAAATTTGAAAAAAAAGGAATCACAACCGCTAAAATGAAGGAAAGAAAATAGCTAATAACTGACGCACTAGGACTTGAAAACAAGAGACTCAATAAACACAACTGGTTAAATTGACCTAACTGAATTAGAAATAGACTCCACCTACATGATAGACATCACACTAAACTGACTTCCATAACTCTCATAAAT
This sequence comes from Quercus parvula, assembly GCA_030820535.1. NCBI lineage: Eukaryota > Viridiplantae > Streptophyta > Magnoliopsida > Fagales > Fagaceae > Quercus > Quercus parvula. The sequence continues at coordinate 45,108,777 of JAUAME010000004.1, forward strand.
GGTTCATAACACGCAACAATAGAACAACCATATAACACCAAAATGATAACAAGGGTCTATACAAAAGGAGCTCAAATCTTGTGTTTTAAATGGTTCACAAAAGTTAATAAACTAATCAAACATTATTTATTCCACGTGGCTGAATATAAATCAACATTACAAGCAATTGATAAGCATTCTATGAGAATCTACCCAACACTATAAGATAGCTAAAGCTTATTAAACCCGATCTAAACTAATATTGAAATACATGGGACTCAAACTTCATCTTCATCTTCTTATCAAAGTGGATGTGTTTAACTTGATCCCTATCAATATGTCTCTCCAAAAATGTTGCATAATTTGGTCTTGCATGCTTGCCGTGACAAACATGTAACAAATCTGATAGATAACATATACAAGAGCATCATTGTTTCTTTCTTCTTCAACAAACCCGACAGAATAGAAGCATCGCATGCCTGCACTACCAAAAAAAAATTTATTATTACAAAGAATGAACCAAAATCTGAAAATTCCAAGTAAGCTTGCAAACTTTAGTTGCATCTAAAAGAAAAAATCTTTAAATTGCAGAGATGAAAACGAGCAATTCTTTCAAGGTTTAACATTTTAATTTATACTATGCAAACATCCTAAAAACGTTTCAAGTTGCATTTTTCAAACACCATTTATGCAAAATTATAAAACACATGTAAATAATAATTTTTTTATAAAAAAAGTTATGCTCTTACATAAACCTCATTCATGCCAAAGCTTGATATAGTATATTTCCTTTTTCCCCTTCTAAACCCCCTTGCCTAGAATCTCCACACAGCTAAACAATACCACCACAAATGACATCACAACACCCATCCATGAAAATTGCCAAGCAAATAAGTGTTTTCAAAAAATAATGTTTGAAAACTCAACAATCCAAATTCAAATAAAACAAAAGTACAAAGCTAGTAATCATTGCTGCATTTTATCAAACAGATGGAATGCATAAGAAATGAACACAAGTGAAAAATCAATAGGACATAAATTCCTAAATACCCCATACAAAAATCGTTCAAGATACATCATTTCATCAAAGACTAACCATAATCATCAAAGAGATCAACATGGATATCAAAGGAATCAAAAGAAAAAAAAAAATCATCAAGAACACGTATAGCAGAGAATTTCAGGAGCCAAAAAAATCTGGCAATTTCAAGAAATCAATCTGATTCAGTGACTAAGTCTATCAATTTGATCTTCCATTTGTAATTTTACACAGATTCAGTGAAGTATTACCATCAAAATCATGAAAATACATAATTACACGATTCAGGTGAAAAAAAAAAAAAAAAAACCGAGAATAGAGAAGAGAAATAGAGATAATAAAAAAAACACTTGTATTTGGGTAACAAAAAGTAAAATTTGAAATATCTTGGAAAAAAAATTACTTACAAGTTTAGAGGAAGAAGAAAACAAAGATTCACAAAACCCATGAAACGGTTGAAGGTTCGCTTCGTCAACTAGAAAAAGAGGAGAGTCAAAGCAGAGATGAAGGTGGGCATGCGGATGTTGTTTGGGTAAGAAGCAGAAACTGAGGGTGGCGGTGGTGGTGGTGGTGGTGACAGCAGAGGGATGAGGACTGGAGATGCGAGAGGGGTTTTTTTTTTTTTTTTTTAGTTTTTATCGGAGAGATTGTTTTTGAAATAATGAGATGCGGCTTGTTTGGGATTTTTTTCACATTCACGCGGATTGTTGAGCTGGCACTTCACAGGAGCCATTGGATGCTTTCAACGGTTGAGATTTGTGCTATTGCACACCGTGCAATACCCTAGGTATTGCACGGGATATGAATCCTGTATACACGTCCCACTGATAGGATGGTAATAATGGTTGTCAGGGTCATTTCTAGCTGCATGCCATAATTGGCGTTAAAAATCATGGTGTTGGAATGCTAGCACACTACAATTGGTCTATCATCTATACTATACTTACTATATATAAAAGCAGGTAAAATCATGATGTCCAGTGCTGGCAAGCTGTAGAATTTGAGGTGATCGAGGCACGGAAGTGTTAGGCGGGTGGTAAGAGAATTTCTCTGTCATTTCGATAATGGGTCTTGAAATTTTGATTTTTTGTTTTCTCAATTCTCCTCATATTGTTTGAAGAATTGCTTGAACAGAACTTTCCGCCATTTGTTATCAGGAACTCTGGGAATGATGTAGCTAAAATATGAATCTAATAATAAAAAGAATCACACACGAACATACTAAATTTTTGTGATAAAAACCTTCTAGTATAGGGGAAAAAAACTTCAAGTCAAACTTGATCAATCTCTATAATAAATTACAAATTAGATCTCTCAATTTTATTCCCATAAATTGAATTTATAATAAATTATAAAAATTCAAGAAGAACTCTCTAGAAATTAATACAATTTCATCGCAACAAAAAATGGAATCCTGTGAAATCAATAACGCAGTAGCAGATTTGCTCTGAACTCTATGCGGTAGTAAGCCTCCAATTTATCATTATTTTGTATGTTTGGACATGGGAAATTTTTCTCTCTCTTACTAAACATTAGTGCGAAGATTGCAATGCTCTGTCTTGCCGCGCACTGGACTATCTTGCGGTTTGCACTGCTCTCATATAACACCACACACATACTGCAACTTTATATATAAAGAATAAAGTTGCTGCCCCACTGCTATTCGATTTTTAATAGAATAGGATTGCCTTTGGTGAGGGCTGATACAGCCCTCGAATATGCAAGCTTATTAGACAGCCAGGACTTTATGTGATTGGATCTTTAATTAGATGCCGTGCACCTAAAAAATCTCCCTCCAATCCATCGAGGAAGAAGATTTTCAATTCAACTCATAAGTTAGAATTCTCATTAGCAAGAGAAATTGTAGGAGTTGTAACAAGTTATAATTTCAAGTGAACAATATTTCCCTATGCTATAACATACTGAAATCTTGACACTATAAGTCAATTCTATAATGCTTACAAACAATACCGCAAATCATACACTCAAGGATTACACTTATTTGAGCTCAATAATTTATGGGGGAAAAAAAACCAATAATTTAAGGTCTAGAGACGAACTTAGTAAAGTTTAGGAACTAAAATAGTATTCTACCTTTTTTTTTCCTCATCATATATCGTTGTTGGCAAAACTAGGGATCCATTTAATAAAGGAGTTTGAGTAATGTTGTTTGTATTTTTTTGAAATATGTGTGAGTGAAAAAATGTGTGTAAATACATGTAATGTTGTTTAAAAACTGAAAATATGTATTTAAGATGCTCTACCAAACAGGGCGTAGGAAGCACATCACCAACCAAATAAATCTCGTTGCTATTGGAACAATTAGATCCTTGAATAAAGAAAATTGAAAAAAAAAAAAGAAGAAAAAGAAGAAGAAGAGGTGAATGCTATCAAATTACATAAATATTATTAAAGTTACAACTTGAATTTATACCAAAATCAAGCCACATCAACAAATACCTTTACAATTGTCCCATAGGTTCTTCAGGGTCACTTTCTGATGTAATACGAAATTGGATTCCAACTGATTTATTGATCAAATTTAGTTCGATAAAGCAAACTGAGGGACAAACTATGAACAAGATCATAAAAAATAAAAGCTTCACATAATCACTACATCAACCATTGTTAAATAATAAACCCAAGGTAAGCATGTCAAACAGCTCTGACGGTATAGGTGCTCTTTCAATAGATAACTCTCGGGACACCTCCTGCATGGCTGGCCTAGATTTTGGATTGGTTGCCAAGCATGCAAATGCAAGCTTCACAATAGAGACCACTTTCAATAAGACTTCATTTTCCGGAGGTTTGAGGCGTAGGTCCAAAATGTCCTTCAATAGAATATTGTGGGCAGTTGAACTTGTTGCTGATGATGACGAGGATGATGAGAGAAACAAGATGAGGTCCCCTGGATGCTTTCCCATGATTATTTCTAATGTTAACACTCCAAAGCTATAAACATCACATTTTTCATTCACTTCCATTGTGTATGTGAGCTTTGCAAATAGAAGAAGTTAACTTATCCAACACTTTTATAATTGGTATGATGCAATGGGAACCTTGAGCAATTTGTTTTCATTACCCTTGAATTTTTTTTTTTTTTTTTTTCCTTTTATTACAGCCATCCACCCTAAACTATAGCACCACTTGTCATGTGTACCCTAAATTTCATAATCTTTCAATCAATACTTTGATTTGAGAATAATTTATGATATCCACCCACCAAAACTAGAGTCCAAGTTAGTGATGTACATTGCAAATCAGGGGCAGCGGCAAGTGAAGCTTAGGGGGTTCAAATGAACCCCTTGAGCTTGCCAAAAGAAAAAAAGAAAAAGAAAGAAGAAGAAGAAAAAAAAATTATGTATAATAATTTTAAAATAATTTTGTTTTGATCCTTTAAAATAAAATTTTGAACTCCTTGGCCCCATTTTGTTTAAACTTCAATTGAAATAAGCTTGAATATGATCCTCTTGACAATATTTTAATTTTTTAAAATAGGAAATGTTACACTAAAAGGCAATTAAACAATTAGACAAGGGTGATTCTAAAAGAAATAGACAAGGGGCATGGGACAGGAGAATGATTGAGTGAAGATAAATGTAAATGTTAACACAACAAAATTTTTCTCAAAACAATTATAAAGACCAATAGTTGTCAAAGTTGAGTTGAATTGGTAAATAAAATAATTGTAATAAATAAAGACATAAACTAAAAGATAAAAGAACATAAACTAATAGATAAAAGCATTTTAAGCAATAATAATTAAAGTTAAACGTGGAGGAAAAAACGTGTATCCAAATGTGCACTTAATCTAAAATTTATAAAGAATATATTAATTGTTATTAATGTAATTTGAGGGAAAATTACAAATAACTAATGAGAAAAAAATGTTTATCTTTAATTATATAGAAGTGAATGGATCGAATTTGTTATCATAATAGTAATAATAATAATAATAATGTTAAAAACATGATTTAACTCTAAATTCTACATACATACATACATATATATATATATATATATATATATATATATATGCATGTGTGTGTTATTTTGTATTTTTAAAAATTTGTGAGATATTTAGTTTATTGCCACGAAAAATTTTGTGACTTTTCTATTGTTTCAGTGACTAATTAATTTTATAGTAAAGTTTAATTATCATAAACTGGGTTGATTTTTCATACATATTGAAGATGTTGTAAGGTATTCATAAATTGATCACTTAGCTATTAATTGGCCCATAAACTAAACATGGCCATATTTGGAGTGAACCATGATCCTCATGAGATATATAAAAGATCTCTTACTCTGATATCATGTTACACTACTAATTCTCTCAAAAGATTAAGCTGTTAGGAGATGGTGAATTTATTCATTTAATTTAACAATCACCATGCACTTTGATTGGCACATGATTACATGAACTAGAGGCAAATATTTCAAGAAGAATATGCATGCTAGTAGGGAAAAATTAGGAAAAGGTACAAATGAATTACCTGGAGCTGTGTATCCAAATGTTCCGGCAAATGAAGCCTGATTCAATGAGTCAGGATTTAAAAACTTAGCTGTGCCAAAATCCGAGATGTGAGCCTCATATTCCAAATCCAACATGATGTTCTTGCTTGATATGTCTCGATGAACTATCGGAGGTGAGCAATCATGATGCATGTAGGATAAAGCATCAACCAGCCTTTTACTACATTCACCCTTTTGACCCATTCAAAATTAACTACCTCTTTTTTATTGCTCAGTATCTCTTTCAAGCTTCCCCCTTCTAAAAACTCATAAACTAAAAATGAGTGTTGTGGATGTGAGCAGAAGCCATAAAGCTTTACTACGTTGCGATGCCTAATTTCTAGCAGAGCATGAATCTCATTTTCAAAAGCCTTTGCATTGGCAATCCTATTATCTTGTATTGAATGAAATTTTTTCACAGCAACAACTTGACCTGTTTGTAGCTCCGCTTTATAAACACTTCCACACCCTCCCACTCCAACACAATGTTTGGAGTCAAATCCCTCTGTTGCTTCAATGATACTTTCATACACCATTTTCCCATCATAGCTCCAAAGTTCCAACATATTACCATTTTGAGCTTCTCTTAGATTGTTTAGCTTGTTCGTCTTACCTTGGCGCTTGAGAACATGGTAAAGAATCCCAAATACAATCAATGATAGAAACATTGTGCCTAAGATAGGAACAATAAAGAAAATTACAACTTTATTTTGCCTTTTCTCACCATAATTCTTGCTCCAGGTAATAGAAGAGGGGCAGGCCTTCAAACCACTATTATTTCTTAATGCTCCAAATGGAGCCTCACAAAAGGCTTTATTGTTGGGAAGACGACCCTCCAATCGATTGTATGATATATCAACACCGATCAAGCTTGACATTTCAGACATTTCACCAAAAGTGTAGGGAATGGAGCCAGACAGATCATTGTGGGAGAGATTCATCATTTCTAACCTTTTCATATCTCCAAGTTGAGGTGGTATTTTCCCGATAAGTGAATTCTCACTTAAATCGAGCACTTCAAGAGAGTTTAAGTTTCCAATCTCAGAGGGAATAGCCCCCTTAAGTTTATTTTTGCTTAAACTTAAGTTCAACAATATTGAGCACCCTTCTATTTGTTTAGGAATTGATCCAGTAAAATTGTTGGCTGAGAGAACAAGATATTGTAGATTGGATAGCATTCCAATTTCCAATGGAATTCTACTGGAAAGTTTATTATCACCCAGATTAAGTCGAAACAATGACGTCAACCTTCCTAATTCCTTTGGAATCTGCCCAACTATATGATTGAAGGAGAGATCAAGCAAATGTAGCTGGATGGATCTTCCAAGCTCAAGAGGTATTACACTAGAAATTCTATTATTCGAGATTTTTAAGTTTTGCAGACTTTGACACTGTCCCCACTTTTGAGAAAGTTCCCCATAGAAATGGTTATAACTCAAATCAATATACGTCAAATTTGGGTATATGCCAAAGTCTTCTGATAACTTTCCTCTTAACTGGTTCCTCTCAAGCCTTACTCGTACTAAGCTAGTGCAATTTCTCAAACTTATTGGAATGGAACCTATGAAATTATTGCCAAATGCTGTGAAGTGTTGAAGGGACCCACCATTACAAACATTACGTGGAAGATAACCAGTCAACATGTTTTCATTCAATCCCAAATACTGCAGATTTGTAAGATTATTAAATTCGAATGAGATGGAGCCATTAAGCTCATTCGTAAACAACTCTAAAGTGGTAAGAAGTTTGAGCCTTCCTATTTCTGGTGGGATATAGCCGGATAATTTATTTATGTGCAAATTCAAATGAGTGAGCTTTGTCAAGTTCCCAATTGAAGCAGGGATTGAACCAGTGAGATTGTTCGTGTTCAGATTAAGATAACTAAGAAATCCCAACTTTCCAATTTCTTCAGGTATGGGTCCAGAAAGTTTGTTTTCGCTAAGGTCTAAATTGGCTAAATTTCCCAAGTTTCCTATAGAAGAAGGGATAGATCCACAAAGATTGTTCTTCCATAGATAAAGAGTAGACAAGTTGCTCAAGTTTCCTATAGAAGCAGTTATTGGACCAGAGAGATTGTTCATGTACAGAGCAAGATCACTGAGGAATCCCAACTTTCCAATTTCTTCAGGTACGGGTCCAGAAAGTGTGTTATTGAAGAGGTGTAAAACACTCAAGTTGCCTAAATTTCCTATAGAAGTAGGAATTAAGCCTGAAAGTTTGTTTCTGCTAAGGCCTAAATTGGCTAAATTGCTCAAGTTTCCTATAGAAGCAGGGATTGAACCAGTGAGATCGTTCATGAACAGAGCAAGATAACTAAGAAAGCCCAACTTTCCAAGTTCTTGAGGAATAGACCCGGAAAGTTTGTTTTCGCTAAGGTCTAAATTGGCTAAATTGATCAAGTTTCCTATAGAAGAAGGGATAGATCCACAAAGATTGTTCTTCCATAGATAAAGAGTAGACAAGTTGCTCAAGTTTCCTATAGAAGTAGGTATTGGACCAGAGAGATTGTTCACGTTCAAATAAAGCTCAATAAGAAATCCCAACTTTCCAATTTCTTCAGGTATAGGTCCAGAAAGTGTGTTATTGTTGAGGCTTAAAACACTCAAGTTGCCTAAATTTCCTATAGAAGTAGGAATTAAACCTGAGAGATTGTTGGTAGATAAATCAAGGTATATCAGCTTAGAAAGGTTTCCCAATTGGGAAGGAATGGTACCATAGAGTAAATTGTTGCTGAGATCAAGACTTATGAGACTCTGTAAGAATGAAAACCTGAAAGTGTGGAGTGTACCTTTTAAACTAACACCTGTGAGGTTGACATGAGAGATGCTGCTAAAGTTGTTGCAAGAAATTCCAACCCAATGGCAAGTGATGTTTCCAACCCAAGAAGACGACCGAAACTGGCTTTGGTTGTCAAGGCTGGCTTTCCATTCCAAAAGAGCCTCTGCTTCTCATCCCATCATTGTTACTATATTGGAAGGTGAAGTTGCAGAGGAAGAAGAAATAGCAACATGGAAAGAAGAAGCCAAGGCAAGAATGATAATGAAAGTGGCGGTGAATAAGCAATGGGAAATCAGTCTCTCTATTAAGGACATCATGACTTTTATAAGTTGCATGCGAGGATATAGATTGTTGGTAGATGGCAGAAAGGAATTGGGTGATCAGAGAACAAATGGCTTTATGGTTATGTAGGTCAGTAGGTGCATGAAGTAGTATATATAGACATTCTCCACATTAATTAGGAGAATCCTCTGAGGGCTTTAACGTAATTTTATTTGTTTTTGCCAGGTGTAACATAATTACTGTATGTCGTCTGAATGAATTAAAAAAAAAAATTAATTATTTTATAAAAAAAGAAAAAGAAAAATGAATATGTGACAATGTATTATTAGTGGTGTATACAGTTTTTTTTTTTTTTTTTTAAATAATTAAAATATGTTGTTAATCTGCGATTCAAACATTTTTTTTTCCCTTTAAATCTCTAAAGATAATGTACACTGGGAGGTGCCATATGGTTTTTATTGGGTGGAATCATATTGTTTGAAAATTGAAAAGGGAGAAAAAGAAGAAACATACAAACAAACAAAACCCTGACCAACATAATTAAATAAATTCTATTTCTACCACCTGTTTCGCCTAATTTTTGTAGCATATAAGCCTATTTCGCCTAATTCTATAATGCATACAAACAATGCTTCAAATTATAGACTCCGAAGAAAAATGCACTCAATATACATGACTATATCCTAAAATACCACAAGATTCAACACAAAACATGATCCTACCTAGAATATGCAACCCTGGCAATTTTTTTTTTTTTTTTGTGTGTTGTATTTCTCTTAGTTCATAATTTTTTTTTTTGTGTGAAGAAAATGCTAAAATACTATAAATTTTACTGTAAAAAACTTACAAACTGATGTGACATTTCAAGAAAAGAATAAATAAATATTGAATTACTTATTGTGATTAGACATATTAATTTATAAGACCTATGTGATAAAAAAAAATGTACAAGTTACACATTTTTTTTTTTAATTAGAAGGAAAAAAAAAAAAAAAATTACTGGCCCCATTTTAATTTGGGACCTTTCTATGTTAGGAGGCCTTAGGCCATGGCCTAAATAGCCTAGGCCTAAGGCTGCCCTAGTAGGCAAAAGCTAAAAGTAATTGTTTATTCTCAAAATAGTAGAAAAATTTAGAGTTGAAATTTAAAAAGGGAAGAAGATGAACCGTTCTTTAAATTATACACTTTCGTCAATAAAAATGGATAGTTCTACGATCACAAACTATTTTACAATTTTTTGTCATAATTTCAATACAATGAATTATGAGTGTTTACCTATCATTTACATATATATCGACTCACTATTTTTTTTTTCTCATTACTCACACTTTGTATATCATAATTATGATAAAAAAGTTGTGTAGTAGCATCTGTTACTAATTTTTTTTTTATTAGTGCTCCACTTAAGTTAATAAAGCCTAAATTAGTGCTTGACCGAAGTCTTTTTTTTATTTATTTTGGGTTGAGAAACAGTGCTTGACTTAAGTCAATAAAGCGTAAATGCACAAGTAACTAACTCACAAGGGCATTTGCCGCTTCGTCAACTATATAATGATAGTTAGACTCAGGAGTTAGGACAAAACCATGGGCTTGACTTTAGTCAATGGGCCCTATACAACCCATTTGTTACGACTATTTTGTTTCGCGCCCTGGACACGTTAAACAGGCTTTGTTTTGCGCCCTGGACACGTTGAGCATATCACTGGTATAGGCATTTTTTAAAGAGTTTTTAACTATTTTTTAAAATAGTAAAAGATCAAAATATCTCAGGCGAAAAGAAATAAAGATAGACGCCAACATATATATAAAATTCAAAATTTGATGAAACTACAAGTTTTATAAAATTTGAAGTTGTAACTGTTCATGCCCATTTAAAAAGAAAAAAGAAAAAAAAAGGAAAGTTAGGCCCGTTTGGTAATGTTATTTTAGTAACGTTGTTTAAATGTTTTGAAAATATATATTAGTGAAAAATGTTGTGAAAATATGTGTTGTGTTATTTAAACAATGAAAACTGCTGTTTGAACAACACAACCAAACAGACCTTTATAAGAGTTTCTATATTAAAAAGACAACATGCAACTTTTCAAGTTAGAAGGAATTTACAAAGAGATTAATATCAAGGTTATATCTATGTGCAGATAGACATTCCCACAAACATCTCATGGACTTCTGTTGTTAATACTTTCATGTCTACTTTACTATGACTATATTTGGGATTCTTTCAGCTGCACTTTAAATTTTTGCGATATAGTTGTACTCATCATATTCTAAATTGGACATTCGCATAACTGAATTAATTAATCAAGTTGTCTAAGGAAAATCAATAGTATCTAAATTTCCAAAGATCTTGAACTATCCTAACCCAACCAAGAGAGAGAAAGAGAACCAACTGATCCGAGATACATCGAAATTGGACCTACACAAATGGTACAACGTCCTTCAATTGGTCCTCTTTAGGAGTTAGAACATCGATATCGCACACTATCATCAACTTTGCTCTCCTCCTTAAATGGAGTAGGAACCATCTCACCATCACCATTTTTGGTTCCCATGACTACTTCACAATAAAGATTGAGTGTAAAAGAAATGAAGGATTTGAAGAAGGCACCGATTTGCAAGAATTAATACCTTATGACTTTCTAGCCCAGAAAACAACAAATAAATCACAAAAAATATACAAAACCTCTGTGCACCCAAATGATCACTCTTACAACATGACTGGATAAAAGAATTTATCTTTACCAAATTCTATAGTCCGGCAGACAAAAGGAGAGTGGGTGTCACTATTTAGTGTATCCATATATATAAGAAGTGTACGAATACCTCTTAAAGTTATAAATTGAATATATTTGTCACAAATAATTTCATAATTTTTTGCTATAATTTCAATAGAGTAAATAATGAGTGTTACTTATTACTTATACATATATGGACTCACGGTTTCTTAAAAAAAAAAAACATATAGAAACTCATTATTTGTTTTTTCATTACTCATATTTTGTAACATCACAATTATGACAAAAAAAGTTATTTGTAATTACTAGATTTGTCTTCATTAGTGCTTGACTTTAGTCAATAAAACGTAAATGCACAAGTAACTAACTCACGAGTGCATTACATCCTCGTCAATTAATCATGACAGTTAGGAGTTAGGACAAAACCATGGGCTTGACTTTAGTCAATAAAGCCTGGGCCCTATACGAGTCTACGACCCATTTGTTACGACTATATAATGTTTCGCGCCCTGACATGAAATTAATGGGTTGGCTTGATAGCATTTACAACGACCTAAGGAAAATTGATTGCCACATTCTGCTTTATATTCTAAATAGAAAAGTCTTTCCCTCAATCATTTTTTGGCAGAAAGAAAAGAGAAGAAAAGAAAAGAAAAGTTGTGTATAATTCCAGCGGAATATGTACACCTATAATAATAACTCTTTTATGACCTTGAGCTATTCGGCAATTACTATCCCATGTAACATGTCATCTAATTGTAAGTAACATAAAATTTAAGCACTCTTTTTCTTGAAGGAAGCATAATTGTCTCTTTTTTTTTTTTTTTTTTTTTTTGAGAATCAAGTGAATTTTATTAAACTAAATCAAGATTGAATACATCATCCAAATCCAAGGATAGGTCTTCTACCCATACATCAGTATCTGCAGATGTAACTACTCGTCTAGCTAAGGCATGTGCTAAATTGTTGCCCTCTCTTCTGACATGTTGGAAGCTGCACTTCCTTAAAGCAAAACTCAAACTCCTTATTTCCTCAATGATATGGCCAAACAAAGTATGACAAGGCTCCATTGTGTTAATAGCCTTTATTATTCGTAAACAATCTCCTTCAAATATTACTTCGAACAAGCTGAGTTCCTTTGCAAACACCACTGCCCGAGATGCTGCAAGTGCCTCTGCATGTTCTATTGACTGAGGCAAAGCTATTTTCTGACTCAGAGCACCAATAACATTTCCATTATAGTCTCTAATCACCACTCCTATACCTGCCATGTTACTGCTATCAAAGAGAGCTGCATCAAAATTGGCTTTGTAAAAATCCTGTGGAGGCTTTGTCCAATGCACCTGGGATCGTTGCACCGCTGGCCTAGGGGGTTGTTTATGGATGTCAAAGAACTCCACCACTAATTCCCTCGCTCTTCTGCTGATTTCATGTAGAGGCCATGAAGTTTGTTGCACCCGAATCTTATTCTGTAGTTGCCATAAGCTCCAAGCTATGGTTGAAAATAGAGCAACCGTGAAGGCTGATCCATGATCAAGCACAGCTTCAAGTAGATCAAAAAAGGACCGATACCCAGTCTAGTATAATCGTGAGAAGCTAGGGACGGACTTCCATACAGCCTTGGCTTGGTCGCACACCCATAACACGTGCATGATCGATTCTTGCTGCTCATCACACAGTGAACACGTTTCGTCTAAGGCGATTTTTCGTTGAGCTAGATTCTGTTTTGAAGGTAGAGAATCCTTTGCTGCTCTCCACATGAAGTGCCTGACTTTTGGAGGTGCTCTAATCTTCCAAATACTCCTCCACACCTTCGAATCTTCCCCATTTGACGATGATGGCTCTTCATTGATCACCTCTGTTGCAAGCATCTGATATGCGGACTTAACCGAGTAACACCCATTAGCTGTTTTGGGCTAGACAAGGCAGTCCGTGTTACACATCTCACTCACATAAATGTTCCTTATTGCTTCAGCTTCCCACGGGTAAAAAGAGTTTTGCAGCACCTCCCAATTCCATATTTTTGTATTAGGATAAAAGAGGTCACACACCCGGTTCAGCCCTTCATCAATTTTTGGCGACACCACTCTGCTCCTCCCAGGTTCAGGCAGCCAATTATGATCCCAGATGTCTATATTCCGCCCATCCCCTACTCTCCAAATAGCTCCTTTCTGTATCACCCTCCTAGATTGTAGGATGCTCTTCCAAGCATAAGAGTAATTAGTAGGCATTGGAGCATCTAAGATATTACCCCCCCCCCCCCCCCCCCCCCCCCGCGGAAAATACTTAGTACTGAATACCTTGTACAGCAGGGTGTGTTTTTGATGGAAAAGTCTCCAAATCTGCTTTGCAAGCATGGCCTCATTGAAATTTTTTATATCTCGAAACCCCATACCTCCGATCGATTTTGAGGAACAAAGTGTACTCGATTTTACCCAATGAATCTTTTTTCCTTCACCACTTCCCCACCAAAATTTCCGGATCATTGCCTCAATGTCCTTGCATAGACTTACCAACAACTTAAAAACGTTCATAGAGTAGGTTGGTATTGATTGGATCACTGCTTTTATCATGACTTCTTTACCCGCTTAAGATAGCAACTTCTCTTTCCATCCTTGCATCTTGGACCAAATTCTTTCTTTGATATAAGTAAAGCAAGCCTTCTTGTTCCTACCAACAAAGGAGGGTAATCCCAAATACTTCTCATAATGTTGGATAGCCGGAAGACCAAGGGAGACTTTGATTGCTTCTTGGGTAGCCTCATTTGTGTTTCTGCTAAAAAATAGAGTAGTCTTGTCCTTATTCACCATTTGACCGGAGGCAGCTTCATAAATGTTCAATATATTTTTTATTTTCTCGCATTCTGTCAAGGTTGCCCTGCAAAACAATAGGCAATCATCTGCAAAAAAGAGGTGAGTAATCTTTGGCCCCCTTCTACAAAGTGAATAACCATTGATTTCCCCATCATTAGCTGCCCTTCTAAGGATAGCATCCAGGCCCTCCGCACAGAAAAGAAAAAGATAAGGAGACAATGGGTCCCCTTGTCTAAGTCCCCTAGTTGGGGTAATCATCCCCTGCGGCTCCCCATTAACCATTACAGAATATGTCACTGTAGTGATGCACTCCATAATCAAAGCAACCCAAGAATTTTGGAAACCCAACTTCAAGAGAATTTTCTCCAGAAAAATCCACTCCATCCTGTCATATGCCTTACTCATGTCTAATTTTAAAGCCATGTATCCAAATTTTCCCAAACAGCTAGTCTTCATATGATGCAAGGATTCAAATGCAATCATAATATTATCAGTGATCATTCTACCCGCAGTGAAGGCACTTTGTGTTTCAGAGATAATATTATTGAGAAAAGGTTTAAGCCTATTAGCTATAACCTTACTGACAATTTTATAGATTACATTGCATAGACTTATTGGCCTAAATTCAGATACTTTTTCTGGGTTCTTTACTTTTGGGATTAACGTAATAAAAGTATGATTGATAGACTTTAAAAGAGAACCAGAATTTAGACAAGAAAGTACAGCTTGAGAAATGTCCACACCCACATCGGTCCAATAAGTCTGATAAAAAAGTGGTGACATTCCATCCGAGCCCGGTGCTTTCAGAGGTGCCATCTCCTTAATTGCCAACTCCACCTCTTCTACTGTGTACATGGCTGTAAGCTTTGCATTCATCTCCTCAGTAACCACTTCCTGCACTCCTTCCATAATGCTATCAAGGTTGTGAGGGTTGGATGTTATGAACAAATCAGCATAGAAGTCCACGAGTATTTTTGTGTAAATGCCCTCCTCTGTCTGCCAACTCCCTTCATTGTCCCTAAGCCCCTTAATGAAGTTTTTCCACTTCCTTTGAGTAGCTGTCCCATGAAAGAACTGGGTATTTCTATCTCCACTTTGAATCCATTGTAACCTTGATCTTTGGTGCCACGGTTACTCTTCTTTCTCACATAATGTACTCAACTCTGCCTTCAACCTCACTACCTCATCAACCTTTACATCCCTAGCCGAAGCCACCTTTGCTTGCCAAAGCTTTTTCTTAGTTTGCTATATTTGTTGTTTTACATTGCCAAAGTAGGCCCTACTCCACTTCTTTAACATTTTTTTACAATTCCTTAACTTCTGTGTTGCTTGAAACATAGGAGTACCTTCGGTTTGGTGTGCCCATGCTCTAGACACCGTTTACCACAACCAGGATCCATTAGCCACATAGCCTCAAACCTAAATGGTTTCCTTCTCCACTTATGACTCTCCCCATTTGGATCAAGAGCAAGTAGCAGGGGTCTATGATCTGATGTAAAACAATGTAGGTGATGAACTCTACCCGTGGGGAACCTATTTAGCCACTCATAGTTGGCCACTCCTCTATCCAATCTCTCCTAAACCAATTCTCCTCTTCTTTTCCCATGCCAAGTAAAATCCGGTCCTGAGAAACCCAAATCAATAAATCCACAATCATCCAATGCCTCCCGAAATGACTGCATTTGATTATGAGATCGTGGGGCACCTCCCTTTTTATCTGCCACCTCCAACAACTCGTTAAAGTCACCGAAACAGCACCATGGTAGCTTCGGCTTTGTGCTCAGCATCCTTAGCATGTTCCAACCCTCATTACGTCTGCTTGTCTCCGGTTCTCCATAAAATCCTGTCAACCGCCATGCATTCTCTGAACCTCCATGCACAATAGCATCAATATGATAGTTTGAAAAACTGTCCACCCACACCATATCCTCATTTTTCCACAAAAGAGTTAATCCACCTCCCCAACCTGTACTAGGAACAGTAAAGCATCCATCAAATTTCAGCTGACCTCGAACCCATTCCATACGATCACGACCTGACCATGTTTCCGACAAAAACACGATCGTGGGACCTTATGCTTGTACGATATCTACAAGCTCTTGAACTGCACGGCGGTTCCCAAGCCCCCGGCAGTTCCAGGCTATGAGTTTCATTGGTCCCGGCGGAGCTGGTAACCAGCCTCCGCCGATGTTAAAAGAGTCTCTTTAGTCACCTTTTTCCTACTCCCCTCTGTTATCCCATCTTCTACTTCAGGCTCCCTGGTGTTTCTTTTTTTTTAAAACTGAGGAGGTTTTGCCACTGGGCTCCCCTCTTTTTTGCTCCCTACGGACCCAACTTCGTTTTTAAGTAAAGCCTTCTCCTGTTGCTAGATTATGGCTTGACTGAGAACCCAAAACTTCAGGCCCAATACTCATAGACTCACTTTGTAGGTCCCCAAGCCCAATAGATGTGTTGCCCATATTTTCCTCCTCTCTGACTTGTACGTTATCAAACTTTGAAATTTCATAATCAATATCCTCTAACTATGCCGAGAAAACTGCTCTCTGTGTATTTATGTCCAAGTTTGATGGAGCCAGACTGTTGGGAATTTTTTCCATGATTGAATGACCCTCTTTAATGGTATCCGGAATCAATGGGATTTCCGTAACAGCAGCGCCCTCATTAATTTTGTCGGACATGTCACTATCATCTTCCTCGTGTCGAGCAGCCATGGCATCTTCCACCGTATCCTCCCTTCTCTTCCCTGATCCGATATCTTCTTCCACCCCTTCACTATCATTCTGTTGGCCATCTTCATCTCCACTACTCTCTTCATCCAGCCCCGCCACCCGAATCATCGTTCTCCGAGACATGTTTGGTGTGGCTGCTCGCAGCCACAATCCAAACCGCTGGTTTTCCACCTTCAGAGTGCCTCTGCTTTTGACCCACAATTGGCATTCTCTATCGTTGTGTGTTAGTCTACCACACCAATAGCAAATGTTGGGTAGTCTCTCGTATTTGAAGCTCACCCACCCCTCCTTTCCACTAGCCAAAGCAATCCTACGCCCACGGCATAGGGGTTTGGTTATGTCAACACTGACTTTAATTCTAAAAAAATTAAAGTTGCTACTCCCCCCTTCTCGCGACATTCTTGCATCAAGTCTCCCCGTCACCGAGACAATCTCCAATGCAACCTCTAATGACGAGCGCCGAACTGGTAGATCGTGGACTTGCACCCAAAAGCTTGTCTGATTAAATTTCAGCTCTTCAATGGCATCACTTCTCTTCATTCTCTCTAGCACCACCAAGTGCCTATCAAAAGTCCAAGGCTCTCCCATCAATACCCTATCAATATCCGAGGCTTCTGGGAATACAAACATAACTCTGTGGTCTCCCATGTCTCTTATTTTGAACCCTTTCCTGGTTTTCCACAATAATGTGAATGTCATAGCAATTGCCTCCATGTTGAGCACTCTTCTAGTGAGAAATTTCGCTGCCAAACAGTGTTCCTCAGCCTCTTGATCATCCCTAATAGCAAACTTGCTCCCTTCAGACTCCGAGAGAGACAGCTTCTCCCACGAACCCATCAGTTTTTCCATAACAATGACCCAAAATGAAAACCCCCTTCCCTACATGCAACTATCTACCTTGGAAAAGGACCACACCTGTCCCACTTCAATAGTAGGCACTAGCTATCTCCCTTGCACGCAAACTCTCTTACTTCAAAAGGACTACACTGCCTCACATCAATAGTAGGCACTGCTTATCTCCTGACTGGTAGGGTTCGGCGCACCTTACCCTAGGTCAGAGAACTTTTTCTAACTTTTTTTTGCCAACATTTAGAACAAAATTAAATATTAATTCAAATCTTGACAATCAATGATAGGTTTGAGTGTTTAACAGCCATTCAGCCGCATAATTGTTTCAACTTACACTAAATATAAAACTATATATGCATGTTTATCTTATCTAAGTAATTAAGTGACCTAAGACTTTAGCAACTAACCAAATGCTTTATAGTTACAGTATGAGAATCAAATAAAGAATAGTCAAAATATATCTTTGCTTAAAGTGGAGCAAATCTTTTTATTTGGTTTCTCTCAGATGTGATCAAAATTGTGTCATTTTTTTTTTTAATATTAAGTTCGTAACGTGATACCTAAGATTAGACACTCCGCCTGTGGAGTTGTCCCAACTGCTGATGCAAGACCTTTCTGGTCTATTTTGTAACTGATCTTGTAACTACACAGCCCCTGTGGCTGTGGTTTAGCTTTAATATATTCTATGTTTACCAAAAAAAACGTGATACCTTAGAAATATGAATATGTCATTGGATATGAAATTTTAAATACAAATATAATTTTTCTTGAAAAATTCAGGAACACATGCGATTACAACATTAGGGTACACATTGCCCTTAGACTTAAATGTTGCTTATCTTGCTTTCAATGAATCATGGATAAAACTACCCATAATCAATATTATGTTAGATTATGGTAAACTATGTATTTGATTCTTATCATTTACATCATATTTTAATTTGGTCCTTAACCTTTCAATTGTGTCAATTTAGTCTATAACCTTTAAGTGTCTTATTAATTTAATGACTATCATTATCTCTTTGATGAAAATTATTGATGTAGGAATTGGCCAAAAAAAAAAATAGTTTATTGTCCTAACTGCCACCTAGACTAACATGCCAGCATAATCTAAAATTTGTATATAAAAAAACCAGATAAGTGAGCTATTTTTGGGATCAAAATCCCTAACCCATGAATGAAATTGTTAGACACATTTGGGATTGAAATCCCTAGTCCCTCTGAGAGCACGAAGAGGGAGATAGTCTCGACACTGACAGTGACCCACTAAATTGACAACGGGCCAGCGGCAAATTTAGCGTCGGCGGCGAGAAGATTGAGAGGAGGAGATCGGTGAGTTTTGAGAAGATTTTGTAAATTCTCAGATGGTGGGTGCAGACTTCTTCTATAGCGAGTGAAGCTCGTCAATAGTTTGAGTCTTAAGAGGAGGCGCACTGTCATCGCAAACTTGAAATATTATGTTATTCTTGTCAAGATATTTAAATGAATATCTTGACAAAAGAATAACATAAATATTGTGGGATTGGCTAAAGGGTTGGTAGCATGAATCAATCTTATCCGCTAGAAGTGTTGAGATAGTTTCAGTATTTATATTTTTTAAATTTGATTTCTATCGAGTCTTTCACTTAAAAGTGTAGTGGGCAATTAATCAAGTCTTAGTTTTATCTTCCAGACGTTGTGTAGTCCTTTTGATTTTTATCTAGAAATTAGCAAAAATTTTGGTTGTCAAAATTAGTGAAGCTCTATTGCGTGGTGGTTAATGATCAAAGAAATGTAACCACCCCCCCCCCCCAAAAAAAAAAAAAACATAAGTAAGAGTGAGAGAGGTTACACCAAAGATTGTGAGCTTGAAGTGAAAATGGAAAAAGAAAAAAAAATACTACCGGTTAAAGACCAAATATGTAGTTTAATCTATTATACATTTATGAATTATGGCTTACTTTATCATTATAGAATTAATGTACATATCTGTAGGTGTGGCTTCTCTTAATTACAATAACTCCTCTAACAAAAAGTTCATCCCTAATGCCTACATATACCAGTTGAGTCAAGGAAAAAGTTCGTCCCCTAATGCCTACATATACCAGTTGAGTCAAGGAAAAAAGTTTGATTTAGAAGATAAGAAGATTATAATAACGGCAAGATAAATGACCAAATATATATATATATATATATATATAAACCTCTGTGCACCCAAAAAGATCACTCTTACAACCCGACTAGATAAAATAATTATTCTTTGCCAAATTCTCTAGTCAGGCACGCAAAAGGAGAGTGGATGTCATTATTTAAAGTGTATCTATGTATATATAAGTGTTTGGTCAGTCAGGCCCGCACAAGGTATTATAGGATTTAAGGCGACTACTTTAAGTGAGTTCTAGTCTTATACTTTGAATATTAATAAAATATTTATTGAATTTTTGGTTTTTATTTTTTCCATTTAAAATCTATTTTTTAGAAAAAAAAAAATTACAAATTAAAATGAACCCATCGCATTACTTAGTGACTATACAACTAAAATAAACACTATTTATTGAAAGAAGTAACCAAATACTAAAAAATTATGATTGAAAATTTTAATAAAGTTATATATTTGATATCTCTAAATAAAATTTGAGTATAAATTTATTTACTAGTGTAAGATTGATGAGTTCTTTTAACATTTATGTGTGAGAAATTAAATGATTGACCCATCCAACGAAAACATTTTTCTTTAATTGGTTTTTCTTTGATTAAAAAAAAAACTATTTTTTATTTATTGATGAATATTTAGAGTTTAATTAATACTTCTATTGGTACAAGAATATCTCTATTGGTAAAAATTTAGGGGCCTTTTTTCATTGGGAGCCTTAGGCGGTTGCTTATTTGGCTCATCCATTGAGCCGGCACTGGAGTCAGTACAAAATAGTGTATGTATACCTCTTAAAGTTATAAATTGAATATATTTACTCCAAAAATAAGCTATTCAGTATTACTTTCTAATGCAAAACAAATAAAATTAGATTTAGATTGGTTTTTTTGGATTAAAATACTCTTTCATCTTACGTAATACTAAGTCTCAATATTATTCACGTAAGAGGATGGAGTACTACGTTTGTTACTATATAGGAAGATTACTTCATAAATTTTCCTTTTTTAATTAGCTGTTGTACGAGTTTCTCACAAAGTTTTTGAACTTTAACTAACTTATTATAGTTGAAGTAACTTCTATCTAAGTTCCTACTCACATTAGAGTATCCCATTTCTTGCCAGAACATGTTGATATAATGAGCAACAAAATACCGGGTGAGAATCTAACATTGGAGGGAATGAAGAAGATGAAGTATACTTGGCAAGTTGCTCGTGAAAGCATGCGGCTGTTCCTTCCTATCTTTGGTTCATTCAGGAAAGCAATTGCTGACATTGAATATGAAGGACTCACCATTCCCAAAGGATGGAAGGTGCATGCTGGATTTCTTCTTTCTTTATTACATATGATAGACCAATTGTAGTTTGATAGCATTCCAACACCATGATTTTGAAGTACTATGCACCTAGGTTGATTACAATAAGGCAATGATATATATATACTTTTTTTTTTTTTTTTTTACTTTTTAAAATGTATACATTATTGTATCAATTGTGGATATTGTGTAAAATGAGCTAAGAGCTTTTAGTGAGAAGTGTATATAAGTTGGTTCAATCTAATCTAGTCAAGTTTCAATGTGACATGGACAAATCGATGAATCTATGAAAACTTGAGTCATAATGAAAATAAGTCAAAATTAACTAAATAATATTTTGAAATTCCCATTTAAAAATAATTGACATTTGGTTGTGGTTCTCTGCAGGTACTGTGGACAATATATGGAGCTCATTCTGCTGATGATTATTTTCAAGACCCACTGAGTTTCAATCCAAGTAGATTTGAGGAGCCCATACCACCATATGTATTTCTTCCCTTCGGAGGAGGCCCAAGAGTGTGTGCAGGGTACCAACTAGCCGAATTGAATATCCTCATCTTTGTTCATTTTATTGTAACCCATTATGATTGGTCCTTACTATATCCAGACGAGACAATCACCATGGACCCCCTTCCATTTCCTTCGCAAGGAATGCCCATAAAGATTTCTCCTAAGTTGCTATAAAGCAACCAAGGATATTGGGGATTCATATAGTGTAATTATGCAGTTCGATTTAGTGCACACCAGTAAATTACTTCAATTTATATTAACAATCATGGTTATTGGAAGATCAAGTCTTCATAAAATTTAAGTTAGGCTACTTCTAATCAATTCATCAAGCAGTAATGCCAAGTCTATAATCTAATAAGTCTACTATTGAATTTTTCGCTTTCAGCCGTCCCATCGTGTGAATTAAATTAAATAACTCTTAAGTAATAGTGAAATAAAATAAAAAAAATTACATAAGCACCAAGAAAAAAAATTCACGCCAACGTGCCAAATTTACCTAGATAAAAAACATGGGACAAGATTGATCAATACCTATAATAAAATAGATATCACGATGCTCAATTTTATACCAAAAAATTGAGTTCATAATAAATTGGAAAAATATAAGAAAGACTCTCTACAAATTAAAACAATGTCATCACAAAAAATGGAATCTGATGTAGTTATATTTGAGTCTCTCTCTCTCTCTCTCTCTCTCTCTCTCTCTCTGTGGCAACGCTCTCTGACTTGCTGCATTGGACTCTCTTGAGGTTTTGTAGTGTTCTCACATTACACCACACACACCACGACTTTATATAAAGAAAAAAGTTGCAGCTTACTTCCATCCTATTTCTAATAGAATAATATGGCTTTTGGATTAGGAAAAATACAGAGACCTTGATCAAATCTTTCGAGTGACCTTGAAGTGTTGAAGAGATCACATTGGTGATTAGTGTCTCAACTTCCGTTTTGGAAACTATGAAGAGAAACCACAATGGAGACTAAGGAGGCTAGAAGGAATACTCTCTCCGGTTTTGGTATTCTAAAAATTTGCTAACTAAATATAGGTTTTATTGTCGTTCTTATATTTAGTACAAACAAGAGTTGGTTGGCTACTAATATAAACTAGAAAAATTGATATGCGTAGTCATGGTAAATCTCACTCAACCAATGTTATGGAAAACTTGATAACTGAATTTCAAATCACGATAATCTCGCTTGTCTTCTCACATGTTCCCTTAAAACTTGCTTGAGCAAGTTCCTCAACATAGCGCTTTGAACCCCTTCTTTCAGCTCTTTAACCTCAAAGACACAAAACAATTACAACTTAAATAAAATGAATACAGGAAAATATTGCAATTACATTAGAAACATTGACACCAAATTTTCCAATACACTATTAACATTAACCTTAATAGATTACCCAAAAAAAAGAAAAAAAAAAAAAAAACAAGGGAAAAAAGATGCACATAATTACTGCATCAAGCATTGTTCAATCTTAAACTGAAGGTAAGCATGTCGACCACCTCCAATGTAGGTGCTTTTTCAATAGATAGCTTCTTGGAAACCTCTTGCATGGTTGGCCTAGATTTTGGATTGGTTGCCAAGCATGCCAATGCAAGCTTTGCAATCAAGACCACTTTGAATGCGACTTGATTTCTAGGAGATTTAAGGCGTTGATCTAAAATGTCTTTCAATTGTATATCGTGGGTGGTTGAAGTTGTTGCTGATGATAAAGATGATAAGAGAAGTGAAATAAGGTCTCCTAGATGATTTCCCATAATCACTTCCAATGTTAATACTCCAAAACTATAAACATCACATTTCTCATTCACTTCCATTGTATATGTAAGCTCTGCAAAATATAAGAATCTAACTTATTGTTTAATTTATTTGAAATTATCTAATGTGTACACATTTTGTGTTTTTTGGAAATATTATTATAATATGTAATCTCTAATTTATTTAACTAAAAATAATTAATTTAAAATATTCAAAAAATATTAATTGTGATTACAATCAATTAATGGAAAATTATTCATAACTAGTGAGATAAATATTTTTGTCTTGCAATATATAGAGTTGATTAGATGAAATTTATTTTATACTAGTTGTTAACTTGTACGATACATGGGAATAACTACTGGATTAGTTTGAGGAAAAAAAACCATTATTTTTGAGTTGAAGTAGTAAGCAAAAATGCATGAAATTTAAAAAAAAAAAAAAAAAAGATATTGAAAGAATAGCACAAAATTTTATTAGTTAGGCAGAAGAAAGTAATGTTGTTTTATTTATTAGTTTTTTGTGGGAAGGAATAAGAAATAGAATATTGCATCTCTAGTTTAGTTTGTGTTGTATATATAGTTATATACAAGATAGGTTGTAATATATATACCAAAAAGATCCTATTGAAAGGTTTTAACCCTTTAAATTGGATATACCAGAAGATGCCCATTGAAAGGTTATAGACTATTTAAATTGGATATACTAAAAGGTGCCTATTGAAATGTCATAACCCTTCAAATTTGATATACTAAAAGGTGTCTATTGAAATGTCATAACTTTCATATTAGATATACTAAAATGTGCCTTTCGAAAAGTCATAACCCTTCATATTAGATATATATTAAAGGTGCCTATTAATGCAAAAGGTGTTTATTGAATGAAAATGTGCCTATTGATCGAAAATGTGCATATTGAATAAAAGCGCCTATTGAAGGGTCATAATCCTTTGGCTATAAATAGTAGTTAATATTCATTTGGTAACTTCTTCTTAACTTCTTCCTCTTCATCTTTCTTAGAAACATAAGAAACCTGCGGGTTTTCTTCTCATATTTCTCATTCTCTTCCCTATGTCTTATTGATATTTTTCTTCTCAATGACAGTTTTTTGTTTTAACATATACATCTTATATAAAACAATGAGTGTATAGTGAAACTTAATGGGTAAAATGAAAAAGGCACAATTGTTCTTTGTTTTTAAATGTATACGTGACACAAATTTATGTAGCCACTTGACACAATGAGGAGTAATCTACAAAAAGTAAAATATTTCGTTTTTATGTTATATATAGA
The DNA here is from genome assembly GCA_030820535.1 of Quercus parvula. NCBI lineage: Eukaryota > Viridiplantae > Streptophyta > Magnoliopsida > Fagales > Fagaceae > Quercus > Quercus parvula. Next base: position 45,133,502 of record JAUAME010000004.1, read on the forward strand.
TAATAAGTATTATTATATATATTTAAAAGAAATCATATTAAAGAAATGCATTCAATATAGATTATACATTAATATATATATATGTTATTTTGTTGTTTTAAAAATTATTGATACATACAACTTGACCCCATTATAAAATTTATGACTACTGTTTCGTGAATTATTAATTTCATAGTAATTTGTAATTATATATATATATTTTTTTGAGTTATCATTTCATATTGAAAATGTTGTATTCATAAATTGATCACTTAGCTATTACCTAAGAGATAAATATTTAGAGCGAACCATGATCCTCATGTTTACCTTCATGATGAAGCTTCAACAAAAATGTAAATTTGGAGAATGAAATGGCTACAACATAGAATATAGTGAAGGATAAAGTTTAGCTACAAGCTTGATTACACTTCTTGCTTACAATTTCCAAAGTTGCAAAATTTTCAGAAGATCAAAAATTAATAATTATGTTATCAATCAAATGTTTATATTCAAAGTTTTGTAGTCTAAAATTATGCATAAAGAAATAAATTTAAAGACCAATAGTGAATAATATCTGATTGGTAAAAAATTTGACAGGTATGATAAGAACATAAAGAACATACAATCTATTAATTAGATTTTCCAAATATGTAACCATATTAATTTTTAAAGTGAGAGTAGTAACCATTAGCTACAACTAAGTTTGGAGCCAAATTTTGTCCTCTTGAAAAATGAAAAGCATATTTTACCACTATTTATTATGATTGGCACTACATTAAATAAATTGGAGAGAAGTATTTCTAGAGGGCTAAGCATGCCAATAAGGAAAAAATTATATTACCTGGAGGTATATATCCAAATGTTCCGGCAAATGAAGTCCAATTGGATGAGTCAAGTTTCAAAAACCTAGTTGTGCCAAAATCAGAGATATGTGCTTCATATTTTGAATCCAATAAGATGTTCTTGCTAGATATGTCTCGATTAACTATGGAAGGTGAGCAATTGTGATGCATATATGATAAAGCATCAACCACGCCTCTAACAACATTTGCCCTTTTGATCCAATTAAAACTAACTACTTCTTCTTTACTGCTCAATAAATCTTTCATACTACCCCCTTCTAAAAACTAGTAAACTAGAAATGATTGTCATGGATGTGAGCAAAAGCCAAAAAGCTTTACCACATTCCGATGCCTAATTTCTAGAAGAGCACGAATCTCGTTTTCGAAACCCTTTGCGTTGGTAATATCACCATCTTGTACTAAATGAAATTTTTTTACAGCAACAACTTGACCTGATTGTAGCTCTGCTCTGTAAACACTTCCAGACCCTCCCACTCCAACACAATGTTTAGAGTCAAATTCCTCTGTTGCTTCAATGATGCTTTCATACACCATTTTCCCATCATAGCTCCAGATTGCAAACATATTACCATTTTTTGCTTCTCTTATATTGTTTACCTTGTTCCTTAATCTTAGGCACTTCAAAACAATGTAAAGAATCCCACATACAATCATTGAGAGAAATAGTATGCTTAAAATAGGAACAATAAAGATAATCACAACTTTATTTCGCATTTTCTCACTGAGATTCTTCCTCCAAGTAATGGAAGAGGGACAAGTATTTAAACTAGAGGCATTACCACACAAACCTTTATTATTTCTTAATGCTTCAAATGGAGCCTCACTAAAGGCTTTATTGTTGGGTAAAGGACCTTCCAAGCAATTGTATGATATATCAACATTGGTCTAGCTTGACATTTCACCAAAAGTGGCTGGAATGGAACCAAAGAGCTCATTATGGGAGAGATTCAACGTTTCTAAGCTGCGCAATTCTCCAAGCTGTGGTGGTATTTTTCCAATCAACAAATTCTCACTCAAATCAAGCATTTGAATAAACTGTATTTTGCCAATCTCAGTGGGAACACTCCCCCTAATTTTATTTTTGCTTAAGTTCAAGTTCAATAATTTTTCACACTCCAATATTTGTTTTGGAAATGATCCTATTAAATTGTTGGCCAAAAGAATAAGAAATTGTAGATTGGATAGCATTCCAATTTCCAATGGAATACTACCAGAAAGTTGATTATCACCCAAATGAAGGAGAAACAGTGATGTCAACTTTCCTAATTCCTTTGGTATCTGCCCAACTAGATGATTGAACGAGAGATCAAGTACGTGTAGCTCGGTGGATCTTCCAAGCTCAAGAGGTATTACACTAGAAATTCTATTATTGGAGATTTTTAAGCTTTGCAGACTTTGGCACTGCCCCCACTTTTGAGAAAGTTCCCCATAAAAATGGTTATAACTCAAATCGATATAAATCAAATTTGGGTATATGCCGAAGTCTTCTGATAAATTTCCTCTTAACTGGTTTCGCTCAAGCCTCACTCGTACTAAGCTAGTACAATTTCTCAAACTTATTGGAATGGAACCTATGAAATAATTGTCATATGCTGTGAAATTTTTAAGGGATCCAGCATTACAAACATTTCGTGGAAGATAACCAGACAACATGTTTTCCTCCAATTCCAAATACCGCAAATTTGTAAGATTATTAAATTCGAAAGGTATGGAGCCATTAAGTTCATTTGTGAACAACTTTAGAGTGGTAAGAAGTTTGAGCTTTCCTAGTTCTAATGAGATATTGCCTGATAACATATTCCGAGCAAGATCCAAAATTTTGAGATTCTTCATGTTCCCGATTGAGGATGGGATAGATCCCCAAAAATTGTTTTCCCTAACGTCTAGTAAATTCAGGTTGGTTAGGTTGCCTAAAAAAGTAGGAATTGGACCAGAGAGATTGTTCCTATACAAACCCAACTCACGAAGAGATCCCAACTTTCCAATTTCTTGAGGTATGGGTCCAGAAAGTTTGTTCGTATATAGATACAACTCACGAAGAGATCCCAACTTTCCAATTTCTTGAGGTATGGGTCCAGAAAGTTGTTTGTAGATAGATACAACAAACGAAGAGATCCCAACTTTCCAATTTCTTGAGGTATGGGTCCAAAAAGTTTGTTTTCACAAAGATTGAGAGCACGTAGGTTGCCTAAGTTTCCTATAGAAGTAGGAATTGGACCAGAGAGATTGTTACTGAAAATAGCAAGATAAATAAGAGATCCAAGCATCCCAATTTCGTTACAAATAGATCCAGAAAGTTTGTTTTCACTAAGATCTAATTTGGTTAAGGAGCCCAGGTTCCCAATAGATGCAGGTATCATGCCCATAAGGATGTTTGCGCCCAAAAAGAGATTCCTAAGAGATGTTAGCTTTCCGAGTTCTTCAGGAATGGAACCAGAAAGTTTGTTCCAGGAAAGATCCAGAATGATCAAGTTTCTGAAGTTTCCTATTGACACAGGGATTGAACCTGTGAGATTGTTACTATACAAAGATAGCTCATTGAGCAAGTTGAGTTTTCTGAGTTGATGAGGAATGGATCCAGTGATGTTATTTTCATGGAGATCTAATATGCGAAGGCTTGTTAGTTGGCATAATTCAGATGGAATTCTTCCAGAGAGATGATTGACTGATAAATTAAGGTGGATTAGCTTAGAAAGGTTCCCCAAGTGGGAAGGAATGGTACCGAAGAGTAAGTTGTCGCTGAGATCAAGACTTACGAGACTGTGTAAGCATGAGAAGCTGAAAGTGTGGAGCGTACCTTTTAAAGCAGAACCTATGAGGTTGATATGAGAGATGCTGCTAAAGTTGTTGCAAGAAATTCCAACCCATTGGCAAGGGACGTTTCCAACCCATGAAGACAACCGAAACTGGCTATGGTTCTCAAGGCTCGCTTTCCATTCCAGTAGAGCCTCTGCTTCTCGTCCCATATTGGAGGGAGAAGTTGCAAAGGAAGAAGAAATAGCAAATTGGGAAGAAGAAGCCAACACAAACAGAATGATAATTGGGACAGTGGTGAACATAGCTCGAATTAGATTATTGATGCAATTGGGAAGCGGTTTCTCTAGTAAGGAGATCATGACTTTTGTAAGTTGCATGCGAGAACAGAAACGAATTGGGTGATCAGAGAAGGAATGGCTTTATGGTTATGTAGAGGTGCATAGAATGAACTAGTTTATATAGGAAATTCTCCACATTCCATTAGGTGAATCTTCTGTCAGGAGTAGGACTTTCACATTATTTTATTTTATTTTTTCTTTGTAATTTGGTTACAGGAGATACCACTAATAAGTAGATAGTGCTTGAAATTTAAAAAAAGAAGAAGAACCGTTCTTAATTAATTTACGATGACTTATATATATATATATATATATATATATATATATATATATTGAGACGGAGTCACGTAGTAATGTGACTACATATATATATATATATATGTAGATAATGTGGAATAGTAAATCACGTATCAAAAAAAAAAAAAACTACCTCTTTTTTTTTTTTTTTACTAATTCCCAAATTACTGTTACACTTTTTCAATTTTCCCAGCCTTTACAGTCTAGTTTACATTTTTATCTTTCAATTGCTGTCTACGATAATATTACTCTTCCTCGATATATATATATACACACGAGATTATTCTATGGATAAAAGGAAAAAGGGGAAACGTTTTGTCAATAAAGCCACAGCATTAAAGCTTGACCTTATGTCAATAAAGCCTCAAATTGTGGAGAAATTAAATTAAAGCTTGACCTTAAAAGTAGCCATGACCATGACCTCTTTTATCAATTATCGTGATAGGGGCCTTCAAAAAATATATTTTATGCCGCTAGTTGCTATTAATAACCATAATCTTGACTTAAGTCAATAAAGTCTGGGTTCGGCTTAATTTACCACCTAAAGACCCCAACGTGATGAACCTTAACTTAACCTGCAAGTTAACCGTGTGATACAAGAATACCTTTGTGATATTTTATGTAAGAAAATTTTGGAGAATTTTGTATATATATTATAATGAAAAAGTAAAGGAAATTAAAGTTGAAAAAAAATACATTTTGAGATATTAAAATTTAGCTTAATAGTTTCAATGCACATTTGTAGCATTCTTAAGGTAAGATTAAATTCTTTTTAAAAAAAAAAAAAAAAAAAAACCTCTAGAAACCAAAAATAAATACAAAAGAGCAACAAAAGCATGAAAATCAAATAATTTCTGTTGTATTCACAAATTGCGTACCATGAAATGAAAATATGCCTAATTCTCTCACCATCTTCCACTCATTGATAATATAATATTAAGACATGTTGTGGGCAAATGCGTATGCATGTGTCTTATAGATAGTTTAAAATCATGGTAGAATATGGCTTTACATTGCATACCAAATCTTCTCTCTACTTATATATCTAAAACAAAAAATATCCAATCAAATTACCCAAACCTAAATCATATTTAAGCCTCTAATTTAAAAATAAAAAAGAAAAAAAAAATTACCGATGGTAGGCTGGGCCCTATAATGACTACTTTGTTTTACGCCATGGAAGCGTCAAATAGGCTCCGACTTAATTTACCACATAAAGACCCCAACATGGATAGCATGATCAAAATCTGATGAACTTACTTAACTTCTACCCGTAGAAATAATTGAGTAGTTATGGATTCTAGTTAGCTTAACTAGTAAGCTTCTTATCGAATCTCAAATCAATTGATATCTTGGCTTGATGATAAAATGCAATCATCAAAGCCACAAATTTGAAACACTATCATATCTTTAAAAATAAATAATAAATAATAAGTTAGTTGCTAAATTATCCAATTTTGAGTAAAAACTACATTGGGGATTATATACGAGTTTAGCTTACCTCCAATACTTCTCTAACTGGAATCTCTTTTTATTTTAACGAGAAACTGACTGCCACATCATCTATTAACTAAATAAAATGTAGAGATTAAAAGTTTAAAACTTATTACCACTTATCATTGTGTATTTAAAACAAAAGAAGACCACTAATTAAAAAAATACTGGAGGTAAGCCAAACTTTACATATACCTAGTGTAATTATGCAAGCTTATTAGACAACTAGGATTATATGTGGTTGGATCTTTAGATGCCATGCATGTAAAAAAAAAGAAGAACTTTTAGGAGTGTATATATATATATATATATATATATATATAATCTGAAGTGTACAATATGATATAACATATTGAAATCTCCACACTGTAAGTCAAAATTCTATAATGCTTACAAACAATACTACGAATTATACACTCTGAAGAAAAATGCACTCAATATACATGATTGTATCCTAAAATACCACAAGATTCAACACAAAACATGATCCTACCTAGAATATGCAACCTTGGCAACAAAATTTGGGTTTAGCACACCTAGGGCCTATAACCTACAAGATCTCAACCTTCAATAGAACTAACTATTACCTCCTAAAAAGATAGCAAGGCCAAAATAATAACCCTTGATAGCACGAGTCTCCCAATCTATATTATCTACATAATATTTTAAACCCGAAACGTAATATTTATTATTGCTACGCTCTTATTAAGCTACATCAGTCCACTTCGGTTTATTTTAGTCCAATTGGTTCACTTCAATCCTTTTGGTCCATTCGGTCACTTTCAGTTCAATTGGTCCATTTATGTCCACTAGGTCCACTTTGGTCCATTTGGACCATTTCGGTTCCTTTTAGTCTACTTTGGTCCATTCCTTTTACTTCGGTCCATTTGGTTCACTTAAACTTTATTTTATGCTACTTTAGTTCAATTCGGTCCACTTTATTCAATAGCTTTCATATTGTTAGATATGGACATACATGAATATATATACATACTTTAGAGAAATGCTTCATCTATAACATTATCACAATAAATCCTAGGTGGTAGGCTGTTATTGGTTCTAATCTTGGCCGCCTATCACTGATATCACTTTTTTACTCGTTAATAACTACTTGCCACAGAAGATTTGGTGTAATAATCATTCAAAAGTTAGGAAATTTGAAGGCCTAACAACTCTGCCATCTAAGATTTATGATAATCTTTTGCCTCTTTTGTTATCCTTTAACCTTTCTTTCTTTTTCTTTTTTTTCAATTTTGGTATGGTCTTGGAATTTGGTATATTTTGAATATATTTTATATTAAATTGAATGAAATCACTTGATTTAAAACTTTATTAAAACTACTTTTTGAGCTAAACTAGTTATGGAGTTAAGTGTTGTTAGTTGTGAATCTATTACTTTTTCAATTTATGTATGATTCTGGAGTTTGGTACACATTTGAGATTAAGTCTACTTCAATTGTTCTACCTATATATTCATTCTCCTGTGTGTTATAAAGTTTGATAAATATATATAAGTTGTACGTTGGAAAGTAAGTAAATAATTATTTAATTGTAAAATCTATTAGTTAATAACTAAATGAGTTAATTTAATTATTTGTCCAAATCTATTAGTACATGAAGTCTTTTAAGCATTTTTCAAATTAATATTAATCAAATTGTAAGATCTTTTAAATAATGCATCTTATGAATGTATATAGTCAAACTATTAATGGTAAAAGAACATTTTAACGATATTGTTTTCTAGCTAAAAGATTTAGACAAAGAATTAGATATGGACTTAATTTTGGACATTTTCTTTTACTTTAGTTTGGTATTGTGCTAGTTAGACTTAGTGCTAGTAACTTAGTTTTAGTATTTAACTTAGTGTTAGACATTTAGTAGTGTAGGCGTGTAGTTGTAAATGATTTTGCCTTTTGTATTTTTTTTCCTCTACTACTTAGTATTGAACTTAGTGTTAGATGTTTAGTAGTGTAAGCGTATAGTTGTAATTGTTTTTGCCTTTTGTATTTTTTCCCTCTACTACTTTGCATTTAACTTTGTGTTAGATGTTTAGTAGTGTAGATGTGTAGTTGTAGATGTTTTTCCCTTTCTATTTATTTTCTTTTAATAAATAGAGGCATGGCCACTACCACCGGTGGCTACTAAGTAGTGTCTATGCAATACTTTTAGCATTTATGTCTATACACCTAGCACCTTGGTATGTTGTCTAAATATTTTTTAGGGAAAAAAAAATTTTAAAAATGGGTTGGTGGGTTGATTAGGTCGGGTTGGCCCGTATTTAATTTAGAAAAAACAGAAAAGTTTGGTTAGGGTCAGCAAATTTTGACCCATTTTGCCATGTCTACATATATGTACGTCGATTCCTATGGAAAAACAAAAAAAGAGGAACTGTTTGTTTTGTCAATAAAGCCACAATATTAAAGCTTGACCTTATCTATATCTATATCTATATTCTATATATATATATATATAATAGCAGAAGCTGAGAGAAAGTGGGTTCCTACAATCAAGGCTGTACTGATACGTGTACAAGTTTAAGTTTAAAAATTTGCACGGTACACTGTTTCAGTATTCTAAGAAATTTAACTTTCCTCCTCCTTCGGCGTTTGAAAGCCTCTCCGCTGTTTCCATTTGTTTTGCAAGAGTAAGTTCGTCTGACAACACCATTTAAAAGCGACAAGTTATAATTTTTCACTATGTTAAAACACTGTTTGGGAGCCCGGTATAAAAGGAAACTAATCGCTTAAAAAAAAAAAAAAAAAAAAAAAAAAGAAAGAAAGAAAGATTGCTACACGGAGATAGAAATAGAGAGGCGATGAGATCTGGAGAAAGAAATAGAGAAAGAGGCAGAGTTAGAGACATCTTAGGCCAATACCACCGTCAGACTTTGGCCACCAAAATTCTTGCTTCCCTCAACCAGCGATGCACTGTTACAGAGTGAGTTTTCTTGTTTTGCTTTCTTTGTTTTTCGATTTTTAATAAATTTTTATAAGTAAAAACCTAAATCTTACGATAACTATGATTTATGTTTACTGCAATTTAGGTCGCTCGCCAGACTTAGACTACTGGAATTGCAAGCACACAGAAAGAAACCATTAGGCCATACATCCGCCACTGTCGAAACCGGTTCCGGTATTTTTTCTTTCCATTTTTTAGATTTGGGTATGAAATGTTATTTTTATTTTTATTTTTTTTATTGAATGGGTTTAGATTTGATTCGTTTTTGTTTTGGGTTTTTGGGTTTTCTATCAAAATGTTTGTTTCCTCAATTTTAGATATTTGCTTTTGTTTTGTTTTTTGTTTTTTGTTTCATTGAGATTACTGAAACTCTTCCCATGTTCGTTCTCTATCCGTTTCGTTTTTGCAACTCCATACACACAAGGTCAGTATAGCTTTGTTAATTTTACTGTTTCGGATACTAAATCTGTGTAGTTTACCAAATTTGGCCCACTTTCGTTCCATTTGTGTTTTCCGTTTCAAAACAATAGACATAGGGAATAGAAAATCAAAAATCGCAAACCAATTTTGCCTCTTTAGAAATTGAAAAGAACCCTTTTCTTTTATCAAGAAACAATAGCATCTCTTACAAACTGACCCATTTTGCAACTATCAAATTCTCCCATTCGATCAGACACACATGGATAAACCCTTTCCTCCATCAAATTCCTTACGCATATTTATTCCTTATTAATTGTTGTTGCTCTATCAATTGGTAAGCCCTATATCTTCTCTAAATTTCATTGACTTCTTATGCATTTCATGCATCAAAGTAAGGTATTTCCATGCTCATGCATAATAATTAATTTAGCATTAGTCGAAAACTTGGGTTAGCAAATTTTCATATGAATGTTAGGATTGTGAAAGGGAAGTTAGTCCTACCCATTGCAGTTGGGTGTAAAAATTTGACAGAATCAAAATATGCTGTTGTTCTTGACAGTAGCAGGTTTAATTATGCACTTGAAGTGTTCGATAAAATGCCTAGAAGATGCAAGGTTGGTTTTTATTGGGATGCTTTGGTCTCGAATTAATGTCTCTACTTTTTTATTTTGAGAATTTTTCCAGAGTGAAATTTTGAGTAGAAACAAACAAATAAATAGCAAATAGTTTGTTAAAAAAATGTGTTACTGCATATTAAGGGATTATTTACTTAATATGGTTGTGTGATTATTTACTTATTGATAGCTTGTTTGGTGTGTCTATCTTTCATCTTTCTCTTCTTTCATTTTAAAAAACCTTCTTACCCTTTCATTTTTTGTTGAAATTCAGATTCGCTGAGTTTTTTCTGTCAAGTACTAATAATTCATTAATATGCCAAATTTTCAAGGACCTCATTTACATTGTCGCTTATCAGTAATTTTGTATATTCAATGACATGTTTTTCCTCACGTGCTAATGTAGATCTATCATCTCTGCTCTGGCTTATAAGACAGTTGGTAACTATTCAAGAAGAGCTACTTGATTAAATAGAAAGGTCAGGCCAGCCTAATTTTCCTTTGTTGCTTTTATTTAAATTTGTATCTCTTTATCATTTGTTAATATTTGATTAAAAAAAACTTTAAACAAAAACGGTTTAAAAAAAGATGGGTTTAGTATTTTTCTTTGAATTCTTTGGTCTCAAAATATTATCATTACTTTTATCATTACTTTTTCCTTTTTTTTTTTAATAGCACTGGGTGTATCGCCCTATTGAAAATAGATGTGTTTAGGAAAGGCCTAGGAGAAGATAGAACTATGAGAAATTTAGAAAATACAGCTACTGATTGGATAATCAAGTTTCAAGAAAGAATAATATCATCAAAAAAAAATTAGTGTAATTGTGTGCTCAATACTTGATATATTCTTTTTCTTAACATTTAGTGTTATGTTTGGGTGTGCTTTTGTTTTAAATGTTTAGCAGAGATTGATGGGGTAGATGGCAATGGCAAGGCCAACATTAGATTTTTTTGAATCGTTTTGACTTTTATTCAGTTTTAAAGTTGATTTGGCTTCTAAAGTAAATTTGTAAAGTCAATATATTTGGCTTTTAGTTTGAGTATTATTGGTTTCTAAAGTCAATTTGTACTTTAAGTGTGAGATATGCACCCAAGAATTTGTAAATTTGATTGCGTATGTTTGTCAATATAATTCATAGTCAATAAAACACATCCTCCCTACTCTTTCTTTTCTCTAATTTAGATTTCTCTCTCTACACTGCTAGAATAATTCTTATGGTCCCTAAAAATCAAAATTTTGGGTATTGGATTTGGGTTGTGAGTTTTGTATCGTAGTAGTTTTTATAGGTTGGTTGAATTGTGGGTTACTTTGCAAAGCCAGCCATTTCAAAGTGAACAATTTGCAATCCTAACGGCTATTCTGGCATTCTTTAGGACAGGGGGTGTACAAATAGGTATGTAACATGTAGTTTCCTTTATCTAATTCTTTATTGTTAGCTCACCAAAAACATAAATATACTTTCAAACCATTAATATTGAACCGTCTCATGCTTTTACTTTGTTGTTTTGTTGAGAAACTTTAATAGGCAGAATAGTCCTAATTATACTTCAAGTTGAACATTTATATGTCTACAAATCACATTTACAAATACACAGAGAGCAGTGTGTGCGGCTGTGTGCAATTGAACTATCTATCTTAATTGATTCTCTTACTCCCTGCAGAAATATCTTCTACAAGTGGGCCACAACTTTACTTGCAATGTTAAGGCTAATTAGTGTCTGAGTGTCTTAGCTATGTCCGAGTTGATTGAGATGACTCTGCTAGAATCAAACACTGGCACAAGTGGTTTACAAGAGATTTAAGAGGCAGTTGAACTCTCTACAATGAACTATATGAAAACATTGACATCAAGCCTCCCAAGGTGTTTCTTTCCTTCCTTTTATCTCTAATTTACAATATAAAGGCATTTTCATATAAATTTATGTCATGTCCTTCATCATTCAATACATATTCAAACTCCTCTGAGTAAATATTTAACGTTGAATTGATTATAATTAGTTTTTTTTTCATATAAATTTTGTAGATTTATTTTTAGTTTCAACTAAATTAATGACTTTTCTATGTAGATTTGCAATCTTTCTATCTCCTCTCACATTGTTTTGCCAATAGCAATCCACTGTTAGTTTTTTTTTTTTGCTCTCTTCGATTTTATTTATTTTTATTTTTTCCAATAAATTTGTAATTATTTTTGGCTAATCCAAAGTCTGTTTGGCTGTGCATTTGATCTGACCTTGATGTGGTTTTTCATGTGGTTAGGTTTCATGTTTAATTCAAGCAATGTCATATGAATATTTTGATTTGCCTAGAATCAAGAAGCATGAAATGGATGGAAATCTAATCCCTAAATTAGATTGGTGCTAAATTAGAATTTGCTTCATGTTGGAAATCTAATCCCTAAAGAATTTGCTTAGTTGTTTGTTTAAAAGTTGGCACATCAGTTTGTAAGGACTATATAATATATAAAATTTGCAATAGTTGTAAGATCACTCTAAGGGATACATTATTAGTGGGTAGCAGGAATGAACCCACATTCCTTAGTTCAAATCTTCCCTTCACCCTCCGCCTGGTGCCAAACATATAAAAAAAAAAAATATTTCTAATCCAATATTAATAGCTTTTTTATTTGTAAAATATTCTAAGGTTAATGAGCCATGGTCTTTCCTCTCTTAGGGCATTTCATTTATTAGTAAGCATTTATAATCACAAGTAGATTGTTTGCTTCCCACCAAGGGAGTTTTCTGAAATAAATGAAAATGCTACCACATGCTGGTATAAATTAATTTTTTGTAGTCTGGCTCTTTTATATCCTTTTGTAGGGGACTTCATATGAAGTTGTTGATTACGCCCATGGGAAGCAACTCTGAACTCTGGGAACTGTGTAAAGAGAAATATGAAACACTATGGCTTAAAGGGGGAAACCACTGTGATTTGGAGCTCAGATTGAGCACAAGATTTTTTCTTCAATATCTGTGCTTAATTTTGGTAGAATCTTACTTTAGCCACTTATAGTAAAGAATTAAGAAATCATTTTTGTAACTAAACATGCATTTGAATAGAAACTGAAAGTGTTCATATATAATTTCTTAACAAAATCTCAAAATTAGCTTTTTCTTTGTCCATTAACATACAGCTTATAATTTGGTTTATAAACAATATGTTTTGTGTAGTTTTTTGGTAGGTATGTGTCTCATGTGTTAAAAAAATGCATATAGGAGTTGTGAAATTGAATTAACCATCTATTGAATGGATAGAGTATGGAGAATATGTGTCTTAAATTAATGAGGCTGAGAAAATTTGTGTCCTAAGGTCGCTTAAAAAAAACATAGTTTCTTATCAAACTTTATGGTCTATGTGCATTTATGATTTTTTTTTTTTTTTTTAAGTTTCTTATCAAGCTTCTAAGATACATTTACTTTGTGCAATATATAAAAGTTGGGGTTGAACGAAATCTACAAAGGTCTATATTCATTCCTCACAAAAAGGACATGATAGGCAAAAAGTAAGATGGGGAAAAAAATTTTGGCCAATTGGAAGGTAGCAGGAACAAATCTCACATCATTCAAATTCTTCGTTTCTCTTTGTCGTTCACTCTCTATCTCAAAAGGGGGATATTTATTCATCTACCTTTAAAGAAAAACTGAGATATGAAATGCGCACATAACTACACAAAAAGTAATGTAGAGACACATTGGAATTCAGAAGAAAAAAAAAAGTTATCTGATGTTGAATCAGCATTGTAGGGTCACAGATTGTAGCCCACACCTTGATGGAAACAGGGAATGGGCCCAATGAGCCCAATACAATAAATTTGTAAGAGAGTGGGTTGAAGAATTGGGCCAACGGATTTTCGCGACAGTTATTGGGGGTAGGGTACTTGGCCGAGGAGGCTAAAACGCACGAATAAGCAGCTAAGATTTTAGGTCCGAGGGGTAAGGTTGAGGCAGTTTTGATGGGTTCTGATCAAGTCCGAGGGGTATGAACTTAGACAAGATGCTCTCTTTTAGGTTATTTTCTTCTAAATGCTACAGTAGCGATTTCTCAATGTTCTTCCCGTACTCTCCTTTTTCTTTTTCTTCCTCCCCTTTTTTGTGAAGGGTTTGTTCCATTATATATTCCTTCACTGCTCGATCCCATCGTCCACTTGTCTGTCATCTAGCACGGTACTTGAGTTTCCCCTCCTTTTTCTCCAGCTTTCTGATTTTCTGGGGATAAAGGAGACTTTCCACACTGTTCAGGGGTCTTCTCCACATAAATGCGGCCAGGAAATCAGCTGCAACGCATTTAATGCGGTGGTAGCAGCCTTTCCTTGAGATATTTCTGGATCCTTATCCCTTCTATACACGTCGGTAGTCTGTCTTTTATTCTGGGACTCGCTGGAAAGTGGATTAAAGGAGAGCCGAAGCTCCTCTCTCCAATAGACGTCACATCCGAGAAGGGTATTCCTCTCGGACCAACCTCCTCGGACACTTACGCGCCCCACTGTTACCTACAACAGGCCTCAACGATTTCTCCCCCTCGGGCGTGCTTTTAATGAAACGGTATTCCTGGGCCTCGATCACGGGCCTTGGTTTTACTCCCCCACAATAGCCCCTCAAAATTCTAACTTTTCTTTCTGATCCGAGGAGGAAAATTAGGATTTTGATATATAAATGTAATTACGATGTAGTCCTTTATTGTAGTTAAATTTAGGCACGCGTAAGGGCCATTTCTGCCATTTCGCAAGGGCTTCTGACGCTTGGGAACTCGCACAATCATCATTGAATGCTTGGAAGTCCGTTTCAACCAGGTATCCTACGGTGGAATGCGAATCCTACGGTCCAGATTGCCATTTCAATATTTGGGCGGGATTGTGGCTTTTCCCTTTCCCATTTCCAACTATAAAAGCTTCCAGGCATTACTTTCGGTTCCTTATTAGAGCTTACAACTTCCGTGTTCGTATCCAGGCGCCTACCAATCCGTCACCAGAAAGAGAGAGCTTGATTCCGGCGATCAGAGAAGCAATCCGCGTTCATCCTTTCGTAAGATTCGCACTCCGACTACCATTATATCCTCGGCTAACCTTCTCGGCTAACCATAGCATCTTATAGAGACTAACCATGGGTAGATTCGAGCGTTTAGTGAACACTCCGGCCAAAGTAGAGCTGTTCAAGGAGAAATATCATATTCCCCAGGAGGTGATGGTGCGCCATTGCACCACAGAGGGGGTGGAGTTCGAACGGAAAAGAGGAGAGGTGGTCATCCCTATGATTGCCTTTATAGAAGGGGGAATGACCGTCCCCATGGGTAGGATCACACGGGACTACCTTCGCGCCCATAGGTTGTGCCCCCATCAGTGTGCCCCCAACTTTTTTAGAGTATTAGGGTCAATCGACGCCTTGGACCGGCACCTGAGGCTAGGACTGACGTGGCACGACGTCGCCCACCTATACGAAGGCCATATTGAGTCCCGGGCGGGTTTTTACCTTAAGTCCCGTAACAATGTGGTGAAACTGGTGTCCTGCCTTCCCAAGTCAAATAAGGGGATGAAGGACGACTACTTAATCCTGTCGGGGCCTTGGAGCGACGGCTTAGCTTGCCCAACCAAGGCCGGGACACCAGGTGGAGCACTTTAGACCTAGGACTTCTAACTTTAGCACTAGGGATTGTTCCGTATCCTTTGTTCATTTATTTAGTTATTTTATGCGAGTATAGCTTATTGCACGTTTTTTTTTTTTTTTTTTTTATAGCCGAGGCTTAGTAACGTGGTTTATTTCTTTGCTAGACAAATTCCTTACCAATCCGAAGCTGAGCCTAATCAACGTCCCAGCATTGAATTACTTGCTGAGGTCAGAGATCTTTGTGAACGAAGACGGGCAGTTAAGAGCGGTCCACCTCATTTTGGACTTTGAGCCCATTTCTCGGTCTTTTTTAGACGTCGGCAACTCTATCCGAGCGGGAGACTATCGCTTGGCCCGCATTGACGTGTCTCGGCCAAACTTCCTTGCCGACTACGATCTTCCTCCAGTCGACCACCCCATTCCACAGGGGATCCCCCTTGCCGTCGAACCACTACGCGACGTAGCGCTTGGTGGGGCCGTACTCCGAGAGGTGACAGCTTCTTCCTCCTCTCTTGAACTTGAGATTGACGAGTTCAGATTCGAAGAAGAAAGAGTACACATATCGGAGGCCGAGGAAGGGGAGGACGAGCAGTCAAGCGTGCACCCTCCGGATCGGGTGATTACTTACATTGCCGATTCAACTGACGAGGAGGAAGACATGGCCCCCCGGACCGAGCCGTCTTTGAAAGAACTGATGAGGGGCAGGAATAAGGGGCCGCCCTCTCAAGATAAAGGCAAGTCCGTACAGGCTGCACACCCTCCTCCTCCTCCGCCCCAAGTTCCTGCTGATCTTGGGCTCAAACCGAATCCAGATTTAAGAAGGAAGAGGCCAATGGAGCCTACCGAGGAGGGCGGTTTAGGCCCATCAAGGGGCAATAAACAGGCCAGGCCTGCACCAGAGCGAAGGAGCAGGAGGTCCCACTCCGTGGAGAGCCACGAGGAGAGACCTGCGGCCCGAGTTCGTCAGCCGCCACAAACTTGGTCACCCGAGTTGGAGGTCGATGGCGGCCCCATTAGGATGGACGCCTCTCTTCGGCATTTTAGAGGTGGCCATGCAGGTCGTCTGGCCGACGCTCTGCTACAACCCCTCCTCCTTCCCTCGGACCTGGCGGCGTACAGGAGCATTGACTATCCTGATCTGGTCCTTTCGATGAAAAGGGACTTGGCCATGGTAAGTTGGTTATATATAAAAAAAAAATCTTATTTATGTGTTATTATTATTCCTTTTTTTTTTTTTTACGTTTAAGACGTTTCTTCTTTTTGCTTAATAGGTCGCGCAACAGGTGCACGTGGCCGACGAATGGGCAAAGCGCTTTCGCGATGAGACGAGGGCTGCTTACCAGGCCCGAGATGCTGCGGAGGACGACTTAAGCGTACTTAGAACCCAGCAGAAGCAGTTGGCCGAGCAAGTGAAGAAGGCTAACCAAGATAAGGCCAGCGCTGAGGCTGGTAGGAATAATATAGAGAAGCAGGCGGAGACTATTCGCGGTGAGCTGCACCTCTGCCAAATCAATTTAGAGACGGAGAGGCAGATGGTGATAGGTCTGCGTGAAGAGCTCCGTCAGGCCAAGGAAGCTGCGCAGCTACAGAAAGAAGCAGCCGAGGCTGAGAAACAAGCTTCTTATGCTCTGGGGGTGGAGGAGACTCAGAGCAGATTAACTGAGGAGTTTGCCTCCGTTGCCAGGGACTACTGCGACGTCACTTGGGGAAAAGCCCTTGACGCCGCTGGGGTTCCTGCTGACTCTACTCTTAGGAGGCCTGAGAGCATGTATTATGATCCTGAAATCCAACCGCTCTCAGGTTCCGATTCTCCTCCCCCAGAGCAGCCAGCCCCAGTGTCTGAAGCTCCTATGATCAACCAAGATCTTCCAGCTTCTGTGGAAATCCCTACAGCCCCACTTCAAGAGTCTGGTCAGGGGGAAAGCGCTGAGGCCTCCCAGGGTAATGCTTTGGATGCTGCCCCTTCGCAATCCAAACAAGTAGCCGACCGCCAAGACCACCAAGACCTCAAGACCAAGGCCTAGGACATTTATGTTAACGTTTTCTTTTTGTTTTCTATACTTATTATTTTAAGGATTTGTACTTTGTTTCAGTCATTAATGAAAGTGCACTCTTTTCGTTTTACGTATCATATCAAGTAGTATTAAATCTCTTTGCTGTCATTGCGTTTTTTTTTTTTTTTTTTTTTGAACTTGTGTTAAACGAACGCCTAACTTGACTAAGAAGACCTGGAAATTGACAAACTAGCTAAACACAACTAAGTGGGAAATCTGAGACATTCACTTGTCCATATTTGAACGTTAAAAATAGAGATGGGACTTAAATGAGAACACCTCATGGAACAATTTGGACGTTAACTAACCCAAGTCATCTAGTCCGAGGACTAGTGAATGATCGGATTTAAGTTTAAACATTTCACAGAACAGTGAGGGTGTTAACTAACCCAAATCATCCGGTCCGAGGACTCGTGCATGATTGGATTTAAGTTTAAACACTTCAAAGAGCAGTGAGGGTGTTAACTAACCCAAATCATCCGGTCCGAGGACTCATGCATGGTTGGATTTAAGTTTAAACACGTCACACAACGAGGGTGTTAACTAACCCAAATCATCCGGTCCGAGGACTCGTGCATGATTGGATTTAAGTTTAAACACTTCAAAGAGCAGTGAGGGTGTTAACTAACCCAAATCATCCGGTCCGAGGACTCATGCATGATTGGATTTAAGTTTAAACACGTCACAGAATGTCAAGAGGTATGGAAGGAGGTATATATATTGAATATAAAGAACAAATTTTGATCAAACATAAGTTTATTAATAATAATACCTTTTCAAATTATTGACATTCCAAGGGCGAGGTATTACAAGTCCATCCAAGTCCTCCAAGTAATATGCCCCAATGCCTGCGTTGGAGGTGATGCAGTATGGTCCTTCCCAGTTTGGCCCTAGTTTTCCCCAAGCTGGATTCTTTGCTGAACCCACGACTTTTCGCAGTACCAGGTCACCTGGGACCAAAGGCCTTGCCTTGACATGGGCATCATAACCTTGCCTCAGCTTTTGTTGGTAATGGGCCAATTGGACCATTGCGTTTTCCCTTTTCTCGTCGATCAAGTTCAGATCTCTCGCCAAGTTTTCATCGTTGTCCTTTGGATTGAATGAACTTGTTCTCATCGTTGGGAACCCAGTCTCCGAGGGGATAACTGCTTCAACTCCATAGGTCATTGAGAAGGGGGTCTCTCCGGTGGACCTCCGAGGTGTGGTCCTATATGTCCAAAGTACATGTGGGAGTTCCTCCACCCATCTGCCTTTCGCTTCATCCAGTCTTTTCTTCAATCCGCTGAGTATGACTTTATTTACAGCTTCAGCCTGCCCATTCCCTTGGGGGTAAGCCGGAGTAGAATATCTGTTAGTGATGCCCAATTCTCCACAGTAGTCTCTAAACATTTTACTGTCAAACTGGAGTCCGTTATCTGTGATGAGTACATGTGGGACACCGAATCGAGTAACAATGTTCCTCCAGACAAATCTTTTTGCATCCACATCTCGGATATTAGCCAGGGGCTCTGCTTCAACCCATTTGGTAAAATAGTCAGTACCAACTATCAGATACTTTTTATTTCCCACAGCCTTAGGAAATGGTCCGACGATGTCTAAGCCCCACTGAGCAAATGGCCATGGGCTAGATATCGGATTGAGGATTCCTCCGGGCTGGTGTATACCTGGTGCATATCGTTGACACTGATCGCACTTTTTGACGTACTCCAAAGCTTCTCTCTGCATGTTCGGCCACCAATAACCCTGAGTAATGGCCCTATGCGCCAAGGATCTGCCCCCAGTATGACTTCCACAGATTCCCTCATGCATTTCCTCCAAAAGCAATTCCGTTTGATCGGGATGAACACAGAGTAGATAAGGTCCAGAGAAGGAACGCCTGTATAGCTTATCATCCTGTGATAGCCAATAGCTAGGAGCCTTCTTTCTTATTTTGTCGGCTTCAGTTTTCTCTTCGGGTAGAATGTCATCCTTTAAGAACTGCACGACGGGGTCCATCCAACTCGGCCCCATTCTTACTTGATTGATCTGTACTACGTTTGCTATTATTGAGGGTCGATGCAGGTCCTCAACAAGGATTAGGCGAGGTAAATTCTGTGCCGAGGAGGTTGCGAGAGTGGCCAAGGAGTCCGCATGCGTGTTACCGCTTCTTGGGACATGTAGCAAGCTAAAGGATTCGAACTCCACTTGCATGGCTCTCACTCGGCTAAGATAGCTTCGCATTCTCTCATCCTTGGCTTCAAATTCTCCCTTGACTTGTCCCACAATTAGCATTGAGTCCGAGAAGAGGTTAATGGACTTTCCTCCCATCTTCAGGACCATAGTCATTCCTTCCAGTAGTGCTTCGTACTCTGCTTCGTTATTCGTGGCAGGAAAGCTTAATCTTAACGACTTTTCAATGGTGATCATCTCTGTTGATGTCAACACTAGCCCAATACCCGCTCCTTTTTGGTTTGATGCTCCGTCTACATATACTTCCCACGTCGGAGGGGGACACCTGGTGATACTACAGGCTAGTTTTGCACCTCTTTCCTCTAATGATAGTTGACTATCCGCTTCCGGTTCGGTGAATTCTGCCACCAAGTCGGCCAGTACCTGGCCTTTAACTGAGGTGCGAGGCATGTACTTAATGTCGAAAGCTCCCAGAATTGTACCCCACTTGGCTATCCTTCCCGTATAGTCTGCACTTTTAAGTATGGCTTTTAGTGGGAGTTGAGTAAGGACGATCACTGTGTGCGCCTGGAAATAATGAGGCAACTTGCGTGTGCCAAGCACCACCGCTAATATGGCCTTTTCCAGTGGTAGGTAGCGTATTTCTGCCTCATGCAGTGACTTACTCACGTAGTATACTGGTCGTTGCACGCCGTTGTCTACCCTTATCAATACTAAACTCACTGCATAGGAGACCACTGCAATGTAAGCAAAAAGGACCTCGTCCGGCTCAGGGCTTGACATGACAGGCGGCCGAGCAAGATAGTCCTTGAGCTGTTGAAAAGCCGCGTCACATTCCGTCGACCACTCAAAGCTTTTCCATTTATTGATCAACAGGAAAAAGGGTCGGCACCTGTCAGCTGATCGAGATATGAATCTATTCAGGGCAGCGGCCATCCCGGTGAGTTTTTGCACCTCTTTCGGGTTCCGAGGAGTTCGCATACTGGTGATGGCCTTGATTTGGTCGGGATTGACTTCAATTCCCCTATGAGTGACCATATAACCCAAGAATTTGCCTGAGCCAACGCCAAACGAACATTTGGAGGCATTCAAGCGTAGCTTATGGCTTCTGAGAATTTCGAAGACGACTCGAAGATCCTCTAGGTGTTCAGATGCTCTTTTGCTTTTCACCACCATGTCATCTATGTAAATCTCCATACTTTTCCCCAATAATGATTCAAACATCCTCGTCATCATCCTCTGATAAGTAGAGCCTGCGTTCTTCAAACCAAAAGGCATCACCTTGTAGTGGTAGTTTCCCACTGGCGTGACAAAAGCAGTTTTCTCCTGATCGTCCAATGCTAAAGGTATCTGATGATAACCCTGGAAAGCATCCAAGAAACTCATCCGAGGATGGCCGACTGTGGCGTCTACCAGCTGATCAATTTTGGGCATGGGGAACGGATCTTTTGGGCAGGCTTTATTCAGGTTCGTGAAATCAACACATACTCGCCACTTCCCAGTCTTTTTCTTGACCACCACCGTGTTTGCCAACCACTCTGGGTAGAAGATCTCTTTGATAGCCCCTGCCTTCTTTAGCTTTATCACTTCCTGACGGACTGCTTCTGCATGCTCTTTAGATGGCCGGCGAGGGAGCTGCTTCTTGGGGGTCATTGCTGGATTAACATTCAAATGGTGACAAATGAAGTCTGGGTCTATCCCTGGGGCCTCATAGGCGTTCCATGCAAACACGTCTATGTTTCGCTTGAGGAACTCTATCAATTCCTCCTTCTCCAACGGGGGTAGTTGAGATCCGATTTGAAAGAATTTCTCAGGGTCATCTCCTATTATGACCTTTACAAGATCCTCGCATTTCGCCTCCTCGGACAGCCCATCCTTGGACAACATTGGGGGTTTTGATTGCTATAGCTCTTCTTCCTGAGCCTCAGATTCTGCTTCAGGTTCATGTCGGATAGCTGCTATCATGCACTGCCGTGCCATGGTTTGATCACCCAATATCTCTTCTATCTTGCCTCCAGAGGGGTATTTAATCTTCTGATGCAGGGTGGAAGAGACTGCTCCTAAAGTATGAAGCCAAGGCCTTGCAACAATTGCTGTATAAGGGGAGTAGGCGTCCACCACTATGAAATCGACCTCTACTATCTCCGCTCCGGTTTGTATTGGCAGCCTGACTTGCCCTTTCGGGATAATAATCTTCCCTTCAAAGCTTACTAAAGGGGAGTTATAAGGTGTCAGGTCTTCGGCCCTTAGGTTCAGCCCCTTGAAGAGGTCAGGGTACATGATCTCGGCTGCACTGCCTTGATCCACCATTACCCTCTTTACATCGTAGCCCCCAATTCGGAGGGTAATTACCAAAGCATCGTCATGTGGTTGAACTGTTCCGATCTTGTCTTCGTCCGAGAATCCCATGACCAGGGACCGGCTCGATTTAGCTCTCTTCGACTCATGAGAGTCATCCTCACGGTACAGACGAGCCACCGACATTACTCTGGAGGGGCATGACCCTGTCCTGCCAGGTGCCGCAAAGATGACATTAATAATTCCAATTGGAGGTCTAGGAGGATTCTCCCTTTCTGACCGAGTATCCGCATGGATACCCAGATTATTGGAATGGTGCAACAGCTGTTTCAATCTGCCCTCCCGGACAAGCTGGTCCAGGTGATCCCATAAGCTTCTACAATCCTCGGTGGTATGGCCGTGGTCTCTATGATATTGACAATAGAGGTTCCGGTTTCTCTTTTCTGGGTTTCCCATCATCTTGTTGGGCCACTTGAAGAAGGGTTCGTTTTTTACCTTTTCTAGGACTTGGTGCACAGGCTCTCGGAATACAGCCCCTACTATTTGGCTGTTGCTGGATGTCTGCTGCTCGGCATAATCCCTTTTCGGCCGGTTATTATTGTACCTGTCCGGCCTAAACTCTCTTCTTTCTTGTGGGACAAGCTTGTCTTTCCCTTTTCCTTGTTGCTGCTGTTGTTGATCATCTTCTATCCTTTTATATTTATCCACCCTATCCATTAATTGTTGCAAGCTGGTGACCGGTTTCCCTGTCAGGGACTTCCTCAGACCATGATCGGAGGGAAGACCAACCTTGAAGGTTCTGACAGCGACCTCGTCAAAATCTCCATCAATCTCGTTAAACATCTCCCAATACCTCTCGGCATATGATCTCACAGACTCCCCCTCCCTCATTGTCATGGACAGCAGGGAATCAAGGGGTTGAGGAACTCTGCTGCATGTAACAAACCGGGAGCAGAATGATTGAGTGAGCTTCTTAAAGGAGCCGATGGAATCAGTCTTCAACCCGTCGAACCATCTCATCGGCATCGGTCCTAGGCTAGAGGGGAATACTCTACACAATAAAGCCTCGTCCTGAGAGTAGACTGCCATCTTTTGTCTGAATTGGCTCACGTGTTCTACAGGGTCGGTACGTCCGTTGTACATAGAGAACGTAGGCTGATGAAAACGTCTGGGAAGCTTTGCCTTTTCTATTCCCCTAGTAAAGGGGGACTTAGAAATTTGGGTCAAAGCCTTCTTCATGTCTTTGGTTCCCACTCCCCGTCTAGACGAACTTTTTCTCCTTCTCTTGTGAGAATGCTCTTCTTCATAGGAATAGGATTCACTGGGGGGAGTCTCTAAAGAATTCCTGTAACTGTCCTCCCCCTCACTGTTGGAGGAGACATCAGAACTTGAAGGGGTGCGATTTCGTTGTGCTCGACGAAGCTTCTTTTTCAATCCTTCTATTTCACGCTGTAAGTCCTTTTCGTCAGCGTGTCCTTGCACCAGATGGCTCTTTCGTCGATAGCCGCTCTTCCCAGCATGGATCGCTCGCGAACTACCCTCACGCTGGTTATCTACGTGGTTATCCCGTTCAAGATTATGGAGTTCATCTTGCTGATTGGCGTTTACTGACTCTGCATGGGGCGGACTGGCTTGTTGCGGTCCGGAACCTGCCATAACTGCCGTAACTTCCTACTAGCGCTAATTCTTTCCCCACAGACGGCGCCAATTGTAGGGTCACAGATTGTAGCCCACACCTTGATGGAAACAGGGAATGGGCCCAATGAGCCCAATACAATAAATTTGTAAGAGAGTGGGTTGAAGAATTGGGCCAACGGATTTTCGCGACAGTTATTGGGGGTAGGGTACTTGGCCGAGGAGGCTAAAACGCACGAATAAGCAGCTAAGATTTTAGGTCCGAGGGGTAAGGTTGAGGCAGTTTTGATGGGTTCTGATCAAGTCCGAGGGGTATGAACTTAGACAAGATGCTCTCTTTTAGGTTATTTTCTTCTAAATGCTACAGTAGCGATTTCTCAATGTTCTTCCCGTACTCTCCTTTTTCTTTTTCTTCCTCCCCTTTTTTGTGAAGGGTTTGTTCCATTATATATTCCTTCACTGCTCGATCCCATCGTCCACTTGTCTGTCATCTAGCACGGTACTTGAGTTTCCCCTCCTTTTTCTCCAGCTTTCTGATTTTCTGGGGATAAAGGAGACTTTCCACACTGTTCAGGGGTCTTCTCCACATAAATGCGGCCAGGAAATCAGTTGCAACGCATTTAATGCGGTGGTAGCAGCCTTTCCTTGAGATATTTCTGGATCCTTATCCCTTCTATACACGTCGGTAGTCTGTCTTTTATTCTGGGACTCGCTGGAAAGTGGATTAAAGGAGAGCCGAAGCTCCTCTCTCCAATAGACGTCACATCCGAGAAGGGTATTCCTCTCGGACCAACCTCCTCGGACACTTACGCGCCCCACTGTTACCTACAACAGGCCTCAACGATTTCTCCCCCTCGGGCGTGCTTTTAATGAAACGGTATTCCTGGGCCTCGATCACGGGCCTTGGTTTTACTCCCCCACAAGCATCTTCAAGTGCACTTGGTTGGATTGTTTTAGATTTAGATATTTGAGTTAGATTTGGTTTTAATTATGGTATTGGATTTAAAATAAATTTTGTATTGGGTATTTGTATTTGATTTGGTTTTGTTTTAAATAGTTGGATTAAATTAGTTTTTGGTATTTGCCTATGGTGTGTTTAATTAGATTTGTAAATGAAGATATGTGTTGGGTGTTTAGTATGTGGTAAAAGTGTTTTAAATATTATTAAAAAAATTTATTTCTAATAAATGTAAATAAAAAGGTTCTCGCACATAGTGCGGGTCAAAAGCTAGTATATAATAATAGGTCAAGTTGAGAGAAATTAAAATTCCAAATTAGAGTTCCAATTTTGCGCAATGAGTCCTAAATTATTTATTCTTAAAGAATTTTATTTTTTAATTTTAGAATCAAATGTGGGCCACATCATAAATATTCATCCAAGTAAGTTATTAAGTACAAAAACCAAAGAGTCTAGAATAAATGAATTGTAATAAAAAAAAAATGCTTCACAAAAAATTTTAAAAAAATGGACAATTTACATTTTATACCTAATAATATTCTTACAAAAATTTTTAAAGAGATAACAAAATATAAAAATGACTATCAATAGTATTTAAATTATATATATAGGAATTATATTATGAATCTTATTTTAAGTATATTCATGCATATGCATGGAGTTACAAGATAGTATCAATAAAGCCTCAAATTGTGAGGAAATAAATTATAACCTAATAATTTCTGTAATTTGTGCTTGACTCATGTCAATAAAGTCAGTATTGCACAAGTAGCCATGACCTCTT
Source organism: Quercus parvula (assembly GCA_030820535.1). Taxonomy (NCBI): domain Eukaryota; kingdom Viridiplantae; phylum Streptophyta; class Magnoliopsida; order Fagales; family Fagaceae; genus Quercus; species Quercus parvula. Next base: position 45,158,718 of record JAUAME010000004.1, read on the forward strand.
TTATCAATTATCGTGATATGGGGCTTAAAAAATATATTTTGTCCCGCTAGTTGTTAACAACCATGAGCTTGACTTAAGTCAATAAAGCCTGGGCCCTATAGTGACTATTTTGTTTCACGCCCTGGATGCGTCAAATATGCTTTGGCTTAATTTACCACCTAAAGACCCCAACATGGATAGCATGTTCCAATGAACTTTAACTTAACATGTAAGTTTGCCATGTGATATACGAATAATTTTGTGATATTTTATGTAAAAAAAAAAAAATTAGAGAATTTTTTACATATATTATTAAAAAAAAAAAGTAAAATGAAGTTTAAAAAAAAAAAAAAAAAACATTTACATTTTGAGATATTTAAAATTAGCTTAGCAGCTTTACTGGACATTTGTAGCCTTCTTAAGGTAAGATTAATTTCTTTTGGAAAAAAGAAATCATGAAACCAAAAATAAAAGCAAAAAAGCAACTAAAGCATGAAAATCAAATAATTTGTGTTGTGTTCATTGATAGCATACCATGAAATGAAAATATGTTCAACTCTCTCATCATCTTCCACTTAACGATAGTGCGACATTAAGACATGGTGTTGGCAAGTGTGTATGCATGTATCTTATAGATAATTTAAAACCATGGTAGAATATGGTTTTACATTGCACACCAAATATTCTCTCTACTTATATACCTAAAACAAAAAAAATCCAATCAAATTACCCAAACCTATATCATATTTAAGCATCTAATTTAAAAAGAAAAAAAGAAAAAAAAAATTACCCGTAGGGGCTTTGGCGACTTGATGGTGGTGGGAGGCCAATACGACGGACGTGACGGCCCCTCAAATTTCTCTCTCTCTCTCTCTCTCTCTCTCAAATACTTTGTCAATCTTAGGTTTTTTTTTTTTTTTTTTTTTTTTTCATTTTGGTAATAGTGAAATAGTGTGTTTCATTTAACAATCTACAACATTTTCATTTCTCTCTATTTCTTCACATGACCTTATCTAGTTAGTTATTACTATTAGCCTTTTTTTTTAAAATAAAAAATAAAAATACTAAAATGGTGGGTATGCTAAAAGACATGAAGAAGAGAGAAAGGTGTGGTGCAAATGAGAGATTAATGAGATAACAGTAAAAATGAGTTAATGTGAACTTTTCAATAACAGTAAAAAAAGTTTAATGAAAAAGGTAAAAAAAGACTAAATGTAAAATTAAACTTAATGATCTTGTGCGCTACTGCATGAGGCCTCTTCTTATATATGTATGTGTATATATATATATATATAAAGTAAATGTGGGTTCCAAATTAACTTAACTAGTAAAGCTTCTTGTTATCAGATAAGAAATTTGATATTTAATATGTGCTTACATGAAAAATCAATTGATGATTTGGTTTGATAAAAAAACATAATCATCATATATGGAGTGAACGCCATAAATTTGAAACACTATCTTATCTTAAAATAATAATAATAATAAGTGAGTTGCTAAACTATCCACTTTTGAGTAAAAACTACTTTGGAGATTCATACACTTAGTGTAGTTATGCAATTTAATTTAGTGCACACCAGTTAATTACTTCTGTTTATATTAACAAGCATATGTTTATTGGCAAGGATCAAATCTTTGGTACAAACGGCTGATCAAGCCTTCATAAAATTTAGGTTGTGCTACTTCTAATCAATTCAACAAACAGCAATGGCATGTCTATAATCTGAAAAGTATACTTTAGATTATAGAATAAATTAAATTAAATTACTCCAAGTAATAGTAAAATGAAAAATCACAGAAGCACCAAGAAAAAAACCTTCACACACGAACATGCTAATTTTTTGTGGAAAACCCTCTAGTATGGAGGAAAAAATTCGAGACAAACTTGATCAATGTCTATAATAAATTATATATTAGAACATTCAATTTTATTTTTAAAAATTGAGTTCATAATAAATTTGGAAAAATAAAAGAACAACACTCTAAGAATTGATACAACACTCAATTTTATTCCCATAAAATTGAGTTTATAATAAATTGTAAAAATAAAAGAACAACTGTCTACGAATTAATACAATAACGTAGTAGCATATCTGCTCTAAGGTCTAAACTCTATGTGTTTGTTTGGACGGAAAATTTTTGTCTCTCTCACTACATACTAGTGTGAATATTGCAATGCTCTGGTTTGCCACATTGGACTATCTTGCGGCTTGCACTGCTCTCATATTACACCACACGCACTGCGACTGATGGTTAATATAACCCTCGAATATGCTAGCTTATTAGACAACCAGAATTTTCTGTGGTTGGATCTTTAGATGCCGTGCATGGTGCACCTAAACAATCTCCCTCCATCCCATCCAGAAAGAAGATTTTCAATTCAACTCATAAGTTAGAATTCATACTAACAAGAGAAACTGTAGGGCCATATATATATATATATATATATATATAATTTGAAGTGAACAATATTTCTCTATATGATGTAACATACTGAAATCTCCGCACTGTAAATCAGAATCCTATAATGCTTACAGACAATGCTACAAACCATACACTTCGAAAAAGAAAAAAAAAACACTCAATATCCATGACTATATACCAAAATACAAGAATTAACACAAAACATGTTCCTACCTAGAATATGCAACCCTGGCAACAAAATTTGGGTTTAGCACACCAGGGCCTACAACCTACAAGAGCCCAACCTTCAATAGAACTAACTGTTACCTCCTTAAAAGATAGCAAGGCCAAAATCATAACCCTTGATAGCACGAGTCTCCCAATCTATATAATCTATATAATATCTTAAACCCGAGATTTATTATTGCTACGCTCTTGTTAAGCCACAATGACCTAGCATTTCAATCCATTTTAGTTCGCTTCAATCCATTTGGTCCATTCGGTCACTTTCAGTTCAATCAGCCCATTTATGTCCACTTCGGTCCATTTCAGTCCCTTTTAGTCTACTTTGGTCCATTCCTTTTACTTCGTCCATTTGGTCCACTTCACTTTATTTTATACTACTTTGGTTCATTTCGGTCCACTTTATTCAATAGCTTTCATACTGTTAGATATGGACATACATGAGAATACACACACACACACACACACACACATACTTTAGAGAAATTAATGCTTTATCTATAATATTATCACAATAAATCCTAGGTTGTAGGCTATTTGTGGTTCTAATCTTGGCCGCCTATCACTGATGTCACTTTTTTACTCATTAATAACGACTTGCCACCGAAGATTTGGTGTAATAATTACTTAAAAGTTAGGAAATTTGAAGATCTAACAATTTGCCATCTAAGATTTGTGATAATCTTTTGCCTCTTTTGTTATCCTTTAGCATTTTTTTTTTTTTTTTCAATTTTGGTATGGTCTTGGAGTTGGGCATAAGTTTTAGGTTAGGTATACTTTGAATATATTTTAGGGATAATTACAGATTACCCACCTGTGGTTTAGCACGAATTTAACTTACCCACTCGTGGTTTCCTTTTTGACACTTTACCCACTTGTGGTTTATTCCGTTTATGCTCTGTAACCCACCTCTAATTTTTCCGTTACTCTAAAAAGTTTCATAAAAAAATCAAACAAGAAATCGGATCAAACACTCCTCTCCCACGCACTCTCTCACACTTGCTCACCCACTTGAGATCTTAGATGCTACAATGGCACCCACTTGATTTATTAGTCCTAGAATCATCTGGGTTTTCATCGTGCAAGGAAACCGAGGAAGAAGGAGACCTACAGATTCTAGGTTTTGAGCGTTACGAACCTATTCATGTTTGGGAACACTTTTGGTCTTAATCCATTTGTGTTTCTCTCTATTGGGTGGGCTTCAGATCAGTGTGGGGTCATGGTGTTGTGGGTGGACCTGGGTTCATGGGGCTGTGGGTAGCAGCTCGTTATGGGTCTTGGGATTGATGAATAGAAAAGTGGTGGAGATAGAAGCATAGTGTTGGACAAAGAAAGAGGCAAGATCAACTACGACAAGCTCATTGATAAGTTTGGTTATCAAAGGCTTGACCCTTCCCTCATCAATCACGTTGAGCTTCTCACCTCCCACATTGCGCATGTCTTCCTCCACTGCGGTGTCTTCTTTGTCCACCGGTACCTCTACGTCCCAATGCTAACTCACTCTAATAATATATGTATTGAGGGTAAATTGGAATTTGATGGATGGATTTTTCCACTATTTACAGATATTTCAATGATATATTGGATGTATGGACAAAAGAGAGAGAGGGGGAAGACAAAGAGAGGATGAGATCTGTGGAGTGGTTGATTTGAGTTTAATTTTTTTGGGTTTGAGAAGTCCTTGAAATATATGTCTAGATTTGAAATTGCAATTTCAAATATATGCCTAGGTTTGAATTCTTTTGTTCCTAAGTTCCATTAAAGTTCACTAAGTTTTTTTTTTTTTTTCTTCCAACAAAGAAGTTGAAACTGTGATTTTTCTCTCTCTACATGTTAATTTTCAATGTGTTGTTAGCAATTTGTGACTCTTTTTTGTGGGCTTAATTTTGAAGCCAATCTAGTATAAAATGTGGGATCAAATGTTGTGCTATATTTTTCTTCTTCTTTGTTTATTTGATTTAGGGATTGGGTTTCTTTTGGTTTTTGGGGTTTGAAAAATGGGATTTGAGGCATGGTTACTGATGGATCCATGGGTTTGGATGTGTGTGGGTGTGTTGATGTTTGTATTTTGACTTGGGTTTTAGGGTTGTATTTTGATAGATCTGTGGTTTGTACTTTGATGGTATTGCTTGATTTGATTTGTATTAGTTTTCTGGGTGTATGTTCTTCATGTTTGTGAATTGTGAGAAACCAATACCACATTTTTATCTAGTTTTTCTTTTGTTTTTTTTTTTCTTTTGTTTTTTTTCTTCTTTTTTTTTTCTTTTTTTGGGAGGAGAGAGACATAAAATGGATGTAAAAAGACTTATTTACCCCTCTTTTTTAACAGAGGCGGGTACTAGAGACTAAACGGAAGTAACCTCAGGTAGATAAAGTGTCAAAAATGAAACCATGGATGGGTAAGTTAAATTTGGGCTAAACCACATGTGAGTAATCTGTAATTATCCCTATATTTTATATTAAATTGAATGAAATCACTTGATTTAAAACTTGATTAAAACTATTTTTGGGCTTAACTGGTTATGGAGTTAAGTGTTGTTAGTTATAAATCTATTACTTTTTCAATTTATGTATGATTCTTGTGTTAGGTACAAATTTATGGTTAAGTCTACTTCAATTGTTCTACCTATATATTCATTCTCCTGAATGTTGTAAAGTTTGATATATATATATATATATATATATATATATATATATATATATATATAAGTTGTACGTTGGAAAGTAAGTAAATAATTATTTAATTGTAAAATCTATTAGTTAATAACTGAATGAGTTAATTTAATTATTTGTCCAAATATATTAGTACATGAAGTCTTTTAAGCATTTTTCAAATTTATATTAATTAAATAGTAAGATCTTTTAATAATGCATCTTGTGAATGTTTTTAGTCAAATTATTAATGGTAAAACAACATTTTAACGATATTGTTTTCTAACTAAAATATTTAGACAAAGAATTAGATATGGACTTAATTATGGACTTTTTCTTTTACTTCAATTTTGTATTGTGCTAGTTAGACTTAGTGTTAGTAACTTAGTCTTAGTATTTAACTTAGTATTAGATGTTTAGCAGTGTAGACGTGTAGTTGTAAATGATTTCTCCTTTTGTATTTTTTTCCCCTACTACTTAGTATTTAACTTAGTGTCAGATGTTTAGTAGTGTAGACGTATAGTTGTAAATGTTTTTGCCTTTTGTATTTTTTTCCTCTACAACTTAGTATTTAACTTTGTGTTAGACCTTTGGTAGTGTAGATGTGTAGTTGTAGATGCTTTTCCCTTTCTATTTATTTCCTTTTAATTTTTTTTAATAAATGGAGGCATGGCCACTGCCATTGGTGGCTATTAAATGGTTAAATAGTGTATGTGCAGTGCTTTATGCTTTTATGCCTATATGCCTAGCACCTTGGTATATTGTCTAAATATTTTTAATAAAAAAAAAAGTTTAAAATTGGGTTGGCGGGTTGATTGGATCAAGTCAGGTTAGCTCACAAAAAAGGGGCAAGCCTCAGGTTAGCCCGTATTTAATTTAGAATAAAACGAGCAGGTTTAGATCGGGTCAATAAATTTTGACCCACTTTGTCATGTCTACCTCAATTCCTATGGAAAAATGGAAAAGGGGAAACAATTTTTTTTGTCAATAAACCCACAATATTAAAGCTTGACCTTATGTCAATAAAGCCTCAAATTGTGGAAAAATAAATTACAGTTTAATAATTTCTTTTATTAGTGCTTGACTCAAGTCAATAAAGTCTGTATAGCAAAAGTAGCTATGACTTCTTTTATTAATTATCGTGATATGGGGCTTAAAAATTATATTTTGTCCTGCTAGTTGTTTACAACCTTGAGCTTGACTTAAGTCAATAAAGCCTGGGCCCTATAGTGATTATTTTGTTTCGCGCCCTGGACACGTTAAATAGGCTTCAGCATAATTTATATTACCACCTAAAGACCCCAGCATGGATAGCATGTTCTAATGAACTTTAACTTAACATTTAAGTTAGTGTGTGATACACGAATAATTTTGTAATATTTTATGTAAAAAAAAAAAAATTGAAAAATTTTGTACATATATTATAATGAAAAAGTAAAGTAAATTAAAATAATATATATATATATATATACATTTTGAGATATTAAAAATTAACATAGTAGTTTTATTGGACATTTGTAACATTCTTAAGGTAAGATTAATTTAAAACAAAATTAGGAACCCAAAAATAAATGCAAAAAAGCAACAGAAGCATGAAAATCAAATAATTTGTGTTGTGTTCATAGATTGCGTACCATGAAATGAAAATATGTTCAACTCTCTCACCATCTTCCACTTATCGATAATGCGACATTAAGACATGGTCTGAGCAAGTGCGTATGCATGTGTCTTATAGATAATTTAAACCATGGTAGAATATAGTTTTACATTGTGTACCAAATATTCTCTTTACTAATGTACCTAAAACAAAAACAAAAACAAAAAAAATCCAATCAAATTACCCAAACCTAAATCATATTTAAGCCTCTAATTTAAAAAGAAAAATGAAAAAAAAATTACAGAAGCACCAAGAAAAAAATCACAACAAACATGCTAATTTTTGTGGAAAACCTTGTATTATGGAGGAAAAAATTCAAGACAAACTCAATCAATCTCTATAAAAAAATTAGAACATTCAATTCTATTTTTAAAAATTGAGTTCATAATAAATTTGGAAAAATAAAAGAACAACACTCTAAGAATTGATACAACACTCAATTTTATGAAATAAAATTGAGTTTATAATAAAGAGTAATCTTATAGACACAAACTATTTTACAACATTTTTACAAAATGATGATGTGGCCAATTTTTTATTGGTTTTCATCTAGACCCACCATTAATATATCTTTTTCATTTCCCAATAACCACTCACCACATCGGCAGTTTGTAAAATAATTTGTATCTCTAGCATTATTCTAAAATATATATATATATATATATATATATATATACATATATATATAGAGAGAGATAAAACCAAAGTCTTTGAAGCTCTCATAATTTTCCACATCAGTACAATATTTAAATAAAAATATCATTTTATTTAAATAAAATTATTTTTGTTTAGTCCAAACTTAACAAGGAGTTAAACTCTATCTCCCTAACAAGTCCAACTTAAACTCAAACTCAAACATTGATAATTTATTTTCAAATTTGCAAGCCGAAGCCTCTATAGCTCTCATAATTTTTCACATCACAATATTTAAATAAAATTATCATTTTATAAATTTTTGCAAGCCATTGCACGTTTAAGCAACGACTTTTTCATCAAATTGTAACACAAATTGAAGTTATAGAAAAGCAAATCATACAATGGTGTAGTTTCTTAAATTTTTTATAAAATTATTTTAGTTTATCTCATAAATAAGTAAGTTCTCATGCATAGTACGAGTTAGCGACTAGTAAATTGTAAAATGAAAGAGCAACTGTCTACAAATTAATACAATAACATAGTAGCATATTTGCTCGAAGGTCTAAACTTTATGTGTTTGTTTGGACAAGAAATTTTTGTCTCTTTCACTACATACTAGTGCGAAGATTGCAATGCTCTGTTTTGCCACACTAGATTATCTTGTGGCTTGCACTTCTCTCATATTACACCACACGCATTGCTATTGATGGCTAATATAACCCACGAATATGCAAGCTTATTAGAGAAGCAAGATTTTCTGTGGTTGGATCTTTAGATGCCGTGCATAGTGCACCTAAAAAATCTCCCTCCAACCTATCCAGAAAGAAGATTTTCAATTCAACTCATAAGTTATGTTAGGTTTTAAGACTTTAGAAACTAAATGTATTAGAACTTCAATTTGTAATGTGTTGGCAAACCATGATCAAAATTTAGAGTCTAGATTTAGGCTGCTTAAAGTGTGTTTATTTGTAAAGTTGGAATTGAGTGAATTGTAGGATTTATTGGCAAATCTGCAAGGCTCGATTGATCAAACCTCGTGCAGATTATTTTTTTCTGTAGAATTTCCAACTCAGCCTAAGCCTGGTTTAATGTGTAGGGTTTTATATTTTACTCCAAGTATAAAAGGAAAAACCCTAGCCACGTTTTAGAGGTTGTTGTTATGCTGTGTGTTGAATCTCTTATGAAATCTAGAGGTGTTTACCTTCATACACACTTAGGGTTATCAAGATTCATGTCAAGAACTTGGTGATTACTTTCGTTGGTGCATAAAGAATTTAAAGGAGATTTGAAACCTTTGAGTGGAGTAGTTTCAAAGTCATAAGTAGGAGTACTTGTGGTTGCAGTGGATCAGGGAAAGAAGTAGTCTGTGGACTCGGAGCTGTCACATGGCCATGTTAGTAAGTTTTCTACACGAGGTAGCAATAGGATATTAGTGGTCTAAGTCTTATTGTAAAAATTTCAATTTTTTCATAGTGGATTTGTTTTACCTTGAGGATAGTTAGGTTAAATCCTCCCCAGGTTTTTTACCGGTTTGGTTTTCCTAGGTTATCATATTGTTGTGTTCTTTATATTTCTGTATTATTTACATGATATGATTTTATTGTGTTAACCTGGAACTAAATAATTTATCTAAGTAATCACTTGGCTAAATAACTAGGTTAAACAACTTGTGCTAAGGGGTCTAAAAACGTACAAGTGGTATCAGAGCGGGTTAGCTCTTGTATTTAGATCCTTTGATCTAAGAGTTGATCCTTGACCCCTGTTGTCATGGAACACGATCACTCTCTCGTGATCCCACCTCACTTTGATGGGAACAACTATGCTTACTAGAAAGTAAGGATAAAATCATTCCTGAAATTTATTGATGAGAGAGTTTGGAATTCCATTGAATACGGATAGGAGAAATCGACCACTTCTGTAAGCGAGTGGCAAACTTCTCAAAAAGAAGCAGCTGCTTTTAATAGCAAAGCCATGAATGCTATTTTTAATACTATTTCTATGGAGGAATTCAAGGAGATCTCAAATATTGAGGTTGCTCATACTGCATGGAATATTCTACAAACTGTGCATGAAGGCACAAAGGCAATTAAGATTAACAAACTGCAGCAGTTAACTACCAAATTTGAAAGTATTAGAATATCTGATGATAAGTGTTTTGATGAATTCTATGCTAAACTAAATGATATTGTTAACTCTGCTTATAATTTGGGTGAAATTTATGATCAACCTAAGATTTTAAGAAGATACTTAGATCCTTGACTGAGGATTTTAGAGCCAAAGTGACTGTCATTACTTAAAGTAAGGATGTGAACTCCGTCCCTGTTGATGAGCTTGTAGGATCTCTCCAGTCCTATAAGCTAGACCTACCTAAGACAAATAAATTCAAATCAATGGCTCTTAAGTCAGTTGATGATATTAATGGTAATGGATTTGATGATGAACTCTCTTCTATAGAGATTGCATATCTTACTAAGAACTTTAGAAACTTTCTTAAGAATAACAACAAAAGAGCAAGAGGTAAAAACAATGCTGAACCTAGGAATTTTAAGAGGAATAAACCCACTAAAGTGAATAATACTGGTAAATCTAAAGAAAGAGTAGGTCAAACCTCTAATAATTCCATGGGTCAACAATGTTTTGGTTGTCAAGGGTATGGTCATGCGAAATCAGAATGTCCCACATTCTAGAGATCAAAGGTTAAAGCTATGGCTGTAACCCTTAGTGATGATGAAGTTTTTGATCATGAGTCTGGTAGTGATGATGATGGAAACTTCATTGCTTTCACAACTATTGCTGTAGTTGATGAAAGTGTTGTGGTTGATTTGCAAGAAGCCTATAATAAACTTTTCAAGGTTGCTATAAAGGATCCTATGAATGTTGGCATAGGTTTGAAGAAAATTGCTTCTCTTGAACTTGATAAGAAAATTTTGCTATTGAAATTGTTTGATGCTAATGAATTGATTAATAAGGTGAAGACTGAAAACATGCTGTTGCTTGATATAGTTAAGAATTTGGAACTAGAATTATCTAGTTCAAGAGAACAAACAAATAGATCTGCTAGTTCTAAACTGGAACAAATGTTGAGTATTCAGAAGTTTCCCTTAGACAAAACTAGTCTAGGTTTTGAAGATAGCATCTCTATGTCTGAAACTCATTCTACAAACTTTGTTTCTTTTTCTGAGCCCCCTAAAAGTGAGATTGTCAAACTAGTAGAAGTTACACCACCTCCTAGGAAGATTAGGGTTGATCTTAAAGAGTTTAAGCCTAAGAATCCTCCTCTTCCTAAGGATAAGTTGCATGATAGACCTTTATCATGGAAAGACTGGACATATTCATGGAAAGACTGGACATTTTCGTGGAAAGACTAGACATATTCATCCAAACTGTTTCAAGTTGCAAGCTGCAAAGCGAGCAAATAAGTCAAAAGTATTTGTATCTCAAGCACAAGATCCTATGGTACTTATTGGTGAGTTGGTAAAGGCATTAAACCTTTATTCCAATCCTAGAGTTACACATCATTTTAAAATGAATAATAACTCCAATGCTAGAGTTGCATCTAAAAGGTTTTTGATGCAAAAGACTCAATCTAATTGAGTCTTTCTGACATGGTCCTTGTACTTCATCTCAATATTCTTTGTGACCATTCTCCTTTTGATTTTTTTTTTTTTTTTTTTTTTTTTTTTTTTTTTAATTCTAGGATTTGCATTGCATAACATTCATGCATTTCATGATAGGTTGTTTTTGTTATTCTTTTCAAAAAATAAAAAATAATAAAAAAAGGAGAAAATGAATGAAAAATGTGTTTTGCATTATTTTTCTTGGACTTATAATCAAGGCTAGCCATATTATCTTTACATAACATGTTTATGTACTTTGTATAGCTTGGATGAGCTTATTTTACTACACTTTGTTAGTTTTAGCTATGTAGTCCATGTTGTGTGGGAGTTGTTTATAGTTTTTGATCACTTGATCTTGATATTGAAGTAACATGCTTTTGATTGTTTGGACTTGAACTTAATGAGAAAAGCATAAATAACCATCTCATCATTGTTTACTAGCCAATCATGAACACTTTAGTGCATATCATAAGATTTTGTGCTCTAGAAAGTGTAGTACATTCACAAAAAGAATATAAGGTGTAGTCTCGGATTAATGCTAAAATTGGTGTGTACATTACCTGACTAATCTCATAATTTCAAATAAAATAAAATTCACGTGTACATTATGAGGCAAAACAAGAAACTTACATGATTGCAAGTTTGTTTTCTAGGAGATGTAAGATTTATATGATGTAACTCTTTAGGTGATAGTCTCTTTCAAACTTATGTGATGAATTTTGTAGAAATTGTGATTGATCACTATCTACTTATCACCTCACATGTATCTCACGTTATTGTTAGTTGCACACACTACATAAGTTATTCTTTGCTAAACTTAGTACATGATATTGTGTGTGATCTTGTTGTGGCCATCCAAGATTAAAAATTCCTTAATTTTAATGCAAAATGTGTTTACTGTTTGAGTTTTTAAGGACAAATCGATTAAAAAAAAATGTTTTTGGAAGATATGGGTTGAATTCATGTATTTTTAGAAAACTTTTAAACTCATACGCGTGCATTTCATTCATAAAATATGATGTTTTGAGTTGTTTCTACTTCAGCTTGCTCTATTTTTCAAAAAATTCACTTTTCCAGATTTTCGATCAATTGAAGCTATTGCTCAATTGATCAAAATTGCGATAAAAATTTAGGTTCGAATCTGCCTGGCTCGATCGGTTCTCGATTGATGCTGGATCGATCGAATCTATTTTTTGATCGATTGAGGCTTATTTTTGACCGATCGAATATCGGTCTAAAGGTGTTTTAAAAAGTCTTTTCTCACGTGTTCTTCATACTTTTTCAAACTTTTCAAACACTTTTTCAACTGTTCTTCTTCGACCGATCCAATCTAAGCCAAATTTGTCATTTTCTTCCTTAAATTTCTCAAGGGTTTTTGTCTTCTAGTGCTTGTAAGTCACTTTTACCCTTTCTTTTTCAATTTATTCACATTTTTCATGCATTTTTATTGAAAATTTCCAACCTAGAGATTTTGGGATTTTTGTTCAAATCAGTTGTTTTTAATCAATTTTGTTTAATGGGTTTTTGTCCTTGGAGGTTATTAATATGATTCCCATGCATTAATTTGATTAATTTTGTGATTTGATTAATTTTGAAATTCTAGGGCTTGAAACTTTGTGAAATTGGGGATTTTGTTCAATTGGACTTAAATTGGTAAAATTGACTTGTGATATTAATTGATTATAACATTATATGATGTTGTTTGACTAGTGTAATGTTTAATTGACCAATTTGGTTTACTTTTTGAAAAGGGGTTTTTCAAAAATTGTGGTTTTTGCTCTAAAACTCTATGTTTAAGTTAATTGATGGTTTATGAAGTAAATTTGGACAAATTTCAATGCATTAGAGCATGCATCATATGTGCATTCATTGCATGCATCATATGTGCATTCTTTACATGCATCATATAGATTGTTAATGCAATAGAGCATGCATCATATGTGCATTGCATGCATCATATAGATTGTTATTTTTTGAGATTCTTGTGCTCTAACCCTCTCTAATGCAGTCTACCCTTATGTTTCTTTCTTTCTTTCTGTTTCCTTTATTCCAATCTCTTAACATCATGGTTAGAAAAACTAGAGCAAATAACACTACAAAAAAAATGCCTATTAGCGACGAAGAATTTATGACAGACCTAAAAAGCCCTCTAAAAAAATCTTATTTGTGATCGCAAAATAAAACCCTTGCAAATACTTGATAAAATATGAAATATTTGTGACCAACAAAAAAAGCTGTCGCAATTATGTGTTATAGCCATCATAAATGCTAATATTTTGGAGGAAAATTTTCCCTCCATATTATTTGCGAGGGATAATTAAAAATCTCTCACAAAAAGTGTATTATTTGTGACGGTTAAAAAAATGCCGTCACAAATACTAAATTATTTGCGAGAGCTAAGATCAACCTTCACAAATAATTATTAAAATATAAAAAAATTTAGAGGGAAATGTTCCCACCAAATTATTTCCGAGGGACAATAAAAATTCCTTGCAAAAGGTTTATTTTTTGTGTGAGTTAAAAATACACCCTCACTAATACTAAATTATTTGTGAGGGCCACAATTGACCTTCGCAAATAATCATGAAATTATTAATTTTCTTTGGAGATAAGAGTTATTTTAAAATTCCAAGAATATAGTAATTGGTGAAACATAAAGTAATAGGAAATTTGTATTCAAAATTATGCCTATTAAAATTCATAATATCTTGTTTTTCATTTCTGGTTTTCAATTAGGCCACCAACTTATAGATGGTTTGCTCAAATTCTTTGAAACCTTCAGACTCAGCTTGACTTTGAACTTCATAATTCTAATTTATCCATCATTTTCTGTGTAATTAACCACTACAAGAACTACATGATCACTTCTTTGGAAAGTTGCATGAACTAGACTATAGTAAAAATGTTATTTACGTATCCACAACACATATAGCAATCAATGAATGCCAATCATTCATAGTACTGGGAAATAAGATGAACAAAAAAAAAAGGCTCAGTTTTAAATTCAATGCAAGGCAATGAAGTGGTGAGAATTGGAGGCAATAATTTAGACTTGGATCCAAGAACTTTAGCTTTTGTGTCTGGGAAGAATTCTATCTTGGGTAGCTCTTTGACCTCTCCTTTTTTAGTGATATGAACGGGATAACTGAACAAATGGCCTGGCAAGTCATGGTCCAGTGTCTCACTAGAGTAGAGGTCCCAATACTTTCTGGCAATTTGGTTTAAATTGTGTCCATGATTCCATTGTCCTTGCCTCCCTAGTCTAAAGTGCATGTCAGAAACAAAATAGATATATGAGCATGAAGGGGACACATTCATAAAGCCAGCAATAGTATCTCTTTCAAAAACCAAAACAAAAAAAGGCCTAGTAGGCTAAGACACAAAACACTATGCCACAGACCAATATAAAAGTCCCCGGACACAAAACACTATGTCACACATACATCAATGCATAAAAAAATACTTGGATATTGTTAAAATCAATGAATTAACTCATCATATTTAGCAATATCTTCTATGGTTCTACTCAGTGTGTTTTCATTGCCCATTATGAATTACAAAACACTTTTTTTGCAGAAAAGATACTGCAGCTTATTAAACCAGAATGCATTATTAGTGAATATTTCCCAAGGAGAGGAAAAAACAAAGAAACAAAAAAAATAAATACAAAGAAGAAATTAAAATGGAAAAGTCTTACAGTCTTCAAGTTGCTCAAATTTCCTAGGTTTTCAAGAAGATGTCCATCAGGCTGATTAGCTTCCAAAACCCTGTAAAATGCAACTTAAACTGTAACCCAGGTTGTACACCATTCTTCTTTTAATTAAGCAATAAAATCTACGTCAAGACTTACAGCTCCTCAAGTGAACCAATCTCACCAATTCCCTTAGAAATTTCACCACTTAACCGGTTTCCCAAAAGGGACCTGCAAAATACCAACTGTTAGGAAATGACCAACCTATTGACCCTTTTGGTCAACACCTATATGGCAAATAATAAAGGCTCTCATAGATACAAATGCAAAAAATAACTTACAGAATGACAAGAGGGAGCTGAGAGAAACTAGAAGGAATTGATCCACTGATGTAGTTAAAACTAAGATCACTGTTAAATGAAAGAAATATCATTTGGTCTTTTTCAATTTCGAGGTCATAAGACAAAAAGGCCAATCTTTGATGAAGTCAAAATTTATATAAAATGGACTACATATTGTTTGGAAAAGGCTTGGACTTGGCAACTAAATCTAGAAGATATATATGAACCTGTCTGGTAGAATAATATACGCTTATCTGGTTTTTGAGTATCTGATAGAAATTAAATGTTTCTATTGTTTTAATGGTAGTTAGCCATATCATCATGAATTTAATAACAAGTAATGCTCTTAATTTTTACAAGTTCTAAGAAAGCCAACTGAAATCCTATGAGAAATATGGTAGTGTACAAAATAAATGAAGAATGTGCGGACACCTCAATAACTACTCTTCATAATAAAAAAAATCTCTATGGAAAATTCAGTAAAAATGATAATATGATGAGGTTAATTAACTTCTTAAATGCAGAAAAAAACACGAATGTTTCTCTTACAGTTCTTGCAGATTAGTAAGATTTCCAAAATCAGCTGGTAGAACTCCACTTAGATTAAGACGCTTCAGCTGACAGCCTGACTGTCATAGCAAATAAAGAAAAAAGCGGAAAAAATTGAGACAGAGTATAAGAAACTGAATGCAATAAGAATCAGCATATACAGAGACTACCAGTTTAATTGACTTTTCAAATTTGATTTAAATCCATTGAAGCTTTATGATGGTGGGTGAGATTAGGAACTTCAAACTAATTACCTTATCTGTTTCTCCAACAGTAGACTGAGGATTCTTACGAACTAGGATTGTCCCACCAGGCTTCAATACTCTTAAGATTTCCTCAAACAACCGTTCAGTAGGAAATTCAACTGATCTACAGATACAAATAACAGTCTCGAAAGAGGAAGACTCCACAGGCAGCTGATCTATTTAAGTCAAGACCATAATCAGAAGAGAAATGAGAACAGAATATTTGAATTAGAACTACTATGGAAGCATTCTTTAAAAAAAAAAAAAAAAAGAGGCTTGAATTTAAAAGACCCTGTAAGAAGGTCAGGTAAAAAAATAGGGCTAATAGAGTTATAAAATTATGTATCTTGTTAGTAGGGGCTTGTAAATCTTCATAAAATAGTTACAAGATTGAAGATACACAATGAAAATGCCAAAGACATATTTGAAATTTAGATTTATGAGATAGATTATTGAAGGGCATATTAATCACTCAATAGAAGCCCCTATACTGTCTACAATTAGAAGCAGAAGAGACTGGTCAGTTTCACTTCACTATTGCAAAAATTGTTTTTTCTTGTTGGACTGTATCATGGTATTAATTGTGCCAGGCATATATTCCAGCCCTCAATGTACGCCATGGCCAATGCTTCTATTTCTAAGGAAACGAATTCTTGCAACAATCATACTCTCTCTAAACATATAGAAAATTAGAGACACAATAAAATAGCATGAAATCTTTTTATTTTTTATTTTTAGAAACCACACATAAGGGAGAGGAAAAGAGATTCAAACAATGAAAGTTGATTGAAGAAGACTTTGAATAAAAAGAAAATACATAGATTGTATTTAAGATTCCAAAGCTGCTACTATCGCAATATGCTTTCTACCTTCACCAAGTCAAATGTATTTTAAAAGTCATCCATTTCATCTCCATGATATAGTCCAAACTACAAGATTAACATTAACATATATCATAAAATACCATGCTCTCTAGATATATCATAAAAGGCTGATGTACACGTTTATTTCTCTCTCCTTTCTTTTATCTAAGTGGGGTCGTCTACTTATACTAATCCCTTGAGTGTACCATGTGATACCTTTTTATTCCACATGTCTGGCAGCCTTGTTCATTATTGAAAACCCTAACAAAAAAAAGGTAAAGGTAAAGGTAAAGCTATCTTTGTCTCTACCTTCATGTTCCTTGCTTTGTCTTCAGTCTTTCACTTTCAGCATTCATGAATCACAAAGCTAACCATGATCTATACTATTCTCCTTCATGGATTCCATATCACCATAATCTATTAAAACACAATTGGGAACAACCAGGAATTCCCAACACTGCAAAAGGTACACTACTAATGACAAAGATATGAACTTTAAACAACCAATAGCAAGTAATCAAGAAACTAAGAATTGGGTAAGCAAAGATACACAAATTAAACCAAGTAATCCAGAATTTTCTCAACTGGGTAACCAAAGAAACACAATTTAAAGCAAGTAATCAAGAAACTAAGAATTGGGTAACCAAAGAAACACAACTTAAAGCAAGTAACCAAGAAACTAAGAATTGGGCAACCAAAGAAACAAAAGTAAAGCAAGAAATTAAGAATTCTCTCAACTGGGTAAGCAAAAAACCAAAAACCAAGAAACAAAAATGAAAATCAAGAAAATAGAGACCTGGTAGTGTAGTGCTTAAGGGTTTATATAGGGGTTTAGACTTTAGAGGTGAGTGCTGAAGGGTTTGATTGAGTTAATTTTCGGGGTTTATATAGGGGTTTAGACTTCAGAGGGAGTGCTGAAGGGTTTTTGGTGTGATCCGCTGGGTAGGTTGTGGGCAAACAAGGCATTGAAGGTCTATTTGGTCTTGCCGCCCAGTTGCGTGCTGTCAGTTGGCGTGAGTTGGGAGTGTTAGAGGGAAAAGTGAAAAAGTTTAGAGGGAAAGGGGAATTGTGTTCCAAGGGAGTTGGGAGTAGGGAGTGGTAGTGGGAAAAGTGAAAAAAAGTAAAAAATTTTAGAGGGAAAGGGGAATTGTGTTCCGAGGGAGTTGGGAGTAGGAGTGTTGGAGGGAAAAGTGAAAAAAAATTTCAGGGAAAGGTGAATTGATGGACATGTGGCGCTAAGGTTTAAAGTTTTATAAGAGACTAGTCGCTAATCCGTGCTATACATGGGAACCTACCTATTTGTGAGGCAAACTAAAATAATTTTATAAAGTCTTAAATTGATTAAGAAACTACACTATTATATGATTTGTTCTTGTATGACTTTAATTTGTGTTACAATTTGATGAAGAAATCATTACTTGAACGTGCAATGACTTATAAAAAATTTGTCAGACAATTTCAGATACAGTAAAAAATAACTCAAAAATTCAAATATTAAAACTTCTGAAAGACCAAAAAATATTAAAGGATCAAATGATTCACTGCTTAGAAATTATTGAAACAAAACAAATATATATGACTAAAAAATAGAAAAATATAAGAAAAAGATTAGGTTACATTCAAAAGAATAATTCATGGCTATAGGTTTGCACCCTATCATAAAGTATCACATTAGTGAAGTAGAGAGATAATAATAATAATAATAATAATAATAATAACATCAATGTTTGAGTTTGAATTTAAATTGGACTTGTTAGAGAGATAAAGTTTCACTCCTTATTAAGTTTGGATTAAACAAAAATAATTTTGTTTAAAAAAAAAATGATGAGTTTGAGTTTGAGTTGGACTTGTTAAAGAGATAGAGTTTCACTCGTTGTTAAGTTTGGATTAAACAAAAATAATTTTATTTAAATATTGTGAGAGTTTCAAAAGTTTCCGATATATATATATATATATATATATATATATATATATATATATATATATATATTAAAGTGGCTGGCTGGCCCATCTTTATAATTTATCCTAAATTGACCCATCTTTATAATTAGGCTCGTCTTTATATTAAAGTGGCTAGCTGGCTGGCCCATATTTCAATTTGGTCATTAACCTTTTGAGGGGACTTTTTAAATTTTTTTTAAATATAGTGCCCGTTTGGTTTCAGCTGAAGCCTGCATTCACGTTTTGCCTTTTTTGTTTTTTTTTTTTTTTGTGCGTGAACAGTAAAATCACATGATTTTACGGGACAAAAAATACTGTTCGCACACTGTTTACGAGTCCCACAACATTATTTACACATTTAAAAATTATTTTGTTACAGTGTTTTAAGTTTTCAGTTTTCAGTTTTAGCAACAATAAATTCAATCCAAACGAACCCATAGAGTTGGGCTAATCCGCTAATTTTTGTAAAGGGGTCTTATTACTGTAAGTTATTATTATTATATTTTTTGCTAAACATTACCGTAAGTTATTTATTTGTCCTTTCCCTTGCTCTTTTATATTTTCCTCTCTTGCTTCTAAAAAAAAAAAATTTCTTCTCTTTCTCTATATTGTGGTCGCAATACCCATATATATATCAGTCCCTCCATCTTCTTCTTCCTTAGAATTGTTGTTCACTGCGGTTGTGGGGCTGGTTTGTAGAGGTAACTGGTAAGTGTTCAAGATTTTGTCTTTTAGCAACAAAAAAAAAAAAATTTCTTCTCTTTCTCTATATTGTGGTCGCAATACCCATATATATATATATATATATATATATATATATATATATATATATATATATATATATATATATCAGTCCCTCCATCTTCTTCTTCCTTAGAATTATTGTCCACTACGGTTGTGGGGCTGGTTTGTAGAGGTAACTGGTAAGTGTTCAAGATTTTGT
The DNA here is from genome assembly GCA_030820535.1 of Quercus parvula. Classification (NCBI taxonomy): domain Eukaryota; kingdom Viridiplantae; phylum Streptophyta; class Magnoliopsida; order Fagales; family Fagaceae; genus Quercus; species Quercus parvula. The sequence goes on from JAUAME010000004.1 coordinate 45,178,478, forward strand.
CTTTTAGCTCACCCTTTCTCTTGTTGATTTGTCCGCAGGAGTATTTATCAATCTTGGGAAAAGTTTTAGTAGGGGAGTGGGTTCTACGGTGATATATAGAGTTGGGCTTGATGGGATTAAGGGAGGCATAGCAATTGCTGGGATTGGAATCATGCTGTGAATAGGAAAAAAAGAGTTTGGGTTTGTTGGTTTATGGGTATGGTGGGTTTTCATTGAGGAATCTTTGGGTTTTTAGATACGATGCTTTGCTGTTGGTTTGCAGTGGGTCTGATCGAAGAGGTGCTAGTAGAAGAGGAAGGCAAGGAAGAGATGGCAGAGCATTGTGAAAGGGAAAGGCAGAGCATCGGGAGGCAGACATCGTGAAAGTGTGTCTTTTATTACGTTTTTTTTTTTTTTGTTTTATGTTTTTTTTAAAAATATTGTCTGACGTGGAAATTTGTGGGAGCTTCAAAAGCTTCGGTTTTATATATATATATTGATTATATAGTGGTGTTGGGCATGGAGCTGTCTTTCTTTTGGTCTTAATGGCTCTCTGTGGAGTTTTATTTGGGACTACACTGCACGTAGTGAATGTCCCACCTACGCTAGTGAATGCACTAGTTTACTTTGTCTGATTATATTTGGCATTTAATAAAAGATTTCTACCGTTCTGAGCTCAAAAAAAGTTTTATAATAAATTACGTGTTATAATTTTTTTTTTTTTGGTTAATTTAAATTTTAGAATATATGTTGCGGCATGTTGTTTGAAGCTTATAAGGTTTAAAGTTTAAACAATTAGTATAATTTTTTATAATAAACAATAATAAATAGGAGTCTGTATATGAAATACACAGGTTAATTAATGAAATAAATTAGATATAATTCATAAATTGAATAGCTCCCCAAAATTAGATAATAAAAAAGATTATATGTCATATGTTAAAAGAACAATATGAAATTTTTTCACAGTGAGCTATATCAAATACTATAAAATAACAATATAGTTCAACTATTAAATATTAAAACAAATTATGGGTCTGCTTATATGTAAAAATGGTTTAATTTGAGCTCGATCTGGTTGTTCAATTGAGCTTAAATTTCATCAACACCAATATTTTACCATGCTATGCAAATCCAACGGTAAGAATTGGAATCTAAATTGGTGCATGAAGGTTACATATTGTGTACCCGTACTTTGATCGGTCTGCTCTCATAATCAAACCATCCAATCACACCCTAATTTCACCAATACCCATTCTTTACCGTGCTCTTCCCATCCAATGGTTGTACTTTGAATTTGATGCCATTTTCAAAACTGTCAAATTCTAGACCGATGCCCCTACAAGGCTGGCCTAAGGCCCCCACCACAAAAGGCTTAGAAATTTACTCCTAAGAAAAAAGGCATTGTCCCCTACTATAAAAGGCTCAAAATTTTATAAAATTATATGTGTGTGTATGTGTATATGTATGTATATATGTGTAGGTGTGTGTGTGTGTATATAATGGTTGTTTTCCTTTTTTATTATTATTAGTGATACTAAGGATAACACAAATTTACTATAGGATTACAAATTGACATGTTACCTATCACAAAAAAGAAATTTAAACATTCATAATTAGGTTGTTGAAGTTTATCTATCATAATCATTTTCATATTATATTGTGAACATTTTTTAGTACCATTAATGCATTTTTCCTTTTCATTTCTATCAAGACTTCCAAAATACAAGACCAATAGCAACCTTAGAGCATCCACAATAGTGGAGCTAAAAATTTAGCTATTTAGCTTCACCAAAAGTTACTTTATCTATTTTACTTACACACATGCTACAGCAGTGGATCTATTTTAGCTTTCAACACAATAAAATAATATAAACATCACAATAAAATAATATATTTACTACAATAAAATAATACATATAACTACAATAAAATAATATATTCACTACACACATACATCATAGCTACACACATAACCACAACCACAACCACAACCACCACCACCACAGCCCACAAACAAAGAAAAAAAATCAACCAAGCCTAGACCCACCAAACCCACCAGGCAACACCCACACCCACCATCACAAAACCCACCTGAGCCACCACCACGAACACACCGATCTACCCACAAACCCACCCATAGCCCAGCCACCCACCAATGCTGATCTACCCACACAACCACAACCACCAACGCTGATCTACTCCATTCCTCACTAGGTAATATATCCATTGATGCCGACAAACCCAACCACCCACCGACACTGATCTACCCACACAACCACACCACCACCACACCACAAGCCACAACAGGAAAAAAAAAAAAAACAAAAACTGCTGATCGGCATGGCGACGATGATGGGTCCGAGCTTCGGTGGCGACAATGTTGACGATGGTCGAGCTGGTAGCGGTAAATAGAGTGACCCAAAAATGTTTAAAAAAAATGTTACAAATGTGTTAAATCACCAATTATAGATTAATCTCTCTCTCTCTCTCTCAAAAACAAGTAATAAAATTAAAAATTAGATTACAATTTTACTTAACTATACATTGTCATATATCCAAAATAAAGTGTCTTTTTTTAATTGACATATATTTTTATTTCTTTTTATTAAAATTTATGGTTCAACTATGATATTAAATTCTCTATATGAAATTAACATTAGTTAAGTTCGTATTATTCTTCAAATTAAGTATTTAATATTGTATCAAATTAACCTTGATTTGATTAGTATTAAATAATTTTATTTAATTAATATTTACATATAAAATGCTTCACATGAATTTTCGTCTTAAGCCCCAAATTATGTTGAGTCGCCCCTGTGCCCCTATACCTATCCCCTAGGGAAAAACTTTGACTACCTTGACCAAAAAATCCAATATACATCCTTTAAAATTTTGTTTAAAATCCATTTTTATCCCTTGATTTTTGAAAATCCTCTTTTAATGACAAGATACTAGTAGGCATCCCATGAATCACACATAAGAGTGACCAAGGTAGCCCTCACACATTAGAGTTTTATTATATCTCAACATTAACCCTCGCTAGTCATGGGTTTTTTAAAAAGAATTTAAAGTAAGGACATTTTCCCCCTCTAAAATCAAAACCATTTATATCTAAGCACATGAATTATTTGAAATGCATGTGTAGGGGGTTTGGGCCTGGAAGGCCCATGCAGGCCTACTTAATCAGAACCCAAAATAAGTCCGAAGGCCCATTGGAACAATTCGCTATGGCACGCATAAGGGGAGTTGACCCCGAACCTTATCATAGTAAGCCTAACCCTAAGGTCGGGGTGAGGCAAAGGGACACCACCCAGAGGGAGTTTTAGGTGGTTGGCCTAAATATTGACGAGCAATGAGGGAAGTGAGCATAGGGCACGAACATGGCACAGTTAGTGATCGAGGGCTTGCATTGTCATTGGGGAAGTTCGCCGTTAAGGACTCTTTGACATCTGGAACAAGTACCAAGGGAAACCTCTAAAGATGTGAGGATCTCTTAGGATTCTGATGAACGTGGGAGTATGTGTGAAGTGGGGAAAATAATGATGATTACCTCACTAACAATAGACTATAAGAGGAAGAAGTGGGTAAAGGATCAAGGTTGGGAAAACATTCTGAGAAAGGAGATATAAAGGGAGTATACTAAGAAACACAAGGGGAAGGGAAAACACAGTGAGGGAGGTGCATTAAGGCCAAGAGAAGGCAAACCAGGCGAAGCTCAGAGCCCAATTGGTAGGATTGCGACAAAGCCCACATACAAATTAATTGGGGGCCCAAATACCATCATTTAAGCAGGATCTGATGCTCACAGCATGTATGAGATCATGGGGCATATGTCCTCAAGATTGGGCAAGTGTCTCATTTAGGATAATCAAAATTAAGTCTTGAATATGATCAGACCCCTAGTGATGAGCAGTCAAACTCATTCATAGAAGAGTTGGATATACTATTCAACCTAAACGTCATTGAAAACTCCCTTATCTATATATTTTTCTTGTTGACATAATTTTTTAATTTTGTAGCAACCAGAATTGTATATAGCAATTTTGAATTTATTTTCCCTAAAAAAAACAATATTGGATTTTATTTCTCATTAAAAATGGGTATTTAATAAATTATTTTGGGCTTTTAAAAATGAATTCTTCTTTAAGTGGGTTAGGCCCAAATGAAAGCCCAATCTTGCACAACTAAAACGTCCATTGTCCCAAGCGTTTCACTGGAGAAAACATATAGAATGCAAAAACAGTGTGTTTTCGTTCTTCTTCTTCTTCTCTGAACCAAAGAGAAACCCTAAAATCACAGCTCTGTAATCCAATGGAATATAGATTCAGCTGAATGAGGTACATAATTTTCTTCAAAATCTAAATTCCAAAAATTTACCCTTTATAGTTTATTTGCTTAATTCTCAGTTGGGTTTTGTTATAGGCATTTGCGTGGTTTGAATTGTGAAGAAAGAAATAAGTCATTGTAAAATGGGAGACACTAAGAATGGTGAAAAGGAAAGGAAAATGGTTTTTGTAACCATGGGAAAGACTTTATTTGACGCTCTTGTAAAAGCGGTGGCTAGTTGGGAAGTTAAGCAAGAGTTGTTGAAAAGAGGGTATACCAATCTTGTCATTCAGATGGGTCATGGATCCTACACACCCACGAAGGTATTGTATGTGTTGTTGAAACATTGCTTCTTTAGTTTGAAATTGAGTGAGATACATGCATGTTAATCTTGAAGATTTTTTTTCAGATTGTTTCCATCTGTTATGCTCTCTCACAAAATTTTTTTATTGAAAATTTGAGATTTATATATAAATTTCAGGATACCTGTTGAGACTTTAGACCCAAAAAGGGTGACTAACACCCTATGATGTACGGGTACGGATACGAGTATGGGTACGGGAATGGGAATACAACTTTTTTTTGAAAAACTAAGGGTAAGATACATTAGGGATACGTGTATTAATAGTTTTTTAAATATAATTTTTTAATATATTTTTAAGCATTTATTTTATATATTGTTAGACATATATCAATTTAAAAGCAATAATGGATAATAAAGTGAATCCATGGCCATTAGATGATATTTAGAATACAAACCAAGATCAAAAGAGTAAATAATAGATAACTAGGTAAGTGTTCAACATTGAAACCAATACATAAAACATATAAATAAAAATTCTTACAAGTTTGGGCTATCTCTCACTATTGGGGGTTAGTTTAGAACAATATCCAAGTCATATCACGGGTGTATCCTAGATGTATTGTTAATTTTTTTTTAAATGATTAGGTATGTATCTTAGAGGTATATGGTATGATACCGGTACAATACGTATCAGATACAGGTACGTGAGCAAAAATGGAGTATTCGTGCATCCTAGCTAACACCTGTAATCACTAGAGATGGGAAGGGGCTACAAATAATTATAAAAACGAGTATACTGTAAGGTGATTTAGCGTTAAAGAATTAAATTTTGAATTCAACTTGGAAAAAATAAACTCAAGAAGAAGAAGAAGAAGAAGAAGAAGAAGAAGAAATATATTAACAATAATTTGAGTTCTTGCTGAAGTTGGCTTATTCTCTTCTTGTAAGAACAAGGTGGTGGTTGCTTTAAGTACAGAAAGAAAGAAGATCATTACAAAAATGGTCCTTCCTTCATTCCTACACCTTTTTGGAAAGAGATAGTGGATAAATGGATGGTGGGAGATTGGGGCTGAGTATAAATGAAATACATGTCATAAATTCTCCCACTCTCTCTCTAACCATTATTTGTTAATATTTTCATAGAAACTAATGTTCTAGTGTATGAATTATGTGTGCAGGAGATAAGTTCGACAAATAAGGATAACAGAAATAAGTCTAAAATTTTCTCCATTACAAATTTTGTACCAATGGCCAAGTACAGATATGAAATGGTATATTATATTATCATCAAATAGTTTTACATTTTATTGTTTGTTTACATAGTTTAATAACTTTACCAAAATTTTTTTTTCTTTCTTTTAAATATTGCAGTATCTTGAGATGGGCTTTAAGCCTAGCCCCATTGATTGCTTTAAAAAATTTCACATAAAGAATGGGCAACTGATCATGCTAAGACATTATATGTATGCAACTTATACCAAAATTTTAATTTTGTTATCAACTTTAGTTTTTTTGTTGTTTTGATCATTCATGTGGTTTTTATTTATGTGTAGGAAAAAATGGATGCCGTAAAGGCCAAAGTTGTTTTTGAAGATACTAAGACAAATGATTATCATATCTTTCGTGAAGTGGTTGGTGAACCAAGTCATGGTCGTATTCTTGGCATGGGAATAGGTATTAAGGTAAAGAATGTGTACGGCTTGACTTCATCTGGTAAAGGATGTAGCAAACGTTGCAGAGAAGATTCTACAAAAGAAAAAGAAGATTTGGAGGCAGGTCTTAGAGAGGAAATGGATTCCAAACTTGCAAAAGTTGTGGAGAAGCTTGAGGGGAAGTTTGCACAAAAGTTGTAGTCGATGGGCATACCACAACAATCTAACATAGATCCAGCTACCACGGTACAATCTCAAACTTATGCTTTTGCCTCTTGGATCTTCTACAACTTTCTATTGGTTTGTTGTGGTTTACAGCTTGCAGCTATTATAATATTATATTATTTTATATTTAGTTTTGATAAATGATAATAGGACTATGATACTATCTACTGTTTTGACAGCTGTGTATAGGTTTTGTATTTAATTTTGTATATCATATGTGTTTTGTGGTTTACGTTTTTCACAATTGTTATATTATTTTAATTTATATATAATTTTGATAGTGGTTCAAGTAATCAATTAAGTTATTATTATTGTTAAACTAGTCCATACATGTTTATTGGCTTTATTGCTTTAAGTACTTGTTTTTTTTTTTTTTGGTGCAAAACAATAGTCACATTTTTGGGAGCATGCAAACCATATTGTCCTTTTTAATTGGGGTTTGAGTCTTATTGTAAGTATGTGGGTTATCATTTAGGAAAAATCACGCGTGCAGTACTAATAATTGTTTTTGTTTTCTGGGTACAAAACAGTAACATTTATAAGAAACAAAACTTTGTGATTTCTTCCATGTATGGTTTCATTGAAGCTCATGTTTTGCCTGGACCATATATGTTTACATTGATTGCTTCTTGTTTTGTTTCTACCAGTAAAACCACAGCTCTGAACCCTTGTCTTCATGCACTGTTAAGGGTCTTTCCCTGATGTTCATGAAGTGCCTTGGTGTTTTTTTTCTCTTGCAAGACCATCATAGAAGCATCCTTGTTTGATAATTTGGCCTATCCTATCTTTTAGTTTTAGGACAAAATTACTGCTGACAATAATTAATAGTATTGGCCAAGGTTTGCATTGGGTGAACCTATTGTAACTAGTGGCTAGGTTTGGACTTGAAGTTTCACTTTTGTTAACTTCAAGGGCCAAGATATATCCATTCTAACTTTAAGCTTTGGATTGTGTGGAGGGCTTTCTTGGCTGTTGCACGTAAATCTGGAATTGTTATATTATCTTAGTTTATATTTAATTTTGATAGTGGTTTAAGTAATCAAATTAAGTTATTGTTATTGTTAAATTTTTTTAAAAAAAGTTATTACTGTTTTTTATGATATATTATTATATGATTAGATTTGATATGGTATATGTGTACTTATTTAGTGAAGCATTGATACAATTACAAATTCATTTTAATTGTTTCATTTTAACTCATGTTTAATGTTTTTTTTTTTTTTAAGGATGGTACTAGCAAAGATGAAGAGGACAACTCAAACAATAACATAGAGGTCAAAAACAACTTGGAGGGTGACTCAGAGGAAGACTAATATAGATCTTGTCATAATTATAGTTGTTTAAGTTTAAAACAAGGTTTAATTTCAAGATTTCTTTGTATATTTTATATTTTAAAGTTTGAACTTATATGAATTTTTATGTTTCGATGGATCAATTTTTAGTAATTATTGGATTGTTGTATCAATTTTTAGTAATTATTGTACTATTGTAACATGATAGTTAAACAAAAATGATATAAAATAAATTATAAATAAATAAATAATAAATTATTTCAAAAATTATATAAAATATTATCACTAATGACATAAAAATTTGGTCATAAATTACTTTATAGTGATGACAAAGTCCCTTGCAATTTAAAGTCACTATTATTCCTAACTAATTGTGAGGGGGTTAAAAATCCTTTGCAAATAAATTTTAGTGGCATCATTATTTGTCTTCTTGTTAATTTGAAATTTGCAAATAACTAATTGTGAGGGTATAAATGTCCTCACAAATAATTATTAATGATGACTGCTTCCCCTCGCTAAAAATAAGTTGCGAGGAGTTAAAAACCCTCACAAATAAATTTTAACGGTGCCATTATTGCGAGAGTATAAATGCCCTCACAGATAGTTATTAATGACGACTGCATCCCCTCGCTATAAATAAGTTGTGAGGGGTTAAAAGCCCTCATAAATAAATTTTAGCGATGCCATTATTGTGAGGGTATGAAGGTCCTCACAAATAGTTGTTAACGACGACTGCTTCCGCTCGCTAAAAATAAGTTGCGAGGGGTTAAAAGCCCTCACAAATAAATTTTAGCGATGCCATTATTTGTCACTAAAAAGTATGTCGTCAATTTGGAATTCGCAAATAACTAATTGCGAGGGTATAAAGGTCCTCACAAATAGTTGTTAACGATGACTGTTTCCCCACGCTAAAAATAAGTCGTCGACTTTTCTCGTCGTTTGGTAATATATTTGTGAGGGCGAATTTGTTCAGTAGCGACAGTAGATTGCCCTCGTAAATTATTTATTTGCGAGGGTATGGTCGCAAAATCTCTTTTAGTGACAAGTGTAAATACGACGGCCTTCGAGGGCCATATGCCCTCGCTAATAACCTTTTGCGATGATATTTGAATTTTTGCGAGGGCATATGGTCCTCGCTAGTAGACTCTTTTCTTTTATAAGAAAACCTCCTCTTCATCTAACCCTATTTTTGAGAGTGATAGGTTCCAGTTTGAGAAAAACCAAGAGAACTATGAGAAACTCTATATCTATAGGTCGGTTTAGGCTGACTGTAAGGTCATTCTAGATGAGTTAGATCCAGAGATGCGTAGGAATTTTGAGAGTCAGGGTTGGTTACCTCTTATGGACATTGAGCATCCTCCTCCTGTTGCCTTGATTAGAGAGTTCTACTCAAACCTCTCTATCCACTCCGATGATTCCAACACTCAATATGTGATGAGTTAGATAAGGGGTGAAGAGTATGTCATTACACCTCAGGTAGTGGCCTCTACTCTTGGTGTACCTTTGGTACGGCAGCCAATCTATCCTTATATCGAGGTCCCTCTCCTTGATGAGATCATGTCTCACATCATCGATACTACCATTAGATGGGGTTTCGATCCTCGTATCACCACTCATGAGCTTACTGAGCTCAATTATCTATTTTTTTGGATTGCTTGCCATTCTATTTGGCCTATCTCTCACTTGCACACCATTTCTATTAAGAGATGTGCATTTTTGTATGCCCTTGCAACTGATGCTCCTATGAGTTTTCCTACTCTTTTCATTCGATCTCTAGTTGAGGTTCATAGGAGTAATTCTAAATCACATGGTCTTTTCTTCCCTATTTTTATCCATAGGATTTTGTTACACTTAGGTTTAGAGGATTTTCCTACATCCAAGCCTGTACATATCATTGCTCCCATAGGTGTCACCTTTCTTAGACAAAGAACGAGTTCATTAAAAGCTAGCTCTAAGTGCATCTATGCCTCCATTTGGTGACCCCACTGTTGAGGAGTATGTCGATCCTACTGCTGCTATTGATCCTCCACCTTCTTCATCGAGCGATGCTTCTCTACGAAGTATGCTGGACATTGTCATAATCGTTCAAGTAGCGCATGGATAGATTTTGGTGGATGTGCTCACAAAGCTTCATGTTTTACATGCTGATTTGGCAAGTGCTCGACGGTCTACTCCACCACCTCCTTTTAATGATGAGTCCTGATTGCCCTTTGGCAATTCGTCACAAAAAGGAGGAGTACATATTGTGCATGGCGATAGGGGGAGTTTTGGAGCTGCTTTAGATTGTATCTAGGAGCTTTTTGTGCATATGTTTTTGGCTTGTGATGTATTTATTGTTTATGAGTTATATATGTTAGGGGGAGACACTTTATTTTATATTTTATGTTTTATTGTTTCTTGTTTCACATATGATACATTGGTTATTGATTTATATTATGAGGTTATTCATGATATATATCTTTTATTTTCTGTTTTGTGAAATCAAGAATTTACTTTTGTTTTACTTGTATTTTCCACACATGCGTTTATGTGTTTGCTGAGTGTTTCGAGAATATACAGGTTTATTCAGTCTTGCTGCTATCTACACTCGCAACTAATAGATTGTAATTAGGTTGAATTGTTATTGGGCATGTTTAATGTTTAATGGGTTGTTCATAACTTTGAACATTTCAGTTTTGTGATGTGTTTTGTCACAGATTGCCAAAAGGAGAGTTTGTTAGGTTCTAAGACTTTAGGAACTAAATGTATTAGAACTTCAATTTGTAATGTGTTGGCAAACCATGATCAAAACTTAGAGTCTAGATTTAGGTTGCTCAAAGTGTGTTTATTTGTAAAGTTGGAATCGAGTGAATTGCTAGATTTATTGGCTAAATCTGCAAGGCTCGATTGATTGAAAATTAGGCTCAATCGATCAAACCTCGTGCAGATTATTTTTTTCTGCAGAATTTCCCAAGCTTAGTTTGACGTGTAGGGTTTTATATTTTACTCCAAGTATAAAAGGAAAAACCCTAGCCACATTTCAGAGGTTGTTGATATGCTGTGTGTTAAATCTCTTGTGAGATCTAGAGGTGTTTACCTTCATACACACTTAGGGTTATCAAGATTCATGTCAAGAACTTGGTGATCACTTTAGTTGCTGTATAAAGAATTTAAAGGAGATCTGAAACCTTCGAGTGGAGTCTCAAAGTCACCAGTGGGAGTACTTATGGTTGCAGTGGATCAAGGAAAGAAGTAGTTTGTGGACTCGAAGTTGTCACGTGGTCGTGATAGTAAGTTTTCTACACGAGATAGCAATAGGATGTTAGGGGTCTAAGTCTTATTGTAAAAACTTTAATTCTTTCATAGTGGATTTGTTTTACCTTGAGGATAGGTAGGTTAAATCCTCCCCAGGTTTTTTACCGGTTAGGTTTTCCTGGGTTATCATATCGTTGTGTTCTTTATATTTCTGCATTATTTACATGATATGATTTTATTGTGTTAACCTAGAACTGAATAATTTATCTAAGTAATTTCTTGGTTAAATAACTAGGTTAAACAACTTGTGTTAAGGGGTCTAAAAATGTACAAGTTAGAATTCATACTAACAAGAGAAACTGTAGGCAAGGTTTTGAAACCTGGACTGGACCGTACGGTCTGATCGGGAAAACCTTGAACCGCTCATTTTTGCAGTTCTTTTAGCCTCAAGAACTGCTCTATGGGAAAAAAGCAGGGACCTGTGTGAACCACAGTCGAACCTCACGGTTCTGAGAACCGTGATCAGACCGCTTCTCACGATTCTCTGCTTCCCTTTGAATCTGAACCTTAAAAAAAAAGAAAAAAAAAAGTAACACAACTACTGGGAGTACATCATGTCTTCAGAAACTCTGCCACTGCCATCTCCAGAGAAACACATCATGTTTTTATGTTTCTTCTTCTTCTTCTCTCTTCAGAGTACATCACGCAGCTCCCTCTCTTCAGAAACTCTTCTCTTGGGCGAATCAAGCTTTAAATTCCAGCTTTGTTCTCTGCCGGTAATGTGTGTGTGACAGGGTGAGAGTATGAGAGAAAGAGAATGAGAAAGAGAGAGCTAGAGATGAAGAAAGAAAAATAAAAACAAGATGAGAGGAGTGGGTTAGTGTGGATAGGGATATGTGTGTGGAGGAGAAAAAACAAGAGAAAAAAAGAAAAGAAAAGGAAAAGAAACGTATGGATGCAAGGAAAGAAAGTAAAAATAATAAAAAGGATAAAAAATCACAATTAAATGTTACTATAATATTTTCACAATATTTCACAAAGAATTTTAAGTAACAGATTGTTATTAGTTAATATTGGTGAGTAAAAAAATAATTTCAATGGTAGGTTCAAATTAGAACTAGTAACAACTTTTTATATAAATTTTGTTGTGAAAATATTGTAGACTTCTTCGTTGCTTCTGGAGACTTCTTCTTTGCTACTGCATGCTTTAGTGTCAACTACTAACATATAATGCTTGCTTGCTATCAAGCACTTCCTTCTTAGGTTTTGTTATTTATTTAACTTTAACAATTTTTAAATGAATGGACATCTTCAGATCTAGCTTTTGTTTTTTTTTTTTTAATTCATAATAAATGGTGAACAGTGATTATTCAAAGGGGCTTGGGAAAAAAAATGATCGGCAGTCAAATGGGCTTGGTCATGAGCAAATAAACTAATTTGTCTCTTAACTATTTTATTGGGTTTCATAAAATAAAAATTATTGGGTACTAAAGTGTGCTTTGTCATGACTTAAAAATAATTTAGCAACTCAATAGCTATTTATGTTTTTTTAGAATTTAATAATTTTTATTTGTATTATGAAAGTTACGTTATAAAAAATACTATCTATATTTGTTTTGGACTACTTTAATTAATTTTTCTATTTTTTTTATTAATTTAATTTTTTTATATATATTTAAAATAATTATTAAATTAATTATGATGTTATCATGGTTCGACCTCAGTTCGACCTCAAAAACCTTGAACCTCTCCCTTTTATGGTTCAATGAACGGTCCAGGTCTGAAAACCTTGACTGTAGGACTATATATATATATATATATATATATATATATATATATATATATATAATATGAAGCGAAAAATATTTCTCGATATGATGTAACATACTGAAATCTCCACACTGTAAGTCAGAATCCTATAATGCTTACAAACAATACTACAATCCGTACACTTTGAAAAAAAAAAAAAAAAACACTCAATATACATGACTATATCCCAAAATACCACAAGATTCAACACAAAACATGTTCCTACCTAGAATATGCAACCCTGGCAACAAAATTTGGGTTTAGCACACCTAGGGCTTACAAACTACAAGAGCCCAACCTTCAATAGAACTAATTATTACCTCCTTAAAAGACAACAAGGCCAAAATTGTAACCTTTGATAACATGAGCCTCCCAATCTATATAATTTATATAATATCTTAAACCCAAAACATAATATTTATTGTTACTACGCTCTTGTTAAGCTACATCAGCGTAGCATTTCAATCCAATTTAGTCTACTTTGGTTTATTTCGGTCCAATTGGTCCACTTTAATTTATTCTATCCATTTTCAGTCCAATTTGGTCCACTTCACTCTATTTCATAGTACTTTGGTCCACTTTGGTCAAAAACTTTCATATTGTTAGATGTGGACATACTTTAGAGAAATGCCTTATCTATAACAATTTTACAACAAATCTTAGCTGGTAAGTTGTTATTGGTTCTAATCTTGGTCTATTACTGATGTCACTTTTTTACCTATTAATAACAACTTGCCACCTAAGATTTGTTATAATAATCACTTGACAGTTAGGAAATTTGAATACCTAACAACTTGTCATCTAAGATTTGTGATACTCTTTTGCCTCTTTTGTCATCCCCTAACCTTTTCTTTTTTTTCAATTTGGGTATGGCCTTGGAGTTGGGTATATATTTTGGGTTGGGTATACTTTGAATATATTTTATATTAAATTGAATGAAATCAATTGATTTAAAACTTGTTTAAAACTATTTTTAGGCTAAACTGGTTATGGAATTAAGTGTTGTTAGTTGTGAATCTATTACTTTTTCAACTTATGTATGATTCTAGAGTTTGGTACACATTTGAGGTTAAGTCTACTTTGATTGTTCTGCCTATATATTCTTTCTCCTGTATGTTATAAATTTTGTTAAATATAAGTAAGTTTTATGTTGGAAAGTAAGTAAATAATTATTTAATTGTAAAATCTATTAGCAAATAACTAAATGAGTTAATTTAATTATTTGTCCAAACCTATTAGTACATGAAGTCTTTTAAGTATTTTTCAAATTAAATTTAATCAAACCGAAATATGTTTTAAATAATGCATCTTATGAATGTTTTTAGTTAAATTGTTCATGGTAAAAAGAACATTTAAACAATATTTTTTTCTAACTAAAATGTTTAGACAAATAATTAGATTGACTATTTTTTTTTACAAACACTGCACCGTCGAAGTTAATTTTTACTAAGTCCACAGAGGGCGGCCTCCAACATTTATCTTCAGCTCTACTACTCTGTCTCATGATTTCATCAGTATCCACTTGCTGTGCGCTGAAATCTTGCCACCAAGCTTTAGAGACTGAAGCTACTTGATGAAGTGTTGTTACAAGTTGGTTTAGTCGCGCCTTGTTCCGTTAGTTCCAAACAATCTATTAAGACATATGTGTTTCACTTCTTAGGAACATATGTCACTATTTTATGTAATTAGTTTATCCTTTGACAAAACACACTTTACTTGTATTTGGGTAGATTTAGGATGTGTTTAAATACTTCAAGAAACCATGTTTCAAGATCAAGTATTGAAGCCTTCAAGTCTGTCCAAGAAAACAAGCTGATAGTGCAAAATTACTAAAGCTTGACAGCTAGCTCGACAGCTAGCATGTGTCGAGGTTTAAGAAGCTATTCATGTCACACCCCAAACCCCAAAGGGTTCAAAGCATGAGAAAGTCGTCTCAAAGTACCTGTAGATTTTTCCTTTTTTGACAAATCAATCCATAAAATCATATCAAGTACCAACATCAAGAATTATCATAATAATTCCATTGAATATACTCTCAAAGTAAGTCAGAGCCCTAAGTACTAATTACAAGGACCATTGGCCACAAAAGAATAGAGGTCTAAATAAATAATTACATATCATCAGCTTGTCCCATTAGTGGGAGTAACGTCACAACCACTATAATATACAAAAGAAATGAGTCAAGCCTATTCTAAGATGTACATCATCTAATATACCCATTACAAAAGTTCAGCCTCCATCAATAGTTAGTCTAACTACTGTTAGCCACCAAAAAGATGTCTCAAAAGACTATTGTCTACTCTGAAAAGGTTATAAAATAATGGGATGAGACAGAGCCCAATAAGTAGCATAATTAATGGGGGTGGGGGAAATGTGAGTTTCATCCTCAAAAATAATAATATGACAAGAATGATTGAATAATGAAATACAAAGTTTCTCAAAGTAAATACCTTGAAACTATATACTATAATCTATGAGTACTAACAACATAATTTCCAAAACCATAAAATCTAACATATGGTAATTTATCCCAAATATACCATACTATCACATAGACCGGTTAGGAGATCCACCCATTTACAACTGGCATGATATTATCCTCTCTGGTATGCAGACTCTTGGCCCCATGGATAGCAGCCTCACCCATACCTTCAAGGTTTTTCTCTCTCCCCATGGGCAGCAGAGAGAGCGCGTCAAATAGGCCCCCTCTTGCATGTGGTCTCTTGACCCCATGGGCAGCAGCCTCACCCACACACAATCAAGGAACCTCTTCCCCCCATGGATAGCAGGGAAGAATGCGTCATCCAAAGTGAAAGGACATTGACCTTAATTTGATTCCGTTGTCACAAAGACTATTGAAACCAAATCTGGTGATAACCAGGAAATCACACATGGCATAGTGTTAAAACCACATAAACTCACAAGTTACATTACTTTGAAACACATAGTTCATATCCAGGTAGTTTGAGAAAAACCTTAAATAATCTAACTTCAACAAAGTTGTAAGGTTTTCTACTTCATTCTTGTCAAAAGATTTTCTAACAATTTCCCACATAACAAGACAAAATAAGCATCTTTAAATTTTCTAATATACCATAACATCCAAGATTTCCTTATCAAAGATTAAATAAAAGATGCTCATTATTTTGCAAAAAACAACATGATTATTTTTCAAAATCCCATTAAAAAGCTACTTACCTCGCAATTGCAAAATCCTAATTCTTCAAGCTCCAAGGGAGATTAGCTAGAACCTAAACAATATCAAGCAAACCTATCACAATGAGCACAAAGCTTGAAATTGTATTTAACTACAAATTAGGAATTGCCAAGTAAGAACTTAATTAGGCAAGCCTAGTATTCAACCTCACATGTAATGTATTACACTTCCAAAATTTCTCAAAACACTTTAATTTGCAAGGCATAGACTCCCATTTATACTCATAAATCATTCAAGGTGTCATATCTAACATCAAAACCTCCACACTTTATAAGTACTTCCCACAAGATTTATATAACATCATCAAGTGACCCATGACACCAAAATCATAATTTTCTCCAAGACAAACAATTTAAATCTTTAATTAGCTCCAAATAATCAATAAACATTATATTCACCATAACAAGCCTTAGATAGCCATCATTGTAAAAATCATGAACACATTCATCAAATACATCCACCAAGACCAAAACCCATACATATAAACATATGAATATCATTTCCAAATCTCTTAAATCACATGAATATCATTATAAAAGCTTGGGTAAAATAACCTCAAACAAAAACATAATACCCATCAAAAGAGATAAGAACTTTTACCTCAAATAAAATGATGAAGATGCTTTGGGGTTCCTAAGTATTTTTCCGGTGATCTTGCCGGAAAAATGATGGTGAGATGGTGTGGTTTGGAGTGGAGGTCGGCGGGTGAGTGTGGAAGTGAGTGTGTGTGTGTGTTTAAGTAAAGAGAAAAGAAAGAAAATGAAAGAAAGAAAAGAGAGAGCTGGCCAAAAGAGAGAAGAGAGGTGGGTGAAAATGTGTGGTGGGGAGTGGGGTTAGGTGGGGGCACACGTGGTCCATAAAAAATGCTGACTTTTACTCTTTTTTTTTTTTTTATCTGAATGGGACGTTACAGTTCAGCCTGTGTGCTCGACAGCTGCTCGACACCTCTGATCTGTCAAGGTTTAAGAATTTCATAATTCTGATATGATTTTCTTGGAATCCGTGAATGTGTCTTTGGGCCTTCTCTTCTCCTAACCCTAGACAAATAAAATGATTTTTTTAAGGGCCGTCAAAAGGTTCGCAAGTTGCATAAGTATTGAGCAAACCTTGTTCAAGAAAATTGTGATCGGAGATGAAGTTCTTGCCTTAGTTCATCTCTTTCTCTTGAAGAAGTTGCTGTGTATGTGCACCGTAGGGTTTTGTAACCAAGCATCTTCTTGATCTTCATCGTGTGGATGAACTGAAGAACTTTGCAGCTAACAACCTTCTTAGTTGGTGATTGAAGTCACGTACTAGGATCGGCGCAATTGGTTAGTCACGTACTTTGGAGCCGTGCATCAAAAGGGGGAACTGTCACTACAGAACAAGTCCAATTGGGTATTGGGGTAAGGGTTCAACTATAGGTTGGCAAGATACTTGGGATTCCTTTACTTGTAACCGCTTATTATTATAATAGTGGAGTTTCAGGAGTGGTAACCTGAAAATCACCCGGTGGGGTTTTTGCCGTTAGGTTTTCCCCATTTGTAAACAAATCACCGTGTCATTTATTTTCCGTTGCATACTTTAGTTGTTTGGTAATTTGTTTGTGCTACCATGCGCTTTGCATGTTGATTAACTTAATTAATTCACTTGGTTAAATTAATTGGTTAATTTATCACAAGGGGTCAATTCTTTCTTGGCCTATCAAGTGGTATCAGGCAGGCACACTCTGATTAGGGTTTAATCTTTGCTGTGTTGATCCATTAACCCCCGTTTGTCATGGATAGAGAACAACGTTAATCATACCTCCTTTATTGGATGGCACTAACTATGCATACTGGAAAGTACACATGAGAGCTTTCTTGTAGTCTTTAGATGAGAAAGTGTGGTAAGCTGTTGAGATAGGCTGGACCAAGCCGAAGGAAGCGCCGGCCGACTGGGATAATGCCAAGATCAAGGCGGAAAATTTCAATAGCAGAGCATTGAATGCCTTATTCAGTGCGGTCACCAATGAGGAGTTTAAGAAAATATCCTCAACTAAAACTGGCAAAGAGGCTTGGACTATTCTCCAGACAACCTATGAGGGTACAAAGGCTGTCAAGGATTTAAAGTTTCAAAGGCTTACTACAAGCTTTGAAGAGATAAAGATGAAGGAGGATGAGTCATTCGATGAGTTCTATGCCAAGCTAAAGGACATAGTGAACTCAGCCTTTAATCTTGGGGAAACCATTCCTGAACCCAAGATTGTAAGGAAGGTGTTTAGATCTCTACCCGAGAGATTCCATGCCAAAATAACGGCGATAGAGGAATCAAAGGATATTGACAAGATTCTTTTGACCGAGCTGGTTGGAAACTTGCAAACCTATGAGCTAGGGTTAACAAGAATAGGCAAGTCGGGTAAAGGCATGAGGATGGCTTTGAAGGCCAAGAGCAATGACACAGAAGAGTCTTTCGATGATGAAGATTCCAAGATGAAGTCCTACATCACTAGACAGTTCAAGAAGTTTATAAAGAATGCCAATGGAAAGGGCTTTGACAAGGACTGTAGGCAATCTAGTTCTTCTCAGTTCAAGAGTCAAGACAAAGGGAAGAAAGATGCTAGGGATGGCGGTCAGTACACTGTTCCCGTAAGACCTAAGTGCTTTGGGTGTTAAGGCTTTGGTCACATGAAACATAAGTGTCCTACATATCTCAAGAGCATTGGGAAGAGT
The DNA here is from genome assembly GCA_030820535.1 of Quercus parvula. Lineage (NCBI taxonomy): Eukaryota > Viridiplantae > Streptophyta > Magnoliopsida > Fagales > Fagaceae > Quercus > Quercus parvula. The sequence goes on from JAUAME010000004.1 coordinate 45,197,209, forward strand.
AAGGCACTTGCTGCTACCTTGAGCGACACCGAGCCTGAGGATGATTCCGACAATGAGGATGATGGAATCTTGAATGCCTTCACTGCCACTGTTAATCCTACTGATGGGATTGTTGAAGATGTGGTTGAAGAAGAGGAATTGGTGGAATCCAAGTTTGAGAAGATAGATGATCAAGATGACATCCATACAGCCTATGAGAAACTGTACAAGCTTTTTGAGAAGCATGAGAAACTATATAGGCTAACCACCAAGAAGCTTAGTGATGTGGAACTTGATTGTGAAGAGCTTTCCACAAAGTTTGATAAGGCTAATCAGACTATTGGAGCATTGAGGATCGAGAATAATTTCTTGGCTGAGAAGACCAAGAAGCTTAAAAGGGAGATATTTCAAGTTAGAGCTCAATTGGAGAGGACTTCAAGTGCAAAGCTTGATGAGTTGCTCAGTCTTCAGAAATCTGCTTCTGACTGAACAAGTTTAGGGTATGGTTTCTCTTCATCTAATATTGCTTCTACTAGTACTACTGTTTTTGTTCCTCCTAGCAATAATGTTGAAATTGAGAACAATAATGTTAAAACTGATTTAGCTAGTGAAAATTTAGACAAAGGTAAATCTATCTTAGGAGCACCCCTTAAGCAAAATAAGAAGGAAGCTAAGAACCCTAGGACTAAAAAGGCTAACTCTTAAAAGCCTAAACAAAAGAAGCAGCATTTTTGTCATCATTGTGAAGTTGCCGGTCATACTCGACCAAATTGCTATAAATGGCTAGCCACTCAACAGAGCAACGGCATGATAGCATCTGGAAGCCAGAATCAGCTTCAATTCTCTCTTGCTCCCCTTGGAGATCTTCTCAAAGCCCTCATGTTCCTTTCGAACTTGAACGGTTTTAATTCTTCCCCCTCATCGCCGATTTAAGGGTTTAATCAAAGGAAAGGTTCTTCTAGGGTGTGGAAGGAAAAGGTCTCCAAGTGATTCTATCACTTTTCTCTTTCTCTCTTCCTGTTTTTGTGTGTGCATTACTTGTGTGTGCATTACTTGTGTGTTTTACTTTCAAGTTTTGAGTCAGTCTAGTTTTTATGCTTTACTTTGTTTAACATGTTTTTGTTTGGTTATTTTTCAGTTTTGCTTTGTTTTGTTTTTCATATAAAAATAAATTTTTTTTTGAAAAATAAAAAAAAATACAAAAACAGTGTGTGTTTTGTGTACATTGGTACTTATGTACCTTGGATGGTCATTGAAACAAAGTTTTCTAAACTTTGTATCTCTTGTAGCTTAGATGAGTATCTTTATGCACAACTAAGTGAGCTTTGTGGCTTTTGTTTGTGATGAGTAAGATTAAGTTATATCTTGTACTTAACACTCATATCACCCTTTTTGACAAGAATGACTAAAAAATCCTAAGAGAAAGGTATAAATAACCATCTCACCATTGTTGCCTGCCAATCATAATATAACACCTGTATGCTTCTGCATAGCAAAAGTGCAGTGTCAATGACATCTGTATGTTTCGGCATAGCAAAAGTGCAATGTCAAATACTTAACATAAATGGGTATTTCTTTTCTCTCTTATATACCCGTGCATGTTTTGCATAAATAAAAATATGCAAAGAAAATAAAAAGCAAAAAGATAAAAAATGCTTTAAATATGATTGCAAGCATATTTTCTAGGAGATGTGGGAGTTATAGGATGTACCTCGAAGGTGATAGTCCCCATCAAGTAGTTATGATTGTGTGTAAGTTAAAGTAATTTTCTCATATCTCAAATCGTCATAACATGTATACACTTAAGCAATCTTGCGATGTTTTTCACACACAACACGCAATATTCTTTGCTACTCTTGATACATGTGCAGGTACAATGTGATTTGGCCATCACAAGGTTTTACATGTGTTAATGTATGCTCATTAAATTGTCTTGACTTGTTTTTTTGAAAAAAAAAAAAAATCGGTTAGACTTGTTGTGTGTGTGTGTGTGTTTTTGGGATCCATGTGCTTAAAATTGTTGTTGAGAGTTGATTTTGAGAGGTTTATATGGTGTTTGGATCATTGGTTGAGTTGCATGTTGGATTGCATTCATGTTTGTGTTTTTCACTTCTCGAAAAATTGCTTTTAAAAGCTAGCTCGACACCTCCTCGATACCTTACTGTCTGTCGAGCTTCTTAAGCTTTTTCATATCGCAATCTCGACAGTTTCTCGACACCTAGTGGATCGATCGAGAAAGCTCCTGCCTCTTCGATAGCTTCTCGACAGCTGGTGGATCGATCGAGCTTTTGTTCTTGTATCTGATGGTTTGTTACTCAACACCTCCTCGATACCTATATCTGTCAAAGACCATTTCCTCGATGCCTTCCTTGACAGATGTCTCGATACCTCTTGACAACTTCATTTATCGAGATTTACTGAGGGTCTATTTAAGCTTCCTCGTGCGATCGGTCCCTTATTTCGTTCGATCTTTCTCTCGATAGCTCTCTCTTTTTCTCTCCCAAAAAATCTCATCTCACTCCAATCTTAATCCTCAAGGTTTCTTCAAGCTTTTTCAAGATTTTCTTCACTTGGTAAGCTTCTTATCTCTCATTATTCATGCATTTTATGTTTTGAAACCTAGTTTTTGGGGTTTTTGAAAAATTTTGGGGTTTTTCAAAATTGATGAGTTATTGTTAAAATTTTGGGATGGACTTTCACTTAAATGAGTTTAAAATCTCATGCATTGCATCACATTAGCATTATAATAGTATTTTCATGCATTTAGATGTGTGCAATCTGTTTGTGTGCTGATAGGTTTGGATTAGGTTGAGCCCATGATGTAATTTCTTTTGCATGTCACATGTTCATGCATTTCTCATGCATATGTACTCTCTTTTCAATATACTTGTTATATTTGAATTGTTTGGGACTTTTTTGATTGCCTTTCTTTCTCTCCCTCTTTTTTTGTTTACATTAGTCGTGTCTATGGCACCTAAGTGTAAATCCACTCCGGCCCGGAACCCTCTTCATTCTAATGCCTCTTTGTCTTTTGATTATGCCCCTCTCTCTCTTCGGTTCCGTGATGATGATGCCCACAAGGCATTCTTGGAGAACTTTTCTAGACGAGGTGTTCATTCAAAATGCCAAGTCATACTAGCGAACTTCGCTGACACTGACCTTCCCATTCTCATTCACAGTCGGGAATGGTAGTCACTGTGTGACGTCCCGGTCACTTGTCCTCTCGTGCTCATCCAGGAGTTTTACTCCAACATGCACGAGATTAATCGTTCAGTACCTCTCTTCTTTACTCGCGTTCGAGGTACGTGCATTCCTATCACATCGCAGCTTGTTGTGGATGTGCTTCGGGTACCTAGGATAGAGTTTCTTGACTATCCTAGTTGTGAAAGTCTATGGACTATGTCCAAGGATGAGCTCATGGTTGCTTTCTGCGAGCTCCCTTCTGATTGGGGTGATCATTAGTTTACATCATGTAGGCCTTTTGCTAAAGGTCCTAGATTTATAAACATGGTAATGACTTTTGTACTCCATCCACTCTCTCATTACAACTCCATCACAAAGCCTCGTTCTCGATTTTTGTTGTCTCTTCTTGAGCATCTTACTATAGACTTCCATTCTCAATTCATTTTTTCTATTATAGATGTTCATTTAGATACAGCGTCCCGTGATAAGCTCATCTTTCCTTCTGCTATCACAAGGATCTTACGCCATTTTTCTGTTCATTTTCCCTCTTCTGACCATTTTCCTGTCATGTGTGCCATAGACTACGCTACTGTTAAATGCAGCGAGGCGCAATTTCGGTCGAGGCAGTTGGATTCAGCTGCTCTTCCTTACCGTTTAGCTCCATCTTGTTCAGCTCCATCCCGATCCGCTCCTTCCTCTTCTTCGGGCGATGTGACTTTGGGAGACGTCATGGCGCAACTTCAGCGTATGGATGCTCGCCTAGATACACTCTCTACAGAGTTGTATCAGGTGAACGTCCGTGTTGGCCGCATTGCTAGACGACAGGCGACCATAGGCAGATTTGCTCATGAGGCTACCTGTTCACCACCTCCTCCCATGGCTTCTGATTCTGAGGATGACGATGATGATGATGACGATGATGTTTCGAATGATGATGATGGAGATGCTAGCTCTATCGATGAGATGTCTACTTGACACTCTTACCTTTTGTCACTTGTAACAAAAAGGGGGAGTAGTTTTGGTAGGATATGAGAGTAGTCATTCTTAGGGGGAGTGTTGAGATATTTTGAGGGATGTAGTGACAATATTTTGTATCTTTTCTTTTCTTTCTTTTATAGAGACATTGTTCTTGTACTTTAGGTCTTGTGACTATTTTTACATATACATTGTACTTATTCTCTTTATATGTGGATGTATGTTTCTTTCACCTACCCTTACATGTGTTGTTACTTTTCTCTCTTTATACACATGTTTTTTATACTTGTATGCAATCTATTATTTCTGTTTCACACAAAGATGCCTTGATGAGTTTTGTTTAAAGTGTTTCAGAAATACAGGTTGTCGAAGTCTACTTGCCATAAACTCTCTTCTTGCAAAATTTTTCAAGAGTTTGTGTTAGATAGATTTTATTGTATTCAACAAGTGAATATGAGTTAAGTGATTTATAACTTCTCTCATATGCTCATTTGTTTGTTGTGGTTTTGTCATAGATTGCCAAAGGGGGAGATTGTTAGGATATATGTGTTTCACTTGTTAGGAACTTATGTCACTATTTTATGTAATTGACTTATCCTTTGACAAAACGCACTTTACTTGTATTTTGGTAGATTTAGGATGTGTTTAAATACTTCAAGAAACCATGTTTCAAGATCAAGTGTTAAAACTTTCAAGTCTGTCCAAGAAAACAAGCTGATAGTGCAAAATTACTAAAGCTCGACAGCAGCATGTGTTGAGGTTTAAGAAGCTATTCAGCTTGTGCGCTCAACACCTGCTCGACACCTCTTATCTGTTGAGGTTTAAGAATTTCAGAATTCTAATATGATTTTCTTGGAATCCGTGAATGTGTCTTTGGGCCTTATCTTATCCTAACCCTAGACATATAAAAGGATTGTTTTAAGGGCCGTCAAAAGGTTCGCAAGTTGCGCAAGTATTGAGCAAACTCTGTTCAAGCAAATTGTGACCGGAGACGAAATTTTTGCCTAGTTCATCTCTTTCTCTTGAAGAAGTTGCTGTGTATGTGTACTGTAGGATTTTGTGACCAAACATCTTCTTGATCTTCATTGTGTGGATGAACTGAAGAACTTTACAGTCAACAACCTTCTTAGTTGGTGATTGAAGTCGCATACTGGGATTCGCGCAATTGGTTAGTCATGTACTTGGGAGCCGTGCATAAAAAAGGGGAACTGTCACTACAGAACAAGTCCAATTGGGTATTGAGGTAAGGGTTCAACTATAGGTTGGTAAGGTATTTGGGATTCCTTTACTTGTAACCGCTTGTTGTGATAACAGTGGAGTTTTGAGAATGGTGACCTGTCACTACAGAACAAGTCTAATTGGGTATTAGGATAAGGGTTCAACTCTAGGTTGGTAAGGTACTTGAGATTCTTTTACTTGTAACCACTTGTTGTGATGATAGTGGAGTTTCGGGAGTGGTGACCTGAAAATCACTCGGTGGGGTTTTTGCCGTTAGGTTTTCCCCATTTGTAAACAAATCACCATGTCATTTATTTTCCGTTACGTACCTTAGTTGTTTGGTGATTTGTTTGTACTACCACACGTTTTGCATGTTAATTAACTTAATTAATTCACTTGGTTAAATTAATTGGTTAATTTATCACAAGGGGTCAATTCGTTTTTGGCCTATCACAATCCAAGCCATGATAGCAATCAAATCCATATTCCTGTCTTCTACTATGATCCACAACAAGAGCTCCTTGAAGTCCATGAACTCGACCGAATTTCTAAAATTCCATAGCTCCACATCATTCAAACCACGTCTAGCTCTGAGCAAGCCCACAAAGCATGAAGTGGGTCTTCATGGACAACATGGCAGTGATCACACAGTGGATTGACAGTGATGGTTCATCTTAGTAGAGCTGTTTTAGTGGGCATGGCATTACGGCAAGCTCTCCACATGAGATTCTTCACTTTTGGTGGCACCTTCATCGACCAAATCCTTTTCCAAAGCTACTTGTCACTATCTAGTAAGGCTTGTGGAATGGCTGAAAGTTCAGCTTCTTCTTTAAGATATCTATACCTCGATTTGTAGGTATAATCCCCATTGCTAGTGTAAGGCTAGTACAGCTTGTCCTCTGAAGTAACACGGCTCAAAGGAATTTTTTTTATACTCTCTACAACCTCTGGTACAAATAGCCCGTCCACCAGCTCTGTTATCCACTCTCTTTTAATGGGGTCTATTAGGGAATCTACACTTGAATTTGCAAAATCATCTATAGGACATTCAAGTAATGGTGCTGTATACTTCTTGGGTAGCCACTTACTCTCCCAGATCTTTATTTTCTGCCCATTACCAACTCTCCACCTAGCTCCACTTAGAATTACATCCCTTCCTATAAGAATACTCTTCCAAGCATGTGAGCCTAATCTTGAGTCGAGTGCCTCCAAAATAGAAGTGTTTGGGAAATATCTAGCTTTGAAGACCTTATAGAAGAGAGATGTTTCATTTTGCAGTAGTCGCCATGCTTGCTTAGCTAATAGAGAGTCATTGTACAAAGCAAGATCTCTAAAGCCCATTCCCCCCGCTGTTTTAGGCTTCGTCATCTCTTCCCATCTCACCCAATGGATTTTCCTCCGACCCCCCTTTTGTCCCCACCAAAATTTCTTCATTAGGCTTTCAATTTCATTGCACAAACCAAGAGGAATTTTAAAACATCACATTGTGTACGTGGGAATGGCTTGGATAATAGATTTAAGCAACACTTCTCTACCCGATTGAGATAGTAATTTACCTTCCCAACCTTGTAATTTCCTCCATATTCTCTCCTTGATGTAGTTGAAGCTAGCTTTTTTTCCCTTTCCAACAAAGGAAGGGAGACCTAAATATTTCTCATATTGCATGATTTTCAGAACACCCAATGCTACTTTGATGTCATGTTTTACATCAACTGAGGTATGCTTGCTGAAAAACAGTGTTGTTTTGCTTCTATTCACTTTTTGTCCCGAGGCTCCTTCATACATCTCTAAAATCTCCAACACTTTTCCACACTCCTTCATTGTGGCCCTGCAAAAAAGAAGACTATCATCTAAATTTAACAATTTTATTTTAGTCATGAATGATAGGAGATATTATTTGCATTTCCCTTTCCAATAATATCATTGATATATATATATATATATAAATATTCATAATTTAATGTTAAGCTCCATTTGGTTTGGTGGCGATGATGCTATTGTTAAGTACTGGGATGTTACTTCTAAGATCCCACTTTTAGAGATTTAAGTGTGATAAGGATTATGTGCGATGTGATGATTTTTCACCTATTAGTAATGAAATGTGCGTCACTAGGTCATATGATCACACGGTTAAGCTTTAGGTTCAAAATAAGTTATGGAGGTTAACCAAGTAAAACCGGTTGAGAGTGGGTTTTTTGCCATCTCAAGGGTTAGTTGCTACAGCGGGTGGGAATTCAGTTAAGATATGAGATTTGATTGGAGGTGAGAAGATGGTTTATTTGATGGAGAGTTATATAAATACTGTTACATTAGTTTGTGTATGGAGATTGCGGAGGAAGGGTGGGAGTATAGGGGTTTGAGTGTGGGATTGGATGGGTAAATGAAGGTGTATGATACTATGATTATGAGAGGATGAAGGTCACATATTCAATAAGGTTCCTGTACCAGTTCTGTCAATTGGGTTTTCATTGTATTGTGGGGTGAGAGTTATTGGGAGTTTGAATGGGATAATGTATGTTTAAAAAGGGAAGATGAATGGAGAGAATGTGGAGAGTGGTTTGAGGAGCTTTTCGAGTTTAGGTTTGGAGATGTAGAGGAGGGTTATAAAGCAAGGTTTTCAGACCCGGACCGTTCATTGAACCGTAAAAGGAAGAGGTTCAAGGTTTTTGAGGTCGAACCGAGGTCGAACCGGGGTCGAACCGTGATGACGTCATAATTAATTTAATAATTAATTAAAGCCTAAATATAGATATTAAATTTATAAAACTAGCAAAATTGACAATATATCTATATATGTGAGGGAAATTTAATGATTTTCAAGCATATATTTAATAATTAAATAAGAAAGTTAATAAAATAAAACAATAACCATGAAAACATTAAAATTTATGATTAATTTTTGAAGTAAAGTTGAATATCTTTGAAAAATTTTAATTATATTTTTTTTATTCCTTGTAAGAGATGGATACTTTAATTAAGTAGAATAAAATTGTGTTAAGTTGTTTTTTTTTTTTTTTTTATTTTAAAAAAATTGCTAAGGGGTTGGACCGCACGGTTTTCACCGGTTCGAGCGGTCCAACCCCGGTTTTAACGGTTCACGGAATTAACAAAAAATCCGGTTCTTTAGGCTTAAAAAACCGGTTTTCATCCCGGTTCCCGGTTTTCACTGTCCGACCTCCCGGTCCGGTCCGGTTCTGAAAACAGTGTTATAAAGACTTCGTCTATTTTCGGTATCAAAGTCTTTTCCACTATCTCCTTAATTTAAGTTCTTTATTTTTGTATTTACAACACCACTCTAAACATTTATACAATAATAGAGTACATGTTTTTCGTAAGAAAACAAGAGCAAGAATAGAAAAGACACCCTTGATAAAAATGTGAACTTGCTTTTGTAAGATTGAATGTGCTTCCCAAGATAAAAGATTGCTATCCAACACACCATCGAAGTTCACTATGTATTTCAATGTGCTTGTGATACTCTTAGTTTTTCTTCTATTTTGCTACTCTTTTGGTGGATTTTTCATTTTTTTTAAACTTTTTTTCCCCTCTAATGGTTCTTTTCCTCAATTACAGATTACCAAAGTACAATTTTGATCACATTAAATTACATTCTTGATCATAGGTTCTCTCTTTTTTATCATTTGGTTTGTTTAATATTTAGTTGTTATTAGAAGTGGGTATTTAAGTTTCATTATATATCTATACTACTATTTAAGGGGCTTCTACTATTTGGACCAGATTTTTTTTTTGTTCCAAAATACCCCCACATCCCTAGATTTAAGTAGAGACAAAACTAAAGGATAGTCTGGTAAAAATACATGTTTAACTTGCGCTAAAACATTGCCTACAAAATAGGAACACTCTTCCACTAACCCACTTCTTCAAAGTAACTATAAACGTTTATTGTTTTTATTTTATTTTTTATTTTATTAAATATAAAAATGAGTTAAACACCCCACGTTTATCCAAAAACAAATCTAAATATATACATAGAAAAATCTATATATATATATATATATATATATATATATATATATATATATATATATAAGTAGATATGTCTTTAACTCCCACTAAAAAGTTGCCTATAAAACAGGACTACTCTCCTAAAAATTTTCAAATTGCTTTATCCATTTATAAAAAAAAAATTAAAATTAAAACAAACACGTCTCTTTATAAAAACACATCTGTTGTATTAAAAAAAAAAAAAAAACTACCATTATTGAAAAAGAAAAGAAAAGAGAGAGCCATACACCCACACAAAAAAAGAGCCGTACACCCACATTTTAGTCACACAAACAACTTCAAATTTCTACCCAATAAATTTAAATCTCCCTATTATCACCCCTATGTATTTTTGTAATTGGAAAATGTAGTAATCTCAAATTGTTAACATTTACATAAAAAATAGAAGAGCATCTGAGCATGCGCGTTCTACCCAATAAATTTAAATATCCCTATTATCACCATTATGTATTTTTGTAAATGGAAAATATAGTAATCTCAAATTATTAACCTTTCCATAAAAAATAAAATAAAAGAGCTTCTGAACACGCGCACGAACGCGTGCTCAGAGGCTAGTATATATATATATATATATATATATATATATATATATATATATATATAAAGAGAGAGAGAGAGAGAGAGAGAGAGAGAGAGAGAGAGAGAGAGAGAGAGAGAGAGAGAGAAGCGAAGAGAAGAGTTTTACACATTTGAATATGTTTCTCAATGTGCATATCAACTATTTGGTTAATTGCCTAAGACAGGCATAGTCTTTGTAGATTGTCATAAAATTCTTGAAATTATTTGTATCCATATTTGAATATTAAAATCACATCATTGTATGAACATACAACCATTAGTGGAGCCAGGAGGCCACCCCTGACTTTGCAAAATTCTTATTTACAACATTACAAAAACAAGAAAATTAATCTTACTCAATATTTTGAAAATTTAACCGTTAGATTGCATATTCTTTACGCACTTAATACACATACCAAATTTTATACCAATAAGATATTATTTATTACATGATCTATAAGCTATTGTTTTTTAATTTTTTAGAATTTTGCAAGCATGGAGGATTTAAAAAGAAATATAATCCAATGGTAAATTTGTCAATATTCACCTCTAATAAAAGGATATTAAGTAAGATTATAGTTTAAAGTAACAACTAATTTTGTAGCTAAACTTTGTCTAAACAAGAAAGAGTAATGCTAGAAATACAAACTTTTTTACAAATTTTTTTTTTTTACAAACTGTCGATGTGGTGAGTAGTTATTGGTAAATGAAAATTGATGTTAATGGTAGGCCTATATGAAAGCCAATAAAAAATTGGTCACATCAACCGTTTGTAAAAATGTTATAATTAAAATATTTTGTGGTTGTAGCGTTACTCAACTGTTTGTAAAAATGTTATAATTAAAATATTTTGTGGCTGTAGCGTTACTCAACAAGAAATTATACATAGTAAACACTAAGTTATAGCCTAAGGTTACAACTAATTTTGTAACTAAATTTTGTCCAATAAAAAAAGAGTAATACTAAAGATACATACTTTTTTACAAAACTTTTTTATAAACTGCTAATGTGGTGAATAATTATTGGTAAATAAAAAAGTAATGTTAATAGTGAGCCTAGATGAAAACTAATAATAAATTGGTCATATAAAAAATTTGTAAAAATATTGTAAAATAGTTTATAACTATAGCATTACTAACAAGAAATTATACTTAATAAACGCTAAGTTGTACATATCCTCAAATTTTGAGAATGTAAAATATATTATTTATTTATTTATTATTATTATTATTATTATTTGTAAACAAAAATGGGGTTAATTAAGTTATGCTAACCCTTGGCCAAAGAACAAAAAATTACTGGAAAAATTACTGACAACAGGACTCATCCTATGTGGGTTAGATGAAGTGGCCAACCCTACTAATCGAACCATGCGCAGTTGGTGTAAAATATACTATTCCTTTAGTTAGTTTTCTCTCAAAATTGTTTAGTTGTCCCTTAAAATTCATTTGGGCTGTTTCTCAAAAAAAAAAAAAAAAAAAAAAAAAAATCATTTAGGCTCAAATTTCAAATTGATTTGGAAAAAACCCAAATAAAAAAAACATCTGGCACATATCTATCCAAACACAAACCACTTTTAAGAGTAAACATTCGGTCAGGCTGTGATGTAAAACACTAGTTTTACGTCAGGCAATAGGAGCTGCAACGTCATCTTTTTTCTCTCTCATTCTATTCACTCCCTTACTCTTTCTGAACATCTCTCTGTCCCTCATTCACTCTCTCTGAACTCTCTCTCTCTGTTTCTCAGTCTCTAACTCAAGCTTCTCAGTCTGACTTGTCGTGGAGCTCGATGGCGTCGAAGAAGATGAGGAGGTAGTAGGGTCTTGGGGTTTTTGTGGAGGTGAGGTAGCGAGAGACGGAGTGGTGGTCGAGGTGGATTATGCCAGTTTTGGATCGGGATTGGAGGGATTGGAGCTCTGAGACTTGGAGGAGCTGGTTAAGGTTGAGATGAGAAGAAGGGAAATGAGGAGAAGGAGGGGGAGAGAGTGAGTGGGAGACATGGTTCTGGGTTTTTAGGGGTTACAGAGAGAATGAGTTTGGTTTGTTTTTGTTTTGGATCTTTGGATTTTTGTTGTGTGGCTTGATGATGGTGATTGGATCTTTAGATTTTTGAATGGGTATGTGAATTTCATTGATGGTAGCTTGATGATGGTGATTGGATCTTTTTGTTAATTTTTATTTAATTATCGCCTCAAATTTGTTTTGTTATTCAATTCAATTCTATTCTAGACTAATCATCTCAACATATATAGGGAGGTTTTTTTTATTTTTTTATTTTTTTATTTTTTTTATTTTATATATATATATATATATATATATATATATATATATATATATATATATATATATATATATATATATATATATTATAAATTTGATCCAAACGAAAAATATTCTAATTTGCATAACTCATCCTAGTGCAGTACAATAAAAATAAAAAAAGTTTGGAATACACTTGAGCGAGATCACACCAACAATTGTCCCAAGGTAATCTCGCCAAACATCTCTGACAGAGGTGATCTTTCGATATATAGCTCCCGGGAAATTTGCTGCATGGTGGGACGAGATTGAGGATTAGTTTCCAGGCATGCAAATGCAAGCTTTGCAACAGACACCACTATCATTGCGACTTGATTTCTAGGAGGTTCAAGTCGTTGATCCAGCACATCCTTCAATAGTATACCATGGGCGGTTGAAGTTGTTGCTGATGATGACGATGATGATGAAAGAAGTGAGATGAGATCTCCCGGATGCTTTCCCATGATCACTTCCAATGTCACCACTCCAAAGCTATAAACATCGCATTTCTCATTCACCTCCATCGTATATGCAAGCTCTACAAAACCAAAGAAATCAGCTCATCCATTTCGAGTATGGTTAGAAGGTAACCTCTAGTTGCTATATATCTTATTGTTGGATTGCATCCCTTTAACTTCTTCATTTACTATGACGGTGGATAAGTTGAAAATAAAAAATTTATCTCAGCAACAGTTTTCCTCATCTTTTGGACTAAAATGGTGGTACCTATATTCCTGCACCATGCAAATCTAGGGAACAAAGCACATTTAAACCCAACCATTGTCTTCAATAAATACTCTTTTCTTAATGAAAACAGACTCTTTGCTAAAACACACTATCAGTCCCTAAACTTTAGCCTATTTTAGTCCGTAAGTGATAATTTTTAACTCTCTATAAGCTTTAAAATGATAATTTTTGTCTCTGACAAACTTTTTAGTCTTTAAATTTAACATGATTGTTTTAGTTCTTAATGTATAACGTGGGGATGACCTGCCATGTTTTAGTATGGTTACATCATAAGTGACTATAAAAGATTACTTTAAACCTTAGTGACTAAAAATCACTCACATTTTGTACTTAGAGATTTAGGGATATGCCTGCATGGATTTTTTTTTTTTTTTTTCATTAGAAGAATTGATGCTATGATCTTTATAAGTTTGCAAGATGTTCTACGCTGTTATCAATAAACAAAAAAAAAAAATATATATATATATATATATATATATCAATAAACAAAAAAAAAAATATATATATATATATATATATATATATATATATTTAGTACTGTTATTCTTATGTATATCTTATATTACATTGAAGAAATTAAGGCCAAAAAAAAGAAAGACATTTATTATTTAATTTATCAGAAATTATTTGATTCGTACACATTTTATGTTTTCAAAAATGTTATACTCAGATATGTAAATTATAATTTATTTAACAAAAAAGGCTTAATCTAAAATGTTCAAAGAATATATTAATTGTTATTAATGTAATTTAAGGGAAAATTACAAATAACTAATGAGAAAAAAAAATGTTTATCTGTAATTATATAGAAGTGAGTGGATGGAGTTTTTTATATAATAATAATAATAATAATAATAATGTTAAAAACATGATTTAACTCTAAATTCTACATACATACATACATACATACATACATACATACATGTGTGTGTATGTGTTATTTTGTATTTTTAAAAATTTGTGAGATATTTAGTTTATTGCCATGAAAAATTTTGTGACTCTTCTATTGTTTCAGTGACTAATTAATTTTATAGTAAAGTTTAGTTATCATAAACCGGGTTGATTTTCATAGATATTGAAGATGTTGTAAGGTACTCATAAATTGATCACTTAGCTATTAACTGGCCCATAAACTAAACATAGCCATACTTGGAGTGAACCATGATCCTCATGTGATACATATATAAAAGATCTCTTACTTTGATACCATGTTACATTACTAATTCTCTTAAAAGGTTAAGCTATTAGGAGATGGTGAATTTATTCACTTAATTTAACAACCACTATGCACTTTTATTGGCATATGATTACATGAACTAGAGACAAATATTTCAAGAAGAATATGCATTATGCCAGTAGGGAAAAATTAGGAAAAGGTACAAATGAATTACCTGGAGCTGTGTATCCAAATGTTCCAGCAAATGAAGTCCGATTCAATGAGTCATGATTTAAAAACTTAGCTGTGCCAAAATCTGAGATGTGGGCCTCATATTCCAAATCCAACATGATGTTCTTGCTTGATATGTCTCGATGAACTATCGGAGGAGAGCAATCATGATGCATGTAGGATAAAGCATCAACCACGCCTTTTACTACATTCACCCTCTTGACCCATTCAAAATTAACTACCTCTTTTTTATTGCTCAATATCTCTTTCAAGCTTCCCCCTTCTAAAAACTCATAAACTAAAAATGAGTGTCGTGGATGTGAGCAAAAGCCATAAAGCTTTACTATGTTGCGATGCCTAATTTCTAGTAGAGCATGAATCTCATTTTCAAAAGCCTTTGCATTGGCAATCCTATTATCCTGTATTGAATGAAATTTTTTCACAGCAACAACTTGACCTGTTTGTAGCTCCACTTTATAAACACTTCCACACCCTCCCACTCCAACACAATGTTTGGAGTCAAATCCCTCTGTTGCTTCAATGATACTTTCATACGCCATTTTCCCATCATAGCTCCAAAGTTCGAACATATTACCATTTTGAGCTTCTCTTAGATTGTTTACCTCGTTCCTCTTACCTTGGCGCTTGAGAACATGGTAAAGAATCCCAAATACAATCAATGATAGAAACATTGCGCCTAAGATAGGAACAATAAAGAAAATCACAACTTTATTTTGCCTTTTCTCACCATAATTCTTGCTCCAGGTAATAGAAGAGGGGCAGGCCTTCAACCCACTATTATTTCTTAATGCTCCAAACGGAGCCTCACAAAAGGCTTTATTGTTGGGAAGAGGACCCTCCAATCGATTGTATGATATATCAACACTGATCAAGCTTGACATTTCACCAAAAGTGTAGGGAATGGAGCCAGACAGATCATTGTGGGAGAGATTCATTGTTTCTAACCTTTTCATATCTCCAAGTTGAGGTGGTATTTTCCCGATAAGTGAATTCTCACTTAAATCGAGCACTTCAAGAGAGTTTAAGTTTCCAATCTCAGAGGGAATAGCCCCCCTAAGTTTATTTTTGCTTAAACTTAAGTTCAACAATATTGAGCACCCTTCTATTTGTTTAGGAATTGATCCAGTTAAATTGTTGGCTGAGAGAACAAGATATTGTAGATTGGATAGCATTCCAATTTCCAATGGAATACTACCTGAAAGTTTATTATCACCCAGATTAAGTTGAAACAATGACGTCAACCTTCCTAATTCCTTTGGAATCTGCCCAACTATATGATTGAAGGAGAGATCAAGCAAATGTAGCTGGATGGATCTTCCAAGCTCAAGAGGTATTACACCAGAAATTCTATTATTGGAGATTTTTAAGCTTTGCAGACTTTGGCACTGCCCCCACTTTTGAGAAAGTTCCCCATAGAAATGGTTATAACTCAAATCAATATACGTCAAATTTGGGTATATGCCAAAGTCTTCTGATAAATTTCCTCTTAACTGGTTCCTCTGAAGCCTTACTCGTACTAAGCTAGTGCAATTTCTCAAACTTATTGGAATGGAACCTATGAAATTATTGTCAAATGCTGTGAGGTTTTGAAGGGACCCACCATTACAAACATTTCGTGGAAGATAACCAGTCAACATGTTTTCGAACAATCCCAAACTCTGCAGATTTGTAAGATTATTAAATTCGAATGAGATGGAGCCATTAAGCTCATTCGTAAACAACTGTAAAGAGGTAAGAAGTTTGAGCCTTCCTATTTCTGGTGGGATATAGCCAGATAATTTATTTATGTACAAACTCAATACAGTGAGCTTTGTCAAGTTTCCAATTGAAGCAGGGATTGAACCAGTGAGATTGTTTGTATTCAGATTAAGCCAAGCAAGAGATCCAAGCATCCCAATTTCATGACAAATGGATCCAGAAAGTTTGTTGTCGCTAAGATCTAAATTGGCTAAATTGCTCAAGTTTCCTATAGAAGAAGGGATAGATCCACAAAGATTGTTCCCCCATAGATAAAGAGTAGACAAGTTGCTCAAGTTTCCCATAGAAGCAGGTATTGGACCAGAGAGATTGTTCATGGACAAAGAAAGCTCACTAAGAAATCCCAACTTTCCAATTTCTTCAGGTATGGGTCCAGAAAGTGTGTTATTACTGAGGCGTAAAACACTCAAGTTGCTTAAGTTTCCTATAGAAGTAGGAATTAAACCTGAGAGATTGTTTTTGGACAGTTTAAGCCAAGCAAGAGATGTTAGCTTTCCAAGTTCTTGAGGAATAGACCCGGAAAGTTTGTTATCATAAAGACGCAGAGTAATTAAGTTGCTCAAGTTTCCTATAGAAGCAGGTATTGGACCAGAGAGATTGTTCCTGGACAAAGAAAGCTCACTAAGAAATCCCAAGTTTCCCATAGAAGAAGGGATAGATCCACAAAGATTGTTCCCCCATAGATAAAGAGTAGACAAGTTGCTCAAGTTTCCTATAGAAGCAGGTATTGGACCAGAGAGATTGTTCATGGACAAAGAAAGCTTACTAAGAAATCCCAAGTTTCCTATAGAAGAAGGGATAGATCCACAAAGATTGTTCCCCCATAGATAAAGAGTAGACAAGTTGCTCAAGTTTCCAATAGAAGCAGGTATTGGACCAGAGAGATTGTTCATGTGCAAAGAAAGCTCACTAAGAAATCCCAACTTTCCAATTTCTTCAGGAATAGGTCCAGAAAGTGTGTTATTGCTAAGGCGTAAAACACTCAGGTTGCTTAAGTTTCCTATAGAAGCAGGTATTGGACCAGAGAGATTGTTCATGGACAAAGAAAGCTTACTAAGAAATCCCAAGTTTCCTATAGAAGAAGGGATAGATCCACAAAGATTGTTCCCCAATAGATAAAGAGTAGACAAGTTGCTCAAGTTTCCTATAGAAGCAGGTATTGGACCAGAGAGATTGTTCATGGACAAAGAAAGCTTACTAAGAAATCCCAAGTTTCCTATAGAAGAAGGGATAGATCCACAAAGATTGTTCCCCCATAGATAAAGAGTAGACAAGTTGCTCAAGTTTCCAATAGAAGCAGGTATTGGACCAGAGAGATTGTTCATGTGCAAAGAAAGCTCACTAAGAAATCCCAACTTTCCAATTTCTTCAGGAATAGGTCCAGAAAGTGTGTTATTGCTAAGGCGTAAAACACTCAGGTTGCTTAAGTTTCCTATAGAAGCAGGTATTGGACCAGAGAGATTGTTCATGGACAAAGAAAGCTTACTAAGAAATCCCAAGTTTCCTATAGAAGAAGGGATAGATCCACAAAGATTGTTCCCCAATAGATAAACAGTAGACAAGTTGCTCAAGTTTCCTATAGAAGCAGGTATTGGACCAGAGAGATTGTTCATGGACAAAGAAAGCTTACTAAGAAATCCCAAGTTTCCTATAGAAGAAGGGATAGATCCACAAAGATTGTTCCCCCATAGATAAAGAGTAGACAAGTTGCTCAAGTTTCCTATAGAAGCAGGTATTGGACCAGAGAGATTGTTCATGGACAAAGAAAGCTCACTAAGAAATCCCAACTTTCCAATTTCTTCAGGTATGGGTCCAGAAAGTGTGTTATTGTAGAGAACTAAAACACTCAAGTTGCTTAAGTTTCCTATAGAAGTAGGAATTCTTCCAGAGAGTTGGTTGGTAGATAAATCAAGGTACATCAGCTTAGAAAGGTTTCCCAATTGGGAAGGAATGGTACCATAGAGTGAATTGTTGGTGAGATTAAGACTTATGAGACTGTGTAAGAATGAGAAGCTGAAAGTGTGGAGTGTACCTTTTAAACCAACACCTGTGAGGTTGACATGAGAGATGCTGCTAAAGTTGTTGCAGGAAATTCCAACCCAATGGCAAGTGATGTTTCCAACCCAAGATGACAACCGAAACTGGCTTTGGTTGTCAAGGCTGGCTTTCCATTCCAAAAGAACCTCTGCTTCTCGTCCCATCATTGTTACTATATTGGAAGGTGAAGTTGCAGAGGAAGAAGAAATAGCAACATCGAAAGAAGAAGCCAAGGCAAGAATGATAATGAAAGGCGCGGTGAATAAGCAATGGGAAATCGGTCTCTCTATTAAGGACATCATGACTTTTATAAGTTGCATGCGAGGATATAGATTGTTGGTAGATGGTAGAAAGGAATTGGGTGATCAAAGAGCAAATGGCTTTATGGTTATGTAAGTCAGTAGGTTTAGGAGAATCCTCTGAGGTCTTTAACGTAATTTTACTTGTTTTTGCCAGGTGTAACATAATTACTGTATGTCGTGTGAATGATTTAAAAAAGAAAAAGAAAAAGAAACTTTAATTATTTTATTAAAAAAAGAAAAAGAAAAATGAATATTAGTGGTGTATAAAGGTTTTTTTTTTTTTTTTTTAAGATAATTATAATAGGTTGTTAACCCGCCATTCGAACATTTTTCCTTTAAATCCTCAAACATTATATACATGGAGAGATGCCATATGGTTTTTATTGGGTGGAATCTTATAGTTTGAAAATTGAAATGGGAGAAAAAGAAGAAACATACAGAGAAACAAAACATTGACCAACATATAGTTAAATAAATTCTATTTCTACCACCTATTTCGCCTATTTTTTTGTAGATATAAGCATATTTCTTAGTGATGGTTTGTGATGGCTATTATTTTAAATCAAATTATTTTTTTGTATCAGTATGCTTAGTGGCTTATGATTGTTTACATTCATTAGATTAAAAAGTTAGGGTCTGGCCCTAACTTTTTGAAAATCTTTTTGAAAAAACTGATGTGAATGCTCTTATATTTATTATTACTTAATAAAACTTGTAAGCCAATCTTAGGAAAATTAATGCCTTCCCCCTTACAATTACTTTTAAATGATTTTTTTTGGTAAATTACTTCTAAATTCTAATTGTACCTTAAGTAAAATAAAATTCTAATTCTAATTTTACATAAAACCTAAATCTTCGAGTGGCCATTATCATCATCATCAAATCACGTGGAATAGTTGGACTTTATAGCTTCAAACTCTCCCTAAGCTTTAAGTTGGACTTCCACTTGCAAGCAATGCTTGATTCCATGCTTGCCTTCAGCCCAATTAGCTTGTAATTAGGTTGCAACTTGCAAGAGGATTTAAAAAAAAAAAAAAAAAAAAAAAAAAAAAAAAACAGTTGCAAGGGATATCACTACGAAATAAATAGATAAGCCGAATCCTATGATTTGAAAATTGAAAAGAGAAAAGACTAAGAAACATACAAATAAAATGAATAGTGGTGGAAAATGGCTGGGTTTTGGATTGAGTAATATATGAGTCAAATATACCATTGCACAATTATTCATTTCTTACCCCCTTTATAAAAGAGATTAAATTATGAAAAAATGTAGTATAAAACCCATATTTTTTCCCTTTTATAATCCCAACATGTTACATTATCTTCTCATATATTTAAAAATAAACACAACTACACTCAATCAATTCCAATATCCATATATAAATCCAACAAAATTGAGAGTTTATTGAGATGTTATTAGGTGTGATAGGATGTATTAAATTTTAAGTAAAATGCTAATGTGATAATTTCTTATTAACTGGTGTAAAACATGAGTTTTACACCCCATGCTTATTAAATTCGGACTCTTTATGAAATAATTTATATCCATTATATATAGATGATAAAAAAGTTGAAAGAAATAGAACATATCTGTCTTAAAATAATAGTGTTTTAATTCACAAGGATAATTTTTGAGATCCACGAGAAAGAAAATGAAAAAAACCTCTTGTACAACAAATTCTGAATTATATATCTTATAAGTTATGACTAAAATATAAATTTTAAGGAAATCATAGGGGGACTATGAGACCCTTAGGAAACCATAATAAACCCTAATTCATGCTAGACACAAAATTATGCTAGAGAATAAGAAAAAGCTCCAAAAAGAGAAAAAAAAATTGAGAAAAATTACAAAATCAATTCTCCCAAGATATGGGAAGAAAACTTATTATAAAAATAAATAAATAAAAAATCGACTAAACAGAATCCTAAATGAAACCAATTTGCTTGAAAAAGCGAAGTAGGTTAATAAGTTTTGATCTTCATGACAATTTCCTATATTACTAAATTCCACAGGTTTCCATCGTTTGCTTCAATGATTTATCTAGTACTTTTCTAGTTTTTGAACTCCTTAGCTCTAAAGAATTTTCTGTTTAAGAAAAGTCCGTATTTTCGTTTTCAAAAAAATTTCAAAAAAAGAAAAGAAAAGAACAGTTAGTTGTTTGTTTTACATCATCCACCTAGCTATCCCATTTATATCACAACAACTATTTGGTTTATCGGGACAGTCACGCTTAAAGACAATAAAGTCTGGGCATCCACCTAGCTATCCCATTTATATCACAACAATAAAGTCATATCACAACAATAAAGTCAGGGCATCCACGTAGGAGAAATTATACTATACTTTTGATGGGCAAGTAATATGGTCTATCATTTTAGTAAAAGACTTTTATTTATTTAAAATTACTGAATCAGTATTTAGTTTTTATTTAAAACTCCACAATTTTAAACAAATGAGAGTCTTTTACTAGAATAGTGGACCACATCACTTATCCATCATAAGGACTTTATAATTTCTCTCCACCCAGCTATCCCATTTATATCACAACAACTATTTCGTTTACGTAGTAGTCAATATATAAAGTCTGGGCCCTATATAATATAACGCATTTGTTATGATACATAGACCTGTAGAGACTAATTAATGTCATATTTATTGCTGATCATAAGCCCAGAATTTTACCATGCTATAGAGTTTAGGTTTTTTTTTTTTGGGGGGAAGGGGGGGGGGGGGGGGGGGTGGGGTGGGGGGCATGAAAAATTCTTTTATTAAAATAAGCCTAAGAGCATCCACAGCAGGTGTGGTAAATGTGCCAAATGCCAAATATTTGGCACATTTACCACACCAAACACCAAAAACACCCATTTATCAGATGTGTTAAATGTTCTAAACTTTTGCAACATGCTACAGTAACATCACAATTTTAACACGGTACGGACAGAAGTTGTATAATATATATTACTATTTTATTCTCGTTTTCTCTCTCCTCATCACAGATATCTCTCTCTCTCCGTCTTCTCATCTCTGTTTTCTTTCTCATCTCTGTCTTCTCTGTTCGTCTTCCACAGCACGCCGATCACCAATGGCCGCTCAACGCCACCGATCTCACCAAATGTTCGTCTTCTCTGTTCGTATTCCGCTTCGGGTTCTTTTTTTTTTTCCTTTTTTCTTTTTCCCGTTCACTTTTTTTGGCTGTGGTTTGATGGATGGGTTCGGATGGGCAGATTGGTGGTGGGTGGGTTTGGGTTGTGGGTTATGGCAGTGGGTGGGTTGAGATGTGCAGATCGGTGTTGGGTGGGTTCGGGTTGTGGGTGGGTTGAGATGTGCAGATCGGTGGTGGGTGGGTTCGGTGCCGATCTCTGTTTTTGGTGGTGGTGCCGATCTCGGTGCCGATCTCTGTTTTTGGCGGCGGTTTGATGGATGGGTTCGGATGGGCAGATTGGTGGTGGGTGGGTTCGGGTTGTGGGTTATGGCAGTGGGTGGGTTGAGATGTGCAGATCGGTGTTGGGTGGGTTCGGGTTGTGGGTGGGTTGAGATGTGCAGATCGGTGGTGGGTGGGTTCGGTGCCGATCTCTGTTTTTGGTGGTGGTGCCGATCTCGGTGCCGATCTCTGTTTTTGGCGGCGGTTGTGGGTTGATTGGGTGGGCCGATCTCTGTTTTTTTTTTTTCCTGGTGATTGTGGCCGCACCAATTTTTCTGCTGCGGTGGTCGTTGATGAAGATGATGATGTGGGAGGAATTTAATATATTATTTTAATGTGGTATAAATATTATTTTAATGTATAAAATTGTAGGATAAAACATCTGATAAATGGGATGTTGTAAAATGATGTGGTAAAATAATAAAGTAGGTCTTTAATGTGGTAAAATGACATATTTTTTACAACGTCTGCTGTGGATGCTCTAATAAACCGAATTGTAAAACAAGATGAAGTTATGGTAAAACATCCTTCATCCATACTAGAAAATATGGAATGTCAATGACATATCTAGCCAGATTATAAGCTACTATTACCTTCTCTTTTTGTATGAGAGTAAAACAACTCATCAAATTGTTGAGACAAAGGTTTTGTACCACGCTATAGAGTAGAGACCCCAACATGGATAATTTGTTCAAAATTTAATATATTGCTTAGAGGGTAGTTATAGAAGAACTTTGACATAATTTCTGTTTATATATATAGTGGTGTCCATAGAAATAATTGAGTGGCTAAACTATCAACTTTTGGGCAAAAATGCGCAAAGTGGCTGCATGTTTTTCCTACAACCACGCTATATGTAAAATATACTTCGTCAATTAAAAAAAAAAAAGAAAAAAAAAAGCATGTAGTAGTAAGAATTGTTAACATTAAATATAATGTTATCAGAAATAATATTTTTTTCCGTACAAAAATTCAAAAATTCAAAAAAAAGTCAAATACATTGCACAAAGCTATTTTCTAGCTAATTCAACTTTGTCAGTGATCGTGACAATTGAGACAACCATGTGCTTGATTTCGTTAATACAATTAATATGGCTCCTATCCTATTATTTGTAACGATACATGGGCAATTTTCAATGTTAACTTATAGTCACTGTTTCGGTCCCCCTTGGACTAAGTATAAGGGCCTTTGGTTTATAGCTAGTTGAAAGTCACATGTTTAGAACCTAGCATGAGTTACTACTGATTTTAATGGATAAAGACTTAAACCAAGTAGTTATTTAGACAATATTAAAAAAATATATAAACTGGATAATAAGTATTGTGACACCCCAATTTGATTAATTGTGTGATGTGTGTGGGTGTGTGATGAGTCCCACATCGGGTATTTACTGGGTAGATCTGAGCTTTATTAACAACTATAAGGAGTCTCAATTGTGACTAGTCCTTTTGAGGTATAACGCAGATGTGGCTAGCGCTTTTCCTTGGGTCATTACTTATGGTATCAGAGCCGGTCCGGTAATCCCGTGTAGGCTCGAGACACTACCTTACAAAGTGGGTTACAAGTATTGTAAACAAATCACCAACACACGCACGTAAAGACCAGCATATATTGACGGATAGAAAATACAACAAAGAAAAACTCTTCGAGGTCAAGTTTAGTAGTGGAGTCAAGAATTTATTTTTGGGGAGCCAATAATAAATGAGATGGGCTAAATTTTTTTCTTTGTATAAACTACAAAGACAATTCAATACAGAAATTTAGTACTTTATAACTTATTGGGTATTACAAAAATTGTATTATTTGAAAGACATTAATTGGAAGTTGAAGTTTTAACATTAGAATAAGAACAAATAAAACTGTAAATTTGTTATTTACAACTATTTTGTGTTAGTTTTAATTCTGTACCAAATTTTATTGTAATTTTATTTAATCATTTTTTCCTGTATTTATGTGGGATTTTTATTTGTAAGGATTGTGTGTAAGAGAGTGTGAAGACTCAAGCTTAAAGTGAAGAACAAGTGGATTTCACAAGAAGCTAGCGAGAAGTTAACCCACGAAGTAGCCACATGTTGAGCACATGACTGGAATGTGAAGAGTCATGACAGCCTGGAGTTTTCACGAGTGTCTCGCGAGTAAGACCTTACAACAAAATATTTGCAAAACATTTTGTTTAGCTATTTTGTCATGTTTGCTATACCAAGTCTTTACCCACATTATATATACCCTCCTTACCCACATATTGTAAGGAGTGTTTTTCAGAGAAAAAACCCTAGAAATTACCCTTGAGAGTTAGAGATTGTTATATCCACAATCATCTACACATTCCCTTGTGGTTTTTCTCTACTCTTACCTCTCTATATCCAAATCCTTAAGAGGTTAAGAGCCCAAACACTTACCACACTCAATCTGAGTGTAAAGTGAGGTTTTGGTGTAGCTAGGAAGTATTGGAAGAAGCCAATCATTGGCGGATGCAATTGGGCTGAATTGTGTGATCTAGGAAAGCTAGAGAAGATAAGGTTTCGTGAAGCCAGTTGGTAACAGGATCTTGGAGGACTTAAGTACATGGGGTAGACTAGGCTTGGAGGGTCTTTTTTTATTCGTGTACTCCAACTTATTCTCTAGTGGATCGATTTACCGCTTGAAGGGCAGCAGAGAGGTTTTTGGCTGAGTTATTCGGTTTTCTCTTCGATAACACATTTCAGTGTTATCTTATATTCGTATCCTTCTTCCCTACTCTTTTAGCTTTCATTCTATTGTTGATATTTGATGAGTATGGCTTAGAGTAGTTTTATCAGCTATTTGCATGCATTTACTCTTATTCCGCACTTAGTTTAAGTTAGAGTAAAAGCAACCTAGCTGTAACTTTTAATTGGGGGTCTAAACAAGCTCTTGTGTATTCATACAAATTCGAGCTTTCAAAAACCAATTTCATCATCAAGATAGTTGCAATACAATTCTACTTACAAAACCTCTAGTCTATGAAAAAGTTCTTGCATCTGAGCTCTAAGTTCCTATTAATCAAGGCTGACCCTTCCACTAAGCCAATTAGGCCATTGCCTAAAGCCCCCAAGTAGAAGGAGCCCCAAAATTTTGGAAAAGAAGGGACTAGTAGGAAAAAAAAAATGGAAAAGAAGGAAGTAGCAGTAAAAACAAATTTCAGTTGGCAGATGAAACTCCAAAAAAAAACTGTTACATCCTTTTGACCAAAGAACAAAGAAGAAAATTATTTGGTCTAAATAAAATTAGATGTCCCAAAAATGACATCATTAATCTCTAGACAAACCAAAATTCAACTAGATAAAATATAAATCCAGTCTAAAAATATTACACACAAAACAATCACAAATCAAAAATCTCAAATCCCTAAAATTTACACATCGTTGCTCTCTCTCTCTCTCTCTCTCTCTCTCTCTCTCTCTCTCTCTCTCTCTCTCTCTCTCTCTCTCTCTCTCTCTCTCTCTCTCTCGGACCTGACCTGAGGTATAGTTTGTTTCACTCTTTCCCTCTTTAAAATCTGATTTTTCAGTTTTCCTCAATGCACTGTGAATCTTCATGTGTGCATTTTGTTTTTGGTTCATCATGGTGAACTTTTGGGGGCTATGGCTGTGCTGTGGACTTATTTTACTTATGGGCTTGTGAAGTTTTGGTTTTTTTTTTTTTTTTTTTTTTATTGGATCCGTTTAACTTTTATTGTGTACTAGTAGAATAGTAGTACTATACTTAGTATACTATATATACTAGTGTCACATAAAGCAAGAAAAAAAAAATTAAAAACATTTTCAATCTAAAAAACAAAAACTTGTAAGTTATAACTTAGAATAAATATATATATAATTTTTATTAATGTTAATTCATTGAATAATATAATAAATATGTCTTTATTTATATAGTTGTTTCTGCAAAAAGAAGTTTTCAAAATTAAAATTAATGGAATTATATTTAAGATCGACAATGTCTCCAAAAAAATTAAGTAAATTAGCTATATTATTGATAGGAAAAAAAAAATGTTAAAAGAAATTGAATACAAAAATTTAATTAGTCAATTTACATTTTAAAAAGCAAGAAAAATATATTTTTAATGAAATATATTATAATTTATAAATATTAATTTAATTAATAAATAAATATAAAAAAGACACTATTTTAGTTGTTGTCTTAGGCTCTAAAATGTCTAAGACCAGCCCTGCTGTTAACAGACTGCACAAGTCGTTCTTCTTCGATAGCTTCTAGACAACGCAAGTAATGGATCTACAACAATATTCCTCTCCAGCTCTCACTAAATTTGTCTTCAAATCCGAGTAAATGTCCAAGAATTTCAAGGAGCGATACCATTTAACACGAAACTAACTTCGTCAGGAACAACATGCTAAAATGTCATCGAAATTATAGTAGAAATGACCTTACAATTTTGGTTTGAAAGTGATTGGTTTGTTGAATAATTTTCTTCTAGACTTTTACCTCTACTAGTCACTAACTGGGGCTAGTCACAATGTTTTTATTTATTTATTTATTTTTTTTTAATTTTTTTTAATTTAAATTTTGTATTTTTACTAGATAAAAATTTTACTTTAATCTAATCTAAGTTTATATGTGTGTGAAACTTCTCCTGAAGACTTGAACTCTAAATCTTTATCCCCCTCACACTCTACAAACATTTATATTTGTGGAGTACCATCGCACCAAAGACGTGCAGCAATAGTCACAATGTTTCTATTACAGTGAAGTTACACATAAAGAACAAAAAAAAATATTCAAAACGGTATTCCTCAAGGAAACAGAAAGTTCTAAAGGAAAAATCTTCAAGTGGTCATCATCATCATCAAATCACGTGGAATAGTTGGACTTTTTAGCTTACCTAAGCTTTAAGTTAGACTTCCACTTAAAAGAAATGCTTGATACCCCATGCATGTCTTCTACCCATTAGATAATGATTGATATATATGTTTGTGAAATGTGAAAAGAAATAGAAAAGCTTGAACAAAGCGTGAAATGGACCTAGATTCTAGATGGAACAGGATGACTTCTTGGTAACGATTGAAATTGCAGAAATGGTATGTGCTCAAGAGAGAACACACTTAAACAATATATCCCATCAAATCTTGGGCGTCTAGGAAAAGCATTAGTCAAATCAATGTTATACCTCAAAATAATTAGTTTAGTGATCACTGTTAGGTTCTAAAAATTTAGAACAATTGATAAACTGTGAGTACAAACTTATCGAGATATAGATTCCTAGATCTATAGGTTTGATTAGACAATGCTTAAGGTGTTACAAGTCAGAACACAAGAACATACAAGTTACAGAAAGAAGAATTTGAAACATGCCAGGTTCGACCGATTGAAAAACAGGCCCAACCGATCGAAACATAGGTCTGTAGAATTTTAATTAAGCCCATCTGCTCATTAAGCCCATTAAGTGATTAGGGTTTTAGATCTAATTCACATAATATTTAAAGGAAACCCCAAGACACGTTTTGAGGAGACTTTGGAGGTGTTCTTGTGAAATCTAAAAGCTATTCTACCTTCCTCTTTCAAAATCACAAATGGAAATCATTCACATATCATTAGATCAAGTAGATCTGAAGTTGTTGCAACAAGATCAACAATTGATGATGATCTAAACCTTCAAGGATGGTCTTGAAGTCATAAATTGGAGAGTTTGTGTTGCTAAACCTTTGAGTGGGATCTTAAAGTCACAAACATGGGTGTTGTGCAAAGCAAATCCAAAAGATAAAAGGGGTCTGTGGATTCGGAGTTTGCATGTGGTCGTGTCAATAAGTTACTACTAGAGGTAGCAATAAATTTAGGGTTAAATTTTATTATAAAAATTTCAATTCTCTTATAGTGGATTTTGTTTTACCTTGAGGATAGTTAAGTCAAATCCTCTCCAAATTTTTACCTTGAAACTGCTGGTTTCATTGGTTTTCCTGGAACATCATATCATTGTGTTCTTTATTTTTTCCGCTGTTGTGCATGATATGATCTGTCTTTGTTTAACCTAGATCTCATAATTAACCTATATAATTCACTTGGCTTATATATTAGATTAAACAATCTGTTTTAAGAAGTGTAAACAAACAAACAATCACAATTAAAACTCATTATAATTATTAATACAAAGTAGATCAACCCAATATAGAACTCATCACACATCCACAACACATACTCAAACAATATATCCAAGAATAGTGTGTATATATGTTGGTACAATCTAATCTTAACAAGTTTCTCTGTGACTTGAACAAATTGGTAAATCTCTGAAAACTTGAATCATAATGAAAAAGGCAAAAATCAGGGACCTAAAAATTTGAAATTCCCATAACAAGTTAATTGACATTTGGCTGTGGTTTGCGGACAACATATGGAACCCATTATAATGGTGATTGTTTTCAAGATCCACTAAGTTTCAATCCAAGTAGATTTAAAGAGCCCATCCACCGTTTGTTTTTATTCCCTTCGGAGGAGGCCCAAGAGTAAGTGCGTGCAGCGTACCAACTGGCCAAGTTGAATAAGCTCATCTATGTTCATTTTGTTGTAATCCAACTGGCCAAGATTGCAATGCTCTCTGACTTGTAGCATTGGACTCTCTTGCGGTTTGTAGTTCTCTCACATTACACCACACAAACCACGACCTTATATAAAGAAAAAGTTTCCGCCTTACTTCCATCCTATTTCTAATAGAATGATATGGCACAGAGAACTTGATCAGATCTTTCAAGTGACGTTGAAGTGTAGAAGAGATCACATTGGTGATTAGTGTCTCAACTTTATTGAGTCCAAATCTTCGGTCTCATCAATTGTGCTCCACTTCATGCTCCACCAATAAAACTTGGACAGCTGACCTCTCTCATTAAGTGAGATAACTTTGACTTACGTTAATGACGTTAACATTAAAATCCCTTTCTTTTTTTTCTTTTTTTTTTTTCTTCCACAGCTCTTGTTTCTTCTCTCTGTTTTCGGCTTTTGATTTCTTTTTTCTCTTTTCTCCATGTGGTTGATGTTAACAAGAACTCTTTTGAGTTTGTCTCTTACGGCAGCTTTTGTTTCTTTTTGGTTTCTTTTTATTTTTGTCCTTTTGTCCTATAGGTTTTGTTTTCAACTTTTGAGAGACTCCGGTTGAAACAAGCAACCTTCAAGGCTTTTTAGTATTGTTCAGTCACATAGTAAGTTCTCATCTCTTTTTGGTTTAGTGTAAATAAATTTCTTTTTTTAATTTATTTTAGGATTTATAACAACTTTCTTATATACACTTGTGTGAGTTTCTGTCTAAAGTGTGTGTGTATATATATGTTGTTTATTAAAAAAAATAACTATGTTGTTTTTGTTTTGTATTAAAGTCATGAGTGATAGCAATTATCATACTAAGACTGATAGTCAATTGGTTCAAAAATTGAATTTTGAAGATGAGGATTCACCACTTGAGATAGTTGAACAACTAGAACCAATATCAATAGATAGCAACGATAAAATTCATGCTAACGTAGAAGAAGAAGTGATTCCGAAATTAGGAATTGAGTTTGAGACTGAGCAAGATGCGTATGATTTCTATAATAGTTATGCGCATGTAGTTGGATTTAGTATTAGGCGAAGTAAGGGGCACAAGGGTGATAAAGATGGTTCACGTAAATGATTAGATAGATTTTTTTGTTGCTCTTGCAAGGGTATACGAGGGAATGACAAAAGAGATGATAATGTGAAATGCCATTGTCCAAAAACAAGATGCGGTTACTTGGCAGAGATGAAAATTATTTGTAGATATAGTGAAAAATATTGTGTGGTAAAATTTGTGTCAAAGCACACACATGTCTTAGCTTCTCCTCATAAGTGTATATTCCTCTCAAAGGTCCATTAATCCAGCCCAAGTTGTTGAGGCTAAATTAGTAGATAGTTCTAGAATTGCACCAAGAGCAAGTGTAGGACTAATGGCCAGAAAGGTAGGTGGACTTGACAATCTTGGCTTCATTCCTGAGGATTATAATAATTACTTGCGTACAAGACGAATAGAAGAGATGAAAAGTGGGGATACAGGAGGCCTACTTGAATATCTTCAAAGAATGCAATTTGAAGACCTTAATTTTTCTTATGCAATTCAGGTCGACCTTGATGATCTAATTACAAATATTTTTTGGGCAGATGGTAGAATGAAGTTGGATTATGAATATTTTGGGGATGTAGTGTGCTTTGATACAACTTACAAAAAAAAAAAAATAAAGAAGGTAGGCCATTTGCATTGTTTGTTGGTGTAAATCATCATAAACAAACTATCATCTTTGGTGTTGCATTGTTATATGATGAAACATCTAAGACTTTCATGTGGTTGTTTGATTCTTTTCAAAAAGCAATGTTTGGTAAGAAACCATAGACTATCCTCATAGACCAAGATGCTACAATGGCAAAGGTATTAGCTTCACAATGGCTAGAAACACATCATTGTTCATGTGTTTGGCATATGTACCAGAATGCAGCTAAGCAACTTAAAGAAGTGTTTGGAAGGTACAGTACTTTTGCAGCAGATTTTAGTAGTTATGTATATGACCATGACTATGAAGATGATTTTTTAGATGCATGGGATAATATGCTTGATAAATATGATCTAAAGAATAACAGTTGGTTGCAAAGAAAATTTGAGTTAAGGGAGAAATGGGCTTTGGTTTATGGGAGGAAAACATTTTGTGCTAATATGTCTACTACTCAGATAAGTGAGAGTATGAACAGTCAAGTTAAAAGGTACATAACTTATAATTATGACTTGTTGTGTTTCTTTTGTCACTTTAAAAGGTTGGTTGATGATAGACGTTCTGAAGAGTTGAGAGCAGATTTTAAAGCAACTCAATGTAAACCATCATTAGAATATCCAGTAGAAATATTGAAGCATGCAGCAAGTGTTTATACTCCTACAATATTTAAGTTGTTTAATCGTAAATTATGGTTCACTTGGGATTGTGAATTGCATAAGGATGGTGAGGTTGGATCTGTGGTAAAATATAAAGTTATTTCTCCCCGCAAATCTCGTCAACACATTGTTCAATTTGATTCATTGGCTTCTACAGTGATGTGTAGTTGTAATAAATTTGAATTTGTTGGAATTTTATGTGCCCATGCCTTAAAAGTGTTATCTCTTCAAGATTGTAAAAGGGTGCCAAATCGGTATATTTTAAAAAGGTGGACAAAAGATGCAAAGGATGGTTTTGCAATGAAAAATTATATGCATGTAGGACCACATGACCAAAATGCAGATGTGGGAAGTCGTTATAAAGTTTTGCTTAAATTGTATTCTAATTTGACAGCAAGAGCTGCACTGACTGATGAGACTTTTCGTATTTCTTTGGATGCTCATGAAAGTACTTTGAACAAAGTAGAGGCAAATTTGAAAATTTTATCAATTGAAGAATCTACTGTTGGGTGCACTCATTTCAAATCAAAGGCTCAACAAGCTAATGACAATGTGCAACCTACTAATTGTGAAGGAAATAAAATTAAAGGAATTAAGTTTAAAGAGAGACAAGCATGTGTAGGGACATCTCATAGAAGAAAGGGTGCATTAGAGAAAGCTACAAGAAAGAGAAAACATCAAACTAAAGCATCTTCTCATATTCAACAACTCACATTGGTATGAAATGTGTTTTGTGTTTTGTTACTTTGTGCTTACAATTTGTTAGACACTAGTATATACTAATTCTCTAAATTATTTATATGATTTTCATTGTGAAATGTATCAGGAAGATAGCATGGCAAATTTAAATGCACTTGGCTTTACTGATATGCTGAACTTGATACAGGTAATTAAATGAAAATTTATTTATTGATTTATTTTTTGCTTTTATTTTTATTTGTTTCATTGTTAAATGTATCGGAAAGATAGCATGTCAAATTTAAATACACCTGGCTTTACTGATATGTTGAACTTGATACAAGTAATTAGATGAAAATTAGTTTAATTATTAATTTTTTGCTTTGATTTTATTGATTTTTGATTGGTTGTACATTGATATGTAGGCACAATTACCCAAAGTGGGAAATTGAAGAAATTATGAAGATGAGTCCATAGTGATCATGCATTGAGATATTAACTTAATTTTGCAATTTTTTTTATCTTTTACTATGGTTTTCCAAATGTGTCTTTTAGTTAGATCTTGTTAGCAAAAAGGCTCCTTGAACTTCTGTATTTGGGGGAGGAGCAACGTTTTTTGTTTTTTTGTAGGCCTAAAACTTTTGCTTCCTTTAAAAATTATCTTCCTTGAACTTCTGTATTTATGGCACTTGCCTAATTTCGTTCATGAAGTCCTATTTTAATTGTAGTGACAAAGTTCTTGACTCTAGAGTCAATTGAAAGTCATAATCCATATAGAGAAAATACAGGTGTATTTTAAATTTTATATATGCTATTAGCCTAGCATGATAGTACAATTGTAACTAGCCTCACTTGCCAAGGTTACTCCCTGCCTATGGACTAGCCTCTTCTTGATAGCTCCAAGCAATGGCCAAAGCACAGTGACTAGCCAAGCAACACAATTGACAACACGGTTAGCCTTGAGAAGCAAAACCCATGTCACTTGCTTTGCATTCTTGACTCTACTTTTCTCTACAGGCCTAAAGGCAGAGTCTAGACCATCAATCTCCACAACTAAGAAATTTGGGTTCTCCATTGTGACTACCACTGGGTTTCCTTTGTAGGTATCTTTTGCCCACCAGTTAGAAAAGTCCAATCTTGGAGCCATTAAAGTTTGAAACTTGGAACCTCAAACTAAAAAAGTAACACAAAAATTAAGAACCTTTGAAGAAAAAAAAAATTCAGAATCCAGATCTCAAAATTGAGAAATGAGCAAAACCCATTTGATAAACCAGCTAAGAATATCAAAGAAAAGCTAAAAGGAATTCACTTTCAAGGCTATGCATTAATTCCACACACACATAATGTGAGAAAATAAAAAGAAGAAAAAAAAAAAGAAAAAGAAGGAGGCCCGGGGAAGTGAGTGCTTGTTCAGTTCTATGTAATTGTAACTGTACTCTCACAAACTCAAAAGACACTCTCACTCACTCTTAAACATGGGAAAAGCCACATTATGAGGGAAGGTATCTATCTGCAACTGTAAGAGTCCCTAGAAACCATGAGGGGTATTTTTCAAGCAATACAGACAACAAAAGCACAACCTCCCAAATATCTCCCTCAAAAATTTTAACTATTCTTAATTTTTGGTGTATAATTTCCAGCTTATAGAATCTAACTTTAGTACTTTAAAATGGCATTAAGGTTTTTTTTTTTTTTTTTTTTCCCTTTAATACTATGAGTTTTAGTGCAATGTTTGGTGACAAGCTTTTTTAAGCAATCAAATAACAATTCACCATCATCAAGGGATGTGTACAACTTCAAGCAAATAACAATGTTTCTATTTCTGTAGAATAGGTCCGATTTCTCTATTTTGTTTCTGCAAAAATTGTTTTCCTGCATAATGTTTATGTTTCTGTAGAATCGATATGGTTCCCTTGTTTCTGTTTCTGTAGAAACTGTTTTTCCTGCATATAATGTTTTGTTCCTGCAAAATAGGTCCGGTTTCATCTCACAAAAAAAAAAAAAAAAAAAAAAAAAAATCTATTGAGACACATCCAACCTTATCTCAATTGAAACACAAAACCAAAACATATCAATCCAAGCATTCTCAATAGATATCCATTAATCCAGTTAGTCCTTATCAAATAGAGTTTGATAAAATAATGAAATCTGAAATTTAAATAAAATGTTATCCATATATACAAATCAAATTGTAATCTCTACAATAAGATATATACAAGGGAGCTTCTATGGAGGAGCTTCCCGTCCTAGTCACTCATTCAAGAATTTCAACAAACATGTAATATACAAAATCTAGCAACCCCAATTATTTACTGACTACAACCTTTACATCGTCCAAAAACGTTTTTCTTTCCACATGTTTCATAACGGAACAAAAATCAAACACCATTATCACCATAGACAAGTTACTTTGTAGAAACCAATAGAAGCAGATGAACACTTGAAGATGAAGATGAAGTGAGGATGTGTCTGTAACTGGGGTGAAGTAAGGATGAAGATGAACACTTGAGACATCAACCACATAGAGAAGAGAAAAAAGAAAAAAAGAAAAAAGAAACCTTGAAAGCCTTAAAGGTTGCTTGTTTCAGCAGGAGTCTCTCAAAATTTGAAACAAATCTACACCTATAAGATAAAAGGAATCTCCATGGCAGTGGATAATAAAACTTTGGGAGAAAGATAGGAATATAATGAGACAATAGAGGGAAGAGTCCAAATAAAAAACAAAAGCTACAACAAGAGACAAAATTCAAAAGAGTTCTTATTAACGTCAACCACATGGAGAAGAGAGAGAGAGAGAGGAAAAAAAAAAAAACCAGAAATAGAGAGAAGAAACAAAAGCTGCGGAAGAAAAAAAAAAGGGGATTTTAACATTAACGTTAGTGTTAAAGTCAGAGTTATCTCACCTAATGAGAGAGGCCAGCTATCCAAATTTTATTGGTGGAGCATGAAGTGGATCACAATTTTGCTCACTCCTAAATGCAGGAGATCGTAGCAATATAATTCTCAGAGTACCGAGGTCGAACCACAAGGAGTAGGATAGATTCAAAGACAATAATTAAACAAAAGTTTGGGTAAAGAATATGAATAATTTTTCTTGGTGATTGTTAACAAGAATAATAATAAAAACTAATTTAAACCAATAATGTAAATACTACGGCATCGGGGTGTTTCCCTATATCGATATGAAATTCTTTGTGATCTAAGAAATTATATATTTCATAATTGATTGTTCTTATACAATTAAATACTTATGATTCGTTTGAATTGAGACAATTAAAAAACGCATGATAACCTAAATTAATAATGTGGTTAGAAAAGTTTTCAGAAAAACTCATTCACTTTAAAACCTAATTTCTATTTGAAACTATTAGAAATTCATCTAAGCAATAAGAAAAACATGATTGAACTTATTGAAAGCATGGAAGAACTAATACATCAAAAGAAATCTAATTGAACAATCAAATATGTTGTTGATAAAATCCTAGAAAGAATCACATTGAATATTCATACTGTATAGAAGAAACATAACCCCTAGCCCTAGCAAAGAGTTTAGGCTGCCATTAGAGAAAGGAAAATACAAGTTTTTCTCTGCCAAAATTCGTTCTACCAGCCTCCCTTCCAAAACCCTAACATCTAAGTGTCCAAAGAAAATAAAACTTTTACTATTTTAATTTCCGTCCAAGTTTACAGCAGTAACTTGTGAGTTAATTTCGGCATTCAAAAATTGATAATTTCGAAAAACTCAAAACTGGAAAGTTGTAGATATTTAAGTCACGGTTTCAACCCATCCAGCCTTGTGTCATTTGGATTTTTGAGGAGAGAGATACACCCAAAATACTGATCAGTGCTCAAATCAGATTTTTCCTTTTCAGATTCTGCCTCTTTGATTTCTTTCCTTATTTGAAGCTTCCAATCATGGTAGACAATCCAAGCACTCCAGCTGAACCTCCTTAGACATTTAAGTATGATCCTTTAGCTCCACTTTAATTCTAGTTTGGCCTCCATTCTCTCACAAATTCTTGTAAACTCATCTTTCTCACATAATTTCTTGAAAATAGAAAATTACAAACAATGAATGGCATTTTATTCAAGAAATTATGTAAAAATAAATAATAGGGACTAATACAAAATGGCTTAAATATACAAATTAAGCATAGTAATATGGAGATAACGTCCACATAAATAAATAACAAATATACATTTCAAGGCATTATCATGAGATAGAAGATTTGGACTCAACTTTATTCCGTTTTGGAAACTATGAAGAGAAATGGATGGGTTTTGGTATTCTCAAAATTTGCTAACTAAATATAGGTTTTATTGCCGTGTTGAGTACAATTATGGGTTGGTTGGCTGCTAATATAAATGGGAAAACTTGTTATGGAAAGTTATGGTAAATCTCGCTCTACCAATCACGATAATCCCGCTTGTCTTCTCACATGTTCCCTTAAAGCTTGCTCAATCAAGTTTCTCAATGAAGCACTTTGAACTTCTTTCAGCTCTTTAACCTCAAAGACACAATACAATTACAAGTTAAATAAAATGAACACAGGAAAATATTGCAATTACATTAGAAACATTGACACCCAATTTTCCAACACGCTATTAACCTTAACAGATTACCCAAAAACACACCCAAAAAAAAAAAAAAAAACCTGTAGAGCGACTAAATTTCTAGTTCGAAATAATTCAAACAAGTAAAATAGTTTCACAAATGAGAATTTCTATTGATGATTGCGTGGTACAATTCTCTGAAATTACAAAAGAGTGATCCTCTGATTCGATCTCCTTGCAAGACTTACTGATTGGATTTGTGGTAATGTGATTTTGACTTGAACACAAAATATCCTTCAATTTGGTTGAGGGATGAATCGAAGATTGCTGAAACGGAATTGCAATGAATCTCTAGCTATGAGCTTGTTAGAAATCCTTTGTTCTTCACGTTCTTCGTGTTCTTCGTGTCTTCTTCATCTTCGAAGGTTTATGGTGGAAGTTCTTCGGGGCTTTAGAGGCTTGAATCCGTAGAGCTTCACCGATTTATGGTTTGTTTCGGACCTTTGAGCTTGATTCCCGTAAACTTTAGGATCTAGGCAGATAGTTTGGATGATTCTGCTTCAAGTGTTCTTCGATTTCGGGGTTGAAGTTCTTGAAGGCTTTGAGGCTTAATTCTTACAGAGCTTTTATACTTCTGAGTCCTGGTCCCCTCTAAATCCCTTAGGAAGGCTTCTATTTATAGGAGTTTGGGGGTGGGTGAGCGACACGTGGCGAAGTCTGATTGGTGACACATGTCACAACCTGATTGGTCCGCCTATGTCATCGCTTACACGCGCTAGACCGCTTGTGTCATCGCTTACACGCGCTGGACTGCTTGTGTCATCGCTTACATGTGCTGATGTGTGATTGGCATTTGCATGACACTTAGCAAATTTTTGTTGGTTTTTGAGTAGTGATAGCAAAACCTAGTAGCAATACATGACACTTTGTAATTGGCTGTATTTTGTGGACTTAGCAATGTGACGTGTCAGCTTGTGATAGGTTGGGAATTTTCCTTCTCTACAAATGCCCCCTCGAAACTCGTTCACGCACACAGTTTTGGAGTGTGGTGTGGGAATGAGTTTCGAAAACTGATTTTTACACTTGACTCTTTAAGTGAAGTAGTTGAAGGTGGTGGGGCTTTCAGTAGGATGAGATAATTTCCGAAGAGTAGACCCACCCACATGAAAGGCTTTAATGAAATCGAAAAGGGGTCTGCAAGTATTTGAATGTACTTGCGTGACTGAGTCTTCTCAGTAGAGGTTAAGTTGAACTAATTTCAAAAGAGTATTTTGGATCATTGACGGCAATCACAGGGTGTAGAAGATGGGGAAAAGGTGAAGATGACGGGGATGAAGCAAAACGAATGGGTGAAACATACGCCCCCATGGCGCTAGCCCTGTATGTTAGGGACCCTCTGGTGTAGATGTTCCTGGGAAGTACACCTTAGGATCCGGGACTGACTGCATGCTGAATGAGGTCTGGCAGCAAGTCATTGAATGTGTGTGTGTGATGGGACCATGCCAACGGACGTTAAGTTGAAGTAATTTCAGAAGAGTACCTTTTGAAATACTTCAGGCTGGATTTAAGTTGGAGTAATTCCAGAAAATGTATTTTGAGGTACCAGCAACGATGACCTTTGGGTCCCATGCTTGTGGGAACATAGAATGAAGCTTTGGCGACCATTTACTGACACCAAAGGCTGAATTCTGATGAGCTGGTCCCTTGGAGGTTATTATAACTGTTGGATGAAAGACAATTTGTAGGATACCCCAACACTTTTTACCGTCTTCACCTACTGCTACTTGTTGGAAAAGCACAGAAAAATAAAAGATGGAGCTAACTTGTGATTCTAGTCTTAGAAACCAGCCAAGTTGCTGTTTGTTTCGAACCGCTGCTTCTGTTGGAAGGCCAAGCAATTGGATAGAGACTATAGGAGCCCTGAGGTTAGGAACAGATGTCTCTGCTAGACTTGGATTTCCTAGCCAACCAAATCCACGGAAGCATGGAAGGACGATGCAGGCCTTATTATGAGTAATTTTATGGACAAAGGTAGTCATTAACTGGAAAAACAAAATTTGTTTAGATCTCAAAACTACAATGATACTGTGAGGAGGGTTTCTACTGAACCATGAGAAGGTTGATTTTAAACTGATTATGAAGCAATATTGGTTGCTAAGTGTTGAAAACGATAAGGCCATAGTGAGAAACGGCTGTGAGAAAGAGGACTTGAAAATTTGAAAGAAGCAAATCTTTATTTCATGATTCAGTGTGTTTTTTTTTTTTTTTTTTCTTTCTTTCTTTCTTGATGAGTTCTTGATAAATCCGGCCCTTCTATTTATAGTGGAGAGATGAAGAATGGTAGATGGGTAGTTGAGAATGTCGGTTGAGAATTTTTGGTGAGACTGGTGGCTGGGAATGGTAGATGGGAATAGTAGGCACCAAACGGGAATGGTAGGTTGGAGACTGGTAGGCATCAAACGAGAATGGTAGGTTGAACTAGTGATCCAGTGTAATTTCAAGTTCAAGACACATTTGTGAGAGTTCATTTGTATTTTGGAAGGGAAGCCTTGATAAAGTATGGAGAATAACCTTGAGGGAATCCGGACCAAATGAATGAATCTCAAATTTTGATCTTGGGAGCTTAAGTTTTGGATACTACTAGTACTTCAAAGAAGTGTGTCACATAGGTGGTTTCCAAGTCCAAAACAAATAAGCAGATTTCACAATCAGAACCTATGTGAAAATCTGAATAGGACAAGTTTTGCTCGAACATCTTGATTCTTAGTCAAAGTTCACATTAAAGCCAACAGTTGTAGAATCTCACTATTTGAGCAATTTCAGATTCTCAAATGAAGAAATAAACCCTAAAATCGGAATCTTCACGAAAAATTGGGCAAGATAGGTCCTTCTTGAAAATTTTGACTTTTTGGTTAAGATTTGTCCAAAAGTCAACTTTTTGGAATTTGGACAATTTGCACAATTTCCGAGTCTTGAACAAAGAAACGGATTCCAAAATTGGAATGTACGCGAAAAACAGAGTGGGACAGGCCACTTTTGAAAATTTTGACTTTTTGGTCAAAGTCAAAAGTCCACTTGGTCAAAGCATTTTTTTTCTCACTTCTTTTTTTTTTTTTAATAATTTCAGGCAGTTCGGACCGGGTCAGATTTCCGAGTCGACTGGACAAACGGGTCAGATCGAGTCTGGAGGATGACGTCATGTATGACATCATAGCTCTAGGCGTGTATGTCAGCGTATGGTGCGTAAACGCGAGTGAGGGAGGTGCCAGTGCGTGAATGATAAGGGAGGCGCGTGGAAGCGCGTGCAACTGAGGCAGCGAATACCGGTGTCATCGATGGCGCATGGTGGTGCGTGACAGCTTTTTTGGTCTCGAATTTTTTTTTGGGTTTTGTTGATCTAAAGCCGTAGAAGACCATGGTATTGTCAGTTTTCTAAAATTATGGGCAAATTTGCACAGATTTAAGGGACTAGGCCACGAGTCGTTTGAAAGATTGTGGCTTCGATTGGGAGTGCGTGGCTGGACTTTTGGGGTTGATTTTCCTGGGTTTTGAAGATCGGAGGTCGATGGATCTAGTGGTGGCATTGGTTTTGTAAAATTCTTCTTAGATTTACGCAGACTTGAATGAAAAATCCACGGGTCGTTAGGAATTTGTGGCCGTGCATGGCGATGCGTGGTGGATCTGTTGCTGAAAATCTTTTTGGGTTTTGTACATCAAAGTCCTTAGAAGATTTCTGTGGGTTGATTTTTTTGTGAAATCTTGTCAGAAATTTTAGAAATCTGGAATGGGAGACCGTAGGCATTGTTGGACTTGTTGCCACTTTAGTCTACTTTGGCGGTGGCCATTCTGACAATGTTTGACAATCCAGGCAGGGAGTGGTTCCAGGGTAACCACTGAGTGTCTCTGCTGTTCTCAAGGGGTTGGTGACACAGTAGAACAAGAAACTTCCCTTTGTCGGCCTAGAATTTCATCCACAGCCTAGTGCCATAGTTTTTCCTCTCTGCAGGCCAATAGGTTGTTTCTGAGGTCTACTGTGACAATTTCTTTCTGACAACATGATCCATTTACAGGCGTTTACCCCCTTTTTTTTTTCAAGGTTGGGTGCAGTTTCTGCGACTTTGAGTGCATTCGAGTTGGAAGCTCTGACTTCAAACATTTTG
The DNA here is from genome assembly GCA_030820535.1 of Quercus parvula. Taxonomy (NCBI): domain Eukaryota; kingdom Viridiplantae; phylum Streptophyta; class Magnoliopsida; order Fagales; family Fagaceae; genus Quercus; species Quercus parvula. The sequence goes on from JAUAME010000004.1 coordinate 45,237,412, forward strand.
GTGGCAGCATTTTTCCTCTCTTTTTCTTGTCTATTATCTCAGAAATTTTTCTATATAAAAAGCCAACCGAGGTATTCATTAAATTGTACAAGCAGCCTTGAGTGGGTAGTATGATACTTTCTAAGTGTAAAGAAATTATGCTTTTTTTTTTTTGGACAAGCTAGTGATTAAAATTGAAGCTCTCTCTCTTTGCTGTTGTTGTTTTTTGTTTTTTTTTTTTTTTTTTTTTTTTAATTTTAGACGTGCCATGAGATTTTCTTTTGACAAAAATTTTTTGTTGTTGTTTGTTTTTGTTATGCAGCATGCTTTTCTTGGTAGTTAAGCTGCACCAACACTTATCTTTTCAACGCAGCCATTTCAAGAGTTTTTGCAACGTAGCCACTTCATGAGCCTTTACCATGAAGCCATGCTAGCATTTGTCCTTGTACTGAAGCCATGCCAACATTCATCTTTGCCATGAAGCAATATTTACACTTGCATCCGCTATGAAGTCGCACCATCATTTGCCTTTGTAATGAAGTTGCACTAGCACTCTTCTTTTGCCATAAAGCTGCCTCGACATCCTATTTGCATTGAGGCCACATCTACACTTCATTCATACCGAAGCCATGCCAACATCCATCTTTTCCATGAAGCCACGACAACATTCCATTTGCATCAAAGCTGTGTCAATGTTTAACACTTCATTCACATTGAAGCCATGAAGCTACGTCAACAATTCATTTTTGCCATGAAGCCATGACAACACTCCACATTAGTACTGAAGTCATGCCAATACTCGTTTTTGCCACAAAACCACGTCAACACTTCATCTTTGCCATGAAGCCATGTCAACAGTTCATTTGCATTGAAATCGTGCCAACATCCATCTTTTCCATGAAGCCACGACAACACTTCATTCGTACCGAAGCCATGCCAACATTCATGAAGCCACGTCAAAACTTCATTTGCATCGAAACCGTGCCAACATTCATGAAGCCACGAAGTCACGTCAACACTTCATATTAGCACTGAAGTCATGCCAATACTCGTTTTTGCCATGAAGCTACGTCAACATTTCATTTGCACCAAAGCCGTGCCGACATCCATCTTTGCCATGAAGTCATGATAACACTCCATATTAGCACAAATTTTTAGAGGCAACATAGCTTAGACATCGAGGGTGTATAGCACTGTAGCCAGACATCAAGATTTTAGAGATGCCAACAAGACGTTGAAGATGCAAGGAGTCCCTATCAAGACTTTGAAGATGCAAGAAAATGCCAACAAAACCTTGAAAATGCGGGAAAAATGACGCCAATACTTTGAAGACGCCAAAGTATGCTACGAAGACTTTGAAGATGTCAAAACATGCCACCAAGAATTTTGACATTGCATGATCATGCCCATAGAGGAGAGATGATGCAACACCAACTTCGGATATATAATCTATCATCATTCTGGAGGAAGTTGACGTTGTTCAGATTTCAGAGACATGATGTGAAACGACACCATTCAGAGGGGAGATGATGTAGTTCAAATTTCAAAGTTATGAAGTGGCACAGCCTAGAATAGAGACGATGTAGTTTAGACTTGCAAGGTACAAGAAGATGGCCCCAGGAGATAAATGATGCAAATCATACTTCAGAAACATGGTAGAATGTCCATAGAAGATGGGTAATGCCATGCAGACTTCATTTAGTCTTCATCTTCGACTACAATGATCTTTGATCATCCTATTGAGCAATTGACTGTCTTTAAACAATGTCTTGCCAACGAAGGGATCTTAAAAGCCTATTGATGATCGTTGGAAAACTCTTCAAGCTAGACTGGCAATCTTTCTTCTTTTCATGTGACTGAACTTAGTGACAAGTACTAAGCTACCTACATACCCTGGAGAGGGATCAAGTCACCACGTAGTTCAACAGATTTTTTTTTTTGATGATTTCTTTTTTTGATGATCTTTTTTTTTTTTTTTTTTTTTGATAATTTCTTTTTGGATGATTTTTTTTTTCTTTTTTTTTTGTTTCTTTTTTTTTTTGTTTTGCTTCTTTTTTTTTTTAATAAATTTTTTTTAGTGCGTGACTAAACTCAGCAAAAGATACTAAGTTACCTGCATACCCTCGAAAGGGATCAAGTCATTACGTAGTTCAAAAGAATTTTTTTTTTTTTATGTGTTTTTGCAAAAAGGAGGGCTCAGTGTGTAATATTAGGTATCACCACTAATCGAACCCAAGACGGCCTCAAGGGTGACATGGACATCCAACCACTACGTCACACTAGCAATTGGTGACATAGAGTGGGATTAATTTCTCCTTATTGGTACGCTTTCAAGGGTAATGGGAAGACATCATGTACTCTTGCAGTGCTACAGTGGGCAGTTTAAACTCTTACCAAGGAGTAATCCTTGATTTTCAAGCATAGAAGCGCTTAAGGAACTTCCCATTGATGGGGCCGATCCTTACACCATCATTATCAATGAACTTGTAAGCTCCATTTATGTAGACTTCTTGCACAACATAAGGTCCATCCCATTTTGAAGTGAACTTATTGCATGTACGATGAGTTGTGATGATAGGTCTTCAAACGGCAAGGACTAAGTCACCAACTTGGAATGATCATGGTTTAACTCTTTTATTGAATGCCCTTGAAAGACAAGCTTGATAACACTCAAGGTGTTGTTAAGCCTCGAGCCTTTTCTCATCAAGCACCTCTAGTTCTTGCAATCTAAGTTTGGCATTTTCTTCTTCAATCAATCCTTCTTGAATGGCAATTCGTAATGATGGGATTTGGCGTTCTAAGGGAAGGATAGCTTCCACTCCGAAGACAAGAGAATATGGCGTTGCTTGAGTAGGCATTCGAAATGTTGTTCGATATGCCTATAGTGTTTCTCCGATTCTTTCATGCCAATCTCGCTTTGTCTTGGATACCACTTTCTTCAACAAACTGCCAAGTGTTTTGTTAAATGCTTCAGCTAGTCCATTCGCCGGGGCATTGTACATGGAGGAGTTGTATTGTTTAAATTCAAACTTCTCGCAAAGCTCTATCATCAGCCTATTGTAGAATGGTTTGCCATTATCAGTTATGATATATTGAGGTACACCATACCGATAGATCAAGTGAGTTCGAATGAAATTAACCACTATTTCTTTCTTCACTTCCCTAAGGGGCACAGCTTCCGCCCACTTCGAGAAGTAATCAATTGCAGCCAAGATGTACAAATGGCCACCGGATGACTTTGGTAATGGCCCTATTGCATCAGGCCCCCATGCATCAAAAGGCCAAGAAGCTATAGTTGGGTGTAAAGGTTCCGGCAGCTAGTGGATGAAGTTCGCATGATACTGACAAGCTTCGCATTTCTTAGCGCACTCCATGGAATCTTGCACCATTGTAGGCCAATAGTAACCCATTTGTTTGATCCTGTAGTGTAACTTAGGACCTGACTGATGTGCGCCGCATATTCCAGAATGAGCCTTCTCTAAGGCTTGTTTAGCCTCCTCCTCTCCTAAGTAGCGGAGAAACAATCCATCAAATGAACGGCAGAAGAGAGCATCCTTATAGTAAATGAATCGAGCAGCCCTTCACCGAACTTCGGTCTTGTGGCGCTTATCATCCGGGAGTCTGCCATGTTGAAGGTATTCAATGATCACTTGTCGCCAATCTTCTTTTTCAACAAGGCATACATAAATGATGTTGGCTTTCTCTTCCTCTTCTTCTTCAACCACAAGGGGTACCACCCACCTTTGGGAAATAGCAACTTTGGTTGTCTCTTCTTGGGATAATGCTAAGGCGGTAGCCAAATTAGCTAAAGCATCGGCCTGTCCATTCTCCTTCCTTGGTATATGCTCCAATGTGATGGCCTCAAAATTTGCTAGCAACTTCTTCGCGTATTTGCAATAAGGGATGAAGTCTTCTTTCTTGACGTCAAACTACTCCAAGATTTGGTTGATAACTAATTTGGAGTCCCCAAAGATCTCAAGTTGCGATATGCCCATCTCAATAGCCATTTGCAAACCAATAATCAATGCTTGATATTCGGCTATGTTGTTAGAGCAAAGTTCACTTGATGAGAACGAGTATAGAAGTATTTGCCGTTGTGGAGAAACAAACATTACACCTGCCCCCGTTCCTTCCCAACGTGTAGCCCCATCAAAAAACATCATCCATGGTGGCATTACTTCAATGTAAAACACATCTTCATTTGGGAAATCATCAGAGAAATCCCAATCGGACGGGATTGGGTGATTAGCTAAAAAGTTTGCCAGTGCTTGTCCTTTGATAGCTTTTTGTGGAACATATGCAAGGTCATATTGTTGTAGCAGGACTGCCCATCGAGCTATACGACCCGAAACCACTGGCCTGGAGAGGACATATTTAATCAGGTCCACCTTTGCTATCAAACGGACCGTATATGCTTGCATGTAGTGCTCCAGTTTGTCTATGGCAAAGAAAAGAGCGAGACACATCTTTTCAATAGGAGAATAATTTAATTCAGTCCCATTGAGAGTTCGACTTAGATAATAAAGGGCTCTTTCTTTCCCCTTTTCATTTTTTTGCGCCATAAGAGCATCTAGAGACTTTTCTTGTGCCGCGATGTACAGTACCAAAGGCTTTCTTGGAATAGGAGCACCTAAAACTAGAGGGTTAAGCAAGTATCTTTTGATGCGTGCAAAAGCATTGCTACAAGTCTCATCCCATTCAAAGTGCACATCCTTCTTCATCAATCTATTGAAAGGTTGACATCGACCAGCCAAGTTCGAGATAAATCATCGTATGTAGGCTAGTTTTCCCTGCAAGCCTTTAAGTTCTCGCAGATTCTTGGGCTCTGGCATTTTCTGGATAGCTTCAATTTTGGACTAGTCAATTTCAATACCACGGTGCCTCACAATGAAACCAAGAAATTTCCTAGATGTTACGCTAAAAGCGCATTTGCAGGGGTTCATTTTAAGCTGATACTTTCTTAGGCGGTTGAACACGGATCGCAGATCTACCAGATGGTCTTCCCTCCTTTTTGTTTTAACCACCAGATCATCAATATAACACTCCACATATTTATGAAGTACATTATCAAAGATCTTTTGCATGGCCCGTTGATAAGTAACACCAGCGTTCTTTAGTCCAAAAGGCATCACTTTTGTAATAATAAATGCCTTTAGGGGTACGAAAAGCTATAAGTTCTTCATCCTTAGGATTCATTCGAATTTGGTTGTATCCTAAAGAACCATCCATGAAAGATAAAGCTTTATGACCAGTAGTGGCATCAACCATAACCTCAGTGATGGGTAGCGGAAAATCATCCTTGGGACATGCATTGTTCAAATCATGGAAATCAACGCACACCCGGATTTGTCCATTCTTCTTTTTGACAGGGACAATGTTAGCAATCCATTCTAGGTACTGTACTTCACGAATGAAGCCTGCATCAATTAACTTATTGACCTCAGTTTCTATTTGAGGGATAAGTTCCAGCCGAAAGCGTCTTTAGGCTTGTTTGACTGGGTGCACGCCTTTCTTTACTGCCAAATGGTGTAGAGCAATATTTGGATTAAGCCTAGGCATTTCTTTGTAAGTCCAAGCAAACACATCTTTATATTCCACCAAAAGCTTAAGGTATCCTTCCTCTTCTTCAAGAGTGAGAAGCGCATTGACGAAGGTTGGTCGAGGTTCTTCAGTAGCTCCTAAATTGATCTCTTTAAGTTCATCAACTGTAGCTTGTACTCCATCTTCCAAGGCTGGGGGAGCTTCATCGACCTCTTCATTGGTCGCTTCAGCATCTGAAAGTGTATCCTCTTCTACTGTAATATGAAACGAAGATGATACCTTTTCAATTTGCTCATCGTGGACGAGTGACTGACTTGTGTGTACAATCGTTCGCCTTTTGACTTTGAGTGATCCTTCAGTGCTGATGTTTAAGGTAGAGTTATGCTTCATGCGTGAAGGAATGCTACTGCGGATCTCATCATTAGCTTTCTTCTCCCGTTGAACCTCAAGATTTATTGAATTTTGAGAATGACTATCAACAGGCCTTTTTGTTGCCCCCAATCAACCAAAGACTAATTTACATGCAAGAGTGTCGTAATTTTGTGTTAAGCAAGTTGTATTTAACCTGTCGAACACTGTGACTCGTGACAATGAGGCCTCAATGCGATCAAACACCGAGACGCGCGATGAAGAATGATCTTTTCTTTGATTTGAACTTTCGCCGACCTCCACTGTTATGTATTGGGAACTTGAAGCATTGCTTCTTTTCTTGATCCATATATGAGCTGGTTGTTCAGGAATATAACCTAATCCGGTCTTTGGGATAGGAATTTCATACCCTTCAAGCCGCATTTTGCTTTGTGTTTTGCTAAGGCCATGCATCTTTTCTCTCGTGACTTCTGGAATTAGTTTCCCTAAGTCCCCTTGTTTTGAGAAATCGTAGCCTGCTTTGGCCAACAGCTTATACGCCTTTGGGTCAAACCATTCTTTTGTCCGTTCACTTGGTAGAATACCATGCTTTGTCAAACATTGTGAAGACCTCACGAATCCATTTAATGGCTTCGAGGGCAAAGGATTTGTGGATGAAGTTAAAGGCATGGCATGACTTTCTTTCAATATGGCTACATCCTCCATTGTGAGCTTCGTAGGAGGCCTTCCCATGTCTGCTATAGATTGAAGGCATTCCACAAATGGTGATTGTCCTTTCTTGTTGTGTGACAATGGTACATAACGGAGGAATGGAGGGTTGTTTGAGGGCGTTGAAATTTTCGCTCTCACTGAATTACTGGTAGATTCACTAGAATGATCATTCCCACATTCTGAACCTTTCTTTGGGGCAAGGATATCCTTTCTAGTGACGAGTCTAACATGCTCCTTTTCACCCTGTTTGCTTTCCATGGATAGGATCTCAACTGGGAGAACTTCATTGGGAATGTCATCCTCTACATAAAATTTTGCGTCAACAAAGTGAGCTTCAGTCTCAGCAAAAGGCTTCAAGTCGGCATCGACTTTCTTTATCCCACTTTGAAGGTACTTGAAAACGTTGATGCAAAGTTGACAGCACTATTTCGTTTCCATGGATCCATGGACGTCCTAACAACATGTTGTAGGTTGTCTTGGCATCAATGACATGGAACAAAATGTTGCTTGTCAATTCTCCAATGATTAATTCTAGGTGGATTATGCCGATCGCGCGTTGTCCTCCTTGGTTAAAACCTTGAATAACCAAACAACTATGCAATAATTCCTCCATAGTAAGGCCAAGTTGTCTCATTGTCATTTTTGGTAGTATATTAATAGCTGAACCTCCATCAATGAGAATACGATCGATCTTTTGTTCACAAGCATAACTAGAGACATAAAGTGGATGATTGTGGAGCTTAGAGCCTAACAATAGGTCCTCATTAGTGAAAGTTAAGTCTAGAGAGCACGCATAACATTCCTGGGTTTGTTGAAGCGTGTCGATAGAAGGAGTGTACATCTCTGGCTTTTCAAGAGCTTGGGTGAGCACTTCTTTTGGTGAAGTGGAGGATTGCAAGGGTTCAACTTCATCAACTCGAGATTGGACTTCCTCTAAAGATGACAAAGTCTCACTTGGACCACCATGGTCAACATCTTCCTTTTCATCCTAAATTTCGCAACAAGAGACTGTGTGAACAGTCTCGGCTGAGTTATTTTGAAAGAATTTTCTAGGGAAGAATTCTTCCAAAGTGATGAGATTTTGAAGTTTTTGGGTTTGTGCCGAATTGTCATACATTTTTGTTCCCAATCTCTCCTGCCTTTTATCACTCTTTCTTCTTGACTGAAGTTGAATCTGGTTTTGTGCTCTCCTGGACTCTTGGGCAATCAAATGAAAAGGGAATGTTCGTCTTTTTTTCCACCTCCTTCGAGTAAACATCGTCCAGCCCTCTTCCTCATCCATTGCTGACCTTTTATCATCATTTGAATTATAATCAGATGCTTTTTATGAAAGCTGAACTGGAACAGGTTTTAGAGAACCAAACTAGATGAGCATGGTATTTGCCCCCTGCTTAGTGGTTAGAGACATGCAAATAGGTAACCCGCAAGAAAATGTTGCAAGGTTTGATTGAGCAACATCATTAAAATCCAAGTCAATTTTCCTTTCCTTGGCTAGCTTCATGATGAGTTCTTTAAAAACAAAGCATTTTTGGATTGGATGGCTTATGATGCGATGATACTTACAATAGTTCGGGTCATCAACTTTTCCCATCTCTTCTGGTCGTTTGCATTCTGGCAATTCGATTAATTGCAACTTGAGCAGTTGTTCTAGCATTTCAGGCATATCGGCATCTAGGAAAGGATACACCTTTTGTTCCTATTCCTTAAGTGATGAGCGACGCGTCTCACGCTATTGGCCTCTTTCGGGCCTCTTCTCGTTAGCCTTCACATTTCTTGTTGAAATTTTGACTGGAGCAGGGTTAATATTCATTGAGTCTTTGATATTACTTTTTGCATTCCTGTCAATTTTCCTTACTTCCCGTCTATCTTTCCTTTCCTTAGGAACATGAGGTTTCATATTTCCATGGCTAGAGATACTCAATTCCATGTCGTGCGCACAAGTCGCCAATTCTTCAAATGTTCGAGGCTTTAACCCTTGAAGGATGCAAAGAAGTCCCCAATGCATGCCTTGAATGCACATCTCTACAGCAGATATTTCAGAAAGTCTATTCTGCAATCTAGACTCAAAGAACGCCATCGATGGATATAATCAACGACGGGCTCATCCTTCCACTGTTTAGTATTGGTAAGCTCCATCTTGCTTACCGTGTGCCGTGTGCTATAGAATCGGTTGAAAAACTCCCTTTCAAGTTGTTCCCAACTATCGATTGACTCGAGTTCTAAGTCTGTATACCAATCGAAGGCATTCCCCTTTAGTGAACGAACAAACTATTTTATAAAGAGTCCTCCTTGAGTCCCTACATTCTCACAAGTTTCTACAAAGTGAGCAACGTGTTGCTTAGGGTTTCCTTTGCCATCGAATTGCAAGAACTTGGGGGGTTGATACCCATTTGGCATTCTCATGTTATCGATGCGCTTTGTATAGGGTTTCAAATACATGAGAGAACTTGTAGAAGAACCTCCATATTGTGCTCGAATGGTGTTTGTTATCATGTCTTGTAGTTGTTGGACAGATATCGAGGCCATTGAGGTGGAATGTCCGTGTTGAGAAGTGCCTTCACCTCTTTTTCCCTTATCAACCCTAGTGTTTTCTCCTTTCAAAGTAAAGTCGGGTGGGTGCTCAGGGCCAAGACTTGATTCACACGAATCTTGTAACTTCAGCTTGTTCATTAGGGTTGCAATTTTGACGTCCGTTTCTTCAAGTGCTTTTGTGAAAAGGGTGACCCTTTGTTCCATTTCAGCCATCTTTTCTTCCATGGTAGAGGTGTTAGTCATCATCACTGGCATAATCTCTATATATGATGGAGAAAATTATGAAACAGGATGAGTCAAAGGTACTTCATTCCTTAAGTTTCTCATCATGGGTGAAGAGTTGATAGAAAAGGTCTTTGTTAGGGATGATTCATTACTGATCTCCAAATCTTTCAAGGTAGATGAATCCTTAGTGGTAGCTTTCCTATTTGCAAGAGAGTCCAAAGAGATGACAATATGAAGTTGGCTTTCTTTAGTTGGTTGGGGTTGAAGCCGATCAAGAGCTTTGGATCGACTGCGAGTGATTAGGCCGACATAATCATCATCATTGGAAGCATCAACCACTGATTTTCGAACATTCTTGCTAGAAGCCATTGAAGCTAGTAGCGAAATGATGTCGAATTTCTTTTCTTTTGAAGGAGAAAGAGATGAGAGGCAGAGAGGTCCCACCGGGCGAGCTAGAATTTGTAAAGTGACTAAATTTCTAGTTCGAAATAATTCAAACAAGTAAAATAATTTCACAAATGAGAATTTCTATTGATGATTGTGTGGCACAATTCTCTGAAATTACAAAAGAGTGATCCTCTAATTCGATCTCCTTGCAAGACTTACTAATTGAATTTGTGTAATGTGATTTTGACTTGAACTCAAAATATCCTTCAATTTGGTTGAGGGATGGATCGAAGATTGCTGAAACGGAATTGCAATGAATCTCTAGCTATGAGCTTGCTAGAAATCCTTTGTTCTTCAAGTTCTTTGTGTTCTTCGTGTGTTCTTCATCTTCGAAGGTTTATGGTAGAAGTTTTTCGGGGCTTTAGAGGCTTGAATCCGTAGAGCTTCACCAATTTGTGGTTTGTTGATGTTTTTTGGACCTTTGAGCTTGATTCCCATAAACTTTAGGATCTAGGTAGATAGTTTGTATGATTCTGCTTCAAGTGTTCTTCGATTTCGGGGTTGAAGTTCTTGAAGGCTTTGAGGCTTAATTCTTATAGAGCTTTTGTACTTCTGAATCCTGGTCCCCTCCAAATGCCTTAGGAAGGCTTCTATTTATAGGAGTTTGGAGGTGGGTGAGCGACACATGGCGAAGTCTGATTGGTGACACATGTTACAGCCTGATTAGTCCACCTATGTCATCGCTTACATGCACTAGACCACTTGTGTCATCGCTTACACGCACTGGACTGCTTGTGTCATCGCTTACATGCGCTGATGTGTGATTGGATTTTGCATGACACTTAGCAAATTTCTGTTGGTTTCTGAGTAGTGATAGCAAAACCTAGTAGCAATACATGGCACTTTGTAATTGGTTGTATTTTGTGGACTTAGCAATGTGACGTGTCAGCTTGTGATAGGTCGGGAATTTTCCTTCTCTACAACAACAAAGGAGAAAAGATGCACACAGCACATAATTACTACATCAAGCATTTTTAAATCGTAAACCGAAGGTAAGTATGTCGACCGCCTCTAATGTAGGTGCTTTTTCAATAGATAGCCTCTTGGAAACCTCTTGCTTGGTTGGCCTAGATTTTGGATTGGTTGCCAAGCATGCCAATGCAAGCTTTGCAATCAAGACCACTTTGAGTGCAACTTGATTTCTAGGAGATTTGAGGCATTAATCTAAAATGTCCTTCAATTGGGTGGTTGAAGTCATTGCTGATGATGATGATGATGATGATGATGATGAGAGAAATGAAACGAGGTCTTCTGGATGATTTCCCATGATCACTTCCAATGTTAACATTCTAAAGTTATAAACATCACATTTTTCATTCACTTCTATTGTGTATGCAAGCTCTGCAAAATAGAAGACTTTTGGATGATTTCCCATGATCACTTCCAATGTTAACATTCTAAAGTTATAAACATCACACTTTTCATTCACTTCCATTGTGTATGCAATCTCTGCAAAATAGAAGAATCTAACTTATTCAACACTTGGTATGATACCATGTGAACCTCAAGTGTAGTTCATTTTTCCTTCCCATATAAACTTTTTTTTTTTTTTTTTTTTTGTGTAATTGTAGCTATCCACCCTAAATTAAAATACTATTTGTAATGTGTACCCTAAAAATCATAATTTTTCAACCAACACCTTGATTCAAGAATAATTTGTGATATTCACCAACTATCCAAATTAGTAGTGTAAACTAATGGTCTCATTGTATAGGGTGCATATTTTTAATGCTATCAAAGTTTGGTGTGGATATTACCCAATAGAGTTTTAATTTAGACAATTTGGTGGAAAATGCATTTTAATGTTGAAATAGTGTTAATTGTAAAATTTTGAAATTTAGGATGCATATATTCGTATGATATATGTGGATGCTTTTAATTAATCCTTATTTTTATTTTTCCTTTTGAGCTAACACGCCCTTTTTACTTTATATTTATACACAATTACTTTCAATGAAACAATGTTGATTGTAAAATTTGGAAAGTTAGGATGCATATACTCATATAATTTATGTGGATTCTTATAATTAACCCTTATTTTTATTTTGATAAAGTTTAACTACAAAATTTGTTGTACCTTAAAATTACAACCTTACTCAATGAAATAAACATTACTACATATTTTGAAATTGTAACCGTTAAATTGCATATTCTTTACGCTCTTAATATACTTGTCAAATTTTGTGTCAATCGAATATTATTTACTATATAATTTATAAGCTTTTATTTTATGCATAATTTTAAACTACAAAAATTTGTAATTAAAACAATTTATTGATAACATAACTATTGACCTTTAATTTTTTAGAAATTTTGCAAGTATGGAGAATATAAAAAAAAAGATGTAATCCAATGGTGGATTTGTCAAAATTCATGTCTAATAAAAAGATATTGAGTAAGATTGTAGTGTAAGATTACAACCAATTTTTGTAGCTAAATGTTGTCCTTTTTATTTTTCCTTTCGGGCTAACAAACACTTTTTACTTCATATTTTTACACAATTACTTTCAATGCATGGGGTAAAAGAAGGGGCCTTTTCAAATTCTTCCCTTTTATCTCTATTTTTTTTATTAAAAAATTGATATATATATATATATATATGTGTGTGTGTGTGTAAAATTTTTACTTATTAAGCCTTTCATCTTTTTTTTTCCCCAAATGGATAAATACTCATTTATGGGGAAAAACATATATAACTCATTAATTCTAAAGGCAATTAAAGCATAACTTTCAAAAAATATAGGGAAAAAGCAGTATTCTCCTTTTATGTTTAGAGTAGTTCCCATTTTCCCCATTTATATTTGAAACCAATCAATTTCTCTTCCTATGTTTCAGAAATGAGCAAATACCTCAATTCCGTTACTCTATTAAATCTAATAAAATCTTCTGTGTCCTAAAATATTATATTTTGCAAAATCTAAAATCAACTTCTGTCTCTCTCTCTCTCTCTCCAAATCTGGATATAGTAAAGCCCAACAATATAGAAGCTTGATTCGTCTGTTTAGTGGCCATGGGAAACATTAGTTAATTCGTTTTGTTGAACATGCGCCTTGGGTTTTGGGGTAATTGAGTGTGGATTATGATGAGGTTCAACACAATCCTTCATCGTAAGATCAATGCCAATCTCAACAGCAACGCCAAGTTATACAATTTGTTTTGTTGAATATGTCTTTGGTTTAGGTGGCGTTGTTTTACGGTGGTTGAAGACATTCAAAGAGTTCAGTGTCATAAAGCCGGTTGATGTGAGTTTACAACAATGAACTTTTTTATTTTTCAAAATATATTGTTAGTCCTTAACTCTTAGCCTATTTTAGTTCTTAAAACTTAAATTGATCACTTTTAGTTCCATATACACTTTAAAATTACTGTTTTTAGTAACAAATTTATAAGTAATCTTTTCTATTTTCTATATAAGTGATTGATTAAAGTTCCTAATGTGTCTATTGGGGTGATGACACGTCAATTTTAAGTCAACCATGCCATCTAAGGGACTAAAAGAGATTAAACTTTCAATGACTAATGATCAAGGCTGTTTGATAAGGTGTTTTGAGCAACAGTTTTCAATGTTTAAACAACATTACACGTATTTTTACACACTTTTTCACCCACACGTAGAGAAATTATAAGGTCCTCATGGTGAACAAGTGACATGGTCCACCATTCCACTAAAAGACTTCCACCTGTTTAAAATTATTGAGATAAAATTTTTTTTAAATAAAAACTGATTACTGACTCACCAATTTTAAATAAGTAGGAGTCTTTTAGTGGAATGGTGGACAAGTGACGTGATCTACCAGAGGACAGTATAATTTCTCCCACACGTATTTCCAAAAAATACAAACAACATTACCAGACGGCCAAAGTTTAGAACAACAATGTATTTTCATCCAAGTTTTTTTTCCTTTTGTATTTAAAGATTTAGGGGTATGTATGCATTAATTCTTTTATATTTTTCCATTAAAACAATAGCTGTAATGACGTTTAACAAGTTGGAACATGTTCTAACGTTGTCATCCATCCGCATACGAAAAGTTTTATTTAGTATTGTTAATATTATATTTATTTTATATTGTGTTGTGTGGGTTTCAATTAACTCAATTGGTAAAGTTTATGATAGTTGAATAAGAGATCTGAGGTTTAATCCTACTTACACCAAAAAACTATATCAAAAACTGATTGATGTCTTAGTCTAATGATAAAGAGTTATCATCAAAAGCGGACGCCATAAGTTGAAACTCTCTCCAAAAAAAAATCTTATATTGTGTTGTATAAGTGTGAAGACATTTAAAAGACACACTTATTATTTAATTTATTTGCAATTATTTGATGTTTATGCATTTTATGTTTTCTGAAAATATTATTATAATATGTAATCTTTGATTTATTTAACAAAAAATAATTAATTTATAATATTCAAAGAATATTAATTGTGAATAACTTTAATTAAAGGAAAATTATTCATAACTAGTGAGACAAATATATTTGTCTTGCAATATATAGAGTTGATTGGATGAAATTTATTTTATATAAGTAATATTATATATATTTAAAAGAAATCATATTAAAGATATGCTTCAAAATATAGTTATACATTAATTAATTAGTTAATTTATATATATGTTATTTTGTTGATTTAAAAATTATTGATACATACAACTTGACCCCATGATAAAATTTATGACTTCGTTACTGTTTTGTAAATTATTTATTTCATAGTAATTTGTAATTATTAAAAATTTATTTTGAGTTATCATTTCATATTGAAAATGTTGGTAAAGTATTCATAAATTGATCACTTAGCTATTAACTAAGCGATAAATATTTAGAGTGTACTATGATCCTCATGCTTACCTTCATGACGAAGCTTCAACAAAAATGAAAATTTGGAAAATCAAATGGCTACAACATAGAATATAGTGAAAGAAAAAGTTTAGCTACAAACTTGATTACACTTTCTTCTTACATCCTCTATAGTTGCAAAATTTTCAGAAGATCAAAAATTAATAACTATTTCATGAATCAAATTGTTAAATTCAAGTTTTTGAAATATAAAATTACGCATAAAGAAATAAGTTTAAAGATCGATAATAAATAATATCTAATTGACACCAAATTTAACATGCATGATAAGAACATAAAGAACTATTCAAGTTTTTGTAATATAAAATTACACATAAAGAAATAAGTTTAAAGATCGATAGTAAATAATATCCGATTGCACAAAATTTGACATGCATGATAAAAACATAAAGAACATACAATCTATCAATTAGATTTTCCAAATATATAACCATATTAATTTTAATATTGGGAGTTGTAACCATTAGCTACAATCAGGTTTGTAGTCAAACTTTATACTATTGCAAAATGAAAGGCATATTTTACTACTATGTAGTATGATTGTCACTGCATTAAATGAACTAGAGACAAGTATTTCTAGAGGGCTAAGCATGTCAATAAGGAAAAAATTATATTACTTGGAGCTGTGTATCCAAATGTTCTGGCAAATGAAGTCCAATTGGATGAGTCAGGCTTCAAAAACCTAGTTGTACCAAAATCAGAGATATGTGCCTCATAGTTTGAATCCAACAAGATGTTCTTGCTAGAAATGTCTCGATGAACTATGGGAGGTGAGCAATTGTGATGCATATAGGATGAAGCATCAGCCACAACTCTAAAAAAATTTACCCTTTTGATCCAATCAAAACTAACTACCTCTTCCTTATTACTCAATAACCCTTTCTAAAAACTCATAAAACATTAATGATTGTCGTGGATGTGAGCAAAAGCAAAAAAGCTTTACCACATTTCAATGCCTAATTTCTAGATGAGCACAAATCTCATTTTTGAAACCGTTTGTGTTGGCAATCTCACCATCTTATATTGAATGAAGTTTTTTCACAACAACAACTTGACCTGATTGTAGATCTGCTTTGTAAACACTTCCACACCCTCCCGCTCCAACACAATGTTTGGAGTCAAATTCCTTTGTTGCTTCAATGATGCTTTCATACATTATTTTCCCATCGTAGCTCTAGATTGCAAACATATTACCATTTTGTGCTTCTCTAGAATTGTTTAGCCTGTTCCTTAGTCTTGGGCGCTTCAGAACTACATAAAGAATCCCAAATACAATCATTGAGAGAAACTTTATGCTTAAGATTGGAACAATAAAGATAATCACAACTTTATTTTTCCTTTTCTCACTAGAATTCTTGCTCCAAGTAATGGAAGAGGGACAAGCCTTTAAATTTGACAAATTATCACACAAACCTTTATTATTTCTTAATGCTTTGAATGGAGCCTCACTAAAGGCTTTATTGTTAGGTAGAGGACCTTCCAAGCAATTGTATGATATATCAACTTTGGTCAGGCTTGACATTTTACCAAAAGTGGCTAGAATGGAACCAAATAGCTCATTATGGGAGAGATTCAATGTTTCTAAGCTTTGCAATTCTCCAAGCTATGGAGGCATTTTTCCAATCAACAAATTCTCACTCAAATCAAGCAATTGAATAAACTGTTTATTGCCAATCTTAGTGGGTACACTCCCCCTAATTATATCTTTGCTTAAGTTCAAATTCAATAATTTTTCACACACCAATATTTGTTTGGGAATTGATCTTGTTAAATTGTTGGCTGAAAGAATAAGAAATTGCAGATTGGATAGCATTCCAATTTCTGATGGAATACTACCATAAAGTTGATTATCACCCAAATGAAGGAGAAACAGAGATGTCAACTTTCCTAATTCCTTTGAAATCTTCCCAACTAGATGATTGAAGGAGAGATCAAGTACTTGCAGTTTGGTGGATCTTCCAAGCTCAAGAGTTATTACACTAGAAATTCTGTTATTGGAGAATTTTAAGCTCTGCAGACTTTGGCACTACCCCCACTTTTGAGAAAGTTCTCCATAGAAATTTTTAAGCTAAAACAGCTACTGAAGATAAAGTTGTTCAAGCAAGGAAACAAGGGCAAGCAAGAAGAAGAAGTGGACAAAACGGCAAGTAGTTTAGATCAATGAAAAACTTGTGGTTTAGCTTCTTTGTGTATACATAGTGTTCACACGTGAGACATGTTAGTGTTAGTTTTTCTGTTAGCACCTTTTCTACTAGTTAGTTACTTTCTCAGGCTTGTATATATAGATTAGCTTCTTTGTAATTCTAATTATTCAATGAAATCATTTTCCCAAATCTAGACAGAACGGCAAGTAGTTTACCTCAGTTAAAACTACTTGTAGTTTAGCTTCTTTGTATATACTTGCTTAGTGTGTGTTTGGCAAAAATTATTTTTATTAACTTATTTTACTATTCAGCTTATTTTTGCTACTATTCATGGGTCTCACTACACTTTTTGATACTATTTATGAGTTTCACTGTACTATTTCAACTAACTTTTACCTTTAATTACAGTACTTTCAATGAAAAAATTTTAGTTTCAACAAAATAAGCAGATCCCAATCAAACACTTAGTGTTCACATGTGTTAGTGTGAGTTTTGTATTATTTTTTATGTTAGCACCTTTTCTACTAGTTAGTTACTTACTCAGGCTTGTATATATAGATTAACTTCTCTGTAATTCTAATTATTCAATGAAATCATTTTCCAAAATTTAGTTTTCATGAGAGAGAGAGAGAGAGAGAGAGAGAGAGAGAGAGAGAGAACCAACTGATCTGAGATAAATCGAATTGGACCTACACTTATGGTACAACATCCTCCAATTGGTCTTCTTTAGAAGTTAGTGTTGGAAAAACATGATTTGTATCTCATACAAAACATGCGTAGTGGAAAATTAATGGATCCACTTCATTCGAAATTGATAACATGCACTATGTAAGTTTCAAAATTTAAGAACAAGAGAACGTTCCTTGGTGTGGTAAAATTCAAAAACAAAGACTATAAATACTTAGGACCACTTTTAATCTTCACTCCAATTCCACTAACGCCCAAGAAGTGTGGTCTCTCAATCAGTTCAAGGGAGAATAAAAGAGTAGCTTACACTCACATACACACCATTTCATACCACAATTGTGTCTCTTAAAATTCTATATGTTTCTCCATTTATATCTAACTGATTATCTAATTGGGCTAGCATTTTGGGTCATTCCAATTGAGTTTAAGTATGTGGCTTGGAGTGGGACCAAAAGGGAACTAATAAGACTCTAGCTCTAATGGGTTTTGGGCTTTTCTGTTAACTCTTGACAAGTGCAAAATTACCATTAATTATATTTAATACCACTATATAAATATAATTGCACTCTAGGCCTCATTTATAAATTATATCCCAAGACTTTATTATACACTCAACCCCTTCATAAAATATTCGTAGTAATACAAAGTCATGAATATTAACTGTCACTTTGAAGATTACTACATCTTAATCCTTAAGTACCTGGTTTAATTCTTTAAGTTATTCATTATATATTTATGAAATCCAATTTCATAAATACATACTTTAGTTACTCCTTACTAAAGTGGTTAGGCCTAACACTATGAATAACCAAACCCATTAAACTTATCTCAAAGGAATATTTTATATCTTCGTTAAGAGATTATGAATTCCATCTTGAGAATATATGTTCCCTCAACATTAAATGCGGCTGCCCAACATACTGAGGTTTTGATGGTGACTTTAGATCTCACTCCTGATATATCAAAACAACCTATACTTCATGATCAAGTCCATTATTCTCTTAGGATTAAGAGTTGATGTAAATAGAAGTCGTGAGATTTATTATTCATTTGACAATCGTTAGGAGAATAATAAATCTCACAACGGTCCAATTCAATATGTCTTAACTCTTAAAACATATCAACATACCAACTAAAAGTCTCCATTTCCATGATCAAGACAAATCATCTTAATTGATATGTTATAGTCTTCGAAGATGAAATGCCCAATTTCATCACCGACTATGAACTAAAATTCCGAATTTACAAACAACTTATAATTTATATTTTCTGTGACTAAATCACATAAATCACATACTATGCATCACATGAACTATATGATAATGTCTAAATATTCATGTTACCATTATTTTAGATAATAATAAAACAACTTTATTAATCACAACATAATGTCATACATAGCATCATACAACAGGATTTAAGGGCACTAATCCTGACAATCTCCCACTTGCCTTAAAGACTATTGTGCACTAATCTAACTCCTATTTCCTCCAAATGTGACTCAAAAGTACTTTGGGGTAAGGCTTTGGTAAAGAGATCCACTAGATTATTTGCACTATCAATCTTTGCTACCACTACATCTCCTCGAGCAACAATGTCTCGAATGATGGGATACTTTCTTTCTATGTGCTTTCCTTTCTTATGATTCCTTGGATCTTTGGATTGTGCAACCGCTCCACTATTTTTGCAGAACAATGTGATAGGAACTTGCTCAATTCTCACAACACCAAGATCAAAAAGGAATTTCTTGAGCCAAACAACTTCTTTTGCTACTTCACAAGCAACAACATATTCAGCTTCCATGGTGGAGTCCACAATACAAGATTGCTTAACACTCCTCCAACTTATGGCTCCACCTCCCAAGGTAAACACACAAACTGAAGTGGATTTTCTAAAATCAAGATCTGACTGAAAATCTGAATCTGTATAACCAATGAGAATCAAATCCTCACTATGGTAAACAAGCATATAATCTCTCGTTCTCCATAGATACTTGAGAATATGCTTTATAGCTTGCCAATGTTTAAGTCCTGGATTTGATTGATATCGGCTAACCATGCCAACTAAATAACAGATATCTAGTCTAGAACAAAGCATGGAATACATGAGACTTCCCACTACAGAAGCATAAGGAATCTGTCTCATCATATTTTCTTCCTCAAGAGTTTTAGGCCTTTGGTCATCAGACAGAGGAACTCCATGTCTAAAAGGAAGTAATCTTTTCTTGGAGTTTTGCATGTTAAACCGTTCTAGAACCTTATCTATATATCCAACTTTTGACAAGCCTAACATTTTATTTTTGCGATCTCGCTAAAGCTTGATCCCTAGAATAGAGTTAGTTTCACCCAAGTCATTCATATCAAACTGGCTTGACAACCAAACCTTTACTGATGACATTACCCTTACATCATTTCCAATGAGTAGAATATCATCAACATAAAGCACTAGGAACATACTACTTTATCTTGATGTCTTTTGTACACACATGGTTCATCAAGATTTTGTTCATAACCAAATGACTTGATTGCTTGATCAAATCTAATGTTTCATGATCTAGATGCTTGCTTAAGTCCATATATGGACATTTTCAACTTGGATATCATATGCTCTTGGTTCCTTTGCTATGAAACCTTCTAGTTGCATCATATAGATTTTTTCTTCAAGATTGCCATTAAGAAATGCAGTCTTGACATCCATTTGCCAAATCTCATAACCATAATGAGCAGCAATAGATAAGAGAATTCTGATAGATTTAAGCATTGCTACTAGTGAAAAGGTTTCTTTATAATCAATACCTTCTTTTTATGTGAACCCTTTTGCCACTAGCCTTGCTTTAAAGGTTTCAACATTTCCATCTATCCATCTCTTCCTCTTGTAAACCCATTTGCAACCAATAGGTTTAATGCCGCTAGGCGTCTTTACAAGATCTCATACATGATTGGAATACATAAAATCTAATTCAAATTTCATAGCTTTGACCCAATGATATACATCTTTATCATTCATTACCTCTTCATAAGTGTAAGGATCAGATTCAGCCTCTCTTGAGATAGTTTTATAAGTTTCTCCCAGACTTATAAATCTTATAGGTGACCGAACAACCCTCCTACTACAACAAGGCACCTGTGTACTAGACATCTCATGAGTAGAATCTTGTGGTATATCTAATACAACCACATCATCCCTAGTTTCATCCATTGGTTGTTCAATTACAGGTTCATCTATTTCAGCCAAGACAACATTACTTCTAGGATTAAAATTATTCACAATATCATCTTCCAAAATTTTGCATTGGTGCAAACAAACACTTTGTTATCTCTATGATTATAGAATAAATAACTCTTTGTTTCCATTGAATACCCTAAAAACATGCATACTTCTGTTTTTGCTTCCAACTTATCAGACTTCCCTTTCAACACATGTGATGGACATCCCTAAATGCGGAGATATTTCATACTAAGCTTACGCCCACTCCACAATTCTTTAGGTGTGTTGGGAACAGATTTTGATGGAACTAAATTTAAAATATGCATTACAATTTTTAGTGCATATCCCCAAAAGGAAACTAGTAAAGTTGAATAACTCATCATGGACCTAACCATTTCTAAAAGAGCCCTATTCTTTCTCTCTGTTACACAATTTTGTTGAGGAGTTCTAGGTGCAGTCAATTAGCATACAATCTTATTTTGAATTAAGTAATCCTTGAAATCCCCAAGAAGGTATTCGCCACTTCGATCAAATCAAATGGCCTTTATGAATTTACCCAATTGATTCTCAACTTCAGTCCTAAACTCTTTGAACTTTTCAAAGGCTTCGGACTTCCATCTCATTAGGTACACATAACCATATCTTGAGTAATCATTCATAAAAGTGATGAAGTACTCATAACCTCCTTTTGCTTGGGTTGACATAGGACCACATACATCCGTATGAACTAATTCAAGCAACTCTTGGGCTCTTCTACCTTTTGCATTAAAAGGTCATTTGGTCATTTTACCCTTTAAACAAGATTCACAAACTGGAAATCCATCAAAGTTCAATGGCTCTAAGAGTCCATCTTTGATCAATCTTTGAATTCTATTTTAATTAATATGACCCAAACGCAAGTGCCAAAGATATGCATCATTTGTAGAATGAAACTTTCTCTTTAATGATTTTACATGAGAGTTATTATCTAATTCAGAATTGTATAATTCATGCTTATCAGGAGTTAAAATATAAAGACCATCAACAATATTGCCAGAACAGATAAACACTTTATCCTTCTTTATTACAACATTATCTTTCATGATAACATAATATTCCTGTTTACCTAAATAAGTTGTAGAAATTAAATATCTCCAAACATTAGGTACATACAAACAGTCTTTCAATATTAAAATTCTAGAATCAAAGCACAAATTAAACACTCCAATAGCTATAACTGGAATTCTAGTCTCATCCGCCAAAGTAAGAAGCAATTCCCCTTCATTCAGCTTTCTAGTCTCTTAGAACCCCTACAAAGTATTATAGATATGATTAGTACAACCTGAATCCACACACCAGGAATCCGTGGGATTTTGTACTAAACATATTGCAAGAAGGAATGAACATTTCATGCCCTTATTCTTGGCAACTTTGAATTTTGGACAATTCCTTTTCCAATTACCTTTCTCGCCACAATGGAAACATTTTCCTTTGGTGTAGTCCCTTTTCTTTCCCTTGTTGGCAACTCCTAAGGCAATTTGTTTACCATCTTGCTTGGTGAAATCCTTCTTCTTCTTCTTACCCTTGCCTTTCGACTTAGGTTGAGAAGGAAAAGCTTCAACCATGTTAGCTTCAATGTTGGATGTACCAAGAATGCCTTCCGCTGCCACCAATTCATTCATTAATTCAAACAAAGTATAAATCTTTTTGTTCATATTATAATTAAGTCTGAATTCCTTGAATAATTCTGGCAATGATTGGAGTATCATATCCACTTGGGATTCTCCATCAATATCAGCACCTAAAACTTCTAGTGCATTCAGATTAGAGATCATCCTAAGACAATGCTCCTTCACTGAAGTACCTTCAGCCATTTTGGTATTATAAATTTGCCTCATAGTTTCTTACCTTGCAAAACAGCCTTGCTCACCAAACATCTCCTTCAGACTTAACATTATGTCTGAAGCTAGTTCTACATCCTGCATTTGATGCTATAAAACATTTGGGATAGATGCTAGGATATAGCACTTGGCCATCTCATTAGATTTCTGCCAACAATCATATCATTGTTTTTCCTCAAAAGGGGCATCTAATGATGGAAAGTTAGGACAAGGTTGACTAAGCACATACTTGTGCTCTTCAGCAATTAGAACAATGTCCAAATTTTTTTTCCAGTCAACATAGTTGGATCCAGTCAATTTGTTTTGATTAAGAATAGCAACAAGTGGGCTAAATGATGCCATGATTAAATCTGAAAACAATAAACATGAATATAATAAGTAAACCGGACATTATCAATTTAGCATATAAGCATATAGTATGAAACCTTAATAAAACCATAATATAATATATGTAACAACAACCCAATCCCATGTCTATAATTCCTTGGTAGCAAGTTTATTATAAACACCATGATTGATTGAGAACTATTCTCATTATTAGTGCTATCATGATAACTCTTATCAAACACTAATAATATGCCGTATTACCTTTAGCCTCTAAGTAATAATGACATAGCTCCTTTGAGAGGTTAACATTACACTTAGTCTGGTGTACATCATTATCTAGAATCATGTGTAGCCACATTTCATCTCCCTTATAGTATTTAAACTTGTAGTACCATGAAACAAAACACCCTCCTTTGGGATCGCGAGGCATATACACCAAGATGATGTACTTACCCACACTACTATGAACCGATAATGGAAGCCGTGAGATCCAACCCTTGTATCTCTCTCCCACTAGATGTTTTAATTAAAATGTTTTTAATTAGAAATCATGTGTAATCTCATTACACATAGCCTTGCACTTTTAAACTTGAAAACACTTAGAAAAATTCAAAATTCAAAGCTTTCAATTGATCGAATGTATTTTTTGATCAATCGAAAAAATTAAAAATTCATACCAAACAATTGGCCTGACTCGATTGGTACTTGATCGCTGCTCAATCGATCGAAAAAGAACATTAGATTGATCGACTAGCAAACAAAAATCAATTGAATTAAATAGAATGGTTACTGTTTCACTCAATTGATCTAAACCAATTTTTGATCGATCGAAACACATGAAACTCGAATTTTCCAGAATTTTTCTAAAGTAGTTTTCAATGGTTTTTCATGAACAAACAACCATCATATGAACATAATAGACAGAGTTTGATATCAAAATTGAATTCCATTGATGCTATAGCCTTAAAGTTCAATCTAACACTTAAAAATCAAACTTAAACAACATCATAACATCAATATCAGTTTTTGTCAAAAAATAATTTTAATGACCATGCAGAAAATTAATTGTTAAATCTTCTAACATCATGAAATTACTATCTTTAATTCCAAAACTCAATAAACATGTTATACAAATTTGAAATTAAAGACCGCTCTGATACCAATTGCTGGAAAAACATGATTTGTATCTATTACAAAACATACGCAGCAGAAAATTAACGGATCTACTTCATTCGTAATTGATAACATGCACTATGTAAATTTTAGAATTTAAAAATAAGAAAGCGTGCCTTGGTGTGGTGAAATTCAAAAACAAAGACTAGAAGTACTTGGGAATACTTTTAATCTTCACTCCAATTCCACTAACGCCCAAGAAGTGTGGTCTCTCAATCAGTTCAAGGAAGAATAAAAGAGTGGCTTACACTCACATACACACCATTTCATACCACAATTGTGTGTCTTAAAATTCTGTATGTTTCTCCCTTTATACCTAACTAGTTATCTAATTGGGCTAACATTTTGGGCCATTCCAATTGAGTTTAAGTATGTGGCTTGGAGTACGACCAAAAGGGAACCAATAAGACTCTAGCTCTAATGAGTCTTGGGCTTTTCTGTCAACTATTAACAAGTCCAAAGTTACCATTAATTATATTTAATATCACTATATAAATATAATTGCACTCTAGGCCTCATTTATAAATTATATCTCAAGACTTTATTATAAACTCAACCCCTTCATAAAATATTCGTAGTAATACAAAATCATGAATATTGACTGTCACTTGGAAGATTACTACATCTTAATCCTTAAGTACCCGGAATAATCCTTTAAGTTATTCATTATATATTTATGAAATCCAATTTCATAAATATATACTTTAGTAACTCTTTATTAAAGTGGTTAGGCCTAACACTATGAATAACCAAACCCATTAAACTTATCTCAAGGGAATATTTTATATCCCCGTTAAGAGATCATGAATTCTATCTTGAGAATATATGTTCCCTCAACACTAAATGTGGCTGCCCAACATACTAAGGTTTTGATCGTGACTTTAGATTCACTTTTGATATATCAAAGCAGCCTATACTTCATGATCAAATCCATTATTCTCTCAGGATTAAGAGTTGATGTAAATAGAAATTGTGAGATTCATTATTAATTTGACAATCGTTAGGAGAATAATAAATCTCACAGCGATCCAGTTCAATATGTCTTAACTCTTAAAACATATCAACATACCAACTAGAAGTCTCCACTTCCATGATCAAGACAAATCATCTTAGTTAATATGTTATAATCTTCGCAGATGACATGCCCAATTTTATCACCAACTATGAACTAAAATTCCAAGTTTACAAGGAACCTGTGATTTATATCTTCTATAACTAGATCACATAAATCACATACTATGCATCTCATAGACTATATGATAATGTTCAAATATTCATGTTACCATTATTTTAGATAATAATAAAACAATTTTATTAATCACAACATAATGTCATACATAATATCATACAATAGGATTTAAGGGCACTAATCCTAACAGTTAGAACATCGATATTGCACATTATCATCAACTTTTCTCTCCTCCTTAAGGAGTAGGAACCATCTCGCCATCGCCATTTTTGGTTCCCATGACTACTTTACAATAAAAATTGAGTGTAAAAGAAATGAAGGATTTGGAGAAGACACCGATTTGCATGACTACTTCACAATAAAAATTGAGTGTAAAAGAAATGAAGGATTTGGAGAAGGCATCGATATTATGATCATGAATTTCTAGCCCAAATTGCTCAATTCAAATAACAACACAAGAAAAACAGCTGATCATATTTGTCCGATACCCCAAAAGGACTAATTCAGTCAAAATTAAGTCTTATTGTAGCTGTTAATAAGCCTAGATCAACCTAGTATATGTCAAATATAAGACTCAGCACACACACATAATACATTTTCAATCAATATCTAATCAATTTAAGGCATCACAATCACCCTACTTAAATCTTTGACATCATTATTAGTGCCCACTTTGTGGATCAATGTCTTCGAGTTGACATGGAATCACGGGGTTGGCTTGATAGCATTTACAACGACCTAAGGAAAATTGATTGCCACATTCTGCGTTATATTCTAAATAGAAAAGTCTTTAATTTCCCTCAGTCATTTTTTAGCAGAAAGAAAGCAAAAGAAAAGTCGTGTATAATTACAGTGGAATATGTACACCTATAATAATAACTCTTTTATGATGACCTTGAGCTATTTGGCAATTACTATCCCATGTACCATGTCATCTGATTGTAAGTAACACAAAATTTAAGCACTCTTTTTCTTGAAGGAAGCATAATTGTTTCAACTTACACTAAATATAAAACTATATTTGCATGTTTATCTTATCTAAGTAATTAAGAGACCTAAGATTTTAGCAACTAACCAAATACTTTATAGTTACAGTATGAGAATCAAATAAAGAATAGTCAAAATATATCTTTGCTTAAAGTGGAGTAAGTCTTTTTATTTGGTGTCTCTCAGATGGATCATGTGTGATCAAATTGTGTCATTTTTTTTTTTTATATTAAGTTCGTAATGTGATACTTTAAGAAATATGAATATGTCATTGGATATGAAATATTAAATACAAAAATAAATACATTTTTCTTGAAAATTTCAAGAACACAGGCGGTTACAACATTAGGGTACGCGCGCATTGCCCTCAGACTTGCTTTCAATGAATCAAGGATAAAACTACCAATAACCAATACTATGTTATTATATATTTATGAATTATGGCTTACTCTTTAATTATAAAATTAATGTACATATGTGTGTGGTTTCTCTTAATTACAATAACTTGTTTCTCTTTATCAAAAAAAAAAAAAAAAAACCTTGTTCCTCAAACAAAAATCCCCGATTTCATATCCCTGAAGCGCGCCTACATATACTAGTTGAGTCAAGGAAAAAGTTTTGACTTAGAAAATAAGAAGATTATAATAATAAATAAATAAAAATATAAACCTCTTTGCAGTGTGCACCCAAAAAGATCACTCTTACAACATGACTAGATAAAAGAATTTATTTTTGCCAAATTCTCTAGTCAGGCACACAAAAGGAGAGTGTGTGTCGCTATTTAGTGTATTCATGTATATATAAGAGCTTGAAGTCGGTGCAAAGAAGCGTACGTATACCTCTTAAAGTTATAAATTGAATATTTACTCCAAAAATAAGCTATTCAGTATTACTTTCTGATGCAAAACAAATAAAATTAGATTCAGATTGATTTTTTTGTATTAAAATGCAATACACTTAAGCAAACTGGTGGACTGTGAACAAGGTAAGATCACACAAAACAAAAAACAAATAAGAGAAGCACATAATTGCTATATCAAGCACTGTTAAACAGTGAACCCAAGGTAAGCGTGTCAAACACCTCTGACATGGGTGCTCTTTCAATAGATAACTGATGGGAAACTTCCTGCATGGTTGGCCTAGATTTTGGATTGGTATCCAAGCATGAAAATGCAAGCTTTGCAATGGAGACCACTTTCAATGCAACTTGATTTGTAGGTGTTTCAAGGCGTTGGTCCAACATGTCCTTCAACAGTATATTATGGGTAGTTGAAGCTGTTGCTAATAATGATGAGAGAAACGAGATGAGATCTCCTGGATGCTTTCCCATGATCACTTCCAATGCTAACACTCCAAAACTATAAACATCACATTTTTCATTCACTTCCATTGTGTATGCAATCTGCAAAATAGATGAATCTTATGTATCCAACACTTGTTGTCATACCATGGAAATCTTGGGTGTTGTTCACCATAATTACTTTTGTAAATTTTCTTTTTTCCTTTTTAATTGCAAGTATCCATCCTAAACTATAGCAAAATTTGAAACGAGTACTCTAAACTTCACAATTGTGTAATCAACACCTTGATTTGAGAATAATTTGTGATATCCACCCACCATTCAAATTAGAGTCCAAGTTATTGGTACATATTGCAAATGGTTGCATAGTTTAGGGTTTCACATTGCAAATGGTCACATAAGGTTACACATCTCTAATAGTGCTATCATAGTTTAGGTGAATAGTTGCCCAATAAAGGTTTTTTTTTTTTTTTTTTTTTTTTTTCAACACTAATTTAGCCAATGGATTAATGGAAATTGCGTATTAACATTGAAATGCAGTTTTGATCGGAAAATTTTGAAGTTTATGATGCATAATGCATATATAATTTACGATGCATACTTATATTTAACCTTTTTTTCCATTTTAGACTAAGACACCCTTTTAAGTTCATATTTAAACACAAATATTTTTGGTGCACGAGTGGAGGTGGGGTGCAATGGCCCCTGGCTTTTCAAATTCCTTTATTCCTCCTTTGTGTATGTGTGTGTCTATATATAGAGAGAGAGAGGAAAAATTTAAAAGGTACAAATACTCATTTTACGTACTAATGTCTCAATTTTTTTTTTCTTTCAATAATCTTTTTTTTTTTTTTTTGCTATAAATAACTCATTAATTTTAGAGACATTTGAAGCATATGTTTTCGAAACATTAGCATATGACTGATTTTAGTCCATTAAGTTTAACGTGATGCCTTTCACTCCCTTACAAACTTAAAATGATTGTTTTAGTCCTGAACAAACTTTTAAGTCATTGTTATTAGCTTCTAGCTAATTTAAAGTGATTGATTTTAGTTCCTATTGTGTCTAGCAAAGTGATCACATGTTAGTTTTTAGTTTGGCCACATAATTAAGATTACTTACAAATAGTGTATTTTTTACAACTCTTTTTTATTTCGTATTTAGAGAGTTATTGATTTAATATTTATTATTTATTATTTAAAATTTTTATCTTTTTCCATTAGAAGAATAGATGCTATGCTGGTTAAAAGTAAAGCTTAGAAAAGAATATTGTATTTTGTCCAACTCTTTTTTATTTTGTATTTAGAGAGTCATTGATTTAATTTTTTTTTTTTTTTTTTTTAGAGGAATAGATGCTATGATAATTAAAAGTTTTGAACTTCTTCTTCTTTGTCATCTCTTAACGAAAGAAAAGTTTTTCATTTTGTTGTTGTTATATTTCTTTTAGGAAAAAATTTCTTAACACCCCCTGTACTTTAGGGTGGTTCAATGTACACCCTTGAACTTTTATTTTAGTCATTTAATTCACAAACTTTGGTACTGTAGCAAATAGGCCCTCTTAGCTTTATTTTTCACCCTTTAAGGGGTCTATTTATTATAGTACCAAAATTTATGTATTAAACTAGCTAAAAAATTATGTAAGGGGGCCGGTCTATTTGTTAAAATACTAAAATATATGTACTAAATTATTTAAGAGAAAATTTCAGAGAGTCTAACTATGACTATCCCAAAGCTCAGGATGTCAAGGCATTTTATACTTTTACCCTTTATTTTATATTACATTGTAGATGTTAAAACATATAAAAGTAATACTTGATGTTTAATATATATATGTGTGTGTTGTGGGAGGGGGGGTGGATTCAAGTTACACTTGGTGTAACTCTAAGTAATGTTACACCGCTCAATAACTTATTATTGAATTCAAATTTTGAAAATATTACCGTTGAATTACATGTTCTATATGTTTTTAACATGCATGTCAATTTTTATACCAATAAGATATTATTTACTATTCAATCCATAAACTCATATTTTATGCAATATTTAAACTACAAAAAACTTGAATTTAAACAATTGATTGATAACATGGCTATTGATCTTTGATTACCTTGAAACTTTGCAAACATGAAGAATATATAAAGGTAATATAATCTAACGGTTGATTTGTCAAAATTCGCATCTAATTAAAAAATATTAAGTGGTGTAACATTGCTTAGAGTTACACATGATATAACTTAAACGCAATATATATATATATATATATATATATTAATGTGTATTCTTTGTAGATTTTAAAATTATTGGTATATTTCATTTGGTCTTCCTAAAAAAGAATTGTGACTCTGATACTGATTCAATAAATTAAATTCATAGTAAAGTTTAATTAACATAAAATGGTTTGATTTATTATGTTATATGGTATTCAAACAATTATCACTTAGCAATTAACGATCTGATAATATTAATATTTCAAAAAAAAACCTAGAACTAAACACATAAATATTTAGAGTGAACAGTGATTTTTATGTTTTCCTTTATGATGATACTTCAACAAAATTGAAATTTCGGAGAATGAAATGGCTACGGATGATAAACCTATTTTACCACTATGAACTATGATAGGCACTTAATTACACGAACTAGAGAGTTGCTAGAGATAGACAAGTATTTCAAGAGAGAAAAATGCCAAAAGGGGAGGGGGGAGGGGGGGGGGGGGGGGGGAGAATACCTGGAGCAGTGTATCCAAATGTTCCGGCAAATGAAGTCCAATTGGACGATTCAGGCTTTAAAAACTTAGCTGTGCCAAAATCGGAGATGTGAGCTTCATATTCCAAATCCAACATGATGTTCTTACTTGAAATGTCTCGATGAACTATTGGAGGTGAGCAATCATGATGCATGTAGGATAGAGCATCAGCCACGCCTCTAACAACATTTTCCCTTCGTATCCATTCAAAATTAACTGCCTTTTCTTTGTTGCTCAGTGTCTCTTTCAGGTTTCCCCCTTCTAAGAACTGATAAACCATGAATGAGTGTCGTGGATGTGAGCAAAAACCATAAAGCCTTACCACATTGCGATGCCTAATTTCTAGTAGAGCATGAATCTCATTCTCAAAAGCTTTTGCATTGGAAATCCCACCGTCTTCTACTGAATGAAGCTTTTTTACAGCAACAACTTGGCCTGCTTGCAACTCTGCTTTGTAAACACTTCCACACCCTCCCACTCCAACACAATGTTTGGAGTCAAATCCCTCCATTGCTTCAATGATGTTTTCATACACCATTTTCTCATCACAACTCCATATTGCCAACATGTTACCATTTTGTACTTCCCTTTGATTGTTTAGCTTGTTCCTCAGCCCAGGGCACTTGAGAAGAGTGTAAAGAATCCCGGCTACAATCAATGAGAGAAACATTGTGCCTAAGATGGGAATAATAAAGAAAATCAACACTTTATTTCTCTCTGTCTCACTATGATTCTTGTTCCAAGTAATGGAGAAAGGGCAGGCCTTCAAACTAGAAGCATTACCACACAAACCTGTGTTATTTCTCAATGCTCCAAATGGAGCCTCACGAAAGGCTTTATTGTTTGGGAGAGGACCATCCAATTGATTATATGATATATCGACAATGATCAAGCTTGACATTTTATCAAAAGTGGTTGGAATAGAATTAGAGAGCTCATTGTGGGAGATATTCAATATTTCCAAGCTTTGCAATTCTCCAAGTTCTGCTGGTATTTTCCCGATCAGTGAATTCTCACTTAAATCGAGCATTTCAAGAAAGTGTAGGTTGCCAATCTCAGAGGGAACACTCCCCCTAAGTTTATTTTTGCTTAGGCTCAAGTTTAACAATTTCGAGCACCCCTTTATCTGTTCAGGAATTGATTTGGTTAAATTGTTGGCAGAGAGAATAAGATATTGTAGTTCGGATAGCATTCCAATTTCCAAAGGAATACTGCCACAAAGTTTATTATCACCTAGATTAAGGTGAAATAATGATGCCAACCTGCCTATCTCCTTTGGAATCTGCCCAACTAGATGATTCAATGAGAGATCAAGCAAGTGTAGCTGAGTGGATCTTCCAAGCTCAGGAGGTATTACACCAGAAATTTTGTTTTTGGAGATTTTCAAGCTTTGCAAATTTTGAAAATGCCCCCACTTTGTAGAAATTTCTCCATAGAAATTGTTATCACTCAAATCAATATACTTCAAATTCGGGTAAAGGCCGAAGCCTTCTGATATATTTCCTCTTAATTGGTTTCTCTCAAGCCTCACTCTTATTAAGCTGGTGCAGTTTCTCAAACTTTTTGGAATGGAGCCTATGAGATAGTTGTCAAATGCGATGAAGTTTTGGAGTGATCTACCATTACAAACATTCTGCGGAAGATATCCAGACAACATGTTTTTAGACAGTTTGAAATGCTTGAGATATGTAAGATTATTAAATTCGTAAGGGATTGAGCCATTTAGGTCATTCATGGACAGGTATAGATTGGTAAGAAGTTTGAGCTTTCCTATTTCTTGTGGGATATAGCTAGATAACTTATTTATGTGAAGCCTCAATGTGGTGAGCTTAGTCAAGTTTCCTACAGATGCGGGGATTTGACCAGAGAGATTGTTGTCGGTCAGAGAAACTACAAGAAGAGATCCCAACATTCCAATTTCTTGAGGTATGGATCCAGAAAGTTTGTTACTGTTAAGGCATAAAACATTCAAGTTGCCTAAATTTCCCATCGAAGTAGGAATTGAACCTGAGAGATTGTTGTTATACAAATTAAGCCAAGTAAGAGATGCAAGCATCCCAATTTCATGACAGATAGATCCAGAAAGTTTGTTTTCACTAAGAGCTAAAATGGTTAAATTGCCCAAGCTTCCAATAGACGCGGGTATTGAGCCCGTGAGGATGTTGCGGTGCAAAGAGAGTGTCCTAAGTGATGTTAGATTTCCAAGTTCATGAGGAATGGAACCCGAAAGGCCGTTAACATAAAGGCGTAGAAAGATTAAGTTGGTTAAGTTTCCAATTGATACAGGGATTGAACCTATGAGACTGTTACTAAACAAATTTAGCTCATTGAGCAAGTGTAGCTTTCCAATTTGATGAGGAATGGATCCAGTGAAGTCATTTTCATTGAGATTTAATATGGCAAGGCTTGTTAGTTGGCACAATTCAGGTGGAATTATTCCAGAGAGTTGATTTGCAGATAAATCAAGGTAGATTAGTTCAGAAAGGTTGCCCAAATGGGAAGGAATGGTACCGTAGAGTAAGTTGTAGCTGAGATTAAGACTTATAAGGCTGTGTAAGGTTGAGAAGCTGAAAGAGTAGAGTGTACCTTTTAAACCAACACCTGTGAGGTTGACATGAGAGATGCTGCTAAAGTTGTTGCAAGAAATTCCAACCCAGTGGCAAGTGATGTTTCCAACCCATGAAGACAACTGAAACTGGCTTTGGTTGTCAAGGCTCACTTTCCATTCCAGAAGAGCCTCTGCTTCTTGACCCATATTGGAAGTTGCAAAGGAAGAAGAAGTGAGGGCAGGATGATAAAGACAGTGGTGATCAACAAGACTCGACTTAGACCAATGCAATTGAAAAGCGGAGTCACTGCAACGGATATCATGACGTTGCAATGATATGGATTGTTGATAGAGAACAATAACAAAGAAATTTGATGATCTGAAACTGAAAACGATTGGCTATATGGTTACGTATGGGTACGATGGTAGTATTTATATACATTCTCCACACTGTGAGAATCTTTTATGAGGGCATTAACGTTATTTTATTTTACTTTTTCCTTGTAACTAGGTAGCATGAGACTGTAGACTCACTTGGTGGGTTCAACATTCTTCTGCATGATTTATCAAAAAAAAAAAAAAAACCATTCTTCTGCATGAATTCATTAAGACGTGTCAAACACTTCTCACATGTTCACATCCTAAACAGTTTTAATGCACAAAACACTAGATCCACACCTTGCCTATAGTACTTAGTACACAGATAGCCAAAATCCTGTCATTTAATAGGATTGCAATTGAGTGTTAGGTATTTTTTTTACCTCTTAGGCTAATTTTCCAAAAATATTAATTATGTATCCAATTTGAAAATTTTTATAATATAACTACTTTTGAAACTCAAGTTTCTGAGTTGTTTCAAAGGGAGAACTCGAGTCTATGAAGAAAATCATGGGCTAGATGTTATATATTTAAAATTTTCTAGTGAAACTCGAGTTTCAAATACTCAAGTTGGAGCTCGAATCTCTAAGACTCGAGTTTTTAAAGTGGTCACGGAGAACTCGAGTCTATGAAGAAAATCATGAGCTAAATGTTATATATTTAAAATTTTCTAGTGAAACTCGAGTTTCAAAGACTCAAGTTAGAGCTCGAATCTCTAAGACTTGAGTTTTTAAAGTGGTCACATAACTAATATATTTGCAAAATTAGCATAATGAAAAAAAAAAAACACTTGTTTTACTATCTAATCTTCAGTTGGAAAAATAGACTTCACACTATTGTGGTTTTACACTGAATTCTTATATTTTATATCACTTTAGAATTATATTATGTTAGGATTCAAAATAAAACTCTCTATTACACCTTCCAATAAAATATTCTCACATCAAAACTATCAAATAAAAAAATATGGTTTGCCACACAACATTAAATCCTCTTATAAGATTATTATTCTATGATTGTAATATTCCATGTTAGGGGAAAAAAACCACTTGTGAAGAAGAAAAACTGTTGGAGAAGCCACCCTCAAACGCACACTTCCTGTCCTTTTGGTAGTGGGGACGAAAGTACCTTTCGGCGATGGAGGAATGTATATGGAAGCTCAAGAGGAAGACATCATGGGGTCAAGTGTCTGCTATGTATTGCATTCTCTCTCCCATCTTATATAATATTAAATTGGATGCTTAGTCAAGAGTCCAAATTATATTCCAATTTCGAGTCAAGCCTCCTTCTAATTGTTTTATGATTTGATGCCACTCTTTAGATTTTAAATACACTCCAATATCATGTCAAGTATCGGTCCTTTTAATCATATATTAATTATATTTCAATTAGTTTTACATGCAAATCCATGTATCTAATTTAGAAGAAGAAAAAACCAATCTAAATATATTCTATCTCTATATAATATTATGAATGTGAACAATATATTACTTTTATGTATATACATATATAAGGGCTGTAACGTTGTGATAATACATACAATGTTATGTATGAAATGAAAGTTTAAGCGTAAAGGGAACATTTTAAGTAATGAAGAAGATCCTAATCTACTTTCATATGGATGTACTACTCATGTTATTTTATTATCTATCAATCCTAACATATCACACTAACACGTCATGTTAACCATCATAAAATGATGACTGTATTTGCATGCTAAATATATACTCTTTCCATTTCAAATTGTTGGTTCTGTATTTTATTTTAGGATATCCACAAAATGTTGTCCTCTATGAAAGTCAATCAAAAAAATTTTTAACTTACCTTTAACTTTATTTAAAAATTCAATATCATTCTTTCACTAAACTAGGGTTTAAATTAATGAGAATAGTTTTTGGAACTTCTACCCTTTTAAATAAAATATAACACAAAAAAGGATATTCTTTGAAAAAAAAATTGAATTTTTAAACAGGAAATAAGATGGAAGTAGTATATAGGCAAGACAACTACTTATAATGTCCACCATGCCTTGAGTATTTTGGTGCATGGTAGGGTATTTACAATTAAAAACCAATTAATTATGCCACAAAATAGGTTCATAGTGATAACCATGATTAAGAATTAGACTATGGTTAGTGGCTATTACTCCCTTTAGGTGGATATCTTATGTAATCCCAATTTTTAAGTACAGTCAAAATGCCTTATGATAGATATGTGCGGTGACTTGTTTCCTTTCACCTCTACAGTTTGACTAGAACTCACTATTCACCAACAATTATATATGTGTGGTGACTTAATTGCTTCCTCCCCTACAGTTTGACTAGACCTCACTATTTTCCAACAATTATAAATTTTATTTTAATGATTTATTATGACTAAAGACTTTATACCCTACTTCTCACTAAAGATGTGCTTGTGAATAACGTACAAGAGGGTGGTATTTTTAATTTACCATGTTTAAGATACCAAGTTAAACATGTAAAATGAAAATTAAATAAAATAAAAATGATAAAGTTTAGCTACAATTTGATTTAGAGGAATTTATTAAAGAACCATCTTCAACACGAGAAGATATTTTATGAGACTTCTCCCTCATAATATGTGAGATCAATGTGTAGAACTCACACATTGTAAAAAAAAAAAAAAAAATTTATAAAACAGTCTCATAAAATAAACTTTCCCTTAACATCCAATAACAATCAACACTGATTCTAAACTTATATGATCATCACCACTATTTTCTTCCACTTGTCTCAAGGATTCCTACCACGAAATTGTTATTTACCTAGAAGGATTATGCAATTCAATTGGCCATGTCCCCTACTTCCACAGAGAGGTTAACTGTTGTCGATCTTTTCAGGTTTACAATAATAATCCACTTGCTGAATTGGTGATGAAGGCAGAGAGGATAACACGTTGTGGGCTAGCTTTGCACTTTGGTGCTCGGTGCGCTTGCGATTTGACGATGTTGGTATGCTCTTTAAATCCCATGATTTGACGATGTTGGTGTGTGGGCGGCTTCTCCAATAGGGTTAGCAGCACCAACGACATGTTATTCTTCTTCATAAATGACTTTTTTTTTTTATTCCTAACAATCCGTTGTTTCAATGGAGGATTTTATGTGAAGATAGTTTTCCATGTTTTTCTATATTTGATAGTATCATAAAAAATAGATCAAATGAAATCTATTTCTTAACTTCCTATATTTAGCTTTAACAAAAAATAACTTCCCTTATTTAGTTTTAGTGGAAAACAACTCTATTTCATGCTTAGCTAAATAAGGAAAATAATTTTATCGCACACAAAACTAAATAAGAGAAGTAATTAAGAAATGGTTTTTTAACTCATGTTAATGTTGCTACCAAACATAAGAAAATGAAATACTTTTCGCAAAAGATTCATTTTCTATAAAATGTTAATGTTAAAACAAACAGAGTGCGATGTACAATATTTATAATCATAGAATGAATAAGATTTTAATAGGGTTGTTGTTGTGTGTGGTAGTGGTACTCCTCCATACTTTCTTATTTGAAAATTTTGAAAAATTTGATGTAAAAGTATTTTGGTGGTTTATGTAAATGGGGAAGTTTTGCACTAAATCCTTTAAGAATTTAACATCAATAATCTTCTATGTAATGATGGTTTTTCAATTAGAATAATGTTCCAGATACAAAGTTTTCACAATATTCTTCAAAGAAACATTTGAATTGACAAATTTTTATTGCTTCTATTGCTGAGTGTATGGCACCGTTATGGCCCAGCTCACATTCTATAGGAGACCACATTAAATGTGGTTGTTGGCAAGACACAGAAGTTTTTTCTTGGGTAGAGGCTCTAAACATGTAAAACGCGCTAAAGAAGAAAATGGAGCTTAAGAAACATCTAGGCCATTCGGCCATTGTATGAAACCCGAGAAAAGTGAGTAAGAGAAACACATACAGAGGAAAATCCGAAAATAGAGAGAAACACACTGAAGAAGTGAGTGAGAGTTAAAAAGAGAAAAAGGAAGATTTTTTTTCTTTTACTCAAGCTACACAAAACGAGCATTTGTTAATGGACAATTTTTAAAAAAGTGAAATATAAAAAGTTGTTAAGAAATTAATTATTTTTTTCTTTTTCCATAAAAAAGTTTCTAAAAAAAATACTTCCAAAACTAATGCTCACATTCTTTATTTTTTCGCCTTTTTTCTTCTATTGGGGAAAATAAGAAGATGGAAGTCTCTTTTTTTTTATGAATCTAGTTAAGGGATACCCTTAAAGCATTTGTTGATAGACAATTTTAGGAAAAAATAAATATAAAAATCTGTTAAAAAATTAATTAATTCTTTCTTTTTCCTTAAAAAATTTCTTTTAAAAAAAAAATTCTTAAACCAATGCCCTTAAATCATTTTTTAACTTTTCACTTTTTTCATTCAAAAAAAAAAATTCTTAAACCAATGCCCTTAAATCATTCTTTAACTTTTCACTTTTTTCATTTAAAAAAAAAAAAAAAAACTGCATTAATTAAAGCTTTGGCAACTGAATTATTAAATTGGTCGTGTGACATATCCAACTAGGTCCAAAACCACTGTTTGTGTGCAATTTACAACTTAATGCTTATTCCTTTTGCTACAAAGTTGGATCCTTCATGTCTCGCTTGACTTATACACCAACACCTAACCCCTCCAACCCGCCTTATTGTTGTGAAACACGAATTGGTAATAGTTGTTTGCACTTTGTATTGAGATAATCTCCATTTCTATGAACACATTAAATAGTTCTTAGAGTTGGCAATGTGGTTGTTTGCTTACATAAGCTTTGTTGAATGATGTGTTCATTCAACACGTTGGTTCGCATTGTTTAATAATATATGTTTCAACAAGCCAAGATAGTAAAGATTTAGGATAGATGGATTTAATATAATATAGCCATCTTTTGAGCAATAATTTAGTGAACAGTAAAATCTAGCATAGATAGGAAAAAATGTTCACATTCCTCCTAAACTTTATGATAGTGGCCAAAAAAACCCCATCAACTTTTATATTGACCAATTTACTCCTTAAACATTCAACAACTGCCAAATCAATACATCTAAACACTAATGGAAGTGGCACATGACACTCACGTGAACTCAAAAAAAAAAAAAAAAACACAGTCCCAATTTTTTTTTTTTTTTGAGATAAAAAATAGAGCAGTCCCAAAAATTTGAACGTGATAGAAAGAAAAAAAGATGAACAGACTGGTAGAGAGAGAGAGAGAGAGAGAGAGAGAGGCAGTAGAACTAGAGCCACTAAGGCACGGCGTGTCAGTGCCTAGTTCTTTAACCCGCCATCGTCTCACCGTTTGTATCCTAAAGGTGCCTTGGTGGGTTCAGAACAAGTTGACTCGTTTTGTTGATCCGTGGCACATTTTTATTTTTTGTGTTTTCTCAGTGTCAAAATCTAAAAGGCAACTGTGTCTTTTGATAGGTTCCATTTTCCTTCGTACTTTCCCAAAAATTTCTCTCCTATACCAACACGTATTTGTCCATCAAGCATCAACCCATTATTTTATTCATTACAATAGTTAATACGATGCCAAAAAATGAGATCGATTCCCATTGTTATATAACTTGGTAATCTATTCCCTAATATCAAATAACTAAAGTAGCAAAAGCCAAAAGAGAATCAAGAGAAAAGATTAAAAAGAGATGTTTTTGATGGGTCGCTAAGATGAATTGGGTTTTTGTGATCCATCCGAACATCAACCAAAAAATTTTCAAAAGGGAATCAAAACAAGCCTATTTTTATCACATGGTTCTATCGCCTCTCTCTCCACTCTCTGCCGGTTAGACCCAGGTCTGTCTGTCTTTCTTCTTTCTTCTTTCTATTGTGTTTCAGATTCTTAGGACTGTGTGGCCTTTTAATTTCACGTTAGTCTCACATGCCACTTCTGTTAATAATTTAATGTTAGACTAACTGATGTATGGATTTAGAAGTTGTAGAAGGCTTAAGTAGTAAATTGGCCGATATAAAAGTTTAGGGGGTGTCTTGGCCACTACCTTAAAGTTTAGAGAGTGTGTGGGCATTTTTTCCGCATAAATATTAGATAGCTTATCTACTAAATATTCTAACAAAGATGAAATTCAATGTAAAAACCAACAAAGATGAATGTATGAACATACCTTAGCAAAGCTAGTCATTAATCCAATGTTAATAAAAATCATGAACAACAATAGATTTTTTATTTTATTTTTATATATGATATAAGGTTGGAGTTGGGATTTATGTAGATGTTACCAGAATTAAATATTTTTGGTTTGTAAAAAGGTTTTTATTTTGTACATTCGACTTCAGCAAGTATTGTTTCTCCAAAAAAAAAAAAAAAAAGACTTCAGCAAGTATTATAAGGCTTGTGTCTCATATTCAGCAAGTATTATAAGGCATGTATCTCGACAATGGCTTGTAATCTTGATGTTTATATATTGTAATGCCTAAGCAATAGATAACTATGTTGTCTTTCAAAATAACATGTGCACTTCCTTTTATTCTTTGTTTTGTTCTTTTCTTATTAATTATTATTATAAGGAAAGAATGTGATGTTAACTTTCAATTTCCAAATGTGTGGATGTGGATCACTATCTTCTAGCAACAGCGTGCATGCCTTACCAAAGTTTTGTATATGTGCAACAAATTAAATTGTTACACCCTTTACTTCCAAAAATTCTTGAAGCAAGAATTAAGAATGGATTTTTTTCAAAGAAAGCAAGTCACATATTGTAAATGATTGGGCTGGTGTTGAGAATAAGGAAAACAGATTGTTAGATCCTTTAAGAAGTAACATCGGATTTTCTTATTACAAAATAGTAATCTCATCGAAGGGATCCAATTGAGCCAACCAGAAGCTTATGAACAGGATTCAACATATGTTTATCGTGTCAAAATCTTGGCTCTTGGCAGGCTATAAAATCCAAGCAAACTAACTTACGTTTTAGCTATAATGGGCTTCAATACCTCTTACATCAAAAGTCATATAGCTCAATTGGTACATTTTAGTATTTCCAATAGAGACATTAAGGTTCAAATCCTGAATCATTTTTCCTTTTAGACTTGCAGCATTTCACATCCTTTTCTGCAATACGAGTTGCCCATTATACATGAAAGATCAAACCTCTTTGGTACCACGGCATTTTGCATCACATTTTTAGCATCCCCTTTCTCAATATAGACTTTGGCCGAATAATACAAAATTAACTTTTATAAGGAAAAAATTAATAATAATAATACAAATTTATAGGACAAAAGCATTAACTTTTCATGCTGCTCCAGAATAATCTCCCTTTTATATATATCCACACTTGTTTTCTCACAAAGGTGGGAGATCTTTCACACAAAGCATGGGATCTGACAATAAACTATGACTAATTGGCTTCAACCCTCTCCTAACCCAGCGATTGACAAGGGATGTTTCAAATTTCCTCACCTGCAATTAGGATAGAAATGTATTAGATAGAAGTAAAAGAAACCATCTCATCAGCTAGTTCTATATATCAAGGGTCAAAATCATCTCATTAACATTTTCACTTTGTTTTCTGTGACAATGAAGGCATATACGATTCTTCAGAACATGGGCCAGAGAACAACAATAAATAAAATCATCACAAAAAATTGTATCCTTTGCCACTGGTTCAACAATAGAGCGCATGATTTCATTTAATGAAATCCTAAAGATGTTAGTTAAAATAGCACACCTCAAGAGCTCAACTCTATTGCATTTTTAAGGAACTTACACAGCAAAATTTAGTATGATAATATTAGCCAAAACCAAATAGAAGTCCCTCATCTACCAATGAACACCTCCTCCCCTTGCGAGTGTAAGTTGGAGGATGAGATTGTAAGTTAAAGACCCAAGAAGTGCACGTGTAATTACAAATTAAAAAGTAAATCAAC
This sequence comes from Quercus parvula, assembly GCA_030820535.1. Classification (NCBI taxonomy): domain Eukaryota; kingdom Viridiplantae; phylum Streptophyta; class Magnoliopsida; order Fagales; family Fagaceae; genus Quercus; species Quercus parvula. The sequence goes on from JAUAME010000004.1 coordinate 45,278,549, forward strand.
GTCCCTCATCTTTAAACAGAATGAAATGGAATGATCTCACATCTACATACATAGCAATATCTTTCTCCTCGCACTGCCTAGTCCACATCAACCAACTTCCTTAGGTTCAAGTTGTCTCTAATCTCATTCCTACCTCAAATCATGATAAGTATGATAATGTAAATACTCCTACTGCCCTTCATAAGGGAGTTAGTTCTTGCACACAATATCCCATATCAAATTATATTTCTTATCAAAATCTTTTACCTATATATCATTCCTTTGTGTCTAAATAATCCTCTATTTCTATTCATCACAACATACATGATGCAGGACAAAACCAAAACGAATGGACCAACAAATTGAAGATCAACAATAATAGCAAGAGCCTCATAGCTCAATGGCATGGTCTAGTATATCCAACGGAGATGTCCAAGATTCAAATCCCTCTTCCCCCACTTAAATAATAAATAAATATAATATATATATATATAATTTTAAAAAATACAAAACAAATTTAATGTGTGGAATTAATCTTACAAAGACAACCTTATCTTGATCCACAAAAAGTACCATTGTATCAATCCTTTCCACTTCATCAACCTTTTTAACTTCATGCACCATAGAGGAGGTGGATCAATAGATGCATTAAAGTCACTTTTCACAATAGGTGTACCCTCTTATTTGTTGCTCAGTAGTTGAACTTTCTCCTTATCAGGTAATGTGAAATCTTGCTTATCAACAGTAAGCTAAATATTTGACTCTTCAACAGGCCAAATTAAATCTACTACACATTGTTCAAATATTTCACTTGTTGTTTAGGGTCTACAAAATGTTCTTGCTGCAAAAACATTTAAGCAACATATGCTGACACTTGTATTTCTCTATCAACACAAGGTTTGGTGGTTCAATGTTATCATCTCCAGTATGTAAAGCTTTACCTTCAAGGTTACTAAGCAACCTTTGGATAGAATACTCCATGGATCCTAGTCGGGCATCCAAGGCATCAAACCTAGAGTCCAACTTCTCAATTTATGTTGACAGGATCTGGACAGTCATTGGAACTTCAACAGATTGTGCCATGGGAGACTATGCAGATTTGGTAGGGTCTATTACTTATAAAAGTTCTACCTTAGAGTATTGTACCTTTGTGAGGAAATTTAGTCACTTGGATATGTAAGAAACAGGCAGCTGTAGCCAGCTCCAGTGCGAAGGCCAAATTTTGTGCAATGACTCATGGTATTTGTAACTCTGGATGAACAAGATGTTGAAAGAGCTGGGGTTTAACACGCAGGAACCTATGCAATTATATTGTGGTAACAAGGCAACTATTAATGTTTCTCACAATCTTGTACAATATTATTGAACTACACATGTTGAAATTGATTGACATTTCATTAAGGAGAAGCTAGATGGTGGCATTATTTGTACTCCAACTTTGAAGACCAGAGAGCAAGTAGCAGATCATAAGCAAAAGAGTCTCACATAGAGTTTTTAATTCTATTTTAAGCAACCTGAGCATGTTCAATATCTTTACCTCAACTCAAGGGGGGTGTTAGAATACATATTACATAGTATAGACACTATCTATGTTTGTAATTTTTTCCCCTTGTTGTGAGGGCATACTTGTAATTTACATATTATTATCTGATTATAATAAAAACTTCTCCTGTGTCCATGCTTAGTGTAATATATTTGTTCACAACCAATCTCAAGCCCAAGAAAAGAACAATTGCAATCGGCCGACAGCAAGCGTAAAATTTAGTCGCTTTATTATGAATGGAGTTTGACTTCAAATAGAATAGAATGGAGGAAATACATGAGGCCAACCCTGACTAATTTGTTGAGGATCAATAGCCAACCCCAAAAATTTGGGATTAAGGCTTGTTGTTGTTATTGTACCTAAGGCTGCATTTGAATCGACTTCAAACTGATTCCGGAAATGATTTTCCGGAAAATGGGATGTTTGGCTGTTACTGAAAATTCGGTCAAACTGAAAATGATTTCAGTTTGACCGTAAAATAAGGTGAAGAGGGGCGGAAAATAATTTCCGTTCTCATTTTCACTTCAAATCACTTCCGCCCCAGGAAAATAGAAGAGAGAGAGAGAGACAGCACTGAAGAGAGATCGCACCAGCACCGGCGAAGGCGAGATTGATTCACATCCAAGAGCTCCGACGAACCCAGAAAACCCAAGACCGAGCTCGTTCGTCGAGCAATGCCCAAATCGTCAGATCGCGAACCCATTTCTCAGATCGTCGAGCTCGTCCGTCGAACCCATTCCTCAGATCGTCGATCTCGTCCGTCGAACCCATTCCTCAGATCGTCGAGCTCGTCCATCATCAAACCCATTCGTCACCGATCGTCGCGAACCCGAGACGCACCATTCGTCAAACCCAAGATCGTCCCGCCGAATCGCCGATCTGCTTGCTCTGGGTCAATCCTCCTCTGGTGGCGTGGGTGGTTCTTGTTTTGTTGTTCTCTGACCCGAACTGATCTCTGATTTGATGAAATTTTTTTTGTTGGGTATTGAGAATTTGGGTTTTGATGAATTTGGATTTTGTTGGAGTTGATGATATATTTGTTTGGAAGCTGAGAAAATGCAAGAAAATGTAAGAAACATGATAAAATTGGGTTTTTCAGAGCATTTTCAAGAATACAACCAAACACCAGAAAATATTTTCCAAAAAATATTTTGAAATGCAACCAAACACCGGAAAATATTTTCCTTTCCTGAAAATAACATTTCCGAAAAATACTTATTTTCCGGAAAATATTTTCCATGAACCAAACACAGCCTAAGTGTAATAAAATTGGTGTTAAGGTAATCAAATTAACCTAACAAACCAATTTTTCTCCAAAATTGAACCTAAAATGGAATGAATTCACTCTAAATAGGAAGGAAATCTCTCTCTCTCTCTCTCTCTCTTTATGTAACAGAATTTTATTGATGCAAAGAAACTACCTACATATCTTTCTAAGTTCGCGTTCTTGACTCACATGATTTATGATACAAAAATGCCAATGCATTACACATGCAGGGCAATTTCTCCAACACATTATATCAGTTTTTCATGCTCCCATAATTGCTCCTATGGTTTGCCAATGGCTTTTTAACAAAAAAATATGTCCTGAGTAATTATTTGCTCAATTTTCTACACATTGAAAAAAATCCAAGCATTGTGAAGAAGACCTTCAAGTTAAGAATACCTTACTCTAAAAGATTGTATAAATCACTGAACCAGAATTCTGTACTGCTCTTTCTCCTTCATGGTCAATATCTTATTACTTTTTATTTCTGGTAAGTAACAAAATTTATTCATCAGAAATATATCCCTTGTACACAAGGAGTATACCACGGATATATCAAGCTTCAGGTTGAAGAGTACAGTGATCAAGCATATCTAATATGGTGGAAAAGGAAAAGCAGTCTAAATCTAGCAACCACTCATACAATGATTTAAAGAACAACTTCAGATTCGAACTAGTCCTTTCACATCCCTCAAAGTGACAATTATTCCTCTCCTGCCAAAGACACCACATTAAGCAATGTGGAACCACCAGCCAAATTTCTATATTCCAATGTTGTCCAAATCACCCTTGCCAACAAGCCAACAATATCTTTTGTACTTTTTAAGTGAACAACCAAATTCATGTATTACTTTTCATGTAAAATCATTTTAAAACCTTTTTTTTTTTAATAAGTATTTTAAAACCACATTTTGTATAGCATATTTGAAAAGGGAACAAAGAACAGGCCGTTAATAATGTTTTATTTCTTTTTCTTTTGCCCTGGCAATGTGGGGTGGGGGGGGGGGGAGGGTTTGGTGTAGTGACAATAATGTTTAGCATTAAGGAGGAAAAAAACTACCATCAAAATAGTCATCACAAAAATTTTGACTTGAAGTCTGTCATGTGATTTGTGAAGATGTTGAGTAGGATCAACCTCAGACATTTTGAAGGTAATTCATTTAGTGAAAACAGAACACCAAACACAAAAGGATGCAATACATATACTTAACAAAAATAGGATGAAATGAAAGTGAAGGGAAATATGTCCAAATGGTTTTCTAATACTCCCTTTATTGAGGAAAAACAATACAAACAGGAATTAAATGCTGAAGGCCAGGAAGCATAGGAGCCATCAAGCAAAGACAATGGCAGTATCATTTATCACTCTTTTTGAAGCACAATTGAATGTGTATTCTGTCTGAGTATATGATTTCCTACTTTTGTGTTCTTCTCATCTCTTTCTTCTACTTCTCTCATCCTCTATTCCCATTTAATTCTCTGCACTCTCCAATTGTTCCAAAATATCTAGTTCCTTTATTTTTAAAACTTGAAAATCCAATTTTGATACCCTAAAACATCTCTCCACCTCCAGGGCAACTCTCAAACAGACAGTCCTAATTTGTTTCAGCACAAAATTTTAAAATACCTATTTCTAATTCCAATGACCTATCTACTTCAAAACCCACCCACAAACCCTTATAACTGCTACCTTCCATTTGCGAGAGAGCATAAAATCAAAATTCCAAGGCTGCCCTGCAGTACAGGGAGACAGAACTCTAATATAAGTCTATTAAACAGTCAAGTGGAAATTAATTACTAAGAAAAAGAGTTTTGTAAAGGAATGTGGCCAAGGACACTGCAAACTCAAGAATTACCGACATGCTGATACCAGAGACAATGAAAGAAATCAAGGGTTTCTAGAGCAGGATTGAATAAATCAGCAGGCTCATTCCCATCTTAAACTCATCTGTGAGGCAATGTATCGAGCTGTCAAGACTCAGTTGAGCATATCTCAAGAATGACACTACATTCCAACTTTACATCCCATAAACTTTCTTTTTCAAGAATGTCATAGCAATTGCCTTTAGTGCAACAAAGAGGAAATGAAACTATAAAAATAACCAACCTGCCTAACAATGAATGGCTCCTCAGCAAGACTTAAAGGTCCAGTCAAAATAGTCAGAAATCCATTTCTATTCCCATACACAATATCCGTTAACGGTCGATCACCAACCTGCCACAAATATAATTATAATACAAATATTTTTACAACAAAAAATAAAACCATATATTGAAGTAGTCCAGTGAATTCTTATCTACCATGATAAGTTGTGAGGATTTACAACCAAAGTGCTTCTCGATTTCTTCAGCCGTTCCAGCTGGTTTCTTCACCCCTAGAGCATAAAATATAGAACATGAAATCAATGCTATATCGCATAAATTCATAGTGACTTAACATCAATAGGCCACATTAACTAAGTGAATTCAGCAAGTAATAAGCACGGAACTAAAGTTTTAAGGCCAAAAATACACCTAATGTTTTGACATGGAGCTGCTACTATTTTGCACAATTAGCACAGCATTTTATAAAGTTACAGATTGTGGTCACTGTATAACATTTTTGCAAAATTTAAATTTAACAAAAAGAAAGAAACACTCACTATGCCTTATTACTTTAATTCCAATAGCCCCTTCGAGTGCCCTAGCTTTTGAACCATCAAGGTCATATTCACACAGCCCTAAAACCATAACAACAAGAACATAAGACAATACATTGACAAAAACAACACCACCAACAATAAAATAAGCAAAAAATTTGCAAATGGGTCATGCCCAAATTACCAGCAGAGTTGCTGAACACGGCAATATCTGGGCCAAACACTGATTTACACCGCTCCAGAGACGAACCAAGAGGCCCCCACAAAGTCAATGAGTAAGGTACAGTGATAGTGTTATCCTTATCAAACACAACACCCCTAAAACCCTTCCTATGCAGCTCAGCCCAATCAATGTACCTTATATCGGGCACCGCCACGTGCGGCAAAGCCAAGTGATGATCCTTTACTACAACCATAGTTGAACTAGCAATACCTTCGAAGTTAATTCTCTGGCCCATCGCTGCTTTTAATTCTGCCCACCACATGTTTGTGAAAATTCCCCAGTCCTTTTTGGTCTCTTTATCTCTGTAGTTCTCTTCTTTTCTTTGGTTTTGGGTATCTGGGTTTTGGTTATTTCCCTTGTCAGTGGCAACGCAAGGGTAAAATTGTGGAAAGAGTGAAGAGTTGAGATCTGGGTCAGGGTTGTTATTAGTATTTTGTAGTGGTTTGGTGGCAGTGGTTGTTGGAATTAGAGTGAGGGCAGTGATGTCTTGGTTATTTGAGAGGGAGAGGTAAGGAGTGGGTTTTGGTCTCTTGAGATGGAGAGGTTGGAAGTGTAAATACTGGTTTGGAATAATGGGGTAGCAGCAGTTGGGGACTGGAGCAAAGGAGGTTGCCTGCATTTTCTGTTTTTGTTTTTTGTTTTTTTTTTAAATATTGTCTAATTATTACTAGTAAGCAAGTAGTAAGTCTTTTATTAGCAAAAAATAAAATAAAATCTTTTTTTTTTTTTTTTAATTTTTAAGGGTAAATAAGTGCATTGCTAATTTTGGGACCACCGACCTTTTGGGAGTGCTACTGAATACTGATGGGGTTCCTCAATCAAGGGTGGATGGGCGGGCCTGGGCTGGGCTAACTGGCCCACACATCCACACCCGGTGCTTTTTTTTTTTTTTTTTTTTCCTTTCGTTTTCTGTATTTTTGTTTGGCGTGAATTCTTTCTTTCCATTTTTTTTTTTTTCTCAGTTAAGGTTTGGCTCTAGCCTCCAACCACCTATTAAAAAAAAAAAAAAAATGAATACTATGGTATATAATTACATGACCTTATACATTTTATCTTCTTAGTAGTGATTGGCTTCATACATATTTTGAGTTAAACTTTTTCCTTTTTTCTCCTCTTCTTTTTAGCAATTGCTATTGTATGTTTAGAAATGAAAATTTTCTTTTTATGTTAAACAGGATAACATTGCCTTTTTTCCTCTTTAAAAAAAAAGGATAACATTGCCTTTATAAAAAGGAAATACTCCTAGAGTTTTTTTTTTAATCTCTAATAGTAGTACTTTTTTTTATGTTGCTAATGGATGTCTAAGGGTAAAATATTTCAAATGTGAAATGCCCCCCTTCCCAATTATAAGTTTATAATTATCAAAATAAAAATGAAATACTCCATAATAATTATAGAGTAGTGTCTATTACACATAACGTATACACATTCCAATTTTTAAACTAAAACCAGGACTTCAAATCATAATTTTTATTCAAAATTGAAACGTGTGTACGTAAGTCACGATTTCAATTCAAAAGATAAATTGTGTATATTGTGTGTGCACTATACACTAACAATTACCCATATAATTTATGAAAGAAAATAACACAACAATAACATGAAAAATATCTCCTCCATAATAACAAACTAGTCTCATCACATGTGTTTTGCGCGTGCAATAAAGCTTTTTTTATATAGTGTCATAATTTTTCATTTATTCCAATTTTAGGTTTACACGTTTTCTCATTAATATTATGCATTTAAAGCTACTAATACAACTAGGATTGTCATAAGGCTAGTTTCAAAAAATGAACAAATATTACACGTTTATTTTGTAGCAAAAAAATCAGGAGAGTGGCCATATTTTTTAGGCAATTTTTTAATGAGAGTTAGATTGTCCTTTAATTTTGTCTCTACTTAAATATAGGGGTGTAGGAACATTTTTTAACCAAAAAAATGAGAATCCCAAATAAGGGAAACCTCTTAAATAGTAGTATAAATACCATCAGGAGTAATTCTGTAATTTCCTATTGACTATTATGGGTCCGTTTGATAATGTTGTTCTAATAGCATTGTTTAATTGTTGTGAAAATACGTGTGGATAAAAAAATGTTGTATTGTTTAACCAACGAAAACTGTAGTTTAAACAACACAACCTAATAGACCCTATATCTTTGTTGGTTAAGGCGCCATTTGCAAGTAAGATTTTTAGTTTAAACTTTAAATTTAAACAAATAATATATAAAAGCTTAATAATTCAAAATATTTACTAAAAAAATACAAAATCTAACCACATATTTGAGACCCACATGATATTTCATTTGTATAATAATTTAACACTACAAAAATGTGAGTCCCGACCGGCCACCTGTTATAAGAAGATGATTTTATGAGACCATTTCATTCCATGGGAATTAGAATTGTAGATTTGAGGGCAAATAATTAATTTATTGAAATTTGTTTCTACTCAAACAGTAAATGATCCTTTCTTCTTTCGTAGTATCTAAGTGGGGAAAAAATTGGCTTTTGCCCTTTTTAAAAAAACAATTCAGCATTTTGCCCTCTTTCCCAAACTAATTAGAGAAATGCTCTTATTTTGAAACTCGATTTTCTCAAAATCGAGTTAAGCCCTATAATGACGTTTTAAGGACCTATAGTGGCCTTTTTTAACTCGATTCCATAAAATCGAGTTATAGGCAAAAAAAAGAAAAAAATTTGCATTTAACTCTACTTTAGAGAAATCGAGTTAAAAAACGCCACTATAGGTCCTTAAAACGTTACTATAGGCTCTTTAAAACGCCACTATAGGGTTTCATAATTTTTTTTTTATAACTCGATTTTGAGAAAATCAAGTTTCAAAAGAGGGGCATTTCCCTAATTAGTTTGGGAAATTTGGCAAAATGTTGAATTGTTTTTTTGAAAGGGGCATTTGCTCATTTTCTCCACCTAAATGGGTATCAATTATCAAACCTACCTGAAATTTGAAATTTCCTCGAGTCATGGGTCGAAGCTTCAATATCTTCATCCATGGCCAAGTACACTCACCAAGGACTTTCAATTTCTAGAAACTCTTGGCTCTGATCAACTGATTGTGGATCCAACACTACGTACCCTGCACACTGGTTGTTCCTTGTTAGTGATGCTTGAGAACGGATCTCATGAATTAAACTATTTAGTAATTCAAAAGTGATTATAAACCAAATTCTTTTAATTTAAACTGGGATGTGTAAAGGCCAAAATTAATATCAAACATCAAATATGCCACAAAACAATGTCATTTTTATGAGAAGTAATTTTTTGTATTAAATAGTCAAATGATAGATGCTTTTGGAACATGCAATTACTATTTACTTAGTGCTTTCGGAGTATAATAGATGTGTACTCCTCCCTTTTATATAAATAATGAATCTCACTATAAATTTAATTGGTAGAATTTGGTGTATATTATGTTGAGAGGAAAGAGCACATATTTATTATGCTCCCTAAACATTGAATAATTACTCATCCTGTATGCATATAATCTCACAAATTTTGTGCTTAGAATAATTTGAATCTTAAACCTATTCAAGAAGGAAAATGTCCTACAATTTATTACTTTATCCATTTCGTTCTGTCAGTGTCTAATTAATAGTAAGTTCTTAAAAAATTTTCTAGTTAAAAAAAAAAAAAAAAAAAAAAAAAAAAAAAAAAAAAACAGCTTTGAAGTCACGATTTGGTAGGGAGTTTTTTATTTTAATTTTGAAAAACTAGTAGCCAAGAATCACACTGTAAATAAAAGAATATAGGATAAAATAGTTCCAATTAATGTAATTGATAAAATTTATTGTAATCGAATTAGGAATCTAAATTCGAATCTTGCTTATACCAAAAAATGAAATCCTTCAATGTCTTGATCTAATAGCTAGTACAGAACAATAATAAAAAAAGGCAATGCCTAAAGTTTCAATCTTTATCATATCTAAGCAAATTGTACGTTGTTTTCAATTATTTCAAAAACAACATATTAACTAGTGAGGGTGACTATGACTAGTTATCTGTCACTTTTAAATATGTTCAGCGTTTTTTTTTTTTTTCTTTTTTTTTTCCACCAATCACAATCAGCCATATGAAGAGTTGTTGCAAAAGTTATCACATGAGCTTTTTATTTAAAATTTAATACATCCTACCACACCTAATAATACCACATTAGCCTTTTATTTAAAACTTGAAATACGCTATCTTGTCTGATCAAATGCATTTACGTTTTAGTATGATGATGTGGCATGTCCTTATATTAAATATTGTGAACCAAAAGGTTTACACCAAATCCTTGGAGAATTTAATCTCTTTATGTTTGGATTGGTTAATTAAAGATGTCATAGAAATCATACTTGGGGAAAGATGAATGAGTAATAAAGATTTGATTTTGACATATGAAATGTGGGATTGTTGACAATTGGATTGGGTTAAAGTATTGAGGAAATGAAATTAGAAATTAGTTCTTATGTTGTTGTTGCATGAAATACACAGCATGGGTAGCTGAGAGCTTATGTTATTGTTGCATGAAATTTATGCAGTTAAATTAACGAGGGAAAGTTCCTTAGTAGTGAACTTTGTTTGTAAATTAACTTATACTGATATCAATAAGTTGTCGACCTTTATTCCCCCACACCCCCCCCCCCCCCCCCCCCCCAAAAAAAAAAAAAAGGTTCTTATCAAATTCATTCCTGTATAGTTATAATCTAAATACAGTAGTTCTTATCAAACTAGAATTTGTTCTTATCAAATTAGTTATGATCTGTGCACCTTAAGAATTATTTCATATATGTCTACTTACCTGCAGTATAGTTCTTATCAAACTAGGTCCAACACCATGTTTCTAGTACTGGAGTTTTTGTTTACTTGGTAAATATCGTTTCTTTTTTAAATAAAATATATTAAAAATTTGATAAATAGAACTCTTAAAAAATTCATTTTGAGTATTTTGTTAGGGATAACTGTCACGCCCCGAACCCAACTATAAAGATAGGCACGTGACAATCGCCGCACGCTTATAAAATAAGCACCCTAAAAGTGTGCAAGGCCTTCTTAGCAACTAAAATTTATCCTCAAAAGTTAAAATCAAATAAATCCAAAATACCTCAATAATTTCTTATGAATAGATCTCCAATAATTTAATAGGAACAAAATCCAAACCTCATGTACATAATGCCAATTGGTCAATAAATATAAAACTATTAGAAGATCATCCAATCCCAAAATCACTGAGCTTCTTTTCTTGCTCACAACACAATATCAAAACTCCCAAAACTTGGTATTCTTCACGATCTGAAACTGGAGGGGAAAAAAGGGGGTGAGTTGACAACTCAATAAGCAACCTAAGTCCTAATAAATTCTATCAAGCAATAGATCTCTAAAGTATAAGGATGTAATATGTGTTTTCAAAAGTTATAATATACTACGTGTTTTCAAAATAACTGAAGAAGTTTTATAATCTTAAATTATTAAGTTGCACATAGGTCACATACTTTAATCTTACACATATATCATAGGTGGTTTAGAAAATAGTCAGTTTTCCATATATCAAAAGCTATAACTTACAATAGGTTCCAAAAATACATAAGCAGTTTTAGTGAATCAAAATAGTTCAAATACTCAAACATTTTCAAAATCACAAATGTAGTTTTAAGGACTCAAAATGGTCAACTGTTCAAACGTAATTCATATTCTTAACAATCTTATGATTATGGTCAAATTATATCCCCGTGACTGGGCATCAGAGTACCAATGAATAACCCCCATTGGTTTGAGTATCAGAGTACCAATGAATAACCCCCATTGGTCTGGGTATCAAAATACCAATGAATAACCCCCATTGATTGGGTATCAGAGTACCAATGAATAAACCCCATTGGTTTGAGTATCAGAATTAACTCATAGTCAATTTATTCATAATCATATATATGAAATCATAGTTTCTAACAAAAATATATCTTATTCAAATACGTATATATATAATCATATATTCAATATTCAAATATATTTGTGATATTTCTATATTCTTACTTTAAATCAATATAGCTAAAAACAGTTAAATAAAATACATTATATATTCAGTAATCAGATGTATTTATGATAATTCTTTACTTGAAGTCAGTAATACAATAGAAATAAACTGTAACAACTGTAAACAATTTTCAGTAGTTAAAATACGCAAAGATAAAACAAATTAGGATAAGGTTACTTACTTCAAAAAGCCATATCAAAAGGAACTTCTCCCTGACGCTTCCTCTAAAAACTTAGATATCACCTAAACAATTTTTCAAATATCATTTACTCAATAATCTAATATTTTTAAATAAAACTTATATGAATACTCGGCCAGAAGATAAACTGCTAAAAATATCTAATAATTTTTCACTATTGTCTCAGTTAAAAATCCACCGTATTCATAATTAATATATATATATATATATATATATATATATATTTCCTCCATTTTCTGCCATTAATAGTACCAAAGGACAAAGCCTATAGATACACCATATGTGTAGCCATGTAGGGTCAAAAGCACACCACCTAATCTTCTTTACGTGTGCTAATTTTTTTTTTTTTTTTCCATTCACCCCTAGTTCTCTTTGAGATCAGGACAAAACTTGGAAAAATGTACTATATTCTATGTCATACAAAATCAAGCTTTCACAGACACCATAACCTTTTACTATTCGCCAAAACCCCAAATCTCTAAACCTGTGCAAAACCGGACCCAAGAGTCTTCTTTTACACTTAACGCAACATAGGGCACAGAGAAAAATAAATAAAATCCTTCTTTGTTTACATCGTTAATCTAATATATAAACAGTCTCACTATTGGCCAAAATACTCATATAAAAGAATACTTTAATTCTAAATAAAGCTTAGATTTGACAAAAAAAGAGATTCTTAGGCTCTTACCTCAAAGGTGTAATCAATCATTCTTTACTTCAGTCTTTTTGGGTAGTCTCCTCTCTCAAAATATCTCTCTATATACGTTGATTTAATAAGCTTATATAGCTAGGGTTTCAACCTTATTTTCTAAAAAGCTCCCTTATAATTATTAATTATAAAATTGTCCCCATAAACAAATTTACTTAAATAACCTTCCTTTTATTTTTATTTTTTTTTTGGGGTATTACAATAACACTGGACGCCTCAATGAAAGTACTTGTTCCTCTTAATCTATGTCCATAGAATTTGCACCATTAAATTAAAGAGATGGAGGTCAAATGAGATTGCATTTTACATTTATAATGAGTACGGAAGAAAGACATGTTTTAATGCTAGAAAAGAGTATGCAAACAAATGTAAAAAGACCAGAATAGTTAGTTAAAGAGATTTTTGTGCACCAAGGAGGGAATTCGAGACATAGACAAGCGAAATCATACCATAAATAAAACTCACGCATAAACAAGACGTGGTTGTGAAGTGCATTTGGCATGGTCACAGACCAAGGCCTAGTCCTAATCTCCCACTACCACACGATGGATCACACAATATATGTCCTATTTAGAATTAGAGGTTTAAGGATTTGAAAATTCTTATGGCTAATCAATATAACAAGTGTCACATGATCCAAGATGTGTGTCAAACGCAACACGTAAGTTTCTTCTTGATGTGGCTTCTGTTATATATGATGTTTCTTGTTTTGAATTCAAGTTCAGAACACCCTGATCCTTGCCCAATATAAAGCTGCCAAAATCACTTGTGCTAGGGTGAAGATTGTAACAATCTTCATATAGATATATATCTAGTTGCCTTGATCGAATTCTTATGTTTCTTGTCCTAGAAACGAAAGACTAACGGCTATTCTGATAGAAAGTATCACTGCTAATAGTGGATCCACCAGCAAGCATTCAGGCCCTTGAAGGCACCTTTGTGATCAGCAAGCAACCTGGCCCGCCAGTAAGCCTTGAGGAAACACCATTAAAGGTGAACTTAATTAGATCATTCATTAACATAAATTTAAAGACAAACCTATTAAAGTTTCGGTTGCTTTTTCCAAACTAATTTATCAAATTTGTTAAACGCAAAACATAAAAGATAATAAAGATTTTCTTTTTTGAAAAAATTCGATATTTGCGAGAGGGAATTGGGAAAATTAGAACTCTAGGGGCCCGTTTGGTACATGTGTTTAAAAACTAAAAATTGTTGTTTGAAAACATTTGTGAAAATACGTGTGGGTGAAAAAGTGCATGAAAATGCATGAAATGTTGTTTGAAAACTAAAAATGGTTGTTTGAAAATACAAACCAAACACTCCCTAGATATCTTTAATGAAAACATTAAGAGATACTAACAAAACTGGCTTTATTTATTATTAGTTTTTAAACTTAACTTCAATCATTTTCATTATGACATCAATTAATTTGTAAGTCTTTTATGGTAAAATTGATAGTAATGTTGGCATTTTCAAAAAAAAAAATTTTAAAAATAATTTCCTATGTTGCTTCTTCATGTCTCATTTAAATTTGAGAGCAATGTATTTCCTTCTCCCCCACTTATTTATATATCTATATATATAATAATAGGTAAAACTTTAAAAAAAAAAATCCAATTAGATTTCAAATCGGAATTAAATTATAATCTAATTTTACGCCATGTGTTCCATCTAGTCTAAGTTTTTAAATTTTTGTGCCAAGTGAGTTAATATATATATATATATATATATATATATATATATATATATATATATATATATATATATATATATATAATAGGTAAAGTAGAGAGAAAATCCAATTAAATTTCAAATTCAAATTCAATTAGAGTCTAATTTTGCGCCGTATGTCTCATCTAATCTAAATTTTAGAATTTTATGTCAAGTGAGTTAATTTAGTATAAAAATTGAATTTCAATTAGAGTTTAATTTTGCACCACATGTCCCATGTAATCTAAAATTTTAAATTTTTATGACAAATTAGTTAATTTAATGTAGAAAACGAGAAGTCCAATATAATAAACCATAAAATACATAATCATATAGCTAAAAAAAATTTAAATTTATAAGTCATCTATACATAATATATATATATATATATATATATATATATATATATATTAATAGGTAAAACTTAGAGAAAATTGAATTAGAATTTGAAATTATAATCCAATTTTGCACCATGTGTCTAAATTTATGTGGGAATTATACCATAATTATCCACTTAAGCTTGTATCATGTGTCTACTTAAGTTTTTTTAATCTTTGTGTTAAGTAAGTTAATGAGTGCAAAATACTAAGAATCTAATATTAATGAACTATAAAATTTAAAAAAATCACATATACTCAATAAAAATCACCATATGTTTCTCAAAAAATAAATAAAATTAAAATCTTCACATAACAAAAATCACCACACATTCTATTTTATTAAAAATTAGAAAAAAAAATCATAAGTAGTATTAAATTTAAGTAAGAATTTTAATATGTGACTAATTATGGTTACTTTAAAAAAATAATTTGACTAATTATCTATATTTTATGATAAAAATAGTGTTTAATTTTAAATGTATCTATATGTATGCATGAATGCATGTGTTACATGCTTTAAAAAAAAAATTAATTTGACTAATTATTTATATTTTTATAGTAAAAAATTTGTTTAATTTTAAATGCATCAATGCGTTTGCATGGAGTTACATGCTAGTTCAATATAAAAATTAGATTTCAATTAAAGTTTAATTTTGTGTCATGTGTCCCATCTAATCCAAGTTTTTTTTAAAAAAAAATTTGAATCAAATGAGTTAATTTAGTATAAAAAACAAGGAGTCCAATATAAGTAAACCATAAAAAATATAATTTTTGAATGATTTTATATTTATGACCTTTTTTTTTTTTTTGTATAACAAAAACAATTCAAGTTTTTAAGTCATATATATATATATATTAATAGCCAAAACTAAGAGAAAATCAAATTAAAATTTAAACTGGATTCTAATTTTGCGGCACGTGTCTCATCTAATTTTTAAATTTGTGGTTCAAGTGAATTATTAGGTGCAATTTAATTAGATTCTAAATTTAATTTTAATTGGAGTTCAATTTTGTGCATGTGTTCCATCTAATTTTTTTTTTTAATTTTTGTGGCAAGTAAATTATTGAATGCAAAAACAGAAGAGTCTAGATGTAATCAAATTAAATTTTAAACTGGATACTAATTTTGCGGCATGTGTCTCATCTAATTTTTAAATTTGTGGTTCAAGTGAATTATTAGGTGCAATTTAATTAGATTCTAAATTTAATTTTAATTGGAGTTCAATTTTGTACATGTGTTCCATCTAATTTTTAAATTTTTGTGGCAAGTAAATTATTGAATGCAAAAACAAAAGAGTCTAGATGTAATTAAATTCTAAATTATATATATGTAATTGTGATTTTTTTTAAATATATCCGTGTATATGCACGGGGTTACACACTAATATCTTATTAATTCAAAAACTCAAATGAATTGAGTTCCAATTTCACATAGCCATAAAGGCTGTAATGCCACTTAGGCTAACAACTTGGATTTCTAGTTCGAGTTCGAGTTTCTTTTTTTTTTTTTTTGGTAGTTAAGAGTTAACAACTTCCTAATTCAAGGACAAACTATTTAAAGACATTATTACTAGGAGCAAGAATATCCATTCCATTGTTTACTAATTTTATCAATCACACAAAACCATGTCTTAATTTTACTAGCCTGTTACCAGTTCTGACCTTTGATTTTTGCCAGCTATAAATTATTCAAAGGCTATCTATTCCAAGGGCAACCATACATACATATATCTATATATATAGGCTGCATAACTCAAATTTCTACCATCAAACAACCTCATATATCTCTTTAAGCAATAATCTCTTCCTTTTTACAGCTCTATGTGAAAATAGAGAAAATGACTTCCTCTTCCCAGGCTTCATTGAGGTTTTTGCTTTCCATCTTCATGAGTGTTGTTATGGTCACCTTCGCCAGCAATTTCTACAACGACTTTGATCTTACATGGGGTGATCACCGTGCGAACATACGCAACGGCGGCCAAATTCTCACGCTTTCTCTTGACCAGGAATCTGGGTCTGGTTTCCAGTCCAAGAATGAGTACCTATTTGGAAGATTCGACATGCAAATGAAGCTAGTGCCTGGGGACTCAGCTGGCACTGTGACAACATTATATGTGTGTAACTCTCTTTGCATTTCATTTGTCCTTTTTTTTTTCTAGGGCTTGGATAGCTAATATAATTCTAGGAATATTTTTTATGTGTACAAAAGTTGTTCATATATCTGTCTGTCTATATACGTGACCTACTTTTCTTTATACAATTGAGATAGAATTTATATACAATATTTTGTGCACAACTCTTTTGCAAATAACACAAGCCTCTAATTTTTAGATTTATGATTAATGCATGCAGTTATCTTCACAAGGAGGAGCCCATGATGAGATTGACTTCGAGTTCTTGGGGAACTTGTCTGGACAACCATATATACTAAGTACAAATATATATTCTCAAGGAAAAGGAAACAGGGAACAACAATTCTATCTATGGTTTGACCCCACAAAGAACTTCCACACTTACTCAGCCATTTGGAACCGCAGAAAGATAATGTAACATAAACTATCAGCTTCAATCTTTTCGAAACTTTCTGACTTCTCATTATGAAGATTAATTTTTAATATATATATGTGTGTGTGTGAATTCCTTTTTGCCTTTTTTCAGATTCCTAGTGGATAACATACCAATCAGAGTGTTCAGCAACTTGGAATCCATTGGTGTCCCATTTCCCAAAAGCCAACCAATGAGAGTTTACTCTACTATCTGGAATGGTGATAGCTGGGCTACAAGGGGAGGACTTGTGAAGATTGACTGGAGCAAAGCACCTTTCACAGCAACTTATAGAAACTACATTGCCAATGCTTGTGTTTGGACATCTGGGAAGCCATGTCGCAACAAGTCCATCAATGCAGCGGAAAACGTTTTCGCTGAGGATAAAGCAGTACTTGGTCCTAAGGGCAGGGAAAGACTTCGATGGGTGCAAAAGCATTACATGATTTACAACTATTGCACTGATATCAAACGATTCCCTAAAGGTCTACCACCAGAATGCAAGAGATAAAGCTTCCTGTAGAGAGTCAAACTCCGTGGATTAAAGTGCTTGTTTGTTTTATCTTAAAAACTCAATCTCATCATTTTTATACGCCGATTTATGTATAGATATAAAAATAAATAAATAAAAAATAAAAAATTTTAAAAAATTTCACTCTTTTTTCCTTTTTTGAGTGTAATAATACTTTTACAAGTATTATTTATCAATAAAGTTGTTTTTTTTCTATAGTTTGTAACATGTTATTTAATGATAATGAAGAATGTTTATTCTTTGTCATTAATAAATACAATAACAACTAAGTTTTAGTCTCAAAATTAATTATAGATTCGATTATATAGTCTCAACAACCTAATAAGAACAAGCAACAGGTATTTTTTTTCTGTAATACGTTCTATTTGAAGCCATACTCTCTAAACTGCTAGAGCTTGAGAATTGATTTCATTAGTTACAATTAAAAATAAAAGCATAAGAGCTACCACTTATAATTAAGGCTATAAATGAACTAAACTGTTTATGAACAGCTTGAACTCGGCTCAAGAAAAAATTTGTTTATATTTATTTGTTTAGAAAACAAGTCAAATTCGAGCCTTAAGTTTAGGCTCAATTACTAAACGAGCCAAACTCAAACAAAATAATATGTTCATAAACAAGCTTGTAAATATAGGGATTCAATTTAATTATATATAATATTATATTTTTATATGTATACTTGTCAAAAAATATATTTATATAGACTTAAAATTTGATTGTATAAGTTTGTTAATAGGTTCATATAATATTAAATAATTATTTATCTCTTATTAATTATAATATAAACAGTCTATTCATAATCAAAATTTATAAAATTGTGAAGAGGTAAAACATTTTAGCTATGGTTTCATACTATATACGAAAAGAATAAATAAATTAGGTAGCTCGTGAACAAGTTTGATCTTTCTTGACAAGAAAGTGAGTCAAACTTGAACATAAAATCTTGTATGATAATAAGCTTGTGCTCGGTTCAAGTTCGAAAAAACAATAAATGAACAAACTAGAACATTTAATACTCGGTTTTGCTCAAATCCTTTATAACCCTACTTATAATCCAAAAATCTAGTGACGTCCCAAAACTAATCCAAAAATCTATTGACATCCCAAAACAGGAGCACAGTTCTATTTCAGTCTACACTCACCATATTATAAGTAGAAGTCCTTTAAAAAAAATAAAAAAACCTTAAAGGAATAAAAAGTACACTATTAAGTTAGCATTGCCAAGAATCAAGTACACGGCACCTAAAAAATATTTTGTAGTGATAAGTTGATTACTTATGTTTTGTTATTTCCATTTTCTTATTATATGAAAATTTTTCTAAGCTTGTGTTTAATTTTTTAAAACTTACACCTTTTTTTTAGGTACTTGTAATTTTTCAATTTTCCACAAAATACTGATCCAAACACACAAAGAATTGTTAGGTGTTTTGAATAAAAATACACGCTTGTACCTAAAAAAAAATGATGTCCAGCTTTAATTAAAAGGCTGTAATATGCTAAATAAAATCCAAAAAAAAAAAAACAATCAATCACTATCATTATGCTAATGGGAAACTGCATAGAACGTCAGTATTTATATTCTTAATTTTTTTTAATAAAAAGTTAGAAATATATTCTTAAATTTAAATAAGATAACATAGGCTAAGTGCAACCAGCATATATGGTTCCAGCAGGGGTAGGACCAACTAAGTATATGTATATCACCACCAAACGCGTATATCATCTTTTCTGTTCAAAAATTGCTGGGGGACTCAACTTTGCCAGCTCTATGCAGCCTGTTTGGTACTCCAACCACCATGCCCTCTTTCACACACCCTGGTCTGGTGTTCCTTTTTGTCAATGGATTATAGCTTTGAATTTCCTTTAGTGGACTGATTATAGTTTTGAATACGTGATCAATTATATATGATAAATTCCCAATTGTTCCAAAAATTTAAATTATTAGAAAATTGGATAAATTTGTTGCTTGTAAAACTTTGTAAAACAGTTTGTATGTAATAACACTACTCTTAGACAATTATAAATTTAATCGTTTAACCATAATTCTAACATGTGAGCCTAAACTCTATTTTAATAAGTGAAGCTTTTTAACATTTTAAATTAAAGGAGTGTTGTTTTGTGGGGAAAGTGAGAGGTAAATTGAAGACCGTGATTGACTCAAAATATCATTTTCTTTACTGGGATAAATTACGAATTATTCCAAAAACTTAAACTAATAAGAAATTGTGAATTTAATAATTTAATCCTAATGATATCGCTAAAATATCCCATCTCAACCATCACACCAACTTCCTGGTTTCCTATGCTTCTTCATCTCATCATTATGCAAACCTGTCTCCAGTTTTGAGCTGACTTTTGCCAAAGCGCCTTTAGTTTAATTGATAACAACCTGGCTTTGCCAGCACTACTCAACGGCTTACAGCTCCAATTGCACCTATATATAGGCTTCAAACTTGAACTAGTTTCATCAATCTCATCTCTCTCACAAGCAACTGATCTCCTCCTCTCTAGAGCTCTTAAATTGACAACAATGTCTACTACAACCTCTTCTTCTCTCCAAGTTTCATTGCTGCTTTCATTGTTCATTCTTACTTCTCTAGTGGCTGTCTCAGCTGGCAACTTCTATCAAGACTTTGACATCACTTGGGGAGATAACCGTGCTAAGATACTTAATGGAGGCAATCTTCTTACTCTTTCCCTAGATAAGATTTCCGGCTCAGGTTTCCAGTCCAAGAATGAGTACCTATTTGGAAGGATTGACATGCAAATCAAGCTCGTAGCTGGTAATTCAGCAGGCACTGTCACTGCTTATTACGTAAGTCTTGCTTCCTCTTTAACATCACTTAGTTCCAAATTTGTAGAGTGGTTTCAAATCGCACTATTTCAAAGTACATTTCACTTTTTATCTACGACAACTTTTTCAAGCAATCCTAATCAAAAAGTAGAAAAATAAGTTGTATCAAGCAAACACTAACCCTATTATTTAAGGTTTTCATAGCTCATTTTACTGAACTTCTTTGCAGTTATCTTCTCAAGGACCTACACACGATGAGATTGACTTCGAGTTCTTGGGAAACGTGTCTGGGGATCCATACATACTCCATACCAATGTGTTCTCACAGGGAAAAGGCAATAGGGAGCAACAATTCTATCTCTGGTTTGATCCCACAATGGCATTCCACACATACTCCATCGTCTGGAACACTCAACGCATCATGTAATATATAATAGACACTATATCCATTAAACTTTCATATAACTTCATTTAGAATAAGTAAATTAATAATACATTTGCAACTTCTTGCTTTCCAGGTTCTTGGTGGATAACATTCCTATAAGAGTGTTTAACAACTTGGAATCAATTGGTATTCCATTTCCCAAAAGCCAACCCATGAGGATTTACTCAAGCCTCTGGAATGCTGATGACTGGGCAACAAGAGGTGGGCTTATAAAGACTGACTGGACAAAAGCTCCATTTACAGCTTCTTACAGAAACTTCAAAGCCAATGCTTGTGTTTGGTCCTCGGAGTCATCCTGTGTCTCCTTGTCCACCAATTCCTTGCAGACCAGTGAATGGCAGAATCAAGCTCCTAATGCAGCTGAAAGGAACAGAATCAGATGGGTGCAACAGAAGTACATGGTTTACAACTATTGCAATGACTTTAAACGTTTCCCTCAAGGTCTCCCAGCCGAATGCAAGCGATCAAGGTTCCTCTAGAGAGGCTAAATTGGCCTATATATTCAATTGTTGATTCCTCTGTATCAATATGAATTCTTTATTCTTTGTGCAAAAATATGTTGTAAGCAAAATAAATCAGTTTTTTTTTTTTTTTAATGAAAGGAAAATAAATCAGTTGTGACCAATTCTAAAGCAAAGCTTCGATTTGATTCTGAAGATGTCAAAAGGGAGATGAAGAAGGAGATAGAAAAGCACATGGCACAACATGTAGTGCCCTGAGAAGTTCTTATTGCATCATCAAAAGTCACATTTGATTATTGAACTAAAGCTCAAATCTTGAAGTTATTAGACTTGGTTGACATGTTTACAGATTGAGAACTAGAGAAGATTATAGCGCAGGACACTATCCAGTTCTCTCTCTACCGGGCAAACCTAGAGAAGAACAATGAAAAACAAAATCAAGAACAGGAAAAATTGAATAAACCTCAGACTCCGTGCTTAGGATTGCTTGGAATTAGGCTATTAGTACCGAGTAGGATAAATTTTCAATAAAGCTACGCACATCATATTTTAATAATTTCAAAATAAAATTTAAGTGACAAGCTGTTAATGATAAATTAAAAAAATAATAATGTTAATTGTGGGTTCAAATGAAAAGTAATAAATGCATTTTAATTAGAAATTTTAGTGAAAATACTGTACCTATAGCACTACTCTAAAAATTTTAAAATTTTAGGAATCATGTTCAACACCTAATATTAGTTGAAGTCAATGCACTGGATGCCCTAAGTCATTAGGTTGAATTTAATATTTCAAATGATGCTTTTATATATTGTCCAAAAATATAAAGCAAATTGCCACATATATCAAGAAAACGTACACAATCATTAGTAATCTTGCATACAAACTACCAAATTATTTGACAAGTATATTTTTCTTTTTAAAATTTGTATTACAATTCATAATCGAATATTTATTATCTTTGAACTTATGTCCTTAAAACACTCATTAACATTTAAAATATAACTATTTGCATATATACTCTTCTTTTTTTAGGACAGTGTTTCCATACTCTATATCTCTTGTCATGCATATCTTTTCTTTTCTTTTCTTTTTTTTTTTTTATAAAATTCCCAATTGAACATCATAGTAGAAAAATTTTCTTTGTACACACAAATTTCACACTAATAAATCACACATTCTTGAAAATATGTAACAAATAATCAATTTGTGTTGATATATGTATGAAAGTAGTTAGATATCTCTGTATGATCATTTACAAGAAAAGCATACAATGAATTCCTCTTATTCGATCTTTGCATCACTTTATGATCCAAAGGGCTATAAACTTGATCTTGAATCATGCTTTGATGTTTCCGAGGTTGAATGTGTATCTTCAGATAATTGCTTTAATATTGAGGCCTGCTGACTTGATTTGAAATTAAATCAAATGAAAATTGAAGGAAAATTCCTATTTTGATTTGAAGTAAGAATATGCTTTGATTTTGAATGATCAAAATTTTCTTTTGGACTTAGAGATGATTCTCCACTTTGACAAAATGCCAGTATCTTTTTTTTTTCCCCCCTCTCTCTCTTAGTGTATGTGCGTATGTTTTTCTTATATAAGAAATCTCTATTTACAAAAAACTCAAGGGCACTTTATTTAGAATTTTCCAATGTTTAATGAGAATTAATAATGAATTTTGAATTAGAATTTGGTCTTGCACTTTTCTTTTTCTTTTTTTCTGAATTTGGTCTTGCAGTTAATTAAAACTTTCTATGTAAATCTCATTCCACTATATGGCTTCAACTGGCTTGTGAAACATCATTTTTGAGAGTTCAGGACAATTCAAGGGACTTGACATGTGTCTTATAAATCAATGAAAAAGTGTGGGTAAACCAAAAAAACAAAAAAATCAAGACGAAATTAGGGTTTGTGATTCGTACCTGACCGGAGCTGAGAAACACAACGCCACCAAGAGAGAGGAAGAGTCACAAAACCGAGATCATACCTAATCGGAGCTGTGCGATCGTACCTAATCGATGATCGTCGAGCTCTATGAGATCTCCATGATCGTCGAGCTCTATGGGATCTCCACGTGCTCTGTGAGATTTCTCAGTTTCAGGCTTTCAACGAAAGAGTGATAAGAGCTGTGTGTTTGTTGGTTACGTTTAGGCTATGTTTTTAAATTTTGATGGGCTTTTTCAAGGGATGAAAATTTTGTTGTGGGCTTTTTTCAAGGGCTGAAAATTTTGTAATTTTTTATCAAGGGTTGTGGGCTGAAAAAACTGACGTGTTTTTTTTTTCACACCTATTTCAAGGGTGTTTTAATTTATTTTGAGGGTCTAAAAAAACTTAAGTAATATATCCTACCGCATTTGTATTTATAGGTTGTATCCACAGATTTTAGTAAACCCTCGATAAAAGAGGGTTGAAATAACTAAAGTTTGTTGTAGTGTTAATTTCATTTAGTTAAATTTCTTGACTACCAATTACCAATACTATCACACTTGGGTACTGACTTGAAAAAAAATATCGATCACATCATGCAAATTGCATGTCTACAAAACGCAAATCTAACTTTAATATAAACAGATCAGTAAATTGTTCGTCCTAGATTTTTCATTTCATTTTTTTTTTTTTTTTAATTTTAAGAAAAGAAACATTAAATTTAGTCAGTATTATCTTATTCGTTTACTTGAAAGTTATCTTTCTTGCATATTGTTTAGATTCATCCTTCAAATGACTTTTTCTTTGACACAATTGAAAAATGGCTTAGGCGAAGCAAACAGCAAAAACAAAATCATGCAGCTACGTTATGCCATTGTGTCATAATTGAATTTAATATTCTACAGAGGCATCCTTAAGGGAAACACAAAAGAGTTTAGAATTTAATGCCAAACTAACATTGAATATAATCACCCAGAGTGGCTGGGTCAAATCAGTGTGGTGACCCGTGCAGGTCCAGATGGGGAAGGCAACATACTATATGAATTTACTATGCAGAATTAGAAAGCCTCAAGTTTGCCAGCTCTATGCAGTGTAGTTTGTATTCTCATTTTCCTTTTTGTCAACGGCTTACAACTCTGACATTTCTATTAGTCAATTACTCATACGCTGATCATAACTCTAAAAAAATACCAATACAAATGCTTCACAACTCAATCTCTACTCTCTACCTTCACATAAACCCTTTATCCAGTTTCCTATGTTGCTTCCTCTCAGCTTAATTTGTAATCTGTCCCAGGTTTTGAACCATGCATTATGTTTATGCCAGCTCTACTATTCAATTTCACAACTTGGGTTTTGCCAGCTCTATTCCACGGTTGCTATACTCCAAGTGCACCTATATAAAGCCTGTCACCTTACACTTCACATTCATACAATCTTATATCTCTATATCCTTCTCATAAATCATAATCTCATCCTCTCTTGAGCTCTAAACAGAAGTAACAAAAATGTCTTCCTCTTCTCTTCAAGTGGTAATGCTTTTGCTTGCTTTATTCAGTCTCAGTGCTCTGGTGGCAACCTCAGCAGGAAATTTTGGCCAAGATTTTGATATTACATGGGGCAATGATCACGTTAAGATGCTCGATGAAGGCCGGTTTCTCACTCTTTCTCTTGACAATACTTCCGGTTCTGCTTTCCAATCCAGGAATGAATATCTATTTGGCAGGATTGACATGCAAATCAAGCTTGTAAGTGGCAACTCAGCTGGCACTGTTACTACCTATTATGTAAGTTTCAATCCCTTCTTGACATCTACTTCTAAAATTTTGTTATCCTCCGCGATTAATATAACTTTGAAAAATACTAAGTTATTACAAAATGATTACAAATTGAAGTAACCACTTAAAAAACATAATAAATAAGTGCCTCCCTTTTTATGATTGGTGACATATAAATATGTAAGATTTATATCTTAAAATTTGTTAAACACTACTCTAATGGCTAATTTACAAATTGTGCAGTTATCATCTCAAGGACCAAACCATGATGAAATTGACTTTGAGTTCTTAGGCAACCTGACTGGAGATCCATATATAGTTCATACCAATGTCTTCACACACGGGGAAGGGAACAGAGAACAGCAATTCTATCTCTGGTTTGATCCCACAAAGGCCTTCCACACATACTCTTGTTGGGTTACACGTGTGAGTGAAGTCCCACATTGAATAAAAATGAGAAGAATGAGTGATTAATATAACATAATTGAGCACATACCCATTGGGCTTAGGCCTTTTGGGTTAAAGTGTGTCTCTATATGTTATATTAATTACTCAAGGAAGCTCCCCAAGGTGTTTATCTCCCCAACAAGTGGTATCAGAGCCCATGGTGGTGTGCGGCGAAGGTGGTGATGTGTTCATGGTCCCTACCCAGCGGGGATAGAGAAAGCCTAAATGGCCCACACACAAAGATCCTGGAGAAAAAAGAAAGAAAAGAAAAGCCCAACAAAGGAATATTGCTAATGGTGCTAAATAATGGTGTAGTGCGAGGTTCCCATGGGCATAGACGTGCGGGGTTCCCATGGATGTGCGTGCGGGGTTGACACGTGGTTCCCATGGATGGCGTACGAGAGACCCATGGATGATGCATTGATGAAGTGAAAAGCCCATTAGGCAAGGGAGAGTGAGTAGGACTTGTTCATGGCCCATAGAGAGGTCTTGAAGCCCACAGAGAGACAGAGACTCACACGTGAGGGGGAGATTGTTGGGTTACACGTGTGAGTGAAGTCCTACATTGAATAAAAATGAGAAGAATGAGTGATTAATATAACATAATTGAGCACACACGTGAGAAACAAAACAAATAGAGAAAACGTCCACGGAGTTGCAGGGATTTCACTATAAAATAAGGAGATACAATAGTGCACAAGAACACTCTCAAAAAACCCAATTCCCAATACACCCTAACTCTCTCTCACCCACAAGACAAGAAAATACTATTCTTTCTTCTTATGCGGCTGCTAGGTTATTAGGAATTTTTCTCTAATTCTCACTACTTGCCAAGTATCACAAACCTAATATATATATATATATATATATGTAGGTTGGCTTGTACTAGGAATTATAATCCTAGTTGAATTGGGTTTCCTAATACTGCTTGTATTTGGTTTAGAAGAATGAATTGGGCTTGGTAATTCAAGCCACACACGGCCCACTTCAACAAATCTCCACCTTGGCTTGAATTGATCAAGCTACATGAGCAAACTCCTCCATTAGCTCCACCTTAGCCCTTAAAGGCTCACAAGCTGCAAACATCAACCACAAACCTCCATAATACAATCCTTCATCCCTGCAACTCATCCTCCTGTCCTCAAGCTAGAAGACCAATTGAAGCTGCGCAAAGCTTCAACTTCTCAATAGTGACACCTTTAGTCAACATGTCTGCCGGGTTCTTAGATCCACAAATCTTCTCAAGCATTACCAGCTTATATTCAACAAGGTAACGGATAAAGTGGTATTTTGTCTGTATGTGCTTCGACTTTGAATGAAAAGCCGAATTTTTGGCAAGAAAGATTGCACTCTGACTGTCACTGTGTAGAATGCCCATCTCTTGCTTCTTACCTAATTCATCTAAGAAACCATGTAGCCAAATCATCTCCTTTCCAGCTTCAGTGGCAGCAACATACTCAGCTTCTGTAGTAGACAAAGTAACAATCTTCTGTAGATTTGAAGCCCATGATATAGCTGTACCACCTAGAGTAAAAACAAACCCAGTAGTACTCTTTCTACTATCAATATCACCAGCAAAATCAGCATCTACATAACCCTGCAGTTTCAAACTTGCACCTGTGAAGCAAAGACATGTATCTGATGAACCCTTCAGATATCTCAGAATCCACTTGACTGCCTCCCAATGCTGCTTTCCAGGCCTACTCATGAATCTGCTCACAACTCCCACTGCATGTGCAATGTCTGGCCTTGTACACACCATAGCATACATCAAGCTGCCAATAGCTGAGGCATAGGGCACCTTGCTCATATGGTCCCTTTCTTCCTCTGTCTTCGGTGACTGTTCTTTGCTTAGTTTGAAATGACTACCCAAGGGTGTGCTCACTGGTTTAGCTTCATTCATGTTGAATCTGCTAAGGACTTTCTTCACATACTCTGACTGTGAAAGCTTCAATGTACCATTAGCCTTGTCTCTAATGATTCTCATGCCAAGGATTTGCTTTGCAGCTCCCAAATCCTTCATTGCAAACTGTTTGGACAATTGCTTCTTCAAATTTTTAATCTCCTTAATGCTAGACCCTGCAATAAGCATATCATCTACATACAACAGTAATATAATGTAAGAATTGTCAAAAGACTTAACATAGCAACAATGATCAGCTTCACATCTCTTGAACCCAATTCTATGCATAAAACTGTCAAATTTCTTGTACCACTGTCTTGGAGCTTGTTTTAGGCCATACAAACTCTTTCTCAGTTTGCAGACTAGATTCTCTTGTCCCTGAACAATGAACCCTTCTGGCTGAATCATGTAAAGGTCTTCCTCCAAGTCACCATGAAGGAATGCTGTCTTCACATCTAACTGCTCAAGATGTAAGTTTTCTGCAGCCACCATTCCTAGTACCAGTCTAATTGTTGACATCTTCACAACTGGAGAAAATATCTCTGTGAAGTCAATGCCCTCCTTCTGCTGGAACCCTTTAACAACTAATCTGGCCTTGTAACGTTTGCTACCATCATGCTCATTCTTTATTCTGTATACCCACTTGTTGTGCAAAGCCTTCTTTCCTACTAGCAATTCAGTCAGTTCCCATGTTTGATTCCCCAATAAGGAATCCATCTCATCCTTCATGGCTAACTCCCACTTGCTTGAATTCTCATCTTGCAAGGCTTCATCATAACACTCTGGCTCACCACCATCAGTCAACAGGAGATAATTTAGAGTGGGTGAATAACGCTGTGGAGGTCTAATGTTTCTGGAAGATCTGCGGACTTCAGCTACAGGTGTACTCATATCTACCTGTGAATTTACATTCTCCTTATCTTCTTCACCCCTTTTCTGGACAGTACCTTCAGTCAATTCATCTAAGTTAACAAACTCAGATTTCTTTTGATCTATCTCTGTAACATCTGACACTACAGTTGACCTGTCCTTGTACATAACCTGTTCATTAAATATCACATTTCTACTTCTGATGATTTTCCTGTTTTGTTCATCCCAAAACCTATAGCCAAATTTCTCATCACCATAGCCAATGAAAAAGCATATTTTTGACTTTGCATCAAGTTTACTACGAGCATCAGAATCAATATGAACATAAGAAACACAACCAAAAACTTTTAAGTGTGAAAACTTTACCTCTTTACCGCTCCAAACCTCCTCAGCAAGTCTGAACTCCATGGGAACTGAAGGTCCTCGGTTTATCAGGTAAGCTGCAGTGCTAACAGCATCAGCCCAAAAAGTTTTTGGTAGTCCAGCATGCAACCTCATACTCCTAGCACGCTCATTGAGAGTTCTGTTCATGTGCTCAGCCACACCATTCTGCTGTGGTGTCCCAAGAATGGTCTTCTCCATCCTAATTCCCTGTGCAGCACAATACTCACTAAACCCTCCATCTATGTACTCTCCTCCATTATCTGACCTCAAACTTTTTACTTTCAAACCTGTTTCTGTCTCAACCATGGCCTTCCACTTCTTAAAGGTTTCAAATACATCTGATTTATTTTTCAGAAAATAAACCCATATCTTTCTGCTTGAGTCATCAATGAAAGTGATGTAGTACCTTGAACCTCCAAGGGATGCAACCGGAGAAGGCCCCCACAAATCAGTGTGTACTAACTCCAATTTTTCAGCCTTCGGTGTCCTGCCAGCTTTCAAGAAGCTCACCTTTTTCTGCTTTCCTAAGATGCAACTTTCACACATGTCAAAATCAATGGACTTCAATTCTGGTAGTTTTCCTTTTGACAGCAACATCTTCATCCCTTTCTCACTCATATGACCAAGTCTGCGGTGCCATAGGCTTGTATCAGTACTTGCATCAGCAACTGCAATTGTGTCTCTTGGACTTGAGGTCATGTATAGAGTACCAGTCTTCTGTCCACGAGCCAATACCCTAGCTCCCTTTGTAACCTTCCAAGTACCACCAACAAATAGTATTGCATGTCCTTCATCATCAAGTTGTCCAACAGAGATCAGATTCCTCCTCAAGTCAGGAATATGTCGAACCTTCTCCAGTAACCAAACAGATCCATTGGGCAACAATATCCGGACGTTTCCCATACCTACAACATCCAAGGCTGAACCATCAGCCAAATACACCTTACCAAAATCACCTGCAACATAATTCTGTATGATTTCTCGGTGTGGATGGTATGAAACGAAGCTCCTGAATCCAAAACCCAATCATCAAGTGGACTGTCTACTGCAAGAAGTAATGCATCTTGTACCTCTTCTGTTACAGCATTAGCAGAATCATCTCCATTCTTCTTCTTAGGACTTTTGCATTGATTCCTAAAGTGACCTGTTTTCCCACAGTTCCAGCATTGTACTTGTTGGCCTGATCTAGATTTACTTCTGTTTCGATTAGAATTTCTGGATTTTGATCTACCCCGGTTTGAATTTCTGTCTTTACCTCTTCCTCTTGTCTCAAGGTTTAGGGCAGAACCAGATCCTGAGGTTTCACCTGCATCTCTTCGGCGAATCTCCTCAGCCAGAATTAAATCTCGTATATCATTGTACTTGAGTTTTTCCTTTCCTGTAGAATTGCTTACTGTCATCCTCATTGCCTCCCAACTGTTTGGCAAAGAAGCCAAAACGATCAGTGCACGGATCTCATCATCAAAATCAATTTCTACAGACGACAATTGATTTGTGATAGTGTTAAATTCATTCAGATGTTGTGCTACTGATGCATTCTCTGCCATCTTCAGATTGAACAATTTCTTCATCAAGTGCACTTTATTGTTTGCTGACGGCTTTTCATACATACCAGACAAAGCCTTCATCAGATCTGCTGTGGTCTTCTCCTTTACAACATTGTGTGTAACAGACCTAGACAGAGTTAACCTGATAACTCCTAGTACCTGTCTGTCAAGAAGAGCCCATTCCTCAGCCTTCATAGCCTCAGGTTTTGTCCCTAAAAGAGGCAGATGCAATTTCCTCCCATAGAGATAATCTTCAATCTGCATCCTCCAATACGCGAAGTCTGTGCCATCAAACTTTTCTATTCCAGACGCCTTTCCTGCTTCCTCTGCCATTGCTCCCGCTCAAACCTAACCCTAGGCTCTGATACCAGTTGTAGGGAATTTTAACCAAAATTCCAACCTGTGAGAAACAAAACAAATAGAGAAAACACACGTCAAAGAAAATAATCACACGCACAAGACAATATTTACGTGGTTCGGCAATTTGCCTACGTCCACGGAGTTGCAGGGATTTCACTATAAAATAAGGAGATACAATAGTGCACAAGAACACTCTCAAGAAATCCAATTCCCAATACACCCTAACTCTCTCTCACCCACAAGACAAGAAAATACTATTCTTTCTTCTTATACGGCTGCTAGGTTATTAGGAATTTTTCTCTAATTCTCACTACTTGCCAAGTATCACAAACCTAATATATATATATATATATATATATATATATATATATATATATATATGTAGGTCGGCTTGTACTAGGAATTATAATCCTAGTTGAATTGGGTTTCCTAATACTGCTTGTATTTGGTTTAGAAGAATGAATTGGGCTTGGTAATTCAAGCCACACACGGCCCACTTCAACAACTCTTTCATCTGGAATTCTCAAGTTATCATGTATGGACTCTATAAAGTACATTGCAGTTTCTCAAAAGTTTATTGTGCTTCAGTTAAGAATATTAATTCTAATACAATTGCAAATTCTTCTTGCTTATCAGGTTTTTGGTAGATAACATTCCTATAAGAGTGTTCAACAACTTGAAATCACTTGGCGTTCCATTCCCCAACAGCCAACCCATGAGGATTTACTCAAGCCTCTGGAATGCCGATGATTGGGCAACGAGAGGGGGGCTTGTGAAGACTGACTGGACCAAAGCACCATTCAAAGCCTCTTACAGAAATTTTGAGGCCAATGCTTGTGTTTGGTCATATGGGTCATCATCTTGTGTCTACAATTCAAATTCTTTGCAGACTAATACATGGCAGGATGAAGCACTTGATGCAACAGGTCGAAGAAGGATTCGTTGGGTGCAAAAGAAATATATGATTTACAACTACTGCACTGACTTGAAACGCTTCCCTCAAGGTCTCCCACCCGAATGTAACAGATCAAAGCTCCGCTGAAGGGACTAAAGAACCCTCATACGAATCTTTTTTCTTTTTCTTTTTCTTTTTTTGCCACTCAGCATTAGATTTATAGCTTATGAAAATTCTTTATTCTTTGTGCAAAAATTGTCTAAGAATCAAATAAAATCAAATTTTCTTTTCTTTTGAGGTGCATCTTTTCTTTTCGTAACAATCAATAATTAAATAAATATCTTATCCTTACATA
Organism: Quercus parvula; assembly: GCA_030820535.1. NCBI lineage: Eukaryota > Viridiplantae > Streptophyta > Magnoliopsida > Fagales > Fagaceae > Quercus > Quercus parvula. Next base: position 45,310,471 of record JAUAME010000004.1, read on the forward strand.
TTTCGCACTTCCCAAACCTCCTCAGTATAGAAAAATGACCACACCCCCCACCCCTACCAAAAAAAGTGAAAAGTTTCTCTCTTCTCTCTCTCTCAGGAGAATCATATCAAGAGGCTAGCGTAAGAAATATCTTCAAGTTTCAATATAGTTTTCGTCTTATGAACGTCTAAACAAAGGAATTTGGCACTTGCAATCTTTAGATAAGGGGTGATAATATTTAACACAACCAGTAGATACAACACAATTTTAATGAATTAGTGATTTAGATGAGTTTTCATCAAAATAGATTGAAACAAGTCATGCAATTGTCAACTAGCAATTAATTTGAAATAAAATGATTCATTATTTATGTCGAGGCGGGTTGACTCATCTTGATGATTTTATCGTGTCATTTGTATCTAGCATAAATTTGAATTTTAAATATGTTGGGAGTTTAGACCCAGGTTGTAAAACAATTAATCATTTTTAATTCAGATTCAATTAAGTAACCAATTATGCTTGCACGATTAGCTTATGTTTTTTTTATTTTATTAGACATTTAGTTTATGGTTAATCACATTACAGACCAATATCGCTAATTAAATAAACAAAAAGAAATTTCATCAAAAAAAAAAAACAAAAAAAAAAGAAAATAACACAAGTTGATGAACTAACACATTAATATGGAAAAACCGTTTGGCAGTTTACCACCAATCCTCATGGAAACTGATCCACTAAATAGAATTGAAAATTATACAACATGATCAGCCCTAATTATATAGTTACCTCTAGTACTACTTATTAACGTGACCACACAACTTCAAATCCCTAGAATACTTTATAGTGGATTTTGTTCACACGAACACTCTATTTGTAACTTCAAGAACCATCTTAATGATATTCTCACAGCTGCAACTTTGTGATGTAGTCAACCTTTTCAGCTTGATCACTAGTTTTCAAATCTTCAAAACGTGATGTTAATAGAGATTCTAGTCAAGAACCCTATGCATTCAAAAGTCGTCTTATAGTAGACCTTATATATTCTAGCAAGTAAGGCACAAAATACTAGAGATTGGACGACTTGTTAGGCCTAATTTGGATTCAAGATTTGCAATTTTCAAACTATCGAATAGCTATCAAGAAGCTACTAAGCCAATCTCAATCAATCGACTAGGTGTTGAGACTCCAATAAGTTTTGATCTATCGAGTTGTTCAGGGCATGAATCTTGGACTTCAAATATACTCTAAAAACACATAGACCAAACTATTTGTTCACAGTTTGAAACAACCTATGGACCTAACAAATTAATTAAGCAAATTAATTTTTATTGATTATATTGTTAAACTCTATTAAGAAACCTTAAAATCCCTTACCCTTTTTACCCAAAATGAAGGGGGAAATGCCAAGTGTCTTGTAATTCAACCGGGACCTCCTAATATTTGCAATTAAGAATTCCATGGTTTAAATTCCCCCATCTCACATTGTAAATTTGTAATCAATACCATATACTATATATAAAAGCAAAAGTCTTTTTCTCCAATTAAGGCGGTGCTGCCATGTAGGAAAAATGCCCATCTAAAATTCTGCCATGTTCACAATTAAAAGGCGATAAATTATATTGTTTCACAGCGTTAACACACCGTTTGATAGCCTCTCACTCTCTCAGTATAAAAAGAAAAATAACCAGTTAAAAACTTGCAACACTCAAAAAAAAAAAAAAAAAAACGCAGGATACAAAGAGAGAAGGAAAGAGTTTGTAAGCTGTCAACATTCGTTCCCTCGCTAGACTTAGAGCACTAGAACTGCAAGCACATAGAGAGAGAAAAATCTATAGGCATCAACATTGTTAGGCTATATATTTGCCACCATTAGATTGTCGGAACCAGCTCCGATATGTTTTTCTCCATTTTTTTTAGATTTGGGTATGAAATGTTACTTTTTATTGAGTTTTTTTTTTTTTTTTTTTGGATAGGTTTAGATTTGATTTTGGTTTTGATTCCTTTTGTTTCGGGATTTTGGGTTCTTCATGAAATTGTTTGTTTTCTCGATTTTCCAATATTTTCTTTTTTTTTTCTTTCTTTTTTCCCCCTATTTTGGATTACAAAAATCACTAAGCCTTTCCATGTTTTCTAATATCTGTGTTCATAGATTTTTTTTTTTTTTTTTTTTTTTTTGGGTTTTGGTTTGGAAAAACGGCTTTACTGTTGATTCACCATCAATCTCCTCTTTCACATGTAACTTCTTTTCTCTTTTTTCTCTCATTGGAGCACTAGCCATTCAAGTTTTCTCTCTCACTCTTTGGGTTTTCAATTTTGGTAGATATTGGAATTCCAATTGGTTCTTAATTTTTCCACTCCTACTTAGAATTTTGATTTTAGGTTTTTGAATTTCTTGATTTTAGCTAATCAAAGACTGTTTCATGAGAACATAGCTAATAAGAATGCTTTTAAATTTTCTCAATCTTTGCAAGTACCTCAATGCTAGTGATTGTGAGGGAAACCTTCATATCTATTACCTACAATCTTCTAATTATTCATGCTACAACCACAAACTATTTTACAACATCAATATATATATATATATATATATATATATATATATATATATATATATATATATATAAATAGAGACCTCATATGAGAATGCATGAAGTCCTACCATGTGGCGCTCTAAGCTTCCATTTAGTATTTTAAACCTTTTTCATTAAATTTTTAGACTATTACCCAATAACTTATAGTAACTTATTTTTACTATTAGTTATTAATATGGGCTGAGGCTGACAATTAGACCAAACAAATGTAATTCTCTAAATAAAAATGACTAACTTCTCAAAATAGACAAAGAGCCCAAGCCCAACCATTATCATTTATGACCCAAGTTTGAACTCTCCACCCACGTGTAGCTCGAACCCTACAAGGTTTGACTCACCCCCACAATTGTGTACATCAAAGGTTAAACCTTTGTGTCTGCTGTTTATCCTCAAAAAAGGTTAAAGCTCTATGCAGCTAAATTTTGTATTATTAAATGGATTATAAATATTTAATATAGTAATCAGTATTTAGAGTGTAAACTCTGGAATGATTTATCTTTATCTTTCTTTTCTTTTTCTTTTTGTATGGTAATTTACTTTCAAGAAATAAAGTACTGGGTAAATTATTTTTTTTTCACATTTTTTTTCTTTCGTAAATTTTGTATTATTAAGTGGATTATAAATATATAAGATAGTAATTAGTATTTAAAGTGTGGACTGTAGAGTGATTTATCTTCTTTTCTTTTTCTTTTTTTTTTGTATGGTAGTTTAATATCAAGAAATTAAGTACTAGGTAAAAAAAAAAAAAATCACTTTTTTTTTCTTTTGTAAATTTTATATTATTAAGTGGATTAATTATAAATATTTAAGATAATAATTAGTATTTAGAGTGTGGGTTGTGGGCTGTGGAGTGATTTATCTTTATCTTCTTTTCTTTCTTTCTTTTTGTATGGTACTTTACTTTCAAGACTATGGAGTAATTTATCATTATCTTTTTCTTTTTCTTTTTTTGTATGGTACTTTAATTTCAAGAAATCAAGTAATGGGTGAATTTTTTTTCACTTTTTTTTTTGTAAATTTTATATTATTAAGTGGATTATAAATATTTAAGATAGTAATTAGTATTTAGAATGTCGATTGTGGAGTAATTTATCTTTTTCTTTTTCTTTTCTTTTTGTATGGTATTTTACTTTCAAGAAATCAAGTACTGGATAAATTTTTTTCTTCACTTTTTTTTTGTAAATTTTATATTATTAAGTGGATTATAAATATTTAAGATGTTTATAGGGGCGGGTTTTGGATCCTAGGCCCAAAAAGTAGATGGATTAAGGCCCAAAGAGCCCAATACAATGAATTTATAAAGAGTGGGCTAAAAACTAAGTTTCAATGAATTGTACAACACTCACAATGGACTAAAGATGGTGAGAAAGTAAGGAAAAATAGTGAAAAAACAAGTTTGTGCAAAGAAATTCTTCCTCGGCAGTGTCCGAGGAGAGTAGTTCTTCAATATATATTTCTCTTAGACTTTGTTACAATTACAGTTTTTAGTGCTACAGTGTTTTTTTTCTTTTTGCAATGATCAGATGATCTCCTTGTAATGGGGTTTTTCTCCTTTATATTACCCTCCTTTGCTCTATCTCAGCCTTCCACATGTAGATCAAATGGATGGTTCTTGTCCTTGTCCCATCAGCACCTTCCTGAAACTTTTAGCGATAGCTGTAAGACTGAACATCACTGTTCAGGTATCATTTTCACATTAATGCGGCCAAAGAGTTAGTTAAAGAGCATTTAATGCAGTGGTAGCAGCTTTCCCTCAGGTATTTCTTACCTTCCCCTAGTCTCATTCCTTCCTAATGATTATCCTTAATAGTGGAACTGCCCAGAACGTTGCTCTTAATGGCAAGTCAACCCTTCTGACCTCTGCATCATTAAAGCCAAGGAGGCATTTGTCCTCGGACCACTTTCCTGAACTATCATGACCAGTCACCTTCCTCCATTCACTAGCCCGCACTTCTATATCAACATTTACTTGTCCTCGGACTACTAAGTGTTTTCGGATAGGGTCCACGGCCCAACATACACTTCTAGGCCTGTCATCCCTATAATAGCCCCTTGATATTCTCCTCTTTTGCTCCTCGGAAAAAATGAGGATTTCGATATTTACCACAATTACCCTACTCCCACCACAAGTTACCTCTATCCATACAGGTATCTTTTCAACTGCACAACGCATGCTCCTAACGCCTCAACATCCGAGACACGCCTTCATTTAATTTTTGTGGCTCTATGTCCCCCACATTCTACGATGCAATATAAATCCAACGGCTAGAGATTTTACGGGAACTTGAGCGAGAGTTTTCCCGCTTGCTTTTCCTTTTCATATATATATTGCTTAGAGGCTTGACTACTTCACTTTTTACACTCTCAAATATCAAGAGCTGGTCCGAGGAGCCCTTCTTCATTTCCGTAAGTCATCTTTAGCGTTCTCTTCTTTATATCTTCTCTTTTTCTCTTCTGTCTCTTTTTATCTAGAGTCCCTCCTTCCTTGGCCCTTCTAACCCCCATCTTGTCTTCTTACTCCTTTCATTATTTCTTTCAAATGGGGTAGATTCGTGTACTTAGTAGATACTCCAGAGAGTATACAGAGCTTCAAAGCTCAGTATCAAATCCCCTCAGGGGTTTCGATTGGCTTTCCTTCAGGCAGGAGTGAGAAGTTATGATCCCTATGATCGCATTTATAAAGGGAGGGATAAGAATCCCCATGGGTAGAGTAATTAGGGACTATTTGATTGCTCATAGACTCGCTCCCACCCAATGTGTTCCCAATATGTTTAGGATTTTAGGCAATGTAGACACCTTTAACGAAAAGATGGGTGTGAACCTCACCCCTCATGATGTTAATTGGGTCCATAATCGTCATAAACTAACAGGGCAAGGGTATTACCTGAAAACCAAAGTCCCTGTAGTTAGACTCATATTGTGTCTCCCTGAGTCTAACAAGGGCATGAATAAGGACTTTCTAATCATCTCGAGGGAGTGGCACAATGGACTCCACTGTCTAACTAGAGAAGGGACACCAAGTGGGGTACTTTAGGTCTAGGTTTACGATTCTAACAATATTTTTTGCTTTTATTATTATTATTATTATTATTATTATTATTATTATTAACATTCTTTTCACTCAATCTTTCTAATGGTACTCGTAATTTTGCTATGTTGACTTCTGACAATAATTTTATGTCTAATGGCTTCACAGATAAGCACGCTGCCATTCCAAACTTCAACCTAGTCAATGAACCAGACCTCACGAAAATAATCAAGGCCGACATATTCGTCCACAAAGATGGGCAACTAAGGGTGGCTCATCCCATCCTCGATTACGACCCCTTGTCCTTTAGCTTCTAGGTGCCTAAGTATGTGATCAAGGCAAAAGATCCTCGCATACACCTGATCAACATAGTTGTGCTTAGTTTTCTCAACCCAAGCCCTGCTCCAAAAGGTGTGTAACAAGTGGAGCCACTCCCCCCGTACACGGCCGAGGACGAGGCAACCCCTTCCCAACCAACCATCAAAGAAGAAGTAGAAGAAGAAGAAGAAGAAGTGGTTGAAGTTTCTGACTCCAAGGACGAATTCAAGGTCTTCAATAAACTTCAATCCCCAGAGGCTCCTACCGGTGACTTCAGTGATCTTCCCCTAGCCCAAGCAAGCCACACACAGGAGGCTCTTTCTATTCCAAACGCCATGGTGCTGTAGCACAAGACAAGAACAAGCCTTCTTGACCTGTTGGAGGCAACGTGCCTAAGAAGGCAATCCAAGCCAAACTCCCCACTCTTCCTCCTACTCAGGTTTCCCAACCTAACCTTACTGACAAAAAGAGAAAACGAGATCAAAAGGGAAATGAGCTGGTGGAAGAGAGGAGAAACCTTCCATCCAAGGAAACCAAGCCCCAGAAAGGGGGCAAACATGCCAGGATTGAGCAAACAAGGTCCTCTAGTGAGGGTGCTATCATAGACAAGAGAGGTGACCACCAAACTGAAGTCCTAGCTTGGACCCCCTCTATAGTGCTGGACAAAGCTCCTCCTCCTAGTGATGCCTCCATCAAGGACTTCCAATAGGACAAGGCTGGATACGTGGCCAACGCCGTGGAGCAGGCTTTGCTGCTGCCTACTGATATGGCTGGCCTTAGGTCAATGAGAAAGCACGAAGTGTTCCTCAGCTTGAAGAGGGACCTTGTCATGGTAAGTCCTTCAACCAGTTTTCTCACATTTAAAATTACAACCCTTTTTTCTGCTTCCTTCTTTTTTTTTTTTTTTTTTTTTTTTTTTTTTTACTATTATACTTATTTACTTGGCAGGCTATTCAGGCCACATACAGGGCCGAGGAAATGGTAAACTTCTCCCATAAGCAAATGAAGGAAGAGGAAGGGAGGCGCATCGCAGTTGTGGATGCTTTCAACGTGGTAGAGAATAAGATTCAAAAGCTAACCACAAAGCTAAATGAGGCTAACAGGGACAAGAAACGCGCCGAGGCTTCCCTGCAAGGAGTTGAGAGGTAGGCGAAAAGCCAACGTATGCAGCTCCACTTGGTCGAGGACCAAATATCTACAGTCAAAGAGCAAATTGCGAGCCTGAAGAAAAAGCTTGAAAAGGCCGAGAAGGCGAAGGACCAAGCCGAGCTGGATGGCTACGATGTGGGGGGTAGCAGAGATCAAAAAGGCTTTTAAGGCTAAGGTCTCGAGGATGTGTAGGACATACTGCCTCCAAGTGTGGAACAAGGCCCTCAACCATGCTGGGGTTGAGGCTTCCTCTGTTCTTAGGAGAGCAAAGAATGTCTTTTATCCCCCAGCAATTCGTGCATCTGGCCCTCCAAGCTCTTCAAGCCCCCAGGCTGCCACTGTCTCCAAAAAGGCAGATGAAGACAAGGGCAGCCCAGCCAAGATCCCTCCTTCCTTCACTAGTCCTTTTAAGGAAGCAAAACAAGCCAAGGCCACTGGAAAAAAAAAATACACATCCAAGGGAGTAGTTCCTGATACCACCAAGCCTCTAGCTATGCCTAAGGACCCTTCTAAGGGCAGAGAAACTCCTCAGCACCTAGAGATTGTTCTTGCTACCCTTCCCATGCCAGCCAAGGAGGACTCTAAGGGCAAAGGTTCGACCTCTACTGCTGCTGAAATTTCCAATTCCACCAAGGCCACGGGAAAGGAAAACCCCACATTGAAGATCAAGAAATGCTTAGACACATTTTGTCATTTTTTTTTTTTTTACTTTCTTTTTTTTTTCTTTTTTTGTAATGACTGTTTAAACTTTCAAAGTTATAATCATTTTTCCTTTTATGAGGCTCAACTTAATGGCAATTATGAGCTTTATTTTATATTCTTGGTACTCATGTAAATTCTGATATAACATTTGCTTTACCTTGAACTTAATTGATATAGAAATGAGACATAGCTTCATTTAACTTGAGATATACCCACACCCTTGATTTCAACAATTATCCGTGTAAGTGGTAGTATAGTTGCTACACTTTGCACCATCAATAACAGGACAGACTAAATCTTCTAGGTCTATAATCTGTAATAAGGAGTAATTTCAGCTTCAAAAACATACCTGACATGCTTGAAACAAGCTGCTTACATTACCATACATGCTTTAGGCTCTTCCTTTTAACATTAAATAATGGCAAACCATGTATTTACTTACAATTTTACCTGATCATCCACTTGATAGCACACCAAAACAAAGATAGGTGTTATTTTACCCATAGTAGGTGGTCAGAGGAAGCAAATATGACTAAGGTTTAGTTCAACACCTAGAAAGGCACTGAATAGTGCTAACTTACCCAAGACATATGGTCCGAGGAACCAAAGTTGACCTAGGTTCCGTTTAACACAGAAATGCTTGCTTAGAAAGTATTAATTTACCCAATATATATGGTCCGTAGAGCCAGACACGACCAAGGTTTTTTTTAATGCTTAGACAAATAAGAAGAAGTATCAATTCACCTAAGATATGTGGTCCGTGGAGCCAGACATGACCAAAATTATGTTTAATACTTAAACAAATGATAAAGAGTATTAATTTACCTAAGGTATGTGGTCTGAGGAGCCAGGCATGACCAAGGTTCTGTTTAATACTTAAACAAATGATAAGGAGTATTAATTTACCCAAGGTATGTGGTCCGAGGAGTCAGGCATGACCAAGGTTCTGTTTAATACTTAAAAAAATGATAAAGAGTATTAATTTACCCAAGATATGTGATCCGAGGATCTAGGCGCGACCAAGGTTCTGTTTAATGCTTAAACAAATAATCAACAAAACACATAATGTCCCAAGTAAAAACATGGCATAACTGCTTTTCATTAATAATAATACCTTCGTAGGTTATTTACATTTCAGGGGCGTGGTACAACATTTTCATCTAGATCTTCTAGGAAATGTGCACCTATGCCAGCCACCGAGGTGATATGGTATGGCCCTTCCCAATTAGGCCCTAACTTTCCCCATGCTAGATTTTTTACAATACCTACAACTTTTCTTAATACCAAGTCCCCAGGGATTAAGGGTCTCAACCTTACGCTTGAGTCATATCCATGTTTGAGCTTCTGCTGATAGTACACTAGCTGAACCATGGCATTTTCTCTCTGCTCTTCAACCAAATCCAAGCTCCATCGTAGTAAGTTGTCATTGCTGTTTGGAGTAAACAAGCTTGTCCTTAATGTTGGGAATCTAGTTTCCAGAGGAATCACAGTCTCGGCCCTATAAGTCATTGAAAAGGGCGTCTCCCCAGTTGACCTACGAGGGGCAGTCTGATATGTCCAGAGAACATGTGGAAGCTCTTCCACCCCTTTACCCTTTGCATCATCCAACCTCTTCTTGAGTCCATTCACTATAACCTTATTAACAGCCTCGACTTGTCCATTCCCTCGTGGATAAGCCAGAGTGGAGTACCTATTCTTCATACCCAATTCACAACTGTACCTTCTGAAAGCCTTACTATCAAATTGAAGTCTGTTGCCTAAGATAAGGGTATGAGGAATCCCGAACCAAGTGACAATGTTCTTCCACACAAACCTCTTGGCATCCACATCCCTAATGTTTGCCAGTGGCTCTGCTTCAACCTACTTGGTAAAGTAATCAGTGCAGACCAAAAGTCATCTCTTGTTTCCTGTTGCTTTGGGGAAGGGTCCTACAATGTCTAAGCCCCACTGAGCAAAAGGCTAGGAGCTAGATAGAGGGTTGAGAATGCCCCTTGGCTGATGAATATTTGGAGCAAATCTCTGACACTGGTCACACTTCTTCACGTAGTCTTGTGCTTCTTTCTGCATATTGGGCCACCAATATCCCTGAGTAAGGGCCCTGTGAAACAAGGATCTGCCTCCTAGATAGCTTCCACAAATCCCTTCATGTAGTTCTTCTAAGCGTGGCTCCACTACTTCAAGGTGGATGCATAGCAAATATAGCCTTGAAAAAGAGCGTTTGTATAACTTTTGGTCCTCGGACAGAAGCCTTTGTTCACACTTTGTCAGCCTCCCCCTTCTCCTTGGACAAGATGTCATTCTTAAGGAACAAAACAATAGGACCCATCCAACTAGGTCCTACCCTAATTTGATGAATCTGGACCTTCTCCCTCTTCATCTCGGTAGGCTTACATAGATCCTTGACCATGATAACCCAAGGTAAACTCTGCGCCAAGAAGGTTGTAAGAGTGGTAAGGGAATCAACATGCGTATTTCTGCTTCTAAGGATTTGTTGTAAGGAAAAATAGTCAAATCCTGATTGCAAGTGCCTAGCCTGGTTCAGATACTCTTGCATTCTCAAATCCCAGGCCTTCAATTCCCCCACTACTTGGCGTACAACAATCCTCAAATCTGAAAATACCTCCATTATTTTTCTCCCATTCACTGAACCATAGTCATCCCTACCAATAGAGCCTCATATTCAGTCTCATTATTCGAGACCGAGAAACCCAACCTAAGGGACTTCTCAATAATGATCTTCTCAGGAGACACTATAACCAACCCCACTCCAGATCCTCTTTAATTTACTGCACCATCAACATATACCTTCCAAGGTTAAGGCTCTTGCAGGGAGACCACACCAACTGATTGCCCATCCATACGCTACTTTTCCTTATCCTCTTCCATTAGGGACTCAGTGAACTCGACCACCAAATCTGCAAGAACTTGGCCCTTAATGGACGTGCGAGGCATATACTTGATATCAAAGGCTCCTAAGATCATTGCACGTGGGTTAGGACCACGACAGTGTGAGCTTAAAAGTAATGAGGGAGCTTCTGTGTAGCATGTACCATGGCCAAGATGGCCTTCTCCAATGATAGATAACGCACCTCTGCCTCGTGCAACGATTTGCTTACATAGTAAACCGGTTTTTGTACCCCATCATCAACCTGTATCATTACCAGGCTCACCGCATGAAGTGCTACAATGATGTAAGCAAATAACACCTCGTCCTCCTTTGGCCAAGACATAATAGGTGACCAAGAAAGATATTCCTTCAATTGTTGGAAGGCCGAGGCACATTCCTCAGCCCATTCAAATCCCTTCCACTTATGCAATAACTAGAAGAAGAGCCTGCACCTATCCGCTAACCAAGAGATGAATCGATTCAAAGCAACAATCATTCCTATCAACCTCTGGACTTCTTTAACACTCCAGGGAGGCTGTAGATTGTTAATTGCTCTAATTTGATTAGGGTCGACCTCAATTCCGCAATGAGTGACCATGTAACCCAAAAACTTGCCCGAGTCAACGCCAAATGTGCACTTAGAAGCATTAAGGCGCAATTTATGTTTCCTCAGTATTTCAAAAATATTCTCGAGGTTATTCACGTGTTCAGACTCTACTTTACTCTTCACCACCATATCCTCTTTGTAGAACTCAATATTTTTTTCCAGTTGAGATTCAAACATTCTGGTCATCATCCTCTGACGGGTAGCCCCTGCATATTTTAATCCAAAGGGCATCACTTTGTAGTGGTAATTTCCAGTGGGTGTAATAAAAGCAGTCTTCTCCTGATCGTCCAGAGCTAATGGTATCTAATGATATCCTTAAAAGGCATCTAAAAAGCTCATCTAAGGATGGCCTACAATTACATCTACTAATTGATCTATCCGAGACAAGGAGAAAGGTTCTTTTGGGCAAGCCTTGTTCAAATCCTTGAAGTCCACACATACTCGCCACTTTCCACTCTTCTTCTTCACCACCACTGTATTAGCCAACCACTCAGAATAAAACACCTCTTTAATGGCCCTGGCCCGCTTAAGCTTGACCACCTCTTTCTTGACGACATCAGAATACTCCTTAGATAAGCACCTAAGTGGTTGCTTTTTAGAGACAGCAGATGGATTGATGTTTAGATGATGGCAAATGAAATTTGGATCCACCCTAAAAGCCTCATAAGCACTCCACACAAACACATTAATGTTTCTCCTAAGAAATCCAATCAGCTCTTCCTTCTCCTGAGGGGGCAACTGAACTCCAACTTGGAAGAACTTACCCTCATCATCACCGATAATAACCTTTTCTAACTCCTCACACCTTGCTTCTTCTACCACCACGTCCGTAGACCACACTACCATCCTTGATTGTTATAAGCCTTGCTAGGTAGAAGCCGAGGACTCACCTCCGGCTTGATGTCTAATTACAGCCACCAAGCACTACCTAGCCATAGACTGGCTCCCAACTAGCTCCTCGACTTGATCCCCCTAATGGATATTTCACCTTCAAGTGCATGGTGGAAGACACGGCCCCCATGACGTGAAACCAAGGTCTTGCCACAATTGCAATATAGGGGAAATAGGCATTTACCATGATGAAGTTCACTTCCATGACTTTTGACCCTGCTTGCACAGGCAGTTTAATTTGGCCCTTCAGAAAGAAAATCTTCCCATCAAACCCTATCAAAGGAGAGTCATAGTAGGTGTGGTCCATGGACCTTAGCTTCAACCCCCTAAATAGGTCAGGGTACATGATCTCTGCACCGCTACCTTGATCTACCAGCACCCTCTTCACATCATACCCTCCTATTCTGAGAGTAACTACTAGGGCATCATCATGTGACTGCGAGGTTCCAACTCTGTAAATTGCCGAGCTACAGACATCACCCTAGATGGCCAAGAACCATTCCTTCCTAGAGTAGAAAGCATGACATTAATCGCACCTAAATGTGGTCTTATAAAAGCATCCCTCTGAGCTACTGACCCTACCTGACTACCCTATCCATTAGGCTGATACAGGAACTGCTTCAACTTTTCAATCTTAACTAATTGCTCCAAATGACTCCACAATGTCATGCAATCTTCTGTATTATGCCCCCGCTTTTAGTGGTATTGGTAGTAAAGGTTTTGGTTATGCTTCGCGGGGTCTCCTCCCATCTTATTTGGCCATTTAAAGTATGACTCATTCTTAAATTTTTCCAGGATTTTGTGTACTGGTTCTCGGAACACAATACTGACTACCTGAGCATTAGTAGTTCCAGAGTGCCCAGTAAAATCTCTCTAAGGTCGGTTGTTATTGTACCTATCCGACCTGAAATCCTTTTTATCCTGAGGGACCACTGTAGCTTTCCATTTTCCCTATTGCTGGTCCTCTTCGACCCGCTTATACTCGTCAATACAGTCTATGAGTTGACGCATACTCCTAACTGGTTTCCTGGTCAAAGACTTTCTCAGAGCATGCTCAGCAGGCAAACCGACCTTAAAAGTTCTTATAGCCACGTCATCAAAGTTCTCATCTATCTCGTTAAACATCTCCCAGTATCTGTCTAAATATGTTTTCAGGGTCTCCCCCACTCACATTGTCATAGACAGCAGAGAATCCAAAGGTAGAGGAACCCTACTGCAAGTCACAAAACAGGCCCCAAATGCCCTAATGAACTCCTTAAAGGAGCTAAAAGAACCTTCTATCAGACTGTCGAACCATCTCATTGCCACAGGCCCCAAACTAGATGGGAACACTTTGCACATCAAGGACTCATTCTTGGAGTGAACAGTCATTCTTTGGTTGAAGTGGCTAACGTGCTCTACAGGGTCTGTTCTGCTGTTATATATGGTGAATGTTGGCTGAGTAAACCGCCGAGGAAGTTTTTCTCCTTCAATTCTACATGAAAATAGTGATTTAGAAATCTGATTAAGAGCCCTACTCATAGCAGCATTGCCCAGACCTTTGCGAGATAGACTTTTACTCCTCCGCTTATAATGATGGTCCTCACCTTGTGAAAAAGACTCACTGGAAGGAGTCCTAGACCTGGGCCTGTAGCTATCATCTTCGTCATCATCAAAAGAAAGGTTAGAATTTGAAGGAGTCCTTCTCTGTCGCTCACGGCATAACTTTCTCCACAAGCGATCAATTTCCAACTGCATACTTCTAGTATTCTCTTCATGAGAGAGGTGACTTCCATCTCAAGACTGACTCCTACTAGTATGCATAGTATGCACACTAACCACTCTGTCCCTCTTCCGCTCAAGGTTGAGGAACTGATCTTGTCATTGGGAACCAACAGACTCCTCTCGATTCTGCCCTAAACCTACCATAATTGGACATTGAACTCACTAAAACTCTACTCTCCCCACAGATGGCGCCAATTGTAGGGGCGAATTTCGGATCCTAAGCCCAAAAGGTAGATGGATTAAGACTCAAAGAGCCCAATACAATGAATTTGTAGAGAGTGAGCTAAAAACTAGGCTTCAATGAATTGGACAACGCTCACAATGGACTAAAGACGGTGAGAAAGCATGGAAAAACAGTGAAAAAATGAGTATATCCAAGAACTACTCTCCTCAGACACTGCCAAGGAAGAATTTCTTTGCACAAACTCATTTTTTCACTGTTTTTCCTTGCTTTCTCTCTGTCTTTAGTCCATTGTGAGCGTTGTTCAATTTATTGAAACCTAGTTTTTAGCCCACCCTCTACAAATTCATTATATTGGGCTCTTTGGGCCTTAATCCATCTACCTTTTGGGTTTAAGATCCAAAACTCACCCCTACAATAGTAATTAGTATTTAGATTATGGATTGTGAAGTGAATTTTCCTTTTTCTTTTTTTTCATTTTCTTTTCGTATGGTATTTTGCTTTCATGAAATAAAGTACTAGGAATTTTTTTTTTGTAAATTTTATATTATTAAGTGGATTATAAATATTTAAAATAGTTATTAGTATTTAGAGTGTAGACTATGGAATGATTTATCTTTACCTTTTCTTTTCTTTTCTTTTTTTGTATGGTACTAGGTAAATTTTTTTCACTTTTTTTTTACTTTTGTAAATTTTATATTATGAAGTGGATTATAAATATTTAAGATAGTTATTAGTATTTAGAATATAGACTGTAGAGTGATTTATCTTCTTTTTTTTTTTTTTCATTTTTCTATTTATATGGTACTTTACTTTCAAAAAATCAAGTATTAGGTAATTTTTTTCACTTTTTTTTCTTTTGTAAATTTTATACTATTAAATGGATTATAAATATTTAAAATAGTAATTAGTCTTTAGAGTGTAGACGGTGGAGTGATTTATCTTTATCTTTTTGTTTTCATTTTCTTTTTGTATGGTACTTTATTTTCAAGAAATCACGTACTGGATAATTTTTTTTTCTTCATTTTTTTTTGTAAATTTTATATTATTAAGTGAATTATAAATATTTAAGATAGTAACTAATATTTAGAATGTGGACTGTGGAGTGATTTTTCTTTTTTATTTTTTTCTTTTTCTTTTAAAAAATTAAGTACTGGACAAATTTGTTTTTTTAGTTTTTTTCTTTTGTAAATTTTATATTATTAAGTGGATTTCAAATATTTAAAATAGTAATTAGTTTTTAAAATGTGGAATGTGAAGTGATTTATCTTTTTCTTATTCTTTTTCTTCTTGTATGGTACTTTAGTTTCATGAAATCAAGTACTAGGTAAATGAAATCAAGTACTAGGTAAACTTTTTTGTCACTTTTTTTTTCTTTTGAAAAATTTTTATTATTAAGTGGATCATAAATATTTAAGATAGTAATTAGTATTTGGAGTGTGAACCGTGAAATGATTTATCTTTATATTTTTCTTTTTGTATGATACTTTAGTTTCAATAAATCAAGTACAGGAGAAGTTATTTTTTTTCACTTTTTTTTCTTTTGTAAATTTTATATTATTAAGTGGATTATAAATATTTAAAATAGTAATTAGTATTAAGTACCGCGTGATAATAATTAGTATTTAGAGCGTGGACTGTGTAAGTGTTTGGTCATCTGGCTCATCTTGAGGCCAATGCTTGTGTATGGTCGTCTGGGTCATCTTGTGTCTACAATTCAAATTCTTTGCAGAGTGATACATGGCAGGATCAAGCACTTGTTGCAACAGGCCGAAGAAGGATTCGTTGGGTGCAAAAGAAATATATGATTTACAACTACTGCACTGACTTGAAACGCTTTCCTCGAGGTCTCCACCCGAATGTAAGAGATCAAAGCTCCGCTAAAGGGACCAAAGCACCCTCATACGATTGGTGTTTTTTTTTTTTTTAGTCACTCAGCATTAGACTTATAGCTTATGAAAATTCTTTATTCTTTATGCAAAAATTGTCTAAGAATCAAATAAAATCAAATTTTCTTTTCTTTTGATAGGCATCTTTTCTTTTCCTAAAAACCAATAAATAAATATCTTATCCTTAAAGGTATTTATTGCACTGATCTCAAACAATTCCCACAAGGTCTACCACCAGAATGCAAGAGATAAAGCTGCCTGTAGAGAGTCAAAATCCGTGGATTAAAGTGATTGTTTGTTTTATCTTAAAAACTCAATCTCATCATTTTTATACGTCGATTTATGTATAGATATTAAAAATAAAAAAATAAAAATTCACTCTTTTTTCCTTTTTTGAGTGTAATAATACTTTTTACAAGTATTATTTATCAATAAAGTTGGTTTTTTTCTATAGTTTGTAACATGTTATTTAATGATAATGAAGAATGTTTATTCTTTGTCCTTAAGAAATATAATAACAACTAAGTTTTAATCTCAAAATTAATTATAGATTCGATTATGCAGTCTCAACAACCTAATAAAAACAAGCAACATGTATCTTTTTTTTCTGTAATATATTCTATTTGAAGTCATGCTCTCTAAACCGCTAGAGCTTGGGAATTGATATCATTAGATCCAATTAAAAATAATAAAAATTAAAAATAAAAGCATAAGAGCTACCACTTATAATTAAGACTATAAATGAACTAAACTGTTTATGAACAGCCTGAGCTCGGCTCAAGAAAAAACTTGTTTATATTCGTCTGTTTAGAAAACAAGTCAAATTCGAGCCTTAAGTTTAGGCTCAATTATTAAACAAGCAAAACTCAAACAAAATAATGTGTTACTAAACAAGCTTGTGAATATACCAGGGGAGTCAATACCGTACCGTACCGGCTGGTACGGCCGGTATATACCGTACCAGCAAGCAAACCGGTATGATTAACCCCCCTGTTTCGTACCGGAAAAAATACTGGTCGTACCGATCAATTTCGAGCAATACCGACCGGTACCGGTCGGTACAGGAAAAAAAGTTTTTATTATTATTATTATTATTATTATTTTTTAAGTTTTGTAATTTTTGAATTTTTGTTAGGGCAAAATGGTAACTTATTTGCATTAATTTATTAGTATTATTTGTTTTCTTAGTATGCAATGGTAACTTTTAAGCTTTTTATTTTTTATATTGTGTTTTTTTTTCTTTTAATTGATACTAAAGTCTAAAACCATGAATAATTAATTTTGAATTGAGGAAATGTTTTATGGTAAACTTTTATATTTATTATAATATATATACACACACACATACATATATATATATATATATATATATATATATATATATATATATATATTTATAAATATAAAAAAAATAGCGGTAAACCCGAAACGGTACACCGGTATTGACCGGTAGCCGAAATATATCGTACCGCTGGCTAAACCGATACAGCCTCTGGTACGATATTGACTCCCTTGGAATATAGGGGTTCAATTTAACTATATATAATATTATATTTTTATATGTATACTTGTCTAAATATATATTTATATAGACTTTAAAATTTGATTGTATAAGTTTGTTAATGGGTTCATATAATATTAAATAATTATTTATCGCTTATTAATATTATAATATAAATAGTCTATTCATAATCAAAATTTATAAAATTGTGAAGAGGTAAAACGTTTTAGCCATGGTTTCATACTACATAGGAAAAGAATAAATAAATTAGGTAGCTCATGAACAAGTTCGATCTTTCTTGACAAGAAAGTGAGTCAAACTTAAAATCTTGTATGACAATAAGCTTGCGCTTGGCTCATGTTCGAAAAAACAATAAATGAACAATAAAGGAATAAAAAGTACCCTATTAACTTAGCATTGCCAAGAATCAAGTACACGGCACCTAAAAAATATTTTGTAGTGATAAGTAATCAAAAGTACCCTATTAACTTAGCATTGCCAAGAATCAAGTACACGGCACCTAAAAAATATTTTGTAGTGATAAGTTGATTACTTATGTTTTGTTATTTCCATTTTCTTATTATATGAAAATTTTTCTAAGCTTGTGTATAATTTTTTAAAACTTACACCTTTTTTTAGGTACTTGTAATTTTTCCAATTTTCCACAAAATACTGATCCAAACACACAAAGAATTGCTAGGTGTTTGGAATAAAAATACACGCTTTTACCTTTTTTTTTTTTTAAAAAAAATCACTCACTATCATTATGCTATTGGGAAACTGCATAGAACGTCAGTATTTATATTCTTAATTTTTTTTTAATAAAAAGTTAGAAATATATTCTTATATTTAAATAAAATAACATTGGCTAAGTGCAACCAGCATATATGGTTCCAGCAGGGGTAGGACCAACCAAGTATATGTATATCACCACCAAACGCGTATATCATCTTTTCTGTTCAAAAATTGCGGGGGGACTCAACTTTGCCAGCTCTATGCAGCCTGTTTGGTACTCCAACCACCATGCCCTCTTTCACACACCCTGGTCCGGTGTTCCTTTTTGTCAATGGATTATAGCTTTGAATTTCCTTTAGTGGACTGATTATAGTTTTGAATACGTGATCAATTATATACAATAAATTCCCTATTGTTCCAAAAATTTAAATTATTAAAAAATTGGATAAATTTGTTACTTGTAAAACTTTGTAAAACAGTTTGTATGTAATAACACTACTCTTAGACAATTATAAATTTAATCGTTTAACCATAATTCTAACGTGTGAGCCTAAACTCTTTTTTAATAAGTGACGCTTTTTAACATTTTAAATTAAAGGTAGGATGTTGATTTGTGGGGAAAGTGAGAGGCAAATTGTAAACCGTGATTGACTCAAAATATCATATTCTTTACTGTGATAAATTACGAATTATTCCAAAAATTTAAATTAATAAGAAATTGTGAATTTAATAATTTAATCATAATTCTATCCCTAAAATATCTCATCTCAACCATCACACCAACTTCCTGGTTTCCTATGCTTCTCCTTCATCTCATCATTACGCAAACCAGTCTCCAGTTTTGAGCTGACTTTTGCCAAAGCGCCTTTAGTTTAATTGATAACAACCTGGCTTTACCAGCACTACTCAACGGCTTACAGCTCCAATTGCACCTATATATAGGCTTCAAACTTGAACTAGTTTCATCACAACCTCATCTCTCTCACAAGCAACTGATCTCCTCCTCTCTAGAGCTCTTAAATTGACAACAATGTCTACTACAACCTCTTCTTCTCTCAAAGTTTCATTGCTGCTTTCATTGTTCATTCTTACTTCTCTAGTGGCTGTCTCAGCTGGCAACTTCTATCAAGACTTTGACATCACTTGGGGAGATAACCGTGCTAAGATACTTAATGGAGGCAATCTTCTTACTCTTTCCCTAGATAAGATTTCCGGCTCAGGTTTCCAGTCCAAGAATGAGTACCTATTTGGAAGGATTGACATGCAAATCAAGCTCGTAGCTGGTAATTCAGCAGGCACTGTCACTGCTTATTACGTAAGTCTTGCTTCCTCTTTAACATCACTTAGTTCCAAATTTGTAGAGTGGTTTCAAATCGCACTATTTCAAAGTACATTTCACTTTTTATCTACGACAACTTTTTCAAGCAATCCTAATCAAAAAGTAGAAAAATAAGTTGTATCAAGCAAACACTAACCCTATTATTTAAGGTTTTCATAGCTCATTTTACTGAACTTCTTTGCAGTTATCTTCTCAAGGACCTACACACGATGAGATTGACTTCGAGTTCTTGGGAAACGTGTCTGGGGATCCATACATACTCCATACCAATGTGTTCTCACAGGGAAAAGGCAATAGGGAGCAACAATTCTATCTCTGGTTTGATCCCACAATGGCATTCCACACATACTCCATCGTCTGGAACACTCAACGCATCATGTAATATATAATAGACACTATATCCATTAAACTTTCATATAACTTCATTTAGAATAAGTAAATTAATAATACATTTGCAACTTCTTGCTTTCCAGGTTCTTGGTGGATAACATTCCTATAAGAGTGTTTAACAACTTGGAATCAATTGGTATTCCATTTCCCAAAAGCCAACCCATGAGGATTTACTCAAGCCTCTGGAATGCTGATGACTGGGCAACAAGAGGTGGGCTTATAAAGACTGACTGGACAAAAGCTCCATTTACAGCTTCTTACAGAAACTTCAAAGCCAATGCTTGTGTTTGGTCCTCGGAGTCATCCTGTGTCTCCTTGTCCACCAATTCCTTGCAGACCAGTGAATGGCAGAATCAAGCTCCTAATGCAGCTGAAAGGAACAGAATCAGATGGGTGCAGCAGAAGTACATGGTTTACAACTATTGCAATGACTTTAAACGTTTCCCTCAAGGTCTCCCAGCCGAATGCAAGCGATCAAGGTTCCTCTAGAGAGGCTAAATTGGCCTATATATTCAATTGTTGATTCCTCTGTATCAATATGAATTCTTTATATGAATTCTTTATTCTTTGTGCAAAAATATGTTGTAAGCAAAATAAATCAGTTTTTTTTTTTTTTTAATGAAAGGAAAATAAATCAGTTGTGACCAATTCTAAAGCAAAGCTTCGATTTGATTCTGAAGATGTCAAAAGGGAGATGAAGAAGGAGATAGAAAAGCACATGGCACAACATGTAGTGCCCTGAGAAGTTCTTATTGCATCATCAAAAGTCACATTTGATTATTGAACTTAAGCTCAAATCTTGAAGTTATTAGACTTGGTTGACATGTTTACAGATTGAGAACTAGAGAAGATTATAGCGCAGGACACTATCCAGTTCTCTCTCTACCGGGCAAACCTAGAGAAGAACAATGAAAAACAAAATCAAGAACAGGAAAAATAGAATAAACCTCAGAATCCGTGCTTAGGATTGCTTGGAATTAGGCTATTAGTACCAAGTAGGATAAAATTTTTAATAAAGCTACGCACATCATATTTTAATAATCTCAAAATAAAGTTTAATTGGTAAGCTGTTAACGTTAAATTAAAAAAATAATAATGTTAATTGTGGGCTCAAATGAAAAGTAGTAAATGCATTTTAATTAGAAATTTTTGTGAAAATACTGTACCCATAGCACTACTCTAAAAATTTTAAAATTTTAGGTATCAAGTTCAACACCTAATATTAGTTGAAGTCAATGCATTGGATGCCCTAAGTCATTAGGCTGAATTTAATATTTCAAATGATGCTTTTATATATTGTCCAAAAATATAAAGCAAATTGCCACATATATCAAGAAAATGTACACAATCATTAGTAATCTTGCATACAAACTACCAAATTATTTGACAAGTATATTTTTCTTTTTAAAATTTGTATTACTTTTCAAATTTTGTATTACAATTCATAATTGAATATTTATTATCTTTGAACTTATGTCCTTCAAACAATCATTAACATTTAAAATATAACTATTTGCATATATACTCTTCTTTTTTTTAGGACGGTGTTTTCATACTCTGTATCTCTTGTCATGCGTATCTTTTTTTCTTTTCTTTTTTTTTAATAAAATTTCCAATTGAACATCATAGTAGAAAATTTTTCTTTGTACACACAAATTTCACATTGATAAATCACACATTCTTGAAAATATGTAACAAATAATCAATTTGTGTTGATATATGTATGAAAGTAGTTAGATTTCTCTGTATGATCATTTACAAGAAAAGCATACAATGAATTCCTCTTATTCGATCTTTGCATCACTTTATGATCCAAAGGGCTATAAACTTGATCTTGAATCATGCTTTGATGTTTCCGAGGTTGAATGTGTATCTTGAAGTAATTGCTTTAATATTGAGGTCTGCTGACTAGATTTGAAATTAAATCAAATGAAAATTGAAGGAAAAATTCCTATTTTGATTTGAAGTTGGAATATTCTTTGATTTTGAATGATCAAAATTTTCTTTTGGACTTAGAGATGATTCTCCACTTTGACAAAATGCCAGTATCTTCTTTTTTTTTCCCTCTCCCTCTTAGTGTATGTGTGTATGTTTTTCTTATATAAGAAATCTCTATTTATAAACAACTCAAGGGCACTTTATTTAGAATTTTCCAATGTTTAATGTGATTTAATAATGAATTTTGAATTAGAATTTGGTCTTGCACTTTTTCTTTTTTCTTTTTTCTTTTTTTCTGAATTTGGTCTTGCAGTTAATTAAAACTTTCTATTTAAATCTCATTCCACTGTATGGCTTCAACTGGCGTGACACATCATTTTTGAGAGTTCAGGACAATTCAAGGGACTTGACATGTGTCTTAATTTCATTTGCTTATTTCTTGACTACCAACTACCAACATTATCACACTTGGGTACTGACTTGGAAAAAAATAGCGATCACAATCTATCCGACACGGCTGTCAACATCATGCAAATTGCACGTCTACAAAACGCAAATCTAACTTTAATATAAACAGATCAGTAAATTGTTCGTCCTAGATTTTTCATTTCATTTTTTTTTTTTTAATTTTAAGAAAAGAAACATTAAACTTAGTCAATATTATCTTATTCGTTTACTTGAAAGTTATCTTTCTTACATATTGTTTAGATTCATCCTTCAAATGACTTTTTCTTTGACACAATTGAAAAATGGCTTAGGCGGAGCAAACAGCAAAACTATTTCTAGAAATCTAGTAATTTCAGTTTCAATTAAAAATGACCAGGATTTAAGAGATATTAACTTTAACCTTGCTTGGTGACTAATTAATAATACATGAGAAGACTAATCACATACTAGAACATATAAATGAGAAGAATAATCACATACATGAGAAGACTAACCTTGTTTGGGGACTAATTAATAATACATGAGATAACTTTAACTTTGTTTGGGGACTTTAAGCCAAGAGCCTTGGGGAGTCTAGAGGGAAATAGTTCTAACGACAAGGTAAGTAGTATATTTTATAAGACTATTTATACATATTATTAAAATAAGTTATTTGACTCATTAAAAAAATTATGTAACTAAAATTACATATGAATGGTCTCTTTAATTGCCACGTAGTAAGCTGGGCTAAGATAGCTCCAAATTTTTTCTATGTGACAAATAAAAAAACCTCCCTATCACTATCAATTGTACTTTGCTACTCCATTATGATTCTTAATCCATACTATACTTCTTTTCTTTTCTTTTCCTTTTCTATTTTTTGGGGGTTACTAGATAATGATAAACAATATCTTGCTGCTGGCTTAAAACAAAAACAAAAAACAAGATCATGCAGCTACGTTATGCCATTGTGTCATAATTGAATTTAATATTCTACAGAGGCATCCTTAAGGGAAACACCAAAGAGTTCAGAATTTAATGCCAAACTAACATTGAATATAATCACCCAGGGTGGCTGGGTCAAATCTGTGCGGTGACCCGTGCAGGTCCAGATGGGGAAGGCAACATACTATATGAATTTACTATGCAGAATTAGAAAGCCTCAAGTTTGCCAGCTCTATGCAGTGTAGTTTGTATTCTCATTTTCCTTTTTGTCAACGGCTTACAACTCTGACATTTCTATTAGTCAATTACTCATACGCTGATCATAACTCTAAAAAAATACCAATACAAATGCTTCACAACTCAATCTCTACTCTCTACCTTCACATAAACCCTTTATCCAGGTTCCTATGTTGCTTCCTCTCAGCTTAATTTGTAATCTGTCCCAGGTTTTGAACCATGCATTATGTTTATGCCAGCTCTACTATTCAATTTCACAACTTGGGTTTTGCCAGCTCTATTCCACGGTTGCTATACTCCAAGTGCACCTATATAAAGCCTGTCACCTTACACTTCACATTCAAACAATCTTATATCTCTATATCCTTCTCATAAATCATAATCTCATCCTCTCTTGAGCTCTAAACAGAAGTAACAAAAATGTCTTCCTCTTCTCTTCAAGTGGTAATGCTTTTGCTTGCTTTATTCAGTCTCAGTGCTCTGGTGGCAGCCTCAGCAGGAAATTTTGGCCAAGATTTTGATATTACATGGGGCAATGATCACGTTAAGATGCTTGATGGAGGCCAGTTTCTCACTCTTTCTCTTGACAATAGTTCCGGTTCTGCTTTCCAATCCAAGAATGAATATCTATTTGGCAGGATTGACATGCAAATCAAGCTTGTAAGTGGCAACTCAGCTGGCACTGTTACTACCTATTATGTAAGTTTCAATCCCTTCTTGACATCTTCTTCTAAAATTTTGTTATCCTACGCGATTAATATAACTATGAAAAATACTAAGTTATTACAAAATGATTACAAATTGATGTAACCACTTAAAAAACATAATAAATAGGTGCCTCCCTTTTTATGATTGGTGACATATAAATTTGTAAGATTTATATCTTAAAATTTGTTAAACACTACTCTAATGGCTAATTTACAAACTTGTGCAGTTATCATCTCAAGGACCAAACCATGATGAAATTGACTTTGAGTTCTTAGGCAACCTGTCTGGAGATCCATATATAGTTCATACCAATGTCTTCACACACGGGGAAGGGAACAGAGAACAGCAATTCTATCTCTGGTTTGATCCCACAAAGGCCTTCCACACATACTCTTTCATCTGGAATTCTCAAGTTATCATGTATGGACACTATAAAGTACATTGCAATTTCTCAATAGTTTATTATACTTCAGTTAAGAATGTTAATTCTAATACAATTGCAAATTCTTCTTGCTTATCAGGTTTTTGGTAGATAACATTATTATAAGAGTGTTCAACAACTTGAAATCACTTGGTGTTCCATTCCCCAACAGCCAACCCATGAGGATTTACTCAAGCCTCTGGAATGCCGATGATTGGGCAACGAGAGGGGGGCTTGTGAAGACTGACTGGACCAAAGCACCATTCATAGCCTCTTACAAAAATTTTGAGGCCAATGCTTGTGTTTGGTCATCTGGGTCATCATCTTGTGTCTACAATTCAAATTCTTTGCAGACTAATACATGGCAGGATCAAGCACTTGATGCAACAGGTCGAAGAAGGATTCGTTGGGTGCAAAAGAAATATATGATTTACAACTACTGCACTGACTTGAAACGCTTCCCTCAAGGTCTCCCACCCGAATGCAAGAGATCAAAGCTCCGCTGAAGGGACTAAAGCACCCTCATACGTTTTTTTTTTTTTTTTTTTGTCACTCAGCATTAGATTTATAGCTTATGAAAATTCTTTATTCTTTGTGCAAAAAATTGTCTAAGAATCAAATAAAATCAAATTTTCTTTTCTTTTCAGGTGCATCTTTTCTTTTACTAACAATCAATAAATAAATAAATATCTTATCCTTAAATATTTCGCACTTCCCAAACCTCCTCATTAGAGAAAAATGACAACAACCCCCACCCCCACCAAAAAAAGAGAAAAGTCTCTCTCTCTCTCTCTCTCTGGAGAATCATATCAAGAGGCTAGCATAAGAAATATCTTCAAGTTTCAATATAGTTTTCGTCTTAAGAACGTCTAAACAAAGGAATTTGGCACTAAAAATCTTTAGATAAGGGGTGATAATATTTGACACAACCATTAGGTACAGCACAATTTTAATGAATCAGTGATTTAGATGAGTTTTCATCAAAATAGATCGAAACAAGTCATGCAATTGTCAACTAGCAATTAATTTGAAATAAAATGATTCATTATTTGTGTTGAGGTGGGTTGACTCATCTTGGTGATTTTATCATGTCATTTGTATCTTACATAAATTTGAATTTTAAATAAGATGGGAGTTAGACCCGGGTTCTAAAACAATTAATCATTTTTAATCCGGATTCAATTAAGTAACCAATTATGCTTGCACATTTAGTTTATGGTTTTTTTTTTATTGGACATTTAGTTTATGGTTAATCACATTACAAACCAATATCGCTAATTAAATAAACAAAAATAAATCTCCTCAAAAAAATTAAACAAAAAGAAAAAGCAAATAACACAAGCTAATGAAGTGAAAACATTAATTTGGAAAAACTGTTCGACGATTTACCACCAATCCTCATGGAAATTAATCCACTAAATAGAATTGAAGTTTATACAACATAATCAACCCTAATTATATAGCTACCTCTAGTATTACTTACTAATGTGATAACACAACTTCAAATCCCTAGAATACTATATAGCGGATTTTGTTCACGCAAACACTCTATTTGTAACTTCAAGAACCATCTTAAAGATATTCACAGCTGCAACTATGTGATGTAGTCAACATCTTCAGCTTAATCACTAGTTTTCAAATCTTCAAAACTTGATGGTAATAGAGATTTTGGTCAAGAACCCTACGCATACAAAAGTCGTAGTAGTCCTTATATATTCTAGCAAGTAGGGTACATAATACTAGAGATTGGATGACTTGTTAGGCTTAATTTGGATTCAGGATTTGCAATTTTCGAACTATCGAATAGCTATCAATGAAGCTATTGAGCCAATCTCGATCAATTGACTAGGTGTTGAGATTCGAATAAGTTTTGATCTCTTGAGTTGTTCCGGGCATGAATCTTGAACTTCAAATATACTCTAAAAACACAAAAGACCCAACTATTTGTTCACAATTCAAAACTGCAACCTAGGGACCTAACAAATTAATTAAGCAGATTAATTTTTATTGATTATATTGTTAAACTCTATTAAGAAACCTTGAAATCCCTGACCTTTTTTACCAAAACAAGAAAGGAAAAGCCAAGTGTCTTGTAATTCAACCGAAACCTCCTGATATTTGCAATTAAGAATTCCATGGTTTAAATTCCCCGATCTCACATTGTAAATTTGTAATTATTAAAAAAAAAGGGTAAAAAACTCTCATTTGAATTTTTTTTTTAAGATTGTGCATACTTCTAAATTTGGATGGAACTTCATTTAAATGAAATTAAATAAAAATAATAATTTAAATTGTATGCTATTAACAATTTAAATAATATTCAAATATTCAAATAAATCTTTGTGTTTTGAAATCACGTCAAACATGTGAAATGTGTCCTAAACAGAAGCCCATCATATAAAGATAGGGAAAATTTTAGGCATTTCTGTAGACCCAATTTCACCCACAGACTCTAGTCCAATATCTAAGGGCATTAATGTAGGAAAAAAAATTATAAATTTTTTATTTAAAAAAAAAACATTTTAAATAGTTTTTACATTTTTCATTAAAATAGTATTAAAATTTCCTTAAAAGGGAATTATTCACCGGACCCATACACATACAAAGAAACTCTTGGGAAAATGATGGCAATAGATCCCTAAAACCCTGACCGTTCTTTCTTTCTTTCTGTTTGTTCTAAAACCCCAAACCCTAGTAGACTGACTCTGCTCTGTCTCAACTCTCAACCCCTTTGCTTCCATGGCCACCACCAAACCCAACCGAACCCAAAACCCAAATCCAGTCCCAATCCCACCTCTGACTCCCACCAGGGTGAGCCCCAAGGTTATCCATAAAGCCGTGAATGCTCTTCTCAAATGGCAAAACACCAACTCCCAGTCCCTCACCCAAAAACCCCAACTCCTTCATCACAGCGATAAGTTTTTTTACCTCACTCTCACCCTGAAGAAAATCCCATCTCAACCTAATAACACAAACCCACAAAAAATCCAACTCCCACATACCCTTCTCTCCCCACACCTCCCACCTGAGCTCTGTCTCATAATTGATGATCGTCCACACTCCAATCTCAACAAAGCCTCTGCCAAATCCAAAATCGATTCTGAACAAATACCCATCTCGAAAGTCCTCAAATTGTCCGAGTTGAAATCAGATTTTCGTTCCTTTGAGGCCAAGAGGAAGCTCTGTGATTCCTATGACATGTTCTTTGCTGACAAAAGGGTTGTGACCCTTTTGTCTGGTTTGTTGGGGAAGCCTTTTTCTAAGAAGAAGAAGGCTCCGGTGCCGTTGGATTTGAAGCACAACAATTGGAAGGAGCAGGTTGAGAAGGCGTGTTCTTCGGCGTTGTTGTTGTTGGGGACTGGAACTTGTTGTGTGATGAAGGTGGCAAGGGTGAGTATGGAGCAAAAGGAGATTGTGGAGAATGTGGTGGCGGCGATTAATGGGATTTCGGAGGTTGTCCCAAGGAAGTGGGGTGGTATAAGGTCATTGCATTTGAAGCTGCTTGAGTCGTTGGCTTTGCCACTGTATCAGTCAGAGCCGGAGGAGAGGTTGATGATTGAGGGAGTTAAGGAGGAGGAGGTGAAGGAAAAGGGGATGAAGGGTGAGAGAGTTGGGATGCAGAAGGATGGGAATATAGGTGAGGTGTTAGTTGAAGATGAATTGGGAATTAATGAAGATGAGGATAATGAGAATGGTGAAATATTGGGTAGTAAGAAGAGGAAAAAGGGAATTAAGGGTGAAGGAGTGGTTTCTGGTGAATCGAAAGGCTTGAGGAAGTTGGCTACGGTGAAGAATAAAGATGATCTTACGGAGAACATATATGGGTTGTTCGCTGAGCAGGGGAAGAAGCAAGATGGTGGTATAAAGAAAAGGAAGGTTGGGTTGGCTTTGGAAGATGGGAATTCTGGTGAAAAGAAGGATAAGAGGAAGAAGAGTGGAGGAACGGAGGTAAATGCGAAGAAAGGCAAGAAAGCAGCATAGTAATTTGATTTAGAAGACTAAAGAAGTTTGAGATGGTAATTCATACTCTGAAAAAATTTTGTTTTAATTATATAATCCATTGTGATTTGTGTTAATTTGGTTGTAGTACAGAAATTCTGCTATTTGACATCACTAACTATTTTCTTTGGTATCTTGATTATGAAGAAAAATCTAGAGTGATTGATTTAATGTTTTAGTGCTATATATTTGCCTGACTTTTATATCTGAAATTTGGTCTTGTTCTTTTACGCAAGGTTTAATGTTTATGTAGGCATTATTGTTTTGATATTCTACTCATTTCATGGTTATAACTTATCAATGTTAAATACATATCACTGAAGAAAAGGGTGAGGATGTAACTTTGAGAGTGACTGCCGCCTAAATCCTTGTTGGTTGTTTTTGTTAAAACTTAAAACTCAAAACTCCTTGTAGCTCAATTTGCTACTAGCAACAGTTTAGAATCAGTCTTGGAAAATGATGGAGGAATGATGAGGACTAATTAGTGGATTAACTACTCATTAATGATAAGGTTTATTTGGCACCAACTTTGGATTTACAACTCAATCCTCCATGCCACTTCAATATGCTTATCCCTCAATTTTCATTTCTAGATGAGTGCTTAAATTTAAATTTATTTGTCAATCTTATTTTTGTTTTGGCACTCTATTTATTAGTATAAAAATCCATTTCTTTCAAAACTTATCTTATGCATTCAGTTATAATTCAGTTATCCTTGTATGGCAGTCCAGACATCTGGCAAAGTCAAAAGTCATTTTCTGATAGATGTGCAATTCATCAATCAAGAGTATAAAGTGATCCTAGTATTCAACTTGTTAAATGACATGTACAGTGGTTATTAATCAACAAATCAGTTTTTTTTCCCCCTCTTTCTTATATGAACTTTTTGACTTATTCAGTATACGTTTTATCAGAATTAAATTGATTGAAAGAGGAGTAGTTATGACAAATGATGCAAGCCTTTGAATGATAGCAGGTCCTATTCGGTTTCTTCAGCAATTCGAATGAGATAAAAAATAAAAAATAAAAAATAAAAAAATAAAATCTGCTAGAACTACTCATTGGCTTGAATGATAGCAGGTCCTATTTTTACATTTTGGTGCATGTTGAGGATATCATGTAATGGAATCATTTGTATCATATATCTGAGTGCAGTTGGTTGTGGGATGACTTTTGGTGGATTTTTGGCGGCTTTTTGGCCTTGTTTAGGCTATGTTTTGGAGAAGAATTTGCTTTGGTGACTTTTTGTGACATTCAGGTTATGTTCTGGCGTAGAATTTTCTGAAACTTCCTGCTTTTTGATTTGTGGGATACTCCATTAGTTTGGTTCTCTTGACTATGGTTGTCAGCTTGCCTCTAGTTTTGCAGAGATTACTAGCTAGAGCATGTTAATAAGGATGACAGTGTAACGACTTGTCTAGTCTACGCAATTTAAGAAATTTTTGGTTTGCTGAGTGTGATCATATTATAGTTTGTTTCAGTCTCTAGTAATTGATCACCAAAGCTTGTTAGTGTTGGTAAATTTGAGGACATTGTGCAGCTGAAGAAAGCTATTAAGGTTGGTGTTGAAGTGTATGGTTCAGTTCTTGCACATGAAGCCACTCTGCCAATGAGCTCTAGCTTGAATCTCGCCTTTACCCTTCCGCCACCCCCTGGGACCAAAAATAGTCTCATCAAAAAAAAAATTTGAAAAAAAAAAAGGCAGACAGTGAGGTTGTGGATTTTATTAAAGAATTATGTAATGTGAAGCCAATCTATATACCTGGCTAATGGTTACTGAGGGTCTAGACTCTAGATTCTCAAACTTGTGCTTTGGGTATGTTTAGCAATGATCTTGCACATTCTTTCTTTATATTTTTGGTTTAAAGTTTTTTTGGGTTAATAGAATTTTCCCTTCCTCATAAACAGAGGCATCATAGCATTCTTGCAAGAGATTTCAATGGACTCTAGCTCAACAAGATCCTCTTCTCCCTTGCATGAGTGGAGGGTGACTTCCTGGGCCCAAGATCTACTTAGTACATGTATAACTTACCAAAAAAATAAAATTTTAAAAAGTCATTCTTGCAAGTAATGACTAATGAGCCATGGACGATAGGGCGTCACTTTTTAATATTATTTATAAAAATGAATCACAAGATTGATAGGCAAGAAAATCATTGAAGTTGTAAAACGAATTATTTAGCGAGGGGTGTGAATGGGTTGGGATAGGCTGAATTTAGTTTTTTTTTTTTTTAAAAAAAACTCAACTCAACCTTCTTAAGATGGTAAATGATTACATTCTAAACAATTAAGTAGCTCTCTTGTTAAGCTTAATAAAAAAAAATTAGGTTTCCATTCAATAATTTAAGTCCATTATTCAATAAATGATTACATTCTAAACAATTAAGTTGAAAATTCTAATTTCATTAAGATTAAGTCTTAAAAATTTTAAATAATCAAACTTACAAATTAAAAGTAAGTCTTAAAATCCCAAACAAGTCAAACTAACAAATTTAAAATACATATATATTTTTCAAACCAATAATAGCACGGGTTGGGTTGGTTTGGATTGGTTTATACAAGTTAGAAATTTTGTCAACCCAAATTTCAACCTACCCAAGCTTTTTTTTTTTAAATGGGGTAACTTATAATTTTCCTTGAGGTTCAAGGAAATGATAGTCCAAAAGAAACTTTAAGAGAATTGACACTCGCTCTCATAAGGTTTGAAAAAATCAACACATTAATCCTTATATTAATAGTAACAGAATATTGTAAATTTTGAAAAGATTTCATTGACCAAACCCTAACAAAGGCTTAGTGACAAGGAATAATATTTAACTAAAAAAACCTTGCACTAAACATATTTAGGGTTTGGTCAAGGGAATCTTTTCAAAATTTGGAATATTTTGTTTCTATTATGTATTAACGGATGGGCTAATATGTTGATTTCCTCAAACCTCAAATGAAGAAATTGTTATTTCTCTTGAGATTTAGAATAGATTATCATTCCCCAAATCTCAAGAAAATTTGGTAATTTATATATATCTATAAAAATATATAAGGACTACACCATGTGACCTCGATGATTAACTTCAACTTGCTAAGAAAAATAATCAACAATTAGGTGTGTGCATTCAACCTACCAACCTGACATTTCAATTTTCAGGTTGGTTTTTCATGGCTTGGATTCTATATTATTATTATTATTATTATTATTATTATTATTATTATTATCCAAGCCATGAAAAACTAACCTAAAAATTGAAATGTCGTAGCTTGAATGCACACACCTAATTGTTGAGTATTTTCTTAGCGAGTTGAAGTTAATCATCGAGGTCCCATGATGTAGGCTTTACATATTTTATAGAAAGAAACCCCTACAAACTTCTCTAAAGCTATTGGCAACTTCAAATACGATAACTTATTGATAATGAACTTCAATTTCTAGCCTTCATTTATAAATTATTTCATTTACTTGCCTTTTACCTTAGTTTTAAACATTCAATATGTTTTGAGTTCCAATTAACTTAATTGGTAAAGCTTTCCACCATTGAATAAGAAATAGATTTGACATGGTAAATATATGCCTTCAATTCATTGAGCCGAGCCCACTATCTCTACTCATATAAAAAAGTGTATGCCTTTCAAAAAATAATTAAAGAAAAGAATAATGGAAGCCAAAACTTATAAAGAACAACAACAATAATAACTCTCAATCGTGCCACCCCTATATATTTACATGAGTGCATGTCTTTATATGGGTTATTTGCTTATTCTAGTCGTGTCATGTATGATCTAATTTTTTATGGATGCTGGTTATCAATGAGTCAAATATAAACATATGTCCAGATACTAAAGATAAAGTTAAAACTTTAACCGTTAAAAAATTAGAAAAAAACAGACACAGTCAGAGAATAAATAGATGTTTTTGAAAAAAGAGAACTTCGAAATAGTTAAAAAATATTTCTCCTTTTATATAAGTAAAGGTTTTGTTTGATATCACTTTTAACATGTTTAGCAAAAAGAAATATATATATATATATTTGAAAGAGTAAATTAATTTCTAGAACTCATCATGTTTTCTGATGGGGCAGTAGCTTTTTTTATAAGCTGAATAATCCTCTGTTCGGAAGGAAAATACAAAATCAAGGAGGATTCTAGGGGACTAGATAACTTTATGTCAACAAATAATAGTAATTCTAAAGTCACAAAATATTTCATAATTGTTGAGTTACTTAGTTATTAAGTCTAAATAAGAATTAATAAAAACTTATCAACTCAACACTATTAAGAAAATGGTTACCATTGCACACTTTTGATGTTTTTGATGTGGTAGTCACTCTACAATAATAAGTATTTATGGGGTATTGAAAGTAAATGCCAGAATTCAAGTCTTTAGAAGGAAGTTTTACACATATATATACACTTAAATTATACTTGAATAAAATTTTTATCTTGTATAAAAATAAAAATAAAAAAGCTATGAATTTAGGATTTATGGAGCTTAAATTGGCCAAGTTCTGTGGTTGTCATTATTATTATTATTATTATTATTTTTTAAACTTGAAGATAGAGTTGTTGTCATTATTGATTAGATAGGGTATATACCGTAGGTCGGTAGTTGTATGCTTTTGTTCTTGTGTTTATAACAACAAAAGAAGATAAACAAGAATTAATATCCTTTATAATGCTTTTTGCCGAGAATATCCTTTATAATGTTAGTGCAACTTATATTCAACCATCGAATTAATTTTCAATCCACCCATCTCTTGGAGGAACCCACTTCCTCCTGTTCACTATAGTCTCCCAAGCAGCATAGTGTAACTTTCAGATATATTGTATTCGCTAGCTGGAGCTGATAGAGCTTTTTTTTTTTTTTTTTTTTTACTTAAACAAAATAGAGGTGGGAAATTTAAATCGAAGTTTTTCCTGTAAAAAGAAGTTGAAAATGTCATGAGTTAAAAGACTCTTGGTAGGCAGTAGCAATTTTAGATATAGGGTATTACTCTGTTTAATGTTGGACAAAGACCTATAACTAGACCTATAACTACTAAAACAAGCAATTGAAGCCAATTCAAATCCTCAAGATTTCCAGCACTAGGTGAATAATGGCCGTGTCCCTGAATATGGGCTTGATGTTTGTGGTCCGTGAAGTATTTTAGAAGAGAAAGGGAGCCACTGTACAATATTTCCATTACTAAATTAATAATGACCCTGTCCTTGAATCTGGGCTCGATGTTTGTGGTTGTGGAACGTGAAGTATTTTGGGAGAGAGAGAGCCGTTGCACAATGTAAGAAAAAAGCAGTAGAGTAGAAAATTAAAATTCCAAGGTAGGTGACATATAAGTAAATTGAATTATAATTTTGTTTCTGATAAATTGACTCTTAACGGTACGGATTTAAACCCTAGTGGTTTAATGAAACGCTAAGAAGTGCTAACTTGTTGAATTATAATTTTATTTTCTCTATAATCATATTAAAATAAGAGAAAAAAAATAGAAAGAAATGTTTCTCTAATCTAACTGTTTTCTATCAAAAAGGCTAAAGTTATATTTGGTAACAGTATTTATTTTCTATTTTCAAAAACTTGTTTTTAGGAATATAAAGAAAAAACAATTTTCTTGTATTTTTTAAATCAAAAACATGTTTGGTTAGTTGAAATTAAAAAGATAGTTTTTTGAAGAAAAAAAATATAAAATACTAAAATTTGTTGTTACTAAGATTTGAACTCTAATGCTAACTCATTAAACAAAATAGATTTATTAAATTAAATGCGTATTTTTATTGATTTTTGAAGATTATAAACTAAAAATAGCCTTTTGAATGTTTTTAGTTTCCTTCACAAATTGAGTTTTGAAAACAGATTTTGTTTTCTGTCTATTTTGGGTTACTAAACAAAATTTTTAGTCTCAAAAATAGAAATCGTTTTTGGAAATAGAAAATAAAGGGGAAAAATGGTTACCAAACATATTCTAATCTTTTTAAATTTTTTTTATTAAAAAAAGGGCTAATCATGCATTCTGAACTAATACAATTTGGTCATTTTGGATATACACCACTGTCAGTTTCTTTAAGACCTTCTCCCCTCTCTTTATATATGTGTGTTAAAAATACTTAGTATTCTCAACAACAAAAATTGTACAATTTTATTTTCACTATAATCATAGTTATGAATCCCCTACTGTTTTTAAGGAGACTTCCAAGCATTTAAATATATCCTTCCAATATTATGAAAACCAATAAGAAGTTGACCACATCAAAAGTTTGTGAAAATGTTATAAAATAGTTTGTATCTATAATATTACTTTTATTGAATGAATAATACTAAAGATACAAATTTTTTTACAAAAAATTTTATAAACTGCTGATGTGGTGAGTGGCTATTAGTAAATGAAAAAATGATGTTAATTGTGGGCCGAAATGAAAACTAATACTATAAGAATTAAGAAGTTGACCACATCAATAATTTGTAAAAATATTGTAAAATAGTTTATGACTGTAGCATTACTCTCAATGAATTATCAACAAAACTGTATTTGAATTCAAATTAACAAATTTAATTTGGCTTGATAACCAAGATTGAAAACTTTGCCAGTAAGATAAAGATTCTGCTTACTTCTTACTTAAGAGCTAAGAATCCAAATTCGACTGGCTTGGCTTCTTGCGCATTATTTACACTTTTTCTATTAAAGCTGTTTTCCTCAATTCCCACCTTTCCAAGTGTCCAAAAGCCTAAACGAGTAGAGTGATGTAACATCTCCCTCCTTGTCCGTTTCAATTTCAAAACCGTTAAAAACGTATATCACTCAAATACAGAAAAGCCAGAGAGACAGATAGAAAGAGAAACGTACATAGTATAACTCCCATCTATCTACTATTCTTTGCAAAACAACCAGTCAGCCATGCCTTCAAGGTGAAGAACAAAGAAAACAAAACGAACAAAATCTAGTAAGAAAATGAAAAACACCACAAACAAACCCACCTACCATTCTCCACCTAACTCTCAACTCCAAGGTACTGTTTTCATTAAGTTTTCTTTTCCTTGATTGGTGTATTTCAATTTCGCATAGTTTGACTTACTTCTTCTTAGTCCGCTTTTTATTCTTTCTTTTATTTTTAACAAACTGATGTACAGGTATCCAAGGGAATGAGAAAGAAGTTGATGTTGGTGATCAGTATGTTTTAGTTGGAGAAGAGGAAATAAAAGAAGGGTTTTATTCTATATCTGCTGTATCATTGATTTCTGCAGGGGATAGTCAAATGGAGGAACCTTCAAATGGCAAAATAGAAGACACCCAGAAAGTGGAATCTCAGGAAGAGAATGTGGAGGTGGAAAGTTTGGTTGAAATTGCAAATGGGAAATTTGAGGAGACTCAGAAAGTGGAACCACAGGCCGAGTATAACGAGGTGGCGATTGAGGATGTTGGGGAGGTCAAAGCCGTGGTTGAATCCGTGAGAGAAATTCTTATTGACGAGAATTCCGAGTCTGTGGATCAATCATATGATGGTGGTGATTCAGGTTTGAGAACCAGCAATTTTGACAAAGAGGAGAAGAGTTCTGAGGTGGTTGATTCAGGAAAGTATGAGGAAGAGGAGAAAGAGGTTTCTCACTCAGTTGCTGACTATGTTGAGCCTATTGTGTCTTTATCTAAGGATTTCAGTCAAGGTGTAGAAGAACCGGTTGAGAATTTTACTGGATTGGAATCGAAGGAAAACGAGGAGAAAGTTCCACTATCTTTAGAGAAGAGTAATGGGATTTCCCCGGTCAAGGCAAACGAGGAGGTGAAGGGGATTGAGGAAACAAAACTGCCATCTCCAGATGCGAATGATGGTTCTTATGAGGTTGCAAAAGAAACAACATTGCTGGCCTCGGGAGAGGATGGTAAAGTTCCCGAGGTGGTGCAAAAGGAAATTGAGGAAACAGAATTGCTGGCATCAGATGTGAGTGTTGCAGAGGCATCAACTGGTGTTTATGAGTCATCAAAGGAAGAAGCTAACGATTCATTGCAGCCATTGGCTAATGCTCCAGCTGTTGACACAAGCAATGCCGGTGAAGAGAGCAACAAGACTGAGATTCCTGAAAGCACAGGAAATCCGGTTAGTAACTTCAAGGCTATATCTAATGGCTTCTGAATTTCTCTTTTGGTTTTTGTTAAACCTTTCAATTTTTCTGATCAAATGGCTGCTTGCTTGCTTCAAATTTCATTACAGCATATTATATCAGTTTCTCAACGCCCCCTGCAACCATCTTCTTGGAAGAGTTGCTGTGGAATTTTTGAAGTTCTACGCCGCTCTGATAGATAACTCAAGGTGAATCAAATTCTTTTGCGAAATTTATTCTCTGGGCATCAATAATATCCTGATAATCATGTTGAGTTTTAGGTGAGTCATGTGCTTGTTTATTCATTTTCAGATTGTTTCTATCTACTACTGCATTGAATTGTGAAATGAGTATCATTTTCTAGTTATCATGTTCCTGCTTGATAACCATGCTAATATATTCGTACTGAACCTGTTCCCCCTGCTCTTTATAAAGTAAATGAGAAGAATCTAAAGATAGGAACCGGCGGTTTTATTTGCCAATAAATCTAGAAGCACTGAAAATTGCGCAGCTGTCTATTTGGCAAATTGTTATTAATGGATAAAAAGGTGATGGTGTGAGCCATAAAAACCAGTAAATACTTGTCATCTCAACTATTTTGAAAATTGTTGCGTAGCATCACACCTTGTTTTCTTTAGTTACTCAAGAAATAAACTATTTGGAAAGAAAGTGAGGATTAATTTCAAATTCTCGGGTTACCAATTCTTTCTCGAAGAATTATGCAAAGTAGCATGGAATAGTAATTAACATTACGCCATTATTTCTCACGAATTTTACAAACTCATTAATCGGATCCTAGGCAAATTTCTGTCAATGCAAAATGGTCCAATTGAAGCTTTGACTTAAGAAGGAATGAATTCTTTAAAATATTTCTTCAACTGCATCTTACATTTTGACACTCCCTAATTACCAGTATGACTTTTACTTTGTATGAGAGTCATTCATTTGACATTCCTAAGGAGACCATCCCTTTTATCGAGCATACTGTCATGTTTAATCAACTTATTCACCCAATTAGAGGGTTACAAACAAAGTATGCTTTACCAGGTAGAATCCCTGCATAATATTTCATTACTATATTTGTTATTCAGTTGGAAATGCTATTAAGTTAATTGACCAAATGTTTATTCTGTGGATGCAAACCAGTTTACAGGGAAGAATAATGAATGGGCTTAAGAAGAAACTATGGAAGAAGGAAATGTAATAGATAATTAGAATAGCCCGGGGTTTTCCAATACTAAAATCAAATTATAACGAATTGGGAAGAGTGAAGAAAATGTTTCTCAATATCTAGGCTGTAGTTCCATTTTAATAAATGCTTAAAACATAACTGATCTACTTATCAGAGAAAAAAAAAACATTACTGATCTATGTAAAATTTATGGTGCAGAAAAGGGAATGTCGTGGGATCGAGCAGTTATATTGTGAAGTTTGCAGACGAGTGTAAAGTCTTTGTGGAAGCGTTAATATGCTGTGGTACAAGATATTCGTGCATGAATTGTATTGAGACTAGTTAAATAGAGAGTTTTATATTCAAATTTGTTATGCAGCTCAGATTTGTAGTGTGAGTGGAGTGTGTTCTTTATCAGTCAGTCCGGCTTTTATATGTTGTTTTTTTTTCCCTTAAGAAATGGTGGTGTTTTATGATGATTGATTGATTGTTGTCAAGAATTTGTTGTGATAGTATCCACACATGACAGTACATGATTTATTCATTTGTATTTTCAGTTTATTTCTGAGTCCATTTTTATGAAATTCTTCTTGATTGATGACACAGATTTTTCAGGACTTATATTACCTTTCTGTTAATGATAAATGACAAAATCATTTGGCATTGACCACTCAATTTTATTTGCAAGCACATTAACCTTATCAACGTTGAACATTGTGTAAACCTTGTTATGTCCTTGCTTAAAAGAGAATTGCCCTGGATCCTTTGGGTATATGTATCTATCTACTTGATTGTAATACCTTCCAAATTGAATAACTTTCCTATCAATTGCGATTAGTGATTGAGAATGTTTGTTGCAGGCTGTTTTTTTCAGTATGCCTCCAAAAGTTTCAAAATTCAGTTAGCATTTGATCAAAAATCTACTTTGAAGGAAAAACTAGGATATTATTTCAATTCAATTTTAGTGTTCTATGGGATTTTTTTTTTTTTTTTTTTTTTTTTTTTTTTTTTTTTGCAAAATAACACCATTTTGCTAACAATTTCATTAGTTAGCAATGTTTACAAACTATTTAGCAAACTAGCATATCGAGTCTCTTAAACTCGAATTCATTGTATCAACTCTAGACTTAAAGACTCGAGTTTCTGTGCTGGTAGGGCTGAGATGGAAAATTATTCACGTGGAACTCGAGTCTTAACCAAAAGAGCGAATCAATCCAGAGAAACAAAAACAAAAAAAACAAAAAAGCAAAAGCAACCCAGAGAAGACAAATACAAAAACAACGAAGAGACAAAAATAACAAAGCAAACCCAGAGAAGCAACGGTGGCAACGAAGGATCGGATCTATTTGTGGGTTTGTTTCTAAGGTGAGTGTTCTTATTCTTCTTCTCTTCTTCTTTTGTCGTAAGTCTTTGTAGGTTTGTTCCTGGAGTTCTTTTTTATTTGGGTCTGGTGGGTGTTTGTGGGTTTGTTCCGTGTTCTGATTCTTCTTCTCCTTCTTTTGCCATGGGTCTTTGTGGGTTTGTTCTTGGGATTTGTTTTTGATTTGGGTTTGGTTGGTCTAGAGAACGAAGAACGAAGGAAGAAAGGAAGAACAGTTCAACCAAAGAACAAGAAAGGAACTCGAGTGTCTAAAACTCAAGTTCCACATGGATTTTAAGTCCACATCAACTCTGCCAACACATAGAACTCGAGTTTCTTAAGCTCACGTTGCTACAATGAACTCGAGTCTACGAAGCTCGAGATACTAGTTAGATAATATGTTTTGAAAACTTGCTAACTAACGAAATTGTTAGCAAAATTGTGTTATTTTGCAAAAATATCTTGTTCTATGGCAAACACTTTATTATTTTCCTATTCAATCACACCTTTGATGCACCACCGAGGTAAATGTGTTTTCTAGGCGACTCATTGTGGGGGAAATAAGTAAAAATGTATAAGGACTATCACAAAAATTTTATAACTCAATTGACAATTTCTAATATTTTCAATAAAAGCTTCCAGGATTCAAAATACTAGAGGGTGTTATACCTGGTGCACACCAAGTTACAATACTGAAAATTGTGAGCAACTGCATCAGCTCATGCAAACTTTCCATCTATTTTGCACACAAAAAAACTACTTTTTCTATTTTACACACCCATTTTTACAAAACACCCACATCAATCTATCTATTCTACACATCTATTCAATAAAATATTCATTCTTTTACCATTTTTTATTATTTCCTCACTCACTACCCCTCTCTCACAAACCCAACACTACCAAAAAATATTAAAATATTAAATGTACGAGCTACAGTAACCGTGTATATATGCACGGTTATTGTAGCACTTGTGCATTTATGCACAATTTTACACCCACTGATATGAGTGTTTTTTTGCTCAAAATGTGTAAAATGAACTACTTTTTTGTATTTTGTAAGATTATGCACGATCTGATGCGGTTGCTCTTTAGCCAGTAATAAAATGATACATTCTAAGTTCTATGCTAGTGTAGCCCCGTGTAGGCTGCTGCTACAACCCTATGCAATAATATAATCTCACTCGAAAGGAAAAGGCCAAGCATCCAAGTAATAGAAAAGGTATATATTAAAGCTGCAGCAAATGCTAAGAAATGAGTCAAAGGAGGTTAACTCCAAGCTATTCACCATTACAATTGAACTCTGTATCTAACCACCATTCATCAATTGTACTAGAGGTCTCCCTCCAGAATACCACTTCGGAAACTAAGGAACATGGTGGTTAGGTAATAGACAGACATTGTAGTATGGTGGGCTACTTATAACACTGTATCTAGGAACCTCTAGAAAAAGGTCAACCAAGCTTTCCTGTCCTAAACGCCAAAAATTTCCTGTCACATGTTACTTGGGGACCTTTGTCTACGTAAAGGAGAAACAAAAAAGGGCCAAAGCTCCTTTTTGCCCAATCAGAACTCAGAAGTCCATCTCCATAAGGCCATGGTTTGTGAAGAATTGGCATTCAAGGTGAGGGTTGAGACTAGATGTTGAAATCAATGAAATGGCTGATGTCAGTTACACAAATCAGAGAGTGAAAAAGAAAAAGAAACCAGTAGCTAACAGAGATATATAGGACGAGCAAATGGATCATGACAGACTGCCACAGTACAACCACGCAAACTGACAACCAGAAAATTAATGCAAATCATGCAAAGAGCTCAGCTAAATGGGGCACTTCTTGTGAGGCCCCCATCAATACATTTTTTTTTGCTTCCACATTGAAAAGGGTACTTTTCAGCACTCAGCTGTTGTGCACGATGAATACATTGGTGTGTAATGAAATGTGCACTTCTGTTAGTTGTTTAAAGCAGGACCCTTGTTTGCATTATAGGAAAGATGAGTCATTAATAATAAAAGAGGAGAGAATGTTTCAGCCTTTATCTAGAATTTAAAACATCCCAGGGACTTCTCAATATCCTAAAAAAAACCCAGTGCAAACCACCCAAGAGTTTATCAAAATGGATACTTCCTGGGGCAATAAGACAAACAATTTGAATCAAGATTAGACATTTCACTTATGGGACAGCCACCTCTGGTACATTTAAAGCTTTGCTTTCTTAGAGAAGATGATATTAAACCAGAAAATTGACAATATGCAAAATGATGTGCCATTGATATTTCCCACCTTAGAAGAAGAGTTTTCCATCTAGCTATTGAAATGTGCATCCTGAAGGTTTTGCAGAAATTGAAATTCACCAAAATTAAGGAGAATTGGTTGAGTAGGGAATAGCAGGATGACATTGAAAACTAGTTGTAATAATGAAATTTGAACACTGGTAGAATAGAGGAATGGTGAAATACAGCAAGTCCTGAAAATAGGGGCAGAATCATTATATTAATGGGTTTCAGATTTATAACAGCATTAAAAGACTAACTTCTTGAGTAGCAAATTACACAGTTTGTAAAATGTTTGTAAAACCCAATCAAATGGAGAGTAGCAAATTATATAGTTTGTAAAAGCCAATCAAATACATAAATAACATTGGATAATCATGCATTTTTGCGTCAAATAGAGAGTAGCAAATTGCATAGTTTGTAAAAGCCAATCAAATACATAAATAACATTGGATAATCATGCATTTTGGCATTGTGAAAATGGCACCATCACCACTCAATTAATAATCTTAAAAATATAAACACTACAGACAGGGGGGAGGGGGGGTATGTTGCACAGTTGCAGCATGTGTTAGTCAACAACTTGTAAGGCTTTACTATCCCCATTGGAGTATATATGAGACAACTATGGTAAAATACAGCAATGACAACCATGGATAGTAACTGCTTTAGTCCATATCATTGTAGTACCCTTTGAAAATATATCAAATCATTTTGTTTTCCCAACAGAACAGTAACGACAAGAAAACACTCCAAATAAAAATCAGAGCTAACAACAGATTCATAGGCTCAAAAACAAAGTGCACCTAACAAAATTGGAACATGCTCTTAAACCATAAACCCTAACCTCTAAGCTCCATCCCGTTTGCCTTCCCCTTTGCTTTCTCTCCATCTATCTCCACAAAGATATCACCTCCGCCTAGCGTAAATCACATACGTAGCAGCTGCAGCAGCAGAAGCAATAGCAACAGTAGACCCTGCCACCACCGGCCAATCCAACTTCAACCCGCTGTTCTTCTCTCCTTCAACAACAAACTCCCTTACCCCATTCACACTCCCATTAATGGCCTCGGCCGCCTTCTCCTTCAACCCACTGATCACCTTCTCGGCCTCTTCCACTTCCTTCTTCAATCCCAACATCATGGATTCCGTCACTTTCGCCTTCTCATCAGACTCCTTCAACGACTCCTCCAAACCCAATTTCTCCCTCATCCATTTCTCCAATTCAGCCCCCTTTTTCACAACCACAGACTCCAGTTCCTGAACTTTCTTCCTAAACCCATCAATCTCCCTCTCTTTCTCATCAATCTTCTCCCTCATCTCCTCCTCAATCCTAACTTTCTTACTCTTGTCCTCAATTTCCTTCATTTCCAAAACCCCAACTTTCCTCTCCAATTCCCTCACTCTCTTCTCACTCTCCAACTTCTCCTTCTTCAAACTCTCCACCTCTCTCTCCAACCCCTCAACTCTCTCTCCCTTCTCTCCCAAAGCCCTCTTCAATTCACTCGCTTCTTTATTCGCCTCCTCGCTTTCGCTCATCGTCGAAATCAAATCATGCTGCATCCTCGAAACCTCAGTCTCGAGCTCCACCGCTCTCCTGGCCACCGACCCCAGAGCCTTCAGCTCCTCTCCGGACCGCTCGATCTCCTTCTCCATCTCTCCGAGCTTTTCCTTCTTCGATGCGTTGTCGTTTCGAAGCTCTCCGATCTCCAAATTCAGTTTCTTGATTCGCTCCTTGCTTTCCGAATTCTCGTTCACCAACTGAACATTCTCGCGCTCCAAAGACTCGATCTTCCTGTTCAGCTCCGAAACCCTAGAGTCGTAATCGCTGCCGCCAGCGCCGCCACCGCGTTGATCGAGATCGTAGAAGCTCTCCCCCGTCTGATCCGACTCAGCGCCATTGATGATTATCTCCTTGTCCGCCATTGCTAATCCAACAAATACACACACAAAATTATCACACAGAAACAAAATCCTAAACCCTGTGTGGTTGCCAGGAAAATTCAATCAACTAAAACTTCCAAACCAAACAACATAAAAATAGATAAACTTTTGATTAAATTTTCCCGGCAGCCAAACAGAAAATAAAATTCAAAGAGAGAAAACAAAAAAAAAACAAAAAAAGGAGAGAACCCTAGTAATCGATTGGTATTGAGATATGAGATGATACAATCGTCGATGATATCCGGAAGTGTTGGAGAGTGAGCGAAAGAGAAAAATAGCAGTGTGTCACAGAGAATGTTTAAGTTTAACAAGCTATTTTGACCATTTTACCCCCCCAAAAAAACATAAAAACAAAAAACAAAAAAAAGTTACCTTTTTTCATTTTACGGGAAAATACAGAGTTTTGCTGTGGAGAGAAAGTGATAAAGGAAGCTCCTCCTCCGCCTTTACTTTTACTTTTGTTGTTTTTCTTTTCCTTTTCTTTCTGGGTGTGTCTGTCATGAAAGTGTATGTTAGCTAGAGGATTTTTCATTTTTGTTTCTTATTTTTTTCAGATAAGTATTAAGTAATACTCACCACAGCTTTTACCCGTTGTAATTTGTTTACGTGGCAAGTTATGTACGGTAGAATAAAAGTATTGGGTCTATATGATTCATAAATTCACCACTTATAACTCATTACATAAACAAATCAAAAAATTACAAATTTTTTTTACAAATTACTGATATAATAGATGGTTATTGATAAGTATAAAAAAAAAGTAAATTATAACTTACCTACTTGTGGTTTGGCCGAAATTTAAGTTGCTTACCTGTGGTTTGAAATTTGACACTTTAGCCACCTGAAATTAGTTCAGTTTAGATTTTCATAGTCCACATCTATTAAAAATATGGCTAAATATGTAATGTTACTCTACTTTTATGTCTCTCTCATTCAAAAAATATAAAAATACAAAATCAAAAAGAATCTAGTGGAACACTTATATCATAAGATTTTAAACCACAAGTATGCAACTTAAATTTTAGTCAAATCTCAA
Organism: Quercus parvula; assembly: GCA_030820535.1. Classification (NCBI taxonomy): domain Eukaryota; kingdom Viridiplantae; phylum Streptophyta; class Magnoliopsida; order Fagales; family Fagaceae; genus Quercus; species Quercus parvula. The sequence continues at coordinate 45,354,959 of JAUAME010000004.1, forward strand.
ACGCGTAAAATGTCAAATTTTAAATCATATGTAAACAACTTAAATTTCAACTAAACCATATATAGGTAAGCTGTAATTTACCTTTTAAAAAATAAAGTTAATAGTATGGTTTGATAAAAAATAAAAATCAATAAGAATTTGTTAGTTTTTATATTTCCTTTTCTTTTTCTTTTTGGTTTTGTTTAATTAGAGAGAGAGAGAGAGAGAGAGAGAATGAGAATATATATATCGGAATCAAAAGCGCGGAACGGACGGCTGAGAATGTTTCTAAGGATAATGCGGTGCACGTGGCTTGAACATGTTGGGGGTTCTGACTATCACAAATGACTATCACTATCCTCAACGGATTTCTGGATTCTGCTCCGAAGATTGATGATAATAATATCTGAACCTTTTTGATTTATTACCATTTTTGTTGTAATGAAATGAACCAACTACGGCTTCACATTGGGCTTGGGCTTCATTGGATCTCTCCATCATCTTGCCTGGATGGTCTCTCTCTAGTACATCCATTTTGAGTCCAAATTGAGACCATCTTCTTCTTAATCTAATTGGAATTCAAGTTCCATTTCACACTAAATATTTTCTTGGCTTAAATATAAATTATATCTTTTTGACTTTGTTCAAAATTCAATGTAGTGTAGTAACTTTTGATTTGTTCATTTTAGTATTATAAATTTCATTGTTATTCAATGTAATCTTTCCATAACTATTCGTTCAAATCACATTGTTAACTTCATAAATCTAATGTTGTTTTGCTTTTTTTTTTTTAATATAAAAATAAATTAGTTTTTAATCTTCTCTCTCTACTATGCCACCGTTGCAACATAGCTACCAACAAGCCCCAGATCTTTGTCATGGCAACCTCCTTCACAAGTCACAACCAATCCACGGCCACATCACACAACACACAAGTGGATCGATCAATATCTTGATCAATGTTATCCTCCTTTGTATTATAAATATGAAAACTATAAATCGTAATTTAATTGTTATTTTGGATTGTGAGAAAATAAAGGACAAAATGAATAAACTAATATATGTTTTAAATTTATTCTTACTCTTGAGTTTGGACTATAAATCTAAATTCCAGATTTGGTTGATATTGCAAGTAGGTGTTAAGATCTTTATGTCATCCAGCCATTGTTGGTCTTTCCACTCCAAGGTCTTACTTGTGTTAGAGAATTGAATCAAATAATCCCTTCTTATTGATCTCCGAGACATCTTATTAGGACTAACTTTTGGTAATGCATACATGATAGCATTTGAAATTTATTATTTCATTTTTAAAGTTTTGATAAAATATATAACAAATGAATAATAATTTGATAAGGAGACTGATGATGTGTTATCATATTTAATAACACAACATGTCGACCTAGTGACATGACAACTCGACCATGGCACAAGATGATCACATGCTAAGGAACATTTGACCAAGTTAGCCTTTTCTCTATATGGAAGTACATTTACATACATATACCTCTATTAAGGTTTACCAAATCAACCCTCACTCTAATGAGTATGTCTTTTTTAAACTCCAATGAATATACAAAAGTTATTATTGATATATACAAAAATATCTCGCAAAAAAAGTACTTAATATCTCCCATTAAAGTTATAATTAATAACGATTAATCTTAGTTTTGAACTCCATCTAGTATCATCTAGTAATTTGTTTTTGTACTCCTAATTTCTTTTCAATATAAATGACTAGATTGTCAAACAAAAAGTAAAAAATAACCAAAATCAAACAAAAAGTTTTAAATGTAACCAATTAAGTTCTCAAAGCAATGAATAATCTAAAACTTAATGAGATGCAATATATAGCAAATACCATAAAAAAATATCAAAAGTACATTGACCATACAATTAATAGGCCAACAACAAACTCTTTCGTTTTTTTTTTTTTTGGTAGGAGCCTTTGGGGGGGGGGGGGGGGGGGTGGGGGGCGGGGACAATTGGGCTAACTTGTAATTTAGGGGCCTGGCGTTGAACATCCCCAATCAAAATCCTCAATAAATCAAACTCAAACTAATTTGTTCTATTTAAAAAACAAAAATTTGCAAAGGTATTTACACCATAATCATATTAAAATTATGATTAAGAATTATGTCATAATCATACATTTTAACAATTATGTCATGTGTCATTTAAGGGAAACGATTAAGAAACTAAAGGATTATGAGAATTAGTTATAAAAAGTTAAAAACCTAACTCCTTTTCTTGAAGAGTGATTTCATTTACATAATAAGAAAAAAATTGCATCCAAATATCGTGGAGTAGTTATATAAGAGGGGGAAAATAGTCAAAATACTATATTGTTTTGTGTATAAAAGGAAGAAGACTACCCATATATAAAGAAGGATTCTCAACCACAAATAAACCAGTTATATTCTTTTATTTTAGGAGTAAGCCTAACTTAGTCCTTTAGGAATAGTGTTTTTTTTTTTTTTTTAAATTCCTTTAGGGAATTAGTTTAACTTTTGTTTTTAGAAAAAATTAGTTTAACTTAATTAGACATTTTATTCATTTATATTAGATAGACTACTCTTAATAAGGTCGAGGTCATATATATATATATATATATATATATAAGGGTAAATTACAATAAACCCATCCATGGTTTGGTTCATTTGCACTTTGCCTACCCCTGATTCAAAACTTAACACTTTACCCACTTAAGATTATTTCTCTGAGCCTCTCGTTACCCACCTCTGTTAAAAATAAAGGTAAATATGTCTTTTTACTCCACTTTTATGTCTCTCTCCTGCCAATATATATATATATATATATATATATATATATATATATATATATATATATATATATATATATATATATAAAATAAGAGAAATAAGATCAAAAAGTAGATTTGTAAAAATTGTAAACTGAAGTTCGTAAACATACTTCCTCTTGGTATGAACAGTAGAGTACACTTGTAGAGTACATATTCATCCATGACAAGAAAACCACTGGTCCACCAACACCTAAATTCAATATCAGAAATCATTTTTTTAAAAGAAATAAATACCTCTATATATAATTTTTCCCAACTGCCACATCGCCTCAACAAATTAGGCTTAATGCTCCAACTAAGAATTTTAAAATTCACCGCTCAAAAATGTCCTCAAGAGGGCAAAGTGGGGGAGACTTTTGAGGAGGCACACTTTTTCCAAATTCACACAGATCCAAAAAAACATTTTCAAAAATCTTAAACTTGACACCTTTGAAAGTGCTCTAGTCTAAAGGTGTATTGGGATACCACTTATTTTGCTGAAATTGAAAAATTATTATTGAAAGTACTGTAAATAAAAGTTGTAAATAAAAGTAAAAGTTAGTTGAAATAGTAGTATAGTACAGTGGGGCCCATGAATAGTGCCAAAAAGTGCAGTGGGGCTTATGAATAGTAGCAAAAGTAAGTTGAATAATGAAATAATTTTCATTTTTCATTCTAACCCAAACACACACTAATTTGACAAAATTCATTTCAGCTTTCAGAAATTCATAAAAATTCTACATAGCTACACCTTAAATTTCAAAATCTCACACTTATAGAAACACATCATAACAGCAACACACACAGAGAAGGAGATCCAAGACTGTGTAATGGTGGTGGCGTGAGGCGTCGAGTAACAGCTCAAGCAAATGGCTAATCCACTGCTGATCTTAGTTTGAAGCCATCTTTCTCGCTCTTCAATCTCATCCAATGAACCATGGCCAAAGCTTCATTGATTTGTCTTCTCTGTGTTCTCATCACCACCACTACCAGCAGCAGTGGCTTCCCCTTTCCCTGATCTCTCTCCTCTTAGACCTCTCTCTCTCTCTCTCTCTCTCTCTCATGCCAACTCATTTCTACTAGTTTTAATTTCAAAATTTTGATTTGTAATTGTTTGGAATTTCAATCATAATGTTCATCACTTTTTGTAAAAAAATCAAACCCTAACTCTTTGATTCATTAAAATTGTTTTAGTCTTAAAAATGTGTTTTTAACAGAGATGGGTAATGGGAGACTAATGAAGGTAGTCTCAGGTGGATAAAGTGTTAAGTTTTGAACCACGAATATACAAAGTGCAAACGAACCAAACCACAGGTGCGTTTATTGTAATTTGCCTTATATATAAAATAAGTAATTGTATTGCAACATGAGATTACTCTCAAAATCTTTTGGGTCATCATCTTTGATTAATGATTGACATTTATTTATATTTATTAATTTTTAGTATTATTCTATTTGTATTATCTTTGTTTTTGTTATTGTGCTTCCAAAGTCCTCTTAATTGAGAACCCAATCAAGAACACCAATTTTGCTTGAGGAAAATTTGTGGGCAAAACATATTTTGGCGACCACAAGGTAGCATAAAAAATAAAAATAAAAACATAGAAAGATTTTTTTTTTTTCTCTTAAACATAGAAAGATTCTTAAAAGTGTCAATTCATGCACTTTAATGCACATTAAAGAAAATGCAGTCAATTTGGAGCAACTTGAAGATGCAACCATGTGGACTCACTTTTTATTGGATGAAATTTTATGATATAAAAATGAGAAACTTCAACATTCAAAGATTATACTTTCTTCAAAAAAAAAAAAAAAAAAAAAAAGACTATACGACCAGGTTCGGCTCAACAACATTGGGGACCTTAGGCGAAAATTTTAAGTGAGGCCTTTTTATATTTAAATATTAATCAAATAATATATATTGAATTTTTTTATTTAAAATCTATTTTTCTTGCTTTTTGAGATGCAAAATTGCTAATTAAGTTTTTGTATTTAAGTTCCTCTAACATTTCTTTTTCAATTGATAATATAGTTAATTCACTTAATCTTTCTTGTGACATAGTAGGCCTTAAATAAGATTTTATTAATTTTAATTTTGAATTTTTAAACAATTTATAATTAAAAATAATAATTTAACTAAAAATAAAATTTAAAGTATAGAATAATAGAACCTGGTTATTGCAATTTTTCTAAAGTTGTGACCACTTTAAAGTCTAAACCTGTACAAATAAAAATTAATTTATTACATGGTTCAATAAATTAGTGTCACTATAATTCAAATGAGTTGATATGATACACATCTTATTATTAATTGGTATGATAATTTATAATAATTGATAAAATAAGAAAATGTGTTGTCCTATGACTATGGGTTGTGCAACCTATGCAGTGTATACTGTGCAACTGTGTAGTGTGCAACTATGCAGTGCTGCTTGTGCTGCTATGCAGTGCGCACTGCATAGTTGCACACTACACACTGCATAGGCTGCAATGGGGCATTTTTAATGTATTTTATTGACTAATAAAAGTACATAATATTTTTTTAATTAAAATGTATAAATAAATATATTATATATATAATTTTTTTTTTTTACAAGTGGGGGCCTTCTTTTATTTAAGGGTCTTAGGCGATTGCATCAATTGATCACCTATTGAACTGACCCTGTATATGACAAAATAAGATGCTATGAAAAGAATTTTAAGAAACTTATCATTGTCTTTAGGAAAATTCACCAAGAGTTATTGATGATGCCGAAAATCGTCAGTAAGTTGCACAGTCCTCACTTGCTTAAGACAACACCTGCACAACATAGAAAGAGAAGACCTTAAGAGAGTACTGATGTGGTACCGGCTAAAAACACTTCGAAGATTAAGTTAAAGAACTTTCTTCACAACTCTAGAGTGCCAGAGTTGGGAAAATTATGCATACCTTGGATTGTGAGGGTTTTGGGGTTTTTATAGTAGGTAGGGTTGACATTCATTCCTTGGCATAGAGGGCTTTTTCTTGTAGGGAAGATCTTCATTACTACACGTATCTTGCAAGATCCTTTCCTTGTAGGAATTCCCTCGATTAGGGTTAGTCCTGGAGCACAAGATGTTTCCTTATATATTCATGCGTGGAGGCCAAGCAAGGCCATGTCAGACTCGTCAAAGGTTTACTTTTCCCCTTCAGCTTCCTTCTATTAGCTTCTTATCCTGTATGCATCCTGGTCGTCTTATTCAAGTGTCGTACCCGTCAACCTCATCGTCTTATCTTGGAACCGTCGGCTTTATGGTGTTGTTGTTTATAAAGGCATAAGCAAGGTCGTCGGTTTCGTCAGGACCGTCAGCTTTACTTCATGTGAATGAGTTTATCAATCTTTCAAAGTTACCCTTATCAGTTATCTTCCATAAAAACATCTTCCTAATGACCATGATCATTCCACATAACATAATCAGGATAAAAAAGACCAATTTATAAAAAGATATGATGATGAAAATATACCAATGTTGCAACTCAAAAATTGAAACTTAGGAGAACAAAGAGACAAGAGTCTTCTCTTGATAAACATGATTTTAATTGGCAAAAATTTTGTGAATGAATTAATAAGTGTAATAAATCTAATAAACCCCGTTTTTATGAAAATCAAGGATCATAAGAAACCATGGCTTTCGAACCATGATCCCACCAACCATTTGATTTGTAAGTGCAAGCATCTTGAATGGAATGATGGATGATGTCAATTTTTAAAATAAAATAAAATTAGTGTCCTATATAGGCTATATTTGTCTTATATATATCCAAAAATGAACATGTGGATTTTGTTAAAAATTGGCTAAATTCCTAATTTGATTTGGTATAGGTTTTCTTCGTATGAAAGAAAATTATTTTTTCTTGATGTGGAAGAAAAAAAAGGTTATTGGTATGATAGAAAAGTTTCTTATTGAAGAAGTAATTGTGCAATTCTTATCCATCAGAGAATAGAAGTTTTGGGTTGAAAGATACAACTGTTTGTGTATTGCAAGTTTGTATTTTTTTTTTTTTTTTTTTTTGGTTATAGAGTTATTAGGTGGATGTGACTTTGGAATTGTGAGTTTATATTTATAATGTTTTTGAGTGTTATTTGTGTGAATATGGTTTGTGAAGTTTTGTAGAGTAATATATATCGTTGATAGTGATATTGGTTACCGTTTCATAAATCAAGGCTTGAAGTTGACCAAACCACACTAGATATTATTATTTTATATGAATGTTTTGTTTTCTTATTTGTGTCTACGCACTTCAACTAACCGCAACTCATAACAGAATACCACCAAAAGCCAAAATCTTTTGATACTTCATTCAAGAATTCACATTGCATGCATTGAAATGATCGAGTTGTGATGGCCATGGCATTAATTATGGGTCAACCAGTAACACATGACCAACCATAATTATAATTGCAGGTACTAAAGAGTCATAATGTGTTTGATTTTCTGAATATAGTTTCAACAAATTCTGACTTCAAAATTTGACCGTTCATTCAGATTCACTAATTTCTTCAAAACGGACACAACAAGCTCTCTTTTTTTTCTTTTTCTTTTTTTAATACCATAAATATATTAAGAAGTTGGAAATTATTAGCATTTCATATGTCATCTATGTTATCTATATAGTTGGAAATTATACCATGCGACGTTTAAGGAGAAATGTTAAAAAGATTAGAAGAATTAGTTATAAGAAATTAAAAACCCAATTCATGGTTTTGAGGAATGGTTACATGCTAAAAAAAAGCTAAATTATAAATTACACCCTCCAACTCAAGAATGATGTCTCTCCATGTTTTTATTGATGAACCCGTCTTAAAATGTGAGTTAAAAATAATAATAAAATTTAACTACAAAATTGGTTGTAGTCAAGGACGGAGTTAGAATTTTGAGTTAAGAGAGGCAACTCTGACCTCTAGCTCAGCGGCTTCTTAGTCATTGATTTTTTTTTTTTAGTTTTTGATGTGTGTGTCTACGGGGTAAAAACAAAATTATTTTGTTTAAAACTTTTTAAAGGGCCAATTGTTTGTTTGAGTAAAATTGATTAATTGGACTTAATTTTTTTTAGCTTTGCTATTAGTGATTTTTGTTGTTGCACAAATGTTTTTGGGCTAGTATATGATGTTTTAAATTTTAGATCTATAAATTTTTTAATGGCCTTTAAAATGAGGAAACTATTAGAGGTATATTGTTGATATAGTAAGTGATTATTGGTAAGTAAAAAAGTGATGTAAATGATAGGCCTAAATGCGAACCAATAAGAATTTGTACCTCAACAATTTGTAAAAATGTAGTAGATAAGTGTGTAACTGTAACGTTACTCTAAAAAGAATCAATGATAATGTTAAGGGAGGTAAAATGTAATTTTATAGAACAAAATTACTAAAATAAATACATATATATATATACACACTAATATATTTTTATAAAAAATTAAGGGGGGCGATTGCCCCCGTGGACCGTGGTCAATGTAGGCCTCCATCTCTAGTCGTAGCCTAAAACTATAACTTTACTTAATATCATTAAAATTACTACTGTAAGGTCACAAATTGTAACCCAAACCCAAAAGGAGTAGGATATGAGCCCAATAAGTCCAATACAATAAATTTGTAAGAGAGTGGGTGAAAGAACTGGGCTGGTAATGGGTTTTCTAACAGTTAATCGGGGTTCTAAGTCTGTCCGAGGAGAAATATGCACATAATCAAAGGTTGAATTTAAGTCCGAGAAGTAAGTTTTTGGATGAATTGGCTATTTCAAATGGTATGTTCTTCCTAATGCTACAGTGAATCTTCTCCAATCTCTCCCTTTAATATTTTTCGATCCCCCTTTTATGGAGGTTTTCCCCCATTATATAGTCTCATCCGATCCATTTCCATCGTCCACTTGTTTATCATCCAACCTTGTACTCAAGTCTCTGTCCTGTTGAACAGCTTTTCTGGTTTTCTATGGGCGGTAGTAGTTGAAAGTACTGTTTAGAGATCTTCTCCACATTAATGCGGCCAGGAAAGCTGCTGTAGTGCATTTAATGCGGTGGTAGCAGCTTTTCCCTTAGATATTTCCGTGTTCTTATCCCTTTCCTGTACATCTGAAGTCTATCTTCATTGCTAGAACTTCCTGGAAGGTTACCCAAATTAAGACGAAGCTCACTTTACTGACATTCGACAAGTTCGAGGAGGATAACTCTCTCGGACTAGTACTTTTGAACATTTCTCTATTCACCCAACCACTATGGGGTTTTCTCAAACGTTTCCTCCTCCTCAGACGTACTCTTGCTAGTAAACGAGGCTTTAAGCCCAACACAGAAGTTCAAGTCTTGGCCCCCCCCACAACTACATATTTTGAAAATTTAACTGTTAGATTACATGTTCTTTACACTCTTAATACATATGTCAAATTTTGTATCAATTGGATATTATTTACTATATGATCTATAAGCTTATATTTTATGCAAAATTTTAGACTACAAAAACTTGCAATTTAAATAATTTATTGATGGCATAATTATTGAAATTTAATTTTCACTTTAGATTACATGTTCTTTACGCTCTTAATACATATGTCAAATTTTGTGTCAATTGGATATTATTTACTGTATAATCTATAAGCTTATATTTTATGCAAAATTTTAGACTACAAAAACTTGCAATTTAAATAATTTATTGATGGCATAATTATTGAAATTTAATTTTCTAGAAATTTTGCAAGCATGGAGGATATAAGAAGAAAATGCAATCCAACAATAGATTTGTCAAAATTCACCTCTAATAAGAAGATATTGAGTAAGGTTATAACCGATTTTATAGCTAACTTTTGTCCATAAAAAAATGAGGTTGGATGCCAAGAGTTTTGTAACTTATTAACATTGTCTACTCTCCTTTAAAAAGAGATTCATGATTCTAAGTCCCCCTCTCCCATTATTGTAAGTTGTAACTACTAAATTATTAAAGGGTAGTTAATATGAAGAAGTTTTACACTACGTTTCAGTGAAGAGAAATGGGAAGCGAGATTGAATTAATCCATCTGTTTTGAAAGAGAGGTGAAACTCTCCATAGCCAGTAAATTGAATTCTATTCACCGAAAAGAAAGTGGATTAGTGGAACCTAACAAAAGAAGGATATTGTTAAGGAAAATGTGAGAAATTTTAATAATATTATACTAGTAATTTTCCATCTTTACATTTTTATTATCATTTTTCATATTTTTCTTCTCATTATAAAAACATATGAAAAAAAAAGTCCCTCATACTTAACAACATGAGAAAATACTTATTTTTTGAAGCTTCAATTCATTTCTCTCTTTTCTTTTCTTTTTCCCCCTTATTTGATAATTGTGAAAGGTGAAATTTGACCTTTAAACATTTCCGTTAAAAACATGAAATTACTAGTTAAAATATAACTTTCTTGGCCTTGTCCTCTAGTCATGGTTGGATAAAAAACTTAACCAGAAATATAACCAAAACACAAAATGTTGGCGGCATTGTTAGCCACTCATATAATAAGTCCACTAAACTATACTATATATCCAATTGGTCAAAATGGCCAAATGGCCATAAAATCCTAACAATATATTTAGTAGTTCTAGTTACCAAACTATATTATTTACTAGCATTTCGAGTCTAAAAAACTCGATTTTGACCTATAAATCGAGTTTTAGTGACTCGATTTTCATGGTCTAATAATTTCTGACGTGGCATATTTTTCCACGTGAGCATATAAAAATCGAGTCTTTAAGACTCGATTTATAAAGCTTATAAAGGCCAAAGAAGAACCCAGAAGAACCTAGACCCAGAAGAACCCAGAGAGAAAAAAAAAAAAAAAATAGAAACAGAGAGAGAAGAACCCAGGCCAGGCCAGGCCGTGCGCGACCCAGGCTAGGCCAGGGCAGGCCGCGACCCAGGCTAGGCCGGGCAGCGCGCGTCGTGCGCAACCCAGGCCAGGCCAGGCCGCGGGCGCCGCGCGCGACCCACGCCAAGCCAGGCCGTGCGCATGCGACCCAGGCCAGGTCGGGCCGCGCGCGCCGTGCGCGACCTAGGCCGACCGATCCAGGTTCTTCTCTCTTTCTTGTTTCTGGGTTTTTTTTTTTTTTTTCTCTGGGTTCTTCTCTGATATGTTTAGCTGCTTGTTGTGTTTTTCTCCCTTTCATCTGCTGGTTGTTGTGTTTCTGGATTTTAAATTTTTTTTTTTTTTATTGTGTATTTTGACTTGTATGAGAGACTTGAGAGTTCAAATTTTTTTAAATCTTTTTTAGTTTATAAATCGAGCCTTAGACCCTCGATTTCCAAGTATGACTACACTGCCAGGTCAGACCATGGAAATCAAGTTTTTAAGACTCAATTTCTAGGCCAAAATCGAGTTTCTTAAACTCGAAATGCTAGAAAAAAATATAGTTTGAAAACTTAACCAACTAATTATAATGTTTGAAATTTATTGTTAATTTCCCATTTTGGCCTATCCAGTTCCACTGTACTGTACTATTTATATTATGTAGTGCCACTGCTCAGTATCAAAGTTCTATGATTCTATCCACTCCTAAGCCCATTGTACCATCATTTTACTATTGTACTAGACATTGTAACATTGTATTACTATCAAATTAACTAGTTTCCCTTTTTGGGTTAAAATCATTCACATAATTATATTGTCTAGTACAATAAAAACAGTGAAAGTTTTCACTGGACACGACAGAATTCAGACACGTGTTCGAATCCTGCCGTGTCCAGTGAAAACTTTCACTGAACACGACAGAATTCGGACACGTGTTTTCACTGAACACGATAGAATTCGGACACGTGTTTTCACTGAACACGACAGAATTCGGACACGTGTTCAAATCCTGCCGTGTCCAATGAAAACTTTCACTGAACACAAGCCGTATCCTTTCTAAAGTGTCCGAATCCTACCGTGTCCAGTGAATGTTTTCACTGGACACAAGCCGCACCCTTTCTAAAGACAGTAAATTCAATCAAAAGAAAATTAATAATGAAGCCTTATTGTCTAATACAATAAAAACAGTGTTATCTTTTCTAAATACAGTAAATTCAATCGGAAGAAAATGAATGATGAAGCAAAATTTCTCTCCAGGCTTCGTACAATAACATTGTATTTTTGCTGGGTGTAATGGTGTATCATTACCCTCAACGTGGCCCCCAAAAAACATTCTGCATTCACCACTGGTGGGGCCTCCTTTTTTGAAAAAGAAAGAAAAAAAGATGATTCAATCCATCAAGCCTGTGAGTGTTTTGGAATGAACTTGTGAAATGAAACAGTATACTTACCATTTACCAATCAGTGAGAAAATAGTAAGTAAATCAGAAGTTGAAGTGGATTAAAAAAAAAAAAAAGTAGAGTGCTATTTAGATGAATAATAACACCCATTTGAAGATGCTATATTGCCATTATAGTACCAGGTTCTAGTTCAGAACTTTAGCTCACTAATTCACTAAAAAGGATAAGATGCAGCCTGGCAATTTGGCATATGCGAAATGATCCTTTAATAATCAGAATTTATAGCCATCCAGATCTCTGAATCACAGTAGCAGAGCCCACTCGGCTGAGAGATGAAAACACTGAAACACAACAAACAACAAAGGCAAGGCTTACCATAATTAATTCAATGCTCTTTTTAGGCTTTTAGCATCATAAACATTCCTCTACATGAAGAAATAAATTTCCTATAAATATTCACAATCATATTCCAACTACTAACCAGCCTTTCTTCCTATTCATTGAAATTTAAAATTTATCAAAATAAACATCATAAGAAACTCCCAAAATAAAAACAAAAAGGTGGGAAATCTTCTTCTTCTTTTTTCCCCCAAACTCCCCTCAAAAAATAAAAAGGAATAATGTAAAAAAGTAAAAAAAATAAAAATAAAAATGAAGCAAGTCCAAGTGGTCTGGTCTGGGAGCAAGCTAGAGGGTACCAATAATATCCATTATCAACCCCCAAGCTTGGTCTTTTCCTTGTCCAACCTCTCAAAGAAAGTAGCAAGAGCTCTCAAGGCTTTGACTTGATACTGCAAAGCCATTATATAACCAGCAGTCTCTTCGAAGAGATTATCCACACCAAGTGACTCACCTCCAGGCACTATCCTCTGCAATGCCTCAATCTTTCTCTCCACCTCTGCCTTCTCATCATCTTCACACACAATAACCTCATCATCACCACCAAATGCATCCAAGTCTTCCTTGTCCTGAGACTTCATCATGTCTTGTCCTCGCTTTCTTCTGATATTTCTTCTGTGCTTTGTAGTCTCAAGCTTCTTCTTACTTGTTTGAAAACTGGGTAGAGCCTCATGCACTACTCCTGCATGACCCATCTCTAGAAATGTGGGTGTGGGTCTTTGGGTTTCATGAGTATTTTCCATGGATATGATGCTCAGGGCTGAGCTCATATACAAAGAGAGAGAGAGAAAAAGAGAGAGAGAGTTATGAGTATGAATGTGTGTGTGTGAAGGCGTATGAAGAGAAGTGAAGAGAGGAGAGGTGAGTTAAATTATTGTTGAGCTCAAGAAATGAAATGTCAAATGCCAACGAAGCAGGGCCCACTTTTTTTGGCTTCCCCAAGCCCTAGTTTTGTATTGGACTGCGCTCGTGATTTCACGCTCGGAATGCCTCGCGTCCTCATGGACATGGTCAATCCAGTTGTAACTTGTAGCCAGTCAATTAGCCCAGAAAAATTGTAACTCTAGTCTAGTGTAGAACTTTAGATTTTTTTTTTTTTTTTGGGTTGAATTCATCTTTGCATTCGGGGATAAAATGAAATAAATAGTTTTGACATTTTAGTGGATTGTTAATTTTTATTGTGTACTCTTGAATCCTGAATTATATTCTCTCCCTCTCACATAGGAGTGAGTCTCGTTCACTATAAGACCCACCTCTTATATGAGAGGGAAAGAATACACTTTCAAAATATATAATATTTTTCCGTTATGGTAAACTTGTTCCACCCCTAAAAAAATATAAAGTTAAAAATATTACAGTTTAAAGGTGTGGATTATCGCACATTTTGTTAGAAATGTAATTGATGATATTGTGTGGATGGAAGACTCTGCTCCTCCATCTATGGAAACTTTGTATTCTAACTCCTTATTATTTCAATGAATGAACATCTATCCCATTTCCACAATAATAATAAATAAATAAATAAAAATCTATGGATCGATGACTTTAAATTAAATAGAGTGGAAAAAAATACATGCGACTTTATATTAAATACAATGGAAAAAAAAAATACATGTGACTTTAGCTTAAATAGAATGGGAAAAAAAAAACACATGTGATCGGTTTTAATTAATTTTTTGAGGACCTGTAATCAACCTCAAAATTTGTTATTGTTGTTGTACATTTATAGAATAGATAAAATTATTTGTTGAAAACAAGTTATTCATGCCAAGAAAAAAAAGAAACTCAATCATACAACTTTTTCTTTCCTTTTCATTTGAGATTATTTCATGATTCTACATGAAAATTCATTTAAGATCGTTCAATTTTTTTCTCTTTAAAAGATATAAATGTAACTTATAATACATACATATATATATATATATATATATATATATATATATATATATATATATATATATATATATATATATTTATATATATATCTTTTGCAATATATATCACATTTTTAATTTGTAGATATGCCATAACAAATGTAATGATGGTGATCAAAATATTTTATTTTGAATGAATTATGTAATAAGATATGTACATAAAATTTTCTTACCTTTAGTTTCATTGAATCATAAATCTATTTACATAAATATCACAAGGAAAATGTTAAAAATATTACAAATTTTACTACATAAATTTTATAAATTAATCCGGTGATTTCAGCAACATAATAAATTAATGTTAAAATTTTTTTTTTCTTATAATTGATGACACATCAATTCGTAAAGATAATATACTAAAATTTATAGCATCCCTCCCAATAAAATAAAATAAAAAATTATAGCATCCCTATCATCTCCCATATCATAATCCATATTGTATTCATTATATAATCAATTCTCCAATGACATATATAATATTTGAATAAACTAACATTTATGATGTACCATAATTGTAGTAAATGAAGTGTGTTAATAGGTTACTTTCATTAGATAGCTCAATCACTTTCTTCTTCTTCTTTTTCAAAAAAGAAAATCTTATGGTCTTTGGTTAAAGACTAAAATTGGGATTAAAAGCATGAAATAAATTCAAAAATGAATAAATATTTGAAAAACAAAACAAATATATGAGTTGAGAATTTTAATTGAGATTAAATTTAGAACATCCATAATTTAGTATAAATCAAATTATTTACAAAGTTACCCTCTTGTGGGTATTTCTCCGCCCCTTGTGACAGCTTTTATCCCCTCCCCCCTCCTGTGGGTTGTTTGCCGCCCATAATGGGGTTTTTGAGTTTTTATACTAGATCTAGTGTTTCCCTAAGCTACCGATGTCTTGAAATGGATTCTTGGAAAGCAAGGGTGTAATGTTTGTTCAACTCTATACTGTTGTTTGGTATAAACACATTGCTCTTGTATTTATGTTTTTTAAATTATAGATTGAGTTTGTATCTTCTAGTGAGTTGATGAGTCATCTCAAATTATATTATTTTTCTTCTTCTTCTTTTTCCTTGTAATTATTTTTTATAGTAATAAAATTCTACTATTCTCTTACAATTGAAAAAAGAAAAAGGTGGTTCAAAGAAGAAAAAGAAAAAGGTACTACTCCTTAGCAAGATGATTTTTTTTTCTTTTCAAATTAAATAGATCCTACTATTCTCTTACAACTCAAATACATGTTTTCAGTTTTTAAATAAAGGTCAGGCTAACGAATACCTTTAGGGTACTGGTTAAAAATCTAGTTAAAGAAAGCTTTTATGGGAAAAAAAAAAAAAAAAGTAATTAATGTTTTGATAATTTTTTTCATTTCTCATAAAAGTGATATCAAAACTTTCTTTAACTGGATTCTTAACCAGTACTCTGAAGATACTCGTTAATATTTTTCTTTAAATAAATTACATGTATTTTTACATTTTTTTATCCACATAAATTTTCATACATATTTTCAAACAATAAATCACTTGTTTTTAAGTGTACGTATACAACCTTAGGTTTTGAAAAACATGATTGGAGGGGGAGGGTAGGCAATAGTAGGACGCGCAGTAAAGAGCAAGTGTAATTAAAAGCTCCGTTGGATCACCTCAACCTCAGCTGTGGATAGATATATAGGTTGTGAAGACTAAAAGAGGAAGAGAGATGGATGGGCCCACAACCACAAAACAAGGGGGAGAGAGAGAGAGAGAGAGAGAGAGAGAGAGGAGAGCACATGCACATGTGATCACATGATTTTCTTGAACCTAACACCACCCATGTGCCTCCCCACTCCCGACCTCTCTTTCCTATGATCTCCATCACTACCCTTCGCATGGTTGCCACGTGTATCTCCAACATGGACCCACCTTGAGCCCCACAAAAACATTTTACATTACAATTAACAATTTTCAAACCCCCCCTTCCTTTTTAATACTATCTATTTTTCTTTTTATTTTTTCTATTTTTTTAGATAACAAATAGTAGTAAAACAAATACTACAAACATGAATATTTTCACACCAAATTTCATAACTCATTGACTTGCAAAATAATAAGTAGTTAACGAGAGTAAAGAGTCTATATAAGTAGAAAGCGTCAATCACTAAAAGTTGTATAAAACTACAAAAATTGAATATTCGATTAAGTGTATCTCTAAAATTATTATAAATAAATAAAAGTGAAGGGGTGATAAAGGGCGGGTGTAATATAATGTAATGGGTAAGGAAGTGGGGGTGTTTCCAAGAAGGAAACCAGTAGGGGATTTTGGTCATTGGGATTGTGTGAAGAGATTTTGTGTGTTGGGCATATGGGGCTCCATGTGATCAGAGCCACCGGATCAGCTTTGTTGCTGTCACATTCGCACACTAGACCCTGTCTTACTTTACTCTACCACATTTTCTTGGATCAAATCCCACCCATGATCTTCGGTTTTGGATGGATTTTCATCATCTTTCTTTTTCCCACCTCAGGCCCTCCGTACTTCTTTCAAGTACATTATTTTGTATAACAAGGAAAGGATCAGTAATTAAAACCTATTTGCCCTTTTAAAATCTTGCCCCATTTCTATTATTCCCCACAAATTCTTTATATGATAAATCAAGATTTGGTATCTACATTTTTTGTTTTTGCACTTTGGTTTGAGCCCTCTTATCTGATTTTGTTTGTCTAATGTCCTACTTAATATTTGTCTAAGGTCCTAAATAAGGTCAATAATAATTTAAATAGATATAAAAAAAAGGTGCTAGTTAATATTTTTATACATGTGATAATGCGAAAGAATTCAATGTACTGATTTCAAAACATATAGATACTATTTTTAGACCACCACAATGAATGTACACTAACAACTCAAGAGAATCTTAATCTAAATAAAAGACTTGCCACCACTATTTAAAATCATGGAGGCTTAAAATACTTCCAAGCTTTTTCTTTATTTTGTTTGGGTGTAAAATACTTGCGTACAAGTGAATTAAGACAACATAGAATTAGAGTTAATTGAACAATATATAGAATTCGGAAACATCAAAAACTAATAAGGCTTGAAAGTGAGGTTTTTTTTTTTTTTTTTAATCAGTGTTAAGAACTCTTTCAATTCTTGACTATTCTCTCTAGTGTGTGTATAAAATTTTTCTTCACATTTGGGTAATCGATTCTTTAATAATTAGTGATCAAGTTTAACATAAATTTTTCTCCTCTCCCCCTCCCCCCATCCAAAAAAAAGGAAAAGAAAAAGTGTATCAAATCATCCTTTAAAAAGAAATTAAAGAGAAAACCGTTGTTTTACTGACCCAAGATAACTTGGTAGTGTCAAAAAAGTATTTGGAGATAATATTGTTGTGTCACAAAAATATTGGGAAGTGATTTTGTTGTGTCACAAAAAAAATGAGTGAAGCTTTAGGATGCATTTACTTTAACCAATATATTTAGGGCTATCCGACCCAACCATGGAACCGACCCACCCACCTAAACTGACAAAGTTGACCCAAAAACCTACTAACTCAACACCTGTGACAGTCACCTCTTTTCAAAAACCGACCTTGATAGGTCGATGACCGGTTGGTTGTTGGGTTGTTCTGTGAAAACCCAATTCCAACAAACCCAACCAATCTCCACCCACTAAAAGTCACCGTGTCCACATTCTAACATGTCCAGTGCAACTAATGCACTGGACACATGCTCTTCCCTATGAATGTTTATTGTCCCAAAAATGTTAAAAGTCACCAAAATTATTGGTTCTAACTATTTTATTTTTTAAGCTAACTAACAAATTTATGAGACAATTTGTTCTTTTTTTTCTTTTTTTGGAAGGAAACAGTAATACTTAATGGAACACATGAACACGAAAGTAGTATATAGAGTTTTTTAAACAAGCTTATAATATATTACATAACCAAAGTACCACTACAAAATGGTCTAACCTTTGTAGTAGTAGTCTGCGGTTATAAGGATTGAAATTTTAACACACACAACCAATGTGGGATAAACCTCTATTTTAAAAAAAAAACAGTAATACTTATTAGAATACACGAATACGAAAGTAGTATATAGAGTTTTTTAAATAGGCTTATAATAACTGAAGTACCACTACATAATCAGAGACTATTTGTTCTTGATATGGCTATTTATTAATATTGTATCAAATTATTCTATTGCTATTAGTTCTCGATATGGCTATTTATTAAGACTGTATCAAATTATTCTATTGTTAGTATTAATAATGTTATGTAGGATAAAGTAATCCCTTTCATTTTTTGATATGAATATCTTCCCATGCATGAACATGTACTCTCCCTATAAAGAAGTCTTCATCACCTCTCTTCTCATGTATTGAACTTAAGTCCTCTCTCTTATTATAAGAGAAGAAATACCATAGTGCTACAAGCCAACTCTCAATAATTTTTTTGTCCCTAAAAAAATTTGATTTTTAATATTTATTTTTTATGCTCAAAGATGTCAAGGAGCTGCTCATCATTTGGCACCCTTGCACCATGCCCCTTGGACCCCCCCCCCCCCCCTTTCTCTCTAATTATCATAATCACATTGAAGTGATTGAACTAGTTCCAAACTTAATTAACAATCTCTATAAATTTTTACAAAAAAACCTAATTGACTGTCCAATAATAATTCAAATGTCATAATTTCTGCTCCTTTGATTAGAGGTTTCAAATTCATGACCTAATGGAGATGGTAAGACCTCAACTTACATACACCACTTCATGTCATAATTTCTGCTCCTTTGATGGGTCTTCACCCGGACAAAGCAATCATGAACATATGTAGGAGTATTATTGTATTAATAGGAGTCGATGTAGACGAAAAAGTAGGGTGATGTATTGAATAATGATGGGGTGTTATGAGAGTTATGACAGATGCATGCATAGCATGGAATTATGTGCACCCAATTAATATAATCACGAAGAGAAATGATAGTGAGTGTGTGAGGGAGTCAGAAATTGTTGCACGGCGCTCGGTTGGTAGATGGCATTGGCTGCCAATTCATTTACTCCCCATCTTTAGTGTATTCCCATTCCCATTTCAGCCAACACATCCATTTGCACTGGACCAATACATCCATTGAAAATATTTTTTAAAATTTTTTTTTTTTTTTCTTTTTCCAATTTTAATCTGACGGGAAATTGGAAATAATTCAAAATTTTGCACATGCAACAACCAGTAAACAACTCAAAAGGATTGTTGGAAATTCAAAATTTGAAGTTGCAAGTTGTCACTAAATCGGCACTTGAACGGTATCAGTAAGGCGAGGCAAAAGAGGAGGAGTTAAATCTCTCCATTTGCTAATCGGCAAACAGAAGGAAAATCTAATGTGACGTTTGGTACGGGGGAATCCACATTACTCATGGCATCCAGATTCTTAGAAATGTGATTCCTTACAATCTGGATGTCCAAGAATGTAGCTATTCTTATATTTGGTTTTATTGGGAATCTCTTAAGATTCCTATGAATGTGAGATAATAATGTTCGGTTTATTCCCAGGAATCTTAAATGAATTATTTATTTTTCTCATTCTATCCTTAGATTTGAATGTGAACTACCACGTCCATTAAAAAAATTCTTCCTCTAAATAAATAATGAAAAACAAAATATAAACTATTAATAATTTGTTGAGCAACACACACACAACAGCAAAAGTGAATACCTGGCAATAATGGAGGGTCCCTTTCAAAATTTTTTTTTTTTCTACACGTGAAATCTAAATAGAACTTTGTTAAAGAATATATCAACAGAGTTGTCTATCCTGTTTATGTTATTTTGGCGGGAAAAGATAAAAACAAGAGAAAAGATATTGATGATTTGCTTTATATTTTATCTTAATTGCTTAAATGATAAGGAAAAAAGGTTAAAATTGTCAATTTATAAAAAATACAATTTCCTTTAAACTTGGAAATCTGTATACCCACTTATTTTAAAGGGAATCTACATTTCTATTGAGAGAGGTTTAAAGGAGGAATCCAGATTCCTCTAGCATCTAATTCTCTGGCATAATTTGCAACTAAACATAGGAATTTTTAAACATTCCTAAGAATCCTAAAACATTACCCCGTACCAAACACCATATAGGTGCCGATTGGCATTTGTATCCTCAAAATTCAAATCTTTTACTTTTCCCGCCTAGCTTCAACATCCTTTCGAATTCAAATTCACACAACTACAAGCCAACTCATCTATAATGGCTCCACCCTCATTAAGAGGCTCCTCCCCCTCTATAATAGAGGAGGAGATTCACCATTCAAGGCACCCCATTCTCCTAAAGCTTTAAAGGAAGCAATTGAGTATGTTCAT
Organism: Quercus parvula; assembly: GCA_030820535.1. NCBI lineage: Eukaryota > Viridiplantae > Streptophyta > Magnoliopsida > Fagales > Fagaceae > Quercus > Quercus parvula. The sequence continues at coordinate 45,375,633 of JAUAME010000004.1, forward strand.
TGTGCAGGTGGTGATCCTTTATTTAATTTGAGACGATATCTTTTATTTCCTCTTCTCTAGGAATCTGGTGAACTCCTCCCCTTTTTGCTTGTTTAATTTTATGCTGTTATTATTTTAGTCCTTGTGTTTGGGTGATTATGTTATTGTGTTTGTTTGAATGAACATGTTTTGGTATGATATTGTGTGATAGTTAGGATCTAAGCATGTTGATACTTTGAATAATGCTCACATGTTCTTCATCTATTCATATGTAATTCATAAAATAATCATTTGTTTGATCCTAAATTCCCATTAATCACATATGATAATATGCTTGTCTTTCAATTCCTTTATCATGTTCAAATGTTGGATCCGTAATCTTCACTAATCACATTCAATCAGAGGTTTCTCTTGCAAATTCTCAATCTTGTTCATATACAATGTTCATCAATTCCATGTTTTATCTTTCAATTTTTTAGTCTTGTTCACAAGCTAGGTTCAAATCCATTGCATGCAATTTCATGTTTTAGATTCTTTCATGTAGTTGTTAATTCATACTTTCATGCTTATATGTACTCCTTGCAAGTTCAAATTTTAGTTTTGATCCATACTCTATGTAGAGTGATACGACTTAGTTGTTTGTGACGTATTAATGTCTAACATGACATGACATTGGTCATCATAGTCTAGAAGATTGTTTTACTGGGCAAGGTGAGTGAGTTTTTAACACCTTCCCACCTTAAAACTTAGCCTTCGAATTTAGATAAAGAGTTGATAGACTTGGATTTTATCCATGTAATTTTCATCTTTTTAGAATATAACTAGGATCAAAGTTATGGAACTTTGCTCTTAGATTATCTAAGATCAAAGCCATGTAAGCTTTTAAGTTGCACTCAAATAGATATACATTTTATCAAATCAATGAAAATGAGACATTTTTTATCATACAGTTTTCATTTTTTTTTTCTATGTAAATAAAATAATTGTTGATTGTATTTAAAACCCTTGATGTAAGGCGAAATATAGCTTTAGTTGAATCACCATTTTGAAGAACACTAACACAAATTCACCCATTCACGTGAGTTTGGCCCAATTAAACCAAGAAATAGGCCAATGTCGAGATCTCTCACACTAACTTGCCCTTAATTACAGGTAAGTTTCCCACATTACCCTCTTATGATCATAATAACAAAAAGGATCTTAAAAATCTACACAAATTACAAAAGCACCCTTATATTGACTTGAAGAGCTAAAGTTGCCCTTTATATGAAAAACCGGAATACCAAAACTATCACGTCTCTTCCCTTCACAATTTTTACTCTTTCGAGTAATTATTTAATACTCTGGATGTATAACAACGTAGTAAACCCACCTCTCACGTAATAATAACTCCACTAACTAAATTTGTATTAGATTCACCATTCATGCGTAATGAAGAAATACCACATCATTATACTTCAAGAGTATCTAATAATTTCCTTCTCTGTATTAGTGTATTATGCTTTGGAACCATATCAACTGCTCCTTCCACCATAAGAGAACTTCCCCCATCTTTCTTGTCTACCACAATAATTTGATTTTGTTCATATTCATCAATGGTGTTCAATCATACGCTATGCTCATCAGCCTTCACATCAAGCCAACCAATAATTCTTAGCGTAATCTTCACCTTCTGCAAGTCCCACTTGAGAACCATCCAAAACCCCTAGATAATCACAACACTTAAAACAGATAAGCCCATAAACTTTTCACTCAGCTTTCCAGTGTATGTACTTCATATATCAGACTTTCGTGGTAAAAGTGCTCTGCCACCCTCAAGAACAAAGAACAACACGACACAAGCAAACCAACCAAAGGAAGTGCTTCAAACTCCTTTGGACTTTGTTATCCAAATACTGTTATTTTCCTTGTGGGTGACTTTGATTTTGAGCACTACAAAGTTTTGAAGTTGAAGGAGTTGTGAAAGAGGTGAGAGTAATTAATATGGGAGTATTTCATATGAGCTTAAAATCACTCACAAAGAACCTTATTCAAACAACGCGTAACAAGTTTTCAACAGAGAAACAAGAAGGAAACCCTTAGAAATTTAAAAATAATAATAAATAATGTTCAAAATTTTAATTTGTTTGAATTTTTCCGGACGTTTTGATTTTTTGATTTTTTTTTTTTTTCTGTAGCTAACTCAGTTTTCAATAATAATGATAATAATTTTAAAAAAAAAAAAAAAAAAAAACTATACTTGGGTATTCAGAAAATCAAAGTAAGAAAGGATCCTAGAAAATGTAGGAAATATAGAATTTGTTGGAAATGAAGGACCAATGCTAATGGTACAAGTTTAACTAAAAAAAGCTTTAATCATGACTAATAGTATTAGTTGGTCATAGGATTCTCAAAAAAAAAAAGTATTAGCTGGTCATAGTAATCTTTTTTTTTTTTCTTTTTTTCTTTTTTTTTTTGGGAAACGTCATAGAAATCATTGTAAAAAGAAAAGGATATTCTGTTAAACGTTATTAACGACATGAATTATGTGTCGGTTTTCTCATAAAACTTAGGAGAGTGTCATTTGTTTCAAGTATGGGAGGTATTGTCATTCCATGAAACCTAGAGTAGGTTTAATAAATAAATAAAGAGAACATAAAAGGGAAACTTCAAGAAATGGATGGTTCGGATTTTACAAGAAGAGAGAGAGAGAGAGAGAGAGAGAGAGACTTTATTGGGTTAAACCGAGTTATGATAAACTTGTGTCAAAATAAGAGCAATCTCTAATAAAATCTCAAATATTAGCAAAAACCAAATAAAAAATCCTGAAGTTCATGTATCGTATAACTTGCCAATTCACCTCTCGATACATTTGTGTATCATACTACAATTTACATAAGGATATGACATTATTTTTTGGTCAATTTTATACGAATCACACATCATTAGCCACTATCCACTACTGTTAGTCAACTTTACACTAATTAAGTTATTTTTGACCCTAAGTATAAACCATATAGCATATACCCTATCAGAAACCCGAATTAGTACAAAGGAACTTGACCACTTTGCAAGTGGAAAAGGCAATATAATTAAAACAATTTGAACCATATAATAACCTAATATCTATCATTCAATGTCCTGTTGCTCTTCATATTATTTTGCCTTGGTACATTTGCAAGATATACCACCCCTACAACAAGGAATTGGAAACAAAAGAGAACAAATTCAATTTATACATGTAAGAAACAATAAGAACATGGAAACATGGTAATTTACTTCACTGAGAATATCAGGCACTAGAAGAACCAACAATCTGTCCAGTTATATGGCCCTACTAAACCTAGCCATCACTACGTAGGTAATTACGAGAGAAATGAAGAAACTTCTTCTATGAAATTGAAGATATAATATTTCACTAAATATGGTTTCCAATGACAAATACTTATAACATCTAACATAACCTGAGAAAGCCGGCTCTTTCAAGGAAATCACTCTCCCTCGCCTCATTCTTTTTACACAACCCGGAGGGTCTTATCCCAGTCCCTGGAAAAAGCCTTCCTCTGCGCATATTTCTTCATTTCACCAAAATATCTCTTGACACAACTTTCTCTTCAGCCGTTCTTTAATACATCCTCGTCATACCATATTGAACAGTCCCAACCTTTCTGTGGGTAGCTGCAGTTGCAGCAGCTGCAGAAGCAGCACTAATCCCACCATATTGAGCCTTTGCCTGAAGCAAGTTTGTTTCTATACCTATTCGATCATCCATGTGTTCTACCTTGGTCACTCCTGCCCTTGTCATAAAAAAGGGGTTGTTATCGATGTTGATAGCAATCTCTGGTGCTAATTTGGCAGCCATGCCACATTGAGGGGCTTGTTTGACTTGCGAGGACAAGTCCCTTTGAGATTCTGTCACAGATCTTTCTTGATTTCCATTGCTAGATTTGCGATAATAATATGCAGGAGGGACCGCCTGAGGAGGCAGGACTGCATTTCTGATTACCGTTCTTGGGTCGTAGGCATCCTTGACGTTTCCATTCTCGTATGGTGCAACTGGCCCAACAACTTTTCCAGGTTTGGCTGAATAGAAACAAAACAAATTCAGTCAAAATCTAAATGAATATATATATATATATATTATAAAATTAAAAAAAAAAAAAAATAATTTTGAAACTAGCCATTGTGATCACAAATGCAAAGGGAAGGGAGTACCTAGTGGAATCCTCTGTGATGCCTGCATGCTCCTCATTACATTCATAGATATTCCATCTGTATCTCTGGAATTTTTGTTGTAAGCCTCCTCTCCAGTTTGGCGTTCTTTGTAGGGAGGGATGTATGGTTGTTCTTTGGGAGGGATTGTATTCGAGTGTACAATTGTAGACCTGTGAAAATCATTAAATGGAAAATTAAATTTCACAACCACACGAAGTAAATTATTGTGCGTGTCAGACTTGGACATATAGTATATTGCCCAAAAATGCAGTTGTAGGCCAAATATGTCCTATCATCATGGTATTAAAGGCATCCATATGGGTGAAATGAGAAACCACATCACACCCTATCTTATTATGTGTTTCCAGAAGAAAAATAAGGGGTGAAATTTGTAACAATACTGCAGGCACAAATGTGCACACACCAATGCATGCATTTATATATTTGACCTACCTCCATCACACCAAAATTATCTTATGCACCTGCTCCTCTCACAAGTCTGTAGGCCCCACAGACGTGGGAGCCACATTTTTGTGAGAGGCCCACTCCATGAGATATCCCATCAGATGCATACACACTCGAATGTCAAAACCAAAGCTTCTTTCCACATGGCCCCTTTTCCCCAGCATCTTAAGCATGTGCCTAAACTCCCTGCCCTGCCGCCCCCCCCCCCCCCCCCCCCCCCCACAGGGCCCCCTAAAGCCAACACACACTTCAACGTTAAAACCTCTTTCCACATGGCCTACTTTTTTTTTCCCCCTCCAGAATCTTAAGCACATGCCCTTTGTTTTCACTTTTCACCATTGAAGGTTTCACTAGCAACAATAGAATAAAAGGGATAAGCCTTTAATTAGAAAAATAACATTTTTCCCAGTGTTAACAATTACAAATCTATTACTATCACTTCAAATATATAACTAATGAGCTCTAGCCCCACAACACACACACACACACATCAATATCAAAAGTGTGGACTATTTGGACTGAACAGAATCTGCAGTCTTTTGAGGATGAGGAGAAAACTGTGGTTCAGTTATTAGAGTTTTGCCAACGGACCCTCTTTGATTGGTCTCAATGTTGGGGTTTCTCAGATTGTTCTACCCTTATGGATTTTCTTTCGTCTATTAGAATAGATTAGGGGTTGCTTCTGTCCTTTTGTTCCTTTTTTCCCTTCGTTCACTACCGTGAACTCTGTGTTTTTCTTGCTATTCTTATATTAATAATATTCTCTTCTTACTTATCAAAAAAAAAGTTGCGAGAAGACCGTCTTTAGTTTGTCCAGAACTATCGGTATGACCACCGAAAGACTTGAGGAAATTCAGCAAAAGAATGTTTTTTACCTAGGAAGGGACACGTGCTTTCTTTCAAGTGGAATTACTGGCCCACTCTTACCACCATTTTCCTCAAGATATGCAAACTGTTTTCGAAATTGATCAACAGCACTGTAAAGAATATGCACCGGAAATCAGTAGAAAGTAGGCAGAAAGATCTCTAACACATCTCTGTATAATAAAAACAGACAATGGGAAAGCAACCAAGAGAATTAGAACCTTGGATAGAGAAAATTAGTCCTTTCAGTCCCATTCATGTAGTCTTTTAGTAGTTGAGGATGGTACTCCAGTATCTCTCGGAAAATTAGTTCCCGTATATCCTCCTTTGTGACCCTTCGCCTCTCAAATTCAAATTCCATCTTTGTAATAGGCTGGCAGGAAGGCTCCCTCTCAACTTTTGCCAGTCCCTTGAAGTAAGGATCAGCCAATGCCTAATATAAAACCAAGCCATAAATATCAACTCATAACAATATTTAAAACAAAAACACCAAGGCAGAATATGTAGTATCAAAAAACCATCAAAGCAGCATATGCTAGACAAATTGCATATGATACTTAATTCAAGGTTTTCAGAAACAAGATAAAAGCATAAAACTATGGTGCACACGGATATGGCACAATCCAATAAGACAAACCTCTTCAGCTGTAGGCCGGTCCTTTGGATCAAAGGCAAGCAATCTTTCCAATAGTCGTAGTGCTAAAGGATCGGCATTTGGGAATTTTTGTTCAAATGGCACAAGCTGCTTTTTCCTCATGCTAGTTAAGTATCTCCTCGCCTTCTCATTACGAACCTGCATCCAACACAAGAAAATTTATGGTACAAGCATAGTTTTACACACAATTTAAATTGAGCAACATGAACCAAGGATACACATGTGCACACACAGAAGGGGAATAAAAAGGCATACCCGAGAAATGGTATCTAACGAAGGTGTCCCAAGCAGATCAGTCATCAAATCCAGCTGATGTACAACATTTTTTCCAGGAAAAAGTGGCTTCCCAGTTAATACCTCGGCAAATATGCAGCCTATACTCCATATATCAATTGCAGGTGTATACTGCATCCAGATGAAATATAATTTTAGCGTAGGAATAATGAGTTTGACTTATGCAAGAACTAGACCTAGACTTCAGAAAATTACTAGAACAAGAAGATATACTCCCTAGCATTCCAATATGTTTTAATATATTGCACAATGTCACCATAGAAACTTCACTTCTTTGCTACTTTCTTAAGTCAATGTGTGATGATTTAAAAGATTAGTGTAATTATGTCACCTTGTATTGTTTGAGATAGAATCTTCCATATTTTAAATGTATTTCCCAGTTTCCCTCACACAGTAGATGTTATTGAGACCTTCATCCATAATTTTATCAAAAGCCAAAATCACTTCCCTCCTGAAAACTCTCCCTAACTGAAACAGCTTGAAGTGGACCAAAACTGATCCCACAGGCACTTTTCCATGCTAAAATAACCATTTGCGACCCATATGTCCTAACATATAAACTTATCAAACTCATAGGGATAGTGTTGGCCTTGCAACTAAGGAATAAAAGGAGAAGAAAACTTGAAGGTTAAAACAGAAGAAAGGATTGCTGCACATTTAGTGGCCATTACTATCAGATCCAAGTTCGTAACGGGTCTGATTTATGATAAGAAATGTCACTTGAAGCTCAATTTGAACGGATGACTATCATACCATGATGATGACATCAACAAATAATCAATTCGATCTTTCCCCAAAATGATTTTACATCAACGAATAACCACTACTTTTGAGGTCATATATCTTCACTAATGCACCAATTTTCATTCAAAGAAAAAGCTCATTAAAAGTTTTAAAACTGATAGATGGAGCATAAACTGCTAGACAGGTCATATGTCCCAAGGATCACATCAAATCACAAAATCTCGCTCACAAACACCGAGTCATGCAGTTATAATGTCATATAAGCTAACAACCGATCATGTTATTAAGAGCTTAGCATCTGACGAAGGAAATAAACTGTAAGAAAAATTGAATGCACCATGCACTATTTTGTTTCATGGAACATACAGAAAGAAAAATGATTTCCAAGACCTTTTGCTTAATAGGAATGTCACAAGTGAAGGAAGTGCTACCCACACCTGCGCTATATCCCAACAGAACTAGTCACAATCGGAGCTTCTCATACTCACTTAGATAGCCCAAATCGACCTAGTACATGACCAATATGGCACTCAACAACGCCACACACTCGTACAATCCTCTATCCAGAACAAATCCACACAATCAAGGTATCACAAGGAACATCTCAAAATCTTAGAAAATAGAATCCTAAATAGTAGGAAAATAAAGGAAAAATTCTTTGAAGATTCTATTCTTTAAAAAAAATATAAAAAAAAGGCTAAAAAATGTGATTGAGATATTTTTGGAAAAAAAGCTCATAATAATAATAATTAAAAAAAGCATTATATAATTTATATTGGCATATACTTTTCTGCAAATTCAAGAACACATTCTCCTATGAAACAAACACAGCCTTATGTACCAACTTTCATTAAGGCTGCACTTGTTTTGGCTGAAAATATTTTCCGGAAAATATCTTACCAACAGTTTGGCCCGACTGAAATAGTGTTCAAATTAACTGAAAATAATTTCTAGTTTGACCGTAAAATAGCTCTAAGAGGTCAAAACAATATGTGCCTCACTGAGAACGTCCCCCCACCCACCACAACCCACAGCCCAACCCACCACCCCACTGCTGGCCTGCCGTTGCTCCTCCCACTGCCTAGCTGCCAGTCATGAGCTACTGTTTGGCAAGAAGCACCCAATGTCTCTCTCTCTCTCTCTCTCTCTCTCACATTGTGGTGGGAGATAAGGACATTGGATTTTAAACACTCAATAAAATATTTAACATCATACCTTTGAGAAAAATGATCCACAAAGCTCTGGAGCTCTATACCATCTTGTAGCAACATAGTCCTGTTAGTGTGAAATAAAAATTACTTGAATTATTAATTTATTAGACTGGACTTTCAAATAGACATGAAAACTAACAATATTTTTACACAAAAATAATGCAGAGTAAGAAATTTAATAAATAAACAACAGATGTCTAATATATTTGAATAGCATACCGTCCAAAATATTGTTGTAGGCGTATCACTGAATGCAACTCTTGCTAAACCAAAATCACAGATTTTAAGTTTACAGTTTGCATTTGCCAATATATTCTTCGGTTTTAAATCTCGATGGTAGACGTTTGCTGCACCCATGTAGCCAAATATCAGATATGAACACATTCAACAAAACCCTAAGCACTATCTCACCAACCTCTCCCCCTAATAAATTACTAATTGTCCCTAAAGCTTAAATAGTTAGGAAAGAGTGAATTTAATCATTTAAATATAATGTTAGCACTTCCTCTCATTTGTGGGCCCACACTCTCCCTTAATAAGTGGGGTCCAACATGTTGGATTTTAAATGAGAAGTGGAGTAGAGATAGGGTTCGAACTTAGGAACTTCTGCTCTGATACCATCATAAATTATCAATTGTCCCAAGTTTAAGGTATTAGGATATGGTGAATCTAATCATTTAACCATAGTTCTATGAGCCACCCACCCCATAACCAAAAAAATGCCACCCAGCAACACATAACATTCAGGGGGAGGGGGAGGAAAAATAATGCGGTACACAAAATTCAGTGAAGCAAGATTGTACAAGGGAACTATTTCCTAAATGTATGGGTAGAATTGAAAGAAGCGACAACCATAGGTTTCAGCGAGCCTAAACTACTCAAATATGACATTTAAGATTGTCACATTCTGTTAATAAACTAACTTTTGCTTTATATTGAGATTAAGAAAAGTCAAGATCAAGGGTAAAGGTATCAGGCAATTAGCTTAAAAAAAAGTACCAGTGTGAATATACTTCAAGGCACGAAGTAGCTGGTATAGGAAAAACTGATAGTGTTCTCGTGTCAGGTCATCATTGGCTTTGATGACTTGATGAAGATCTGATTCCATGAGCTCAAAAACAACATAAATATCTTTAAAGTCCCTTCTAGAGGGTGGAAGCATAATGTGTTTAATTTCGACAATATCAGGATGTCGTAGAAGTCTGAGCAGCTTTATCTCACGAAGAATACGCGCAGCATCAGATATGTGTTCAAATATATCATGTATTTTCTTTATTGCCACTTTTTCACCAGTATGAGTGTCAATTGCTGAGCAAACAACGCCATAACTTCCTTTTCCAATAACTTCCTGAATTTTGTATCTATTGGCGTCACCATATTCAGAGAAAAAGTCCATCTCAGTTGAATTCTGCAACATAGAAAACCCCAGATAAGACAAATAAACACCTTTCTGATGTTCATATTCTTCAAAGAGTCAAACCCCAAAAGTTAGGGCAACAAAAAAAAAAGATACATATATACATACATATATCTATATGCTTATAAATAGAAAACAACACTGAAGCACATAAATTATGAAAATCATTATTTTTAATGAATAGAATACAAGACACAGACTCCAAACGAAATAGACTTGTCAACAGAAGAAAGTCTTAAAAAAAAGATCATAGAAATGAAGCAAGCAACCTAACCAAGAGTGAATTTAGAAGTTATGTGCACATCCAAAGCATTGCCAAATTGCCAATGGCATAGAGCAGGTAACTTGGTGAATTCATATCATTCCTAATAAGAAATGGCACTCCACTAGAAGTGCCCATACTAATTAATGCACATTTCATTAAATTTTATCCATATTGCAAGGTAAATCTGCTAATATAGAAAATTTCTTTCCTTCTTCTAAAAAACTTCAGGAGATATGGCATTTTATGATTCATTATGGTAAATCCTATTTTAGAAGGAAAGAGTAAGAAAATGCATAAATTAATTAAACGTTGATCCTATTAAGCATTATCCATATCAGAAATTTTCTATATATTAGCCTCAGATTTAAAATCTCTCCTGAGATATTCTTATGTCTGTTTTATTTACGTATATGTCCTATGATTGTACACACTTACTCCCAGGAAACATTTTCACGTCAATTTTAACACACGTATATCCTTCACTCTTACAAGACTTTGTAGATCTGCAATTCTTTGCTCTTATAATTAATGCCTCAGAAAAGAAGAAAAAGAAAAAGATAATATGCAATTTATTCAATTCAATATCAAGTTTCTACAACTTTGACTCTACTCTCCCCAAAACCAGTTCATATCCAGAATTATGACATATTTAGTGATTATAGAGTAATATTATTCTCTATCTCCCCCTTATCTGATTCAAAAAACAATCGAGCAAATTAGAGCATTCAAACTAAAAATTAAATAATAATAAGAATAATAAATAAATAAATAAAAATTATCAGCAGAACTGCTTAAGATTCTCAAACATGAATCATCCGTAATGATCAAGCTTCTAATTGTCAGGAAAAATAACCATGCTTAAATACCAGAAATTACCTCAAATTCCCTATAGAACTATTTCGTCGTTCTTAGAAGACAGAATCCAATTAACATCCATAGATTCAGGCAATGGAAAATCAATTCCAATAAATAAATAAAAAAGAACAAAGAAAATCAAAAGAATTATTTAACAAAACATGATACCAAAGAACCAAAAATTTCTAGGGGGAAAAAGAACTATTCCCTCAAAGAAATATCTAAGAGAGATGAAGAGTAAGGAGGAATAAATAGAAGTGGCATCTAACTAGACCCCAAGAGAAGCATAAGCATTAAATTCAGCGGATTGCATTCCAGAATAAGAATGAAACCCACTTCATTTAAAAAAGCAAAATTCGTTATTAACTTTTGCCGTTATCCATGACCACCATAACGCAAAACAAAACCAAAAGCTAAAAGCATTCAAGATTTCAAATTAGAAGTTAAAAGCATTCAAATCAAAGGACAGCGTCTCTCAATTATATACACAACTTTATCAGCAGCATCTCCCCACAGAACCATTTACTATGTCACGTCCCCAGCAAACAAAAATCCAACAAACCCCACTCACACCTTCAAACAAACAAGTACCTTTATAAAGCTCAATCTGCACAAATACCAAAACCCAGTTCCTAAGTTTCACACACAAACATTTCCACAATCATCATTTACATATAGAAACAAAAAAAAAAGGATAAAGTTTTTAATCTCTCCTTTATAAAACAGTAAAAATCCAATCTTGATTTCAAATCCAAGTTAGCAAATCCCAAAAAAGAAAAGAATCCCACACACATAAACATAGAAATGGAAACTCAAATCCCAAGACAATTCTTTTTTAAAATAAACAACCAATCTTGATATGAAAGGAATCACCTTTTTCCTCTGATCTTGCTGCATTTTAAAGCAAACCCAGAACCCAGAATCCAAAATTTGAGCTGAAAAACCTGAGACCCAGTTGAGATCAGGAAGAAAGAGAGAAAACCCAGGTGTGAAAAATGGTTGAAAAGTAGAACAAAGCTGTTAGCTTTAGCTGAGCCTTAGCCACATTTGCCCCACCTACCCCTGCTCCGGATCACAAGCCCACAGTCCCTCCTTATTCTCCTTGTTCCTCCAAACCGTTCACCCAACATAGAAGAAGAACGTCTATCCAGCCCAACACCAACAAATCCCTCATGCACTCTCTGCTCAGCAATCCCAAATTGTTGTTCCTTACAAACCCTTCAACAAGCAAGTTCTACCAATGGTAACAAGCAACAACAACAACGATAACAGCTATTACAAAGTACTCCCAAAGCTCAGAATTTGAGAGACTTTTGATAGCTGTGAGGCTCTCAGAGAGAGAGAGAGAGAGAGATCTAGATAACACCGACAAAATCAGAGAGAGAGAGAGAGAATTGAGGTGATGAAAAGAGAGAGATATATAAGGCATAAATCTAGGGGGGTAGAGAGAGAGAGAAAAGGGAGAGGGGTATTTTAGGTATTTCATGTGTTCTTTTGTCCATCCTAAAACGTATGGATACGTATGGCCGAGTGGGATACGAGGTGGCATTTTCGTAGTTTTGTTGAGAGGTAAGGGTGGTTAGGTAGGCTTTCCTTTTTCTTTTTTTTTGTAGGGTTACCGTTACTTTCCCAGTTTCTTTTCCCCTTCTTGGAGTTAGGTACAGGTGGTTCCAGGGAAAAAAAAAAAAAAGCTGGACACGTGGCGCTTTTTTAGATATTGGTGTCCACGTGGAGGATTCTGATTGGCTAGTCAGAAAAGGCTTTCGAATTTTATTGATCATAAATTTTTTTTTTTTTTTTAGAGGATAAAATTCACATGGGTCATGACCATCATTAGATTATTATTACTATTAGTAGTCTAAAACAAAGAGCCTTGATATGAATATATGATATTGGTTTTACTTTTTTAGAACAATTTGCAATTTTGAAATTTTAATTGTCACAAAATTTTATGATCAGTAAACTCCAAAATTTTCTCATCATGGTTATGGCCCCCAAAACCTTTTCCATTATACTTAGTTCTATACTGAATGTGGATGTGTTTTTATCTGGACAATATGTTAACATCTTTATAAGGCATATTTATTTACTAAATAATATTTTATAGCATCATTTCCATATATAGAATAGTCTATTTTTTAATGGATTTTACTAATGTGTGCCCTTAGGACACATAATAATAAAATAATTTTAAAAAAAGTTTATTGAGAATTGAAAAAATTTTGACAATTTTTTCAATTTTCAATAAAACTTTTCTAAAAATAGAGTTGTTAATGTGTGTCTTAAGGGCACACATTAATCGAACCATTTTTTAATTTCATTTGACCTGACACACACTATTATTATTGTCTTTAATTAATTCTATTCTTCTTGTTTAAAGAGACGAGAATACCAATTGGTGAGTTGTGCTTACTCATTCATAACTCATATATAAGCAATGCCTAGAATCTAATGTGCATGCTTTGTTGTGTTGCCAAATGCCAATGGTGTATGGTCTAAGTGGAAAGCTAAAGCTGGCTGAGAAAGTGTAGACGTGACTATATATATGTTGCGTTTGATGTTCTCTTTTTCTTTTCTTTTTTTATGAATTATACGCACCAGAATAGATGTTCCTGAGATTGTTGAATTTGCGGCTTTGGTATGGAACAAAATGGTGACAAAGAAATTCAGTGTTTCATGGTGGACTGGTTCCATTTTCATTGGTGGAAGCAGACCAGGAAATGCTAAGAGAATATTTTTTTTATTGTGGGAATCTGTGACTGAATTCTTGATTGTGATTATCCAAAGTTTGACAGAGTTTGAACTTTCTATATATATATATATATATATATATAAAGCCACCTCTTAGATGAGCTTTATGTACTCCTTATTGATAATTGTCGATCTTAGGAGTTAGGAGTCTCTCTCTCTCTCTCTCTCTCACTAGTGCCTAAACAGTGCAATTGGTTTGAGGAAATACCCTCTTGTTTTGATTCTGTTTTAATAACTGATGTACAATAAATTTGACTATCTGAATAAAATTTCCTAAATTTTTCTATTTAAAAAAAAAAAGTCAATCCTTCTTGATGATCAAGTACTAAATTTTATCAATTTCAATATTTATGGTATTTTAAAACTTATTTAAGAAGAAAAAAGAGCCATGTATATTGTAGTCAACCATTTATGTTGTAATCACTAATGAGGTAGTGATAATATATATACATCATGTCCATCTTCCATGTATAGCATATGCAATACCCTTTGGTTGAGTTAAAAATATACAATTAATTCGTATGATGATTGTGAAATACTACTACTACTACTACTACTAATAATAATAATAATAATAATAATAATAATAATAATATGACCTATACATACCTTCATTTCAAAAGAGTACTTGCCTGATTTGTGTCAGTTTCATTTTTTAACCTTTTTTTTTTAAGTTGAGAGTCATATATGTTGTTATCAACCATTTAAGTGTATTTACTAATGCTGTAATGACAAACATTTTTTTTTTTTTTTTTGAGAAGGATGCTGTAATGACAACATAAAGTAGCTTATAGTCTTTATTTCCCCAAATAGCATAGGGCTGCTCGGTTTGGTTTAGTTAAAAATACATTTTATTAATCAAAACCAAAAACTTTAAAAATACAATATGATACTTCTTTAAATATATTAATAAGATATGAAATATACACACCTCCATTTTCTTTTCTTGTAAATGATATATACACAACTTGTATGACTAAGATTTAAATTACATCACAAAATTTCAAACATGAATTCAGAATTCAGGTTTGACAAAAGGTTTTAATTTGCATGTTAGAAAAAATAAATTTTAATAGTATCAACACATGAATTCACCCAAAATATAGAAATCAACATTAATTAATGTAGCAAAAAGTCTTTAGTGTTAGAAATTTTGGAAATCAGAAGCATAAAATATATAATTACTTTGTGTCAGGAAGCTCTTCATGGAAGATATTTCAAGTCAATTTCAGTGGTTGCAACATAATTTAATGTTACAGTGACGTGAGGTAGTAATACAACTTGAAAACAAATCCAAAGTACATGTGTGTCCATATATCAATTTTCTTTCTATTTCATAAGATAATGACAATTGTACTCAATTAATAGACAGGTTTCCTATAAGAACTAGTCCAATTAGGGTTTCAATACAATTCTAAAGTTCCATTCAAAGGTTATTATAAAATGAGACTTGTACATAAAAGTTATTACTAAAGGATACCCTCTCTCTTTCAAAATTTTTACGTAACCTAACATGTTCTGCACATGTCACTTGGAGCTGAGCCAACACGGTTTCTTGTAGATCTTGGTGTGACAATATAAACAATGAATGTGGCAAACCAACAATATATTATACAATAAATTAATTACAAAAATTTATATCTATCCAACAAACATACAAATAAGATTTTGAATAATTATTTGGAAAATAGTTATTATTATATAGTTTAATTCAGTCGGTACATGAAAATCAGCCTCACACCCTACAACATGGACGTTTTATCAAACTTGAATTGACTTTCACGGATTATTTAACCTAAAAAATTAAAAACTATATCCGTATGAACAAGAATAGGCGGAGTCTTTTTTCTTTTTTTATGTTTGTACCAATGGGAATTTTTTTTTTAAAAAAAAGTCAAAAAATATTATTTATATTTTGAAGCTAGTATATGATGAAATATATAAATATAATTAAAAAAAGACTTCAATATTAAGATCACCCTTAATTATATTGTGATTAGGTTATTTATATCATTTTAGTATAAGATGTTACATTTACATATATAAATAAAAGTAGGTAAGCTAAATTGAAACTCCACATCTTAAGGTTTGGAGTATTTTCTACCTAATAGCAAGGTTGGGTACAGTGTCCAATATCAATGAATTTATTCACCTTATAGGGAATTAGGGGTAATCGTCAGAAAGATTGAACTTAAATATACAAAATTCCATAATCGTATTGTAGTGGCAGATTCAATAAATTAGGCTCAAATTGGAAGACCAAGAAAAAAATTTCATTCGCAATAAGAAGAATGCTTACGACATTTTAACTAAATAGAGTAAAACAAAATAAGGGAACCTAATTCTAACTACCAAATAAATTTCATCATCTTAAACCTTTTGGTCAAATAGTTAATAAAGAAGTTGCTTAAATAAAATGTTTTTCTCTTCAATAAAAGAAAAGAATATTAGAGCAAATGATCTACATGGGAATTTAGATTTTATTTAAATGAAGAATAAGAGAAATTTTTATTTAATTTAAATTTTCATCCTATTAAAATACAGTCAATGACCTTTAAGATAATTGGCACCTTTTAGTGTTTTTGACAAAAAGTGCTACGTCACAACATTTTTACAATACTCTCACAACAAATTATAAGTGATAAGTTGTTATTAATTTTAATTTAAGCCTACTACTGAAATTAATTTTTTACCCACTAATAATAACTCATAACAACCTACCATTTATGATTTTTTTTTTTTTTTTTTTGTGTGAAGTGTTGTAAATATATATAGAACAAAGTTTAACTACAAAATTTGTTGTAACTTAAGGCTACAAACTCACTCAATATCTTTTTATTAGAGGTGAATTTTGACAAATTTACCATTAGATTACATTTTTTTTTTTTATATTCTCCATGTTTGCAAAATTTCAAAAAAATTAAAGATCAATAACTATGTCATTAATAAATTTTTTATATTGCAAGTTTTTTTAATTTGAAATTATGTATAAAATATAAACTTATAGATTATATAGTAAATAATATCCGATTAACACAAAATTTGACATGTATATTAAGAGTGTAAATAACATGCAATTCAATTGTTAGATTTTCAAAATATGTAGTAATATTTATTTTATTAAGTGAGTTTATAGGTTTAAACTACAACCAATTTTATAACTAATCTTTATCCATATATATATATATAGATATATAATGGAGAGTGCATTTATTCTATTTAAATTTTTATAATATAGATAAACAGGACAAAGTTAACAAAATAATAATAATAATAATAAGTATGACCAAGTTTTGCTCCAAATATATTTGGAATCTTGAACTCCAACAATTAATAAGAAGATGACATTTGTCATTGCCATGTACATTATATGAAATACACATGACTCACTTAACCTAATTAACCAAGCAAGTCATATGGAATGTATATGACAGGATACATTTTATTTTTCTATTAGTGGTTAGAGCTAAACATTTTTCAAATAATAATAATATGAAAAAATTAACGAATGCTTTAAGGGTATTTGTTTAAAAAATATTTTTAGAAACGTTTTATAGAAGAAAAAAAATTAACTTTTTTAATGATTTTTAATATTTTTCATAAAAATTGCTCTAAGAACACTAACCCGTTAACAATAATAATAATAATAATAAGAGAAAACCAAACAGAAAAGTATAGCCATTGACCTTTAGATATTTTATTCGAAATTTGAGGAGTGATATGCTCTTTGAGAGCATCAATTTTGCACGTGTTTAGGTGGTGCCTATAGGCCCTACAATCTATAAATAATTGGATTTGGCCCATTTGGGGTAAGAATTAGGACTGCGTGCTCTCTTTTTGCCTTTTTTTTTTTTTTTTTTTTTTTCCTTTTTGTTTAAATGTTAGGAAAAAATTATTTACACAACCTCAACACTGGCGTAAGAATCTCCACGAGAGGTCTACAGAAAATTTTTACACTATGCAATGCTATCCGCAATATACATCATTTCACCAAGAATATACATAATTTGGTAGATTAAACACTTTCACAGGTGAAGAAAATGAGGAAAAAAAATCGAATAGCAACGGTTTTTCTAAAACCGTTTAAACATATATATATATATATATATGAATATTCTCAAGTGAATAATCCCAGAACTTACTAGTTACTAAGTAAATAAGATTAAGATATTTATATGTGAATGAGTTATCTACAAAAACAAATAAATATCACATCACTTAATTATTGCAGGGCCTACACAAACTAGTATGATTAATCAAATGCAATGAAATTCAAAAAACATTATCACCTCACTTACTACTAAACATTAATTGTTGAAAAGATCAATGATTTATCGATCAATGTTGAAATCCTAACAGTTGGAATTTAATGAATGATTAATTTTTGTGCCAAACAAACAATGAAATATTCATATTTTAGAAAGAAAAAAGAAAAAAGAAGAAAGAAATTCTTACTCGTTTAGGCAAAGGGCATTGCACATGATCCACAAATCGGTATGAGTTGCATGTAAGAGGCCAGCAACACCGGGTTCGAGTTTCTTTCATGATTGGAGGATAGGATAGCCCTAGCTTGCGATGTCAACTTGTGTAGTGAAACTGTGAAAGGCAATTTCTTTGAAACTTTGAAAAGTAATGCCGTAAAAAGAGAAAACAAACAAACACAACGAAAAGTCTTGGAGACAAAAAAGAGAAAGGGGAAAATACACGTGCATAGTTAATAGGAGTAGCAAGGAAAATATCATAAATGTCATGAATAAATAATATTTTCTTTACTTAATCACAGGAGTAAATTAAAGTTTTAGCAGTTTTTATGGAAAAGGAAAAGGAAATTTTCCGTAATTAGATAGAGATCATATTTCATTCTTGCAATGTAGTTAGACAATAATCGTGGGGCATATTATCCCTCAAAAACAAAAAATCGTGGGGCATATTATATGGATTTGCCTTCTGTTTATCTTACCCAAAAAAAAAAAAAAAAAAAAAAGAGAGAGAATAACAAATATAGAAGAAAAAAAAATTTTGGGCCTCCTGAATTATTTGGTTGTTGACTTCTTCTTTTTTTTTTTTACTTTATTTAAGATTTACTTGATTTTTTTCAACTTAATAAAAGTTTTAACTACCCAACAAAAGAAAAAAAAATGAGAGAGAAGAAATTCCTTCTCTAGATAGAATGATGCTAGGCTGCTAGCGATATTCCATGTGGCATATTATATGGAATATTGTTTTCCTATTATTACTATTTTACTTGTTTGTTTTTTAATTAATAACAAGGTGAAAGATAGAGATTTCTTAATTTTTTCTCATACATAGGTAGGATTTGAATCTATGAAGTTTGATTCATGATTATTGCTCTTACTCCCATCAAAAAATAGACACCAATAAATTTATTTTTTGCCGTGGTATAATCAATCACAAGTCCTTTATTTGAAAATAAAGAATTTTAACTTCTAAGTCAACCAAATACAACTTTATTGGAGTGGGATGGAGCGGGGTGGGGGTGGGGGAGAGAAAGATGAAGAAGAAGAAAAATAAAGGGTTCAATAGCAAACAAACCAAGTTGATTTTTTTTGTGAATGCAAGTTTTATTTTTGTGCCGACACAAGAGTTAATTAAAAAATCAAATGTAAAACAAAGAAAATATTCAATAATATGAAATAGATGGTAAAATTACTTTATGTTATATATGTAGTAAAAGCTCATTGAAAAATATTGTTTTATCAAAACTGAAACTTATAATAGATTATAAAAATAATTCAAAATGAAAAATGAAACCCCCTTTAAATTTTTTAAAACTTGTAGAAATATAGATTTTAATTATAATAATATTTTAAATTTATTAAAATGTTGTTAATAGAGTTTTATTTAGAATATATTGCATTAATAATTTAAACATATTTATAGTGTATGACATGGTGAAAACACATGTATAACTTGTAATACTTACCTTGAGTCTCTTAATCATATATACATTGTGTAAGTCCTCATTTTTATTATCAAAACAAAAATAATATTAGATTATTAAAATAATTTTAATTAGAATCGAACATTTAAAAAAAAAAATTTAAAACTATTATTAACAAAATTTTAATGAGTAGTTTTTTAAAACGTTGAGGACTTTTTGTATATGAGTACTGTTTTGTTAGTTAGGATTAAGGTAGGGGAAAAGTATTTTTCGGAAATTATATATTGAATAATTTCACTAGATATGTACTCATTATAATGAGTAATGACTATGCAATATTAAAATCACAAAATTAGTGTAATTCTTTTGAATGATGTTTTGGAAGATTTTTTTAATTTCTTATGAGTCATTCAACGCTGGAAAATTTTAATTTACAATTAAATTACTATAATGAAAATTGAGAGACTGAGTTTTGAAGTAATCTCTCCTAAAATCAAGGGCATGGGAGATGCCGTCCAATCTTTTATTACCAATATTTGTCACCCATTCTTGCCATTTTCTAAGGACTTTTTTTTTTGGAGGGGGGTGGTGTGGGCTCGGTGGGATTACACAAGTTTTACATCCTGATAAGAATGAGTAATAAAATATAGACAAAAATTTATGTACAATGGTTTAGGTATACTTTAGATTAGTCAATTAAATTAAACAATGTAACTTATTGGATTATTAGCTAATGCACTTTCTTGTGTGTATATATATAATTACAACTTTTAAGGCTACATACTTGAATTCAAGATATAATATCTAAAAGGAATTGCAATTTAATCTGTTTTATCCAAATGGTTGGATCGAAATTATCTTAAACTTTTGGCCTTGACGTTCTTTTCAAAAGAAACTACCAACATTAAAAAGCGAAGAAAATTCTCATATTAAGTTATTAACTCATTATTATTGATTTCTCCAGCGATAAAGATTGAGGTTCTCATGTTAACAACCTATTGTAGCAACGCTTTAGTCAAGAGGAATGTATGACAAGTATGTTGCATCAAGAGCTTAGACTTTAGCATGAGATCTCACTGTCCTCATATCCGGAATCCCCCACCTTTGAAGCCACTTTGATAGGAAAAAGGAATGGAAATCCACTATTTGACTGTAATAAAAATACCAGTATTACACCGCACACCCTTGACGCTATGGTTACTCTACAAGTATAAGTAATTGTGGGGTGTGGAGAGTAAGGGTTGGAATTCAAGTCTCTAGGAAGAAGTTTCATACACATATACACTTAGATTATGCTAGAATATCATTTTTATCTTGTATAAAAATAAATAAATAAATAAAAATACCAATGTTAATTCTTGAACTTTCACTACTAAAATGGACAAAATTTTCCTCTAAATTAGATATGATTTATAATACCATTCACATATATCAAATCACATGATTCATTAAATAATTTAAACAAGTTTTATAACCATTAAGTAGGCTATGTGACATCTATAATCATACAATTCGGTGGTATTTCATGGTCATCCTTATGATGAGAAGAACTAGGGTTCAAATCTTAGTCCTCTCCCCAACTTGTAACCAGCATAATTTTTTTTTTTTTTAATTAGGTTATGTGGCTAAAAATAAAAATACACATGCATTCTCAAATGAATTGTCACATGTTGTCTTAGTGAAAAAAAAAATTTAAAAAAATAATAATAATGTCACATGCTGGATTAAAGGAAATTTCATCCAAACTGACTTTGAGGAAGAATTTATCCCTCATTTTGGAGTTGAATTATGTTATTGCATAATAAATAAAATTGAAAATATATAGACTAAGATGACTTTTTTGTAGGTTTTTTGTGTGTGGATAATTTGATAGTTACACATATAGAGAAGGATTTGTGTATTAATTCTTATAAAAAAGGACATGCAATACCAATGAGCTACAAGACTCTTGGTGATGATATATATATATATATATATATATATTGTTAACCAATAAATTCTACATCATTGAATTATGAAATCATTGATATAAATTATCGAGTTGATTTTCATAGAAAATGTGCTTCTTGCAGTTTCATTAATAATGATTAGTGTAGAGAGGTTTAATTGGAATCTTATTGATTCTATGATAGACTCCCTAGTAAAAGCAGAGGAAATATAACATATTATTGATGTATTCTAATTTCCGACATCATAACATAGAAAATATATAGTTTTATGCATTTGCCTACTATTACACTTTGTTTAGATTGGAAGTTCATAAAGTAATTGAATGGAATAGAATGCATTTAAGTAATGGAGAGGAATGGAAAAAAAATGAATGGAATAAAATAGAGTAACCTTGTTTGGAAGTTTTAAAATGAAGAAATGGAAATGAATGAAAGGTATGTAACCTTACTTGAGAGTAATATAGAAGAAAATGAATGAAATCATTTAATCACAATATTATTATTAGACTTTTATTTTAAAATAAATGGTTGAATATATAATAGTATTTTCGGAGTAAAAAAATAGTATTTTGAGAGTTTTAATAAAAATTTCATTAAATCTCATTTCATTCTCTCTAATCCTTCCCAATTTTGGGGGGAATAAAAATTTAAGGTTTTGAGGGAATGGAGAGAAATGAGTGTTCCTTCCTACCCACTCAGTTTTCTTCCACTTAAACTTCAAAACAAATTAATAGACTTTCTATTCTCTCCGTTAAAACTCCCAATAAGGGAAATGAGCTAATATTCTAAAAGAATTATTTTCATTATTTTCCATTCTATTCTTTCTCTCTTCTCAAATAATGGCTTAGGGTTTTTTCTTTTTTTGAGAGAGGAACGAAGGGATGAGAATAAAGTTTTTAATTTCTTAATTTTGTGAGCATACATCAGGTTCCTTATTTTAGGGTAAGACCCCAATTTAGGTAGAAAAGCTCATAAACATTCCCACATTAAACTCCTTATTGCTTTCTATTTTAGAAAAATGCTAAAGGGTTTTTCAATATTTAGGGAAGATTGTTCATTTCCCAGACCAATATATTTGTATCTTGGTAACTGAAATAAATAAATGTGGGTGTTTAAAAAAATAGAAGTACTACATCCACAACATTTTCACAACAAATCATAGATAATAAGTTGTTACTAGTTCTAATTTGAACTCATCACTGAAATTACGTTTTTTACCCACCAATAACAACCAATAACAATCTGTTATTTAGGATTTGTTGTAAAAGTGTTGAGAAAATGTTATAGACATGGCATTTCTCTTTGAAAAATGAGAGAAATAATAAATAAAAAGTTAATTAAGAAATAATATTTAATGAAATATGGTTTATAATGGAGAATATGATGTAAGTGTTTTGAAAAGTGGTTAGAAAAGTGGTTAGCTACATAAGAAAAGTAGGTTTCTATCCTAAAATATGGAGAGAGAAAATTAAAAAAACCCAATGTAATGCTCTTATATAAGTTCATTAATATTTTAAGTTAGAAACTCGATCAGTGCTCCTATGCACTGGACCTTTTGGAATTTGAATACATGAAAAGTATTGACCACGTGTTCATATCTCAACGAGTCCAATGCACCATCTTGTTCTTTTTGTCAATAGACATATGACCCAACAATATCTGCACTTGACTAATTAAGAACAAAAACAAAAACGGTATCTTCCCTTCTTGTGAGGTTTAAATCTAAAACTGAATCTCCTTACTTGCATTTTAGAGAGAAAAAAACAAGTAATATTTTATGGGTTGTGTTAACAGGCACCACACAGTGCCCGTTAACCACAAATTTTTTTTACTTTTTCTTGACACAATTTTTGTCTTTTATTTTGCAATTCATGTCATTTTTTCAGTTTTATAGTACTATTTAGAATTTTTTTTTTACTTTTTCTCTTCTTTTGTTTTTTCTGCACTTACCCAGCACCGCCTGGTGCTGGTTAACATTCTCCATATTTTATATATCCACGTGCAAAATCCTTGAGTACTCACAACTCAGGTCCTGGATACTGGCCTTTTGAACTGTAATATATGCATCTCTCTAGCTAGAATCATATGTCAAATCCTTCGAATAAATTATTGCTTTCATCCATTTTACCAACAAAAAATGAATGAAAGAAACAAAAGGAAAGAGCTGCTTTCATTTCCTCAGCTAGTGGTCCTGTCTCATGTGGCTTCTACAGCTAAAGACAACAGAAATAATTGAACCCAGTGGCAGTAGTCTAGTAAAAGCAACAATGTATAGAATATATATAAATTCCCTTTCTTCATTGTCTATAGTCGTAGGGACTACACAAAAGCAAAGATTAAAGAAAGATGATATGTTAGCTGCAAATATGAGAAGATTTATACAAAACAAATTTCTCTTTTTTTATTCACACTTGGAAAAAAAGGGCCTCGAAGCCTACTTCTTGTCCACCCAAAAAAGAAGATTCCATTGTCACTATTATTTAATCATTGAGTTCCATTGTCTAAAAGAAGGTAAGGGATAGGGATGCCACATTTTCTTCCCAATCCATGGGAAACTGCATGTCCTGCTCCGCTCTAATAAGGGTGGGTTTTCCTATCCGATCAACAAGGAAACGGGTTAAGGAGTAGGACAAGTTTGCTATTACTATATAAGGTAGGTTTTTGGTTGTCTTAGTCTGTTTGTCACAATTCTAAATAAAAATTTGTTATATGGATCACAATAATATATTATTTACAAATCCTTATAAGTAGCCTAACCCGAAAAATATTCTCACACTGATGCACTTGACAATAAACTTTGTCAGTAAAATGGATTATAATGTCTCTTCCTCACCCACTATAGAATTTAATAATATAATCTAGTCATTTCTATAGGAAGTTGACTAGTTGAGCCACCTCGATCGGTCTTAAAGCCCTGTTTTTTTAATTAAATTTTGCTATTTCCCAATTAGGCACTCGTTTAACAAAAACCTAATATATATATATATATATATATATATAAAATCAAATCCTTTAATGTTTGTTGAATTCTTAATAAACTTTTGAAAACTCACAATTTTTTCAATATATATATCTTTTAATTGAGTTTCAATTTTATAAGGGTTCTCTATAAACTATTCTATATTTACACACCCTATTAGAATCTCACTATAAATAAATAATTTCATATATAAATACAATCATATATATAAAACCCAAAGTGTGTGAGTGTGTGTACACACACATACACTGATACACATATATGCGGGAGGAGAAAGCCCGAAAAGAGGGAATCATCAATTGGGATATGCACGAGATGCAACTGAGTCTAACTATTCACTAGGTCAGGCCCAACCCAGTTAGGATACTCAAGTTAGGGAAACCAAGAAGAACCGCTCACTCGAGGAGCCCGAGGAACAAATACCTCTTGGGAGATTGGAGATAAACCACCAAGGCCATAAGGTTAAAGGCCGAGGAAGGTAGTAGTGACCTACAAGCAAGGGAATGAGGAAGTTTCTAAATAAAGCATCCATCACCTCTACATTTAATGCACCACACTAGTTAAGTCTGCTACATTAATGACAGAATGACCCCTGAACAGTTCCCTCACAGTCTGTAACCTAATCTATCTCCACTAGCAAGGTAGTAATAGAACAAGTATCTAAGGAAGGATCAACGGCCATTTAAGTGGAAGGCTATGATGCAATCCAAATAGCTATATATAGGAAGGAAGACCCTCCTGGACAGAGGATCGAAAAAAGTTTAGAGAGAGAGAAATAGGGAAATAGAGAGAAAAAGTGATCATTGTATAACCAAGAAGTGTATACTTAAAGAATCATTGATCCTCAGCCAGCCTGAGGAAGAACTCAAATAATAATTTCTCTTTCCTTGCTATAATTCTTAACTAAAATTGTTATCCTTGCCAATCTTCTGTATCTAATTACTAACCATGGCTACCAGGGCTTAAAGGTTTGACCTTAACCATCCACCTCTAAAAAATAATTGTAGTGGGCCATTACCCTAACCCAGTCCCATCAGAGCTGGGCCGGGCAGTTAGTTTTTACCCCCCTACAATATATATTAGAATAATAATATGGAAATATATATGTACACACACACTTTAATTTGTGTTACACACATGCACACACACTTTGTGTTAGAAAAAGATAATTTCATAGTTTCTTTAAATGATTAGGGTTAATGTTCTTTTAAAAAATCTAAATAATTTAAGTATACTCTTTTTTACAAATTCCTTCATTTGATTTTTTTTTTAAATGCTAGTTAATTAAATATATATGTACTATTATATACAATTCTTTTTTTGAATTTTCACATGCATTGTACATGTTGCTGATGCCCATTTTGACAAAGGGCCTGACAACAGAAAAAGCCCAACAATAAAAAAGATAAGAAGAAAATAAGGGGCAAAACGGTAAAGAAATAAGGAAACAAGCCCAGTGGGCTGGAGTGGCAAGATTGATAGCCAGTAGGCCCATGAAAATAACAAGAGGTAAAGAAAAAATAAACAGGCCGATGATGCCCAAGGAATGAAGTAGTAAGCCCAAGGAAGTAAAAAGAGGTAAAGAATAAGTAAATGGGCCGAGGAAGCCCAAAGAATAACGTGGTAAAACGGGTTGACATGACATGAATAATGGCCAATAAGCCCATAAGAGTAATAAGAGGTAAAGATAGAGTAAAAGGGCTGGGAAGGGAGGCCCAAGTAATTCAGCAACAAGCCCATGAGAGTAAAAAGATGTAAAGAAGAAGTAAATGGGCCGAGGAAAGCCCATGAATAAAGTACTAAAATGGGTTGACATGGCAGGAATGATGGCCAATAAGCCCATAAGAGGAAAAACAGAGTTATATGGCAAGATCGAAGGCCCACGACCATAAAGAAGAAATCATGGACTCGGCAAGCTATGAAGATGAAGGCTTTCACCTGAGCAATACCCAGCCCAGGAAGGGATGAAAGGATGAGCCCAAAAGCCCACACATCCTTCACGCCACAAAGGATAAACACCAACTAGTACGTACAGCGGAACCAGACAACGCAAAGGCAGTAGAAATGGTGTGAAGGCTAGAAAGAAACAAATTCAAACGGAGTAGAGCATGCACAAAGGGCTAGGGCACCACTTACTTGTACCCAGCCAATACATGAGAGGTGGGCCACAGGTCAAGGTATTCAGAGGGTGTGGTTTGGCGATGGGGAGAAAATGGGGTCTATTCTGGGATTCCTGCTCAAGCTTCTTTGGGGAAATGTCCTACTAGGATGTCATTTCACCCAAAAGAGGTAAATATGGGCTGGAACCACTTGATGCATGCCATAGAGGTAGGTGATGAGGTAGCTTAATCCTTATCCAGATTGGTAAAACAAGAACAGAAAGAGATAAGAAACAAACAAGTAATTTTGTCTGAAAATGAAGAGTGGTGCAACCAACACACTCTGGGTAGAGGTAATGGCTGGATAGCCGGTAGGCTAATAAGTAGTCCTGGAAGGATGCCCATAAGGAGCCAAAAACGGTTAAGGGACAAAAAGGGTAAATCCCACAATGGCAGACAATATAAAAAGGGGTAGCCATGAACAATAAAAATGAGGAACACAAGAAATAGAAAAAAAGAGAATACACGGAAAAACAAAAGAAATGAAAGAAAGATTAAAAAGAAAACATGAGAGAAAGTAAATAGTAGGAATAAGGGCAGGCATCAATAAACCACATTTTTTCTCCCTCTCGATAGACCCACTCTTTGAAGATTAAGAATCACGGCTCAAACCATTTAGGCCCTTTCTCCAAAATGCGTAACTTCTATGGCAAGAGTCTTCTCTTGAGGTTGCCCACGTTGGAGACTGGTTCCCTTCTTGGGTTTGCTTCTGCTGAAAAGTTCAACCTATCACCTAGCAGACAAATTGTTTCATTAGTCATGTTTATTAGTTATTCCTGCTGTGACCATATCATACGTTTAGCCCACAGCATTCTTGTCAGGACATGTCTACATTGGATTAGCCTGACTTGTGTACAAGCTGGCTTAAAGCGTAGTCCCAGTAAGACCAATCCCAACTCTCTTACCTCAAATTAACGGGCCATTGCACAGCAGAAAGGATTGAGGCCCAATAGTGCAAAAAAGCCCCCACACATGTCAATACTAACTATATCTTACTATGAACTAATACATTTTGTCATTTCAAAGCAAAAGGCTGAAAGCAAAATATCAAACTTTCGATTTAAAGATGTCCAGATCAACCAAAAGAATATAACACCTAAAATTAAGAAATATAAAATTTCTAATATCTTTTTAAAATAATGAGTCACAAATCGTATCAAATTTCTTTTTGTAATAGAAACAAATGTTGCTTTCTCATTCACCTTTGCCTCCCCCACTTTCACCACTTTCTTCTCTATATATAAATAATATCCAAAATCTTCCTAATAAAGTTATAAATTATGACTTTTGTTAAAGGGTGTTGAAGTACATATTCATATCGTTAAGGAATAATTTAATAGTTCTCATTGAAAAATGACAAAAACTAATACACAAATACTTCTTTAATTAATTATTGAAACTTTCTTAACTCTTTATGAAATAAACATCGCTTTCTTATTCACCTTTTCTCCCACTTTCACCACTTTCTTCTTTTTAATTGTTTAATCTCAATCCTATAAATAATATTCAAAATTTTCTTAATTAAGCTATAAAGCAAGACTTTTGTTAAGGGGTGTTAAAGTGCACATTCATATTGTTAAGGAGAAATTTAATAGGTCTCATTGGAAAACAACAACAAACTAGTACACAAATATTTCTTAAATTGAAACTTTCTTGACTCTTTAAAATAAAAGCTATTTGATTGTAATAAAAAATATTTTTTTTTAAAAAAATCAATCATAACTAAGAGCATTAGCATTGGGAGTTTGCTATTTGTTATTTTATACCATCAAACCACAAAACACATGCATTACCCGACTGAGTTGCTATTGCTAAAAAAATTTAACAACTTACTACAGTAAATTTGTACTTACAGAAATTAGTATAACTTTTTTTTTAGAATACTAAATATTTTAACACACACACACACGATGAGAGGGGAGAAAAGTCTTAAAGAAACTGACAGTAGTGTATATCCAAAAGGGTCTAGAAATTACTAAAACTTGGTTCTAAATTTAAAATCACATATTTTATTCTCTCTTGATTTTAGGTGTCTGTGGTTGTGGTTGTAGAGTAGTTTTGGGTGGCTATTTGGGTGACTACGGATCGGCGATTGGGCTGTGGATTAATGGGTTGTGATTTGTGTGACAGTGGGTTTTGGGTAGGTGGGTTGCGATTTGGTTTGATATGGGTTCAAGTGGTGATGACTAAGTTTCAATGTTGGTGGTTTTTGGTTTTGTTGGCAGTGATTGGTGGTTGGTGAATGACGGTATGGTGGTTGATGGGGGGTTCTAATATGGTTGGTGAACAATGGTATATATGGTGGTTGTCGGCATTAAGAACAAGTTTTTTTTAAAAAAAAAAATTTATGAGATTAGCGGTTGTGGGTGGTGTTTGTCGGCGTTGAGATCAACAATGATTGGCTAAATTTCCTATCTTTTTTTTGGTTTGATATGGCTGACATGGGTTGATTATTTTTGGGTTTGCAACGGTGGTGATGGTGGTGATTTTTTTGATTGTTGCGGCGGAGATTGGTGGTGGGCTTTTTTTGTTGTGAGTTTTTTTATTTGAAGTTATTTTATATTATTTTAATAGGTTGTATTCTAAAAATAAGAACTGAGAGACTGAGACATTGAGTGTATTATAAAATGATATAACATAATAAATAAAGTAATTTTTTAAATGGTAAAATAGAATTTTTTTGCATACCCAAATGCTAATGTTTTAATGTTAACCAAACCCATGAACTATTTTTTTTTTTTTTTTTTTTATAAATAATTAGGGGGTGTTTGGTAAAGTAGTTTGAGAATTGTTGTTTGGAGTTTTCTAAAATACGTATAGATGAAAAAATGTGTGAAAATATATGTAATATTGTTTAAAATTTGAAAATTGTTGTTTGAACCCGGTGGCCAAACAGCCCTTAGTTTTTTTAACAAATAATTAGTTTTTATTAAATGATCTTCATTTTATTTATACATGTTAAACGCATGGGTGCTATGTGGTATATGCTTCTGTGCTCACCACGAGCCAGTTTACAGAACAGACAACAGTAGATGACAAGACAAATTAAATTAAAATTAAAATCAAGATATAATGGCATGGCTGGCCACGTGATTGAAATTGAATACTCTTTTTTTTTTTTTTTTTTTTTTAATGAATACTCTGAAATGTACATAAAATGCATGATACACACCTACCATTCCGTGATCAGAGACTGGGTTTATCAATCAAATCCATGTAAATTCAAGCTGCGCAGACTTATTAGAATTCTGAGAAAGAGAAAGAAAACTCCATGTCTCTGTGTCTGTCTCTCTCTAGTCTACCAGAACAATTTTTGTTGAAATTCATTTTACTAAAAATATGTTAAAATATATTTATATTTAAAAAATAAACAAAAAGTAAAATTTTCAAAAGCAGTATATAAAAACAAAAAATTAACTTAGATAAAATTCACAGCTTTTACTTTACTTCACAAGTACTGTGGCAGTAAGTTCAGTAATAAAGCTGTTGGCTCACGTAAATTCACAATTTTTGCTTCCTTTTATAACTTCGCCATTCTGTGACTTCTGTCGTACTCTTAACATTTTTGTTTCACATTACGTTGCATTATTAAACATGGCCTCACGTCACGTGTTGCACGGATCCGTAAACAAGTTTCAAAAGTCAAAAATAAACAGACCCCTATAAATTTACACAGTCACCCCTCTGCGTACAAATACAGCTGAAGAGGGTATGAATACGAAAGGTATACAAGTGAAGTGCCCTATAGTATACGCCATTAAAATACGTACGATAAAAGAGGATATTGAATATATCCTTAACCTCGATCACAAGGTATATCCATGATCCATCCACCCCCACGTGGCCACGTGAAGTTCCTTTGAGAGTTTAGGGTCCTGTAGAAAGAAGTGGGTCAGCAGTACCTTTATGAGTGGGTCTTGTACAGCCGTCGGTTGCACCTACTGGACAAAAAAAGTGTCACTTGTGGTCACTAGTACAGTACCTGCCAACTCAGGCCCTGTCTTGCCTCCTCTCGTCCCTTCATTTTGACACCGACAGTGACAATCCATGTAAATTTGTACACTCAAAAACGCACGCTTAAGGGCAAATTTGTTTAACTTGGCCCAATGCTGTTACACAAGTTGCACCAGAACTGTCACAATATTTATAAATCATATATAATTATTTATTATTAATTTTAATTTAAATTTATTATTAAAATTAATTTTTTGTCCCGTTAATATCAGCCCGTCACTTAAAATTTGTTATAAAAGTATTATATGGTTGTAGTTCTAGGAGCTTTTTTTTTTTTGTAGGATGGTCATTATGAAACCTATATTATTCAAAATTTGATAAAAAGAGAACTTCAAATAATGACAAAAAAAAAAAAAAACACAGAAATACATATTGTAAGGACCTATTTTGGCTTGGACCCAAAATAGGATTGGGTTTTAGTCCAATAAGTCCAAATAATAAATTTGTAGAGCGTGAGAGAAAAAACTAGCCTAATTGTAGAAAAGAGATAACGATAGTTGGTGATTTAGAAGAATTAAATGCATATAAGATAAAAAGATTATCCTCAACATAGCCTGAATAGCTCCATTGTAATATTTTATTAACGAGCAAAGTTACAAGTGTTCAGTAATTTGCTCCCAAGGCTTTTTCTGGTGTTTTTCCGATCCCCATTCTCTAGGCCACCTTTTCATGTTATATACTACGATCTGGGTATTATCTTTACCATACACATGTAGGTTGGATCCTGAGAACTTCTTCATGTCCCATCCAACACTTCCCAGAACTCTCAACTAGTAGTTGTAAGGCTGCTTGATCACTGTTCAGATATCACCTCCACATTAATGCGGTCAGAAAGTTAGTTGAGAAGCATTTAATGTGGAGGTAGCAGCTTTTGAAGATATTTGTTATCTTCCTCCCTCATCCCTTGCCCCATGCCCATTTCCTAGTTGTGATGCAACCTTGAGGAATGGCAAAGCGATAAGACAGTTTTCACTGACCTCGGGCCTACGTTTCCAAGATGGATCCTTCTCGGACGTATTTTAGGACTATCATATATAACCTTTATTTCTTCTTCCCATGTCATTCCCATTATAACCTTAGTTGGCCATCCTTGAATTAGTTAGTGTCTTCGGATTGGACCATTGGGCCATAGGTCCTATTAATACAGTTTCAACAATACCTTCTAGACAACTGACCCCCACACATATAAAGTTTTATAATTTCCTTCTACGATCTTATTTTAAAATCGGTGCAAAATAGTATCATTATCAGTGATATAAGTTACATGTCTTTCAAAATTTTAGTTCAATACAAATTTTCTTGGACTTTTCCTTTGTGTTTATAAGGACCTAATATACTGTTAAGGGAACCAAAGTTTAAGGAGAAAGTTTAACTACAAATTTAGTTGTAGCTTTGGATTACAAATTTAGTTACTCTCAATAAAAAAAATTAAAATATCTAAATATTTTTAAATATGACTGTTGAATTGCATGTTATTTATGTTTTTAAAACACATGTCAAATTTAATGAAAGTCAAATGTTATTTACTATTTGATAAACTTATTTTTTATATATAATTTTGGATTATAGAAACTCAAAATTTAAACATTTCATTGATGACATAACTATTGATCTTTGATCTTATTGAAATTTTGCAAACGTGGAAGATATAAGAAGAAAATGTAATCCAATTGTGGATTTGTTAAAATAACATCTAATAACAAAATATTAAGTAAAGTTGAAGTTTTAGTCTACAATGAAGCTTGTTGCAAAACCTTGTCAAAATTTTAATTATGTTGGGCCTAAAAAAATATAGGGTGGTCACCTATTTTTTTTTTAAGGCAAAAAAGTCATAAATTTTTAAAATTTATATATAATTATTATTATTTTTCCATGTTAGGGTGGTCCTATGACCACCTTGGCTTTAATGTGGAGCTGCCTATGGTATTGTAGACATAGCATTTCTCAAAATAGTATAGACTTTTCTTCATTTTTTATACCAATATGTAGCCAAAATGTAAAGGTGTTCACATTCGAGTCAAGCTTGTGTTTAATTCAGACCTAATTCAATCCTGTTTGGTGGCAGAAAATAGGACATGTCATCAACTAAAGAACATCAACATATGAGATTAAGTTGAATTTCCATGGGATGAGTTGGATTCAATCAAAACTAGCAAAAGTAAGGGTGATCGAGATTTAGAATCCGATGAATCTTCTTGAAGATTGCAAAGTCTCCACCAATCTGGGTGGAGAACTAAACAGAGATGGTAGAGATTCTGAACGATCAAGGTGGAGGTTTGAATGAAGATGGCAAAGGTCAATCGAATCAGGTTGATTTGGTTCTTGGAGGAGGAGACTAGCCACTTGACCCATCGGAATCAGGCTTTAAAGGCACACATCCATCGTCAACTACCATAGTTACTAGATCATGCACAGGTCAAGTTGGTTCTAGTCGAGTGGCTTCCGTGGCTAGAGTTGGGCAAGTCTATGGACAACCCTAGTCAAAGGTTTGGATTTTTATTTTATTTTCGATGGAGTGTAGTATCTTATTTATTTATATAAAGATTTTTAAAACTTTATTTTAGGTATAACAATGTTTTTATCTATTTTGTGTAAATTAAAATAATAATAATAATAATAATCAAGATGTGCACTTGGTACAAAACTCATCCAAAACATATGTGAAAGGTTTGTGGTGTATGTACAACAAAAGATTGGATGACTTTGCTCTTAGAAAGTAATTAAATATTTGACATCATCAATATTCGATGTGTTTTTTTTTTTTAAGGAAAAATGTGTAGGGGGATGGGGTGACCCCTATGCGCCCAAAGCAACCAAAAAGAAGATGGACACCAATGCGCTTATTATTGGTGTGGGACATACGAACTCAAGACCAAAGTCTTGTGCTGGTGTGGGTGTGTGTGTGTGTGTCTGTTCCAAACACTTTGCTCTTTGCTACTTATCTCACATTGATTAGGAGTGAAATCACTTATGTGTTTATACTTTATAAGCCTATGCCCATCTCTATTGGTGAAAATGTTATGCATGTTATTTTATCCTCTCTAGCTTAAAGAAATAGACTACACCTTTTATAGCCCTAATACCCAAGAGAGGGAGGGGGGAAGCCTTGAAAAAAAAATACAATGTATAGGCCTATTAGTATATATAATGTGAGATACAAATTAATTGAAAAACTACTAGCAAATCTACCCAAAGAATTACTACCCCATATCATATCGTTAGATATATAGTGCCTATTTTTTTTCCTAATAAACTAATTCTAAATAGTGTCTTGGTAGCCTTCAAAACAATGACCTATATGAAAAAAAAGGCTAAGAGGAAAGCTACCAAGTATGACCCTTAAATTAGATATGAGTAAGGCTTATGAAAGAATGGAATGAAAATTCCTAGCAAAAAGGAGGAATATGGGATTTCCAATATAGATGGGTGAACTTGATCCTTTAGTGCATAATTACTATGACCTACTATCTACTAATAAAAAAAAGATCATAAGGGTCATATAGTCCCCTATAGAGGGCTTCGACGAGAAGATCCTTTATTCCTTATCTCTTTTTGGTGCACGCAGAAGGATTTACAACACTGTTGAGACAAGCAAAAAGAGACCAAGTAATCCATAGCATTACCAGAAGCAGTGAAGGGTAAGGATGGCAATGGGTTGGGGCAGGCCAAAGGATGGGGTCTTCGCCCCTACCCCGCATGGTTTTGTCTTGACCCTTCCCTGCCCTGCATGAAGGGACAAATTTTCTTGCCCCATCCTCGACCCTTGGAGCCCCGCGAAGCCATGCCCCATCCCTTAAAACTCTACTTTTCGTTAATTTTCCCTACAACTATTAAATTTTTTTTAATAAAACATATTTAATTAATAAAAAATATATTTGAAATTACAACTAAATTTATCTTATCAAATCAAACTAATTTTTAGCAAAAACTGAATAATATTATCCAAGTGTTTAACAAGATGATATTACAACAAAAATAAAAATCTCATAGTATAAAACAACAAAATAGAGGCCAAAAGTTACATTGGGTAGAATAAAATAAGTTAATATTGATATGTTTGTTTAAATAATAGGGTTTTAAGGTATGAAAAATTTACAATTATAACATTCATTAGCATGGGGCAAGCCGAGACGAGACAAAGTGAGTCTAAAAATAAGTTAATATTGGGTAGAATAAAACAAGTTAATATATATATATATATATTTTTTTTTTTTTTAGAAGGAAAACAAGTTAATATTGATATGTTTGTTTAAATAATAGGGTTTTAAGGTATGAAAAATTTACAATTATAACATTCATTAGCATGGGGCAAGTCAAGACAAGACAAAGTGTGTCTAAAAAGTCTAAACCCTTCTTTACTTTATCACCTTTGCGGGGTGGACAAAACCCGCCTTGGACGAAGTGAGGAGGGGTGAATCAAACAGCGCAAGACAAAATTACCATCTTTAGTGATGGGTTGTATATTTATTTATTTATATTTTAGATGACAGTTTCGTGGTCGGCCAAGAATCTCCAAAAGAAAGCTGAAAAACTCAATGAGATCTTTGCAAATCTATGAGGAAGCCTGTGGAAAAAAATCAACCGAGAAAAACAAGGGATTTTTTTGCAAAGGAAAAAGAAGGAATTGCCTGCCATTAAACAAAAAGACATGGATGATGTAAAAATGAACTCCGTTATCAAAAAAAAAAAGAAAAAAAAAATTAGGGAGGAAAATAATAGAAACAAAGAACTTCATCAATGAATTCACATTCTAACCTATCATAAACTCTTTTAAGGTCACCGTCAAAACCTTCAAATTCATATAACTTCACGGGTCTTTATTTAAGAAAGTGAGGGACTATTTCTTGACTAAATGGTAACATTATTAGTCGATCTTGAACTAGATACAAAAGCAGCTTGATATAGAGACAGGATTGGTCACTTGTACCAAGCAATAATTGTTATGACAAGCTTGTAAGTGGTATTGCGTAAGCCAATGGGTCAATATCCAATAATGAAAGCATTGAAAGATAGATTAATTAATTAGGGACCACAAAAGTTGGGTATTAAAGAAAAAATTAGAGTCCAGTTCATATAGTCAGGAATTTTTCTGCCATAAGTCTGATTGTAAAACTTAACAAATGATGAGACAGGAAAAAATAAGGAGAAAAATAAGGTACACAACATTTGAAAAAACAAAATAGGAGGGCCTAGCTACTTAGATGTCTGACTAAAAGTAATATGCTATTCAAATTTCAAAGTCAGAGAAGTAGAATCACACAAACTTGGGAAGGAGATTTTTTCTTTTTCTTTTTCTTTTTTATGAAAGGAAGCGGATTTCTTTGTTTGGAAAAGAGATCTAGCATGCTATGAGGCAGTGTTAGCTTTTATATTATGAAAAATGAATTCACTGATTGGCATTGAAATAACTAAAAGTGTCCTCTACAATGTTGGCAATCTCCCAAGGGCCACATGGATTGTTCAAAGCATATACTATAAGAGCTTGCGAATATGAGTTTACAATAAAAACAAAAGCCAAAAAGCATTTGAAAATGAAATTTCAGCTCCGCTTTGGTTTGGTAGATCAAAAGAAACATTTGGTAATTTTTTTTTATAAATTTTTTCCCAACATCAACTCTTAATTAACAATTACAAGTTTCATATTCTTATTGATAGGATGCACAAAAAACTCCTCTTAATTGATCAATAATTTTTGTTAAATAATGATGTTATTTTCATAACATTTATATTGATGTCTCTTGCAATTTTTAGATGGAGTTAAGTTATTTATAATTGATTTAGGTTTATAATTGAATTTGTTTATCTTTACGTTTTAACCTAATTTTCTATACAACCGCAATACTAAAATCGTACATCCCATCTTTTGTGTTAATATTGACTTAAAAGTTAAAAAGGGTTAAAGGTAACAGAAGATTCATTGTTTTTCAAGTAATTGACAGGTTTCTATTGCCGCACTCAAAAGGACAACTTATATTACTACCCTTTTCAGACTATAGACAGGCTATAAAAAATGAGCTTGAGGTCAATAAGGTTAGCATTTTTCTTTGGGGAAGTAATAAATAACAATAATTTATTTATATTTTTGCATAATTCATTATACTTGCGATTGTTTGTCAAGACACAGGGCATGCCATGGTGTTGGCCACGTACCCACGCTAGGCTGCCATGGCCAAGGCAGCATACATGCGTGCATGCCAAGGCCTTGATTGCATGCCCATGCGAGGCTGCTATGGACTTTTCCTATAGATCATTCTGAACCCTATATGTGTGTGCATGCCCAAAGTATGCGTACACATGTTCCTCAACATGCTCCTATACTTAGGGTTCTTACAGGTTTTTCCTTCACCAAAACATCCTCCATATGTTTCTAATAATTTAAATCCTTTTCTCATTGTAACTATTAAATTATAAAAAATAAAAATAAAAAAACTAGAAAAAAAAACTTGCAATTGTTTAAATCTATAAGAATCGACAAATATATGGAGTATATGCATATGGCATTATATAAATACATGGATACACTAATTCTTGAAAATCTAATATACAATATAGTATAAACACTTTACTTAATTAATATATAATTAAATATTTAAATTACTTATTTTACTAACTTTTAGTTTGTTTCTAAAAAAAATAAACTTTTAGTTTAAAAGATTAATGACAATATTGTTAAAAGCCATAAAATATGACTAGACCCACAGACAAACACATAATATATAATATATTAAAGTGGAAGTTGAAAGAAAGTTCAAACAAGAATCTCAAATTAGATTTCTAAATTTTAATTTTGTGCTAAGTGTCATTCTAATTGGTCTATTATTTGATACCAAGTGTCTTTTTATTTTCTTATAAAAAAAAGTGTCTCTATATTTTAAATACACTTCAATTTTATGCCAATTGCCAAGTATCATTCCAATTATACTTTAATTATATTTCAATTATGTTTACATGCAAATCCATGTTTCTAAATTTGGAAAATATGAAAAAGCCTCATTTTGAATTTATTGTAAATAAATTTATGTAATACTATGAATGTGTATGGTCTATTACTTATTATGTATCATGTAAAAATGTTATACATATATATATATATATATATATGTGTGTGTGTGTGTGTGTGTTTGTTTGTTTTGCACCCCTGCATATGCATGATTATAAGATAATATAATTAAAGAATACCGCTATATCCCATTATATATTAGATAGATTCGGATACAACTACTAGTTTAAAGTATCCATTTCTTCTTGTCTTGATATTTAAAAGAATGGGCCGGAAAGCTCATCAATTTTTTTTAAAAAAATTATTCATGAATTATTTAAGAGTTGAATCATCAACTTAAAAAAATTAGTAAACAATATATACCTTAAAGCATTATAAGATGATAAGATCGATATGAAATTTAAACTAAAAATCATAAATACTTTCAAATTTCTGGTTTTGTACCTTCACATTTTATTCAGGCAAAGGGGGAAAAAAAGAACAATAATTTTTCCTATCCAATTACAAACTCATTTCATGTCGCAAAAGGGCTTTAGATTAACTTAATTAATTAATTTGCATGTACCAAAAAATAAAATAAAAAACTATTTGCAGTAGTTTTGGCATGACGGTAAACCCTTTTTTTTTTTGGTTGAGAAAGGCATGATGGTAACATACAACTACAAATAAAAGGACATCTTGTATTAATTCCTTATTTTTAAAGACGCATACACACGGTTCGGTATTTCATTTGGTTTCTTAATGTAAGCAAATACTTATCTTTTTCTTTTTCTTTTTCTTTTTTTGGGGTCAGAAAGCGAAGAAGACTCGATTGTTTGGAGAAAAAGCGTAGTCTGATTTCATGCACGAAAATGGCTCAGATTGACTTATGCATTTGGGTGATTTTGACGTGTAATTAATTAAGCCTATGCTGCCCATCCCCAATACCCGTTATTCTTAGTCATAGATGGCTATGCCAATGCATCAACCCCATTTCACAGATTAGGCCCAATAAAAAGTC
Organism: Quercus parvula; assembly: GCA_030820535.1. Classification (NCBI taxonomy): domain Eukaryota; kingdom Viridiplantae; phylum Streptophyta; class Magnoliopsida; order Fagales; family Fagaceae; genus Quercus; species Quercus parvula. Next base: position 45,414,331 of record JAUAME010000004.1, read on the forward strand.
CAATTGATTATTCTTGACAATCCAAACAAGGCCCAACTCTATTAAATTCGAAATCCACATGGGCACATCCCAATCCAGCTCAAACAATTTCTCTCCATATAATCTCTTTTTGTCAAAATATGATTTTGTTGAATTTGTTCTCAAGGTTATGTCTTAGCTTTCCATTTCTTCCCAAAACCGTCTTCTTTCCTTTTTTATACTTGGGTTTGAAAAGAACAATTATTATAAAGCGGACGCTATTGATTCAAATTAATTATATTTAAGAATTATGTTAACGGATTCTCTTAAGACAATTGTTAATAAACCATTTTAGAAAAGTTTTGACATCATTTTCATGGAAAATATAAAAAGTCCTCAAAACAATTAATTAATTTTCTTTAATTTTTCCATAAAAAATTTCTAAAAATGCTTTTTAAAACCAATGCTCTTAAGGTAACTTTTAACATGACTCTTAAATATAGGGAATATATTTAATTTATAAAAGAAATAGAAGAAGAGAGAGAATGAGAGGAGTAGATGAAGACCTCATAAGCGCAAGCCCAAAACCCACCCAAAAAGAGAACTAAACTCCCAAGATAACTTGTTTCTAAATAAAGAAGAAGCAAAAACTCCCGGGATAACTTAAGCACTTCTAAAACTAACGTACATCCTAATGGTCTCAGATTATTATTATTATTATTTTTTTTTTTTTGTTGAGGAAAGCATGAATTGTTTCAATTTAGTTATTGAAGTTTAAAAAATAGGTTAATGTTACCCTTACCTTATCATCACCAAAAGTTTAGGTGAGGGAATGTTACCCCATACCAGGGCAGGAGAAGCCTAAAAAAGAAAAAAGTTTTTTTTGTACAAGTGTCCCTATACATTGATGGCTAATAAATCATTTTAGGATAATTCTACTAAAATTTAATCAAGGTGAGGTGAGGCTTAGCAACAGGAAAGTTTACTCCTTTTTTCATAAATGAAAGTTTTTTTTTTTTTTTTGTCAGAGTTTCTAATAATTAGAGAGTACATATCCTTGAAACTTATATATATATATATATATATATCAATAATTTTTTTTAATATTTAAGAGGAGAAAGTTGTGATAAATTATGGATATATTCTCCAGATAGTTTAGTTTAGTTTAGTTTTTTTTAGAAAATTTCTTTAAAACTTAAATATTTTATTTTAAAGGCTTAAACCTCTATGGCATTATCATTATAAAACTTCGTAATTAGTATCCTATTGACACTTCATTTAGTCAACTGGCATCTCTTGTTTCTTTAAGAGAAGCAAGCTCAAGCTTTAAAAATGTCATGAAGACCCAGCTAACTTATAGACCTAAGGCTTATAATTCTTCCATATATAAGATATGTGAGAGTTTACATTTTTTACTTAAAAAGTGAGAGTTAAAATTATCGTATTTCATGTGGAAATTGAGATTTTCATGAAAATCATAATTTCGTTAAATGTACCACTAAATTTCTCCCATTCTAAAAATTAACAATTAATATCCTAAATGGTCAAATCACATAACATGAGAATCCCAAACTCTTTGCTTTAAAGTTTTAATAAATTAGCCTGACTTTCTTGAGCTTGCGTGCATTATTTTCCTTCTAAGTTCCAACCTTTTTTTCACTTTGAAAGCCTGGGAGATAAAGATCGATAGGGATAAATCTCAAGGTAGACGGATCCAATTAATAGAGTTAGTCATAAGAGATTGTGTTGCCAAAGGAGACGGTCTAGATGGCCTAACAATCAAAGAACTAGTAGAGGGGATCATATGTCAGACAGAAAGGAAGAAAAACGGACCAACCATTCAAAGTAGACGGACTTAAGTAAGATGGGCGGATTCTTTGTAGAGAACGGATTCCAATGAGACGGACGGATGCAAGGGAGACGGATAGTGAAGTCACATGGCACCCACGTAGCCTAAGTGGCCTCCAAGAAACCTAATATGGAAATGTCTTGCATCTCACGCCCAAAATCCCTACAAGGAAATAATCCCACAATATATGAGCATTAAAGAGGATTTTCTCTATAAGGAAATACCTTCTCTATCAAGAAACAGAGGTCAGCTCTATACCACTATAAAAACCCCAAATCCCTCATAAACCAAGATACACGTAATTCTCCCAGCTCTGACACTCTAGAGTTGTAGAAATTCTTTCTAACTTAACCTTCGGAGGGTATTTGAATAGTACCACACCGATACCCTCTGCAAGGTCTTCTTTGTTTCTGTTTCGCAAGTTTTATCTAGAGCACATGAGCACTGCGCAACTCACTAACGATTTCTGGCATCATCAATTGGCGTCGTCTGTGGGAAACAAAAAAAATAGCAACCATATTACCACTTCCCAGACAAAGAGTTGTATAATACTCACTCACTCGATGGCAACCAACAACAATCACGGAGATGAACCTGTGAGAGATCGCAAAACCTGGGTGCTCTCAAAAAAGAGATTTTGGTACTTTTTAGGGCACCTTTCTTTTTGGGTAAGTGGTGTGGAGTTGCCATTTATTTTTTATACAAAAAATAAAGAAAAACTAAATATAAAAAATAAATGACTGAATTGTACCATTCTCATTGATTGAATAAAAAAAATACATGTTTAAGAAATTGAAAATTACATGGCTTTAGGTCCTAGTTACAAACTACCAAATAATTACATGGCTTTTTGTCCTAGTTACAATCTACCCAAAAAAAACAAAGATAAGGCTAGATCTACCTATCTAAAAGACCTAAATTTGGAGGCTAGGTTACGGAATGGGGAGGTGTTAGGCATCCATTCCGCCCAAACAGAGTTTGGTCTTCTGGACTCTTGTGACCAATGTATCCTTTTTATGCATGCTATAAATGATATGTTGTTCATGTGAATAAAACTAAATCACACAAATTTATTTTTGAATGCATCATCTTCTTTGTTTTAAAAAAATTCAGACCTGTTGTTGTGAGTAAAAAATTAAATTTTGGTTTATAAAAAAAATCAAATTTGTTTTTGTTGTGTAAGAAAAATGTGGTTTTTAGGGAAAAATTCAGATTTGTTTTTAAGAACTTAAAAAAAAATGATTTTGATTTACAAAAGATCAGATCTGTTTTTATATGTTCGAAGAAAATATGAAAAGGATTGCTTGAGAAGAGTTTTTCATTCATGGAATAAATTTATGCTACATATATTGAATAAAACAAACACAACAAACGCAACCATTCATTATCTTTTTCTTTATTTCAAAATCTGCTATGTTAAAAAAATAAGATTTGTATCTAAGGAAGATACAAATCAGTTTTTGATTTAAAAAAAATTCAAATCTGCATCTAATGAAGATGTAGATCTTTTTTTATTTTAAGAAAAATTCAGATCTATATCTAATGAAGATGTAGATCCATTTTTGATCTTAAGAAAAATTCAGATCTACCTCTAATGAAGATGTAGATCCGTTTTTTATCTTAAGAAAAATTCAGATCTACCTTTAATGAAGATGTAGATCCGTTTTTATTTTAAGGAAAATTCAGATCTACCTCTAATGAAGATGTAGATCTTTTTTTATTTTAAGAAAAATTCAGATCTATATCTAATGAAGATGTAGATCCATTTTTGATCTTGAGAAAAATTCAGATCTACCTCTAATGAAGATGTAGATCCGTTTTTGAGTCAAGAAAAAGGATTGTTTACATGCAGATTTTTGAAAATAAAAAAGAGATCACAACAATAATAAAAGAATTAAGAACATGTTTTGACAAAATAAATCAATAATTTATGATATGAAAACTTTAAACAACTAAACTAAAAAATAATAATAATAAAAAAAAAAAAACAAACATACATCATCACAATAAGAGAAGCATTAAGAAAAGAAAAGGGTAATCAGAAACAACCTTTTGCATGGAGCACTTCTTCTTCTTGAGATGATGTTTTAGGGTTCAAAGAAATTTATTCAATTATCTTTAAAACCAACCCAGTTTAAGAGAGAATACCAGAAAAGAGGGATGAGAAATTTGAGAGTGTGAAAAGGTGTCTCTCCTAGAGCATAAAAGAATGTGATGAATTTTGGGATCCAGTCCCTATTTATAGAGACTGGAATGCTTAAAAAATAAGCAACCACGGGTAGAATGCAAATCGGGACATGTCTTTTTACGAAAAAGTTGAAAAGGGTGTGCCTTATTGGCACCTGAAGAGAATTAGGCCAAAGCCCAAAAAAGTGCAATTCGGCACTTTTAAAGTGCCAATCGGCACTTCAAAAGTGTCGAATGGTACTCTTAGGTATTGATCGCACTTTCGTGTTCAGGTGTGTTTTGGACTCATTTTTTAGGTTTCCTTGAGCCGGTCCTTGCACTTAGACGTGTTTTCAATCTGTATTCTAAGATTTTTATCTCTTTTCTGGATAATTCAGATCTTTTCAAGAACAATTATCTTGTAGATAAATACTCTAAAATAAATCTTGATAAAGTCTAGATTATCCACAATTTTATTGTTATCCAATTATCCCCTTTAATCATATGCAAGCAATCCTTTTTTAGACACTAATTATCAACCAACCACAAAATTATTTAACTAATTTTAATTGTTTAACTAATCAGAATTAAATTAAATTAATTATGCATGGTTGACTCTACCTAGATACAATGCACGCTATTTGTGCAAACTTGACCATGTGATATCTTTCGATCCGACGGTCCAATTTGGAAACTAGACATACCATCGTGACCATTAGAATTTCAAGATCATTTTTATGATTTGCAATGAATCAATTAATGCATGTAATGCAATCATGATTTTTGGGGATGAATGGTCACTCTAGTCATCTTCCTTGATTAAATCATGGGTGCAAAATCGAGTGTCTACAAAACCACGCACTACTTCCCTCGAAAGACAGGTACAAACTTTAGCCGCGGCTATGGAACGCCTTACTAAGCAAAACCATAACCTGAAGAAATAGCTACGTTAAAGGGATTCTAGGCCCAACAATCACGAAGAGGAGCAAGAGGGCATCAGTGCTGAAAGGAAGGACCAAGAAGGACTAAAAGGCAGCAATGCCCTGAGCAAACAAAAGCGACAAAACACCAGCTATCCATCCGTCACAGATACGACACCACCGCATATAGTTGTAGAGATGCAGATGATGAAGGAGAGGATGAACTTCTTCATGATGACCGCCCTCAAGGGACAGGTGTTAAACGACCTTAATGAGCTGGTCCACCAGATAGACTCGCCATTTACAGCACCCGTCACTTCATTCCCCCTTCCAACAAAGTTTTGTCTGCCGTAGGTAGAAGCTTATAACGAGTCAAAGGATCCTTTGGATCATTAGAGTCATTCAAAACCCTCATGCACTTACAAGGTGTTCCGAATGAGATCATATGCTGAACTTTCCCAACTACATTGTAAGGTCCCGCCAAGATATGGTTTAGCAGATTAACACCCAACTCCATCAGTACCTTTAAAGAGCTAAGTGTGTAGTTTGAATTGCACTTCATAGGGTGGCACAGGTACAAGAACTCCACTACGTGCCTAATGAACATCAAGCAATGAGAAGACGAGATGCTGAGGTCCTACATAGCACGTTTCAACAAAAAAGCTCTTTCGGTAGACGAAGCTGATGATAAGATACTTGTTACTGCATTCACCAATGGTTTGTGGAAGGGGAAGTTTTTGTTCTCCTTATACAAGAATGACCCAAAGACCATGTCAGATGTGCTTCATTAAGCCACTAAGTACATGAACACAAAGGACGCGTTATTGGCTAGAGAAGAGAAACCCAAGAAAAGGGAAAGGCAAGAAGATGCACGGCAGGACAGGGGATAGAAGATGACTAAAACAGAAGACCGACGGGAGGATAGGCACTCCAAACCCCACATTGGAAGGTTCACCAACTTCACCCCGCTGACTGCCTCGATTGATTAGGTATTGATGTAGATCAAGGACGATACGACCTTGACATGGCATGGTAAGTTGAAGGGAGATCTCAGCAAGAGCCAAGAGGTTCGAGATAAGTATTGTTGTTTTCATCGGGATTACGGTCACGACACATCTAAATGCTATGACTTAAAGTAACAAATTGAAGCCCTTATCAGACAGGGGAAACTACAAAGATTCATCAATAAAGAAAGGGCAAACCCATCGTAGGAATTGGTTGCCAGGAAGGATGACGAGCGCCTCAGGCCACCTTTAGGGGACATAAGGATGATTTTATGGGGCACTACAGCATCTGGTTCGTCCAGGAAGGCACGTAAGACTTACCTTAGGATGGTTCAGAACGTCCAGCTGATGAGTTTCATTCCAAAGATGGCATGGGTCAACAATCCCATAATTGGGTTTTCAGAGGAAGATGCTCGACGTCTCCACCACCCTCACGATGATGCGCTTATTGTTAGCAAACGGGTAGGAGACTACAACACTCACCGAGTTCTTGTTGATAATGGAAGCTCTCTTGATATTCTCTATTATTCGAATTTCCAATAGATGAGGATCGAGAGAGAACGGCTCGTACCGACTAATGCATCGCTCGTTGGGTTTAGAGGAACGAGAGTATACCCCCTTGGTGTGGACACATTGCCTATGATGGTTGGTGATTACCCTCAACAAATTACTAAGAATGTTACATTCCTTGCCGTCGGTTGTTCGTCTATGAACAATGCCATACTAGACTGGCCTACCCTCAATTCGTGGAAGGCCGTAACTTCGACCTATCACCTGATAATTAAGTTCTCCACCGAGTATGGAGTAGGAGAGGTATGTGGAGACTAAGTGGTAGCACGCGAGTGCTACATAGCAATGTTGGAGATGGATGACTACTTACAAACTATGAGTATAGAAGAACAATAGACGGTTGCAGAGCCTATTGAAGGGTTGGAAGAGATACTCCTCGATAACTCCAGACCTGAGTAAACAACCAGGATCGGCACCCTTGCCAGCCCACTAGTCCATCAAGCACTCACGAAATTCTTGAGAGAGAACCAGGATGTCTTTGCCTAGAGCCATGAAGACATGCCCGGGATCGACCCTTCAATCATGGTTCATAGGTTGAACATCTCACCCTTGTTCCCCCCTATCCAGCAGAAGAAGAGTGTATTTACCCATGAGCGAGACAAGGCTATAGCGGAAGAAGTTCACAAGTTGCAAGAGGCAGAATTCATAAGAGAAGTATACTATTTTGACTGGCTGGCCAATGTAGTGATGGTCAAGAAAGCCAACGGAAAATGGAGGATGTGTGTAGATTTCACAGACTTAAATAAGGCGTGCCCCAAAGATAGCTATCCATTCTTGTGGATCGACGTCCTAATAGACTTGACAACGAGACACTAGTTGTTAAGTTTCATGGATGTGTTTTCTGGTTACAACCATATCAAGTTGGATGAGACTGATCAGGAGAAGACTTCGTTCATCACCAGCCAAGGCCTTTTCTGCTACAAAGTGATGCCATTCGGTCTCAAGAACGCGGGCTCAATGTATCAAAGGCTAATGAACAAAATGTTTGCATATTAGATTAGGAGGAATGTCCAAGTTTACGTAGATGACATGATAGTAAAAAGTCGACGGGAAGACTACCATTTAGACGACCTCAAGGAGACCTTCAGTACCCTTCACTCTTATAACATGAATCTCAATCCAAGTAAATACGCATTTGGAGTAATGGCTGGAAAATTGCTAGGGTTCATGGTGTCTCAGAAGGGCATTGAAGTCAACCCAGACAAGATCCAGGCCATAATGGAGATGGCACCACCTAGGAACATAAAAGAAGTGCAAACCTTCAACGGCAAGGTAACGGCGCTGAACAAATTCGTGTCAATGGCAACAGACAAATGCCTGCCTTTCTTTCGCATATTGAAGAAGTCCTTTGAGTGGATGACTGAGTGTCAACAAGCATTCGAGGACCTAAAGGCACACCTCTCCTCCCCACCATTGCTAAGTTCTTCCAAACTGGGAAAGAGCTATTTCTCTACCTGGCCGTCTCCCTAGCTGCCGTCAACGCAACCTTAGTCAAAGAAGAAGATAGGGCATAGAAGCTCGTATACTACACTAGCTGAGTGCTCCGAGGCGCAGAGGAAAGGTACCTCCCGATGGAGAAGCTAGCCTTTGCCTTAGTGATCGTAGCTCACAAGCTCAAACCCTCACACGATGGTTGTTTTGACAGACAAGCCTGTACGGAGAGTAATGAGTAATCCTAAAGCCGCTGGACGGATGGTACTATGGGCAATTAAGTTAAGCAAATTCGATGTACAATACCGCCTGCGCACTGCCATGAAGGGACAGGTGGTTGCTGACTTCATCGTCAAGTTCACAAATATGGAAGGCCAAGGGGCAGAAGAGCACCATCAATGGAGTATCCACACAGACGAATCATCTAACAGGCTGGCTGGCGAAGCAGGTATAGTACTCCACTCCTCAGAAGGGGACGAGATCAAGTGCATGGTTTGTCTCGACTTCCATAGGACCAACAATAAAGTGGAATATGAAGCTCTAGTGGCAGGATTGGATCTCACCAAAGCAGCAGGGGCCACAAGTGTGGTTGTTTATTGCAATTCTCAGGTGGTCACAAGACAAGTGAATGGTGATTATGAATGCAAAGGTGAATGGATGAAGAAGTACCTAGAGCAAGTAAAGAAACGAGTGGGCGACTTTCAAGCCAAGTTTGTTCAAATCCCAAGGGAAGAGAACGAGTAAGCCGATCGTCTTGCCAAGGCCGCATCAGCAAACCTTAGTCAAAGAAGAAAATAGGGCATAGAAGCTCGTATACTACACTAGCCAAGTGCTCCGAGGTGCAGAGGAGAGGTACCTCCTGATGGAGAAGCTAGCCTTTACCTTAGTTATTGTAGCTCACAAGCTCAAACCCTCACACAGTGGTTGTTTTGACAGACAAGCTTTTACGGAGAGCAATGAGTAATCTTGAAGCCGCTGGACAGATGGTGCTATGGGCAATTAAGTTAAGCAAATTCGACGTACAATACCGCTTGCGCACTGCCATGAAGGGACAAGTGGTCGCTGACTTCATCACCGAGTTCACCAATATGGAAGGCTAAGGGGCAGAAGAGCACCATCAATGGAGTATCCACACGAACAGATCATCTAACAAGCAGGGTGGCAGAGTAGGTATAGTACTCCACTCCCTAGAAGGGGACGAGACCGAGTGCATGGTTTGTCCCAACTTCCATAGGACCAACAATAAGGTGGAATATGAAGCTCTAGTGGCAGGACTGGATTTCACCAAAGCAGCAGGGGCCACAAGTGTGGTTGTTTATTGCGATTCCCAGGTGGTCATAAGTCAAGTGAATGGTGATTACAAATGCAAAGGTGAATGGATGAAGAAGTACCTGGAGCAAGTAAGGAAACGAGTAGGCGACTTTCAAGCCAAGTTTGTTCAAATCCCAAGGGAAGAGAATGAGCAAGCCGATCGTCTTGCCAAGGCCGCATCAGCAGAACACATGCTCATCTCTAATAAGGTACTTTCTTTTGTTTAGCTTTCACCTTTGACAGATGGCGTCGGTGTGTAGGAAATAGGCTCCGAAAGCAACTGGACCACACTGATAGTCTCCTACTTGAAAGACGACACATTACTTGACGGTAAGGAGGCTGCAAGGAAGTTGAAGGTTCAGGTGGCACGATTTGTACTGATAAAGGGTGTCTTGTACAAAAGAGGCTTTTCCCAATCGTACCTAGGATGCCTAAGTCCCGAGGAAGCAGATTATGTCATGAGGGAAGTTCACGAAAGGATCACGATCATTATTCGGGGTCACGATCACTAGCGTACAAGCTGATTTGGGCATGATACTATTGACTTACCATGCAGAAGGATGCCCAAGCCTATGTTAAAGCTTGCGACAAATGTCAAAGGTTTAACAACATTATCAGACAGCCACAAAAGAGCTCACCCTGATGACAGCTCTGTGGCCTTTCGCCCAATGGGGGTTAGACATCATGGGCCTATTCCCAATTGGACAAGGCAAATGAAGTTCCTAGTAGTCGGTATAGATTACTTTACGAAATGGGTAGAAGTTAAAGCGCTGGCAACTATCATGGAGAAAAACATATGAAGCTTCGTCTAGAGAAACATCGTCTGTAGATACGGGATCCTTAGAGTCTTGGTCTCGAACAACGGAAAACAGTTTGACAATGCGTCATTTAGAGATTTTTACTCACAACTGGGGATCAAGAACCACTACTCCTTGCCCTCCCACCCTCAAGCTAACGGACAAGTTGAGGTCACGAACCAATCCTTGCTTAAAATCATCAAGACTCGGCTTAAGGGGGCAAAGGGGATATGGCCAGACGAGTTGCCAAGTGTATTATGGGTGTACAGGACAACGACCAGAACACCTACAAGAGAGACACCGTTTCGATTAGCATACGGGAGTGAAGTTATCCCAACTAAGGTTAGACTCACAAACTACATAGTGGAGAACCATGATGAGAGTAGGAACGACGAAGCCATTTGCCTACAGCTTGACCTAGTGGACGAGGTTAGAGCAACAGCTGAACAAAGGTTAGCACGATACCAGGACCTCATGGCCAAGCATTACAACTTCAGAATAAGACACAGAAATTTCCAAGTTGGAGACCTCGTCCTGAGGAAGGTGATAGGTGTCACAAGAGATCCCTCACAGAGAAAGCTAGGACTTAATTGGGAAGGACCTTACAGAATCACTTCGTGGCAGAGGAAAAGTACCTACCACCTGGAAACGCTAGACGGACAGAAGTTGCACCAACCATGGAACACCGAGCATCTGAAGAAATACTACCAGTAGACGACGGCATGCAAAACACCACTCCTCATTTCCAGTTTATTTCTTTTTAGTTAATTTTTATTATCTACAGTACCTTTTAAGACCAAAGGGCAGCTTTTCATTTTTTCAAGAACAGTTTTTTGACTTATGCACGTATTTATCATAATAAGAGGAGTTATTCAGATATACCATATGCGAATATATATGTCTACAAAACCGCGTCTACGACTAAATCCTTAAGTGGATAGATGCATTCCAAGGGATGCTGTGAAATTTATTTAAGTCCTTAAGTAGGCGGAGGCATCTCAAGGGATGCCTTGAAATTTATTTAAGTCCTTAAGTGGACGGACGCATCCTAAGGGATGCCTTAAATTTGTTAGTCCTTAAGTGGACGAATACATCCCAAGGATGACTTGAAAGCTATTAAAGGGGATAGATCCATCCCAAGGGATGCCGTGAAATTTATTAGTCCTTAAATGGACAAATGCATCCTAGGGAATACCTTGAAATTTATTTAAGTCCTTAAGTGGATGGATGTATCCCAAGAGATACCTTGAAACTAATTAGTCCATTAGTGGACGGATACGTCCCAAGGGATACATTGAAGTTTATTAATGTCCATACCAAGGGATACCTTGAAATTTATGAGTTTAGGAGTGGACGGATGCAAGGAATCCCAAAGGGTACCTTGAAATTTTATATAAGTCCTCATATGGACGAGTGCATCCCAGTTATAAAAGAGATAGATCATTCCTAATATTTGAATCTAAAGCGAGTGATCCAAAACCTACAAAGCCGACATATTACAATCTTTTAAATAAGAGTGGAAGCAAATAAACTTATAATTAAAAACCCAAAAATTTGTGCGCAATGTTAAGATTACACAACCATTGTTATCAAAATAATTTCCACAATAGAATAAAAATATGTAAAGTCTGCAAAAACTAGGGTTGGTCAATAGAGGCCTTTTTTTCCACTACTTCCTTAGCTGGCTTGGCCTCTTCAACTGGATGGTTCTCATCGCCGACGGATTTGGCTTGTCCATCCTGGGGAGTGGCTCTTTCGTCACCTTGAGCGTCAGTAGTAAGATCATCCTCAAATAGCTCGTCGGTGCCTTCAAACTCGACAGATTTGGTTGGGGTTTGGGCCACGTCATCTAAGGAGACCTGAGACATGTCTAAGTCGAGAAAGAGGGCATTGACCTAACGAAGGCACTCATTAAAGCCGTTAGCATAGCAGTCGCCAAGCTCGGTAAGGAAACCTCAGAGTTGCAAAATTCTGTTTCCCCGTCCTTCTTAGCCTGATAGACTTGCTTCCTTAACAAGGAGATCTTCCCCTCATTGTCTTTGAGTACCTTCTTCAGTGCCTCAGCCTAAGTCTCCGACTCCTCTAGGGTCTTCTTTATCACGTCAAGTTTTTTGACTTGAACCTCCCACGAGGCCTTAAGCTCATTCCTCTCCATCTCCGCGGCCTCGACCCTCTCCTTTAGACGGTCAACCAACTTCTCACGGGCCATGCAATAGTCCATTAGCCCTTTCATAATCAGGGAGTAGGATCATCCTCAAATAGCTCGTTGGTGCCTTTAAACTTGATGGATTTGGCTGGGGTTTGGGCCACGCCATCCAAGGAGACCTGAGACATGTCCAAGTCGAGAAAAAAGGCATTGACCTGATGAAGCCATCAGCATAGCAACCGCCAAGCTCAGTAAGGAAATCTCAGAGTTGCGAAATTTCGTTTCCTCGTCCTTTTTGGCCTGACAGACTTGCTTCCTTAACAAGGAGATCTCTCTTTCCTTGTCTTTGTGTACCTTCTTTAGCGCTTCAACTTAAGTCTCCGACTCCTTTAGGGCCTTCCTCGACACCTTAAGTTTTTTGACATGAACCTTCCACGAGGCCTTAAGCTCATTCCGCTCCATCTTCGCGGCCTTGACCTTTTCTTTTAGACGGTCAACTAACTTCTCACGGGCCATGCAACGATCCATTAGCCCCTTCATCATCAAGGAGTAAGATCATTCTCAAATAGCTCGTCGGTGCCTTTAAATTCAACGGATCTAGCTAGGGTCTAGGCCACGTCATCCAAGGAGATGAGCCATGTCCAAGTCAAGAAAGAGGGCATTGACCTGATGAAGGCACTCATTAAAGCTGTTGGCATAGCAGCTGCCAAGCTCAGTAAGGAAACCTCGGAGTTGCGAAATTCTGTTTCCTCATCCTCCTTGGCTTGACAGACTTGCTTCCTTAACAAGGAGATCTCCCCCTTCTTGTCTTTGAGTACCTTTTTTAGCGCCTTAGCCTGAGTCTCTGACTCTTCCAAGGCCTTTCTCGTCATGTCAAGTTTATTGACCTGAACCTCCCACGAGGCTTTAAGCTCATTCCGCTTCGTCTCCACAGCCTTGGCCTTCTTCTTTAGACAATCAACCAACTTCTCACGGGCCATGCAACGGTCCATTAGCCCTTTCATCATCAGCACCCCTTGCAAGAGTAAAACACATGGTTAGAGATGAAGGTAATTAAAAGACGGAAGGAAAAAGGGGATGGTCACACATTTGAGCCAAGCTGAAGAGGTCGGTTTCCCCTATGGCCTTTGTTGCATGATTGCCCAAGTCCTTATAATCGTCGTCCTTAATGATGGACGACCGTTGGCCAAGGACGTATTACAAATATTTGTGGAGGAGGGGGGTGTTGCTCAGTGACAGGACCTTTGGCCATCATCAAACCCTTCCCAGTCTCGTGACAGGGCGGAAGAGGCAGCTAGGTAGTTAGAAGCGTCTCCCCGATGGTATGAGGGACCACCTTCGGCTTCTTCATCAGACGGTCGACCTTGTCCGTCGTTTTCCTTTTGATGAATAGCTTGATTGGGCTCGTCACTCTAGTAGGAGTCATACCCTCCTCGTTCTTTTTCTTCGCCTGTGCGGTGGCTTGTTGACGAATGTAAGCCTTCTTCTTGCTGTCCTCCATTTCTACGACAACGGGAATGGTAAGAAAAAGTCATACAAATTACAATAGGAACTAAAAGAGTAAGAAATTAGTGACGGACTCACATTGGCGTGCTTGTGCGTCGTAGCGACAGGCAGTGGCTGTAGGCTCGGGACCTTCACAGTACCAATGCCAAGTGTCCAAAGTGACGAGCTTCATCCACGCCCTCTCTTTTAACGAAATTTTGAAGATTTTCTCTAAAAAGCTCCACTACTCAAGGTTAACCTCTGGATAGTCCTGAGCTGCAATAAGAGACGGTTAGACTAACACGTAAAATGGACAAAATAAATAAACGAGCAAATTTAAGTAAATGGATGCCTACCAAACGGAGGCATTATGCCCCAAGTTCTATTAACAAGGGGCATGTTCTCCCGTTCATTAAGGTGGCACATCTAGTTGTCTCCTTGGATGAAGAAATACTGGTTCTTCCAGTTCTGGTTGGAATCAGGGTCTCATACACTAGCCTGAGGGTCGGTTTCTTCGGTAGGAAGCTATAAATCCCCTTAGACTTAACGATCTCTGAGGGATGGTAACAATGGAAGAACTCCTCCATAGTTAGCTAACGTCTCTCTTTGCTTAGAACCCCATACAACACCTCCGCACCAAGGAAGATTCTCCAAGCATTCAGAACAATCTGGGTGACGGCTAGTCCTAAGTACTGGAATAAGTGACGGTGGAGAGCACTCAAAGGCAGTCTGAATCCCGCCTTAAACATTTGCTCATACAACCCGACATCATCAACACCTCGGTAATAACACTTCTCAAACTTAAAAGGTAGACAGATGGGGATGTTAACGGGAATCTAATATCTCTCCCGTAAGGTGTTAAAGTGTTTTCTTTTAATGGTCGAATTAAAATCATTAACCATCCATATAAGAGGAAGAACGAACTTCCTAAGGCCGTTAGGGCCAATGATAGATCTAATAGGAGATTCAACGTTCTCAACATTCTCCTCACTGTTTGAGGCTCCACTTGTATCATTCTCTGACCTGTCCATGTCCGAATCCTCATCCTCCTCTTCGGAAGGTGAGTTCACAGACGGAACCCTTTTAGTATAAGAGGTGTCGGGGTCATCTTGACCTGATGGGTACACCTCATCATAGCCTGCTCCTTTGCAAACACACAATTGCTCACTTGATGCTTCACTAGACATCTATTACACCTACACGTGACGAATAAACTCCTAAGACTCTACAGGTTTGCATATGTGACGGACATATAGTACTTTAAAAAACAAAGAAAAGAAAAATATGTGTATAGGACGAAGAGTACTTACAGGTGTACGATGTAGAAAGGGGATGGAAACAGCGTGGTGAACGGACACGCTGAGGTGACGGAGTAACAAATTCCTACAGGTGACGGTGGCTCTCTGACATTGGAAATCCCTACAAGGAAATACCTTCTCCATCAAGAAACGGAGGTCAGCTCTATACCACTATAAAAACCTCAAATCCCTCACAAATCAAGGTACGCGTAATTCTCCCAGTTCTGGCACTCTAGAATTGTAGAAATTCTCTCTAACTTAACCTTTGGAGGGTATTTGGCCGGTACCACCCCGATACTCTCTGCAAGGTCTTCTTTGTTTCTGTTTCGCAGGTTTCGTTTAGAGTACGTGATCACTACGCAACTCATTGACGATTTTTGGTATCATCAAAGAAGATGCTCTAATAAGAAGAAGAAAAAAAAAGTAGATAAAATGCATATTCATTAATGTGAGAAAAATAAAAATATACCTTGAACAATGAAAAAAATAGACATTGCCCATGATTTTTGTTTTCTTTTCGTTAATAAAGTATGGGATTGAACCCTTGATCACACGTCATTATCAAAGATGGAATGTCAATTTGGCCATAACTCATTCATGGATATGAAATTATTAAGAATTCATTTATTTATGAGTGATATATTTGATCCCTTAGAATAAAAAAAAGGTCATGCTGAGATTAGCTATGAACCATTCCCTTCATAAAAAAAAAAGGGTAAACGTATTCGCTTCTCCACCAAAGATCTTTATTTTAATTTCTTATTATGTATTTATGTGTGAGATAATAATAATCAAATAATGGACAAAGGCTAAGTGTGTACTAGAATTGTTGACATTTTCTTTTTTTTACTATATTGTTATCTTAAATGCTCTGGTTTATATTTTTATAGGGAGAGGGACCTTCGAGTAGTAACCAGGCATATTTCAGTGTTTAGTACCCAATTATTTTAGTGCATTTAAAAAATCAAACACCAAAACTTATTTTAAGTGCATCTCCTTCCTTATTCCTAACCAGGCCTATAAGTTAGCTGGGTATCTAATGACATTTTTAAAGCTTAAGCTTGCTTCTCTTAACAGAAACAAGAGATGCCAATTGCTAGTTGACTTAATGAAGTGTCATTAGGATACTAATTATGAAGTTTTATAATGATAATGCAATAAAAGGTTTAAGGCTTTTAAATAAATATTTAAAGTTTAAAGAGATTTTCTCAAAAAAGAAAACAAAAATATCTCAAGGACGTATCCATAATTTTATCACAACTTTCTCCTCTTAATGATAAAAAAAGTTTTATTGATAAAAAAACAATATAGAAAAGTTTTGAGGATATATACTAACTATTAGAAAATCTGACCAAAAATAAAACCTTTTCATATATGAAAAAAGAGTCAACTTTCCTGTTGCAAAGCCTCGCCTTGATTAAAATTGGTAGAGCAGCTGGAGCTTTCCAATTATCACACACAACAAAGCCAAAAAGTAGTCAACTTATGATCATTATAGTTCAACAAAAAAATTTTCATTTAATTTAATTTTGATTATAAAATCATTCCGCAATTAGTTCTATAATGATTGTGTGCGCAATATTTGTAGTACTAGGTAAACCTAAAAATAGGAAGAGCTTTAGAGTTGTATCATAAAACCATCTCTTTCTATCTTTTCTAAATTTATCAGACTTTTATTTTCATGATTACAATCTGAACGGGTTCAAATAAATAAATAAATAAATTTGGTTTGTGGAAATACATAAATCCTCTAATAGCCGATAACAAAAAATAAAAATAAAAATCACATATTATAATCTTGTATAAAAGATAGTTTTCTGTATTTTTTAGTAATTGATAATATTAGAAAAAATAAGTTAAAGGAAAATTATTTCTGGTTGTCAAAAGAAAAAGTATAACTTAATTTTAGAGATTGTTTTTCATTAATTTTTTTTTAAACAACTCTATATCATAACAAGCTAAATAAGAAAAGTTAAAACATTATTTTTTTAATTCATTTAAAGTAGTTACCATATCTAAAAAATGAGATAAATTTATGAAAAACACCTTTTAGAAAATGACTCATTTTTTAAAAATTTACTACAGTGTGGCAACATGCAATTGGAAAGGGTTATTCCTCCCAAATATTTTTCATAAAAAAGCGAGTAATGCTAGGACTATTAAAATCGGCACAATTTTGTGCCATAACACGCCATGTGTCGAATTAAGGCAAAAAATTGTGCCAATTTGATGGTCCTAGCATTACTCCAAAAACAGCAAAAGCCGAACCTCTAAGCTGACGCAAGACCACGTCAGTAGACCCACTAGAATAAAGGTAGTGGAATTAACAATCTACAGTCAATCTCACCTAAGCTTCGTGCCTTCCCACATTTTCAACCAATTGCTCAACAACACACTCAGAACAAGACAACCTCATAGGCCCCACAAAAGACTAATGATCCTATGAATCATTACTAGTATTTAGTAATAATTGAATGAAAGGTTTTGTTTATAGCGATAATCGTTCAGCTGGAATCTCCAATATAGTCCATTAAGATTATCTAGCTAATCTCGTGTTAAAAAAAAAAAAAAAATTATCTAGCTAATCAAAGGATTTTAAATTAAAAAAAGTTCAACTTTTTACTATTTATTTTTGTTATTTTTGCTTTAAAAAAAAAAAAAAACCTTTTGTTATTTTGCTGTTTTCCCCATAGAGGTGAACCGTGAGCCTATTTTATTCTCCTCAACAATTGTGTTAAAAGGACACTCTTTTAACATACTACATTAAAGAAAACCTAAAATTTCATTTAAAATTATCTAAAAGATTATGATTTTTTTTTTCAAGAATTAATTTTTACTTATTTGTCCTGCTCGGCTTAGAACACTCTCAATTTTATTATATATAATTTGAAATAATGGTTGGTAGATAATATTATCTCAAATTTCCATAGAGATAAATTTCCTTACTTGAACTTGCAACACATCATTTTCACTTAAGCAAAGGGTATTTACCATTGAATCAATGCACACTTTCTTGTTTACTTCATGAGATTATAAAAAAAAAAAGTATTTATATATATTCATTAATGAAAGAAAAAAATTACCTCCAAACCGGTTTAAAGAAAATATTTTTTAATCCACTATGTGATAATTTTTTTTTTTGAGAAGGACACTATGTGATAATTGATTACATAACCTATTTAATGAGTTATGTGACTTATGTTTAAAATTTCTTTAAATAATAAATGTAATGGGTTGGAAGAAATTTTTCCAAACCAAATTGGAGAAAAACTCTATCTTGAATGAAAATTACATCACATGATTTTATAGAATATCACTGTAATAGACTTTTTTTATTTTTATTTTTATAATTTCTAAAAAAAATTCATTTGAAACGAAACCAAATGGTCCTGTTATTTTCATAACAACTTTTGGTTCCTTATTTCCCTTACATAATGCAACCTATAATGAATCCCATCGTTATTATTAATTTTTGAGGATTGGGTCAAAATTCCATCGGATTTTAGAATAGCATAAAAGCATATAACCAGGGTGTGAAGATAGTGCCACTATTGCAAGGTAGTATTGTTTTTTAATTTTTTTTTAAATATTTTTGGGTTGCCATGCCAATGGTTGGAGAAACAGACAAGCATGTGTCTGTGCTAAATTGCTAATGTGCATATGCGTCAACGGACGCCAAATAGGATTCAAATACAGCCTAATTTTTTAGTCACACGCATGCAAAGGGTTAATAGTATTTTTGTTTGAGTTGAAGTTAGCTCAAACTGATAAAGTCTAGGACTTGTCATTGAATAAAGGACCTAGAATACCATTTTTACTAGGTCAAAAAAATCAATTGGTATTTTCACCGATCAATAATCATGAATTGATTTAAAATACTATGTACCTATCAAAAATATTATTACTAAAAGGTTTTTTTCCTTAAAAAGAAAAAAAATAGCAGTTTTTTTTTTTGGGGGGGTTTTGGGTTGGTGTGTTTAACAATTAATAGTGTGTGAAATAAATAAATTTCCCTGTACTTGTACTCCTTCCCTCCAATCATTTTCCTCTGTTTTACTTTCTCACTCTTACTCGCTCTCTCTCTCTTTCTGATTTTCTTACAGTTTTCTCTCTGGTTTCCCGGCGAGAGAGAAGGAAGTAGAGGAGTAGAAGAAAGAAATTTCTCTGCTTCTACGGAACTCTCTCTCTCTCTCTTTCTCTTTCTCTCTTGGTGTCTAATTTTCTTTGATCAAGGACAAAGCTTTGTTTTTCTATCTGCCAAATAGTTTGTACCCATCTTCAAGAAATGGGTTCTCTTTAACTTCTCTCTCAGTCTCTGTGTGTGTGTTCTTGTTCTCTCCTTTATAAGGTACTTTTGTCTCTTTCTCTACTTTCTCTTTCTCTCTGTGCTTCTGAATTCTTAGTGGTAATTCTGATTTTTTTGGAGAAATTTTTTTTTTTTTTTTTGTTTGTGTTTGATTTTTATGTTTTTGGATGTGATTGGGTGAAATAGCATGTGGATATTTCATGTTTTGGTGAAATTTAATTTCTTGTTGATGGAAAACAATGAATGATGATTAAACTGTATATGGGTTTGGGCTTGGTGGGTATTTCTTGCTCTGCTAAAATTACAATCTTGGTTCTGGTTTATGTAATAAAATTTGAGCTTGGAACTGTGTAGACTCTGCATCAGGTGAATTTTAAGAGCTGCTAAGTTGGACTTGCTTTTTTTTTTTTTTTTTTTTGGGGTGGTTTTTATTTAATTTTACTTTACATGTCATATGGAGCTTTGCATGATTTAGCTTCAACACTTAGCTAATGAACTATTTTGTCAAAAAATTTCTTAACTTTAATTGAATCATAAACTAGTCGGGGGTTTTGATGTACCGGTGTTATTTGTCCCATTTTGCAGTTATAATTGTGCATTAATCAATTTTCGGGAGTTTAGGTGTTGAATTGATCAATTCTATCTGAAATTTAATAGTGGACATTGGATATGTAAGAAGGAGAAAATGTTGCTTGTTCTCAACTCCAATGGGCCAAACTGGTTGAAACTCATGATTCTTCATGATCAATGTCCCGTATCTGGAAGATGATTGATGAATAATCATTGGTTACTATACATTTTTTTTTGGTAACTAATGGGTATAGAGGCGTATGGATACGTGAAATGTCACATATATAGTTGAAGAATTAGTGGGCCACACAATTGTGCTTTTGGACTGATTTTACCTAGGTGCAATTACTCAAACCGTTTTGAAGAATTAGTGCATGCAATTGAGTTCAAAAAAGTTGAACATTAATGATTGCTTTTTTATTAATTCCTTTTCTCCATGGTGATTGCTTTTTTTTGATAGGTGCCATAGTGATTGCTGCATAATAAGTGCATATTCATTGTTGCATGTATCTGTATCTTTGCATCTTTTTGATAGCCTCTGAAAAGTTCCTTATAGTTGATAATTGTATGATAGCTTAACCTCAATTTTTCTTGCTGTTAGCAGAAATTGACTAGATGGAGCAATATCTAAAGGGTTCTACCTCAGGTCATTCTGAAGGTCACTCTCTTTCATCCGCTGATCAAAGCTGATAACATATATGTTCTCATGTTATATGTGTATTTGCCTGTGTATGTATGTGTCATACTCATTGATTAGCATTCATAACTGTTTTTGTAGGTCAATTCAAGATTCCATCAGTTAACGTTCCTGGAAAAGAGGGAAGTAGTGTGTGGGGGTTCCCACGTGGAATTGATGCATATCATTCATCAAGTGATGCAAGCTTGTTTTCTAGCTCATTGCCCGTCCTTTCACATGAAAAGTGTATGTTTTGAGCTTGTCACAAGATATTGTATATGCCAACTGCTTACACTGATTAGCAAGACTTATTTTTGACAATTTGCAGTGAACTTTACTGCTTTGGATCATGGTGGTCAATCTGTTGAGGATAACTCGCCTAATTTAGATAAACTTGACCAAGATACTGAGGGGAAGGATCTGCTTGAAGACATTGAAGAAAATACAATAGGAAACATGCTTCCTGATGATGATGAGCTTTTGGCTGGCATAATGGAAGATTTTGACCTAAGTGATTTGCCTAATCAGCTGGAGGATTTAGAAGATGATTTATTTGGTAGTGGAGGGGGTATGGAATTGGATTATGAGTCCCCAGAGAGCCTTGGTATTGGTTTGTCAAAGGTAAGCATATCTGATGGTGTTACTTCGAATGGCATTGCTCACTATGCGCTTCCAAATGGTGTGGGGACAGTTGCTGGGGAACATCCCTATGGGGAGCATCCATCAAGGACACTGTTTGTCAGAAATATCAATAGTAATGTTGAGGACTCTGAATTGAGATCTCTCTTTGAGGTACTTTACACTAGTTTCATCAAAATTCTGAATGCCTATATCTGCTTTGTCTTGCTTATGAAAGTTGAAATTTTGGCTTATATTATGCTATCACTTGACAAATTTAAATCCTGCAACTATCATCTCCTTGGTAATCTGGAAAAATGTACGGATAAATTTTATCAAATAAATTCTGTTCGCAAATTACCAATTCCATATTAGATGCAGGGGAAGCCTAGGTCTTGTTGACTGCTGTCTGATAGAACCTTTTCACTAGTTTCCTTTTTTCTTCTCCTCTTGGAGCGACTCTCTTGTATAACCTTTCTGCTTGTGTTGAAATTTCTCCCCTCCCCCCCCCTTGGGTTTTGCATTTTTATGTGTTTTTGTTCTTAGAAAAAGTCCATTTCTGGTCTTTAAGTTGCCAACAAAATTAAGATGCTCAAAAGAGTACATGCTGTTGCCCAGCTCTTCTAATACAATTTGTAGTATTGTACTCCTAGATGCTCATTTGAGATAATATTCAGCCTGTTCCAACATTCTTCTGAAGGAAACAAGGGCAAGGGGGGTCACTTGAGGTAGAGCTTCCCAGTGTGTTAACTGTTTAGACTTTGGATGCACTGTAGAAAGGAAAGGAATGGAAGGGAACAGTTTCTTGGTTGGAATTTTAAAAGAGGGATAGAGATGGTTTCCATTCCATTTTAATGAACAATCCATGGGCTGAATCTCCATTCTCCCTCATTAATTGAGGCAAAAATACATTTATTCTTTTTAAATTCCCAACCACACAAGAAAAAAAAAATTTCATTCCTTTTTATTCCATATCTTTGTGAACTCCCAAGCATTGTGACAGAAGGAAAGAAGACAAAAAAATTGAGTTAAGTCTTGGGATGGTTGCTTGTAAGTATTCAGCTTAATTGATGTGTAATTTGCATATATGCTCTTTTTGTTTCCATTAGAGAAGGAAGGAAAAAGAAATAATATAATAGGGATGGCAGTTTAGCCCTATTAAGTTGGGATCTGCTGTACTGTGTATGGGGTGGGGATTCCACAAGAAACCACAGGGACAGGGATGAGGATCGATTTTGTTCCTACTAAGGGGCGAGACTTGGACCACCCTTTCCAGTATCCACTTATAATTGTCATATAAGTACCCTTACATATTTTCAATTATATAACTCCTCTTACTTTAATATGTTTTGCATTATCTTTAGAAAGAATTTGTAATTTCCTTTTATTTGCTATATTTGTGTAAATAACTTTTACTATATGCATACATATACGTTTTTTTTTAATTGTTCGCCATGAAAATAAGTAATATATGACATTGAGTGGTGGGGATTCCCAGTCATCCCCAAAGCGGGGATGGAGCAAGGGATAATTTAACATTCAAGGATAGGATAGGGAGTGGGATCCTTGGCCCCCACCTTGCTTCATTGCCTTCCCTACAATCGGATTGAAGTGAAGAAAATGAAAAAAAGGTGAATCTTTATGTCTCTTAGGGAGTTTGGTCTTCAAGAAGAACGGAAGGAAAGGAAAACACATAGTGGATCCTTCATGGATAAAAAATATTTAAAATGTATACTACACCCATGCAACTCTTTCATTCCTTCCTTTCCTCCCAATTGTGGTGAAGCAAATTAGGGATTCTGAGGGAGAGGTGATCTTTTGCACTTCCCTCCATTCCCCTCCTCTTATTTTAATCTTGGAAACATAGTTGATGTGGGTCTTACAGTGGAAACTAATGTATTTAGTATTGCAGAACATAATAGTTGTAACTTGTAAATGAGAAACATAACAAAAGGTTTATATGATTAGTGTCACACAGTTATTTCAGATTTTATACTTACCCAAAATAAATAAATAACGTTATGTAATTTGTGTTTGTGTTGGGGGGTGGTTTGAGTTCAGTGATTTTTTTTTTTTCCTTTTCTATATTACATATATGGTAAAACAGTGTTTCATCTATATTTTGTTACTCTTAACACTTATTGATTATGAAACTTCTTTTTATTTATTTATTTATTTATTTTGGTAGCAATATGGGGATATCAGAACTTTATACACCGCATGCAAGCATAGGGGCTTTGTGATGATATCTTATTATGATATCCGAGCTGCTCGTACTGCAATGCGTGCATTACAAAATAAGCCTTTGAGACGAAGAAAACTTGACATTCATTTTTCAATTCCCAAGGTTTGAAACAGGATGCTTGTTTTTATGATTTTGTTTGGTACTGTTGATTTCAATCCATTTCTATGTCATGCATCATTCCTTCTCTACTTTATTCCAGGATAACCCATCAGAAAAGGATATTAACCAAGGAACTCTTGTGGTGTTCAATTTGGATCCATCAGTATCAAATGATGACCTTCGTCAAATATTTGGGGCTTATGGGGAAGTCAAAGAGGTGCTACCTTTTGGATGCGTTTCTTTTACATGTTGTTTTGTATTCATTCACTCATCCTTGTTATGTATACTTTATGCACTATTATGCTTAGCTCTTTAATCTTTAAATAACCTTGTGAATGAAATGCAGATCAGGGAAACACCACACAAGAGACACCATAAATTCATAGAATTTTATGATGTTAGAGCTGCAGAGGCAGCTCTTAGAGCATTAAATAGGAGTGACATAGCTGGGAAACGCATAAAGCTTGAACCTAGCCGCCCTGGTGGAGCACGTCGAAAGTAAGTATTTAGTTGTTGTCATAACAGAGCTAATGCATTGTCGTTGGCGTGAATTCTTGCTCCTTTTAATTCTCTCTTTCTTAGAGGAAGACTTGAATCTAAGGCCTATCATCCCTTTTGCCACCCCAGCCAACATCTAAATTCTTGTACAAGCAGTAAGAAAAAAGAACTTTTTATTGTTAATATCAACTTTTCATCCCAAAGCCTTCCTCTGCTGCAACCCTTTTTCATTTTATTTTACTCAGAGGAATGGCTGTATGAAAGTGACGTCAAACAATAAGCATTATGGTTTAGCATATAATTCTCCTCAATGTTTTAAGACCTGGACTGGACTGCACAGTCAGACGAATTGTCCCAGGAATTGTGTCTATAAACGGGCTGGTCACCCTGTAAGATCCATTTTCAACAAATAACTATTCAAACCTGTTGACCCACTGGATCAATAACTAAGACTGTTGACCAGGACATGGGTCAAAAAAGCGTGATGGGTTGGGCTGTATGGAAGAAATTATCAACAAAGAGCTGCTGGGGTGGGTTTTCAAATCAATGTTCAGCAGCTCATAATATCATGGTGTGGTATGACCAATTGATCCATGGCTCCATCTTGATACTTTTGTTGGTAGTAATATTGTGTACTAAAGAAAAACAACTCAAAGCTTGTTATGGTGTACCCTTGAGCCCAAGTTCCAAAACCTTGAATATCATTCTACAACCAACAAAGCTACTGCACGTCAAAGTTGCTGTTCCTGTAGGTGATATATGTATGCTTTGTACAACTCTAGGTGGGAAAAAAAAGCTTTTTATATAACTAAAACCAACCTGTCCAAAATAATATTCATGGGCATGTTGTAAAAACTGTGCTAAAATTCTTTGATGATTGTTTACTTTACAAAGGGAAATGGAAGTATACAAAGGAAAGCCCTAAAAAATTAAAAAAATTCATGAAAACAAATAGACATTTGGTACCCATGAATAAAGGAAAATAGGAAGTAAAATTCATGAAAACAAATAGACATTTGCTATATGTAATTTCTGGCTCCTATTTCATGGAGCCTGTGAGCATCTGCAACATGTCTTCATAGTAAACTGTCTATTTTCTTCTATCTTTTAACTCTACATTTTTTTGGCCCTTTATACTTTTTCATATGGATCTTTTAAAGGATCTCTCTATATTTATTTGCATGTTGTTTGAATTAGGCTCATCATATGCTATGTTTTACTTTCTTGCCACCCCTCTTCTTTTTTTTGGTTATAAAGAATATCTTAAACAAAGCTAACTAACAGCACCCTTCCTTGGTTCCCATTTTGACTGATATCTTGCTACATATTGTTATTAATCCATTAAGCTGTGAAGAAATTAACCTTCTTGTACCTTTGATCTATAGCTTGATGCAACAATTAAGTCAAGAGTTGGAACAGGATGAAATCCGAAGCTTCCGACCGCATGTTGGTTCACCAGTGACCAATTCTCCCCCTGGTACTTTTATCTCTAAATAACTCACATATATCTTACAACTAAGTATCTGTATGCTTATTCGTATTGGAAAGACATTCAGTTATAAGATTACTGGCACTTCTATGACAGGTAGCTGGCCACAATTCGGCAGCCCAGGTGACCATAATCCTTTGCATTCTTTTAGTAAGTCCCCAGGTCCAGGAAATCTCAGCCCTATAAGCAGCAACCATTTGACTGGGTTAGCTTCAATTCTGCCACACCATGTATCGACCTCCCCAAAAATTGCACCAATTGGTAAGGACACTGGAAGGGTTAACCATGTTAATCAGATATTCCCCAACACAGGATCGACGCAAGGTGCTGCCTATCAGCATTCCCATTCCCTTTCTGAGCAGAAATTCAGCACAAGTCCAGGACCCCTGTCTTCTTTTGGTGAATCAAATCTGAATTCATCTAGCATCGGAACATTATCTGGTCCTCAGTTTCTCTGGGGAAGTCCAGGTCCTTACTCTGAGCATGCCAATTCTTCTGCATGGCAGACATCATCTATTGGGTACCCATTTGCATCCAGTGGACAGGGTCAAGGTTTTCCATATGCTGGTCGTCAAGGTTCTTTTGTAGGCTCACATCACCAACATCATGTTGGATCTGCTCCTTCTGGTGTTCCTCTTGAAAGGCAGTTTGGCTTCTTCCCAGAGTCACCGGACACATCGTTCATGAATCCAGTTGCATTTCCAGGCATGGGTTTAAGTCGCACCAATGTGATGAACATTGGTGGCCGTGCAGCTATGAGTGCTGGTGTTGGTCTTTCAGGAAATGTAACAGAAAATGGTTCTCCTAGTTTCAGAATGATGTCACTGCCAAGGCATGCTCCCTTGTTCCTTGGAAATGGTTCTTATTTGGGACCTGGAACAACTGGCAATGAGGGATTAGGTGACCGTGGTCGAAGTAGGCGAGTTGAGAATAGTGTAAACCAGACAGATAGCAAGAAGCAGTACCAGCTTGATTTGGATAAAATTATCAGTGGGGAAGATACTAGGACTACTTTAATGATTAAAAACATTCCTAATAAGTAAGAACAATATATGGTCAACGTTTTGAAATCATTACAAATTTCCTAGTTTTTGAATGAGGTGGTCAATTCGTTGTTGATTTCTGCTTCTATTATCTTACTACCAGGTACACTTCAAAGATGCTGCTGGCTGCTATTGATGAAAATCACCGGGGTACTTATGATTTTCTCTACTTGCCAATTGATTTTAAGGTAATGCCATTGTGGGAATATAAGATACCATATTCTTCAATCTCCTATAGTTGAATTGCGACTGACGTTAAAGTTGTCTGTTGCAGAATAAATGCAATGTGGGTTATGCTTTCATTAATATGGTGTCTCCTTCACACATTATCCCCTTCTATCAGGTTCAGCTTTTTCCTTTGCTTGAGGCTCCAGGAGTAGCAATACATTATTAACTTTAGACATTCTTCTATGTCAATGTTGTAAAAGTAAACTTATATGCTCATGTTTTCATAAAAACTAATTTTTTGTTTAAATAGGAAATTCTTTGCATTTATATCTGGCTGATAATTCAGAAGATTTATCTGCTGAATTGGAGTCACGGATATCCTTCAAATTTTCCAGAACTTATACCATGGAAATTTATGCAGGCATTTAATGGAAAGAAGTGGGAGAAGTTCAATAGTGAAAAAGTTGCTTCACTGGCATATGCACGAATTCAGGGCAAGGCTGCCCTTGTGACACACTTTCAGAATTCAAGCCTAATGAATGAAGATAAGCGATGCCGGCCAATTCTCTTTCACTCAGAGGGTCAAGAGATTGTTGATCAGGTTACATGTTTATTGATCATAACAAACTAGAAATATCCTCAACTACTTTGATCGTTCTTGCTAGTTCGTCTAACTCTAAATAATGTCACAATGCCAGTGTCCTCTTAACTTTAACTGCCTGAAGATATTTATTGCTGTTTCTATATAAATATTATGTTGATAACTGCTTAGTATTCATTTATGTTTGTTATTTATTTCATGCTATTTTTGAGCTTCAATTAGGGTTTGTCTGGAAGCAGCTTCTTTGTTGGAGTACATTACATTCATCCTTAATTTTTTGTTAGTAGCTCACACCTTACATAATGAGGCATTTAGAGGAACACAAAGGAGAATTTAACTGTTGGAGAGGATATTGTGAAACAGGAAAAATTCTCATACAATTTGTATTCAAGAATTTTCCTTTGTTTTGAGTGGGGTGTGAAGAGTGAAAGGGGGGCTGATGCTGATGGTTGAAATAGCTAGACCAAGGGTCCATTTCTAGTTTCTGTGGTTCCCTTGGCATCTTTGATCAGGTTATCAAATTGATCTTGATAAAGAAATAGAAGAGAGTTTAATCCTGTTTTAGAATTTTCAAAACAAAGATTAATGTATCCATAATTTATTAGAAGTCATGGTTTCTTGAAGTTGTCTTGGAGAAACCATGTTTATTTTTTGACTATTTTTGTGTGTGTGCCCTCCAGGAACCTTTCCTTTCCAGCAATTTGAACATATGTATTCGACAACCAGATGGGACTTACTCAGGGGATTCATTGGAGAGCCCAAAGGAAATTCTGGATGAGAGGCCAGAGAAAATTTAACAACGTATGAAAATCTACTCTTAGCCTTAAGGATTGGCAACTAGGATCTGCTAACTGTTGCATAGATGTTCAAGTGTATAAAGTTGAAAGAGAACCAAGTAACGGGTGTATAATTGCTGTCTTATTGGCTACCTCCACCTTTGAGTGATGGATACTCGAAAATATTTCATGAGTAAGTATCCAAGGAAAAGTGGCAGAGAGCATTTTGTTTATATGTAGAGGTACAAATTGTTATTTAACCAGGGGAATAAGGGAAGCATATTGCTGAATTGTGAAGTCTCTCCAGCCATATGCATTGCTCACCGGCTTGTGCATGATCTCTCCTTTCGGGTTTGCTTTTTATCATCTCTCAGTTTTTTTTCTGGGTCTTTCAAGTCAATTTGCTAATATCATTACATGTGTATGGTTAGATGTTTATCAGGTTTGGGGGTTGTAAAAAGATTGTGTACAGAAAGGGGACAAACAGAACCGTCATGTTCATGTGTTACAGACTTACAGTGTTATTGTTTGACTTAGAAAATGTGTATCTGAGGAAATATATGGTTGTATAGATGTCTTGTTACTCTCTCTCTCTCTCTCTCTCTCTCTCCCCCTCTAACTTCAAAATCGTAAATGAAATGTTTTCAGTTTGATATCTGTAGAACTTAATTTGAATTGAGTGTGGATCAAGGTATTCATTTCATCTCTTAGGCTTAATACATTGTTTGCATGTAATTATTGAGAAATTGGCATAAATGAAAGGAGGCGTATTTTTGGCATGTTTTTGCTTAGGAAATAATTGTTGACTTTTCCATGGTACATTGTTCTGTTATAAATGTACAATAGATTTGAGGGAAAAAAAATTCTTACTAGAAAACTGAGTTATGGGGTTTGCATTTCCAATAATTTCCTTTTTTAACAATTAAATTAGGCTATAAGTTTGAGACCTATAGCCATGAATTAGTGGGCATCTGCCTTTCCATAATGACATTTGGTTTGAGTAAACCCCCAACACACAAAAAAGTCACTTTGTTTATTCTGGAATATATCATGATACTAATGACTTCACTGCCTTGCAAACGCACCATAGTGTAGTTAACCCGTCTTTTTCCTTGACGTAGAATCCTGCAGATGTTTACCATCTCTCAAGAAGTGATTTACTTTGGTGTCTAAAACAAGTTTCAATACTGCAGCTGTTCTTCAGACTAATCACTAGTCAAATGATTAAGCATTGCTATCTTTGAGATAACTCTTATGGGCTTAATACTACAAGAACCAAATGGTTCTGAATATGATTTTTTTTTTCTAGGACCTTGCTCTTAGTTTTTATGCAATTTTCGTCTTCCCTTGAATACAGACATACAGTGTATGTAACTAAGTTTCTTTCACAATCTCTCTCAAAATGTGCATAGAACTTTATTATTCAACTCTCAGGCAACCTCACGAACTCTTTATCCAAGCAAATGTTTCTTGCTGTCAAACATCTAGTTAACTCACCTGAATATTTATAAGATGAACTAGCTTTTGAAGAGCAACGAAGTAAACAATGTATCACCTATATGGGAATGTGATGCCTATCCTCTTTGCTTATCATTTTCATAGGGATTTCCAAGCCAAAAAAAAAAAAAAAAAAAAAAAAAACTCAATGATTTATAGTGTCATATTTACTCCATACTCAGGTATTGTGAGCCCAAATGACAAAACAATCAATGAAATTTGCAAAGCATGTCAGCGGTGTTTACCATTTTTAGTCCAAAATAGATCGAACACCATGATCTAGTTGCAAACCAGTACTTAAGCATGTCCGCAAGGTGTTTAATTTTTTAGTCTAAAAAAGTCAGAAGACCATGATCTAGGTTCAAACCAGTACTCTTTAAGGTTTTTTTTTTTTTTTTTTTGGGTCGAGTTGGTAACATTAAAATCATGAAATAAACCAATGAAATTTGACTTATATGATACTTCCACCAAAATGATTTATTGGTGAGGTTGAGTTCAAAACCCACTCAGTGTGTGTAATTGGTAAGTGTGCGTAACTTACCAATTGAAACTATAAAAATCAGGAAATATGCTTCTTGAATACAGCCTTGCCTAAAACATAACACTACATGCATTTCTTCCCACAACATCTTTTCAAATTTGTAGACCATCAGCGATTGATCCTGCAAGACTCAACACTTCAAATGGAGCTTTATTTGCTATGGCTTTGACAGTCAGTGGGCAAGAATCTGTTATCCAAAAGTAGGAGAATGCCTTTTCCGAGCTTTCTGAAATTGAAATTAAGAAGGCAATAAAAATCAATATAAGTTCAAAAGATAGGGCCAGGGATAGGAATATGCAAGTACTTACCATCCTTGTGAGTGAACCGTTCCCATGAGCGCTTAGGAAACACCCCATGGGTGACATAAGCACTCACCTTCGCTGCACCATGAGCCGCCAAAACTTTCTGACAGAATCAAAGAGGAAAAGAGTAAGAGAGAAAGGCAAATGTTATGTTAATATGTGTATGTCTTACACATATCAAATGCCAGTTTCCATCATACTACATGATACACATCCACATTGAGCATATATAAATTTTAAAGACAAAGATTAAAAACTAAAGATTTATTACTTTTTTTAGAGGAAAAGACTTTGATACTTCTGTAGCAAATGTAGTATTGTCGTAAGGAAAGACATACCAAATGCATCTTGAATGTTATGATACAACATTAAGTACAATATAATTGAAAAGGGAAGAACATAGTACGGGTCCCTACATAAGTTAAAAATGGTTGTGTAAATTGAAAATGCTTGCCTGACTAATTATAAAAAAAATAAAAATAAATAAAGGATGCTCGCATGACTAAATCAGTAAGTTATACCTACGGATTTTGAATCATCTATTTCTTTTAAAGGAAAAAACAGAGATTCCATATTTACATAGATAAACACATAATCCAACTCCACTCGTTATCCAATATTTCACTAATTCACCATATTCATGTATCCATATTGTGTCATTTCCCTATCCCTCTACAAACTTGGAATTACATGGGCTACATATGGTGAATAAAAAATTCAGGTTGGGGACATCACAAAAGATTATGATGTTTAATGTGAATGACATTGTATTAGAAGAATAGTGGAGAGAGAGAGAGAGTCTTAATGAACATGACCTCTGAAGCACATGACTTCAGAAGACGAAATAATTCAAATAAGAAAAAAAGTCAATATAATTGAAGATACCTGGCACTCAATCAGGGTGCCTCCAGATTGGACTAAATCATCAACAATGACTACATGACAACCAGCAGGATTTCCTTCCTTGAGCCGGACTATCCTCTTATCACCTTCACGGACTTTATTACACACCACCTGCCATTCAATAACATAAAACGGTAGATATCATATAACACAAACAACAGATTTTAAACTTAAAACTCAAATCTATTTGAGGGGGAAAAAAAAAAAAAAAAAAAAAAAAAAAAAAAAAAAAAAAAAAAAAAAAAAAAAACCGTGGCAAAATGATCCAACAGCTTGTGGAATCGCTTCCAAGCTCCATCATCTGGAAATGCAATAACAATCTGGAAGAGAAACAACGATTAGAATGGAGAGATCAAGGATAGAGAAAATTCAATGGGCTAGAATATATTCCTAGAGTTGATATAAAATCAAGAAATATTAATCATCACTCACATTGTCAGCGTCAGGAAGCTGGTGCAGACGCTGTTTTAGGAGAGGAATACCAGTCTCAAACAAAGGCAAAACATGGTCCCCAAAATAAAATCTTTCCTGCATAAAAATGAAAAGTAAAAGAATGAGAATGCATGCAATGTTAGCCAGAGTTCATTCTTTATTTAAAATGATAAGAAAAGCAAATTAAAATAAATGTTACATAAATAGCAGAACCCTAGCTAGCACCAATTTTAGAACCATTAGTTACCGCCGGATTATGGACATTATCAGCTAACAGTCTTTGTTAACTGACTCAGACCTCTTAGGTTAAATAACCAGGCCTATATGGAGAGCATTTCTTTATATGAAAAGAAATCTGAGCTTATTTTTTTTTGATAAGTAAGAAAATTATATTAAAGAAGCACAAGAGAACAAAGACAACACAAAGGATATAGAGAGGGGAACAAAAAAGAAAAAAGAAAAGAAAAGAAAAGAACAAAAAACAAAAACACAAGAAAACCAACAAAGACTAATTACAAAGAAGAGAACTAAGGAACATAGGGATAGAATCACTAGAGGTGAGTCCCCAAGCCCTAGACCAGTCAAAAAGAGTGCCACTAAAGTAAGCAAGCAGCTGATCATCGGTTTTGTCCCTATCTTCAAAAGTACGCCAGTTACGCTCCCTCCAAATGCACCACATAAGGCACAACGGAGCTAGATTCCAAACCCTAGAAGAGTGCTTTCCGAGCCAGTTCCACCAGCCGCAAATAGTGTCTGCAATCGATCTAGGCAAGACCCAAGAAATCCCAAAAGATCTGAAAACCAAGCTCCACAACTGAAAAGTTTTTCCACAGTGAAGAAGCAAGTGATTCGCCGACTCCCCATTACTCCGACACAAGATACACCAATCAACAAAATCAAAACCTCTACACCGTAGAATGTCCCCTGTAAGAATCTTCTCCCAAGCTGCAGACCAAACAAAGAAAGAGACATACACCGGGGCCTTAACCTTCCAAACACCTTTCCAAGGGAAAATAATAGGCAAGGGACAACGAAGCTTATCATAGAACGAGCGAACATCGAACTCCCCCTTCTTTGATAGCTTCCAAATCATACGATCTCTTTGCTCAGACAGAGGTAAATTATCACCCAGGATATGAAGGAAATCATTCACATCTCCCGACTCCCAATCGTTCGGGTTTCTAAGGAGAAGCACCTTCCAACTTCTCCGAGCCTCAGTCCCCATCCGCTTGAGAGACGAAGCAACAGAAGCCTCCCTATTGATAGCAATCCCATACACAACCGGAAAGGAAAGGTGGAGAGGTAAGTCCCCACACCACTGATCCGTCCAAAACCTCACCCTATCCCCCATCCCTACCTCGAACCGAATGTGTTTGCTAAACACCTCCCAACCTTTTCGGATACTTCTCCATAAACCACACCCATAACCACCCCTGCCTAATTTGGACGTCCAACCCCCCCACTCTTCTCCAAACTTCAGGGCTACTACCCTCCGCCAAAGACGAATCTCCTCAACCCCAAACCGCCATAACCATTTCCCTAGTAAAGCCTTATTAAACGTAGTTATCTTCCTTATGCCCAAACCACCATTAACCTTAGGAGCACACACCTTATCCCACCCCACCAGATGAAGCTTCGAATCCCCCCACAAGAAATCCCTCTGAATCTTCTCAAGCTTATTAGCCACATGCGAGGGAATGGTAAAAAGTGATAAATAGTAAGTAGGAAGACTAGAGAGCGTACTCTTAATCAACGTCAATCTACCACCTTTAGACAAATACAACCTCTTCCACCCGGCCAATTTCCTGTGGAATTTCTCCAAAATAGGATGGCCTAGAATGGATTTCAGTATACTACTTTTCAGAAAATATGCATGCAGATTAATTGGTTGATGGAATGCATTCCATAGTGCCAGCCCACCAATCCCAGTGGATTCTCATTAGTTGGTCCCCCATAATGTCATCCCCACAATTGTAGAACAAACCTGGCTAAAAATGACCATCTAGGTAAAGCGCTAATGGCTTTTTAATGATTTTTCCCAGGAAGAAAAATCTTATATTTGCAGCTTGTCTTTTATTTAATATGGCTTATTTTATGCGGGGAAGAAGATTAAATGCATACTAATCAAAATCTATTTAGCTTCAAGTCTTCAATCAATTGCCAAAGGCATCGTAGCTGAATTGGCATCTCCCTATGTACGACGTACTTGGGGGTCTAGGGGGGAAAGGGTTCGAGTAGCGGGGCTAGCAGCATGTTGTAATTATCTCTCTCAAAAAAAAAAAAAAAAAAAAAAGAGTCTTCAATCAATTAATATATCTCCATAATTTGAGGTTCAAATTTTATACTAATAATGAAAAGGACAATGAGTTGAGGATTAGCAAGAACTTGAAATTGCTCTAGCAACACCTTGTTGAAAGGTAAGATGGTAACAATGTAAATATTGTTACTTGATGGAGAATGGAAGAAGCTTTCGAGTGAAAAAACAAATATCTCCACAAGATTCCCTTGTGCATTTGACATTTACACATTCTTCAGAAGCTTTGAAGTTTTTTTTCATTGAGCAATTACTTCTATAAATTTTTGCCTACAACTTGAGCTAAATTGATTTTACACTGGGCAACTGTATGTGAAAATCAAATATAGTTTGATAAACTTGAGCTAAATGTCAAAGAACACAGACATATGATGCACACAAAAACATATAATTGTACAAGTGTAAGAAACATATGCATAGTTTCAAACATGCATGTCTAAGTAATACTAAAATAGATATCACCACACCACTCCAATGCTTGCTCCTTTTCTCTAGGTTTCAACTGTCAAGCTAGAGGCCTATGATCCACTTCCAACCTCCTTAACCCTCAAGCCCAAAGAAAAGAGTGCTTCTAAGTTATGCCCAAAACACAGGAAACCAAATTCATATGTGCCAGAAGACAGCTCGAATATTCAGACCATAGTGAACAAAGATGAAATTAATAGAAGGAGAAGGAAATTATTTTTCATAGTTACAACAAGGGGGAGAGGGGATTTGAACTTTGGATGTCTCCATTGGAAACACCAAGAAGTACCGGTTGAGCAACAAGGCTCTTGGCAAGAAGAAGGAAATTATTTATCTTCAACAGTACAAGCTTTAAACAAAAGGAAATTCAGCAAAGACTTGTACTAAAAGTTCGTTTCAATATAATCCTAAACCATATAGAAATGCAGTTAAGTATTTAATTCTTAACCTAGAAAAAGGAAAAACAACTAATATCTCTGTTAGATGTTTCACTTTCACCTATTAGATGAAATAGTGGAAAATCTTTTAACCACACAGCTCTGCACGCCCCAATAGAGAAAGAGTAGATATAATCATAAACATCTAAACGTCATTAATTGAAGTAAGATAAACAACCAGAATCTTCTCATCAACATCATATTCACACTGATTTATAAAGTTTGATGAAGATACTGAATCCTAGAATTTTTTTAAGAAGGACCAATTTAATGTTGAAAAAATTGAAGTATCAGTACAAAAGAAGTAAATATAGTCACTTCCAGAATAAATAGAACAAACCTGCAAAGCATGAATATCATAGATGACTAAACTAGTAGGACCACCTCTTGATATAGGTATATTTGTCAACATCCTTGATAAGGTAAATGCAGTTGCTACATCCCCTTCATCTTCCATTCGCTCAAAGGAGCCAGTTGGAAAGAAAGGCAAGACCAATGTGAAGGAAGCAACAAACAGCCGTGGGAGTAAATATATGACTGAGAGCTGCTCAAAGATAACTCCTGTGGAGCTAAAGGATGCAAGAAAGGCGACATGTTGGCCTCGCAGATCTTGGGCATTGTTAATATAAATGTTTGGAAATCCATCATCGAAATTTCTGTACATACATAGAAAATAATCAGTTCTCCAATTCATCCTTTTGGGAAACAAGATTTATTCATGTGAGGTGATATCTCATTATACTAGACTCATGTAACTGTTAGATGCAATGCCCCTCTTACTGCAAAGAGTTTTAACAGGTGTTGGTACCACATATATGTGAGAAAGGCTTTGCATTTAATGGCTATGTGATAATTTCTAATTTAGGAGAACCACTGACTGTTTGTTCATCTCTTGGTCAAGGGAAAACAAAAATTAAGTTGCATTATTCTTTATAACTATTCTTGCAGGCCCACTTTTGCACACCCAACCCTACATTACACACAGGTTCAATATCAAATTAAGAGATCAGTCTCAGTTTGTGTGAACTTCAAAAATCAGAATACAGAAAGCTAAATAACAATTAAAACATTCTACACAGTTAGAAATACAGATACAAGTGCTGCATGGAGAAGAGCACATAGATTTTTATGAAACAAAGAATTTATGATCCTTATTAAAAGGAGAAAAAAAATTGCGAGCATTAGTAAGTAGAGTAAGAATAATATTTTAGTGTAGTGATATATATATTTTGATAAGTGAGTAGTGAAGTGATAATTTAGTGGGTAATAACAAACAAAGGGCATGAATAGTAGAGAAATGTTGCACTTTCAGTAGAAGAGATTCCTGAAATGCTCATCCTGGCACTCCTATTCATATGTATAATCAAATTGAACCAATCACATTTATCTTTAACCAATCCCAGTTACACACAATTCAAGGCACTTAATGGGATAAAAGAAACTGAAAAAGGTTGAGGATATGTGTTTCAACTTTCATAAGCTCTTGTAAAGTGCAAACCATTATTTGGTATTGACAAGAACAAACAAAGAATGAAAGAAGCTTAGCTAGGAGAAGTTTCTAACAAGAACAATTCTGAGGTACTTAAGGAAAATTTACTGAGATTATTTTTCTTTTCTTTAGATTTCAAGACTAGGTGAAATGTGAAATCTAGTAATGAACAGGCTCAGTTCACCTCTAGGGAGCTAGGCCTAGCACCAAAATCTGCTTGCTGATTAATTGAGTTTCTTTAAACCTTTGGTAGCTTAGATTGCTTACCATTAAGTTCAAATGCAATATTAGATCAAACATCCTTTCTAGACTAGAGAAGGATCAAATCATTAAATAGAAAACCTGTAAAAGCAGGAAAGTTTGAAGTTTGCTCTTATTATGAAGTTTTGAAGTGTGCAGTGTGCTATAGGGGCTAATTTCCCATGGAAAACTATCTGGGGTGTTAAGTGCCAAGAAAGATTGCCTTTTTTGCCTGGACAGAAACTTTACATAGAACCTTAACAGTTGATATTCTTCGGAGGTGTAATATGATTATCAATTTTTATTGTGTGTGTAAGAGTGTGGGGAATCAGTAGAGCACCTTCTACTTCATTGTATTTGGTCATTTCTGTGAACTTTGTATGGGTATCCTGGGTTATGCTGAAGATGATGGCTCCAAATGTATGGAGAGGGAGCTTTCAGCACTACAGCGATTTTAAAGCTTGGAATGCAGTTTTTTGTGCCTTTTGTGGATGTTTTGGCATGAGCAAAATAGTAAATATTTGGTGCAATTGAATGGCCAATCCACATGATCTAACAATTAATGATATAATGGTTGTATAATTGAATGATGGTGTTGGGAAATGCTCCCTCATGTTCTATCTTAGGCCAACGAGCTCTAGCTCAACTGGCACATCCTCCCCTTATAAGTGTTAGGTGGAGGGTGAGGTCATAGGTTCAATACCCATTGAGTGTGTGTATAACTTACCAATAAAAAAACTTGTAAATGCAACTTTCAGCATCTATTGTATTCATTTTATTAGTCCCTCTGTTGAATAAAATAATATTTACTTATAAAAAAATTGAAAAGTCAGAAAGATAAGTTGCACCTTTCTGTTACACATGAATCAAGGAGTAAAAATATTCTATATTTTTCCCATATGTATTATCCTTTCCTTATTATTAGTCTGCATTATGTGATTTGAGTATAGGATGGTGCATTATTCTCCAATTTTGCAACTAGAGCCAAAACCTACGGACAAGATTAATTACAATGTGATCTTTTAAATGATGCCTGTGCTCGTC
The DNA here is from genome assembly GCA_030820535.1 of Quercus parvula. Classification (NCBI taxonomy): domain Eukaryota; kingdom Viridiplantae; phylum Streptophyta; class Magnoliopsida; order Fagales; family Fagaceae; genus Quercus; species Quercus parvula. The sequence goes on from JAUAME010000004.1 coordinate 45,452,019, forward strand.
TCTTATGCAGATACACACACACACACATATATATATATATATATATATATATATATATAAACACGCACACAAAAACATGCTCCATTTAGTGCATTTGAAATGCATATGGCCATGTCATCATGCCAAGACTGGTGAAATTACTTAATACTGGTAACTAATATTGTTGTGCCAAATACAAAGATCATGTTAATAACAAGGCATGCGTAACACCACAAAAATCCTAACATCATGCCAAGACTTCTGTAATTTCTTAGACTGTTGACTTAAACTGTTGTGCCAAACACAAAGATCATGTTAATAACAAGGCATACATATGGAAAAGCAAACTAGGAAAACGGATTCAAACTTAACATTATAAATGTAAAAAAAAAAAAAGACACATAAACTCTTTCTCAGTTAGCCCTCCTTCTTACCTTTGTTTTACTTAAGTCTTTAGCTACAATTTATTAAATTTGCATAACTATGTCAACATTCATACCCACAATAATTCGGCTTTCAATTTTTCTTAACTCAAACTGGGTTTCAATTTCTTTTAACTAGAATGACATTAATAAATAATAAAAAAGTTCTTTTCTTTACCTTATTCGTTTATCTAATTCATTGTATTGCTAAATTCAGAGAAGTAGATAACCAACAAGCGAAAAAACCAAAAAATAAAAACTACCCATTTCATTTTTATAGCATAAGAGCAAGATAAAGCACAGAATCAAGTAAAAGAAAATGGAAATCATGAAGATTAATCAGTGTACATAGTAGAATAGAAAGGAAAAAAAAAGACCTCCATTTGATGGTTTGGAGAGTGATATTGCTGGACTGAGCAGCAACGTTGCGAGCAAGGTCCTCGCATTCAGGGAAGTAGAAGAGGTGCACGTGCTTTTGCTTATTAGACTGAGACTCAGACAAAGCCATTACAGCCCACCCAAACCCCTTTGCTATTGGAGAGTGAAAGAGAGAGAGAGAAAGGGAGAAAGAGAGACAGGGTTTTAGCGTTTAGAGAGAAACAGAGAGATTCGCGAGTGGTGTTTGGTTACTTGAATAACATATTTATAGGCCAACGAAAAGTGATTGTTCTGCTTCTACTTGCCAGTTGCCAAAGCCAAACGGCAACATTCAAAGTCCAAAGTCCAAAGTCCAAGGTCCAAACTCCAAACTGTTGGTTCAAAGGTTTGAACGTTTTACAACTTACAAATCCTCTTTTTCCTACCATACCATGTATATTTTTTACTTTACTTATCTCTTGTACAAGAGATTTGGGAGTGGTTTCGGTTAGTTTATTTGGTTAAATTTTTAATAGTTGAATAAGAGATTTGAGTTCAATGGTATTTTGGTCTGAGTTATTATTAGAAGCAAACGCCATAAATTGAAATACTCTAAAAAAAGAGAAAAAATTTGAAAATTTATTCGGACTCATTTATATCAAAAACTAATTAATAATTTAATATCTTAGTTTGATGATAAAAAAAAAAAAAATTCACATAATATATCACTTACCATAGTGATGAAATATAAAATGAAACACAAACAAAAAGTGAGGTGAGTTTGGTGTGTGAACTATTATGTAATCTTTACTTACCAAACAAAGCTTTGAAAAAAAAAGGGAAATTCCATAAATACAGTGGAGAGGCACTCGAGGACTGAATCTCTGATAAAATCTTGTGGCATTATTTTTGCCGTTGGACCAGACTTTTTTTTAAAGCTAGTGGGTCATGGCCTCGTGGGACATGCCTCTTCTTAGTTTTGATGCCTTTCAATCTTTTGGAATAAAGCACTAGCCTTTTTCTTGGAAGGTCTTTTTATTATTATTTTTTTTTGGAGATATTCATGGTGGGTCTTATTACATAATATGATTTTTAAAAAAAAATTAATTGGGTAGATTTTTATTTTTATTTTTTTAAAATGAGGTAGTGGGTAGAAGTTAGAACCTTAGAACAATTCCTATCTCATAAATTTAAAGTTTCCATTCACATCGTGTTCATATTAATATTAAATTACTAGTAATTAGGGATGTGTAAGGTTTGTATTAGATTGAATTTGAGGGTTTTTTTTTTTTTTTTTTTTCTAATATTTTTTTAAACCCACTTCGATGTTCTTGAATTGAACCCAACCCAACTCATAAGGATCATATTGGGTTGGGTTGGGTTGGAGCATTTTTTTTAAAAAAAAAAAAATCAATTCTAACAAAAAATTTTGGCTTTCCATTCAACTATTTTTGCGTTCATTATTCAAAAAATATTTACAATTTACAAACTTGCATATAATATTTTCAATTTCATTTAAAAAAAAATAGAGGAGCAAATTAATAAATTTAAACTAATTCCCAAAATTCAGATTAAATTGAACCAATACATTTTAATTACATATTTTTTTAAAAGTATTAACAACATGAGTTAGGTAAGTTTATTTATGTTGACAATTTTTCCAACCCGAATTTGATCCAACTCAATCTAAAAAAAAAAAAAAAAAAAAAGCCAAACCCAACCAATCAACTCCTGAAAAACTAATCTATAACGTCAGGTTAGGTTTGATTAGATCGTGTTTATTGGATTGGTTGGTTGAATGCACACTCTTAACATCAACCAATACATGACAAGTAGCAAAAAAGAAAGGAAAAAGGAAGAGCACTATAGAGGAGACACATGTTCAGTAGTTGAGTAGTAAAAAGAACAATGCTAGGACCATAACTATTTATACAACTTTTGCTACAACACACCATGTGGCGAGTTATGTCAAAAGTTTTAAACTTAGTTGTGGTCCTAGAATTTTTTTTGTAGCAAAATTTATATTACATGTACTTATTATGTGACAATCAAATATTAATTGAGAAAAGAGTTATAATATTTTAAAATCTGAATCCAGTTAAGCAATTATCCCAAAAATCAAGTAGAGCTCAATATTGGATCATGAAAGTTTTACTAGGGATCGAGGTTGTGAAGATAGGTGTGTAGTAGGATAGCGACCATTAGAATGCGAGTATAAATAGATGTTTTGTTTAAGTAGAAAGCAGTCCAACTCCATGTCAAAACTCTCATTGTTTATCTCTTATACCATGTTAGTTAGAGGGGAGTAAAATAGAGTTAGTTGAAAATAGGCTAATTTTTGAGAAATTTTACTTTACTTTTCTCTACTTTTCATGCCTCTACTCTCAATCCAAACAAGCCCTAAAAGAGAGGAATGAACTTTTAGAAATATGTCATTTCCTTTTTGTACTTTTCAAAAACAATAAAGAAACAAATTAATCTATTTGGCAAATGTGTCTCTATTTCAACTTTTTGAAAACACTTCACCATCACAAGATTTTATTTCTATTGATTCTTAAAAAAAATAAAAAATATTTTTTTATAGACCCCACCACATTTTGGTTTTAAATTTTTTATAATGAACAAAACCAAACAAACCCTACTTTGCCAAATTGGACGGAGATGGGAGAGAATGGTTGGGTTTGAATTTGGAATTTCTTAAATATCATCGTAATTCGTAAGTCTTTATTTACAACCACTCACATTAAAGGTATATCTAAATAAAATTGTCTTTTCTCTTCCTTTCTTTCCATGAACCAAATAATTAAAGATAATTGATAAAGGAGAAATAAACTAGACTATAAGACAATTGATCTACGTGAAATGTCGGTTTTTTTTTTTGTTTTTTTTTTTATTTTTATTTATAATTATTTATGTATAGATAATCGTGATCATGAAGGTATAAACTATGTGACTATGTCCATCCAAATTTTGTCTTTTTTTCTTTGTCTTTTGCTTGTTTAGTGAGCTAAGGACCATGACCTTTGAAAATTATGCATCCAGGGTTGGTCCAACTGTTGGAAGGTTCTTTCAAACTGGAAAAAAGAATTTTACTTCTTATTTTTTATATTTTGGTTATTGTTTCCTTCATTTCAAATTGAAAACTTGTAAGTTGTAAAAGTCAAGTGTTTTTACCCCTTAGTCGAAGTTATAACAAAGTTGAAAGTGCTGATTAGGACTCAGGAGTATAGATCTTCGGTTCAAGACCCAAAATTTGCCTCTGCCTTGCGTGAAAGACCTATTTCCTTGGCCAAGCACAAAGAGTCATAATATATATATATATATATATATATATATATATATATCCTCAACGCTTACATACTCATCCTCATTTGTACACTCATCCTCATTTGGTATCAGAGCCATTTTAGCTCGATCGAAAGAGTTGTAAGTTATCAATTTATCAAACAAGTTGGCCGGTATTTACCGCCATAGTTATCCAAATTATTTTGTGGTATCATTATTTTGCTTATGTATCCATTATCTCTAACAAACATTATTTTGTTTTACATCTATTATTTGATAGCATTACCACTCCCATATGTTGCATTCTACATCTACTACTTCATCTTAGTAAGTTTGTATCGTTCTATCTTTTGGTGGTAGGCTGAGCCTCCCCTCTATCCAGATTGTTTATTGCTTTGCGATTACCTGTTTGAGCTAATCCTTTGCTCCCCAGTTATCTTTTGTTATCCGTTCTTTGTTTCTATCCCCACAGTTTGTTGCAGGTGTGTACCAAGCCAAGTTTTGTATCAAGTTATCCAGTAAGTCTAGAGCCTTGTCTACAGATCAGATGTCCTCAGCCCAGCAGTAAAGTCCCGCTTAGCCAGGAAGGCGTTAGGGTGTGCGTACCGGTGAGTTGACTGACTAGAAAGGTTGGAGTTGGGTAAGATACAGAAGGCGGAAGTATATATCCTGTTTCAGATCTAAGGTTAGATCCAGAATATGGAGGATAAAAGTTATCTAGGTTGTAATTGATTATCTTAGGTTTGTAATCCAAGATGATTAACAGGATGTTTAGAAGGAGTGACTCTTCCACTTCCATTAGATCTAGCAGTACAGACCCACCTGAGATTCCAGTTGAAGATGGAACAATCAACTCAGAGTCGTACCAGCTTTCAGATCTAGATCAGAAGTTAGGAGATTGGAACATACCCAAAGTTCCCACAAACCAGGTCTATAGGTCCTCATCATGGTCTTTTAAAAAGTCGTTCAGATCAGACTACCATGTCAGAACCATAGAACAAGTTTACAGCATTAACAAGGAATATGAAACTTGTTATTTGTTGTCCCCTGCCGCTATGAAAGCCCACAGGGAAAATGGTCATAAATTCCTCCACATAGGACTTGTCCAGGTTGGAATTAAACCATTGATCAGAGAAGGGTTGAATAACTCAATCCTCATGGCCCTTAGAGACACCAGATTGATTAGGTTCAACGACAGTCTTCTAGGCACCATTGAATCCAGTTTGTCAAACGGTCCAATCCATTTCGACTGTTTCCCAAACCTCACAGTTGCGCTTGACGACCCCCATATCATGAAGGTCCTCACCCTCAACATCAAAACCCATGGTAACCTTGTGTTACATGGAACCAAGCAGCTTGCCCTTATATACAGAGTGTATTATAAGTGCATGAGAACTAATATGTCCATCCAAGCTTTCGATAAGAGAAGACCAGGAGAAACCACTCTTATCCAAACCTCGGATATTAGGTCTACCGTTCAGGTCCCAAGAACCCTGAAATGGTCTGAGATTTCATTTCCAGCAGATTGGACTCTGCAAAATGAAAACTATTCCCTACAGGCCCAGAACCCTGTTAGGAACCCAGAACTAGATCTAGTCCAGCAGCTAGCCAATGGAACGGTTAGACTCAGCTTTGACCAGTCTAGGTTCAGATCACCCCTAGAGTATGATGTACCCTCGCCCAGATCCAGTTTAGATCTGCCCCAGGACACATACCAGGAACCCAGGTCTAGATCCATGGATCTAAGAAAAAAGAGTTTTGACAGATCTAGGCTTTGCACTTCACAGTGTGACCAGCCTCTGGATATATCCCAGTTTAGATCTCCGATCCTCTTAAAAGATAGACCTGCATCCCAGTGTAGTTCGTCCAGAACACGAACTCCATTTAGGAAAGACTTAGGTGCCCAGTTCCAAGGTGTTAAAGACCATTCCCAGGTTAGTACCCCTTGTTACTCCGCCCAACCAGACTCAGTTGTTGATCAAGAAGAAGACAACAACAGTCAGGATAGTCTTAAGCCTCCATCACCATCAGGATCTGATTTTAGAAGTCCTATTCAGAAGGAAACTGAATACGACCCTCAGCTCCTAGTGTTGAACAAGGAATTCGTTCCAGATATGGACATGCTCGAAAAGGAATTTAATTCTGAGAAGAACAGAGTTAAAAGAGAATCCTATAGAGCCAACCATACCCAGGAACAGAAGTTTGAAGTTTTGGAGAAATGGAAGTCATTCATGAGAGAGGTTAAAGCAGATTACCCTTTCTTTGAATACTTTGAGAAACATTTCACATGGCATAAAAGGAACTATGTCATATCCAAAACCAACTGGAAATTACTTCCTAAAAGAGATGCACCAGGCCCTAGCAAACCTGAAATTGTTCGGTCTAGTCATCCTCCCCAGGAAGCTATCCTCTTTAACCACCGTGGTACAGATGTTACTGCCTCTCCTTACAAATGTGCAACAACCCCAGATGAAAAGGTTGTCAAGAAAGTAATAGAGCAGAACAACTATACCAACCAGTGCTTAGGAACCATAGGAAAGCAACTAGACAGGATTGAAGATGGGATTAGCAACAAGGTTCTCCTACAACCAGGAAACCCTTCTAAACCTAGCCCAGCTCTAGAAAACCCTCTAGTCAAGCTTCCAACAACCAGACAAGCTAGCCTTAAAACTAAGGACCAAAAAGCCTTAGAAATAGTGGCCCAAAAGCTTGAAGAAATGGTTAAAAGGGAACCAATCACCCCTTCACCAGAACATGTCAGTAGAGACCCTAGACTTGAACCTCGGGTTGAAACTCTACATGCCCATGAAGAGTCTGATAGTTCTAGTACATCCCCTTCAGAAACAGAACGGGAAATAGAACAAGTGGAAAACCAGTTTCAAGGTTTACAGGTAAATAGGCTTTACCAATCAAAGGTAACCCCGACTAGCCTAACCAAGAATTGGTACCCCAGACCAACCCCACCTGACCTCCAGTTTGAGGAAAGGACCACCCAGTTCACAGTCTCCAGTGGTAAACTCTATGAATGGAACATAGATGGTTTATCCGAGCAAGAAATCCAAAACAAGATCCACCACATAACCATGGTTGCTAACAACTATCTTAACGATGGTATTACCAACTCTGAGGTTGTTGATCTTATTGTTTTAGGATTTACTGGAAAACTGTTAGATTGGTGGAACAACTGCATGACAGCAGCTTCCAAGGATGATATTAAGCATGCTATCCAAAAAGATGAGGAAGGAAACCCTATCTTTGACGAAGGCATAGGCAGAGGTGTACCCGATGGAGCCAATACCTTGATCTATACGATCATGAAACACTTCATTGGTAAACCCAGCAATATCACATCTAGGATTTACGATCAGTTAAGTAATCTTAGGTGCAAAAACCTTGGTGAGTACCGGTGGTATGAAGATGTGTTTACCACTCGGGTTATGCATAGAAGCGATTGTAACTCTCCATTTTGGAAGGAGAAGTTTATCAATGGCTTACCCACACTGTTTGGACAGAAGGTCAAGGAAACTCTTGCCAGCTCTTTAGGTATCATAGATTATGATGACCTAACTTACGGAGATATCTCTAGCACAATCCGAAATGAAGGGATGAAAATGTGTAGAGACCTTAAGATCCAGAGCCAAGCCAACAAGAGCAAAGCCAAGTACGAAATAGGGAATTTCTGTACCCAGTATGGCTTACCTTCTATCATCTCCAAAAAAAGATCCAAACACAGAGAGGAAGAACCCTCTGAAAAGACCCATAGGAAGAAACCTACCTCCAAACCATATAAGAAACAAAGGTTCAAAACCGATGATTTTTATAAAAAAGGTAGATCCTATCCCAAGAAGAAGTCCACTCCAAAGGCATCAGTAGAATGCTATAATTGTGGAAAGAAAGGTCATTACAAAAGTGAGTGTAGAGCTAAGGCCAAATCCCTTATCAATACTCTCATTAGTGACCGATCCAGCAAGAAGGAGATCTTCAAACTCTTAGAACTCGACCACCATAGTAGTGAGTCTAGTGACCAAGAGAAAGATCAGCTTTTTAGGACATCCTCTGAAACCTCTAGAGTATCAACCAGCTCCTCTAGTGATTCAGACTGTATCCTAGCCTGCAAAGATAATTGTTGTAGAAACAAAGCCATTAAGGTCCTTTCTAAACAAGAAGAATTGCTCCTAGATCTAATAGAACAGATCAAGGACCCCCAAGAGAAAGTACAAAGGCTAAGTGAGTTCCATAAGACTTTACTCAAAGAAGCCAGTACATCCAAAACCAGGATTCCTGAACCTAAAGTCGATTTAGAAAAAATCTACAGCCGGTTCACCAAATCCAAAAAAGAAGTTACTGTCCAGGATCTCCAGAAAGAGATCAAGGATACCAAAACTGAGATGAGAAACCTTAATCAGGAATTAACCATCCTTAGAGTTGATTACGGTCTCATAAACCTCAGAGTCAAGAACTTAGAGTCAACCTCACATCAAGGCGAGGAGGAAACACCCTCATTAAACCCTTTCGATGTTGAAGAAGATGAAACAGTTAACCCCACTGCTGAAATAGTGCCCGAACCATCCGATGGATCGTTCTTGCAAACCATCAGTAGGATTAACTTCCAGAAATGGCATTCCAAAGTCAGGATTGTCATAAGCAAGGATTTTGAATTAGAGGTTATTGCCCTAATAGATTCGGGTGCTGATCTCAACTGCATTCAAGAAGGTATCATTCCCCCCAAATACTTCCAGAAGACCAAGGAAAGGTTAACTTCTGCAAGCGGTGGAAAGATGCAGATTGAATTCAAAATTCCTGAGGCACAGGTTTACCAAGACGATGTGTGTTTTAGAACCACCTTCGTTCTTGTCAAGAATATAACAGATAGGGTCGTCTTAGGAAACCCATTCATGTGTCTGTTATACCCCTTTACCACGGATAGTGAAGGAATCACTACCTACCCTTTTGGTCAACCTATCAAGTTTAAGTTTCTTAGGAACCCAGAACCCAAAGAGATTGAAAGTCTCCAACAAGTTTCTGTTTCTAAAAACCTTAACCTTATCTGTACCAAACCATCTTCATTTGGTCCAAATCAAGCCCAGAACCTTGATCAAATTATACCATCCACCATATTTGATAATTCCTTGAGTTTCAAACAACCTCATAAATTATCATCTCATCATATTGCATATAAAAGAATTTGTACCATGACATCTCATGATTTTAACAAAAATGTTTTAAAAAATAACCATTTTGTTAATACAGGAATGTCCTCTTCAAGTTCTAACAAGGGAAAAGCACCTTTACAGGAATTTCCCATGAAAATGCATGAAGGCGCTTCTTCTGGAAAAGAACCCAGAAAAGCAACATCCCTTCAAACAATGTACCCGGAAACGGTTACATATTCCAGTGGTTTTATGGCTATTACCCTCCAAGAAGTCAAAAACAAGGCCCTCAGATTTAGCAAAGGAGCTTACAAAGAATTACCTCCTTCCACTAAATTCATCCTTGATAATCTTCAAAGAGCCTTTATCCAAAACCACCAGAGCCTTTTCCAAAGAACCCTTAAAGCACTAGAATTGCACCTAGTAGAACTTGAGGCTGGAAACAGGATTCTCACTAGTCAACTCTTTGGCAAAGAGGATATCCATTCCATGGATAAAATGACTATTATGAGCACAGACTACGCTAGGTTGAGCCTTAAGACTCAAAACCAGCTTAGAAGTGCTGTCGCCAACTTGCCTTCTGATATACAGAAATATATATTTAGAAGCAAGGCAATGACTGAATCATACGACCATTGGTTCAGGCATTTTGAGATTATGGTCACCACCCATCTCCCCGTTCTCGGAGAAAACGCAAGTTTCACTAACCTTGCTTCTATCCTAGACACCTGGAGCAGCTATTTTGGGAGCAGTCATAGGGTCCATGAAAAGAAACATCCCTATCCTGGTCTTATAGTCAACTATGAAGACGGGTCGGATGATGATGATAGAAACCCAAGCTGGCTTTCAAAAATGTTTGAGTATGGTTTCCTTAGGCTCATCAAGCTAACGAACCATATCCAGATCAGCCAGTTCCCCCAGATAATCCAACAAGTGGTCATGAAGATCAAGAGTCCTTTTATTTCCATCAGATGCTGGAGTACTCTCCCCCATTGGGACGGTAACAATTGGATGACTGTTCAACCTTCCCACCACCTTGTTTTGATTGATGGGTATACACACAATGGCCCCTGGTATGATGGTGATTCAGGTCTTTCCTTCACAGATCCTTTGGCCCTCAGAGAATGTTGGAACAACTACTTCAACAATGAACTCAGAGATGTCACCGGTGAGCTTTGGGAAAATTACCATTTTGTTGGCAATACTGCCAGAATAACAGTATTCACCACCAAGCCATACTCAGAAGCCTTCAACACCCGAAGGATTGATCATATTAGGTTTCCTCAGTACTCAGATCAAATAGCAGACTATGAACCTCTCCTCTATTGTGGGTTTTGTAATCTGTTCGACAGGTACCATGATCACGACCAAGATGATGATCCTCCAGCCTTCGATCCTTATGATGGGTATCCCTCTGGCTACGATACAGACTGAAGCTATCTCCCAGATGGATCCTCTTCCCTAAGTTTCAGACACCTGTGAAAGCTCAACTGCTCACCTTTGCATTCTTCGGCTACTATTCAGAACAGTACCCGCACTTGCAGAGCTGACCGACAAAGCTACTATTCCAGTCAAGGGGACAGAACACTGTTCATAAACAGTGACCAATTACTGTTCACTCCAACAGTGCCCCAGACAGAATCATTCAAGTTACTATTGCTTTCGGCTGAAAAGATATTCACCTGAAGTAAAAGCAATTTACCTTCCGTGATTCCAGTCCGTGACTCCAGCTCACAACAGAAGACTCCAAGGCTCTCACCTCCTATATAAGGCATCCTTGGCCTCAGTCTTCCTCAGACTTTCTTTAGCTCAGAAATCCCACTGAATACTTTCTTCAGTCCAGACTTCAGAAAGAGCAAGATATCTCCCTTCTCCTTAGAACATAACGAGATTGTAATCTATCCCCCCTAAGCCTACACTTGTATCACTTAATACATTTGTACCCTTACCCCAGCTTCCGCCATTTATCTGTTAAAGTGCCCGCGTTTGCTCGCACTATTTATCAACGCTTATATATATATATATATATATATATATATATATATATATATAGCCAAAAGGGGGGTAAGTTACAGATAAACGGCCGATTGTGGCCTTATGCGGAAGTTACAGATAAAAGCCGACTGTGGCTTATAGTTGAAGATGGGGGACTGTGTTTAGGAGACTCTTCCTAAAACTGGACTGGACCTCTAAGGTGTTTCTGCTGTGAAAACCTTTGCTGAAGAGGGAGGTAATTTGCTGCTGTGCTAAATTAGACCTTTGGGCTGGGAAGGGAGGTTGCTGGTATTGGGACTCTCCAATTAGACCTGCTGAAGACTGAAGACTTGGCTTCCTTAAATAGGCTGGAGGGAGCCTTGGATGCTGCTGGAGATTGCTGAAATTACGGAGAGTAAATTGCTTTTACTGAGGTGAAAGCTGTTCCCACCGAAAGCAATAGTAACTCTGAATGATTGTGTTGATGAACAGTAAAACTTTTACTGTTTCTGCTACAGTGACTTGTCCCCTTGCTTTTCCGGATTTGGGGTACTGTAGAAATAGTAACCTGCTGATGCTGGTACTGTGGATACTGTTCAATTCAGTGGCTGGTGCTGATTTTGAATAGTAACCGGATTGATAACTTATCCTGAGCGCTGAGTCAGGATACTTTAGTCAGTATCAGGAGCATCTGATGCATATCCATCATACGGATCCCATGGGGAATCGTTATTGCAGTCGTGCTTGTGATGCCTGGTATAGGTGTTGCAGAGTCCGCAATAGAGGACAAGCTTTTTCCCTGTAAGGGACTTCTTGGGACAGTTAGGACTAAGTCTTTCTATGTTCCTGATGGCTGATTGTTTCTGCTGTGAAAACCTTTGCTGAAGAGGGAGGTAATTTGCTGTTGTGCTAAATTAGACCTTCGGGCTGGGAAGGGAGGTTGCTGGTATTGGGACTCTCCAATTAGACCTGCTGAAGACTGAGGACAAAGCTTCCTTATATAGACTGGAAGGAGCCTTGGATGCTGCTGGAGATTGCTGAAATCTCGGAGAGTAAATTGCTTTTACTGAGGTGAAAGCTGTTCCCACCGAAAGCAATAGTAACTCTGAATGATTATGTCGATGAACAGTAAAACTTTTACTGTTTCTGCTACAGTGACTTGTCCCCTTGCTTTTCCGGATTGGAGTACTGTAGAAATAGTAACCTGCTGATGCTGGTACTGTTGATAATGCGGATACTGTTCAATTCAGTGGCTGGTGCTGATTTTGAATAGTAACCGGATTGCTCTCTTTTGCTAGACTCTTCTGGAGTATTAGTCTGTATCATATCCAGAAGGATATCCTTCATAAGGATCAAAGGCCGGTGGATCATCATCGTGGCCGTGCTCATGGTACCTATCAAACAGATTACAAAAACCGCAATACAGGAGAGGTTCGTAATCTGCCCTTTCGGTTGTGTATTCAGGAAAGCCTGTGAAGTCAATTCTCTGGGTATTGAAGGCTTCTGAATACGGCTTGGTAGTAAATACAGAAATTCTGCCCGTATTTCCTACGAAGTAGTACTTTTCCCATAAATCACCGGTGACATCTCGGATTTCATTGCTGAAGTAGTTTGACCAACATTCTACGAGTGCCAAAGGATCAGTATAGGATAGGTAGGAATCACCGTCATACCAGGGGCCATTGTGGGTGTACCCATCAATAAGGACAAGGTGGTGGGAAGGCTGAACAGTCATCCAATTGTCACTGTCCCATTGTGGGAGAGTGCTCCAGCATCTGATGGAAACAAAGGGACTCTTGATCTTCCTGACCACTTGTTGGATTATCTGGGGGAATTGGCTGATCTGAACATGGTCCGTTAACTTGACGAGTTTAAGGAAGCCATATTCAAACATTCTTGAAAGCCAGCTTGGATCTCTGTCTTCATCATTAGCTCCGTCTTCATAGTTTACAATTAAACCAGGAAAAGGGGCATGTTTTTCATAAACCCTGTGACTGCTTCCAAAATACTGGTTCCAGATAGCTAGGATAGAGGCAGTGACTCTGGGGTCTGCTTCTTGATAGTTATCCATTATTTTGTGGTATCATTACTTTAAATATATGTTATCTCTAACAAACATTATTTTGTTTTACATCTATTATTTGATAGCATTACCACTCCCATATGTTGCATTTTTCATCTACTACTTCATCTTAGTAAGTTTGTATCGTTCTATCTTTTGGTGGTAGGCTGAGCCTCCCCTTTATCCAGACTGTTTATTACTTTGTGATTACCTGCTTAAGCTAATCCTTCGCTTCCCAGTTAATTTTTGTTATCCATTCTTTGTTTCTATCCCCACAGTTTGTTGCAGCTGTGTACTAAGCCAGGTTCTTTATCAGATTGTTACCCAGTAAGTCTAGAACCCCATCTACAGATCAGATGTCCTCGGCCCAGCAGTAAAGTCCCGGCGTTAGGGTGTGCGTTCAGGCGAGTTGACTGACTAGTGAGGTTGTGAGTTTGGTAACAGTGATTTAGAAGGCATCCATACACTCCCTGTTTCAGATCTAAGGTTAGATCCAGAAAGTGGATGATAAAAAATTATCTAGGTTGTAATTGACTATCTTAGGTTTGTAATCCAAGATGATAAATAGAATGTTTAGAAGGAGTGACTCTTCCACTTCCATTAGAACTAGCAGTACAGACCCACCTGAGATTCCAGTTGGAGATGGAACAATCAACTCAGAGTCGTACCAGCTTTCAAATCTAGATCATAAGTTAGGAGATTATAGCATATCCAGAGTACCCACAAACCAGGTTTATAGGTCTAGATCCGTAGATCTACGCCAACCCCATAGGCAGCCACCTATCCTTTTAAGAGATAGACCTGCATCACAGTGTAGTTCGTCTAGGACACAAACTCCATTAAGGAAAGACTTAGGTGCCCAGTTTCAAGATGTTAAAAACCACTCCCAGGTTAGTACCCCTTGTTACTCCACCCAACCAGACTCAGTTGTTGATCAAGAAAAAAACAACAACAGTCTTAAACCTCCATCATCATCAGGATCTGACTTCAGAAGTCCTATCCAGAAGTAAACTGAACATAGCCATCAGCTCCTAGTATTGAACAAAGAGTTCACCCCTGATATGGACATGCTCGGAAAGGAATTTAATTCTGAGAAGAACAGAGTTAAAAGAGAAACCTATAGAGCCAACCATACCAAGAAACAAAAAGTTGAAGTTTTGGAGAAATGGAAGTCATTCATGAGAGAGGTTAAAGCAGATTACCCTTTCTTTGAATACTTGGAGAAACATTTCACATGGCATAAAAGGAACTATGTCATTACCAAAACCAAACTTCCTGGAAAATCCATTCCAACAAAAGCCAGACATTTTGCTAAGAAAAAAGGGAAACCAGACTCTCCTTCATCAAAAGGCAATGTCTTAAAAACCCCACTTCCTCCTAGGATATGGAAATCCAAATATAGAGGAAACCCAGCCTTCAAAGACTTCCACAGAGAAAGGACTCACTATAAAGAATATAGATGTCAAAAGTTCAAGGACAATGGCTTCTATAAAAAGGGAAACCCCAATCCCATAGAGAACCTCAAACCTAAAGCAAAAGGAAAATGCTTTAAGTGTGGAAAGAAAGGGCATTTCAAAATTGAATGCCTAGGGAAATCCCTCACCCATTCCATAGTATCTGAAGATATCTCAAAAGCTCTAGAACTCGACTATCCAGAAAATGTGTCTCCCAATAGTTCTATTGGCCAAGAGATTTGTTAGATCCACCAAGATTCATCTTCTCCTAGAGTTCCAAATAGTACCTCTAGTAGCCCAGATGAAGCCCTCACATTAAATATCAAGACCCATGGAACCCTCGTGGTGCAGGGAACCAGTCAGATTGCCTTGATATACAGAATTTACTACAAGTGCATGAGAATTAACATGAATGTTGGAGCACTTGATAGGAGGGAGAAGGGTGAGACAACCCTAATCCAAACTACTGATCCTACAGCCAGGATTAGTATCCCCAGAAACCTTAAATGGAATGAGATCACATTCCCAGCCAATTGGACTCTAGAGAATGAGAACCATGCTTTACAGATCCAAAACCCAGCACAGGATCCAGATTTGGATTTTGTCCAGCAACTAGCCGACGGCACGGTTAGATTAAGTTTTGATAGATCTAGGTTGAGTACTCCTCTAGACTATGAGTATAGACAACCTCTGGATACATCCCAGTTTAGATCTCCGATTAATAGGTTGAGTTTCGATAGATCTAGGCCTAGCACTCCTGAGTGTAGACAGCCTCTGGATACATCCCAGTTTAGATCTCCGATCCAGCCCCAGTCACCTATCTACTTAAGAGATAGACCAGCATCCCAGCATAGCTCAACTAGACCCAAAGGATCACCATTCCCAACGTCTAGAAGAGATTTAGGTGTCCAGCTTCAGGGAATT
Source organism: Quercus parvula (assembly GCA_030820535.1). Lineage (NCBI taxonomy): Eukaryota > Viridiplantae > Streptophyta > Magnoliopsida > Fagales > Fagaceae > Quercus > Quercus parvula. Next base: position 45,467,626 of record JAUAME010000004.1, read on the forward strand.
AAAGCCAATTCCCAAATTAGCACACCTTGCTACACAGCCAAAGAGGATTCGATTGTCAATGAGCAAGACGATAGTGAGCAATCCCCTCCATCCCCATCCGGTACTGATATGGAACAGCCTCTAGATCAGGAACCTTTAAACATCATGGTCCTAACCAAAGAATTTGATCCCGACCTAGAAGAATTAGGTAAGGATTTTACTTCTGAGGAAAACAGGGCTAAAAGAGCAGCCTACAAAGCCAACTATACCAAAGATCAAAAGGAAAAAGTTTATGATGCATGGGTACTATTCATGAGGGATTTATCCCGTAATGTTCCCTTCTTCATTTACTTCGAAAGGTATTATGGCCAGCACAAACAGTTTTGTGTCCTCACCAAAGCCTGGACCATAGAAGGCCCCAATGCAACCAAAGAGGTTGTTAGATCTAGCCATCCACCCCTAGAAGCCATAACCTTTGATCATCGCAGAAAGGAGATTATAGCCTCTCCCTTCAAAGTAGCGACTGACAGGCACCAACCGGTCGACAAGGTTATTGAGCAAAACAATTATACCAACCAGTGTATCCATGTCATAGGTAAGCAGCTTGACAGGATAGAAGACAGGATCGAAAACAAAGTTATCCTCCAGCCAGGAAACTCTAGCAAACCGATCCAAGCCATAGAAAAACCTTTAGTCAAGTTACCCACAACTAGGCATACCAGCCTCAACCACTCTAAGGATAAAACAGCCTTAGATGTAGTTGCCCAAAAGCTAGAAGAACTTGTAAAAAGGGAACCAGTCACCCCTTCTGCAAAAATTCTAAATATCCAGGCATCCTCTAGCAATTCCAGCCAAGTCTCAGACCAGGAGTTTGAGCAACTAGAAACCCAGTTTCAGGACTTAGAGGTAAAACGGCTTTACCACCCTGATTCTAGCAGCAGGGATGAACCCACACCATGCAAAAATGGTTGTTGTAGGAACAAAGCCATCAGTATGTTAAATAAGCAAGAAGAGCTTCTCTTAGACCTCATAAAGGCTATAGAAGACCCTATCATCAAAACCCAGAAGCTTACCCTTTTCCAACAAGCCTTGATTAAGGAAACGGCTAAGCCAGCCATTAAGATCCAGCAACCCAAAGTAGATTTAGAGCAAATCTACAATAGGTTTACCCAGTCCAAGAAGGAAGTTACGGTCAACGACCTTCAGAAGGAAATTAAGGAAACCAAATCAGAAGTTAGAACCCTAAAGCAAGAATTAACCGTTCTTAGGGTCGATTATGATCCCCTTAATAGAAGAATCCAATTTTTGGAAAATACTTCTCATCAAAGCAATGAGGAAAGTCCCTCAGATGAAGAAGACAGTCAAACAGTCAACCCCACAGCTGATCTTATCCAAGAACCCAGCAAGGATTTGTTCTTAGATACCATCAGTAGAGTTAACTTCCATAAATGGCATTCCCAAGTCAGAATTGTCATTAGCAGAGAGTTTGAATTTGAAGTCATAGCCTTAATTGATTCAGGTGCAGATCTTAATTGCATTCAGGAAGGAATCATTCCCTCCAGATACTTCAAGAAGTCTAAAGAAAGACTGACGTCAGCTAATGGCGGAAGTATGCATATTAATTTCAGTATCCCTCAAGCTGAGGTTTGCCAAGGCAGCATATCCTTTATGACAAAGTTTGTCCTAGTCAAAAACATGACAGATAAAGTCATTTTAGGAAACCCATTTTTGTGTTTATTATACCCTTTCATCACAGACAATGAAGGAATCACAGCCCATCCCTTCAACCAGCCTGTCAAATTTGAGTTTGTAAGAAGCCCAGAACTTTGGGAAGTCAGCTCCCTCCAGAAAGCTTCTATATCCAAAACTCTCAATACTCTCACAGCCCATAATCAAGCCCAAAATCTTGATTCAGCCAAAACAATTGATTATCCTTTTGACTCCAATCAATTGTCATCATGCATCCATCATAAACATATTTGCATACCTGCATCCATCAGTTTTAAAAGAAAAAAGATTTTTAACAAGTCCTTGAAAATCTTATTTCATCCAAAACTTTATTGGCAGGAAAAAGCAACAATGACTTCTCCAACAGAGAAGAAAGGTAAAGGGAAAGTACCCGCAAGGGACTACCCTCAAGACAAAAGACTACCAACAGCGGGACAGTCTTTTGTAAAGCATGAAGGCGCTTCCTCTACCAGCCATAGAGAAGCAATATCCCTTCAAAGTATGTACCCAGAAATGGTTACGTATTCCAGTGGTTTTATGGCTATAACTCTTGAGAGAGTCAGAAAAAGGACCCTGCAATTTAGCGGAGGAATATACACAGAACTCCCTCCCAGTACTAAATTCATCCTTGACAATCTCCAACGAGCCTTTACCCAAAAACACCAGAACCTTTTCCAAAGAACCCTTAAAGCACTAGAATTGCACCTAGTTGAGCTTGAAAAAGGAAATATGGTTCTCACTAGTCAACTCTTTGGCAAAGAGGATATCCATTCCATGGATAAAACGACTATTATGAGCACAGACTATGCTAGGTTGAGCCTTAAGACTCAAAACCAGCTTAGAAGTGCTGTCGCCAACTTGCCTTCTGATATACAAATGCGTATATTTAGAAGCAAGGCAATGTCTGAATCATGTGACCACTGGTTCAGGCATTTTGAAATTATGGTCACCATCCATTTCCCAGTCCCCGGAGAAGAAGCAGACCCCAGAGTCACTGCCTCTATCCTAGCTATCTGGAACCAGTATTTTGGAAGCAGTCACAGGGTTTATGAAAAACATGCCCCTTTTCCTGGTTTAATTGTAAACTATGAAGACGGAGCTAATGATGAAGACAGAGATCCAAGCTGGCTTTCAAGAATGTTTGAATATGGCTTCCTTAAACTCGTCAAGTTAACGGACCATGTTCAGATCAGCCAATTCCCCCAGATAATCCAACAAGTGGTTAGGAAGATCAAGAGTCCCTTTGTTTCCATCAGATGCTGGAGCACTCTCCCACAATGGGACAGTGACAATTGGATGACTGTTCAGCCTTCCCACCACCTTGTCCTTATTGATGGGTACACCCACAATGGCCCCTGGTATGACGGTGATTCCTACCTATCCTATACTGATCCTTTGGCACTCGTAGAATGTTGGTCAAACTACTTCAGCAATGAAATCCGAGATGTCACCGGTGATTTATGGGAAAAGTACTACTTCGTAGGAAATACGGGCAGAATTTCTGTATTTACTACCAAGCCGTATTCAGAAGCCTTCAATACCCAGAGAATTGACTTCACAGGCTTTCCTGAATACACAACCGAAAGGGCAGATTACGAACCTCTCCTGTATTGCGGTTTTTGTAATCTGTTTGATAGGTACCATGAGCACGGCCATGATGATGATCCACCGGCCTTTGATCCTTATGAAGGATATCCTTCTGGATATGATACAAACTAATACTCCAGAAGAGTCCAGCAAAAGAGAGCAATCCGGTTACTATTCAAAATCAGCACCAGCCACTGAATTGAACAGTATCCGCATTATCAACAGTACCAGCATCAGCAGGTTACTATTTCTACAGTACCCCAATCCGGAAAAGCAAGGGGACAAGTCACTGTAGCAGAAACAGTAAAAGTTTTACTGTTCATCGACATAATCATTCAGAGTTACTATTGCTTTCGGTGGGAACAGCTTTCACCTTAGTAAAAGCAATTTACTCTCCGAGATTTCAGCAATCTCCAGCAGCATCCAAGGCTCCTTCCAGTCTATATAAGGAAGCTTTGTCCTCAGTCTTCAGGAGGTCTAATTGGAGAGTCCCAATACCAGCAACCTCCCTTCCCAGCCCGAAGGTCTAATTTAGCACAGCAGCAAATTACCTCCCTCTTCAGCAAAGGTTTTCACAGCAGAAACACCTTAGAGGTCCAGTCCAGTTTTAGGAAGAGTCTCCTAAACACAGTCCCCCATCTTCAACTATAAGCCACAGTCGGCTTTTATCTGTAACTTCCGCATAAGGCCACAGTCGGCCGTTTATCTGTAACTTTCCCCCATCTTCAACTATAAGCCACAGTCGGCTTTTATCTGTAACTTCCGCATAAGGCCACAGTCGGCCGTTTATCTGTAACTTACCCCCCTTTTGGTATATATATATATATATATATATATATATATATATATATATATATAGAGAGAGAGAGAGAGAGAGAGAGAGAGAGAGAGAGAGAGAGAGAGAGAGAGAGATGGTTAAAAAAACAACGCGATGTAATTTTTTTGATTTATCTATATTTCTATTTTTAATTATATATGATACCAAACAACCCCGACGACCAACTATCAGTGTGGCACCCCACGCCCAACAAAACTAGTAATGCTGCAATGATGTTTTAAGAGTATTTTTAGGGTGGTCACTGAGAAATTTAAATTATATGAAATTTAATAAAAATATAACTTGAATATATTTTAATGCTAAAAAAAACACGCAAATACATAAAATATTATAAAATGAAAAATGAAACTGCTAAGATGATAATAATAATGTGAGAAAAAGTCTGAAATGATAATAGAGGAGACAATAATATATATATATAGAGAGAGAGAGAGAGAGAGAGAGAGAGAGAGAGAGAGAGAGAGAGAGATGTTTGCTACAGTGATAAGCCGAACTCCTAAGGAAAGCAAAATTGTTGCGATTGCAAATTTAAAAAGAGCATAACTACCAGCACCGCTAAAGAGAACTCAAGACCACGGTATTTTTCTTGATACCATTTTTTTTAATGGAAAAATGAATTAGAAATCATTTTTATAATTATTTTTGTGTAATGGGTTGAATGAATTACAAATTTTAATTATTAGGGATATATATTTTTGTTTTTGAGTAGGCTTTTTGTTGAATAATTTGTTCACTTGTTGTTGTTTGATCTAGCTTTCTTTTTGTTTAGGTTATTTTTATTGCTATTTGGGCTAATTTTTATTAAAACTTTTTTTTCTCTAGTTTAAGGGGTTAAGAATTATGTTTCAGGGGCTATAATTATTTTTGGAATAATGCTAAATTCACAAAATTTTCATAACAAACTTATGTGATAAGCTGTTATTAGTGCTAAAATTAGAAGCAATAATAGCTCATCACATAAGATTTGTTATGAAATTATTGTAAAATTAATGTTATGAATGTAGTATTATTCCTACTTTTGTTGAACTTAAATTCTTGTGATTCTCAGGTCATGATGTTCAATATTTTCATTAAAGTGATCAAAATATGTTAGTTTAGTATATAAGTATATATTTTGCAAATATATGTACACGTTATTCTTTTTGCAAGTTAGGGTGGTTCCCTCCCCAAAAAAAAGAAAAAAAATTCCCGTAAACAATAAGGCTGAAAGCGCCAACCAAAGCTCTAGCCATGAGCCTACAACTTGTCATGCACTACTAGACTAGACCTAAATCTGCTCAAGTCTTATAACACTCAGCACATGCCCCACTAGGAGTGATATTGGGCCAGGTCAGGTTAGGTTGGTTCACTGTGACTTACAACCTGACCTGATATAAATTGGGTTTGTCTAGGGGTGTCAATTCGGGTTAGCGTATCGTGTCATGATCTTTCAACCTTAACCCGACCTGTTAATAAGGCGGGTTGACCTGACCCAACCCATTTGACACGCTTAATAAACAAGTCGTGTTGGGTTGACACGAATGTAATACAACCCATTTCAACCTGCATAATATTAAATATAACATCCATCTAGAAATAATTTTTTTTACATCCCAAAAAGCAGTGCATACACTTCACGTCTTCAACCCACATTCAAAATAATATAATTCAACAAAAATATAACATTCATCTAGAAAATAAGTTCTTTACACTCCAAAAGAAGTGCATACACTTCAACCCAAATTCAAAATAACTAAGTTTAACAAAAATAAAATAATATAGTTCAACAAAAATATAATATCCTTGAAATTCGTCAAATGTTAAGTATCAATATTGAAAGAATTTGAGTAAACAGTAGACTAATCCTGACTATGACCATGATTATCATCCATAGATTCTTTGTTGATGTCCAAATTCATAACATCTTCCACAAGCTCATCCAATTTCATTTGTGCAAGTTCTATGCCCAAAAAAAAAAAAAAAAAAAAAGTATTAGTAGTTATAGGATTTGTAAAGTTTCAATTTTCAATTATATCCCTTGTAAATTTTTGTAATTACTCACTTTTCTTTTTAAATTTAAAATATATGTTGGATATAAAAGGTATTTGACAAATTGAAAATAAAATAAATATTTATTTGTTATACACTTCAACCCAAATTCAAAATAACTAAGTTTAACAAAAATAAAATAACATAGTTCAACAAAAATATAATATCCTTGAAACTTGTCAAGTGTTAAGTATCAATATTGAAAGAATTTAAGTAAACAGTAGACTAATTTTGACTATGATCATGATTATCATTCATAGATTCTTTGTTGATGTCCAAATTCATAGCATCTTCCATAAGCTCATCCAATTTCATTTGTGCAAGTTCTATGCCCAAAAAAAAAAAGTATTAGTAGTTCTAGGGTCTGTAAAGTTTCAATTTTTAATTATATCCTTTGTAAATTTTTGTAATTACTCACTTTTCTTTTAAAATTTAAAATATATGTTGGATATAAAATGTATTTGACAAATCTAAAATAAAATAAATATTTATTTGTTATACGTGTTAAACGGGTTGTGTTAAGTGGGTTATTTCGGGTTGACACAAATAAATTGGCGTGTCAAACGTGTCTATTACGGGTTATACGGGTTGGCCCGCTTATGACACGTTCCTTATTGTGTTGCTTTCGGGTCGACCCGTTTATGACCCAAACCCATTAAGGTCCAACCCTAACCCCAAAAAACCCGTGTCAGTTCGTGTTGTGTTCGTGGGTTGGGTCGAACATTGACACCTGTTTGCCTAGCTGAAACCAGATCCAACCCGAAAATTTGGGTCTATTATTGCGTTAGTTTTATCGGGTCTTGAGTTGGACAAGTTTTTTGTACTCAACCCGAAAAAATTACTTACTCTTTTACTCATACTTGCCATTTAAAAGTTGTCATGGTTTTATTATTATTTTTAAACTTCCATGTTGGAAGGATCTCCACTTTTTATAATAATAAATATTAATGTCTTTTTCTTTATCAAGTTAATGTATTTATGTGATTAGGCAATATTTTTGTGAAATTATTCTACTAATTTATTGATTGACATTAATGTGAAAAATTAAATTCAATAATTTATTTATTGTCATATAGGCTTAATGGTTGTGATTTCTTGATTAGGCAACAAACTTTTACAATTTTTTTTCATTGTACATCTTGACCCGATTCTCATTGAATGAGAAAATAAATTTTACCACTTTTTTTTACATCGGCACTAGGGCTTAGTTTGGAAATATACTTTCCAATAATAAATAAGATCCTTGGCATAATTAGGACCGATATAAAAACTTTTTTAAACAACAATTTGATTTTCACTATGGAAAATATTATTGTTAAGAGTTATTCCTTTTTTGTAAAGTCCAATTATTTTATCATCATTCTAACCTTCATTTAGATGGAAAGTATTTTCACTGTTAGTATCATATAGATAATTATGCTACAATAAACCAAATTATGCTAAAAATTATATTTGGAAATTTAGCAAGAAAAGATCATTACTATTTAAGTAAAAGCAATACATAAAATAAAAAAAAAAAAACATTTGGCGTTGAAAGTTACGGAAAAGATTAAAAAAAAAAAAAAAAAAGATCGGTCGGGTCGGGTTGGACCCAAGACCAACCTGAGGCAGACCCAAATATTAGACCTGAACTCGACCCAAGTATTCATCCAACCCGCCCAAGACCTTCAAGTCGGGTGGGTTGGGTTGGCTGGGCCTATGCTCAGCCCTATGCCCCACAATGCCCAATCATCATATCTTCCATGTAAAGCCCAGTCTTATGTCACCTCCAAAAAAAGAAAAAAAAGAAAAAAAAAAGCCTAGTCTTATGTTACATTTCAATTCTAGAGTGTGCCATGTTAGTCGTAACTCCATGTCACTAAACACATCATCATTTTCCATGTAGCCCCCTAATGTTTGCCACATTTCACCTTAACAGATCACCACATCATCCCTACTAGTACTACCTTATACTGCCATCATTGTTTACCGTCATTGGCTGCCATTATTTGATGATGATGGCAACTGTCTATATTGATTGCCATTTACTACCACTGTTTTGCTCTTATATAATGGCACTCTATCGCTCTATTTTTCCATTATGCTCTGGTTCTATTTTTCCATTATGCTCTGGTTTAATTAAGTAGGTGTATGTTTTTTTTTTTTTTTTGAGGCTCTTAAGTTACACAAAATGGCAAATCACTCTTTTTTAGGGGGTTAAATCTACTCAAAATCTACTGAACTCACTCACGTGCTTCATCACGATGTCATCCTATATCGATGTTCCTTAAGCCATTAGTATAGCCACTCTTTGGCCATAGTAGCATTCTTTGATCATTGGTGCAACTATTCTCGGGTCATTGTAGCAATCCTCAGGCATTCATCTATCCTTGTTGTTTGTTGCTATCATCAACATTTTGCAAGATTCATTCCACATTGTGAATGACCTAGTCATTCATGATCATTATCAAGGCATCTTCACAAATTTATATTCTATACTCAAAAGCATTTTTAAGCAACTACCTTGAGTTTAAGAGGGTAGTTAAATATATTATTGGTTGTGTTAAACATGTTGTGGCCCAAGAGGCCAAGTATATTGTAGGCACCTGCTAGTATATAGTGTTACCCTAGAGTTGGCTCTTACATATAATAACATACTTAGGATTCATTGTAATGCATAATTATGAATAGAAAATATGTAGTAGCTAAGAGTTTGTTTTTATTTTTTTTTAATTTTTTCTCTGTGGACATGAGTCATTTGGCTTAATCACATTAATTCTTACATCTGCTTTTCTCTATTCTCTCATTCAATCACTCAACAACTTTAACAATTAAGATAGAAAATGTTGCAATATTTGATTATTTTTTAATTGATTGATATTTTAAAACTACATTAGGTTATATATTCTTATTATTTTAATGCTCATGACAAATTTATCTTTTTTTTGGATGTTCTTTATTATTCGATCAATAAATTGATTCTTTGAGTATAATTTTAATACCAAAAAAGTAAATGAAATTTAACATTTTAGATATGAGATAGTCATTGATCTCCGATTATCTTGAAAAATTGAAAGAATGGAGGTTATAAAGCGAAATATGATCCAATCATTGATTTATCAAGATACACTTCTAATAAAAAAAATTAGGTGATATAACATTGATAAAAGTTACATGAGTGTAACTTAAGGCTATCCCAATTTTATTTGTTTTGTTCATAATTTTTCCTTAATTAACGACTCTTCAACAATAACCAATAATTTGAAGAGATTTAAAAAAAAAAAAAAAAAACAAAATAAGGGGCAAAATCCTACCTTAGTCAAATATAAAATAGGCGTCCCTTCGATCGTAGATAACTAAGGATTTTTTTATTTTTGAGAAGCAATAACTTTCAAATTTGAAAAACAAATGGTTACAGACTTTGTGAATTTTCTTTAGATTGTATATGGTATGAAGCGTACTATATCTTAGTCTAGTGAACTTGTACAATTACATAACGCCTGTTTCTTTTAGAGAGAACAAAAAAAAGGAAAATGTTTTATTAGTTTTCAAGTCTTTAGTACGACTTTAAATTTTATTCAATGAATTTTTTTTTTTTTCATAAGAGGCAAAGAAACATTTTCAGCTTTTGAGAAGTGGAAAACATTATACATTTTCTTGTGCTGGCATCCTTCTCTGTTCCTTTATACTTTGTTGTCACGCACCTTCACATCATCTCCAACAATGGCAACACCTCCACCATCACGGCTACGTGAATCATTAATTATTAATCGTGAAAACCAAAAGAGATTATTTTTAGAGTAGTAGTAACCAAATACAAGAAAACAAATGAATTTCTATAGGAAATATATATTGTGATATTGTCCACTAAAGCAACGAGAGCATTAGGCAAATTTATTGATGTTAATAGAATTAATTAACTTAAATTTATAGGGAAATAACATATTTAATAAGAAGAAAGATCCTGATGGGACACTTAATTAAGGGTCTTATTCAATTCTATAAAGAGGGGACCTACATCACACAAAAGGTTGTCTTGACCTAACACAACTTGTTTCTTAAGCGAGTAACATTAATCGTGTTGTGTCAACTTGTTTAATAACAGGTCATGTTCGTGTAGATATATATAATCAAATACTCATAAGTCGACATGATAAGAAGATGACATGAGAACATGAATTGCCACAATTACATCCCACCACATTTAACGTTGGCAACAATTCCACCTCCAACATGCCTACATGAAACATCAATCATTAATCGTGTAAACCAAACAAAATTATTTTGATAGTAACCAAACACAAGAAAACAAATTCTTTTCTATCGGAGACTTCCTACTGGGTTTAAGGTATCTTCGATTTTCTTATTTTATTTGCTTTTAGTACCATCTATTAATTTAATGAAACATGCAATTACGCAGAATTGAGACGCATCTAAATTTGCTGTATTGATCAGTCGTTATATAATTGGTTGTAAAAAGACCCACCACCAATGCGCGCAATATTGACTTGGCAACATCTGCCTGCCAGCATTGGCCACTTGTTAGAGTTTAGGAATAGTATTTGACAGCTACCAACTTTATATCAGCTTTTTAGGGCTAGATCTATTCAGGTTACATTTTTCTCTTTAATCTTATATAAAATGAAATTTGGTGTTCAACCCTACGTCATGGACTACTAGATGAAAGTTCATGTGCTTTGGTGTTCTTCCATTGTTTGGCCAAAAGAAGGGGGAAAAATATAATAAAAACTCTATGACGTAGAGTAATGAAGAGGGTTCTATTTATTAAGTTATTTAAGTCATTTTGGAAAGTAATTTTCTTTCTAAGCTCACGCAAATTATAAATTTAATGTACTTCTAAAATTAATGATTATATATATATATATATATATATAGTTTCAACCTATAATGTTTCTTCAAATTTTTTATTCAACCATTAGAAATTTTACCAATAAAATTAATTGAAACCCATTAAAATTAATAATTTTAAATTTTTTTTTAACAGAGTTATATGTACTGCGAATTTTTTCGTTTCTCTAAATATGCTGTGAACTTGTTTTGTCCGTGACTCACCTACCCAATGTCTCTATGTTGCATGGTTTACTTTTTAATTTCTTTGCTTTGGGCCTGAATTACGTGGTCTACTTTGCAACTTGTTACTGCAGAAACACCACCTAAATCAATGCCTTTTCACACCAGTTGTCATTTCTTTTCTAATTGCCTCGACTTAGGAAAAAAAATGAAAGAAGAAAAAATAAGTGAAAAACGAAGTCTGGGTTGGTTTGGATTCATGAATCTTTCTCATGTTCCATGCAAACAATATGCATGATAATCAAACATCCAAATTAAATGATTATGATTTAACAGAACAATAAGGAGAATTGTATGATCTCAATTTCCCTACCCACATAGTTTGAATGAATTGCATTCAACTTTCATAGATTTTTGACAAAATCATGCATATTCAAATCTGGCTTTTTATGGTATCAATTTTTAAAAAAAAAAAAAGAAAAAAGAAAAAAGAAAAATACTATTTGTTTCACTTTCGCTTTACCTACCTGGCTGCCATGTTAACCCTAGTTAGCCTGAGCAACATCTAGGAAAATGGCAAAGAAGTCTTTAAATTTTTTGGTGAAAACTGTTGAAAACTCAACAACCTTCCAGCATAACATGCATGAAAAAGTATATTTCTCTGGGGATGACACCATGATATGTATATCTAAATTTGAATAATGTGATTTTATTGCTTATTTTTTAATTCTGATCAATCAAGATCAACAGCTGTGATCATTTCATACTAGAGATTGTAATGAATTAATGATGAAATTGAACAATTATAAATTTATAATCATCAGTCCTGGGAAAACACAAGGGGCAAAGTCCAATTTTTAGTATTAAAAAAAATAAAATCAAAGGTCAATGGCCAAAAGTAGTTGCAATTTAGTGATTTACTGACAGAGTTTGACCTATACAGTGGCAATATCTGAAATAGATTTAAAAAAAAGTCAATCAATCAGATGGTATGGGTGATCTAACTCAGGATTGGTCCTTTTCACAAAAATAGGTTGAGAATTGTATTGAACCTCCCCTAGTTTTTGTTTTTGTTAATCTTACGCTATTGAGAAAATTTCAAAGGGTAAACATGCACACACATTCCAATAGGATAATAATTAGTGCAGAGAGAGAGAGCAACCTTATTTTTTTGAACTTAGTTAGGAATTAATATAAAGTTATAAACATAAGGCGGTCACCAATTTTCAAATATAAACCATAGACCATAAGGCGGTCACCAACATTAATTCAACCGACTCTTACTATTCGTCAGTAAACAAGGAAGAAAAAAAAAAAAGAAATCTATCTAATGGTGGCAGGGCATTTTTTGCACAAAGATACTGTTTATGACTTTATGTAGAGGAAAATAGTATACACATGTGAGTGATGCAATTAATGCAGCCGGTGCGGTTAACCGAATGCTCTGGTCAACTTCTCCCACAACCTTTAATGGCTCCTATAAATAACCGCTATATACCTCTTCCAATTCTCCAAGCCCTTCTTTAATTTACTCTCTCTATCTATCTCTTTCAATTCCCCTATTAACTCATACTCCTTCCTATAAACATTGTTGTCAGAGAGAAGAAAAAGAAAAGAAAAGAGAAAATCATGGTGTTACACAAACTTGCTGACTGGGTTTTGTACCAGGTTTTAGCTAAATCATGTTATAGAGCTGCAAGGAAAATAAGAAACTGTGGTTTCCTTTTAAGCAACAACAATAACCCATCTCTTAAATCATCACAACAACCTTCCTTGTTTCCTAGTGTGAACAAATGCTGTTTAGAGGGTAGGGGTTCTGACACTTTGGTGTGTGATATTCAAGGAACACTCCTAAGGTCTCAATCCTTCTTCCCTTATTTCATGTTGGTTGCTTTTGAAGGTGGTAGTATTGTGAGGGCATTTCTGTTGCTTTTGTCATGCCCAATCTTGTGGGTTTTGGACTATGAGCTCAAATTAAGGGTCATGATATTCATATCCTTTTGTGGGCTTAGGTTGAAGGATATGGAAAATGTTTCAAGGGCTGTTTTGCCTAAGTTTTATCTTGAGAACCTCAACCTTCAGGCTTACGAGGTTTTGGCTTCAACAGGAACAAAGGCTGTCTTCACAAGTGTTCCTAGAGTGATGGTTGAAGGATTTCTTAAAGAATATTTGGGTGTTGCTAATGTTATAGGGTCTGAGTTACACACTTATGGGCACTACTACACAGGCTTGCTTTCTGAGTCTGGTTTGGTTGTAAAGCACAGAGCCCTTAAAGAGTTCTTTGGAGACACAAAGCCTGATGTTGGTCTTGGTAGTTTAAGCCTCCATGACCATCTCTTCATCTCCCTTTGCAAGGTATTCTAAACCTATTATATCTTAAATTCCTTAAACTATTAGTGCCAAAGAAGACAAAAAAGAAGAATAAAGATGTAGAGAATATTGAAGTGTGTACCCTGTACCTTATATGTCTTTCGCAAATGCATTTTAATTTCTTTTTCAGTTACTACTTGAGTATTACATGCTAGCATTTCATATTCTTTGGTATTGAAATTAACCTCTGAAGATATTTTTTTAATATTATTGCATCTTAAGACATATTTAGTAGTTTGGAAGAACTTGTTTCTATCATTTTATCATGTTTATTTTTTATTTTATGAATTTTATATTGTTTCTTTTGGTTATTGTGTAAGTATACAGATCAATAATAAAAATGGTTACGTTTTAAAAATAAGAAATAAATAAAATAGGAATAATATGGACCTTTTTTCCATTCTTGATATATATATATATAGAGAGAGAGAATTTTTGCATAAGATTCACTATTCTTGTTAGAATAGCAAATCTATTGTTGTATACTAGATTGTACTTTTTTTTTTTTTTGGGTGAGAATCATATTAGATTGTACCATACTATAATTTCTCAAATTTTTTTTATTATAAAAAATCTATAGTATATACTGTATATATTCGGCCATTGACGAATGTTTGGGCAGCCGGGCTCTTGTACTCAATGACAGAGCCACTCCACTTTAAGGCCAGGGGGCCACGGTGTCCCAATTTGTTTTTTTGAAAAAAAAAAACCTAAATAGATATTGATTATATATGAGTAATCCAAATTTTTTAATTAAAAAAATAATTAAATATATATTCTTATAGCCTCTAAATGCCAATTGTAATTATAATTTTATCAATATGTAAACTTATTTTTTAAAATTATATTATGTTTATAAGAAAGTTGAATAATTTTTAGATTCATTTGAATAGAGTCACAATTCTATTAGTGATGAGTTGTATATATCCGTTATTTAAATCAATTATAAATTTTAATGAATACATAATTTTTCTAACAATTATCTTAAAAATTAAACATAAAAATCATTTTTTATTATTTGCTTCCTCTTCATAAAAAGGATAGTTGATTAAAGGTAAGTGAATCCTTTTGTCATGTCTTAACTCAAGTTTGTGAAAGTTTAATAGGTATATTTTATGTAGTACACATTAGATTATAAAATACTTAATTTATCTCTTTAGTTGTGTTTATAGTAATACTAATTTATACTACTATACATATTATGACCATAATATACTATAAGAAAAAAATATACTTAAATCATCAACTTTTTTATTCATCCCCAATGACTAATTTCTAGCTCCATCACTGCTTGAACTGTAACAGGAAGCTTATGTGATAAACAAGGAAGAATGCAAGAGCAGTACAAGCTCAGTGATGCCAAGGGAAAAGTATCCAAAGCCTCTGATATTTCATGATGGTAGGCTAGCTTTCTTGCCTACCCCCTTAGCAACTCTCACAATGTTCATGTGGCTTCCATTTGGAATTATAATAGCCATCTTTAGAGTCTTGATTGGTATCTACCTTCCATACAAGTTGGGTCTCTTATTAGGCAGTTGGAGTGGTGTAAATATTCAGTTCAAAGGATGCAATCCTTCAAGATCAAATCACAAAAAAGGAGTTCTATATGTTTGCACACATAGAACTCTCTTGGACCCAGTTTTCCTAAGCACATCTTTAGGCAAGCCTTTGACTGCAGTGACATATAGCCTTAGCAAAATGTCTGAATTCATAGCCCCTTTGAAAACAGTAAGATTGACAAGAGACAGAAAACAAGATGGAGATACCATGCAAAGATTGCTTAGTGAAGGTGATTTGGTGGTGTGCCCTGAAGGAACAACTTGTAGAGAGCCATACTTGTTAAGGTTTAGCTCTTTGTTTGCTGAATTAGCTGATGACATTGTCCCTGTGGCCATAAACGCACAAGTGAGCATGTTTTATGGGACTACAGCTAGTGGACTCAAGTGCTTGGACCCAATTTTCTTTTTGATGAATCCAAGACCTAGATATAATCTTGAAATTCTTCCAAAGCTTCCAAGAGAGCTCACATGTGCTGGTGGGAAATCAAGCTTTGAAGTGGCAAATTATATTCAAAGAACACTGGCTGATGCTTTAGGATTTGAGTGCACCACTCTCACAAGAAGGGACAAGTACATGATGCTAGCAGGGAATGAAGGGATTGTAATTGAAAACAATAGAAAGAATCCTTATTAATTTCCTTTACTTTTTTTTTTGTGTGGGTATTATCCATATAGTTTCTTTTTTTCTTTTTTTCATGTGAAGTTTTTGGCTAGGGAACCAGATATATTTCTTTTTGTTAACTATATGGTCATTAATTTTTGTTATATATATCTCATATGTGGCTGAGATGTATCATAAATATTGTTGCGGGATTATATATTATAGTCCTGACTTTGTTTCATCTATATATATTGGCGTGTTCCGATTTTGAGCATGCATGTTACAGTGTCATAAATTCATAATTGTTCAAAAATGGCAGTCAGATTGTTCTAGTAGTTCTACAGTCTACACCGGTACAAACCTATCTTTCTCTCTTATTTTTTATTTTTATTTTTATAATTACAACCGTAGAAACCTATCGGTTTCAATTTTTGGTGGGTGGGTGACTTAAATGGCTGATACCCCAAAAATTAATTACGATTACTTACTACAACACTACTTTGAAGGTTCGCACGCGCTAACAAAAATTAATGCAGGCGTGGAAAATGTACGGACATTTGGCACTTTCATAAACATTGTGCGGACATTTGGCGAGAGTAGTTGTACATGATTATAGTCATTTGGGTTCAATGCAGTTGACCATATTTGACCAAATTTTATTTTTGAGAAAGAGATTAAATTTGATTTGTCGGTTTGCATCTTCCTTCTGTTATATAGGTTAAAACTTAAAACATAATTCATGGACCATCATTTTCCTTCCACACAACATTAGAGAGTTCAGTGTCAAATCATTCGGTGGTGTCAAGGCTTCTGTTTTTCCTTTTTGATGAAAGGTGTCAAGGCTTCTGGACATGCAATAAATGAGAGAGAAATAAATGACAGTTAATTAGTAGAGAAGTGGTAAAAACATGACAATTTTAATTAAGAAAGTAACAAAAAAAAGAAAAAGAAAAGACTCATCTATAAAAAAAGAGTAGGACCTTGGATAAACTAGAATGGAAAGAAAAGAAAAAAAGAAAAAGAAAAAAACATGTTCGCGACTTTGACTAATTTAACTTGTTAAATTTTCTTCTCAATTTTTTATTTATTTAAATTTTGTGTTTAGTTAAAAAATTTGACGATCTCCTACTAAAAAAGAGTTATATTATATTCAAATATTTATGATATTGAAATCATTAAGGATCTAAAAATTAGATTATGTGATAATAAAGTGTAAGTATATTAATATATATATATATATATATCGAGTCACATTTCGTTTTAATAAATTAGGTTTTCAAAATATTTAATATTTCACAAATTTTTTTATTACAGCTTTATACAATCTTAAAAAAAAAAAATAATAATGTCAGCATGTCCAAAAAATAAATGCATCAAAATTGTTTAATGCAGTGTTAGTTTTCAATCACTTTCCAAGGAAATATATATAAGATAAGACCCTTTTTTTTTTTTTTTTTGAGAAACTATATAAGATAAGACTTGGGTAGAGTTTATCAGCTGGTGCTATACGTTAGCTAGGTTCCTCCCTTAAATTTAGTCACCTGGTTGTATATTAACTGATCCAGTGCAAATAATATTCTCTTTGTGTGTGTGTCTATATATATATAAGCTATTACAACTACCCTAACTTTCAACTGTGATCTCATTATATATATTTGAAGCAAGTCAAGATTTGACTTCGGGGGCAAAATCTATCACTAACATGCATCTCTCTATACTTTGTAGTAATATGTAGAGTAGTGTTATATCCATAATATTTTCACAACAAAATATAGTTAACAGGTTGATACTTGTTCTAATAT
Organism: Quercus parvula; assembly: GCA_030820535.1. Lineage (NCBI taxonomy): Eukaryota > Viridiplantae > Streptophyta > Magnoliopsida > Fagales > Fagaceae > Quercus > Quercus parvula. The sequence continues at coordinate 45,485,128 of JAUAME010000004.1, forward strand.
GTTAGTTTAATTTGTAAAGTTTTTTGTCATCAAATAAGAAATTTAGGTTCGAATTCCACCTACACCAAAATTTAAAACCAATTGGTATCTTACCCGGATGACAAAGAGTAATTATTATGGAGTAGATGCCATAAATTGAGTGTTTGGTTAGGTATTTTGGGAGCTTAAATGAGTGTTTTTAAAATCTAAAACTCTGTTTCGAAACAGCAACTCCTTCTAGTTTTATTTTTTATTTTTATTTTTATAAACGCTCATTTTAAACTAAAAACACAGTTTTGCAATAACTTACACAAACGCATCCTTAACTCAATTGCTAAAGTTTCTTCTAAAAAAATTGCTATAGTTTCATGTAATTAAATTGTTTGTTAGTTTAGACCCCTTGAAAATCAGATTAGTTTAACTTAATGAATTAGCCAAGTAGTTACTTAGGTTAATTATTCAGATATAGGTTAAACTCATGCAATTATATTACCTAGTGCGGAAAATTAAAGAAGACAGTAATATGATGACTCAAGAAAACTAATAAAACAAACCGTTTCAAGGTAAAAACCTGGGGATGATTTAACCTAGCTATCTTCAAGATAAACAAATCCCCTATGATAGAATAGAAGATTACAATAGATTTAAACCCCCTAAATCTAAAACTACCTCTTGTAGAACTTATTAACATGACCACATGCAGCTCTGACTCTATAGACTCCTCTATCTTGAATTTGCTAAATACAAACTCCCACGTTTGTGACTTTGAGATCTCACTCAAAGATTCCAGATCACCGTCAATAGTTGATCTTCTGTAGCAACTTGGTTCCACCAGTTCTTGATTGTAGATCTCTTAATCTGGCAAATACTTGTTGAGTTAGAAGGTATAGAACCTTTCAGATCTCACAGGATTAACTCACAAAACTTTCTAGAACCAATAAAACGTAGTTTGGGTTTTCCTTTTATATCTAGAAGTGTTTCACTTGAAACCCCAAATGTTTTTTTTGTAGTGTTTGGACTGAAATAGAATTTTGCAGAAAAATTATGTTTGCGATTTTCGATCAGTCGAGGCTTAATTTCGATTGGTTGAACCTCGTTGAAATTAAATTCTCTTTCTATAGCTTTGAATGTTCATGAATCCTAACTTGTACTATCATGCGCAATGTCTAATACATAATCTAGACACGTTTTGATCTCGGTTTGCCAACATACATAGAAATAGAAATCTAAATATTTAAACCTAAACATTTAAAACCTAACATAAATAATGGAATCAGCACCTCTTAATGTTTCCAATGGACACATTCAATGTTCAAGTTCCCATTTTTCCATTGAATCTATAGAATTATTAAAAGAAAAAGACAAGAGAATTGGGTTTTAACTCCAATTACACAAAAAAACTAAATTATGTCCTGGACTGGAATAAAGTGTAACCATCATATAAGAAAGCATAAGTTTAAATCCTATCATATATATGAAAAAAAAAAAATCCTCTCATGCCTTAAAAAGAATTATATGATCCGGCACAATAATTTGGTTATGATCTTGAAATAATAATAATAATAATTTGGTCATGGATTGCGCAACTCATAGGATATGTATATAATTTTTTTTTTGGTGTGTGTGTTTGGGGGGGGGGGGGGGGGGGGGGAATAAAACCCATGGATTAGATTTGGTAGCTGGTACCAACCAAATCCAAGGCAATCTGTTGTCAAACGTGAGGAAAATTTTGGGAACAAGTAACATAAGCAAATTTCAAGAAGTGATAGATAAAATGAAGAAGGAAATCTGGAAATGGCTGTACTGAAAAACAAAATTCGACAATACCAAGCTGTCCTCCTGCTACTCTGATCTGGTAGTTATAATTGCCGCGTTTTCTTTCTCACCCAGAGTGTATGATGTATAGTTGTATTAAATCAATCGCTGTGAACCGCAATTGACCAGAATGTAGCTAGCCCAAGACACAAAGGGAAACAAAAAGGGACAGCTAGCCATGGCCCCATTGGTCATATTTTTCAACAAAATAAATGTGATGATTTACAGAAAAGCTACTTTGATAGCTGCATATACCCAGCAATAGCCAATAGCGGCAATTTAGGGATGGCCATGGGGCTGCTTTGGGTAGACCTGACCTAAACATGATCTACTTCCTACTTCACTTGGTTATTGTAGATTTGTAGTTATTAATTTTGTTCTAAAAAAAAAAAAAAAAAAAAAATTCTATGAATGGATAAGTATTAAGTACTAGGACTGCCCATTATTTTTCATAGGGTTTGCATGCATCCGCTTAGAGCTTAACAATAGATCAAATGACCCATTGTTTGCGTAATTGCTTATAATTTATGACCAAAACCTTCTTTGGGCCAACTTTAAGGCAACTAGCGTTAATAATGTAGTGGGCCAATAAACCAAGTCTTTTAAAAATTTGTACCCATAACGTAGCCCACAAACCCAGCCCAACCCTTTTTTTATTCCCTCTCTTTGTTTCTCCACGTCTTATCTTTATCTCCTTTCTCTTCCAAATTGTTCTTTTTTTTTGTCTTCACTCTTCACTCTTATATAGTTTTCTCTGATCTCTCAGTGTCCTCAGCAAGCATTGTCCAGCCAAGATGTTGACACATAAGAGATTGAAATTTTTTTCAATCCGCACCCCGGCCCGTTACATGAAGCCCAAGTTGCTAAAGTAATCTAAAACAATCATATGAGGTAAATTTATTTATTATTATTGTTTTTTATGATAATCAACCATAAGGTAATCTGAATGCACAATCTGTGGAAACAAAGAAGAAAAATAAATTCTCACTTTTATTACATATACATAATACACTGTTCTAATCCTAGTAGGAGCTTTTTTGTCTGCACTCATAGATTTGGCATTTACAGCTTGCTTGGGCCCGTTTTATGGTAGACATACAAGTATATAAAAAAATCTGTTAGTTGGATTTTGTGTTATGTTTTAGGAGAATTTATTAGGTCTATTTGATGAATTGCTGAAGTGGTCGTCCAGTTAATAAAACGCTTTTTTTTTTTTGTTGAGAAACTGTCATCTATGTATATATTAATAGGCAAAACTTATATAAAGTTCAATTAGAATTTACAATTAGAAACTAATTTTGCGATTTAAGTCTTTTTAATCTTTGTACCAAGTGAGTTAATGAGTGCAAAATACTAAGAATATAATATTAATGAACTATTAAATTAAAAAATAAAATCACATATAATCAATAAAAATTACCACACGTTCTATCTTATTAAAAATTAGAAAAAAATAATCAAAAGTAGTATTAAATTTAGGTAAAAATTTTAATATATGACTAATTACATTTACTTAAAAAAAAAAGACTAATTATTTATATTTTTATGATAAAAATTTTATTTAATTTTAAATGTATTTATATGTATGCATTAATGCATGTGTTATATGCTTTTTTTTTTTTTTTAATAATTTGACTAATTATTTATATTTTTATAATAAAAATTGTGTTTAATTTTAAATGCACACTTACATTTGTATGAGTTATATGCTAGTTTGTTCTAATGTGACACCACTTGATGATTTATTTTATTTTATTTTATTTTTTGTGCTAATTAAGAAACTAATTCACACATTTTCATAAGTAATATCTTTTCATTAATTGAAAAGGCCACTTCAATAGTCCTCCCATAATTTGTCCCCTTTTAGTTGGATATATTGTTCGAAGGTAGCTGTTAGGTGAAGTACATGTCCGGTTATTAGTTTAGGACCTTAGGTACATTGTTCTAAGATCTGGCAGGACAGCTGTCTTTGTGGTGTTATGGTTTAACCGTTTAAGTTTTGTTGCAGTGTTTTGGTCCTTGTTGTACCGCTGTAGTACTAGTGTTGTATCTCTATTTTTCTTTTCAATAAAATACTTAATTCACGTGAAAAAAAAAAGAAAAATACCAAAAATATAATATGCAATTTCTTGAATTATTTAATTTTAATATTTTTTTAAATAAAAATGTTATCTTGATAATTTAAAAAACAATAACACCTAAATAGGAAGTGAATAGTTGCATTTACTTGCTGTTGCTTGCCCCAACCCTAAATAAGGAGTTAGTATTAGAGTATATTATCGATAAATTTACGGTGTAAAAAAGGTGTAACATTTACAAAGTTACACTTGATATAACTTGAATTCATCTCATATATATATATATTATATATATATATATATATATATATATATATAGATATATATATAGGAGTACAACACATTGAAGGGCAGATGACATATAAAATATCAAATCATCACTTTCCTAATTAAAAAGATAGATCTGATGTAACATGTCAAATTACTTTGCCCTTATAAAGAAAAGAACAAATAAGAAATAAAATAAGTACACCCCCAATTACATATGCAGTTAATTATATATGAAAAACTAAGCTTTCACGTTTTTTTTAATGATTGCTCACTACTTGGCGCAATTAATTACCGATATTGATGATTATACTATGTGGATGAAGGATGTTTTGCTATGCATCTATCCTGTAATACAAGCCGATATAGCCGTTATGCATTAATAAAGCTTTGATGTCTTTGTCCTAAAAAAACAAAAAACAAAAAAACAAATCTTCACTTTTTTTTAATGGTTGATATGGTAATTTTATTTTTAGAGAGTTTCAATCTATGGTGTCCGCTTCTAATGATAGTTTTTTATCATTATATCAAAACACTAATCAGTTTTTAGTGTAAGTGGGGATTGAACCCTAGATCTCTTATACAACCATCAGAGATTTTACCAGTTGAGATAACTAGAACCCACATTGATATGGTAAGTTATGACTACAACCATAAAAATTTTACATGGATTCATTATTGACAACAGTTATCACCAATCATAATATCACACATCAATCTTGAAAAAAAAATTGTGTATTTATAAATTAAATAATACAATAAGGCATCTTATCTGCTTTTGACCCACAGCTGTGACGTTAAGATCAATAATCATTACATACCATACCCTCACCATGTGATCCAATCCAATAATATTCCAAACCTTTGGCAGAGATATGTGACACCTCAAGCTGAAGTAAAAATTCATGCTTCAGTAACTTCAGTCAAACTAGAATCCAGTAAAATTTGAGGCCTGGTTATTTTTTGAAGAATTATATGATGAACCACATAAATGCTGAGCTGGCATCCCTAGTGCATCCTCCACCATCTGATCTTCCCACCTATCTTTCATGGCTTGATTCAACCGTTGGATGAACCCCTTTTGTTGCTCTTCAAAATAACCCAACAAATGTGCCACAACCCTAGGGTCCTTATCCTCCCACCATTTCTGGTCACAAAGTTCCGGCAACTTATAAACTTTGTCATAATCTTTAACATTAACAAACCCAGCAACCATGGTGATATACTCGACCAAGCCATCTAAAAGTGTTGGCGGAGCACTAGACTCGCCATCGTGTAGCCATATACGTGCCATGCTACGTTGGACCAACGATACCATGGCTAGGGGCGGAGCTAGGATTTTTTGTTTGGGGGGGCCAAATTTTGTTACTAATATATTAGTCTCGAGTCAAGATAAATCATCACCCTCAGGCATAAACGCACATACACAAATATAAACATTAATATTTTGATACTAGAGTAGGTCATAATTTATAAATATATTGTATATAAAATTAATAACTTTCACATTTGTATATTCGCAAGATAATTTTTTAGGGGAATTTATCATCTTTTAAACTCCAATACTATGCAAAAGCTGTCTAGTTTGATATTAAACATGTACAAAAAAATGAATTAGAGAAAACAAAAACTATCTTATCTCTATAACTACTAGATCAATTGAAAATTTCTATTGATTTTTAACAGCATTATTGGACTAACTCAAACATTTGGGGGGGGCCAACATCTATTTTTGTAATTAAATATTTAAATTTTTTAATACTTATACATAATATAAAATAATTTTTCAAAATTTTGGGGGGGCCATGCTGTAGCTCCGCCCCTAACCATGGCATAGTTCACATCAAAATCTTCGAATAACAAAGGGTTTATGTTAATAACATAATCATGTTGTAATTGGTAATTGGTGACCTTATGAGTGAAGTTGTGGTTAGCTAGACGAAGAGTAACATGGTGTACAACTTTCTTGGGGTAGTGATGGTTGTAATTAGGATAAAGAAGGTTTTCGACGAATTCACTAGTGTTAAGGACTATGCGTGTGGCTTTATCATTGGAGACATAAAAGAGGGTGAAGTATTGGCCAGGAGGAGTGTGTTTAGCATATTGATTATGGTTATTTCGAAGCCTTTGGATGCTTCAAAATTTGCCCATAGTGAGAAAGTCCCAATGAAGAGGACCAAGAGAAGGCGTATAAGAATGGAGAAATTTGACAAAGGAATAAGATTAGTGTCACAAGCTTCATTGGCATCTAATGAAGAAGAAGCGGTGGTGGTGGTAGGTAGGAGAGATTGGTGGAGGCCATGTTGGTCCTTCATAATGGGTGTAGGGTCACAAATTGTAGCCCACACCTGGATGAAAACAGGAGATGGGCCCAATAAGCCCAATACAATAAATTTGTAAGAGAGTGGGTCTAAGAATTGGGCTAATAGCGATCTTTACAACAGTTACTGAAGATTAGGTGCTTGGCCGAGGAGACTAAAACACATACACAAGTTAAGATCTCGTGTCCGAGGAGTAAGTTTTGGACTAATTGATGGATTCGAGTTAGGTCCGAGGGGTATGCCCTTAGATAGAATGCTTTTCTTTGGGTTGTATTTTTCCAGATGCTACAGTAGTTATTTCTTGAGGTTTCTTCTATCTTTTTCTCTCGTGTCTTTTCTTCTGGAGGTCTTACTCCATTATATAGTCCTTCATTGTTCGATCCTATCGTCCACTTGTTTGCCATCTAGCCTGGTACTTGAGTTTCCCCCTTCTTCTCCCACAGCTTTTTGGTTTCCTGGGGGTAAAGATGATTTTAAACACTGTTCAGGGGTCTTCTCCACATAAATGCGGCCAGGAAAGCTGCTGTAATGCATTTAATGCGGTGGCAGCAGCTTTTGCTCAAGATATTTCTGCATCCTTATCCCTTCCATGTGCATCGACAGTCTATCTTCACCTCTGGAATTTCCTGGAAGCCGGACTAAGGGGAAGCCGAGGCCCCTCTCACCGACATATGCCATACCCGAGGAAGGTATCCCTCTCGGATCAATACCCTTGGACACTTACGCGTTCCACTATTAGTTACAAGTGTTCCCTATAATTTCTTCTCCTCGGACGTATTGTTGGTGAAAAGTTGTACCTGAGCCCACCTCATGGGCCCAGGTTTTACTCCCCCACAATAGCCCCTCAAAATTCTAATTTTTCTTTCTAATCCGAGAAGGAAAGTTAGGATTTTGATATACACCAGTAATTACAATGCAGTCCTTAACAGTATCTAAATTTAGGCACGTGTAAGGGCCATTGTTGCCATTTCGCGAGGGCTCCTGACGCTTGGGAACTCGCACAATCATCATTAAACGCTTAGAATTGCGTTTCAACCCAGGCATCCTACGGTGAAATATGAATCCAACGGTCCAGATCTCTACTTCAATATTTGGGCGGGATTGTGGTTTTTCCTTTTTCCATTCCCACTATAAAAACCTCCTGGCGTTACTTTTTGTTTCTTATCAGAGCTTGCACCTTCAGTATTCATATCCAGGCATCCATCATTTTTCACAAGAAAGAGAGCTTGACGATCTTCCAGCGACCAGAGGAACAAGCCGTGTTTATTCTCACGTAAGTTTCGCACTCTGACTTCCGTTGTATCCTCGGCTAACCTCCTTGGCTAACCATTCCATCTTATAGAGACTAACAATGGGTAGATTCGAGCGCTTAGTAAACACTCCGGCCATGATAGAGTTGTTCAAAGAAAAGTACCACATTCCTCTGGAGGTAGTGGTACGCCATTGCACCACAGAGGGAGTGGAGTTTGACCGGAAAGTAGGAGAGGTGGTCATCCCCATGATTGCCTTCATAGAAGGAGGGATGACCGTCCCCATGGGTAGGATTACATGGGACTATCTTCGCGCCCATAGGCTCTGCCCCCATCAGTGTGCCCCCAACTTCTTTAGAGTCCTAGGGTCAATCGACGCTTTGGACCGGCATCTGGGGCTAGGATTGACGTGGCACGACGTCGCCCACTTATATGAAGGCCATATAGAGACTCGGGCAGGCTTTTACCTTAAGTCCCGTAGCAATGTGGTCAAACTAATATCCTGCCTCCCCAAATCTAATAAGGGGATGAAAGACGACTACTTAATCCTGTCGGGGCCTTGGAGCGACGGCTTAGCCTGCCCAACCAAGGCCGGGACACCAGGTGGAGCAACCTAGACTTAGGATTTCTAACTTTAACATTGAGGAGTATTCTGATGCCTTTATGCTTATTTGCTTAGTTGTTTTATGTTAGTGTTATTATTATTATATTTTTTTATAGCCGAGGCTTAACAATGTGATTTACTTGCTTGACAGATAAATTTTTTACCAACCCAAAGCTTAGCCTGATCAACGTTCCAGCACTGAATTACCTGCTGAGATCAGAGATTTTTGTGAACGACGACGGGCAACTACGAGCGGTTCACCTCATTTTGGATTTCGAGCCCATTTCGAGATCGTATTTAGACGTCGGCAACTCCATCCGAGCGGGAGACCACCATTTGGCACGTATAGACGTGTCTCGGCCGACCTTCCTCGCCGACTACGATCTTCCTCCAGTTGACCATCCCATTCCACAGGGAATTCCCCTTGCCGCCGAACCGCTGGGCGAAGTACCACTTGGGGAGGCTATTCTCCGAGAAGGCACAGCTTCTTCTTCTTCCCTCGAACTAGAGATTGACAAGTTTAAGTTTGAAGAAGAAACAGTCTTCATAACAGAGGCCGAGGAAGGAGCGGACGAGCATTCGTGCGTGCAAACTCCAGCTCAAGCAGTAACATACATTGCCGATACAACTGACGAGGAGGAAGACATGGCTCCCCGGACTGGCCCTCCTTTAAGAGAGTTGATGAAGGGCAGGAACAAGGGGCCATCTTCTCAAGATAAGGGCAAGTCCAAACAAACTGCACACCCTTCCCCTCCTCCGCCCCAGGTGCCTGTAGACCTCGGGCTCAAACCAAACCCAGATCTGAGGAGGAAGAGGCCAGTGGAGCCCACCGAGGAGGGGGAGCTAGGCCCATCAAGGGGCAACAAGCAGGCCAGACCTACTCAGGAACGTCGGAGTAGGAGGGCCCATTCTGTGGAGAGCCGAGAGGAGCACCCACCAGCCCAGGTTCGTCAGTCAACACGGACTTGGTCGCCAGCGCTGGAGGTTGATGGTGGCCCCATCTCAGTGGATGCCTCACTTAGGCACTTCCGCGGTGGTCATGCAGGCCGACTGGCTGATGCCTTGCTGCAGCCCCTTCTCCTTCCTACAGACTTGGCGGCTTACAGGAGTTTCGATTATCCTGACTTACTCATTTCCATGAAAAGGGACTTAGCTATGGTAAGTACAATTTTGTTTCTTTTTATTTGCCTATCATTTTTTTAAATCTAAGCCACTTTTAACTTTCCATAACAGGTCGCGCAACAAGTGTATGTGGCTGAGGAATGGGCGAAGCGCTTTCGTGATGAAACAAAAGCCGCCCACAAGGCCCGAGAGACTGTGGAGGACCATCTGAGTGTGTTAAGAACTCAACAAAAGCAGATGGCCGAGGAGGTGAAGAAGGCTAATCAGGAGAGGGCCAGCGCTGAGGCTGGACTAAAAACGACTGAGAAGCAGGCCGAGACTCTTCGCAGCGAACTACACCTCTGCGAAATCAACTTAGAAACGGAGAGGTAGATGGTGAGAAGCCTGCGCGAAGAGCTCCATAAGGCTAAGGAAGCTGCACAGCTACAGAAGGAGACAGCCGAGGCTGAAAAGCAAGCTTCTTATACTCTGGGGGTTGAAGAGATTCAGAGCAGGTTGACTGAAGAGTTTGCCTTTGTCGCCAGGGACTACTGTGACATCACTTGGGAAAAAGCCCTTGACGCCGCTGGGGTCCCTGCTGACTCCATCCTCAGGAGGCCTGAGAGCGTGTACTATGAACCTGATATTCAACCGCTCCCAGATTCTGATTCTCCTCCTTCAGAGCAGCCAGCCTCAGTATCCGAAGCTCCTGCGACAAACCAAGCTGAGCCCTCCCAAAGTAATGCTCCAGATGCTGCCCCTCCACAGTCTGAACAAATAACTGAGCACCAAGACCCCAAGACGAAGACTTAGGCTGTTTTGTCTTAGCGTTGTTTTCTTTTTGTTGTTTTTTTTTATGCTTATTATTTTAAAGATTTGTATTACGTTTTAATCATTAATGAAGATATATATTCCCTTTGTTTTACATGTTATGACAAGTAATAGTAAATCCTTCTGCTGCCATTTCATTTCATTTCATTTTTTTTTTTTTGCGTTGTATGGATGACCAATTTGATTAAGGGGTTTTGGAAGTTGGATTATCATACTGGCAAAATAAATATAACTAAACAAGAAATTTGAGTCATGCATTCACATCTATATTTGAATGCTTAAAAAGGGAAATAGAACAAGTGTTAACTAACCCAGATCATCTGGTCCGAGGACTCATGCATGACTGGATTTAAGTTCAAACACTTTATAAAACCGTGAGGGTGTTAACTAACCCAGATCATCTGGTCCGAGGACTCATGCATGACTGGATTTAGGTTTAAACACTTCATAGAACGGTGAGGGTGTTAACTAACCCAGATCATCTGGTCCGAGGACTCATGCATGACTGGATTTAAGTTTAAACACTTCATAGAACGGTGAGGGTGTTAACTAACCCAGATCATCTGGTCCGAGGACTCATGCATGACTGGATTTAAGTTTAAACACTTCATAGAACATCTAGAGATACGAAAAGAGGCATACGTATTTAACATAAAGAACGAATATTGATTAAACACAGATCTATTAATAATAATACCTTTCCAAATTATTGACGTTCCAAGGGCGGGGTACTACAAGTCCGTCCAAGTCTTCCAAGAAATATGCTCCAATGCCAGCGTTGGAGGTGATGCGATATGGTCCTTCCCAATTTGGCCCTAGTTTTTCCCATGCAGAGTTCTTTGCCGAGCCCACGACTTTGCGCAGCACCAGGTCACCTGGGACCAAAGGCCTTGTCTTTGCATGGGCATCATAACCTCGTTTCAGCTTTTGTTGGTAATGAGCCAATTGAACCATTGCGTTTTCCCTTTTTTCATCAATCAAGTCCAGACCTCTTGCCAAGTTTTCATCGTTGTCTTTTGGATTGAATGAGCTCGTTCTCGTCGTTGGGAACCCGGATTCCAAGGGTATGACTGCTTCAGCTCCATAAGTCATTGAAAAAGGGGTCTCTCCAATGGACCTACGAGGTGTGGTCCTGTACGTCCAGAGTACATGTGGGAGTTCTTCCACCCATCTGCCTTTCACATCATCCAGTCTTTTCTTCAATCCGTTTAATATGACTTTATTCACAGCTTCAGCTTGTCCATTCCCTTGAGGGTATGCCGGAGTAGAATATCTGTTAGTGATCCCCAACTCTCCACAGTAATTTCTGAACATTTTACTGTCAAACTGGAGTCCATTATCCGTAATGAGTACACGAGGGACACCGAATCGAGTAACAATGTTTTTCCAAACGAATCTTTTCGCATCCACATCTCGGATATAGGCTAGAGGCTCTGCTTCAACCCACTTTGTAAAATAGTCCGTGCCGACTATGAGATATTTTTTGTTTCCTACAGCCTTAGGAAATGGTCCGACGATGTCCAAGCCCCATTGAGCGAATGGCCATGGGCTGGATATTGGATTGAGGACTCCTCCCGATTGGTGTATATTCGGTGAATACCGTTGGCATTGATCACACTTTTTGACATATTCCAAAGCTTCTCTCTGCATATTCGGCCACCAATAACCCTGAGTAATGGCCCTATGCGCTAAGGACCTGCCTCCAGTATGGCTTCCACAGATTCCCTCATGCATCTCTTCCAAGAGCAATTCCGTTTGATCGGGATGAACGCATAGCAGATAAGGCCCAGAGAAGGAACGCCTATATAGCTTGTCATCCTGCGACAGCCAATAGTTAGGAGCCTTCTTTCTTATTTTGTCAGCTTCAACTTTCTCCTCGGGTAGAATATCATCCTTTAAGAATTGCATGAAAGGATCCATCCAACTTGGCCCCATTCTGACTTGATTGATCTGAACTACGTTTGCTATTGTCGAGGGTCGACGCAGGTCTTCAACGAGGATTATGCGAGGCAAGTTTTGCGCCGAGGAAGTTGCGAGGGTGGCCAAAGAGTCCGCATGCGTGTTGCCACTTCTTGGGACATGCAGCAAGCTAAAGGATTCGAACTCCATCTGCATGATTTTCACTCGGCTAAGATAACCTTGCATTCTCTCGTCTTTGGCTTCAAATTCGCCTTTGACCTGACCAACAATTAGCCTTGAATCCGAGAAGAGTTCAATGGACTTTCCTCCCATCCTTTTTGGTTTGATGCTCCGTCTACATGTACTTCCCAAGTCGGAGGGCGACGCCTGGAGATACTACAGGCTAGTTTTACATCCCCTTCTTCTGATGCTAATAGACTATCCACTTCTGGTTCGGTGAACTCTGCCACCAGGTCGGCCAGCACCTGGCCCTTCACTGAGGTGCGAGGCATGTACTTGATGTAGAAAGCTCCCAGAATTGTGCCCCACTTGGCTATCCTTCCCGTGTAATCTGCACTTTTAAGGACGGCCTTTAATGGGAGTTGCGTAACAACAATCACCGTGTGCGCTTGGAAATAGTGAGGCAGCTTGCGTGTGCCAAGCACCACCGCCAAGATAGCCTTTTCCAGTGGAAGGTATCGCACCTCTGCCTCATGCAGTGATTTGCTCACGTAGTACACTGGCCGTTGTACGCCGTTATCAACCCTTATCAACACTAAACTTACTGCATAGGAGGCCACTGCAATGTAAGCAAAAAGAACCTCATCTGGCTCGGGACTTGACATGAACGGCGGCCGAGCAAGATAGTCTTTAAGTTGTTGAAAGGCTGCGTCACATTCCGTCGACCATTCAAAACTTTTCCATTTATTGATCAACAGGAAAAAGGGTCGGCACCTGTCCGCTGATCGAGATATGAATCTATTTAGAGCAGCGGCCATTCCGGTTAGTTTTTGCACCTCTTTTGGGTTCCGAGGAGTTCGCATACTGGTGATGGCCTTAATTTGGTCGGGATTGACTTCAATTCCCCTATGAGTAACCATATAACCCAAGAATTTGCCTGAGCCAACACCAAACGAACATTTGGAGGCATTCAAGCGTAGTTTATGGCTTCTGAGAATTTCGAAGACAACTCGAAGATCCTCTAGGTGTTCAGATGCTCTTTTGCTTTTCACCACCATGTCATCTATGTAAATCTCCATATTTCTTCCCAATAATGGTTCAAACATCCTCGTCATCATCCTCTGATAAGTGGAGCCCGCGTTCTTCAAACCAAAAGGCATTACCTTGTAGTGGTAGTTTCCTACTGGCGTGACAAAGGCAGTTTTTTCCTGATCGTCCAATGCTAAAGGTATCTGATGATAACCCTGGAAAGCGTCCAAGAAACTCATCCGAGGATGGCCGACTGTGGCGTCTACCAGCTGATCAATTTTGGGCATGGGGAATGGATCTTTAGGGCAGGCTTTATTTAGATTTGTGAAATCAACACATACTCGCCACTTCCCAGTCTTCTTCTTGACCACCACCGTGTTTGCTAACCACTCGGGGTAGAAGATCTCTTTGATAGCCCCTGCCCTCTTTAGCTTCGTCACTTCCTGACGGACTGCTTTTGCATGCTCTTTAGATGGCCGACGAGGGAGCTGCTTCTTGGGGGTCATTGCTGGATTAACATTCAAATGGTGACAAATGAAGTCTGGGTCTACCCCCGGAGCCTCATAAGCACTCCATGCAAAGACGTCTATGTTTCGTTTGAGGAACTCTACCAATTCCTCCTTTTCCAACTGGGGTAGTTAAGATCCGACTTGAAAGAATTTCTCAGGGTCATCTCCTATTGTGACTTTTACAAGATCTTCACATTTCGCTTCCTCGGATAACCCATCTTGTGGCAGAATTGAGGATTTTAATTGCTATAACTCTTCTTTTTTAGCCTCAGATTCTGCTTCGGGCTTATGTCGGATAGCTGCTATCATGCATTGCCTCGCCATGATTTGATCACCCAGTATCTCTTCTATCTTACCTCCAGAGGGGTATTTAATCTTCTGATGCAGGGTGGAAGAGACTGCTCCCAAAGTATGAAGCCAAGGCCTCGCAACAATTGCTGTATAAGGGGAGTAGGCATCCACCACTATAAAATCGACCTCTACTATCTCCGTTCCGGTTTGTACTAGCAGTTTGACTTGCCCTTTCGGGATAATAATCTTCCCTTCAAAGCTTACTAAAGGGGAGTTATAAGGTGTCAGGTCTTCAGCCCTTAGGTTCAGCCCCTTGAAGAGGTCAGGGTACATGATCTCGGCTGCACTGCCTTGATCCACCATTACCCTCTTTACATCGTAGCCTCCAATTCGAAGGGTAATTACTAAAGCATCGTCATGTGGTTGAACAGTTCCGATCTTGTCTTCGTCCGAGAATCCCATGACCAGGGACTGGCTCGATTTAGCTCTCTTCGACTCGTGAGAGTCATCCTCAGGGTACAGACGAGCCACCGACATTACTCTGGAGGGGCATGACCCTGTTCTGCCAGGTGCCGCAAAGATGACATTAATAGTTCCAATTGGAGATCTCGGAGGATTCTCCCTTTCTGATCGAGTATCCGCATGGCTACCCAGATTATTGGAATGATGCAACAGCTGTTTCAATCTGCCCTCCCGGACAAGCTGGTCCAGGTGATCCCATAAGCTTCTACAATCCTCGGTGGTATGACCGTGGTCTCTATGATATTGACAATAGAGGTTTCGGTTTCTCTTTTCTGGGTTTCCCATCATCTTATTGGGCCACTTGAAGAAGGGTTCGTTTTTTATCTTTTCTAGGACTTGGTGCACAGGCTCTCGGAATACAGCTCCTACTATTTGGCTGTTACTGGAAATCTGCTGCTCGGCATAATCCCTTTTCGGCCGGTTATTATTGTACCTGTCCGGCCTAAACTCTTTTCTTTCTTGAGGGACGAGCTTAGCTTTCCCTTTTCCTTGTTGCTGCTGTTGTTGATCATCTTCTATCCTTTTGTATTTATCCACCCTATCCATTAATTGTTGCAAGCTGGTGACCGGTTTCCCTGTCAGGGACTTCCTCAGACTATGCTCGGAGGGAAGACCGACCTTGAAGGTTCTGACAGCAACCTCATCAAAATCTCCGTCAATCTCGTTAAACATCTCCCAATACCTCTCGGCATATGACCTCACAGACTCCCCTTCCCTCATTGTCATGGACAGCAAGGAATCAAGGGGTTGAGGAACTCTGCTGCATGTGACAAACCGGGAGCAGAATGATTGAGTGAGCTTCTTAAAGAAGCCGATGGAGTCAGTCTTCAACCCATCGAACCATCTCATCGGCATCGGTCCTAGGCTAGAGGGAAATACTCTGCACAATAAAGCCTCGTCTTGAGAGTAAACTGCCATCTTTTGTCTGAATTGGCTCACGTGTTCTACAGGATCGGTACGTCCGTTGTACATAGAGAACGTAGGCTGATGAAAACGTCTGGGAAGCTTTGCCTTTTCTATTCCCCTAGTAAAGGGGGACTTAGAAATTTGGGTCAGAGCCTTCTTCATGTCTTTGGTCCCCACTCCCCTTCTAGACGAACTTTTTCTCCTTCTCTTGTGAGAATGCTCTTCTTCATAGGAATAGGATTCACTGGGGGGAGTTTCTGAAGAATCCTTGTAACTGTCCTCCCCTTCACCGTTGGAGGAGACATCAGAACTTGAAGGGGTGTGATTTCGTTGTGCTCGACGAAGCTTCTTTTTCAAACCTTCTATTTCACGCTGCAAGTCCTTTTCATCAGCGTGCCCTTGCACCAGATGGCTCTTTCGTCGATAGTCGCTCTTCCTAGCATGGATCGTTCGCGAACTACCCTCGCGCTGGTTATCTACGTGGTTCTCCCGTTCAAGATTATGGAGTTCATCTTGCTGACTGACGTTTACTGACTCTGCATAGGGCGGACTGGCCTGTTGCGGTCCTGAACCTGCCATAACTGCCGTAACTTTCTACTAGCGCTAATTCTCCCCACAGACGGCACCAATTGTAGGGTCACAAATTGTAGCCCACACCTGGATGAAAACAGGAGATGGGCCCAATAAGCCCAATACAATAAATTTGTAAGAGAGTGGGTCTAAGAATTGGGCTAATAGCGATCTTTACAACAGTTACTGAAGATTAGGTGCTTGGCCGAGGAGACTAAAACACATACACAAGTTAAGATCTCGTGTCCGAGGAGTAAGTTTTGGACTAATTGATGGATTCGAGTTAGGTCCGAGGGGTATGCCCTTAGATAGAATGCTTTTCTTTGGGTTGTATTTTTCCAGATGCTACAGTAGTTATTTCTTGAGGTTTATTCTATTTTTTTCTCTCATGTCTTTTCTTTTGGAGGTCTTACTCCATTATATAGTCCTTCATTGTTTGATCCTATCGTCCACTTGTCTGCCATCTAGCCTGGTACTTGAGTTTCCCCCTTCTTCTCCCACAGCTTTTTGGTTTCCTGGGGGTAAAGATGATTTTAAACACTGTTCAGGGGTCTTCTCCACATAAATGCGGCCAGGAAAGCTGCTGTAATGCATTTAATGCGGTGGCAGCAGCTTTTGCTCAAGATATTTCTGCATCCTTATCCCTTCCACGTGCATCGACAGTCTATCTTCACCTCTGGAATTTCCTGGAAGCCGGACTAAGGGGAAGCCGAGGCCCCTCTCATCGACATATGCCATACCCGAGGAAGGTATCCCTCTCGGATCAATACCCCTGGACACTTACGCGTTCCATTATTAGTTACAAGTGTTCCCTATAATTTCTTCTCCTCGGACGTATTGTTGGTGAAAAGTTGTACCTGAGCCCACCTCATGGGCCCAGGTTTTACTCCCCCACAATGGGCATATGGAAAGACGTGTGTTGAAGTGTAGAACTGTATGGAATAATATGTATTGGCCCTGTCACCACTCACTAGTGATTTACATGGTATATATAAAGCATAATCACAGTCAGTGGCTTTGAATACTTGGGTCCCCCTCAGGTATAGGTTCCAGAACTTGGCATGTGCCATTGTTGTCTGATTGAAAAAGAGAGATTTCTGATTTCACTTTATTAAGTTTTTAGTTTTAACAATAAACACCCCACCAGAAAGGAAAGTGCAACAAACAAAAAAAATTTACAATTTTTTTTTTTTTTAGATGTCAAGTTATAATTTTGTGTAATTTCATTTACGTATGAATTCACTATTAACATTACTTTTATTACTTATAAATAATAATGCATCATTTCAACGATTTGAAAAGGGTTTGTAAAACGATCAAATTTATTGAAAGAAAAATAATTGATTATGTTTGGCGAACAACATAGACCTTGAGAGTTTGAGAGAGAGAGAGAGAGAGATATGCTATTAAGATTTAAGGTTGGAATGAAGAAAGAAGCTTGTCCAAGTTTCCATTTATATTGATAGAAATGAAAAAGCACAAGAAACATGATTTTTTCCATGATTTCAATCCTTGGAAATACCTTACAGCTAATATATATTGGTAATGCGTTCTATAAGTACTTGTGTGTAAAATAAAACATTGGGCAAATTCAGGGACAGACTTAGAATTTTAAGTTAGTGGGGGTTGGAGTATAAAGAAAAAAAAAATCCAAATAGACATCCATATAGTATTAAAAAATTATAAATACACAAAATCGTTGTTTCTAAATACATTAAGATGCAATCATCTACCAAAAAAGACAAAAACAAAAATAAAATAATGTTTTTTTTTAATACTACGCTGGTTAGGAGTTTTTTTGTTTTGTTTTTTGTTGTTGTTGAAGTTAGAGCATTCACAGTGGTGGTGTTAAAAATTTTATTTATTTTTTATTCCAAGTTTTTAGTACCTCAAAAAACTACATTATCTATTTTACTACCTTACTTTATAATACACCCAATGTCAAATGTTTTATTTTGTTATCATTTCATTTAAAATAATATAAAAACTCATTAAAATAATAAGGAAAAGAGAGAATTTGAGTTTTTTAATTGAAGGGAGAGATATAATCTTAATAAAATATATTTTATTTTTAACAACTTGCTACAGTCAACTGTTATTTATACTAGTTTACTGTAGTTGCAAAAAATTTAGTTTTAACTTCTTCAATAACACATGATTTTTTGTTCTCTGGTGGTAAAATAGTTTTTTTTTACTAAAATACAATCATCATTGTGAATATTTTTATTATTTTTGTTAAGTTTTTGGGTTAAACAGTTGCTATTTGGGTTAGGCTAGTTAGACTGATTGGGGAGAAGGGAGCCTAACTACAAAAATGAAATATAGAATGACTAAAAAAAAAAAAATTTGGACCCAAGGGGGCTCGGGCCCCCTAGGTCTGTCCCTGAGAAAATTACAATTTACCCATTTGTGATTTGACCGAAATTTAAGTTACTTACTTGTGATTTGAAATTTGACACTTTACCCACCTAAGATTAGCTTAGTTAGATTTCTATAACACACCTCTGTTAAAAAAAGAACTAAATATATAATTTTTGCTCAACTTTTATGTTTCTCTCTTCCAAAAACACATAAAAAAAAAAAGAAGATAAAAAACTATCCATTTGAACACTTGCATCATGGAATTTCAAACGACATATAGACAATTTAAATTTTGGTCAAACCTCATGTGGGTAAAGTGTAAAATTTTAAATTACAAGTAGACAACTTAAGTTTTAGCCAAATCACAAGTGGGTAAGTTGTAATTTGCCCTAAAACATTATTCACTGAGCTGCACCTAAACCAAACAGTGACACTCGAGTGTTTGATTGTTGGTTGTGAAAATATATCTTATTCATTCGCAGTGAATAATATATATATAAAAATGTTAAAGTTACTATAAATTTTATTATATAAAAATAATTTTATCAAAATTTTTTTATATAAAAATAAATGTGATTGTGGGTTCTAGTTAACTCAATTATTAAAGTTTCTGACTGTTGAATAAGAGATCTGGGGTTCATCTCCACCTACACAAAAACCGATTGGTGTTTTAGTCTGATGATAAAAAGAATAATCACCAGAAGCGAATGACATAGGTTAAAACTCTATATATAAAAAAAAAGAAAAAAAGAAGTAAATGTGATTGGTGGTTTCAACCACCTCTTAAATGAATATTTAAGTTGTCTATTTGTAATTGATGACACACTAGTTTGTAAGCTCAATATTGTAAAATTTGTAGTACCTAGTGGCAGAGCCAGAAATATTTTCTAAGCAGGCCCAAATTAAAGAGTAAATACAATAAAGTTCTTAAGTAAAAAAAATTATTTCATAAATTAACTTTAACTCAAAAAAGTTGTGACCTATATTTTTTATTATACTAAAATAATTTATAATTGATTCTAAGCTAAATTTTTAGTAATATATATATAGAGTAAAAAAAGTACTCAAAATTTTATTTTCCATCTTGTACACTAGGATGATCCCATATCGGTCATTAATAGTCAATACACAACACTAGTATGAACAATCAAGCATAAACTACTATGTGTAGTGAGATAAACAAACAATTAAGCAAATATATATAAATAAATAAATAAATAAATAAATAAATATATATATATATATATATATATATATATATATATTATAAAATCCAATTAAAAATTAAGCAAAAAATTTCAAAACCAAATATAAATACATAAATATACATGAATTTCACACAATTGGGAGGCTCAAATATTATGAAAATAATAATATGCATACTTGTAGCATTTTTCATACATACATGAGAGTTATAAACTAATTATTAGTGAAATTAAAAACTAATCTATAACTTTCTCAAACGCCAAATTACTCTCCTCTCAGTAGGAGTCTCTCTCTCGTTTCTCTTAAACGAGCCACTCCCTCCCTTGGCTAGTCCTAAGGGCACTGCTCTTTTGTTTTGTTGTACTCACCAAATATATCTTGTTTCCGTGATAGAGGAACAACGTTACTAGGTGATTATGGCTGATGATGTAGTAAACTCCTTGGAAAACATGAAACTTACGGCTGATGAAGAAGAGACAATTGAGATTTCTGATGAAGGTAGATGAGCCGAGATTGAGAGTTGCACTCTAAGTCTGATCGGTAAATTTCTCACATGCAAACCGTTTAACAAGAAGGCAGCAAAAAACACATTAAGGAGAGCCTGGGGACTTGACGATAAGGTGCAGATGGTTGAAGTGGGATCAAATCTCTTCCAATTCAAATTCAACTCTGAGTTTGATCTGGAACGGATCTTTAATGGAGGGCCCTGGTCTTTTGACAATCAAATGCTTTTACTCACGAAATGGCGACAGGGTATGAATGCGCATAATGTTCGTCTAAACTTTGCCTCCTTATGGGTCCAAATATGGGGTGCACCTTTTGATATGGTGTCACCAAAAGTAGCTGTCGAGGTGGGAGGCAGGTTGGGCGAGGTGGTGGAAGTAGAAAAACGGCGGAAGCAGGATGACCCTAGCTATTTTATGAGGGTGAAAGTAGCGTTGCCCATCTCGAAACCGCTAAGACGAGGGGGTTTTTTAGCAGGTACGGATGGTGCACGGCATTGGGTAACCTTCAAATATGAGAGGCTCCCTTTGCTATGTCACTACTGTGGTGTACTGGGGCATGATTTGTGCCACTGTGCTAGCTATTTTGCCGCATCAAAGCAAGGGGCAGAGGTGGAGCTTCAGTACGGGGATTGGCTGAAGGCTACTGGGGGACGAAGTCGGTCACCGGTGAAACGCAGTACAGAGCAGGATCACTCACCAAGCCCAGAGGAAGGTAAAGATCGAGAGGAAGTCAGCGGTGGTCGGTCGGCGGGCAAATCAAGGGTGACGGCGGCAGAGATAATCACCAATGAATGCCCTAGGGAGGCCGAGAGACACAACAAGGGAGACGGCATGAAATTTGGGGGAGTAACGGATGCTCAGTTACAAAATCCGACAGTAAAGGCAATTATGAGGACTGATATGGAAAGAGTTGAAAACAATGATACGGAAGGAGGAAACGTAAATGGAAACTTGAAAGCTGTCATGAAGTCAGATAAGGAAAGCACTGAAGGGAAGGCGACGGACAGGAAACGTACAGATGCAAAATTAAAAGTGAAAATCATGGAGGACCCCACCCACACTGGCCACGTGGATGTTACCATGCAAGATGGGCCGGCTGAACGTAAGCACAAGGGTACATGGACTAGGAGTTGTAGGAAGGATTATGGGCTTGGGGAGAAAGGAAGTGGAGAGCAACATTCAGTATTAGGGAAGCGGGTGCTCACAGAGACTATGGGTAGTGATTATGATATGGAGTCTGAAGCTCAAACTGGGAAACGAGGCAGAGCAGAATCACATGGAAAGGGTGAAGAGGAAATATCGGCGAGGGTGGTTGATCACCCTTGCCGGGCGCAATGAAACTACTAAGTTGGAACTGCCAAGGGCTTGGGAACCCTTGGACAGTTAGAAGCCTTCACAAGCTAGTGAGGGATCAAGCTCCCATGGTCTGTTTTTTGATGGAGACAAGACTAGACAAGGAGGGTTTTGATTATTTTTGTGGTGACTTGCCTTTTCCTAACCGTATTGTGGTGAAGAATCCGAACTCAGGAGGAGGAATAGCTATGATATGGAAGAACGAAGTGCGCATAGAATTGATCAACTATACTGCAAACCATATTTTAGTCAAGGTGGTGGAAGAAGATGGGTTTGGATGGTTCTTATCTGGCTTCTATGGGTGGCCTGAAGCTTGCCAAAAATGGAAATCTTGGGAGCTTCTTAGGCTTATCAAATCAGTGGTGGACGGCCCATGGGTTTGTATTGGCGATTTTAATGCCATCCAAAACTCTACTGAGAAGTTGAGCAAGAGACAACCCCAATACAGCCAAATAAATGATTTCTGTGATGCCTTGGATCATTGCCATCTACAAGACCTGGGATTTAGGGGATACAAATACACATGGAATAATAAAAGGCCGGGCGATGCAAACACTAGACTAAGACTTGACAGAGCCATGGCAACTACAGAGTGGAGAGTGAGATTTCCGCTTAGCTTTGTGACCCATCTATCTCCTCATGCTTCAGACCATCTCCCCATCCTTGTGCATGTTCACGGCTGCAAGAAAATAAGACAGAGGGGACAAAGAGGTTTTAAGTATGAGGAAGCTTGGTTGTTGTCTAATGAATGTGAGGGAGTGATCAAAACAGCTTGGGAAATGGGTGGGTCCGATGAGTTGGGCTTGGGCTTGGCAAAACAAAAAATTGCAACTTGTGCAAGGGAGTTACAGGCGTGGGGTTCCTCCAATGCCCAACCCGATTCTAAGGAGATTAAGAAGCTCCAAAAACAGCTGGAAGAGTTGAATTCTTCGGAGCTTACTGAGGAAAGCAGAGCAGATTTTTTGATGGCTAGCAGGAGACTTGATGCCTTGCTCCTTAAGCAGGAGATTTATTGGGCACAAAGAGCTAGACTTTCCTGGCTGAAACATGGAGATAAGAATACAAAATTCTTCCACTCCAAAGCATCCCAACGAAGACGCCGGAATTACATTCAGTGCATAAAAAATGATGAGAACAAGTGGTTTGAAGAGGAGGAGGGTATAGCGGGGGTGGCTCAAGATTATTTTGAGAAGTTGTTTATGGCAGGTACATGTGGAAGTTTAGAGGAATGCCTTGATACTGTTACACCAAAGATTACTCCAGATATGCAACAAGTGCTGGGTAGTGATTTCGGAGCAGAAGAGATCAAAGCAGCACTATTCCAAATGGCACCAACAAAAGCTCCGGGACCAGACGGTATGAATGCTCTCTTTTATCAAAAGTATTGGCATGTTGTGGGTGATACTATAGTCAATGTAGTGTTAGATTTCCTAAAATTTGGTCATATGGTGCCTGAAATAAACCACACTCATATTGTTCTAATTCCCAAAATTAAAGCCCCTGAAAAAATATCTGACTTCCGTCCTATTAGCCTATGTAACGTCATTTATAAAATAATCTCCAAGGTTCTAGCAAATAGATTAAAACAAATCCTTTCCCACATAATCTCCCCAACCCAAAGTGCCTTTATTCCTGGTCGCCTTATTACAGATAATTTTTTGGTGGCATATGAGACATTACACACCATGAACGGACGTAAAAAAGGAAAAAAGGGGTCCCTTGCACTCAAATTAGACATAAGTAAGGCTTATGATCGGGTTGAATGGAATTTCCTCCGAGGTATTATGGTTAAGTTGGGGTTTCCTGAATTTTAGGTGGATAGAGTGATGTGTTGTGTAACTACATCTACTTTTTCTATTCTGATTAATGGGAAACCATTTGGTCATATTAATCCATCTAGAGGACTCCGTCAAGGAGATCCTCTCTCACCTTATTTATTCCTGTTATGTACAGAGGGCTTCACTTCACTTTTACAAAGAGCTGAAATTGAAAGGAGAGTACACAGAGTGTCTATATGTAGGCGAGCTCCAAGAATTACTAATTTATTATTTGCAGATGATTCAATGATATTTTGTCAAGCCAACCAAAGTGAGGTCCAGAAGATTGTTAAGATTTTGCAGGTGTATGCTGGGGCCTCCGGACAATGTATTAACATGGAGAAATCTTCCGTGTTCTTTAGTGGCAATACACCAAGGCAGCAAAAACATTGGATTATGGACTCTTTAGGGGTCAAAGAGGTGGCGAAGTTTGACACTTACTTGGGCCTGCCCACGTTAATTGGTAGAACAAGATATCTCTCCTTCTCAAACCTCAAGGATAAGGTGTGGAAAAAACTTCAAGGTTGGAAGGGAAAGATGTTATCTAGAGCTGGGAAGGAGGTGTTGATCAAGGCTGTTGCTCAGTCCATTCCTACATATTCCATGGGGGTGTTTCAATTACCCAAGAAGCTGTGTGATGAATTGGATTCAATGTGTGCAAAATTCTGGTGGGGGCAGGTGGGAGATGAGAGAAAAATCCATTGGAAGAGTTGGAGTAAGCTAACAGAGGCCAAAAAGGTGGGAGGTATGGGTTTTAGAGACCTTAGAACCTTCAACCTTGCAATGTTGGCAAAACAAGGGTGGCGGTTAATACAGGAGCAAGAATCTTTAATGTCAAGGTGCTTCAAGGCCAAATACTTCCCACGGAGTCACTTCTTGGCGGCCACTGACTCACCAGCCTCTTCCTATGTTTGGAAGAGTATCATGGCAGCCAAACCAATCCTGTTAAAGGGGTGCTATTGGAGAGTTGGGGATGGCTCAAATATTAGAGTCCTAACTGATAGGTGGATCCCAAATCACCCAACAAATGGTGTGATCCACCCTCCAGGCGAGGAAGAGTGGGAATGGCGTGTCTCAGAGCTTATTGACCCAAACCTCAACTGGTGGAGAAGAGAGCTAATTTCTGAAAAGTTTCACAAGGATGATGCCGAGGCTATCCTAAGAATTCCGTTGAGCCACAGACACACTTTGGATGTTGTTGTATGGCAACACAATAAACAGGGGGTGTACTTGGTTAGATCGGGTTACCATGTGGCGAGACAAATCCTGAAAGATGAACATAGGGCAGAGACGTCCACAGGACCTGTTGGTGGTAAAATTTGGACAACACTATGGAAAACAAACGTGCCTAATAAAATCAAGGTGTTTAGCTGGAGAGCTTGCCAAGATATATTGCCTACGCGGGCAAATCTGGTGCGTAGGAAGATTATAAAGGATGATGGTTGCATGCTCTGTTCTGGGGTGCCCGAAACAGGGGTTCATGCCATTTGGGAGTGTGCCGTTGCAAAGGATATATGGGCGGGGTGTTTGATAAAACTGCAGAAAAGTGGTCAAGGCTAGCGGGATGTACTTGATTTATTCCACGAGATGATGACTAGACTTTCCTCAACTGAGTTTGAGCTTTTCCTAGTTCAATCTTGGATGATATGGAACCAGAGGAATGTGGTGGCCCATGGGGGCAAAGTGAAGGATCCGAGGTGGTTAAATAAACGAGCAAGGGAGTTTTTGGATGAGTTCCATCAATCACGTGAATAGCTTCATACCCCAATGAGTCATTTTGGTGCGTCTGTGAGAGCTTGGCAGCCTCCTCTGCCCCCAGTCCTTAAGTTGAACTTCGATGCCGCGATCTTTGCGGACTTAAACTGCTCAGGTGTGGGGGCAATCATACGCAACGACAAGGGAGAGGTAATGGCGTCGATGTCCGCAAGAGGTCCACCCGTTCATGACAGTGAAGAGGCTGAGATTCTGGCATGCAGAAAGGCCATGGAGTTTGCCACCGACGCGGGCTTCACAGAGCTGATCGTGGAAGGGGACAATGCTGCGGTCATGCAAGCTATCATGTCTTCGGGAGCAATCTAGTCACGTCTTGGCCATATTATCCAAGATATCCAATGGTTGTCTCAGGGTCTTCGATGGGTTAGTTTCAGATGTGTCAATAGGGGTGCAAACTCTGTGGCGCACGTGTTGGCTCGGTATGCAAAACATGTAAGGGAAGATATGTACTGGATGGAGGATGCCCCTCCACCAGCTCTTAATGCATTGTATCTTGACTCTTTTCAGTTAAATGAATAAAAGCCAGTGCCACCTTCAAAAAAAAAAAAAAAACTAATCTAACGTTTTTTATTTATTTATTTAACAAAGATAACATACACGTTTGGCATGTGGCACTTTTTTATTTTATTGGTAGAGCAGAAATTCCACCGTGTTGCGTATAGAATGTTAGATGATGATCAGAGTCATCCGATTGCATGATCGTATGGTTGAGAAGGACATGACACATCTCACAGCACAGCACCACATACATAATGACACGGTATTCTAAAACTTTGTATAGGACTCTTTTTGTCTTATTATTTTTTATTTGGGTAAATTACACTAACCTAGCCTAAGGTTTGAGGTAATACCAAGCAAATTCAAAGGTTTTTCAAAATGACCAATTTGGTCCTTAACCACTAACACCGTATTATGCCGTTTGTTGACTCTCATGACTCATCTAAACAATTTTCTAGTTCATTTTGTTCTCTATTTATTCATTTTCTCTCTTCTTTGCCCAGAACACAAACACCACCTCATTCACTCACTTTCAACCTCAAACCAGTATCAAAGGATATACATGACCATATATTTAAGAAACATACAGAAAATGAAATTAAATCTGTATTCATTTTCCAAAACCAAACCTAGTCTCATTTGGGGAAAAAATTTACAGGGCATTCAAAAATAAAAACAAAAAATCTACTATTTTGTTCTGATAAATATCTTTCACTCTTTCTCTCTATTGTTTTCCCAACGAAGCTCCCTTCTCGTAATGAAAATCATCATTCTCTATCGTTTTCAGTACAATAATGAGTATGTGATAATCCTTATTTTTATTTTGTAATAAAATTTATTACAAATTTAGTTAGAATCTTAGGCTTCAACCCACAATCAAA
Source organism: Quercus parvula (assembly GCA_030820535.1). Lineage (NCBI taxonomy): Eukaryota > Viridiplantae > Streptophyta > Magnoliopsida > Fagales > Fagaceae > Quercus > Quercus parvula. The sequence goes on from JAUAME010000004.1 coordinate 45,511,675, forward strand.
AGATGGCTAGTGTTCTTGTCATGTGCAATGTACATAATAATTCACTTAAAATAATTATATACAATCTTTTAAGTATGGTTAAGTAGGTCATGTGCAATGCACATAACATAAACACTTATCATTTTGCTATCGCGAGTCAATGCGTAAGCCTCCGATCAAGTTTGTAGCTAAATTTTATCATTATTTTTTATTTTTTGGAGCCAGATGAGTTGAAAGAGTCTCATTTTTGCTTTTTACAAAAAAGATGCAATGAAAGAAATTGGTTAGGCCTGAGAGAATGCAAGAATGGGTGAACTTGAGCATATGTTTGGAGTGCAATATCCCATACAACTTAAAGGAAAAAAAGAATCTTCGGTTTTGATATGCCACTGTTAATTCCTATTGATTCTTTTCTTAAAAAAAAAAAAAAAAAATCCTATTGATTCCAAAGGTTTAAAATTGTGAATTTCTTATTTCCTAGAGAAGTAATACTCTCTTCTCAAATGATTGATAAATTTTATTTGTTTACCAAAAAAAGATAAGTTTTATCTAAATTCTCACTCTTGATATTTAACCCACTATGTCACAATAGAGAGTCATTCTTGCTTGAAGAAAAGGCCATTTCCTAAGGGGCAATATTTTTTATTTTTGGAAAAAGCTTAGTTCCAACAACTTTAGAGTTATTTTTCTCAAGTCCATTATGTGTTAATTGAACAACTTATCCATGTGCAGTTTTAATTGTAGGATATTTTTAATAAGTCATATAATTTGTTTAAATAATACATATGAATAGTCTTATAAATTATCACGTTGTGGATTGAAGAAGATAACTCTAAACTAGTTTAAAGTTAAACTTTATTTTTTGTTTTTTTGTTTTTGTTTGAATGATAGAACCTAGGGACAATATTCATTGCCCTCGTATTGATAATGTGTGTATCGGTGGAAGAAGTTGTGTTATTAGTAACGTGTGGTTAGTGGTGGAGCAAAAAAGATATTCAAGGGGTACAAAACTATATTTATCAATAATCTTTTAAATCAATCAAATTAAGTGTGCGTTTGGATACACCTTATTTTGCTGAAAACTAAAAACTAAAAACTAAAAACAATAAAAAAAAATTTTTATTACTGTTCAGCATTGTTCATTGGCCTAAATACACTGTTCATGACCAATGAACAGTGCATAACATGCTGGTTTAAAAGCCAAAAATGTGACTTTACTCCAGACACAGACGCAAATATCCCTATCCAAACAGAGCTTAACAATACACAAATATATATGATATATTTGTGTTCATCAAAATATATATAATATATTTATTTTTGATAACATATATACAATACTTTATACTTATAGTATGTCTTTAACCTGATATATTGCATATATTATTTTCTTGTAAATAATTAGAAAATTTCATCAGGGGCAAAAGTGTAGATACTGCATTTTGTAACCCTAATTTAACTTTAGGGTAAAATGGTAAATCTCACGCCACTTGGGCAAAATTTGTAATAATTAATACTTTTTATTTATTTATTCTGAAACTTAGTTTAAATTTGTTAGTTTGATTTATTTTGATATTTTATGACTTTTTTTATGCCAGTATTTTTAAGACTTAATTTTAACTTCTAATGAAGTTGGAATATTAGGCCCAATTGTGAAAATGGTAAAATTGCAATTATTTATTGAAGAATGAGCCTAAAAAATTGAATGAAAGCCCAATTTTTTTTATTAGACCCAAAAAAAAAGTGGTTGAACCCAATTACCTAGCTCGATCTCAATCGAAGAAAGGTGTATGAAAAATATTTCATTTCAATACTCCCTCTCTCTCTCTAAATAATATATGAACCCTACATAGTATCACCTATGTAATATATCACCAAAAAACACATGTTGATTTCAATTTTGCGGGGGGTTGGACAAGAGCCCAATCCTGTACAAGCCGATCATAGGCTAGTCTGAAAAAGCCCTATCAAAATGATTAAGGAAACTTCTATCTAGGGCCTAGTTAAGGAACCCACATCAACCTAGGGACAACATTTTGCGAGTTTCTACTAAAGGGAGTTCCTCAACTCAACCTCTAAGGAGATAAAGAAAAAAAAGAGCGAAGATTGCCCGAACAATAGAGCTCGTCCATGCTGAAGGAGGGAAACAAAAGGGGACAACCATCATTTTCGCATTAATTACACTCATATGCCAACAGTTTCTTAGCATTAAATGCTGAATGACCTGTCAAAACAATGGAATAGCCCACTGCAAGCCCATTGCCACATCCTCCATTTCTAGGGAGATGGTCAAGGATGGGTACAAATACCCACCCCATGCCCCAAAGAGGGGATCTGAAAAAAGAGAGTGAAGAGGGAAATAAAAAAAGAAAAAGAAAAGAAAAACATACAAGAGTAAGACATTGAGAGATGAGTGATTCATCATTGTAATCTTTGGGTTGTTCTTTTGAGTTTTTGATTGTGGATCTTCTCATATAATTAATAAATTGCATCCTTGAGTTTTACTAATTCAAATCCACCACAAATTCAATTAAACAATTTTCATCCAAAAAAAAAAAAAATCAATCAGACAAGACTGCTGCAAAGACCATAAGCTCATCTAAAAAAAGATACAAATTCACCACCTTACATTCTTTCCTCAAGCTAAATCAAGGTTGACTGTGAAAGTGAAGTGGGTGTGGGATCGAGTCAGCTTATGCTATGTAGCATGCTTGCATGGTTGAGAGAAATCTGTGCATTTTTTTGTCTTGCATAGGGAAACTTTAACAGTTTCAGTGACATACAATTACAACCTTCGAACCAAAAGTGTCTCATTCCAATGAATTTACAAAATAGTCCAAGAGCCTTATGGTATATTATTATTGTAACACCACCCGAAAAAAAAAAAAAAGAGAGAAAGAAAGGGAGAAAAGAAAACTATTAATGGTTACTATCTCTACAGAACCCTCCATATTGCTCGCTTTTCTTCTACACTATGAGCCTTCTCTTACAACTAATTTACATATCTAGTATAAGATTAATCTCAACACAAACCTATGGTCTATGACTGCAAAAAAAACATATGTGCCACTCATTTATCTATGCTTGATTATCAGTCACTCAAAAAAGCCAGCATGCGATCAAATTGACTTGATCCAATTATGTAGTGAATGCTGAGTGCAATTTCCACCCAACTCAGATATGACATTTACCCAGGAACAATGTCATGAGACATGTAATGATAAAGGAATGTGACAATAAGCTCTTTAACGTGGTAGCTGCTGATGATGATGATGGGGTGGAGGGGCCAGTAGGGACAGCTCCAAAAACTGTTGAGCCACTCGAATTTGTTGTGTTTAACACTGATGAACTTGTGCTGCAATTCCAATTCAAACCTTAATAAGGATTTCTTCTCCGTTTTAAGTGCTTAAAAAAAAAAAAAAACTAAGTAATAGAGGTGGCTAGGAGTTAGGAGTGTTCACCTAGTGGATGCATATTGACATGTCCCAGTACCTGGAATGATGATTAAAAAATACATGAGGAAAGAAGAATTCCAATGTTATTTTGAAATTGGTTGATGTTATTAAATTAGACTTAAAAATTAATTAAAAAAAGAAGGAATCATAAACCATATATAAAATCAGTCTATAGACAATTATGCTATGGACACAATGCTTTTCACAATTGCTGAGGAGACAAATTGAAATTGAAATGATCACAACATATAGCTTATTCCTTGTGAAAATTATTGTGTCCTTAGACTTATCGTTTTATAGACGGTTAAAAATTAGAAGCCACTCTCCATGAATTTCGTAGGAAATATTACCATAGTCAATAATAGTATGGCATAATGAAATGGCACAATAAGGAGACATAGCTTACTTGGGTCAGTGCTTGTAATCATAGCAGTTCCTCCAAAATTACAGCTATTTGGAACTGGGTTCTTCTGATAATACGCATTAAACGCATATGATGCATGGTCACGTATGGTGCTGGGGTTGTAACAACTTCCACTAGGCTGTATTGCTGAACAATCAACACCACCATACCCACAAGCATAGTCTAAAGCAACTTGTAACTCTTTTTGTGGTGTACTTTGGGTAGCAACACACCAGCTAGCCCCTGAAGTTGCAGGTGATGTAGTTGCAGGAGGTGGGTTTGTAACTGGGGTCATGGTGACTGCTGGTGTGCTTGTATCAGGGGTTGAGGTTGGGTTTATAATTGGAGTTGTTGTAGAAGGTGTGGTACTGGCTGGAGTTATTGTAGGAACTGTTGTGATTGGAGTAGTAATGTCTTTTTGGTTAGTTGAAATTGAGGAAGTGAAATGCAACAATTGTTTTACTTCATGGTCTTGTTCTGTGCTGTACCGTATTGATATCTTCTTTGTTAAAATCGAACCTGTAGTTGAAATGAAATAAAAAAGTTGAGGTGAAACTTTACTTTTTGTCTGTATGTACTGCTTTTTCAACAAATAAGGCTAAATCTCAATAGGAAGAATACAAAATAAGGTTGCTAGATTCAAGCTGTCTACCTATAACATGTAAAGTGACAAGAAACCTGAATAGTGGTTTTTCTTTTTATTAGGAGACTAGGAAAAGCATAAAAAACACAAGCTCTGTTTACATTATTTAATTTTGAAACCTAATATCAAATCTTGTACATGAATTCAAAAGTCACAAATTTGTCATGATATTAGGTTGATAAATTCAGATAGGATACTCTTTTTTGGGTGGACTTAATAACTTTACTGACCCATCAATATTTCACTTCCCTGCTCTTCTTCTAATTAGCTTAGCAAAATATATATGTATATTAAAAAGAAAAGGGGTGGACAAATTCAGTTAGATGTTTGGCACCTAAAGGGACTTGACCAAATCTGAGGGACAAAATAGTTTGGTCATTTCAATGTCCCAATTTAGTACTCTAAGATTATTATGGACTCGTAAACGCAATCTGACTGTTGAAAGGAGCAAGTTTAATAGGAAGGAAACGACACAAAAATTGGCTTGTGATGTGGATATCAGACGCCAAAATATGTCATATGTAATAGTCAGCAACCAGAAATCTTTTTTCTGAAAAAGATAAAGAAAAATAAAAGGAGAGAGAAGAGGACAAAGTCAGAAATTGAGCAAGAAGGATCGTTGAAAATTTGAAAAACCAAGTAATACTAAACCATATCCAACAGAAATACCCATTTGGAGAAAAAAAAAAAAAAATCATTAAAGTGTGTGAAGCTGTAAAGTGTGAATTCAAAGTATAAGAAGTTAAGAACTGCATTTGAAATGGAAAAATTCAAAGCCTACTCCAGCCAAGAAATTAGTGCTAAACTATAATATCATGAGAGAGAGAGAGAAAGAGAGAGAGAGAGAGAGAGAGAATTGACAGTGAAGGAGAAGCAAAGAAATTTGTTGACCAACATGTGAAGCAGCAAAAGTGTGAATTCGAAATATAATAACTACATTTGAAATTAAAGAATTCACAATACCAGATTCAATACTTTGTGTTTCGATTATTATCTGGGATCCTATGAAGGAAGAAAATTAAAGCAATAGAAGTATGAATACAAAGAATAAGAACCGCATTCAAAATGGCTTAATTCAGAGGAAGAAGACTCTGTATCATATTTCAATGTTTAGTGCGCAAGAATCATCTTATAGAATAAGAATTAAGCCTCAAATGAAAAAAATTCCCAGCAAAAGAATTCATCTGAGGTCTTGGAAAGCTGTTTGTTGCTAGGAAAAGGAGAATATTTTCACATGTTAACACAAAGAAAGGAAGGAAAAGAAAAAAGAACCAATTGGAATTGCTGCCTTCAAACAAAATAAAACAAGATTCCCAGTTAGAATGGAAGTATAAAACCATATATTATAATGAATTAACTAAGAAGAAGCATACCATACAAACAAGACAAAGCAACTCTCTTACCTGAACAGAGGAAATGACCCAATAGGAGAAATATGAGACAGGCAAAGACCCTTTCTTCCATCTCAAATGCTTTCTTCTTCTTCTTCTTCTTCCTCTTGTCCTTTAATGGTGCTAGCTCTTCAATAATCAAGTTCTGCTTTTCCACTTGGTTTGAAACAGAGAAAAGTGAAGCAAAGATATCATAAACTAGAGAGGAATCAATGATGTTGTTTGTAAGTAGAGGATAGTGTAGCTCTTGACATGTGTATAAATATATATATGTTTTGTGGAATAAGTGCACCCTTTAGAGAGAGAAAGAAGAAAACTTGAGAAAAGGAAAGGAGACATGGGGATGGGGTGTATGTAAGAAGGTGGAAGCAACAAGGGTAGGCCAAGGAGGGAAAAGGTAAGGAAGAAGGTTGAAAAAAAAAAGTAAAGGACAGTTTTTTTGCAATTTTGATTTGGAATGTGGGCTGGTTAAGTGATGATTGTAATGATGGTGATGATGTGTGCATTTTTTGCCTTTTTCCTTTATGCTTCGCCTTTTTACTGTTTTATAGGTCTAAATTTCTGCTAAATCAACCGCAGATCTTGAACCATTAGTCTTTACTGTTTGGAGAAGTGCTCTAATTTTTAAAGACTTCGCATGCTTATCTTCCCACTCATACTTAAGGGTGGTGATTAGTGAGGTCCTGAAGTCAAATCTTAGGAGGTTTGCTGGTTGTTTTCTAATTAAAAAAAATGGTTTTGAGAAAGAAAATTGCTAAAGTTATCACCAATATTATTATAGAAGGTCTTTGCAAATTAATTTGACAATAAATAAATAAATATGTGAATTACCTTATATATTACACTCATGAGTTTGTAAAACTTAGGTAGAAAATTATTAATACTTTTAGGGAAAAGTATGTATTTGGTCTTTATCATTTACAACATATTTTAATTTGGTCTATAACTTTTCAATTGTGTCAATTTAGTCCATAACTTTTTAATGCTGTGTCAATTTAGTTTTTGCTATTATCTTTTGGATGGAAATTGTTAATGTTGCAAATTGCCAAAATAAATCATTAGTTTCCGTTGATATGGCAATAAAATAATTTTTTATTTTGTCCATTTGTCACATTAGGAATTTCCATCCAGAAGATAACGGTAGAGATTAAATTGATACAACACTGAAATGTTAGAGGCCAAATTGACACAATTAAATAGTTAAAAATCAAATTAAAATATGGTATAAATGATAGGGATCAAGTATGTAGTTTACTATAGTCCTAACGTTACTGTTTTTAAGAAATTCATTACTAAAGTAAAAACTAATTAACTAATATACTACATTCATTAAAAAACCATATCAATAAAAAAATTTAAAAAAAAAAAAAAAAAGGAGGGGTTGTTGGTTGCAGAACTTATCTGACTGGAGTGTGCCCAGGATACTAAAGGTGACAGCCAAGTTTCCTTTCTTTTTTCACTCTCTCTCTCTCTCTCTCTCTCTCCCCTGGGCTTTATGTGCTTTTCATTGTGGTTGGGTTGATTTTAGAGCAAGACTTTGTCGTTCGGTTGTTACATGACCATGACTCCTCCAACTGCAGTAGCACAGTAAGTGTGATTTTTCTTCTTTATTCCTTTTGGAGATCCATCTTGTCATTTTTTTTTTCACTTTAACTGATTCCTTGTTTGCAAAGATTAATGGTGACCCTTAAGTTTCAAGTTCAATCAGATAATGTTCCACAACTTGTCTAACACAAAGTAGTAAACATTCTTTAACCTTCCTTTTAGTATTTGCTTTGGATTTGGGTGACACATGGTGGGCTTCCATTGCAGTTGTGGATGCGGTAGCCTGATCAGTGATCAGTGGCTGTAGTACCATGGTTGGGTTCTTGACTACACTAGAAAATTGGTGCTCCCACCCCAACCAACACTTTGCTAAAAAAAAATTGTTTAAGTAGGTCACTCTGAACCATTATTATCCACTTGAACTATTGAAGTATTACAACTTTTTTTTAGATAGACTTTGAAGTACAGTATGACAACACCCATGATGTTCAAAAAATTTGCACTCAAAAGATTAGTTTCATTGGTGTAGGTACTTTGTTCATAAGCCTCTTAATTGTTTGTAGTAATGAAAAAAATTAAGGGTATTACATAACATTTAATTCACACAGTTTAACTTAAATTTTAAACTAAACTTTAAATGTTTGGTTTTTTGGGTATCAATTTTGACCCTATAATTTTAAATTGTTACCTTGTGTACCCCAAATGAATTTCTTTTAACAAAAGATAATGTACACCATGTAAGTTGTAATGTTGCAATACTAAAAATCATGTACACCATGAGAATATGTGTGATGCCTCATATTGAAATTGAAGTAGTTGATTGAATTAGTTGAGTAGAGGTGTGTGCTGAGTCTCACGTTCGACATATATTGGATTGATTTGAACTTTATAAATAACTACAAGAAATTTTATATTTTTTTGATAATTTGATAGTTGGGGTGGGGAATTTGAACCCTAAACGTTTCTATTGAAAATATCAAGAGATGTCAGTTAAGTTATAAGGCTCTTGACAACAACAAGAAATCTTAATCTTGATGATTTGATTAGTACAATTTTAGAACTATGGAATAGATATTTTAATGATTGAAGCTTAGGGATTAATTTGAAGCCAAATCAAAACTTCTAGCTATTTATGTAATTATCCCAAAACATTAATAAATATTATGAGTGATTAATAAGTCTTGATTGCCGTTATGATCACGAAAAATATGTAGTAGATGACTAGATGCTTACTTTAGGCACCATAGTTAAAAAAAGCAAAATAAATTGGAGAAATTGGTCCTCCAAGTGGACCCTTCAAAACTCTATCCTGAGCCTTGCACTTTTGACCAATTGGATTCGAAAATAAACCTATGTTTATAGCATCTATTAAAATAAATAAATAAATAAAACCTATGATTATAGTATTTTTATTTTTCTAGACTCCTTTATAGGTATAAAGGCGCTTCTTGATCGTTGCTCCCATTAGATTATTTAATTTGAAGGTCTGATAGAGACTCAATAATAAAATTATTAGAGGTTGGAAGATTAATCTGTTAAATTAATTTACCCCGTAGACCATACCAACTACAAACATTCTCTTTTTATATTTAGTGTCTATTTGATAAAGATTATTTTTGTCAATTTATTTTACTATTTAACTTATTTTTGCTACTATTTATGAGTCCACTGTATTTTTTTTGTACTATTTTAGTTAATTTTTACCTTTATCTACAATACTTTTAATAAAAAGTTTTCAATTTTAGCAAAATAAACAGATCCCAAACGGACTCTCACAAATCTTGAATTTGCATTCCTAACCTTTTGAAATCTCCTAATTCTTAGCACACATGACATTCAGTACAGGTCTAACTAGGAAAACTTTTCCTGCAGATGAATTTAATTAATTAGACTTTGTTGAAATCAAGAAGGTTGTTTATGATTATGATAAAAGTAACGTTAAGAACACATCAAAATGTTACAAAAATTTGACAACATTCTTAAACTAGCATACCAACTCCAACTAATTTTTTCTAAAGACTAATTTGAGAATGTTGTGAAATTGTTATGAATTTTTGTTATGTTCATCCTTATGATTATAGCTAGCACATGATTTTTTTCTTTTCTCAAATAAAACTGTCTTACAAAATATGGAAATAATTCCATATTTTTTTAAAAGAGTAGTGTTTATTGCGCACCGTATGTGTATTAGTTTTTCTATAAAAGAAGAACTAGATATCAGATATATATGCTTTTAAAAAAGAGACTATACTTGAATCTATATATCTTCATTTTGGATTTACATTTTCTTAGAAACATTTTGAAAGTCAAGAGTCAATTAATCAAATGAGAGTTGAGAGTGAGAGCTTGAAAGTACTTTTTGTTTTTATGTTTTTGTAATTTTATAATGAACATGTTGGAGTACTTGAAATCTTCAACCACACAAAATGGGACTGGTACTGGAGAAGGGCTGAGTGAGCCCGCCGCCCCCTCACATGATTATGGCCCCCGCCATCATGTGAGACACGTCTCCACCCATTGAAATAGGCCCAGTTACCTCTTTAACTCTTTAAGAAAAAAATAATATAAAGTTTTTTTCTTTTTGGGTAAACAATTGAAAGTTACCAATCAATATCAATTGCCTAATACATATTAGAATGAGGCAATTGATATTGTTTTCAATCTAGGCAAAATAGTTTATTACTTATCAACACCTTCGGCTGATGCTAGGATTGGCTTGTCTAGGAACATGGGGACTTGCATAATTGTCATCTTAGTGTGCTACAAAACAAAGTGAATACGGCCAAAAACCTTATAATTTAGTAATATTGTTTACTCTTTTTAAAGAAGTATCTAGATTTCAATATTCCTTTTCTCGTTATTGTAATTATTGAATTATAAAATAAGTGAATATGTCATTGTAGTTTTTCTTTTTGAATGGGTTTAAGAGTTCACTTATTAGCTTCCTTCTTTCTTCCTTGTTTTCTTTACAGCAAAAAGATTAAAAGTAAATATCTCATTTAATTTTTCCGTAGTTATTACTTTAAAAAAACGACTAGCAAGCCATTGTAGCTAGACTTAGCAAACAAGTTGGGTTGATAAAGTATAGGTTCGGGGCAGATATTTATTTGACTAAAATGGTTTGCTATTCCTATGACCATTACTTGTACAAGTTTTGAGTTTATACTCTCTTTTTTTGGTCCAAGTCAAACATCGGAAAATATATTTCGTGGCACCATAAAGAGTGTACTCAAACATACGAACACAAAAAGTTTTTCCTGAAAATGTTTTAACTGAAAACATGTTTTTAGTCTAAATAAGAGCGATTTTCTGGTCAAGTAAAAGTTTTTTACTTGCTCCAAATGTTTGGAGATGAAAAAAGCCTTTTTTTGGGGGGAAAAAAATTATGTTGAAACAAACGCATCACTTTTTCCATCTTAATGCTCCAACAAAACCCCATATTCATTGATGTAAATTCTTGTGAGTTGATTTCTAGTGAATTTTCTACGCGGTTAGATATTAATAAGTGAGTTTTAGGTCCAGTGCATGTAGTGTACCGGACCCATTAAGATGGTGACATGTGTTCAAAAGTAGATACGTATTATAATTTCAATGAATCCAGTGCAACTAGATACTGGACTCAAACCTCACTCAGTGTTAACTAAATCTTCCTTAGTTGAGAGGATCCTTATCTTGTTACAATGTGGTTATAAATTGATGTGTTATTCATTAAAAAGAAACAATTTAAAATTTAGTTATGAGGTGGTTAAATCCACCAGTTACATTTAGTGTGCGTTTGGGAAGTAATAAAAATTATAAATTATTTTACTATTCAGCTTATTTTTGCTACTATTCAGCTTATTTTTGCTACTATTCATAGGTCCACTGCACTTTTTAGTACTATTTATTGGTCTCACTGTACTATTTCAACTAATTTTTACTTTTATCTACAGTACTTTTAACAAAAAAAATTTTAATTTCAGTAAAATAAGTGGTATCTATACAGACCCTTATTACTACATAATTTGGAAGGTTCACGTGATAAAACTTGTATTACACGTTTAACATTTTCCCCAAAGAAATATTGAATTCCCACAATTCACGTGTTAATTATTAGTTAACCTGTGTCTCAAGCTTGACGGCATCAAATAGAGAAAATCGAGATGATGAAGAGCGTAAAGCTGGCCACCAACATTGGTCCAAAGATGTCTATTCTTAGGAATAAGAGGGTCAATTGCTAAGTTTGGGTCAAAAAGCTCCTCATGAGCATGTCCCTTCCTAATTTTTCGGTCTTAAATGATCTAACTTGATTTCTACTTGACACTACATTGATCACCTGCATGAGAGAGGTTGGATTTTATGCTGTTTAGGATGGTTTGCTGTTGATACTTGATTGGATTATTCATTTGCCTCCTGAGGCACCTATGCAGATGCTTTGCACCCATATACTTCCAAGTGAAAATAAGAAACATCTTTTCCAGTCCATACTTTCTTTGGAATATCAAACTCCAATGGAACGTGGCCAAAAAATTTAAGATTCTCTATAGTTTTTAGGTGACTCCCCACGATGAAGTTCTAAAAATGCTATTTATTTGTGAATTGAATTTTACCACATCATTAATATTTAAATAAATATTGGTTATTACTATTTTAATATTTATTTAAATTACTAATAACATGGCAAAATCCAAACAACTTATTTCAAACTGAATAGGTAGAATTTTATGAACTCTAGTCTATAGGTATAGTTACTCTAAGAATTATTTGTGACACAACAGTCATTAAAGGGTCCATGAATAATGCTAGAGCATAGATACTGAACAAAAGGAAGCCCAGTGGGGTTTATGAACTGCAGACATTGCAATTGACCAATCTCGTTGTGTAGTAACATTTCTAGTCCATGAGAATAATTGAGCCGTGACCACGGGCACTCCCAGCCCAATATTATCACATCAAAATTCCCTGCCCAAGCCTAACATGGTAATTGTAGTCCATTAGAATCTGGGTGAAACCCCATGTTCCCTCCTTTTCAGTATTTCAACTCTCATCCATCGCTCACAGCCACAGGTGATAGGAGAATTGGATAATATCTTCAGCAACTGAAAACAAGAACCACAACAAATGATACCATCTTGTTGCTGCTCACTCACCCCAATATCATCATCAACCTCCATATCCAAATTCATCTCAGACCAACCTTACCTCACCATGCTAGAAAAACAATGCACTAACATGAAAGACCTTCAGAAGATTCATGCCAACCTCATCAAAACTGGCTTAGCCAAGGACACTATTGCTGCAAGCCGCATCTTGGCCTTTTGTGCCTCCCCAGCTGGTGACATGAACTATGCTTACTTGCTCTTTACTCATATCCAAAATCCAAACCTTTTTGCATGGAACACCATCATTAGAGGCTTCTCTCAAAGCTCAACTCCAGATAATGCAATATCTCTTTTCATTGACATGTTAATATCTTCACCTATTGAACCTCAAAGATTGACTTATCCTTCAGTTTTCAAAGCTTATACTCAACTTGGACTAGCCCATGATGGAGCTCAGCTTCATGGGAGGATTATAAAAGAGGGTCTTGAGAGTGATCCATTTATACGAAACACTATCTTATATATGTACATGAATTGCGGTTTTTTGAGTGAGGCACATCAAATGTTTGATAAAGATAAGGAATTTGATGTTGTTGCATGGAATTCAATGATTATTGGTCTTGCTAAATATGGAGAAATTCATGAGTCTAGGAGATTATTTGAAAGAATGCAATTCAGGAATGCGGTTTCATGGAATTCCATGATTAGTGGATATGTTAGGAATGGGAAATTGATGGAGGCATTGGAGCTTTTTGGCAAGATGCAGGAGAAGAGAATTGAGCCAAGCGAGTTTACAATGGTCAGTTTGTTAAATGCATGTGCTCGCTTAGGAGCACTTAGACAAGGAGAGTGGATTCATGACTTTATTAGGAAGAATGATTTTGAGTTGAATGTCATTGTTAGCACAGCAATAATTGACATGTATTGCAAGTGTGGCACCATTGAAAAGGCTCTTCAAACGTTTGAGGCTGCCCCAAAGAAAGGATTATCATGCTGGAACTCTATGATCTTTGGCCTAGCCATGAATGGTTGTGAGGAACAAGCAATTCATTTATTCTCTAAGCTTCAGTCTATGAATTTGAAACCAGATTCTGTTAGTTTTATTGGGGTTCTCACGGCTTGTAATCACTCGGGCATGGTGGATGAAGCAAGGTATTATTTCTCATTAATGACAAACACATACAAGATTAAGCCATCAATAAAGCACTATAGTTGCATGGTTGATGTACTAGGACGAGCCGGGCTCCTTGAAGAGGCAGAGGAGCTGATAAGAAGTATGCCAGTAAACCCAGATGCTATTATATGGGGATCTTTGCTCTCAGCTTGTAGAAAGCATGGAAACATTGAGATGGCCAAGGAGGCAGCAAAGCGTGTGATCGAGTTGGATCCAAGTGATAGCTGTGGTTATGTGCTTATGTCTAATGTTTATGCTGCCTCCAGTCATTTTGAAGAAGCAATAGAGGAAAGGCTTTCCATGAAGGAGAAGCATATAGAGAAAGAACCAGGATGTAGTTTGATTGAAGTGGATGGAGAAGTGCATGAGTTTGTTGTTGGCGGCAGGCTGCACTATAGAGCACCAGAGATCTACTCTTTGTTGAATGAGCTGGGACTGGTGTTACATGAGATGGAATATGTCTGAAACAAATAACATGTCCAATCCAGTTTTTCAAGCAATTTTGTGACAGAAGAAAAACCACAATTAAATTGGACTCCTTTTGGTGCATAATCATTATGAGAAGTACTATTAACAATTTTTTTTTGTCATCATGATTCAATTACCAGTATCTGAGTTACCAATTTGAACTTCAACATTCCATTTTATTTTAGTGAAAGTTGGAAATTTATATAATTTAGAAGTCAGAAGAAAATAGGTGGTCATTTATGAATTTATGAATGGGGATCAGTATATGTTTATAGCATACCCTGATCTGAAATATTTACTCTAGCAGTAACTACATGATTTTTCTAAATAATTAGCGCTATATTGATAAGGAAAAACAGGCAAAGCCATATAGAATATCTATTAGTGATGCTACAAAGTTACAATGAACTTCAACAATAACATAGAAGGGACACAACGGTTTAAGAGAACTTTTGAATATGGCTACGACAAACTAATGAATTGCTGCGAAAAAGGCTAGGTTTTTGACATGTTTCGTCCTGGAACCCAAGAGTATATCTCAGGGGGCATAGACATAGTGCCATTGGTAAGCAAGTTCTTTGGCATCCCATATAAATCTGAAATATCAAGGTGATGATTCCGACCATTTTGGTAATGTTGATTCTGCATGGCAGCAGCAATTTCATCATCATCTAGTGGCAGGCGATCAAAAGTTGCGTTCATGAATGATGCAGCCATGATCACAACAGGACCAGATGCAATAAGGGCACCAGCCACACCCCCACCCACTACCTGCCCCTGAGCCCCAGCTAAGTAGATAGTCAGGCCAGTGATGCCTGGTGGAGCAGGTGGAGGCAAGATTGATCCAAGCAATGAAAGAATCTCAAACCGCCCGTGAAGGGTCACAATTGCCCCAGAGGAGGTTGGTTGTCTCAGCGTGACATTTGTTACACATCCACTCCCACTAAGTATGCAAATGCCGCGCTGCTTCCTCCTTGCAAAATTAGCTAAACTTTCACTCACATCACAGCCAGAGCTCACTTCCAAAGCATGTGCACGAAGTGCATTTGCACTGTCTCGGGTAACAATAATTGGTGGCTTTGGCTTGTTCTTGGAACCAGCCGGCCTTCCACGAGGTCGCCTAATGGTCTCCCCATCAGCTATTGAAGAAACTGGTGATACTGCCTTTGGCACTTTGGGAGACATGAGCACATCAATGGCAGGCCTGTTGTTATTATTCCCCTTTTCAGGTTCTTGGTTTCTATCCATGGCATTTTTTGATCCAACAGAAGGGACTCTTAGATCTGCACCTCCAGCCATTCTTCAAACACTGCTTAAAGCACACTTCCTTTGCTGACAAATGAGTGGAAATTCACCAAAACTGTGATCAAGATGTGAGTTTAAGTAGTCCATTTTGCCAATAATTTTTTATCCTAACAACCCAAAAGAATGACAGTGGATTAGGAGATGGTTAAGTAGATACAGTTATGCAATACCAACCCTGTAATTAACTGAGGTTTTGTGCTACTTGCAGTGCCTAATTCCCAACTGACTGTTCCTTCATGTCAATTGTCTTCCCCAACAGATGCTCAAATATCACATATAAATATTCCACTTTGGCAAAATCATGTGATTAAATTATTAAATTGAGGCTGCGTGACCTCTTTTATTATTCAAGTAATCATGTTAGGTAACAGGCACAAATATCAAATTAGTTCTACAACAAAAATGGGGAGACAGGTAAATGCCTTCTACAGCATCTGATTCAGCGTCCAAGTAAACTATGAACTTTTTTCTTTCTATCTTTTTTGATGAGTGAAATATGAATTCTATTCAACTGTTCAACCAGAAAATTTTCAATAGGAAGAATCAAATTAGTCGCTACCAAACTCAAAAATCGTGCCTCTAGTCTAAATGGAATTAGCCAAAGCCTTTGAGTAACTCTTAGCTTGAGGGGGCCTGTAACCAAGAGTCACTCTTTGAGTAACTCTTGTTCAAATTAGCCAAAGACTTCATATTTGGATAAGCCAATTTGAAATAGTTTAAAACATTTGGGTTATACAACCAAAAGATTTCTTAATGGAGCGGTGATAATTACACAGTATGTACGAGACACACAATGCCATGTTAGCTGAAATCATGTTTTGAAAACACAATTTCAGTTAAAATTGTGAAATTGTGTTTTGACCATTTGATTTCACAATTATAACTTAAATTCTGTTTTCAAAACATGATTTCAAAGAAGTGTGTACAGAGTGCGTGCAACAATGAGCATGTAATAATGCAAATATCTTAACATTAAGATATTTTAATTTTTTTCCATTAGACAATGTTTTTATTAGGGGGTAATTAATGTAAGTAATCAAGATTTTTAGTACACCGGTTTGTCAATTTCGCCACTTCAACGAACACAAATCCTTTGAGCTGTAAGCGTGCAACATTACTCATTTATTAATTCCAGAATCCTATTTATATGAATTCCAACATTATTTCAATGTAAGAATGCAATAA
Organism: Quercus parvula; assembly: GCA_030820535.1. Taxonomy (NCBI): domain Eukaryota; kingdom Viridiplantae; phylum Streptophyta; class Magnoliopsida; order Fagales; family Fagaceae; genus Quercus; species Quercus parvula. The sequence continues at coordinate 45,528,304 of JAUAME010000004.1, forward strand.
ATGTGAAAAATCAGGATGTAGTGCGAGGTAGGAGAAAGCAGCATGTGAAGGAATATAAAATAAGTAAATTTAAAGGAATAAAAGTGAAAACTATGATAGAGTTCAAATTTACAATTTTTTTTTTTTTAATGAAAAGTGAAAGAATTCTAAAAAATTTCTCTTGCAAGATCCGTTTGATGGTCAGGACAACTTTGATTTGACCCGTCGACATGAACCTTTAAAAAATTCTTCTACCCATAACCATATCGATCTTTTTCGAGCGGGAAAACTCTCATGATCATCAAATGTAGCTAATCTTGAGCATCCCAATACAATGAAGTCTCTTAGTAACTCTAATCGAAGAATGGCACAGGGAAGATGCACAAGATTTTTGCAATGGCTTATATTCAATAAGGAAAGACTAGTCAAATGTTCAATTGATGAAGGTAAGTCTACAATTGCAGTCCCATTTACATGAAGCTCCCGTAACCGTTCCATGTTTTTTGCAAAGTCTGGAATCTTCTTGACTTTAGAGCAACCAGAAAGGGTAAAAATTTCAAGAGATTCCATTTCAAGCTTGCTGGGAAGACTTACAAGACTTGTGCAATCTTTCAAATTCAAAAAAATAAGGCGTTTAAGTACACCAACAGATGGGTGAACCTCAATTAAATTTGTACAGCCTTCAAAATCTATTCTCTCAAGCTCGTGCCTCCGAGAAGTCTGGAGTCCTAATAAGATTTCGAGAGTGACTGAGTTTGATGAATCTTAAACTGTCCAATTGCTGTTCAAAAAAAAGAATAAGGTTTGGAATGATTACTCATTAGAATTTATTCTAGTAAAATAAATAATATAGAGAAGTTGAGAAAACAACGTTACCTTTACTCCCTTCCAAAGTAGTTCAATGTTGCTATGACACATTCTAAGTTCAACAAGCATCTTAGGTTCAAAATTTGGTGGCAAAGATTTTAAAGAATACCCACTCCATTCAACAAATCTTAACCCATTAGGAAAATGAGTGAGTTCATGCTGAAGTTGCACATTGTGAATTTTGAGCAATACAAGACAATGCATCTTTGAAAAGGCTTCTGGATGCCAACATACCTCTTTTTGTGCAGGCAAGTCGAGGACTATGCTTTGAATAGCTTCTGTTCCCTAATAATAAAAAACGAGGGATTGGTGAATTGCATAATAAGAGTGCAAGATACTTTAATGTTTATTTTCATGAATAATAGAAGGGATCTATATTTAAGTCGAAGATATCTATAGCCTCTTACCATATTGTCTGTAAGCACAAGATCAATGTCCTCCGGCAACCATAATCTACTTCTCTCCCAAGGAAATTTAGGGGACTCTCTAAAAATGATTTCCCGGCCCATTTGTTGTACCAGTGGATGCATCCACAAGTGCTTGTCTGAAGAAACACTTAAGAGAGATTTATCAATAAGAATACTTATTGCAATTTTCGGGTAAAGTTCAAGATAATCTAGTATTTCTATTACGCGATCTTGGTCCTCCCCATTAAAGAAACATGCAATATGTAGAAATGTTTCTTTTTCTACTTCTTGTAGACTATCAAAACTTATTTGAAATACTTGTAAAATTTCTGTTGGAAAACTATTTTCCAGCCTATCTAAACAGCTTTTCCATGCAGGGATGCTTCTGCTGTCTAGAAAAGAACCCAAAAACTTAATTGCTAAAGGAAGGCCATGAGCATAACTGACGACATGATTGGACATCTCCATATAACCTTCAGGAGGATGTTCACTGCCGAAACATGTCAAGCTCAAAAGACGAACAGCCTCTTCACTACTCAATTCCTTTGGCCTATGTATTTCGTCAACTTCTAGTGTCTTAAGCAAATGTTCATCTCTTGTTGTAATGACAATTCTACTGCCTGGACGAAACCAATCACGCTTGCAAGCCAACTTATATAATTGGTCCAAACAATCTACATCATCGAGAATGAGAAGTACCTTTCTATTACATAGCCTATGCCTGATCAATCGGACTCCATTGTCAACATCAGATATCCTTATGTTTCTTTCCATAAAGATGTCAGAAAGAAGTTGTTCCTGCAAATAAGCTAAACCCTCTCTTTCAGCTGTTTCTCTAACATTATGGAGAAAGCTACTAGCTTCAAATTGATTAGAAAAGCTATCATAAACCACTCGTGCAATGGTTGTCTTACCAATACCACCTGTCCCATATATTCCAATCATGCGAACATCAGTCAAACCTATTTTTAAGCATGAATATACTTCCCATACACGAGAATCTATTCCGACCAAGCCCTCATTTAGTTTTATGGAACTCAGTGTTTTGAATAACTTCTCGACAATTGGTTCAATATATTCTGATTCCTGCCTGCAAAAAGAGTGAACAGCCAGAGTTTATTTTTGGGCCCAAAGTATAAACTAAAAAAATTTTGGAATTCAGGATGAAAAATATACTAAAATTCAATACTAAATTAATATAGGGAAATAAAACTAACATATATTTAGTGTTAACAAAATATAAACTAAAAAAAAGATTAAATAATCGTAATCTTTCAATACATTTTAAATATATTATGTGCTAACATTACTAATCAAAATGACATGTATGATCCAAATGACAAGTCCTCTTCACAGCTGTCACTCACAATTGATGTGTAGTTCTTCCTGTTGAAATAGTATGAGTGGTTTCTCAAAAAAAAGAAAAAAAAAAAGAAATAGTATACGTGCCGTTTGTATTAAACTACATGCTGTGCAGTATTTATGCTTTGGTCAGCAGGTGTTAGTTAGGCAATTGCAGAATTAAAATGTGTTAAGACTGTGTTTTCATTATATAAGAACAGGGGAAGTGTATTAACAGAGCAAGAGTATATTTCCCCTTTGGTAGAAGGTGAAGATCAAATTCTCTTCACTGCTTCTTGGGCTACAACGGGTAGAACTTGTCTCAACAAGAAAAACTCACATTCTTGGTCAAGATATTAGCTATTAAGTTGAAAATGAAGGAGGTTTCAAGAAGATTATTTGCACAAAAAAAAAATTATTTGAAATCAAGTTTGTTGTTGCATCAAGGTATTTTATTTGAATTTTTTCTAATTGAATTTTCAAATTCTAGCAAGTATGATGTTATGCATCACATGATCTTGATTTTAATTATGCTTCGTATTTCATGGATGAGATGCATGTAGATAATTCAACAATAATGTATAGGACAGAGCTGTACATTGGTATATGTGGGTTGAGTTTTAGAAGCTATGCGCTATAAACTTCCCCCTAAATCAATATCCTTGGTGCCCTTGAACCCAAAAAATAAACAAACCAATTAGCACAATTACAAAACCAATCCAAAAGCAAAATGTTTTGTAGTGCTTGTTGGTAGTGACGAGTGGCCAAGTGAGTCGGCAAAAAAGTGTGTTAGAATAATTGATATAGTATTGCTTATGGTGTTTTGAGACCCAACCCCATCACAAGTTTTCAAAACAAAATCGAATGAAGATATACTGAATCTAAGCCTTACGTTACAAGTCAATATTCAAAGGGTAGTATATTTGGCCAACATGCTGGTATGTCAAAAAAAAAAAAAAAGCTGCGAATTGAATAAGAAGAAAAAGGCTTACCCCTTGGGTATAACCCAACCACTGATATTGGCAACTTCAGTTAAAGCATCCCTCCATCTTTTCACCCTCTCCAAATTCTCCTTAAAGACTTCTTCATGCTTTGCGAATGCTTCACCAAAACTCCCTTTCTGCTTCCGTACCTCAGTTGGTTCAACATCATAGAAAACTGGAAATATTGTATGCCCCTTCATTTTCTGGCGGCATTCGACAATCTTTGCAAGTTCATCCAAGCACCAACTGGAGGTTGCATAGTTTTTTGAAAAAATGACAACTGAAAACCTTGACTCTTCGATTGCTTTCAAGAGTTCTGATGGAATGGGTTTTCCTCTCTCAAGTACTTTATCATCTCTGAACGTGGAGATTTTTTTCTCAACCAAAGCGTCATAGAGAAGACGCAAAAGACTGTGGCGGGTGTCCTCGCCTCTGAAATTAAGGAAGACCTCGAAAACCCATTTACCGGTACGCAACGAAAAGGTGCTTCCGTCGTTTATAAGAGCCATTGGGTATGCTTATGCAAGCAAGGTTCGCAAAGGAGTGATTTTTTTCTTGAAATGGAACTAGGTTGTGTCAAGAATTGGAGAAATAAAAGAGAGGGGTGTGCGTGTGAAAAGTGGAAATTAAATTACAGATTTGAGACATGGAGATGCAAAGACTGAGCGAAGACTCAGCTAGTTCTAGGAAGAACATCAATGGGTTTTTTTTCGCGTAGAGAGAGTGGGAAAGTAAAGGCAATACGCTTGCTTGGGAAAGGCCCAAGTAGAAACTTTCGGGCAAAAGGGATGAGGTCCTTTTCTCCCTTCGGACCCACCCCCCGCGGAAGACTATTTTCTTTAAAGTGCGTTTGTTGGAGGTGAAATATAGAAGATACGAAATTTTGAAGAGGGAATAGGAAATAAAATTTTTTGGATTGTGTATGGTTCCGTGGGAAGAATGGAAAATAAATTGTAGGACTTAGGTATTTTTTCTCCTGATTCATTAAAAAAATTTCTCTCCAAAATGGAAAGAAATTGAAGAGAGAAATTGGATATTATTTTTAGACAAAAATACCTATGTACAATTGCGGGAAATTATTGTGTACTCCCGGAGTACCATAAATGCGTGCTCCTTCCTCTCACATGAATGGTGGGTCCCACTAATTTAATTCATGGTGGGACCCACCATTCATGTGAGAGGAGGGAGCACGCATTTATGGTACTCTGGGAGTACCTAATAATTTTCCGTACAATTGCACCTTCACTCACGTTGCTTTTGCCCGCCTCTTTTTATATATATATATATATATATATATATATTTTTTTTTTTTTTTTGCCTGCCTCTTTATATATATATATATATATATTTGCCCTTTTCTTTTGATTTACTGGGCAAGCTTGTCTAGTTTTTTTTGTGTTTTTTTTTTTTTTTAGATGTATTTTTTTATGGATATGATTTATATTTTTTTAATAAATTTAGGTAATTGATTTTTTTGGTTATTTATCACTTTTTGGGTTTCAATTGAGCATGATTTTTTAATAAGGGTATATGTGTAAATTTATATAAACTTATTTTTTCCATCTTTCCATTTTTCCACTTCCAACCAAACAAAAAGGAGGGAAATTAAAATCTTTTCTATCCTCTCACTTTTCCATCCTCTCACTTTTCTATTCCTCCAACCAAACAGACCCTTAACCCCCCTACCTAATCAAAATTTGAAAAATAAAACATATATTAATCATCTATTTTAAGGAATTATTTATAAAAAATTAAAAAAGTTGTAAAAAAAAAAACGGCAACTTTATAATTATATCATAAAAAGTTTTCTAAAATGGTTTTACTAATACATGTCCTAGGGGCATAGATTAGTAAAAGCTATAAAAAAATAGTTTATATATAATTTAAAGAAAGATAGATTTCTGATTTCATTAATTAATATAGTTTTAAAATTGTACAATGACCACATCCCAATGATACAATTTGCTACCAAATCTTTCACTTAAACTGATTCACACTTTCATAGTAATATAAATATGATTTTGGCTTCTTTGTAGTAGTCTTAGCATTCATATTGGAGGTGTTAAAATAGCTTTTAAAAAAAACTATTTTTAGTACTACAAACACCAAAATGCATGCTATATTAGAGCTACTAAGTGTGGGTTTGGATCTGGCTGTTGCGTTTTGCGTTTACGTTTCTTCTCTTCTTCTTTTTTCCCCTGTTGCTGCGCACGCGTTTAGGGGGACAAACGGCTACTGTTCATGAACAATAGCCGTATATTGTTGACTTTTCAGCCCCTTTTATCGGTTCCATGGGTCCCGTGAACAGTGCACGGGACCCACAAACTTCACTTTTCAGTAACTTTTTCATTAAAAATGGGTCACATGGCACTATTCACACATTTAAAAATTATTTTGTTATAGTGTTTTCATTTTTCAGTTTTCAATTTCAGTAAAATAAGTTCTATCCAAACGGACCTTAAGTTTAAAAAAAATTTAACAACTTGCTATAATAAACTGCTACTAGTTTTTTTTTTTTTTTTTTTTAATTTCTCTCATCTCTCTCTCTCTCTCTCTCTCTCTCTCTCTCTTACCTAGCACTCTCTTTCCTCTCTACTTAGAACTCTCTTCCCTCTCTCTCCTCATAGATTGTGGGCTTGCAACTGGGTTAGATTTGATTTTTCAATTTTGGTTAGGTTTGGTTGATCTAATGGGTTTTAATTGATTTGGTTGGTTTCGGTTGTAGCGGCAATGGGTAGGCTATGGATGTTTGTGGTGGTGATGGTGGGTTGCTAGGTTTTATGGCTATTTGTTTTGGTTTTCCTTTATAATAATAATTAAAAAAAAAAAAAAGAGTTGCGTGGGCTATGAGTGTTTGTGGTGGCTAGTTGTAGTTTTGAGTGGTTGTGGTGGCTTGTTGTGGTTGGCTACTATGGAGTTTTGTAGGTGGATGTTCTATACTATTTTAATGGGTGTTTATATTATTTTAATGGACAATGTGCTAAAGTAATAAATGAATGTAGGTTGTACTATTAAATCGGGTTATAAAATACATAATGTAGGTTTTTTAGGTGTTAAAAACTAATTTTTTTAGCACTACCAATGTGAATGCTCGCATTCAAATCCGGGGTGCTAAAAAATTTAGCATTTAGCACCTCAAAAATCTAAACCCAATCCAAAATCAACCCAACCACAAACCCGAAAATCCATTGTGACCCATATACATCATTAGTCACTCGAAGCTTAAGCTATCACTATTTGAAGCCTAGGCAATGGCAATTTGAAACCCAAGGATCCAACGCGCGCGAGAGAGAGAGAGAGAGAGAGAGAGAGAGAAGATTGGGGAGAGGAGAATGTGAGAGACAATGAAAGTGTAAGAGAAAGAAGAGAGAAATTATTTACAAAATGAGTAGCAACTTGTTATAGTAACCTACTACTAGTCACAGATTACTCTAGCAAGTTGTTAAAAAATTAATTTTGGCAACGATGTAGGTCAAACACAAATAGCTTAGGATATTTTATGGGCTCAGTAATAAATTTGATATAGGTTTGAACAAAAATTCATATCTTCTTAAGCTTTTAATTAATTGGGAGTTGATACCACATGTCTAAAGCAAATGGGCTTGATAAAATGCCTAATATAGGCATGCTAATTTACTTGTATTGGATCTTGAGCTCAAAAGCTTGGTATTGTACTCAAGTTTAAGCTTGATATTGAGCTCAAGCTTAGCTTGCGCAATGAATCATGTCAAGCCAAGTTTAAACTTTTGGACTATCTAAGAAGCTCAAGCTCAAACCGAGCTTGAACATTTTACATTTCTTGTCAAGCCGAGCTTGAATATTCAATACTTGACAAATCTCAGCTCGTTTACAACCCTAAAATAAGCCAACTTATTTGCTTAAAACCAGTTTTTATCTTACACTTAAGCAAATAAGCATTACCAAACCCTAAGATTCAAGGAATTTTTTAAGATTATCAACCAATTTTAAATCTCTTGATTGGTAGCAGACAAGTTCCTTTATGCCATTTTTGTTTTGATGAAATTTTTTAAAATGTATTTGTCTCATTTCGTAGGTGTTTGGGATGCCTGAAAGTGTTGTTCAACGGAAAAATTGCTTTCCAGTTGAGCATAAAATAAAGGCACTTCACCCAAAAATCATCAACCGAACCTCCACCCCCCACTATTAGCGATCCAACCACCACCCCCATTAACATTCTCAGTCTCTAGTTGCCAACTACCGCAAGTCGCTGCCACTATTGGTTGCCGATTACAATTATTTTGATAGAATTCTCCTTTTTTTATTATTATATATGTATGTGCTTAGAAGATGAGAAAATTGAGAAAATAGTAGAAAATATTGTTTCCATAGCATTTTTAGAAATGCAATAAAACAATTGAAAATATTTTATTTTTGAAAAATTATTTTCACCTAAAAAATATTTTCTGTTGAGCCAAACATAACCTATAAGTACACATGGCTTTTTTAACCACCATGTAATGGGTTGGAAGAAGTTTCCTCCAAACCTATTTTGAGGTAAACCTTTTATGTTAGGAAAGAACAAGGGTCATTTTGTAGTGGGTAAAATCTCCAAACAAGTAGAACCCATCACTCCAAACCTAACATAAAATCCAAAACCCACATCTAAATAAAAGAAATAGAAAAGCCCAATAAATCTATACTTGGAAGTGTTGAATAAATCTAATCGGTTAACACTCCATACAAAATTACGGAAATGTCACTGAACTTTAGCAAATCTACATTTTAACTCCTAAACCTTTTGAAAAACTATATTTTGACTAGTAAATTGCAAAGTACATTCCTGAAGTTTGGGATTGCTTGGATTTTACATTCTAAAGTTTCAAAATTTTGATTTTACACCTTGAAATTTGGTTCCATTAGCAATTACCCCGCAGTTAGTTTTTGTTGTTAAGTGACACATCATCATGCTGATATGTTTTTTTTTTTTTTTTTTTTGTGTGCCAAATTAGCCTTAAATGAGACCATTTTAATTTTTTTTTTTAAAAAAAGAGCTGGCAGAGTCAAACGATGTTGTTTCGCCAAAAATGAAAACACAAAACTCAAGCTTAATGATATGACACCATTTTAGCTGCGTCTTTCTTCCTCTCCAATTGTGTCTCTCTCTTCCCCTCTGTCTCTCTACCTCTCAACAACCCATAACCACTACTCACCACTCAATCCCATATCAACCCAACCAACAAAACTTAGCCAACCACCATCCAAAACTGAAACCACCACCACAACTAGCCACACCACCAATCACAACAACAATAATAACCACCAACACGCTACCACCATGCCACACTCAACAACAGCCACCAAAACACATTAATATTAAATCAACAACCACCGCAACCACCACCCAACAATAGCAAACTACACCCAAAAACCATTGCCAACCACCCAAGAACCACTACCACACACCTAAAATCGCACCCACCAGCCACAATAATCCTAAACACCCAAGCCCATCAACCACCAACAACCATCATGCCTGAAACAAGCCATGAACTAGTGACAAACATTGTGACCAAACCCATTTACAAATCACGAACCAAACTACAAACCACAAACCAAACCTAGATTGGAACCATTAACCACCACCACCCTAACCCAAATTGGAACCAAAACCCAACAAAAATTAACCCATGAAACCTATGAATTTAAAAGCCAAATACGAAAGAGAAAAAGAGTTTCAAAGAAGAAAAAGAGAACTCACTATAGTTGGGCCACTGGCTTAGACCTAATTTGGTTAGGCTAATGGGTTCACTATGAGCCGATGGTTTTCATGTGGATGGGCTCTGGGATTTTAGGTGGATGTACTCTGCGGGCAATTCTCTTTGTTCTCACTGAAATGGCATTGTTTAGGGCTGATTTTGCTGGGGAGAAAAAAAAAAAAAAACCACGTCAGCACAATGATGTGTCACTTTACGGCAGAAACTAATAGTAGGGGGAATTACTAACGGAACCAAACTTCAATGTGTAAAATCAAATTTCTGAAACTTTGAGATGTAAAATCCAAATAACCTCAAATTTTAAGGGTGTAATTTGCAATTTATTCTATTTTGACCCCAAACTTAGATTTAAAACTCATAAGTGGATAGATCCTTGGATAGTTGGCATAGGAGGTACCCTAGGGCATCCTTCACCCTTTCCATTTCTTGTTCCAAAAATTTCTAAATGTGTTGCCTATTGACATTCTTTGCCATCTTTAGATTTTGACTCCATTGCCCCTTGCTATGGGCTAGATTCATCTTGAACCATATAAAAAATTCTTCGATCTGTTTTCTAGTGGGTAAAATCTCATGGTCATCATTAGAGTTAGCTAATTTTGAGCATCCAAAAAAAAATTTGTTAGGGACTGCAAAACGATGTAAGGAAGACATGCCAGATTTTTGCAATGGCTTATATTAATAAAGTAAGATCAGCCAAATATGTTCAATTGACGAAGGCAGCTCTTCAATTTATGTCCCAATTAAATGAAGCTCCCGTAAGTGATACATTGCTACATGTAATATGTAAATTTTGGTATCTTCTTGACTTGGGATGTAAAATCCAAACAATCTCATATTTCAGGAGTGTACTTTACAATTTACCCTATTTTGATCCCAAAACACAAGTGGGTAAGTTGTAATTTCCCATAAATAAATTTAAAGGAATAAAGGTGTGTTAAGACTTAAGAGAGCTAGTGTGATATGTAGTTTTGTAAATAGAAAATACAAACGGCAGGTAGCTTAAAAGTATTTATAATGGAGTTAGTTTGTTATAGATTAGTCCACGTGGAAGCTGACTTGGAGTTTGTTATGCCATGTCACTGTCAGCTGTTCTGTTATAGCAGTAGTTTGTTACTTTTGTTTCCTCTAACTCTGTACTATATATATGAACAGAGCTTTATAATTCTTTTCTAAGCTTAATGTAATATTCAAAAAAAAAATTTCTGAATAATGCAATATTCATTCAATCTTAATAAAGTGAAAACTATGATACAGTTCAACGTTTACAATTTCTTAATGAAAGAATTCTTAAAAAAAAAAAAAAAAAAAAAAAAAAAAAAAAATCTTGCATGGCCCGTATGACCGATCAGGAGATCCATCATCTTGAGCCATTGAAAAACTCCTTCACATGAAAATAAATAAACAAAAAAAATAAACCTCTGAAAATATTTTCTACCCATACCCACATCGCTTTTCTTCAATCATCGTTAGATTTTTTTTTTTTGGCAGAACGATCATCGTTAGCTAATCTTAAGCATCCAAATACAATGAATTCTTTTAGGCATTCCATTCTAAAAACGGCACATGGAAGACCCGCCAGATTTCTGCAATGGCTTATATTCAATAAAGTCAGACCAGTTAAATGTTCGATTGACAAAGGTAGATATTTAATTGTAGTACCATTTAAATGAAGCTCCCGTAACCGTTCCATGTTTTTTGCAAATTCTGGAATCTCCTTGACTTTGGAGCAGCCAGAAAGAATAAGAATTTCTAGAGATTTCATTTCAAGCTTGCGCGGGAGACTTTTAAGACTTGTGCAATCTTTCAAATTCAACAAAGTAAGGAGTTTAAGTACACCAACGGATGGGTGAACCTCAACTAAATTTGTACAGCCTTCAAAATCTATGTTCACAAGATGTGGAGCCCATGAGAAGCTTGGAGTGCTAATAAGATTTCGTGAGTGACTGAGTTTGATGAATTTTAAACTCCCTAAATACTGTTAAAAAAAGGGTAGAATGATTGCTCATTAGAATTTATTTTTAATAAAATAAATAATACAGAGAAGTTGAGGAAACAACGTTACCTTTACTCCCTCCCAAAGTAGTTCAATGTTGCTATGACACATTGTAAGTTCAACAAGCTTACAAGGTACGAAATTTGGTGGCAAAGATTTTAAAGAATACCCACTCCATTCAACAAATCTTAAGCCGTTAGGAAAATGAGTGAGTTCATGCTGAAGTTGCACATTGTGAATTTTGAGCAATTGAAGATTAGTAATCTTTGAAAAGGCTTCTGGATGCCAGTATACCTTTTTTTGTACTGGCAAGTTGAGGACTATGCATTTAATAGCATCTGTTCCCTAACAATCATGAAAAAGGGATTAGTGAATAGCATAATAAGAATACAAGATTACATAAATGTTTATTTTCTTTAATAATATAGAAGGGATCTATGTTTAGGTTGAAGATTTCTACCTAATTGCTTACCATATTGTCTGTAAGCACAGCGTCAATGTCCTCTGGCAACCATAATCTACTTCGTCTCGAAGGCCATTCAGGACATTCTCTACAAACCATTTCCCGGCCCATTTGTTGAACTAGAGGATGCATCCAATAGCCGTTCTTGTCTAAAGATAAATTCAAGAGAGATTTATCTATAAGTTCTCTTAATACAATTTCTATGGGGTAAAGTCTAAGAGAGTCTAGTATATGTACTGTGCGATCTCTGTCCTCCCCATTGAAGAAACATGCCATATGTAGAAATGTTTCTTTGTCTACTTCATGTAGACTATCAAAACTTATTTGAAATACTTGTAAAAGTTCTGTTGGAAAATTATTTTCGAGCCCATCTAAACAGCTTTTCCATGCAGGGATGCTTCCGCCGACTAGATGAGAACCCAAAACCTTAATTGCTAGAGGAAGGCCTTGAGCATAACTGACAACATGATTGGACATCTCCTTATGACCTTCAGGAGTGTGTTCACTGCCGAAACATGTCAAGCTGAAAAGACGAAGAGCCTCTTCATTACTCATTTCCTCAGGCCTATATATTGCATCAACTGCATGTGCCTCTAGCAAATGTTGATCTCTCGTTGTAATGATAATTCTACTGCCTGGACCATACCAACTATGCTCGCCAACCAAAAATTTTAATTGTTTCAACTTACTAACGTCATCCAGAACTAGAAGTACCTTTTTATTACATAGCCTGTGCTTGATAAATTGGAGCCCGTCATTTTCATCTCCTACATTTATATTTATTTCCATCAAGGTGTCAAAAAGAAGTTTTTTCTGCAAATAAACTAAACCCTGTCTTTCACATGTTTCTCTAACATCATGGAGAAAGCTACTAGCTTCAAATTGATTAGAGAAGCTATCATAAACCACTCGTGCAATGGTTGTCTTACCGATACCACCTGTCCCATATATCCCAAACATGCGAACATCAGTCGAACCTATTTTTAATTCTGAATATACTTCCCATACACGAGATTCTATTCCGACCAAGCCCTCATTTAGTTTTATGGAACTCAGTGTTTTGAATATCTTCTCAACAATTGGTTCGATATATTCTGACTCCTGCCTGCAAAAAGAGTGAACAGCAGGAATTTATTTTTTGGGACCAAAGTATAAACAATTTTTTTTTAGGATTTCAATAATATTAAATGGTCTAAAATTCAAGAGTAGGTTAAAATAGAAAATGAAATTAACATCTAATAACAAAATATAAACTAAAGAAAAGATACAAAATAATAATGTCTCAATACATTTCAAATATTCTTTTAACATTACTAATCAAAACGACATGTATGATCCAAATGACAAGTCGTCTTCTCAGCTTTCACTCACAAACGAAGTGTAGTTCTTCCTGTTATGAGCCGTTTGTATTAAACTACACGTTGTGAAATATTATGGCATGTTTGGTAGATTGTAATAAATGCTATAATGTAAAAGTTATTCCTATGGTTTAGCTATTCTTTAGTTTGGTTATATTTTTATTACAATGAATAATCATTCCTTATGAATAGTTATTCTTCAAAATGAGAAATAATTATTCCTTTTTAAAATGTTATATTAGCTATTTCTTAATAAGTGTAATAATTTCAAATTTTAATATATCTCCAAATAAACAAACTTTCCATATACGTCTAACAATTATAAAAATAAAAAATTATAGAAAATAACACATATCTCTCTTAAATTTAAAAATAACAATTTTTAAGGAGATATAATTGTATGAGTAAGATATTTCCTAAAATAAATGTTAAGTTTCATTCTAATGTTATAATTCACAACCAAACTAATGAATATGTTTAGTTATTACATTACAACATATTTTATTACTAATATTAAATATTACAATTCATGTCATAATCCTCATTCAGTGTACCAAACGTACCCTTATGCTTTGGTCATTCAGTGTTAGTGTGTTTTTTTTTTTTTTCCCCCTAATCAGCGGGGTCGTTAGTTTGACAGTCTTGCGATTTTAGTGTGATAGTTGTTACAATCATAAGGTTGTTGGAACTGACCCCCAACGGCTAGCTGGTATACAGTAATTACCTAACGAACTCTGTTAGACTCTATTTCCAGTATATAAGAACAGAGCAACAGTATTTTCCGTTTGGGAGAAGGTGAAAATCAATTTTTCTTCACTACTTCTTGGGTTACACGGGTAGAGCTCGTCTCAACAAGAAAAAACCGTAATATTGGATAAGATATTAGTCATTGAGGTGAAGATCAAGTAAGTTTCAAGAACATAATTTACTAAAAATTTATTTGAAATCAAGTTTGTTGCATCAAGGTATTTTATTTGAATTCTTTCTAATTAAAATTTCAAATTCTAGTATGTGGTTATGGATAATATGATCCTGATTTTAATTCTGATATGTATTTCATAGATGAGACGCATTTAGATCATTCCGCAATAGCGCATAGGATGGAGCTGTACATTGGCTAGGAGGCCATGACCCCTGCCCTTTTCTTTTTCTCTAAAAACGAAAATACTACGTATACGTGGGTTGAGTTTTAGAAGCTATATATGCCCTATAAAATTAAAGTTGGTATCTAAAACTGCAGTGAATTGAAAAATGAAAAGAAAAAGGCTTACCCCTTGGGTATAACCCAACCACTGATATTGGAGACTTCTTTTAAAGCATCCCTCCATTTTTTCACCTTCTCCAGATTCTCCTTAAAAGCTTCTTCATGCTTCGCAAATGCTTCTCCAAAACTCCCTTCCTGCTTCCGTACCTCAGTTGGTTCAACATCAAAGAAAACTGGAAATATTGTATGCCCCTTCATTTTCTGGCGGCATTCCACAATCTTTGTAAGTTCATCTAAGCACCAACTGGAAGATGCATAGTTTTTTGAAAAAATGACAACCGAAAACCTTGATCCTTCGATTGCTTTCAAGAGTTCTGAGGGAATGGGTTTTCCTCTCTCAAGTAATTCATCATCCTTGAACGTGGAGATTTTTTTCTCAGCCAAAGCGTCATATAGAAGACGCAAAAACCTGTGGCGGGTGTCCTTGCCTCTGAAATTAAGGAAGACATCGAAACTCCATTTACCAGTACGCAACGAAAAGGTGCTTCCGTCGTTTATAAGAGCCATCGGGTATACTAGCAAAGTTGCTACGATGTTCTCTTCCCAGTCTTGAATGAACAAAACAAGTATTGATATTGAGAATACATTTATAATTATAGTTGGATCACAAAAAGAAACAGGTAAAAAATAAAAAAACTTGATGTAGGGTTCTCAGATATTGAGAGAAGTGATCTTTTATCTTGAAATAGACATACCTTGTGTCAAGAAGGGAACTTAAAACTGGAAAAATAAAAGAGAAGGGTGTGCACGTGAAAGTTGGAAATTACAGATATAGATGCAATGACTGTCAGCAAAGACTTAGCACAAGTTCTAGGAAGAACATCAATGGAATCTTACTCGGAGAGAGAGTGTGAGAGAGTAAAGCCAATACGCGTTCATGGGAATAAAGGACCCAAGTCGCACTTTCCGGGCAAAAGGAACGAGATATTGGCATTGATGCGATAACATAGGAAAGCGTGATTAAAGTTACAACATTGTATTATTAACCCCTCTACCCAATGTTGCAAATCTAATACAATATATAAAAGCAGAAGCTTTTCACCAGGTGTTGACACGTTAACAAAAATGCCCATTTTAAATACTGCCACGTGTAGGGTTTATTTTTTAAAATACCGTACGTCGCACTGTTTGGAGAGGTTACTTTTCAGGCACCAACCCACTTATCCAAAAACAAAAAAAAGTAGAGAGAAATGCAAACAGATCGAAATAGAGAGGCAATGAAAGAGAGAGAGAGGCGACGAGGAAACGGGGAAAGAAGCAGAGAAAAAGAGAGATAGAAATACGATACACACAGAGATGGAAATAGAGGGAGGCGATGAGGCCTGGCAAAACACGATTACTGTCAGATTTTCCGCTGCCATTCGTTCCCTCGCCAAACTCAGAACACCGAAATCGCAGGCACACATAGGAATTGAGATTGAGGAAGAGAAATCTAAGTGCCATTAACTCCGTTCAGGCCATTTACCTGCCATCATCAGATTGCCGAAACTGCCACCGGTTATTTTTTTCCCCTTTCTTATATCTGGGTATTTAATATGACTTAGTTTTTGGGTATTTTGGTTAGATAGGTATAGATTTAGATATTTGCTTTGATGTTTGGGATTTTCTGTTACGGTTTGTAGGTTTCAGATTTTGATGTTGTTTGTTTGGTTCTTTCCTTCTTGCCCTAACTCACTTTTTCTCTCTTGCTTTCCATCTCTGTTTCTTTCCCAAGAAATTTGTGATTGTATATGCTTTGTTATTTGTTATTTTTCTTTAAAGAGTATAACTCAAGGGATTATTCAGTTTGCGTAATTAGAAACAATGAGGTTTTTGATTGGTTGTTGAGAAAATGAAGGATTAAGTGAGGGAATGATGAGGGAAATTGGAATTTGTTTTTGGTTCAATTGGGGACTGATTGAATGAGCAAAGTTTGAGTTTTTGGTTTTGTTAGAAACTAAACAGTAAAAAATGTGTGAAAGGCTATTAATTTGATGCATCATTTGTTGCTGGAATTGTACTGGAAAAGAAATAAATGTGAACAATATTAAGTCTTTTACTATTGTTCTTATTTTAAATTTTATGCTTGGTATTTGATGCGACCCTTTTTTTTTTAAATTCAAATACTTATCTTAGGAATGCTAATCTATCCCCCCCCCCCCCCCCCCCAAAAAAAAGGAATAGCAATTAAAGAAAGTTTACATTTTTTTCACACATATATAAAAATTATAATCTTCTCTGTTGCCTATGACATTCACATCAAATGGTATTTCCTCACCCATCTATCATTCGCTTCTCTCATCTATATCTCCATTCACTGCTCCTCTAATTTTCTCTCTCTTTTTTTTTTTTGGCAGATCAAGCATAGATTGTTTCATTAGCTTCGGAATTCCTATCCACAATCCATCTTTTCTGAGTGAGTTATTTTCTTAAAACAATGCTTACTCCTAAATTAGTTTTATATATGTTCACGATTATTGATATGCAGATTATTTACAGCTTTATGTACACCATTTGAAAGCCTCTCACTCAGTTTAGTCTTGGTCCTATGAGCATTCAACATTACAAGCTTTTTTTTTTCTTTTTTTTTTTTTTTTTTTGCTTCTCATCAAATTCTGCACATGCATGTATTTGATGCATATTTCAAAATTTTAAAAAGTGAAAGATACAGAGTTGTAGATATAAAGGGAAGGAACCAAATTGATTCAATAATGCCCCCCCTTATAATACTAACAGTTAAGCCGATGTTTATTAAAATGTCTCATGTTATGCCACATTGGATAAATACCCACTTAAACTTATACCTCATGTACAGTTAAAAAAGAAAAAAACACGTTATTCCGCTTAATGTAACAGTAAGTTAACAGGTATTTCCTATTAGTGTAGGGAGCATAGAGTATTTTCAGAAATGGTTATTTTGAATTCGTGTCTTTTGGAAATCCAAATTCTGATATGTGATTATTATTATTATTAAATCTTTTTTTTTTTTTGTCAATGGGTATCTTTGATCATTTGGTTTTTGTTAAATTTTTGATTCAAAATCTTGGTTTCTTTGTTTGTGCTTACCTTTTTGTTAGGGCTTCCAAATTTCCATAGACATTGATTTCATGTCTAGCATTGAAAATTTCATTGCAATGTGGCAACTGTGGAATGACAATGGTTAAACACACATGCAAATGTGGATTTAGCCCTATAGATTTTTTTTCTTTTTTAAATGCTTGATGCAATTATTTCCCACCCTCTTATTTATGATGCTTTGATATTGAGTATTTTTTCCTGTTATCTGTTATTAATTTTTCAATATGCCTAGATAGCAAAAGAGTAGATGAGAGAATCAAAAGCGTGCCCAACAAAAGTTACTAGAAGATCTAGGAAGCAAAAAACTCATTCCAAGTTCACTGTATTGGACAAAGGGAACCGAAATCTATTCTAATTAAAAAGAGATCGGTGACTAAAATATGTTGGCGCCACATCAAATCCTAGATAAGGTTCTGAAGGGTGGCTAAAGAAGAACGAGAAGACTATATCTAGGTAATACTAACTGTTATGCTCGCATTTGAATTGGTTATGAATAAATAGTTTTGAAGAAGCTATAATTTTCGTATATATTAATAAATTTTTTTTTATAAACCTGAGTGGTTCTATCATTTGTTACTTAGATTTAGAAACTTGATCCTATTGATACAGTTTACTGAATACATTTGACTACATTTGTTTCTCCTAAGTGGTTCTGTTTGAAAAAGTATGAAGGATTTGTCACTTTGTTAAAACTGTGAAATTTGAAAGTATAATGTTATTTACTTTTACGTTTTGATAGAGATTTATTTCTTAAAATATTTTTAACTGTTGATTTTTTTTTTGGAGAAAGTTTTAACTGTTGATTTGATTGTTTACAATGCTCAGTTTTATAGTTTTTTAAAGTTGTATTCCATTCTTAAAATTAGATTGGCAATCTGTTTGGTGCTAAGAATTAAAAAGTAAAACAAAGGTAACCAGTTCTCAAGTTCGTTTCATCGTACCCTTTTGTTATTTACTTTATTTTTTGTTTTCTATCAGATTATGAGAGATTTAATATTTTATATTTAGGTTATGGTTTTATAATTGTTGGAGGATTTGTTTCAGTTTATTTATACCATTTTTTTCATTAAATTTTCGGTTTTGTCATGGGATATTCTGAGTATTCTAAGACTTATATCAACATGAAATTCAACTGATGTAATATTTGTGATTCCAGTTTTGAACTCAATTGTAATTTAACCTAATGTTGATTGCTTAATTGTAGTTATGGTTAGGGGGTTTTTAGGTAGATCTTGCTTACATCTCAATGTGTTAATGTCATTCTTTCCGTCTTATCATTTTCTACATCTTTGTTCAATTGAAGAAAATTGGAGTGCAAAGTGGTATTAGACAAATAACAACTGATTGCCATGAACAAGGAAAACATTTGGAGTTGAGAAATTCAAAATGCAAACATTTGTATGAGATGACCAACTTTTCAAAAACTAAGGAAAGTTGTTCATCTATTGTGGTTGGTCCTCATATTTTTTCTTTTTAAAAGTCTAAGTTGTTCAAGTATTAGGAAAGTCGTTAATCTATGAAATAAATAAAGAGGAATAGCATAATATCAACATATATTCTTCATTCTAATTTTATCACAAACAAATCAGATCAGTTGGTGTTTGATTGAATTGTATCTATTATTTTGTAAATTTTACAGACTCAAACGAGGAGGGGCCTAAACCTGCAATTAGAACTCATCTCCATCCAAACTGAACAAATATGATTACCACATAAACATTCATTTTAAGTTCTCTTTTTTTCTTCTTTTCTATTCTTTTTTCTCTTTTGGTGTTTGTGTAGGTGATTTTGCAGATTTGCCTGCATTAAAGTATATCTTACATGCCCACATTGCCTATCATAAACCAAGAACCCATGCTACAAATAAATAAATGCTATGAACAAAATGTTAATGTTGTTCTAGATGTAAGTAGAGCATTGTATAGACGTAAATACTTCATATATTCTATTTTTATTACAAATAGATCAAATCAGTTGACGTTTGTTTTGTATTGCATTTATGATTTTGTAATTTTTATAGACTTGAAGCAAGAGGTTAACTGTATTTAAAATTCTTCTCCATCTAAACAGAATAGTTATGATTACTACATAATCTTTCATTTTAAACTCTCTCCTTTTTTGTTTTTGTGGAGGTCATTTTGTAGATTTGCATGCCAATATTGCCTATCATGGACCAAGAACCCACAATATACCCTGTGGATTAGGTTTGGATCAAATACCCCTTTTCCACAAGTCTGCAAACCATGCTAAGATCATTGCTTACGTTGTTTTATACGATTGTTTTTAATTTTAAAATTAATTTACTTTTAAACTAAATTCTTTTTCTTTATGCTGTCTGTTGTTATATTGTGAATAAATAAATTAATGTTGTAAATATTATTGTTCTTTACATAGTATAGCTATAATTGAGATACAAAATTTAATCGTTCTATAAAATGAATGGATGTACTACATTACCCAGATTAATTTTAATGTATTTTATTGTATTGTTATGTCAAGTTGATGGTATTTTAATTATGTACAATGTTCCCGCGTATTGCGCGGGTTAAATGCTAGTATAGTTAATTATAAAAGAATAATCTATTCTATCAAAACAAAAAAGAGAATAATTGCACAAGTTCTAGGAAGATATCACTGGATTTTGGCAGTGAACTCTCGGGGAGAGGGTGTGAGAAGCGAACATGCGACTAGTAATAACACAAGTAGCACCTTCGGTGCAACGGTAATGGCGAGTTCATATAATTAATAATGGATATTTTTGTTCACTACTCATAATCGCACAAGTCAACAAGTTTGTAAAATTGGATGAGCGAATAGATTCATCGGTAGAATTAATCTGCAGCCAAAATGGACCAAAATATTGATGAGATCCCCCTCTACACAAACACAAAACCCCTATTTTGCTATTCTAGCCTTGATTGCTTGGGATGTTAAAATCAAGGCGTCTTTTATAGTTTTGCCATAGATGTCGAGAAGTTATATTGTTGGTTGATACAAAATGAGGTGTTTACAAGATAGTAGCATATAAAGAAACTAATTCAAACTTTAAATATTTAATAGTTTTGGCTACTTTTGTCAAAGCAGCAATTGCTACTTTAAAGAAGCAGCCCTCCATTGGCTGCTTTGACAAAAGTAGCCAAAATTCTTAAAGTAGGCACCCCTCAACAAAAGCAAGAGGCTAAAGGTTTTAGGTCCCAGATTCAAATGGCTCCTTCTCTGTCAAGTCAGTATACCTGCTTGATCAACAACAATGATTCTATCATGGTGGCCCCCTCTTCAATAGGTTGAAATAAATTTTGTGTAAGGTTGCCCAGAAACTGTTGCCAAATGGAGAGTATATTTGTATTAGAAGATTAAATCTTAATGACCTATCACACGCTATTGTGACTTCCATGTTGAAATCCTGAGCACCTTTTGCTCTTTTACCCCACGGTGGTTATCAACCTGACTTCTCTACTTCAGCAAAGTTTTTTTACTCAACCTATGGAAAACCAGGTGAAAATGTTTATGTAGCCGATCCAATATCTTAGTTTGGATAAGGAAGATGAAAAGAATTGCACCTTATTCTTTGCTATCATGTGCGGCAAGTTGTGGCAATGTCAGAACATAGTCGCATTTGCGAGAGAACTCCAAGTCCTTTAAAATGATAGCAAAAGAGGAAACTAGAACCTGCCTTCTTCACATTAATGCTTGGGGATCGATCCTTGGTAGAGTTGGTCACACTATTCCCCGTTGGAAACAATTTTAATTGATGTTGCAATAAAATCCCAATGTGTTATATATGGTCTTTATGGATACTGCATTCTTCTGTAATGATACGGATAATTTGACTCATGTTTGAACTAAAAGCGACATCCTAGGTGATTATTTTTCTTTGTGGGGGCAAAACAAATCCAGCCTTTGTTGGCATGCAGTAAATTCTCCTATCTTTCTAACGCTTGATTTTGTGATATTTTAAAGGCAATGCAGCAGATGTAGTCAAAGCAATTAAAGGGCATCGTGTCCAAGTTCCTTGGTCCAGCTTATTTTCATTAGTTTGCTGGGCTTAGAAAATAATTTGGTCAAAGATATAACTGTATCTAGAAGAAGATAGAATTTAAAAAAATTGTACATTAACCAGTAACTTATGACAAACATGACATCAAGTTGCTGATAAAAAAAACTTTGCAGCTTGAGAGTTGAGACTTCTCTTTTTTAGGTTGAAGTGAGAATTTTCTGACCCAGCTAGATGGGCTGTTAATTATAATGTTAATGGGCCTATACCCATATCTGTTCTCCTTACTTGTATTTTGGCCCAAGAGGAAAGAGATGAGCCTGGCCCATCTTGTGGCTTTTGTTATCTTTCACAGTAAATTTCTTTAAACAAGAGGGAAAAAAAAAATGTTCTCTTTCTCAATAAATTTCTTTAAACAAGAGGGGAGAAAAATGGTGATAGACTGATAGTTACGTTTTGTGTATACAAGACACAACTAAAATTGTGTTTTGAAAACTTAATTATTGTTCAAATTGCATTATTTTACAATTATAATTGAAGTCATATTTTCAAAGTACAATTTCAAATAGAGTGTGTACGACAATATATAACTTAGTGTGTGCCAAAATAATTAGGAAAAAAGAAGAAGTGTATGAGCCCAAAAAGGCTAAGCCCACTTAGAATAGTGGAATTAGATTTTACAGGCCTAGTGCAATTAATTTATTAAAGTATGGGTTTGTGAGGTCAATTTTAATGCTTTCTTACGGTCCAACTGTTAGGTTAGTGGAGATAGGGCTGAGTGAATTGTAAAAAAGGTACTAAATTTGAAAATAACACTACATCGGATTTGGCCGAGGAGCCAATGTTCGTAAAAAGTTTCAAGTCCTTAATACAGGGTGATGCTTCCCAATTTCTATGTTCTTTTCTCAATCCTTCGTCCCCTATTTAGAGGGGTTTCCTTCCTTTATATAGTCCATCAAATTGCATCTGAGCCTTCCACCTGTACAGCTAAAGGCATTAGTTTGGATGCTTGTCCCATTAGGACTCTGCTGGAGGTGGTAGGATGTGCTGTGAGTTGTGAGATTACTATTCATGGGTTATTTCTTCATTAATGCGGCTAGCTGAGTTGGTACAGTACATTGAATACGGAGATAATGGCTATATTATCTAGATATTTCCTCTCTTCTTTACTTGCACGTCTCTATTATCTTCTTTGGTATCTTGTCCTTTGGTTCAAGTGGCTAGCTGAAGAATTCTTGAGGAGTGCTTGCTTTTTGAGCTACTCGGATGATGGGACTCTATGTCTTTCCTCCTCGGGCTCTCATCCACATGTTGAGCCTAGACTAATGTGCAAGTGGGCCTTTTTTTCTCTTGGGGCTGGGACCACAGTTTCCATTGCCTCTTCCCTCCTACAAGAAGGTTTTTGAAATTTCATTAAAAGCATTGGCAAAATATGGAGTATTAAGTAGTGTTTATTTAAAAATAAAAGTAAAAATCCTTCCCACTTGTCAAGTATCAAATTTCTTAAAATAGCCCAGGTGTTATGATACAATGCAAATCTGATAGAGTGATAGTTGAAAAAAAAACTTCAAATTTGAAAAATAATTACAGTTGGGAATTTTGACACAATTGGAAGGATATTAAAGTAAAATGCACGTTTTGACAAGATAAGGAACGAAAAATGAACATGCCAAAGTTTAAAGGCCCAAACCAAACGTTTAGTAATTTTTAAGAAAGAAAAAAATATTGTCGCCAAAGCAAAAACAAATGATCATATAAACAGGGGCGTTGCTCGTGTATTAATTCCATAATCTCATTTATATGAATTCCAGCAATATTTCAAATGGGTAAGAGAGAGCATGTAACAAATGTCAAAATTCAAAGATGTACTGAAGGAATTTAAATTTAGTATATTTGGAGGAATAAAACTATAAAAGTGAAAACTATGGTTCAAAATGTACACTTTTTTTAATGGAAAGAGAGAATTCTAACAAAACCTCTTGCATGGTCCGTTTGACAGTTCAGATCAACCTTGATCTGACCCGTCGTCCTGTACTTTTTAAAAACTCTTCTGCCAATAACCATATCGATCTTTTTCGAGCAGGTAAAATCTCACTATCATCCTTAGTTAATTTTGAGCATCCAAATACAGTAAATTCTTTTAGGGACTCTAATCTATAAATGGCGCCTGGAAGACCCAAAAGATTTCTGCAATGGCTTAGATTCAATAAGGTAAGACCAGTTAAATGTTCAATTGATGAAGGCAGGTCTACAATTGCAGTCCCACTTAAATGAAGCTCCCTTAATCGTTCCATGTCTTTTGCAAATTCTGGAATTTTCTTGACTTTGGAACAACCAGCAAGAGTAAGATTTTCAAGAGATTCCATTTCAAGCTTGCTTGGAAGACTTACAAGACTTGTGCAATCTTTTAGGTTCAATAAAATTAGGCGTTTAAGTACACCAACAGATGGGTGAACCTCAATTAAATTTGTACAGCCTTCAAAATCTATGCTCTCAAGCTGTGGAGCCTCTGAGAAGTCTGGAGTCTTAACAAGATCTTGAGAGTGACTGAGTTTGATGATTCTTAACTTGCCCAAATGCTGTTAATGAAATTAAATTGTAGAATGATAGTTAATTAGAATTTATTTTTAGTAAAATAAATAATATAGAGGAATTGAGGAAACTATGTTACCTTCACTCCCTTCCAAAGTAGTTTAATGTTGCTATGGCACATTCTAAGTTCAACAAGCTCCCTTGGTTCGAAATTTGGTGGCAAAGATTTTAAAGGATACCCATTCCATTCAGTCACTCTTAACTCATTAGGAAAATGTGTGAGTCCATTTCGAAGTTGCACATTGTGAATTTTGAGCAATACAAGATGATGCATCTTTGAAAAGGCTTTTGGATTCCAATGTACCTCTTTTGGTACAGGCAAGTCGAGGACTATGCTTTGGATAGCTGATGTTTCCTAACAAACAAGAATAAGAGATTGGTAAATTTCATAATAAAAGTATAAAGATTATGTAAATTTTTATTTTCTTGAATAATAGAAAGGGTTTATATTTAAGTTGAAGATTTCTACATAACCTCTTACCTTAATGTCTGTAAGCACAAGGTCAATGTCCTTTTGCGACCATAGTCTTCGTCGTTCCCAAGGAGATTTAGGGGACTCTCTAAAAGTTATTTCTCTGCCCATTTGTTGTACCAGAGGATGCATCCACAACCGATTGTTTGACGAAACACTTAAGAGAGATTTATCAATAAGAACCCTTATTCCAATTGCTGGGTAAAGATTAAGATAGTCTAATATTTCTTTTACACGATCTTGGTCCTCCCCATTAAAGAAACATGCAATATGTAGAAATATTTCTTTTTCTGTTTCTTGTAGAGAATCAAAACTTATTTGAAATATTCGTAAAATTTCTGTTGGAAAATTATTTTCAAGCATATCTAAATAACTTCTCCATGCAGGGATGGTTCTATCGAACAGACTGCCCAAAAACTTAATAGCTAAAGGAAGGCCGTGAGCATAACTGGCAACCTGATTGGACATCTCCATGTAACCTTCAGGAGGACATTCACTGCGAAAACATTCCAAGCTGAAAAGACGAAGAGCCTCTTCACTACTCAGTTCCTTAGGTCTATATATTCCATCAACTCTTAGTCTCTTAAGCAAATGTTCATTTCTCGTTGTAATGATAATTCTACTTCCTGGACCACAGCAATCACGCATGCAAGCCAAACTTTCTGACTGCTCCAAACTATCTACATCGTCAAGAACCAGAAGTACCTTTTTATTACATAGCCTACGCCTGATCAATTGGACTCCGTCCGAAGTATTGGATATTTTTATATCTTTTTGCATCAAAATGTCACAAAGAAGTCGTTCTTGCAAAAAAGCTAAACCATGTACTATAGATTCTTCTCTAACAGTATGGAGAAAGCTACTACCCTCAAATTGATTTGAAAAGCTATCATAAACCACTCGTGCAATAGTTGTCTTACCAATACCAGCCGTCCCATCTATCCCAATTACGCGGACATCAGTCAATCCTATTTTTAAGTCTGAATATACTTCCCATACACGAGAATCTATTCCAACCAAGTCCTTAATTAGTTTTATGGAACTTAGTCTTTCGAATATCTTCTCCACAATTGCAATAATATATTCTGACTCCTGCCTGCAAAATGCGTGAAGAGCCAGAATTTATTTTTGGGACCTAAGTATAAACAAAAAAAATTGGAATTCAAGAATGAAAATATTCTAAAAATTCAAGAATAGATTAAAATAGGTAACTAAAACTAACATCTATTTAGTGTTAACAAAATATAAACTAAAGAAAAGATACAAAATAATAAAATTTCAAATATATTATCTGTTAACATTACTAATCAAAATACAAGTAAGATCCAAATCACTAGTCCCTCTTCACAGCTTTCACTCACAAACTATGTGTTGTTCTTCCTGTTGTAATAGTAAGTATTAAACTACACATTGTGCAATATTATGCTTTGGCTAGGTGTGTGTTAGATAGAGATACGTGTTTAATTAATTATGGCTAAATTATAAATCGCACCCTTAACTTTTACCAAAATTCAATTTAGGCATTTAACTTCAAATTTTTTTTTTTAATTCAATTCAACTTTAATTGTTATTCAATTTAATCCTCCGTTAAAAATGCACTGTTAAATGCTCCAAAAAAGGGCATTGTTTTGGGTCTTACATTAAAAAAATGCAAAAAGTTAATAAAAATTTATTGATTTTTCTTAATATTTTTAAAAATTCAAGATACGGAAAATTTATACCAAATTAAGAGCAGGACATGACAAACTTTTTCCAATACTTTTCCAGTAACCAAATAGAAAAAGAAAGAAGAAAAAAGACTTACTAGCCTCGTTATCTTTTCCAAATCTAGGCATCATCATCCACAAAAACAATTACTAAATCAGTCCCAAACCCAACCCCATTTTTTTCCCGCAGCACCTAGTAAAAATTGATAATAATCCAAATTGAGCTAAAGAAGAAGAGCCCCTTTTGGACGGCTTAGATAAGATCTTGGCTGTAACAGATGTCCCTCATAGCCCGTTAACTCTAGTGCACCTCCATCATCTACAAGCAGCCAACAGGTCTACATCTAATATCAGGGAGAGAGAGAGAGAGAGACTTGTCCCATATCGAGCATATATGAGGTTGATCTAAGATTAATTAACTATAAGGAGTCTCATTTGTGACTAAACTAGTCTTTTGGGGATATAGCGCAATTGTGACTAAAACTTTTCCTTGAGTCATTATAGTATGTGTGTGATGCAACTTCGTGGTCCAAATCAATGAGAGACTTATTAATAGAGTACTAATGGAGTCATGACCCCCCAGAGTCCAAATCACTGACAGACTTATTACTAGACCAGTAGGGTCACTGCTCTGAAATATTATTCTACTAACTACTATTACATGAATAAACAATTGATCTTACAACTGCTATATGCATTAACTCTCAATCTTAAGAGGATGGTGAACTCAACGTGAAGTGTTGATTGTTTTGATGTATACTAGAGTGAGATCTTGTACGATCAATACGTCAATGATTTTACTAGATCTCTTATTCAATCATAAAAAACTACACCAATTAAGCTAAATGCAATTTAATGTAGTTGTAGGATCCTCGGATGTACGGATCTTCGGATCAAGGGCTTTGCCTTGTAGTCTTTTACACCGCATCCTTTTGGAGTCCCACATCGAAAGAAAACCCCCCCACTTGCTGCCTTATAAGCTGTGAAGCCAAGGGAGTAGTGTATCACTAGAACTCTCAGAGCGTTCTACAATACTAAGGATATCTTGATTAATTAAACGAAAACTTAGTGTAACCATATTTTTATAGTGGAATAAAATGTGGTTAATGCTAACTTTGGACTTACTATAAGATAACAGGAGGCCCAAGACCACTGGAGTTAGGGTTTATTTTTCCCTTTGGTCTCACCTCAAGTTATATACATAAGCCCTTATTCTAACTTTGCATCAAGCTATTTTACTAAAATTCTTTCTAATTGAATTTTCAGATTCTAGTATAATCTTGATTTTAATTCCGCTACGAATTTCATATATGATATGCGAGTTATTATTCAGCAAATAGCGTATACTTTGGTTATTTACCAAAAATTAAAAAGTTGAAGATGGGTGGTGTGGTATCTAACAGCACTTAAAAAGGATTTCTTATATTGGCCAATAGAATATTTTGTCAAAAAAAAAAAAAAAAAGTCATACAATGTAAAAATTTTAATTAAACCCAAAAATTTAATAAATAAAAACTATTTTTAAAAATATGTTATTCTTTTTGAATGTAGTATATTATATTAATGCATTTTACAATGTAATAGTTTAAGAGTGTAAAAATTTTCAATCTCCTAACTAACAATACAATATTAACTAACATTACACGGTAAAAAAAACTAACGATAAATTTTATAGCTTTTAGAACCGATTACATCATAATAAAGATTAAGTGAATTAACAATATTACCAATTGATTAGGAAATTCTAGGAGAATTTGAAAAAAAAAAAAAAAACCATAATTAGTAGTAATTTTGCATCAAAAAATCAAGAAAAATAGATTTTTAAATGAAAAAAAAAAATCAAAGCATAAATATTATTCAATTAATATTTAAATTAAGATAATGCCCACTAAAAATTGTCACCTTAGGCTGCAAAATGACAAATGTGTTGAGCCGACTCTAGCCTGGGCCCAATTATTGCGTACAACAAATTTTAGCAAGATTTAAAATAAAATTTTTTGAAGTTGAATTGAGGTATTTGATAGAAATGATATCATTCAGAATTTATAAGTTTTTTTTTTTTTTTTTTGGTTTTATATTTAAAATACTCTACCCATATGAAAAATCCTCATACGTGGCCATATTTTACATGAAATGTATTTAACATACCAATAGTGTGGTTAATATTTCATGATTTTTGCATATCATTGTGATATTAATACAAAGAAATCATTTCAATTGAGGCTAGAGTTGTTAAAAACACACATGAAATTGAATGTTTTTGCAAAGAAGTGTTTACAAAGTTCACTATTGAGATATTGGAAGAAATTAATACTTCACAGAAAAATAAATTTTAAAAAAAGACATAGCTTTAGAGATTTTCACCACACCAAAATGTGTTAAATTGACCATGATATTGTTCAATTTAGTTATTTTTAAAAAAAGACATAGCTTTAGAGATTTTCACCACACCAAAATGTGTTAAATTGACCATGATATTGTTCAATTTAGTAAGGTAAGCTTTTGTATCGACAACCATCTATCCTAAGACACAATCTAATAACTTGTCCAACTCTTACAACAAGAAAGCACGTCTCCCTTCACCCATAACAATTTTAACAATCAAATATGAAGCAGATTACCCTTAACAATAGAATATGAAGCAGACAACCCTGTTGAGATTGCTGTAGAAGCTAAACGACTTGTAGCAAATCCACAAGTAATAAAGAGAAGAAGTCAGCACGTGTGAAAGGAAAGGGAGTTAGTTAGTTAGTTCCTAACACGTGTGAAAGGAAGAATGGGAGTTAGTTAGTTAGTTTCTAGTTTAGGCGCCAAAATTTCTTCTATAACTGTATATATAATGAGAATGCTTTGTAAATTAATTAGTTTAGTGAAATGAAATCTTTATAGCATGAGTTTCTTTCTTCATTCTCTAGATTCTTCTTTCTTTACATGGTATCAGAGCAGTTAGTTTACTCTTTGTTTTTCAATTCCTCTCTGTTTTTCAATCCCTAAATTCATGAATTCAAGATTCTCAAGCATTCTAATGGTTTCCGCAATTGATTCTTCGCAATCTATACTTGATTCCACAACCAATCCTTCACAATCTGTGCCTAATTCAAACACATCAATAGCAGATGAATATGCCAACAACCCTTATTTTCTTCTTGTAAATGAAAATCTAGGGTTCGTTCTTACCTCTCAGCCTCTCACAGGTCTAGAAAACTATATGAGTTGGGCTAGATCTGTGTTTTTAGCTTTGAGTTCTAGAAATAGATTTGGATTTATGAATGGTTCAATCACAGAACCAGATCCATCTTCTCCTTTATTCAATTCTTAGAGTTGTTACAATACTACAATTCTTTCTTGGCTAACCAATTCTCTAAGTGTGGAGTTGAAAGCTAGTGTGATGTACATCAATAATGCAAAGGACTTGTGGTTTGATCTTAAGGATAGGCTCTCACAAGGTAATACACCACAATTGTTTGAGCTTGAGAAAGAGATCTCTTATCTTTCACAAGGTTCTATCTTAGTTAGTTCCTACTTCACCAAATTCAAAACATTGTGGGATGAGTTTGCCAATTATCAGCCTTTTATTGTTTGTTCTTGTGCTTGTACTTGTGGATCGAAAGCTTCTCAGTTGGATGCTCAGTATAAGGAACATGTTTTTCATTTCTTGATGGGTCTAAATGATAGTTATGGCAATCTCATTGGTCAAATCTTGTTGATTGAGCCATTTCCCTGACTGAGCAATGTATGCTCCTTGATTCTGCAAGAAGAGAAAAGGAGGAATATTGGTCATGGCAACACTGGATACAATCTTGAAGCAGTTGCTGCTATGGTTGTTAATCAGAACAAAGGTCAATTTCTGAATCATAATGGTGGCAAAAGAGGAAGGCATTCCAAGAAAGAAAGACTTATTTGTACCTACTGTGGTCTTATAGGTCATATAGCTGATAAATGCTATAAATTCCATGGATATCCTCCAGGATGCAAACCCAAAGGGGAAAATAAGGCTATGGCTAACTAGGTTACTGGTAATTTTGGGAATTTTGATGCTCTTATAGCCTTGACCAATTCTTAGGTTAATGGCACTTTACCTTCTACTGGTTTCAACCAAATGTCACCTTTGCAACACCAAATGTCTTTGGTAGTTCTTTTGGAGCTGCTCCTTTACAGCCAATTCAACAGCCTTCTTTGGCCCAATGTCCAATTACTCAAGCAGTGTGAGCAGTTGCTTAACTTCTTAAAGCTTTTTTCAGTATCTGGTTCAGGAAATGGTACTTAGACTTCTCATCAGGCAACCTCAGTCATAACATCTATAATGCCTTCTGTGGCTTCTCAACCTTCTTTTACTGCCTTTAGCTCCATTTCATCCCCTTCTTCTTCCAACTTTTCAAGTAATCCTTTTTGGTTTCCACCAAACTTGTCTCATTCCATTTTTTTTTGCCCAAGTTGTTAATAGACATGAGTTTAAATCTAATGATTTGATCATTGACACAGGAGTAACTGATCATGTGATCCATTTTGTTTCTCAATTCATTTCTATAACCTCTGTTGTTTAGTCTTGTGTCTATTTGCCAAATGGGGAAGAGACCTTGGTCACACATATAGGCATTGTGCAAATTTCTCCTTCTTTCATTCTTACTAATGTTTTGTGTGTCCCTTCTTTTAACTTCAATCTGATTTCTGTTAGCAAGCTTACCAAGAATCTTCATTGTTGCCTTATTTTTCTTGGAAATTGTTGTTTCATCTAGGACCTTACTCAATGGAGCATGATTGGTCTAGGTAGAGAGTTCAATGGGCTTTACTTGCTGCAGAACTCATCTATGCACATTACTCTTATTGTCAAAGCTAGTTCTTCTTTAGCATTGTGGCATACTAGACTAGGTCACCCTTCTTATTCCAAGTTTTCCTTGCTAAGAACTGTTTTAGATGTAAATGTTTCCAATAAACTAGATTGTTGTGATGTTTGTCATTTCTCTAAGCAAAAAAGACTTCCTTTTGTTTGTAGCAATCATTTATCAAATAAGCCTTTTGAGCTAATTCATTGTGACCTATGGTGTCCTTTTACTACTTGTACTTTTGATGGTTTCAAATACCTTTTAACAATTGTAGTTGATTTTACAAGATGTACTGGGGTTTTTCTTGTCAAGCAAAAGTCTGATACTCAATTTTTACTTCCTCAATTTGCTAACATGGTTAAAACTCAATTCAATACCACAATCAAAACCATTAGAGGTGACAATGGTATTGAATTTTATCTTAAACATTTTCTTCATACCAATGGCATTTTGCATCAATTGAGTTATATTGATACTCCTCAACAAAATGCAATTGTTGAGAGGAAGCATCAGCATATACTCAATGTTGCTAGGGCATTACTATTTCAATCCAAAGTACCATTGTGCTATTGGGGTGATTGTGTTTTGACAGCAGTTTATTCACTTAATAGGGTTTCTTCTAAATCCTTAGGCAACAAAAGTCCTTATGAACTCCTTTTTAATTCTCCACCTTCTTATTCTCATCTAAGATGTTTTGGTTGCTTGTGTTTTGCTTCTACACTATCACATAATAAGCACAAGTTTGCACCTAGGGCCAGAAAATGTGTGTTTCTAGGTTACCCCTATGGTATTAAAGGCTACGAGGCTTTGGACATTGATTCTAATTCAGTTTTCATCTCTAGGGATGTTCAGTTTTATGAGCATATTTTCCCTTTTGCTGATTCTAATACACCTTCAACTTCTTTTCTTGATAGTTTTTTCTTTCCTCATTGTGTTTCTAGTAGTTGTAATCTTGATTGTAATTCTATTCCAACTCCTATTTCCACTTCCACTCATGTTTCATCTTCCATTTCTTTACCTACAATTTCTGTTGACTGTTCTTCCCCAACTACTAGTCTTTCCATTGATTTTGTTGAAGTTCCTCTAGATTCTACTGAACCTGTTCTTTTTGTTCCCATTGATTCCCAACCTCTCATCAACCCACCTCCCACCACCTTAAGAAGGTCTGCTAGGTCTCATAACCCTCCTACTTATCTCTCAGATTATTCTTGCAAGTCTATCAGTACCAAACCTACTTCAGGTTTACCTTATGATGTTTTAGCTAGTCTAAGCTACTCTCATCTTGGTTCAGGATTCCATTCTTTTGTCATGGCAGTCAACTCTACTTCTTCTAAGCTTGCTTCTTTCAATCAAGTAGTCCAATTCCCTAAGTGGAAAGCTGCCATGGTTAAAGAGATTGTTGCCTTAGAGCAAACCAACACTTGGACCTTAACTCCTTTACCTCCAGGCAAGTCTCCAATTGGCTGCAAGTGGGTGTACAGGACTAAGTATCATGTTGATGGTACAATTGAGAGGTACAAGGCACATTTCGTTGCCAAAAGGTTCACTCAACAACTTGGCTTGGATTATTTAGAGACATTCTCATCTATTGCTAAATCAGTTTGTGTGAGAATTGTTCTCTCTTTAGCTGTTGTGAAAGGGTGGTTCTTGCATCAGATGGATGTTAACAACGCATTCCTACATGGTGATCTGATTGAGGATGTTTATATGTCCCTCCTACCAGGTTTTCACAGCAAGGGGGGGAATCTTGTATGCAAACTAAATAAAAGTCTCTATGGCCTTAAGCAGGCATCCAAGCAGTGGTTTGAGAAGTTTTCTACCACAATTCTGTAGATGGGGTTTGTTCAATCAAGATTTGACTACTCTTTATTTACACATACATCTGGTTCTTCCTTTATAGTGTTGTTAGTATATGTTGATGACATATTACTTACTGGAAATAATCCATCTTGTGTTAAGAGTTTGAAGCAATTACTTCATGCCTAGTTTGGTTTGAAAGATCTTGGCCCACTAAGATACTTTTTGGGACTTGAAGTAGCTATAACAGCTGAAGGAATCAGTTTAAATCAAAGGAAGTACGCCTTAGAAATTTTAAAAGATACAGGTTTCATTAGTAGCAAACTAGTAAAATTTCCTATGGAACAGAATTTGAGGTTATCCAAGGATGAAGGTAAATCACTTGCTAATCCTAGTCAATATAGAAGACTAATTGGCAGGTTGTTGTACCTGACATTAACTCGGCCAGATATCACCTAAGTTGTGCATAGGTTAAGCCAATTTGTGTTACAGCCTAGGGAACCTTATTAACTTGCAGCTAATAGGGTGCTTCAGTATACTAAAGGTTCACCAGGCAAAGGTATCTTCTTTCCAAGTAATTTAGAACTGCATATCAAGTCTTTTTGTGATGTAGATTGGGCTGGTTGCCCAAATACATAGAGGTCATTGACAAGTTATGCAGTTTACTTAGGTGAATCCTTGATACCTTGGAGATCAAAGAAGCAGGGAGTGGTTTCAAGGTCCTCGGCTGAAGCTGAGTATAGGGCAATGGCAAGTGTACCTTGTGAGATCACATGGGTGTTACAATTGCTCAAAGACTTGAAGGTTGAACATCCCAAGCTAGCCATGTTGTTTTGTGACAATCAAGCAGCATTATACATAGCTACTAATCCTGTTTTTCACAAAAGGACAAAACACATTGAAGTGGATTGTCACTTAGTGAGAGACAAGATTAAGGAAGGCATGATCAAAACCTCTCACATTGCAACAAACTCCCAAGTAGCAGACATATTTAGTAAGGCATTGGGTTATTCTTCGTTCACAAGACTATAAGGGAAGTTGGGATTAAAGGATATTTTTGGTTCAAAGTAGAGCAAGTCAGTTACTTCAATTCAAGTCACAAATCTCAAAGATTGTGACTTGAAGGGGAGTGTTGAGATTACTATAGAAGCTAAATGACATGAAATTAAAGGCAGTATGACTTGTAGCAAATCCACAAGTAATAAAGAGAAGAAGTCAGCACGTGTGAAAGGAGAGGGAGTTAGTTAGTTCCTAGCACGTGTGAAAGGAAGAATGGGAGTCAGTAAGTTAGTTTCTAGTATAGGCGCCAAAATTTCTTCTGTAACTGTATATATAATGAGAATGCTTTGTAAATTAATTAGTTTAGTGAAATGAAATCTACATAGCAAGAGTTTCTTTCTTTATTCTCTAGATTCTTCTTTCTTTACAAAACCTGCTGACAAATGAATACAACATAATCCAATAATCTATCCAACGACAAAAAAAAGTGCGTCTTCCTTCAGATCTAGAAAGCCCATCTTTCTCCAAATCTGAAGGAGACAAATCTACTGACAAATGAATACAATCTTACATTTAGATTAAC
Source organism: Quercus parvula (assembly GCA_030820535.1). NCBI lineage: Eukaryota > Viridiplantae > Streptophyta > Magnoliopsida > Fagales > Fagaceae > Quercus > Quercus parvula. The sequence continues at coordinate 45,562,717 of JAUAME010000004.1, forward strand.
AAATATATACACAACTAAAAATATGTAATTTTAATTAATTAATGTTAATTTTCTTGTCTACAAACTTGAAATTTTGCATCTATGAATAATTATCAAGTAACCACAAGTATTAGCATGAAATGAAGAAATAAAGAATCAATCAAATGACAATATTGCGTAATAGACAAAAAGATTACCTAGAGATGGGATTCATTTTCAAAAATCTACATCAACATTTAATCAAATTCAAGCTCTAAATCCCCGAAAAACTTTTGTCACAAATCTTTGAAGACAAAAAACATTCAAAAAAACATGATTAACGCAAAAAGTTAGAGTATCTAACAAACACATAGCTAGAGATTCATCGTACTTCCGTTACAAAGATCTTCAATTTATCTTTCAACCAAAGTGGAAGACAGTTCGAATTAAGGCTACATCAAATCCAATACTTGAATCGAAACTTTACCAAGAAGATGAAGATTGAATTAGAGGATAATTCTATTGTATCCGAATCTAAATATAAAGAAATATACTTGCTCATTCATCAATATAAATTTACATTTGTCAACCATTTTCAATTGTTTGATTTTCAAATTTGAGATTTTGTGTTTATAGTAGTAACCCTATTTTCTACATCTATGCCATACTAAACCGTAAAAACTAGATCATAAAGTAATTAATAGAAACAAGTATAATTCAAAAGGCACTAAATAAACCAAAATAAAAACAAGACTTACTCTGCTTAAGAAGTCTTGTGCTTGTAAGTTGTATCTAGAGTTTGGAGCCCAGCTTTTATAGGACTTAACAAAAAAATTGGTCAAAATGTAACTATACCTAAAAAAAATTCAATTTTAGAAAATTGTACATTAATTTGATAAGTTCTGACAAACACGACAATAAGTTGATAAAAAAATTTGCAGTTTGAGATTTCTCTTTTATAAGCTGAAGTGAGAATTTTCTGACCCAGCAGGGGCCAGTACTCATCTCTCTTCTCCCTACTTGGATTTTGGTCCAAGAGTGAAGAGTTCATGCCTGGCCCATCTTGTGGCTTTTGCTCTCTTTCTCAATAAATTTCTTTAAACAAAAAGGGTGCTTCTCGAAATTTCATTGAAGCATTGGCAAAATTTTATAATATCTATCCATATAGAATTATTAAAGTAAAAGTTAAGATAAAATTTAATAAGATTCTAAATTGAATTTCAATTATGGTCTAATTTTGCATTGTGAGTTTTATTTAAGTTTTTAAATTTTTTTGTTTTAAGTAAGCTAATGTTATGCAAAAGACAACAAATTTAATATAAATAAACCATCAAAAACTCACTTAAAAAAAGAGAATAAACTCATGTCTATAATAATAATAATAATAATAAGAGAGTAAAACTCATAAATATATCTATGACTAAAAAAAGTACAACTCTTACACTAAGTATAATTTAAACCCCACAATTAAGTTATAAGTCTACAATTAAAAAAAAGTATAATTTAAACTCATATTATATTTGTAATTATAATTATTTTTAATTGTCCGGTTATAACTTAATTGTCGGGATATACACTAGTTGATTCTTAAAATAACCAAATATTCCTTCCTAGTTTTGAGTCAACTATCAATGGTCAACAGTTTCTTTGAGTCCCCGTGTCAGGTGGACCGTAGAAGGCAAAGCTCTGCATGAGTTTGGTAAAGGGACAGAATTGAAAAAGAGCTCACTCTTTATAGTTAACTATAGACTTATGGCTAAGTGGCAACCCCTCGAAGAAGAAGCTCAAGTTCTAGCAAGTCAAAACACATGTAACCTCCTCACCACATCCATGTGAACCAAACCCAATCTGTATTATATATAAAAAGTGACTGAGGTTGTTGAAGAAAATCTTGGCCCTTTTCATGTTCCTCAGATTACTCACTACTAATCTCTCTTTCTCGGGTAAGCATTTTCTGGGAAATAACCCCCTTTTTTTTTTCTTTTTTTTTCAGTCCTTAGCGGGGGAATTTTTTTTGTTGTCCTTTTGTTTTTGTTTCAATGAAATGAATGTCTTGTATTGGGTTAAATAAAGTTTTTTTATTTTTTATTTTTTTTATTGGTAAGTGAAAAGTTTTGAGCTTTAAAATTTGGTTTCAGGAATTGTATTGTTTGGTTTCTTTTCTGCTGAGATTGATTGGGTTTTTGTTTGTTTGTTTGTTTACATGTTTGCATGCATATTTGCATTGATAATGATGTTAAGCTCGAATCTGATTAAATAATTAGTAATGGCTAAATGGAAGCATTTAAAGTATTTGGGGATGGACTCACTGAATATTCTTGTCATTTGTTGGTCATTTGTGGAATTCTGTTATTTGAATATTTGATGTCAAATTCCAAAAATTTGGGTGTCTTACCTTTAATTACTACGAATTAGTGGGCATTTGGCCTGCAAACAATTTAAAATGGTAGGTACACTACAAAGAACCTTGTGATTCAATGGCACTGCCCGGTACTCCCATTGAGGAGAACTTGGGTTTAAATCCCCATCTCCCACTTGTTGTAGTAAACAACTTAAAATAGTGGGCTTTATGCCTCATTAGTTGGTTGCCTTTTCCAGCAAGAAATATCTGCCTTTTTTTTTTTGACATTACATAACACCTATCAGCTAAGTAACTTTGTGTTGACTATAATTTTTTTCTAGTAAGTTTATATTTTTTATCCTATCTATTTCAATTTCTATTAGTTGAATGTTGGAGTTGCTTAACATACATTTACTTGCTTATAGATGAAAGGCATCATGAGTGGTGTGGATCTGGCTTTTGTGAGCAATGGAATGAAGAAACAAGAGAATCACAAAAACCACTTCAGTAGAGATGTCAAGCTGGGGAGTGATCTTTGTACTGATGGACTAATTTGTGCTTTTGAATTTATTTGAGGCCATAGGAAGACCTGATCAGTACAAGACATGGCCAAGAAGCAGGTTTCATCAAGTAAACTAAATAGTCGTTTACCCCCAAAAGGTAGTGGGGAGAACTTTTGTAAATCTGCAGCCAATTAGACTCTGGAATTGGTGATAGTGATATGGTCGACGATCATACTGATAGCAAGGATCATCAATCAGGCTGTTACCGTGGAAAGGAAGAATTCCCGAGAAGTTACTGGATACCGATAGGTTGGGCTAGAATCTCTGAACTTGTCCAGAAGTGCAAGTTGATGTTGGCTGGGCCTTGCAGCCTATCAACTTCTCAGATGATGAAGATGATGTGACTGTTGCAGATGTGGCCGCTCCTTACTGGGAATGCCCATTGGGACGCACTTGGTGGTGTCACGTAGATGCAGGTCACCCAAACATAAGTGCCTGGTTGAGTAATGCTCAATGGTTGCATCCTGCTATTAGCATTGCTTTGCGAGATGAAAGTAGGCTGATAAGTGAGCGAATGAAGCACCTGCTATATAAGGTAAATTACTTTTTTATATTTGCTTAGCAGAGACAGAGAAAGAGAAGAAAAAATGACAACTTGATAGTCACTGGGCAGCCATTGGGAATAGAAACATCTTTGTTAATTATGGTAAAATGATTAAATTTACCATTTTCTAAAATTTTAAACTTTTGGGATAAGCAATAATTTAACATAGTATCAAAGCAAAAGGTCCTAAGTTTTATCTTTGTCTCCACTCTACCTCCCATTTAAAATGTTAAAAAATCCCACTTGTTGGGTCTCACTTATCAAGGGGGAGTGTTAGAATTATGGTTAAATGATTTAATTTACCATTTCCTAAAAGCTCAATCTTTTGAGACAATTGGTAATTTAAATTGCTGTTTGGGTAAAAGCTTGTTGTTCCTGCAGCGAATAGAATCTTCTCGCTATCTGTTAAAGTGCAAGGGCTCATAGTTTTGAGATAAGGTGTAATATCTCTGAATTTGATAGTGTTCAGAATCAAATTCACGTGTTAGTGAGAGCTACATGTATTTACATTGTAACTAAATTTACTCTACAAAATTTTGACACACTGAACTTGATGGTGAAGCAACACCATTTTTTTGAACTGTTGAATGGAATTAATGTTAATATTCACATTGAGGCATTACAATTATGGCATAAGAACAAATAGATCCTGGAACCTAAGGAGATTGGTGCATCAATCCCAAAATCTTAATCTGCCACTGAGTGGGCCAACAGTTTATATGATGCTCGCAAACACTAACTCTGACAAAACCCCTGGAACTTGATTTTTACATTTCTGATTTATACAGGAATGGTGCTGAGATGAATGTTTTGCTAAAGATTTTGCTTTACGAACTCTGAAAATTTGCTGTGCGTAAGGCCTTCATTATATAACGACTAGAAAAATTGTAAATTATACATAGAAAATAAAAAATGGAGATTCCAATGACATGACATGAAAACTATGAAGACATGTATAGTTGGCAGGAAACAAATTGTAGTCTTCTGTTCTGTATTTTACCCTTGAGAATAAAGTTAGTCAATCTCCTGCTGATGTTGGGTTCACAAATAGTAGAATTTCTCTATGCAGCCATTCTAGTGTTTAATCAATCACAACTTCCTCATATTCAATCGCAGGTGTAAAAGATTTAGCCAAAAATCAAGCTACCTAGGTTAGGTTAAGTTAACTTGTAATGACCCAAGGAAAGCCCCAGCCACATTTGCGCCTGTGCCCCCAAAAGGACTAGTCAAGTTGTAGTTGGGGCTCCTCATAAGTGCTTGTATATCCAAGATCCACCTAGTAAACACCCAATGTGGGACTCAAAATGCACCTGCAGAACACACACTCATCCAATTCAATCCACATAACCAGGTATCATATTACCTGTCCAGCTGCAGCCTCATTTTTTATCTGGAAGGTAACTTGAGGTCGAGGGAGACAGATCTCTCTGCTTGAACTAACCATGTTAAACCACTGTCCAAAATGTTGTTTGCTACCATTTTCGGTTCACAGTTGACTTGTTCAACTTGTTTTTTGCTTTGTTAATTGGTCTTTTTTGAATCCTACTTTAATAGTAGGAGCTGCTTAAGAATTCTAATGATTAGCTTTGCAAGGATTCATAAAACATTTTAGGTACCAAAATAAATTCAATATTCCTACTCATGACTATATAAAAGCCAATTTATGAATTATGAGCTACCTAATGGTATGATCAATTTGTAAGGTTTGCCTATATTGGGTTAGAGGAAATTGTATTTGCGAAGGGGGGTAAAGATGTTAACAAGTCCTACCCCTATGGGATATGGTTGGTAACAAATTTTTTTTTTGATGATATGGAACCGAACCATGACAGGGCCCTTTGGACCCACTCCTAGGGACTTAAGTAAACCACAGATACGTGACCTCACCTGATAGAACCACATATCAAGTAATCCAGAGGAACTCCTTGTGGGGATCCAACCCAGGATGTTTGGGTCTACAGCTCATCCAAGCCCTCTACCACTAGGTTGCACCTTGACAAGTATGGTTGGTAACAAATTATTTAGTGTAAGCTTTGCCTATATTTAGTGTAGGAAGGAAATTTAAACCTCTACCAACCTTGGGGTTCATGCTTGGCTAGGGTTTTGGTCCTTCTTCCCACCTTGGTGTGGCCCTAATGTATGCATGTCCATAGCTATTCTTATGTTAGATACGCATGCATATATGCAAAAGTCTTTCATAAGGTTGTTGTTTAAGGCAAGGCTAGTTTGTGTCTTTTTATCAAGTACGTTTTTAAGGTGAGGCTAAATTGTAAATTGAGGAGGCCCGAAGGAATTTCGACTTTAGACACAAATTATTAGAAGCTGAGACTGCAGCTTTTCTTATAAAGAGGGCTAGAATCCTTCCTGTTCCTAGTTAAAGTGGGGTCAGTGATCTTTCTAGAATTTGGGGAACTGCAATTCTTCAGTTTTGCAACAAATTATGTCGATTTGTTGGTTAAGATATTACTGTATTAGAGCAACTTGAATTGCCCACATTGGTCAATTAATGGATGGAGAGAAGCATGAAGGTCTATCACCCAAAGAAAATGAGACAGATGAAGATCTGAATAATAGTCTCATTCCCAATGCAAAACTATTGAATTGTTCAAATAACTGACATGGTTACTCCATAAAATATTAACCATGTGGTCTAATCCCCAGGGCAGCCCCCCTACCAAATGGCACTGCAGCTAGCCCTATGTGTAAAACCCTGCCATGGGTTATAGTCCTTCTGAAGTGAGAATTAAGTTAGGTTTTGGACAGGACAAGATCAGAACTCATACTTTAACACCTAGACCAAGGTATACAAGCTGATTTCTGGTGTAATGAATTGGTAAATTGAAGAAGACATCCTTCATTAGATCATCACATGTGTGGTCTACTGTATTGTCTTGGTGAAAGGAGTTCCATTCTGGAGTTTCTAGAGTCTCGTTTGCTTGTAATTCTTTAGGCTATCTCATCTATTTACTATGTCTATAATGTAGTCTTTTTCTCAATAAATTATATTACTTATAACAAACATGACTTGGTGAATGGAATCTACGTCCAAACTGTGCTCTCTGGATGGCTCTGCCTAGTTGTCTTTCTTCATTCCCTAGTCTTGCCTTGCTGAAAAATGGGCTAAAGACAAATTTGGAGGAGATGGATCCTTTTATAAAAGGGACTAGGGAAGGGCTACCCCATCCCAAAGACACCACCCATCCCCTTCTCTAATGTGGTTGTTTGAAACTTGTCCTTTTGGCTCTTTTTTTTGTTTGTTTGTTTTTTTTTTTTTTTTTTTGATAAGTAATAAACCTTCATTGAATAAAAGCATGTACAAAAAAGGCCAAAGCACACAGGTGTGTACTAAGGTAAACAAGAGAGAGAAAAAGAACTAAGAAGTATCAAGGCTACATCTATCAAAAAGAACTGAGACTGCAGCTTTTCTTACAAAGAGGGCTAGAATCCTTCCTGTCCCTAGTTAAAATGGGGTCAGTGATCTTTCTAGAATTTGGGGAACTGCAATTCTTCAGTTTTGTAACAAATTATGTCGATTTGTTGGTTAAGATATTACTGTACGAGAGCAACTTGAATCACCCACATTAGTCAATTAATGGATGGAAAGAAGCATGAAGGTCTATCACCCAAAGAAAATGAAACAGATGATGATCTGAATAATAGTCTCATTCCCAATGAAAAACTATTGAATTGTTCAAATAACTGACATGGTTACTCCATAAAATATTAACCAAGTGGTCTAATCCCCAGGGCAGCCCCACTACCAAATGGCACTGCAGCTATCCCTATGTGTAAAACCCTGCCATGGGATATAGTCTTTCTGAAGTGCGAATTGAGTTAGGTTTTGGACAGGGCAAGATCAGAACTCATTCTTTGACACCTAGACCAAGGTATACAAGCTGATTTCTGGTGTAATGAATTGATAAATTGAAGAAGACATCCTTCATTAGATCATCACTTGCGTGGTCTACTGTATTGTCTTGGTGAAAGTAGTTCCATTATAGAGTTTATAGTCTCATTTGCTTTTAATTCTTTAGGCTATCTCATCTATTTACTATGTCTATAATGTAGTCTTTTTCTCAATAAATTATATCACTTATAAAAAACACGACTTGGTGAATGGAATCTACATCCAAACTGTGCTCTCTGGATGGCTCTGCCTAGTTGTCTTTCTTCATTCCCTAGTCTTGCCTTGCTGAAAAATGGGCTAAAGACAAATTTGGAGGAGATGGATCCTTTTATAAAAGGGACTAGGGAAGGGCTACCCCATCCCAAAGACACCACCCATCCCCTTCTCTAATGTGGTTGTTTGAAACTTGTCCTTTTAGCTCTTTTTTTTGTTTGTTTTGTTTTTTTTTTTTTTTTTTTTTTTGATAAGTAATAAACCTTCATTGAATAAAAGCATGTACAAAAAAGGCCAAAGAACACAGGCGTGTACTAAGGTAAACAAGAGAGAGAAAAAGAACTAAGAAGTATCAAGACTACATCTATCAAGCAAGTCAGACATGATTCCCTACTGTTTAATGTGGAAGATTTGGAGGGAAAGGAATAAGTAATGTTTTGGCTTTTGGCCGAAATAAGTTAATATTAAGCTAAATTCCAAATGTGCAGAGGACATTTCCAATGAATAAGGTGGTGTGTTGTGATTGTCAAACTCTTAATTGCTGTTTTTATTTTATTTTATTTAGTGGATTATAGTATTAAATTTTTTTCATCTTTAGGATTCTAATCTGTCTACACATTTTACTCAGGTTTAATTTAACAGCAACTGAATGATCTCTTAATTGTTGACACTTGACAGGTTCCTGTTAGAGTTGCTGGGTGATTATTATTTGAGCTCCTGGGGCAGTCAGCAGGAGACCCATTTGTTGATGAGGATGACATCCCCACTGTTCTTCGGTCATGGCAGGCACAAAAATTTCTAGTAACAGCTTTGCATGTCAAAGGGTGAGCATCAAATATAAATGTGTTGGGTATTGCAGAAGTCCAGGTTTGATTATTGCTGAATTAAAACTTCTTTAATGGTCATGACACATATGATTTTGTCAAAAGAGTTAGTTATAATTCAATATCTATGCTTAAAGTTAATGTAAATGAGTTTTTTCTCATGATTCAATACCGTATCTTGTTCAGGAACTGCTTGCTGCTGGAGGTACTAACATACCAAGAACTGCTCATGAGCTCGTTGCACATCTAGCTTGTCACCTTGCCCGATGGGATGATAGGTGATGCTTTTTGTCCCCATTTGTGAGCCTACTCATCCAAATTAATAATACCTCCCATTCAATCTATACTGGCCATTAGGTAAAGATAGGTGAGTAATTTTATTGTAAGGAGTTACCTACTCAACTAAACAAAAATTTAAGAAAAAAATTCAAGAAAATTATTGTCACACAGAATTTTGCAAATGCTATGGGAAATAACATTCTTTAGCATCTTGATTTTTATATGCCATGTGCACACGAAAGATAAGGATGCCAAATCATACATATGAAACTCGCAAGTTGGAGAGTGTCTTCTCTCCTACCCCCTAGTTAGGTTTTCAATTCCCTTTAAAAGCTCACCGGTAGCTCTAAAAAAAGAGTATCACTAAAATGTTATTTATACAAAAGGTTTCTGGTGGTTCTCTCTTCTGGCTTGTTCTAAAGCAGAATTCTTGAGCGATCAATGTCAATGTATAACCATGCACATTTCAAGTTAGAAGAATTATTCTCTGGTTAAGGTTGCTCTAATTGTATTTTTTGCCAAATCCTGCTTTGATCTTTTAGATATGAGCTGCATAAACCTCTACACCCAAATCCACCTATTTGTTTAATGTTTTTCTTTCCATGTTTTGGTTTTGCCCATTCTTTTATGGTTTAATGTGTATTCTTTGAAAAGGAAATTTGCTATTTCTGTAGGGCCTATGCAAGTTTTCTATTTTTAATAATACAATTATGATGGTATAAATTCTGGCTTATGAAAATTTTACCACCCTATAGTCTAGGGTAAATTTGAGCTCAGTTCTTGTACTCCCACTTTAAGCAATCAAGTCCCTCCAACTGTTGCAATGAGTTCCAATTAAATATTGATGTTAATGAAATTGACAAAATTGATGCATATGACTTTCCTAAAGGCCTTTTTAGTTGATAATATGCAACGTGATAGCTTTAAGGATCCCACTCCATCCTTCTCCATACTGACAGTGAATTCAATGTTGGTAAATGCTTACTTTAAGTGCAAAGTGCTAAACCATAAGCACTTTTTGTAATAAAAGTGGCTTTGGAAAAATATATTTAAAAAAAATTAAATTACTTATTAAAGTTAATTGTTTGATCTTAATGCTATTGATACAGACCTTGGATTTGTTTACAAAGACCAATTTTATGGCATGTTGCAACGGACATAAGCCCACCCCTCAATCACTCATTACATATTCTAGAAGAAGACCTTAAAATATCTAGTAGGCATAGAAGTCACTACTTACCACTCTAGTGTTTTATGGTCTCTGTCTTTTAGGTATATTTTGATCACTCAATTTTCTCAGCAACAATGATTATCTGTAATGGTTCCATTCATAATAGAGTGACTAAATTTTATGTTGGCCACTAACCTACCACAACTCTCTTTTTCCTAGGCTTCAAACTGACCATGAACAAAATATATGACACTAATCGTAGACACAGGTGGAATTTGATCATTTGATTGTCATATTGTCTAATTAATAATTGTTTGAAAATTCATATGTATACACACACACACACACATGCACATATATATATATATATATATATATATATATATATTAATTGTATGCTTTTACTTAAATCAGGCACACGCTTGCACTTTTTTGTTTTGTGTTAGGTTCTAGGAGGCCTTTACACTTAAGTGCACCAGTGTTGGAAAACACAGTTCAGTTTTAAAGTGGGTTAAATTTTTTTTTAAACATCATATATTATGAGTAAAAAGTACTTGTTGAGATTGAAGTCATTAAATTGCTTCCATATCATTAAGGTTAGTTTTTGATTGGGCTTGATTGGCTGGCATAGATGAGAAAATTTGAGGACTTGATTGCTCAAATTAGAAGTATAGGCAACTTACTCCAAATTATAGGGAAATGAAACGTATATAAAAACTAAATCTTTGTTATAGCCAAAATGCGTTGCAGTTTAGATTCCTCTAATGGTAAATTAGAGCCTTAGTATCATCATAAAGTTCTTAGTTATTTATGTTCTAATTGCTATTTGTTGGACATTCAAATGATCTGACAAGGTTTCTTGCTCGGTACTTTCTTGTGTTGTTTTTTTTTTTAAGAATCTTCTTGTGTTGTTTTTAATATTACAGGTTATTTCGCAAATGGATATTTGGGGCTGCCGATGAAGTTGAGTTGAAGTTTATGGACAGGTGCATTCATGCATGTGGGCCATATTTTCTTCAAACTTTCAGATTCACTTGAAATCTGTTGTTTCCTGTGCATGACCTTGTTTTTGCCTATACATGATTTTAACAACAAATGATAATCACTTATGAATTGGAGAAACCATGAGGATATGCATCTTTTCAGTGTAATTCTGAATCAGGAAATCAGAAGGTTATCAAACCAGGTATCTTACTTTATGCTTTCAGAAAGATCTTTCAAACCTTATTAGCATTAAACTCCTTCATGTGCATATCACATGATTAAATCTATTAGGCTTCAACGAAGAAGGCTAAGAGAAGGTTTATTTTGTCACAAGCTTATAGGCGGTTAATTGGTCAAATCAAAAGTCCAAAGACCAAATTGACAATTATGTCAAAGTCCAGGGGTGATAATTGTAAAAATCCCTTGTTATTTTGAATTCTTTGACTTCCATTCAAATGTTTTTCGAACAACAGTTAGGTGTTTAAGGTTTTTTGGTTTCACGGTATAAAAATTCTTTCCAATCATAGAATGTTGAGGAATAATTAAAACTTGTTCTTAATTTCTGTTTTCAAGTCCAAGTTTCTTTTGTTACTTGACATTGACACCTTTTTATAAGAAGTCATAAAATGAGTGTAATATATTATATGGGAAGTGTACAAGAGAGAAACAGTGAAAAGAAACAAAAAAAAAAAAGGATTATAAAATGAAGGAAATAAGTTAAATGCTAGGGTATAAACCATCTGTAAATCAATTATTGACATGGGTGTAAATGACCTTGATGAAACCAACATCCTACCAAAAAGAGATCTCAGAAGAACAAGGTTGATGCTCTACGTCCTCAAGTGTTTGGTTAGTCCTCCAGATGAGATATAATGAGACAGCTTCCAGGTTTCACTGTTCTTATACCTCCAAATCTTGAACCTGCCAACCACCATTCAAGCCCACAAAACAACAATGAAGTAATAAATGATCCATGCTTTCACATACAATACCTGGTACTCTTGATTTTTTCTACATCTTTGAGATCTTGGCCAAAAAGCAATTCCATGGGAAAACAAAAAGGGTTATTCCAGAGTAGGAGGCACATTGGCATGTCAGGTACTCCTCCATGGGAAAGTAAATTCCTTTACCACCTTGCAGTGCTTTCTTATAGGACTTGACATCAGATCTGACTCTTCAAGAAGTGCTCAAAGAAATATTTTTAAGCTATTCAATCACCTATCATCAAAATGCTATGCTATGCTATGATATTTACACATCATAAATGTTGATAATTGGGTAATTGAGATGGTAACCAAGGTAGATGGTAAATCTAATGGAATGTAACATTTTTTCTTAGAGAATTTTGTTTAGATTGATAGATTAGAAAGAAAATGATTGGAAATTGTGAGCAAATTAAATATGGTTTATATGGCTTAGACCTTGTGACCAAGAAGTTTATGTTTGTGAAGATCTGATTTTGGTCTGTCAAATAAGTGGGGAACTGAGGTGTCACCCATTAATGAACGGTTCTCATTTGTTATCCCTCTAAAATATAATGACATTTTGTTTGAATTTAAGATTTAGAAAACAAGCAGAATGCTGGTAAGAGAATTGATCTTGCTGAGTATATGACAACTTGACAACACATTTTTCAGGTGATGGACAAATCTAGAACTTGCTTGTCCATGTATTTTAGTAGGATGTCTTTTTGTTTAAGAGAGATCGATTTACAGTTCACTTTGGATTTTAGAACTGTGAGATAATAGGATGTCCAATGCTCTGAGGAAATTAAAGAATTTAATTGGTTGTTTAGGAATGGGAAACATTACTTGTTAACTCTCTCAAGGATTGAATATCATGAGTCTTTTGAAATGCTGCAACTAACATGCGCATATTCTAGTTTACACTTTACATATATGAAGTTGATTGATGGTTGAGTTAATCTGTCGGGCGAAAAGGTTGACTTGTGGGGTTTTATTTTTTATTTCTTTTTATTTTATATTTTATTTATATATAAGGTGTTTCTATTATTTAAAGTATCACATTGCCGTATTTGTGTTATATATCCTTTTCTTTTACTTTCTCTATAACTTTTTCCCCTTTTGTTTGGAAAATAAAAGTGAGCAGATTAGAATAGTTTTAGTTTAGCACAAGCATACAAGTTCATTTTCTGTAGTCCAACATGGGAAGTATTCCGTTTGTTGACTTGTCCAGTAATGACATAGAATTTCAATCTACTTTCTTTCCTATAATTTATCCTGCAGGTTATCAGGGTGAAATGGTCACTCCATGCAAGAGAGGAAATTGTGTTTGAGCTTCTTCTACATTTGTGAGGCAATACAACGAGGGGCTTTGCTAGAAGGAATGATAAAGAGCACCAGGGAAATGATTCAAGAGCAGGAAGCAGTTCGTGGACACTTATTTACCATTCAAGATGTCATGCAGAGCACAGTCCGTGCATGGTTGCAGGTTCACATATGCTTAAGCAGACACCCAAAAATTTTATTGTCAAGTTCTCTTAACCATCATGTCATAGAAATCCTTTTTGACTTTGCTCATCCAAGTAGCTGCAATGTTTTATTGCATATCAATGCAGTAATGTTAATTCCTTGTTGCTTTTGAGAAAAAAATATTCTTGACCATATTAAAATTGTTTACAGTTCTATGATATTGGCAAGTGTCAAGTAACTTGTGCGGTGATTTCAAGTTCAGGTGATTTACATTGTCCAGCTATGTTTTTGGGAATGGCCATTGTTGGGTTTTAGATTGAAGCCCTTACCAAGTCTTGTTTATACCATCGTTTAAGGATATGCATATTGCCTCACTTTGTGATATATGAAGAGTTTCTGTATTTTTCATTTACGATAACACTGTACTAAAATCTCAATATGCTTTTAGGCTTTTAGCTGTGACATATAGTTGAGAAATCAGTATATTATTCTGGAAGTTAAATAGTTCAATGACATTAGATTTTAGTTGGGTAAAAAAAATTAACTGAGGTTTTGTGCTACTTGCAGTGCCTAATTCCCAAATGACTGTTCCTTCATGTCAATTGTCTTCACCAACATATGCTCAAATCACATATAAATATTCCACGTTGGAAAATCATGTGATTAAGTTATTAAATTGAGGCTGCGTGACCTCTTTTATTATTCAAGTAATCATGTAAGGGAACAGGCAAATCGGCACTACAACAAAAATGAGGAGACAGATAAATGCCTTCCACAATCTCTGATTCAGCGTCCAAGTGAACTATGAACTCTTTTCTTTCTATCTTTTTTGATAAGTGAAATATGAATTCTATTCAACTGTTCAACTAAAAAATTTCCAATAGGAAGAATCAAATTAGCCAGCTACCAAACTCAAAAATCATGCCTCTAGTCTAAATGGAATTAGCCAAAGCCTTTGAGTAACTCTTAGCTTGAGGGGGCCTGTAACCAAGAGTCACTCTTTGAGTAACTCTTGTTAAGATTAGCCGAAGACTTTATATTTGGATAAAAGCCAATTTGAAACAGTCCAAAACATTTGGGTTATACAACCAAAAGATTTCTTAATAGAGCGGTGATAACTACGCACTGTGAATACAAGACACACAATGCCATGTAAGTTGAAATCATTTTTTGAAAACACAATTTCAATTAAAATTGTGAAATCTTGTTTGGACCATTTGATTTCACAATTATCATGTGTTATAACTGAAATCTTGTTATAACTGAAATTCTATTTTCAAAACTTTTTTTTTTTTTTTTTTTGAGAATCAATGTGAGAAATTTTATTACGAAAGCAGAAAACTTCTGTCAAGAATTACATAATTTGTCACATCACTATGGATGTCTTCTATCCAAATTTGTGGTTCATACAAGAATTTTGCTAACTTGGGCTTGTCAGCAACTCTATTTCCTTTCCGTCTAACATGCGAGAAAGACACACTTCTCAAACTTGTGGCTAGCCGACGCGAGTCCTCAATGATGTGGCCATAAGCTGTCATGCAAGTTGAATCCGATACAAGGTGGTTGTAGATGATCTCGGAGTCTACCTCAAAAATTACATCTTGAAGTCCGAGCTCGATGGAGAAAGAGATAGCTTTCCTGCAAGCCAAAGCTTCCACGTCCTCCACTGTGGATGGTAGAGGAATGCGTTCCGAAAGCGCTGCAATCCCATACCTTCTGAGTCTCGTATCACCACTCCAATGCCTACTATGCCTGTGTCCTAGAAAATCGCTCCATCGCTGTTGGCTTTGTACTGAGTTGGTGGTGGAGGTAACCAAATGCGCTGGGTGGTCCACCAGTCTTTGCTGCAATGGGATTTCTTGGGCTGAATGGAATTCTTGTAAGCGTTCAACAGCATCAGAATATATCTTCCCCAAAGGCACCGTGGATGCTCCCACTCTCTGTGCATTCCTATTATGCCAAATACCCCTGGCGATGTATGCAAATATCTCTGCCAAATGCAGTGATTTCTGAGCAAAGATTCCTTGATACAAGTCACGGAAGCATACCAATTTTTCTGCCAAAAATGGTCTACACCGCTCTAGCTCCCACCACACATTTTTCACCTCTATGCAATCCCAGAGAGTGTGGATTGTATCCTCTGTTTCGCAACAACAGCAGTCACAAAGAGAGTTTACTGTGATGTTCCTCTTCATTAAGTTCAGTTTTGTTGGTAGGGAATCAATTGCTGCTCGTCGAAGGAAGTGCCGTATTTTATTTGGTAGGTTTAGTGACCAAATATCCAACCAAAACTGCTTCTTGTCCGCTGTGTTTGACGGTCCCAGCGCTTTCACTTCTTCTTTTGAGAGGAGCTGATATGCTGATTTGGTGGAATAACGTCCATTCCTCGTTGCTGTCCAAATGAGTCTATCTTCAGCATGCGTGGAACATAGGGGTAAACCGAGAATTGCAGCAGCTTCATGGGGCACAAATTCGTTCAGTATTCGATCTTCAATCCATCTGCCATTTCCCTCATCAATAAAGGCACACACCCGAGAGTTGTTGGGCAAATTTTTTTAGGGTGAAACCACCCGACTTGAGTGCAAATCCGGCAGCCATTTGTCCCCACGAATCAAGACTGACTTCCCATCCCCTATTCTCCATCTCGACCCCAAACTCATGACCCTACAAGCTTTGAGAATGCTTTGTCAAGCATAGGAACCCTTCACTTTCACCCCCCTCATCTAGGATAGGGCAATTGGGAAAGTATTTTGATTTAAAGACCTTTTAGAAGAAAGAGTCTTTGTTATGGAGAAATCGCCATTCTTGTTTCCCCAACATTGCTAAATTGAAGTTTTAATGTCCTTAAAACCTAACCCCCCTTGACACTTCGGTTTACACAAGTTCTTCCAAGCCATCCAATGTATTTTTCGACCTTCCCCTTTGTAGCCCCACCAAAACTTCCTGATTAGAGATTCAATATCTTTACATAAACTCTTTGGGAGTTTGAAACTTGCCATGGTGAAAGTGGGCATCGCTTGGAGGACCACTTTGATGAGTACTTCCCTTCCCCCTTGCGATAAGAGACGTTCTTTCCATCCTTGCATTTTGTGTCAAATCCTTTCTCGAATTTAGCTGAAACATTGTTTTTTTGCTCTATCCACAAAGGAAGGTAATCCAAGGTATTTTTCATAATTTGTGGTGGCCCCTACCCCAAGCAGATTTTTAATTTCTTGCTACACATGATGATCGGTGTTAGGGCTGAAAAATAGTTGGGATTTTCCTTGATTAATTTTCTACCCAAAGACTCTTCATATTGGTGCAAAATTTCAAGGATGGTGCTGCATTCTTGTGTGGTTGCCCGGCAAAATAGCACACTATTGTCTACAAAGAACAAATGGGAGACCTTTGGACATGCATTAGAAAGAGAGACTTCTTTTATCGAGCCTACAAGTTTTGCTTGTTGGATAAGTGAGTGTAATCCTTCTGTACATAAAAGAAACAAATAAGGTGATAGAGGGTCCTCTTGATGGAGGCCTCTATTAGGTGTGAAGTGCCCATGTGGTTCACCATTAACCAAAATAGAAAAGGAGACTGATCAGATACAAGAACTGATAAGGGATATCCACCTATTTGCAAAACCCAACTTCTCCATTAATTTTTCTAGGAAAACCCACTCTACCCTATTGTATGCTTTGCTCATATCAAGCTTTAAGGCCATGAACTCTTCTTTTCCTTTTCTCTTATTTTTTAAATGATGTAGCGTTTCAAAGGTCACAAGAATGTTGTCAATAATCAGTCTATCTGACATGAACGCACTTTGTAACTTCGAAACCAATTTGGGCAGAATTTTTTGAGTCGGTTAGCAATGGTTTTGGACATAATTTTGTACAGGACTTTACAAAGGCTTATGGGTCTGAAATCAGTGGGTTTTTCAAGATATTTTATTTTTGGTATAAGTGAGATGAAAGTGTGGTTGAGGGTTTCTGGCATGGAATCTGAATTGAGAATAGTTAATGAGGCAGCGATGACATCTTGGCCAACAATATCCCAACAAGACTTGAAAAAAATTGGGGGTAGACCATCGGGTCCTGATGCTATTATTGGTTTCATTTGGTTCAAGGCCTGTTCTACTTCATATGCTGTAAAATTATGAATTAAATCATCATTCATAGAGGGAGTAATTTTTAGTTCAATACCTTGGAGGATCTGATTAAAGTTTGAAGGAGTGGTTGAAGTGAAAATATTTTTGAAGTAGTCCACAAAGGTATCACCGATCTGCTTGGTTTCTTCCACCACTGACCCATCATCCAATATTAATTTGGATATAAAATTCCTCCTTTTTCGTTCGGTTGCTCGGCCATGGAAGTAGCTTGTATTCAAATCCCCACTCTTCAACCATTCTACCCGTGACCTTTGCTGCCACAAGCACTCCTCCTTGACCAAGAGTTCATACACCTCTCCCTTAAGAACCTGCACTTGTTCGTGATTTATCCTAGCCATGGACAGCTGCTCGGCTTTTGCTAGCTCCTCCTTTTTTTGAGTCAACAATCTGCGTATATTGCCAAAAGACAATCTGCTCCATGTCTTCAATCTCAATCGGCAAGCTTCCACCTTACTCATTAACTTGTCCATCGAATCACTTGAATTCCCCCTATTCCACGCACTTCTAATGATGCCCTTACAGCTTTCATCTCTCAACCATACAGCCTCAAGTCAAAATGGTCTGGATTTGTTGTAGAATCTAACATTTTCATCGTCCAAACATACCCACAACGGACAGTGATCCAATAACGTACCTTGAACGTGATGGACTCGCACTGTGGGAAACATTTGTATCCATGATGGTGTTACCACCCCTCGGTCTAAACGAATCCTAGTCACCTCTCCATCAAATTGGTTGTTACACCATGTGAAAGGAGACCCCACGAATCCCAAATCTCGAAATCCACAAAAGTCCAAGGCTTCTCTGAAAAGGTGCTTCCGACATTTATAAGAGCCATTGGGTATGCTTATGCTAGCAAGGTTCGCAAAGGAGTGATTTTTTCTTGAAAGAACAAAGTTTCTCTCCAAACTAGTTTGGAGAGAAACCTTACAAACTCATCATATATCTTTATATTGAATGTGAATTTTAAAAATCTAACCGTTGAGTTTCATGTTCCTTATGTTTTTAACATGCATATCAAATTTCATTCAAATCGGATGTTATTTACTATTTGATCAACTAACTTATTTTTTATATACAACTTTAGAATACAAAAAATTGATATTATAACATTTATTTGATGACATAGCAATTGATCTTTGATTTTCTTGAAATTTTGTAAGTATTAAGGATGTAATAAGAACATACAATCTAACGGTTAGATTTTCAAAATTCACATTCAATACAAAAATATATGATGAGTTTGTAGGGTTTCCCTCCAAACTAGTTTGGAGAGAAACTTTGTTCTTCTTGAAATGGAACTACGTTGTGTCAAGAATTGGAGAAATAAAAGAGAGGGGTGTGCGTGTGAAAAGTGGAAATTAAATTACAAATTTGAGACATGGAGATGCAAAGATTGAGCGAAGACTTAGCTAGTTCTAGGAAGAACATCAATGGTTTTTTTTTTTTTTTTTTTTTTTTTCGTGTAGAGAGAGTGGGAAAGTAAAGGCAATATGCTTGCTTGAGAAAGGACCAAGGTAGAAACTTTCGGGCAAAAGGGATGAGGTCCTTTTCTCCCTTTGGACCCACCCCTTGCGGAAGACGAATTTTTTTTCCATTTAGCATTAATTTTCTAAGAATATCGTTAGTTGTCATGTTGCAAAACAAACTGGAAAACTAGCATCTCGAGTTTTAAAAACTCAAGATCAATGGTAGAACTCGAGTTTCTAAAACTCGAGATGCAAGTGGTAGCGTCTGACGTGGAAAAAATTCCACGTGGAACTCGAGTTTTAGAAACTCGAGTTCCACCATTTTCTTTTCAGATCACCTCTTCATCTTCGTCTATTCTTCTTCTTCCTCAGTTCTTTTCTTTTTCCATCCAATTTGAGTCTTCCTTTCAGATCTAAGTCTTCTTCTTCCTGCCCAATCTGGTCCTCTATTCTTCTTCCTCTTTTCTTCTTCTTCTTCTTCCTTCCTGATTTGTTTCTCTGTTCCTCTGGTTCCTCTGTTTTCTGTTTCTCTATTCCTGCCCGATCTGATTTGTTTTTATTTTCATTTCACTATAAAAATCAAGTCTTAGGGACTCAGATTTACTTTTTAGAAACTCGAGTCTTTAAGACTCGAGCTCTATGTGGCGAAAAATAACCAGATCAGCAAGTGGAATTTGAGTATTTGAGACTCGATATCTAGATTGAAATCGAGCCTTTTAAACTCGAGATGCTAGTTTGCACTTTTGTTTCAGACGCATGTCAACTTTTTATATTCTTTCCCTCACCAATGTTATCCTGCAAATTCCCTCTGCGGAAGACCATTACCTTTAACCTCCCCTACCTAATCAAAATTTGAAAAATAAAACATATATTAATCATCTATTTTAAGGAATTATTTATAAAAAATTAAAAAATTTGTTAAAAAAAAAAACAGTAACTTTATAATTATATCATAAAAAGTTTTCTAAAATGGTTTTACTAATACATGTCCTAAAGGCATAGATTAGTAAAACCCATAAAAAAATAGTTTATATATAATTTAAAGAAAGAAAGATTTCTGATTTCGTTAATTAATATAGTTTTAAAACTGTACAATGAGCACATCCCAACGATACAATTTGCCATATGAGGTGTTAAATCTTTCATCTAAACTTATTCACACTTTCATAGTAATATAAATATGATTTTGGCTTCTTTGTAGTAGTCTTAGTATTCAAATTGGAGGTGTTAAAATAGCCCAAAAAAAAACTATTTTTAGTCCTATAAACACTAAAATGCATGCTATATTAGAGCTACTAAGTTTTAAAAAATTTAACAACTTGGTATAATGAACTACTACTAGTTTTTTTTTTTTTTTTAATTTCTCTCATCTCTGCCTCTCTCTCTCTCTCTCTCTCTCTCATCTCTTACCTATCACTCTCTTTCCTCTCTACTCAGAACTCTCTTCCCTCTCTCTCCTCATAGATTGTGGGTTTGTAACTACGTTAGATTTGATTTTTCAATTTTGGTTGGGTTTGGTTGATCTAATGGGTTTTAATTGATTTGGTTGGTTTCGGTTGTAGCAGCAGTGGGTAGGCTATGGATGTTTGTGGCGATGATGGTGGGTTGCTAGGTTTTATGGCTATTTTTTGCGGTTTTCCTTTATATATATATAAATAAACAAATAAATAAAATAAAAAGAAGAGTTGCGGTGGGCTATGGGTGTTTGTGGTGGCTGGTTGTAGTTTTAAGTGGTTGTGGTAGCTAGTTGTGGCTAGTTACTATGGAGTTTTGTAGGTGGATGTTCTATATTATTTTAATGGGTGTTTATATTATTTTATCGGACAATGTGCTAAAGTAATAAATTAATGTAGGGTATACTGTTAAATGGGGTGATAAAATAGATAAAGTAGGTTTTTGAGATGTTAAAAACTAATTTTTGTAGCACCACCAATGTGAATGCTCACATTCAAATTCGGGGTGCTAAAAAATTTAGCACTTAGCACCTAAAAAAGCTAAACCCAATCCAAAATCAACCCAACCACAAACCCGAAAATCCATTGTGACCCATATACATCATTGGTCACTCAAAACTCAAGCTATCACCATTTGAAGCCTAGGTAGTGGCAGTTCGAAACCCAAGGATCCAACGAGAGAGAGAGAGCGAGAGAGAGAGAGAGAGAGAGAGAGAGAGAGAGAGTATGAAGAGAGAAGATTGGAGAGAGAAGAGAGTGTGAGAGACAATGAGAGTGTAAGAGAAAGAAGAGAGAAATTATTTACAAAATAAGTAGCAACTTGTTATAGTAACCTACTATTGGTCGCAGATTACTCTAGCAAGTTGTTAAAAAATTTAGTTTTGGCAACAATGTAGGTCTTGATAAAAAACACAAATAGCTTAGGATAATTTATGGGCTCGGTAATAAATTTGATATAGGTTTGAAAAAGTATTCATATCTTCTTAAGCTTTTAATTAATTGGGAGTTGATACCACATGTCTAAAGCAAATGGGCTTGATAAAATGCCTAATATAGGCATGCTAATATACTTGTATTGGATCTTGAGCTCAAAAACTTGGTATTGTACTCGAGTTTAAGCTTGATATTGAGCTCAAGCTCAACTTGCCTAATGAATCATGTCAAGCCAAGCTTAAACTTTTGGACTATCTAAGAAGCTCAAGCTCAAACTGAGCTTGAACATTTTACATTTCTTGTCAAGCCGAGCTTGAATATTCAATACTTGACAAATCTCAGCTCGTTTACAACCCTAAAATAAGCCAACTTATTTGCTTAAAACTAGTTTTTATCTTACACTTAAGCAAATAAGCATTACCAAACCCTAAGATTCAAGGAATTTTTTAAGATTATCAACCAATTTTAAATCTCTTGATTGGTAGCAAACAAGTTCCTTTAGGCCATTTTTGTTTTGATGAAAATTTTTAAAATATATTTGTCTCATTTCGTAGGTGTTTGGGATGCCTGAAAGGGTTGTTCAACGGAAAAATTTGCTTTCCAGTTGAGCATAAAATAAAGGCACTTCACCCAAAAATCATCAACCAAACCTCCACCCTCCACTGTCAGCGATCCAACCACCACCCCCATTAACGTTCTCAGTCTCTGGTTGCCAACTACCGCAAGTTGCTGCCACTACTGGTTGCCAATTATGATTATTTTGATCTAGAATTCTCCTTTTTTTTATTATTATATATGTATGTGCTTAGAAGATGAGAAAATTGAGAAAGTAGTAGAAAATATTGTTTACATAGCATTTTTAGAAATGCAATAAAATAGATAAAAATATTTTATTTTTGAAAAAATATTTTCACCTAAAAAATATTTTGCAATTGAAAAATATTTTCTGTTGAGCCAAACATAACCTAAAAGTACACATGGCTTTTTTAACCACCATGTAATGGGTTGGAAGAAGTTTCCTCCAAACCTATTTTGAGGTAAACCTTTTATGTTAGGAAAGAACAAGGGTCATTTTCCAGTGGGTAAAATTTCCAAACAAGTAGAACCCATCACTCCAAACCCAACATAAAATCCAAAACCCACATCTAAATAAAAGAAATAGAAAAGCCCAATAAATCTATACTTGGAAGTGTTAAACAAATCTAAACATGGCAAAACGGGTCAGAATTTTTTGACTCAACTCGAAAAATATCTTACCCAAACCCGATTTTTTTTACCTGAAGAAAAAACGGGTTGACCCATGACCCGGCCCATGTTTTTTACAAGCCCGACCCGCGACCCAACCCGAACCCGAACCATTTTTTAAAACTTTTTTGTTTTTGGTAAAAATATAAAATAAAATAAAGACAATATTGGTTTAATTGTTTGTTGTAAGCTTTAATGAAACAATTAAGACATTTACATAATTGTATGCAAATTAATTGAAAGATGAATGATTGAGCATTCTGAAATGAGTAAAGACTTTTAGATATCAAATAGTAAAGTACATGATAAGATAATCTAATTATAGTATAGTTAAAAACATAGATTTAAAATTGTAGACATGTGTGAGAAACATTCACAAGTGTGAAAATAGTGAAGTCAAAGTATCAAATTAACATAAATTATGAATGTTTAGACCTATTTTTTAACAATTTATGTCCAAAATAAACATATTTTCAAAATAAATTATGATATTTCCTAGAGTGTGTGTTACTTAACAATGATATGATATTCATAAAAGATACCATATATAAATAAGTAAACAATCAAGCTTTAATATATATTTCAAATTGAAATAGAGTGCCAACCACAATTGACAACAGATTATAAAATTAATTTTCAAGATCGTAAATTTCTTATATATTTTTATTTTTTGTCAAATGAATTATCCAATAAGTCATTTGTAATTTTTTTTTTTTTTTATTTTGGGATGTTGATATTGTGTAGAAATAAAACTTGTATATTTGTTTTACTTATCTTTGGGTTATTTTGTTTTAGATAGCAATGTTAGGATTTGTATAATTTTTAAATTATTAAATAAGTATTAATAAGTGTAATTCATTCTTGATATAAGTGGTGAATTCAAAGTAATGCATTTTACGTTAAGTAATTTGTTGCATGACTTTCTAAGTGTACATTTGGGAAGCGCGTTTTGCGCTTCCCACGTCCATGTTTTGCCTTCTTTTTTTTTTTCAAGCCGTGATTGTTGACTTTTCTCCCGTGAACAGTGCACGTGTGCACTGTTTATAAGACCCACAAACTTCATTTTTCAATAACCTTTTTCATTAAAAATAGGTCCCACAATATTATTCACACATTTAAAATTTATTTTGCTACAGTGTTTTCAGTTTTCAACTGTATCCAAACGGACCCTAAATGGCAAATACATGTTGTTTTCTTAAAAAAAAAAAAATTCATGTGAAAAATATGGGTTAACCCAACCCGCCCTACAAGCCAATTGACCCGAACCAGTTTTTAACTCGCTTAAAATGACCTGTTTTTGACCTGCAATCCATTTGACCTGACCCAAACCCAACCCGACTTGCCCCTTTTTCCATGTCTAAACAAATCCAATCAATCAACACTCCATACAAAATTACGGAAATGTCACTGAACTTTACCATACCTACATTTTAAATCCTAAACCTTTTGAAAAACTATATTTTGACTGGTAAATTGCAAAGTACATTCCTAAAGTTTAGGGTTTGGATTTTACATCCTAAAGTTTCAAAATTTTGATTTTACATCTTGAAGTTTGGTTCTATTAGCAATTACCCCGCAATTAGTTTTTGTTATTAAGTGACACACCATCGTGCTAACATGTTTTTTTTTTTTTTGGCCAAATCAGCCTCAAACGAGACCATTTTAGTATTTTTTTTTTCTTTTTTAAAGAGCTGGCAAAGTCAAACAGTGTCGTTTTACCAAAATTGAAAACACAAAACTCAAGCTTAATGATATGACACCATTTTAGCTGCGTCTTTCTTCCTCTCCAACTGTGTCTCTCTCTTCCCCTCTGTCTCTCTACCTCTTAACAACCCATAACCACTACCCATCGCTCAATCCCATATCAACCCAACCAACAAAACTTAGCCAACCACCACCAAAACTGAAAACACCACCATAACTAGCCACACCACCAACCACAACAGCAATTATAACCACCAACACGCTACCACCATGCCACACGCAATAACAACCACCAAAACACATTAATATTAAATCAACAACCACCGCAACCACCACCCAACAATAGCAAACAACACCCAAAAACCATTGCCAACCACCCAAGAACCACTACCACACACCTAAAATTGCACCCACTAGCCACAATAATCCTAAACACCCAAACCCATCAACCACCAACAACCACCATGTTTGAAGCAAGCCATGAACTAGTGACAAACATTGTGACCAAACCCACCTACAAATCACAAACCAAACTACAAACCACAAACCACAAACCACAAACCACAAACCTCAAACCAAACCTAGATTGGAACCATTAACCACCGCCACCCTAACCCAAATTGGAACCAAAACCCAACAAAAATTAACCCATGAAACCTATGAATTTAAAAGCCAAATGCAAAAGAGAAAGAGAAAGAGAGTTGCTAAGAAGAAAAAGAGAACTCACTGTAGTTAAGCCACTGGCTTAGACTTGATTTGGTTAGGCTGATGGGTTCACTATAAGCCAATGGTTTTCAGGTGGATGGGCTCTATGATTTTAGGTGGATGGGCTCTACCGGCAATTCTCTTTGTTAACATTGAAATGGCATCATTTAGGGCTGATTTTGTGAAAAAAAAAAAAAAAAAAAAAAAAAACACGTCAGCTCAATGATGTGTCACTTAACAGCAAAAACTAACAGCAGAGGAAATTGCTAATGGAACCAAACTTTAAGGTGTAAAATCAAATTTCTGAAACTTTGAGATGTAAAATCCAAACAACCTTAAACTTCATGGGTGTACTTTGCAATTTATTCTATTTTGACCCCAAACATAGATTCAAAACTCATAATTGGATAGATCCTTGGATAGCTGGCATAGGAGGTACCCTAGGGCATCCTCCACCCTTTCCATTTCTTGTTCCAAAAACTTCTAAATGTGTTGCCTATTGACATTCTTTGTCATCTTTAGATTTTGACTCCATTGCCCCCTGTAATGAGTTAGATTCATCTTGAACCATATAAGAAATTCTTCAGTTTGTTTTCTAGTGGGTAAAATCTCATGGTCATTATCAGAGTTAGCTAATTTTGAGCATCCAAAAACAAAATTTGTTAGGGATTACAAAACGGTGTAAGTAAGACATGCTAGATTTTTGCAATGGCTTATATTTAATAAAGTAAGATCAGTCAAATATGTTCAATTGACAAAGGCAGCTCTTCAATTTATGTCCCATTTAAATGAAGCTCCAGTAAGTAATACACTGATACATGTAATATGTAAATTTTGGTATCTTCTTGACTTGGGATGTAAAATCCAAACAATCTCATATTTCAAGGGTATATTTTGCAATTTACCCTATTTTGACCTCAAATTACAAGTGGGTAAGTTGTAATTTCCTATAAATAAATTTAAAGGAATAAAAGTGTGTTAAGACTTAAGAGAGCTAATGGATATGTAGTTTTGTAAATAGAAGATACAAATGGCAGGTAGACTTATGGCGTCTGCTCCTGATAATAGCTTTTTATCATCAAATCAAGACATCAATCAGTTTTTTGTGTAAGCAGAGATTGAACCCTAGATCTCTTATACAACCATCAGAGACTTTACCAATTAAGCTAATTAGAACCCACAATTAGTTTGTTACTTTTGTTTCCTCTAACTCTGTACTATATATATGAACAGAACTTTATAATTCTTTTCTAAGCTTAATGTAATATTCAAAAAAAAAAAAATTCTGAATAATGCAATATTCATTCAATCTTAGTAAAGTGAAAACTGGGCCTTGCGAGATGGGCTACTGTTGGCTAAGGAGTTGGGCATTAACAACCTTATTGTAGAGCTTGATGCTTTAAGTGTGGTCCTGCTTATGAAGAACAATGCTTGTAATTTGCTTATGGAACCTTTACTAACTGATTGCAGGAACCTATTGAAGGAGTTCCCTAATACGCAAGTGGTCCATGCCTACCGAGAGGCCAACCAATGCGCTAATACTTTGGCAAAAATGGGAGCTGGTTCGCTAACTTCTTTTGTTGTTTTTTGGACTCCACCACCTGTGGTGGATAGTATCCTAGCTCATGATACAGCTAATGTTTGCTGTAATAGAATAGTTTCTTGCTAGTTTTAATGAAAGTTCATGGTTTACCCAAAAAAACAAATAATAAAGTGAAAACTATGATACAGTTCAAAGTTTACAATTTCTTAATGAAAGAATTCTTAAAAAAAAATTCTTCCATAGCCTGTCTGACCGATCAAGAGGACAACCTTGATCCATCATCTTGAACCATTGAAAAATTCCTTCACATGAAAATAAATATACACAAAAAAATAAACCTCTGAAAATAATTTCTACCCATACC
This sequence comes from Quercus parvula, assembly GCA_030820535.1. NCBI lineage: Eukaryota > Viridiplantae > Streptophyta > Magnoliopsida > Fagales > Fagaceae > Quercus > Quercus parvula. The sequence continues at coordinate 45,589,494 of JAUAME010000004.1, forward strand.
CATATTGGTCTTCTTCGATCATTGTTAGATTTTTTGCAGAACGATCATCGTTAGCTAATCTGGAGCATCCAAATACAATGAATTCTTTTAGGGACTCCATTCTAAAAACGGCACATGGAAGACCCGCCAGATTTTTGCAATGGCTTATATTCAATAAAGTCAGACCAGTTAAATGTTCAATTGACGAAGGTAGATATTTAATTGTAGTACCATTTAAATGAAGCTCCCGTAACCGTTCCATGTCTTGTGCAAATTCTGGAATCTCCTTGACTTTGGAGCAGCCAGAAAGAATAAGAATTTCTAGAGATTTCATTTCAAGCTTGCACGGGAGATTTGTAAGACTTGTGCAATCTTTCAGATTCAATAAAGTAAGGTGTTTAAGTACACCAACGGATGGGTGAACCTCAACTAAATTTGTACAGCCTTCAAAATCTATTCTCTCAAGCCATGGAGCCCCTGAGAAGTCTGGAGTGCTAATAAGATTTCGTGAGTGATTGAGTTTGATAAATCGTAAACTGTACAATTTCTGTTAAAAAAAAGGGTAGAATGATTGCTCATTAGAATTTATTTTTAATGAAATAAATAATATAGAGAAGTTGAGGAAACAGCGTTACCTTTACTCCCTTCCAAAGTAGTTCAATGTTGCTACGACACATTGTAAGTTCAACAAGCTCCTCAGATTCGAAATTTGGTGGCAAAGATTTTAAAGAATATTCACTCCATTCAACAAATCTTAACCCGTTAGGAAAATGAGTGAGTTCATTCTGAAGTTGCACATTGTGAATTTTGAGCAGTTGAAGATTAGGAATCTTTGAAAAGGCTTCTGGATGCCAATGTACCTTTTTTTGTACTGACAAGTTGAGGACCATGCATTTAATAGCATCTGTTCCCTAACAATCATGAAAAAGGGATTAGTGAATTGCATAATAAGAATACAAGATTACATAAATGTTTATTTTCTTTATAATAGAAGGGATCTATGTTTAAGTTGAAGATTTCTACGTAATTGCTTACTATATTTTCTGTAAGCACAGCGTTAATGTCCTCTGGCAACCATAATCTACTTCGTCTCGAAGGCCATTTAGGACATTCTCTACAAACCATTTCCCGGCCCATTTGTTGAACTAGAGGATGCATCAAAAAGCTTTTCTTGTCTGAAGATAAATTCAAGAGAGATTTATACAAGAGAATCCTTAATCCATTTGCCGAAAAAAGTCGAAGAGAGTTTAGTATATCTTCTGTGCGATCTCGGTCCTCCCCATTGAAGAAACATGCCATATGTAGAAATGTTTCTTTCTCGAATTCTTGTAGACCATCAAAACTTATTTGAAATACTTGTAGAAGTTCTGTTGGAATATTATTTTCGAGCCCATCTAAACAGCTTTTCCATTCAGGGATGCTTCTGCCGACTAGATGAGAACCTAAAAACTTAATTGCTAAAGGAAGGCCGCGAGCATAACTGACAACATGATTGGACATCTCCTTATAACCTTCAGGAGTGTGCTCACTGCCGAAACATATCAAGCTGAAAAGACGAAGAGCCTCTTCATTACTCATTTCCTCAGGGCTATACATTGCATCAGCGTTAACTCGTGGTGCCACTAATATACGTTTATCTCTCGTTGCAATGATAATTCTACTGCCTGGACCATACCAACTACGCTCGCCAACCAAATAATCTAATTGATGCAACCAACTAACGTCATCAAGAACGAGAAGCACCTTTTTATTACATAGCCTGCACTTGATCAATCGGACTCCTTCGATCATACTTTCAAATCTTATATTTCTTTCCATCAAGGTGTCAGAAAGAAGTTTTTTTTGCAAATAAACTATACCCTGTCTTTTATATGTTTCTCTAACATCTTGGAGAAAGCTACTAGCTTCAAATTGATTAGAGAAGCTATCATAGACCACTCGTGCAATGGTTGTCTTACCGATACCACCTGTCCCATATATCCCAATCATGCGAACATCAATCAAACCTATTTTTAAGTCTGAATATACTTTCAATACACGAGAATCTATTCCGACCAAGCCCTCGTTTAGTTTTATGGAACTCAGTGTTTTGAATATCTTCTCAACAATTGGTTCGATATATTCTGTCTCCTGCCTGCAAAAAGAGTGAACAGCAGGAATTTATTTTTTGGGACCAAAGTATAAACACATTTATTTTTGGATTTAAATAATTAAAAATGGTATAAAATTCAAGAGTAGGTTAAAATAGAAAAATAAAATTAACATCTATTAACAAAATATAAACTAAAGAAAAGATACAAAATAATAATGTCTCAATACATTTGAAATATTCTGTTAACATTACTAATCAAAACGACATGTATGATCCAAATGACAAGTCGTCTTCTCAGCTTTCACCCACAAACGAAGTGTAGTTCTTCCTGTTATGAGCCGTTTGTATTAAACTACACGTTGTGAAATATTATGCTTTGGTCATTTGGTGTTAGTGTTTTTTCTTTTTCTTTTTTTTCCTAATCAGCAGGGTCGTTAGTTTGACAGTCTTGCGATTTTAGTGTGATAGTTGTAACAATCATAAGGTTGTTGGAACTGACCCCCAACGGCTAGTGTACAGTAATTATCTAACGAACTCTGTTAGACTCTGTTTCCAGTATATAAGAACAGAGCAACCGTATTTTCCGTTTGGGAGAAGGTAAAATCAATTTTTTTTTCAGTACTTCTTGGGCTACACGGGTAGAGCTTGTCTCAACAAGAAAATAACCATCATATTGGACAAGATATTAGTCATTGAGGTGAAGATCAAGTAAGTTTCAAGAAGATAATTTACTAAAAATTTATTTGAACTCAAGTTTGTTGCATCAAGGTATTTTATTTGAATTCTTTCTAAATAAAATTTCAAATTCTAGTATGTATGTGGTTATGGATATGTATTTCATATATGAGATGCATGTAGATTATTTAGCAATAGCGCATAGGACGGAGCTGTACATTGGCTTGGAGGCCATGACCCCTGCCCCTTTTTTTGTTTCTCTAAAAACGAAAATACTTGGTATATGTGGGTTGAGTTTTAGAAGCTATGCATATAAAATTAAAGTCGGTATCAAAAAGTGCCGTGAATTGAATAATGAAAAGAAAAAGGCTTACCCCTTCGGTATAACCCAACCACTGATATTGGCGACTTCTTTTAAAGCAGCCCTCCATGTTTTCAACTTCTCCAAATTCTCCTTAAAAACCTCTTTATGCTTCGCAAATGCTTCTCCAAAACTCCCTTCCTGCTTCCGTACCTCAGTTGGTTCAACATCAAAGAAAACTGGAAAAATTGTAGGCCCCTTCATTTTCTGGCGGCATTCGACAATCTTTGTAAGTTCATCTAAGCACCAGCTGGAGGTTGCATAGTTTTTTGAAAAAATGACCACTGAAAACCTTGATCCTTCGATTGCTTTCAATAGTTCTGAGGGAATGGGTTTTCCTCTCTCAAGTACTTTATCATCCTTGAACGTGGAGATTTTTTTCTCAACCAAAGCGTCATATAGAAGGTGCAAAAACCTGTGGCGGGTGTCCTCGCCTCTGAAATTAAGGAAGACATCGAAAATCCATTTCCCAGTACGCAACGAAAAGGTGCTTCCGTCGTTCGTAAGAGCCATCGGGGGCATGTATACTAGCAAAGTTGCTACGATGTTCTCTTCTCAATCTTGAATGAACAAAAAAGGTATTGATATTGAGAATACACTAATAATTAGGGTTGGATCACCAAAAGAAACAGGTAAAAAAGAAAAAAGTTGATGTAGGGTTGCAGAGATTGAGAGAGAAATAGATACACCTTGTGTCAAGAAGGGAACTAAAAACTGGAAAAATAAAAGAGAAGGGTGTGCACGTGAAAGAGGAGGGTGTGCACTTAAAAAATAAAAAATAATAATAATAATAATAAAAAAGGTCAGATTTTTAAGGAGCCACACGTGACCCACCAATCCCTTATTTCCCACCACACACTCACAAATATCTCCTCTCAGCTAAGAAATTCCTCTCAACTCCTCTCACCCAATAGGAAAGTGCCACTTAGTTTAAATTTATGACTAAGCTCCACATCACCACTTAACCATTAAATTAACTCTGGTTAAAAAATCAAACCATGGTTAAAAACTAATAGAAACACAGTAGACCAACCAGATCATTTAACCCAAACTCATCGATTCAAAATTTCTCTCAAACCCTTAAAACACTATCTGTTTCCCCCTCTCTTTCTATATGAAATTGAAATTTAAAGAAGTATTAAGCCATCGAAGGTCGCCGTTTTCACAAGAATTCCAGCAATGACATAGTCAGTGGGGGCTCAAAGGGAAAACCAACAATTTCCATGTTGGCTGGTTTTGATATCGAATTTGGTGGGAACATGAGAGTTTTGGGTTGTAGCATCTTTGCTAAGAAGCAAAGATAGGACCCAAAGCCCACAAGCTCTGATCGGTTTTGGTATCGAATTTGGTGGTCATGGGAATTTTGGGTTTTGGTTTTAAGACTCTTGCCCATTCGATCTTAATAGGGATGTTGTTGATGAGATGAAGGTATACAAATGTTTTAAGTTTTTTTGAATTTGTAATGTGAGGAGGTTAATATCTTGAGTCCTAGTTTTTAACTCTAGATTGTGATTGTGAGTCTTTTAGTTGTTGGGTTTCATGGTTTTGCATTTGAATATTGTTGTTGATGCTGCGAAATTGATGTCCTAAAGTTTTGAAGAAAGAATGTATCAGTGGCTTTGAAGAATTGGTTCTGATGTCGTACAAGGCCAAAATACTGAGGCACATGCTAAGGCAATGGTGTGCATTAAGGTGTGTTGGGTGATGCACAGCTGTGTGCATTGAGGTGTGCACTGGGGTGCGTGGGCTGCTGCTGTGTTGTACCAAGGAGTTGAGCAGATGGTTGGGATGGTGGGGGTTAGTTAGTTAGTTAGGCAATTAGAGCAAGGTTGTTAGCCATTGGGTAGTTAATTAGTTAGTTACTATTAATGCATTGATTAGTGAGATGTAATCATTGATTAAGGGATTAGTTAGTTAACATGGATTCTATTACATAAATAAGCTGGATTGTATTGATGAGGGTCATAAGGAATAACACATTTGATTTCACTTGCTTACTTTATTGCTCTGTTTTTGGTGTTTGGATCTCATTTTAAATTTTGTTCATTTTGACAATAAAATTTCTCAATTGTTGGGCAGCTTGTTGTTGAGTTTAAGCTTGTTCCCATTTATATGAACTATTTTTGAATAGTGCCTCTCTCATTGAGTATCAGGGCAAATTATTGGTAATGTTGTTAAAAGGGAAATTTCTCATTGAGAAGTGTAAGTATTTTGTTTTGATGGATGAACTCTTCAAAAATATAAGGTGTTGATTTATCTTTATTGATACCATTCAAAAGGAGATATACACAAAAGTTATACAAATGCTGGGTTGTACCAGCAATAGTTCAAAGGCACCTGAGTTGCTATATTTGCTATACAAACCAGACATGTTTGACTATAATATGGGACACAAAAAGCATGTTACAAAAGAGCCCAGATTGAGCAAGGATATTAAGATCAGCTAATCTAGTATTGTCTAACCAATCAGTTGATCTTGTCTTCTTAAAGGTTTGGACAACCCTCCTATCATTACCCAAAAACAAAATATACTAAAATCCATGGTGCTTTGCTCTGATGGCAACATCCACCATTGCTTCAAGCATTGCCCCACCTTTTGATTTGGCTGCACTACTAGCAACTCCAAAAAAACACACAAACTCCCTGCATATTTACTGCTTCATAGGCAAAAGAGCATCTTTTAGTCCTATTACATCTTGCTCCTATGATTTTCAAAATGATTTGCCATGGACCTGCTACGGGTTGCTGCACTGGTTTTGGTCTTCCTGAGTTCCTGTTGTAGAGAGATTGGTCATTGAAAGCCTCTTTGTACCTGCAAGATAAAGCTTGAGCTGTTAGTATCACATCCATAGGATTAGGATCTATTCCTTCATGAAGCACCCTGTTTCTATAAGTCCAGATTCACCACAGATATGTAAAAACAGCTTGCAAATATTAAAATAACTACATCTATGAGCAAAGATTTTTTAAAAAACAAATTGAACTGTGCCTTATCTCTTCCAGCAGTGAGCAAGATCCAGCCGTCCCTAATATAATTAATGTACTATTTCTTTTTGTTAGCGCATTCACAGAAATTGTATAGCTGCATAAACTTGGAAATAAAAAAAGGGCATATGGATCACAGGCTACTTGCATGCAATTAAAACATTGGGTAACAGATAGAAGTTACAAGTAATATAGAAGATACAAATATATCAAATTAAAATTAAAGTCTCTCTCATACAGGCATGTAAGCAAAAACATAAGTACATGACAATTTCACAACAGCTTCATTACAGGCATCAAAGACTTGTAAAGTCCACTCCAATAAGAAATCATCCAATTTCTCAATATCACATTTTTAGAGTACATGGATAAATCTATGCAATAGGAACATTTCGAAACTAAAAATGTCATAATAAGTAGATAGGAATTTCCAAGCTACATTTCAAGAAATCACTTTCTAGAACTTTTATTTCATGTTGCAGTGAATCTTACAAATACCATCCGCCGTGCACATAAGGCACCTACTAAAACACCATTTCACTCCCATCAAATTCCTGACCATGAACAAACTAGCAAACCTTTTTTCTTTTCCTTTCCTTGAGAAGGAACCAACGAGCAAACTAAAATAGATACAAAATTCCAGAGATTTAATCCTCATTTCTTCCAAGGAAATGCAAACTTAAATGAAAGACACAAGTGATGAAATCTCTAAACAGTATACAACTATACTCAGTTTATACAATAGCCATAATCCAAAAATACTCACGAAAGATACCAGTTTTCCCAACACCAATTATGAACATCACAAGTTCACAAAAAATGCTTATAAATCATTTTATTATATTTTTTTTACTTGAACCTGATTTGAACTACTGGTCATTGGCATCCCCAGAGAATGGAATACCTATAAAATACTATAAGAGATTAAAATGTATGATCATTTAAAAATAAATAAAAAAGAGGATGCAAGGGGCTTAGATCATACTTGATTATTGTAGTTCTTATCCATGTGTACACTAGATGGATGCATCGGCTAGCATAGAGTTGTACATTGTGCTGCATATGTTGAGATTTGTGAATTAGTGACAACTGTTGTAAGGCATATAGTGTTATTTTCATAAGATTATCATTATTGACAACTATTCCAAAGGCAATATAGACAAGATAACATATATATATATATATATATATATATATATATATATATATAAGAAAAATGGTAAGTGGCTACAAATAAAGGGCAGTATAAAAGAAAAAAAAAAAAAAAAAAAAGAAAGACCAATGTAAACTTGGGTTACCCAAGTTTAAAGAGTCACTTGGAAGTCATACTGTGTAAAATTATTTATTTTAAAAGCCAATAACTTCTCTACCATGACCAAAGTTTGCTGGAAGTCCTCTCTTAGGCAATTGTTCTAAAAAAAGAGAGGAAATATTGGCCATTATTCACAACAAATAAATAATTGAATCATTGAACTAACATTTAAAATTTAAAAAGAAAAAGAGTTACTTGATCTCGTAATATCTTTTAATGCCTTCCTTTTACGCTTCTCCATGTTGCTTATCATTCTCGCATTTGTGACTCCTTTAGGTCACACACATAGGGGATCTAATATAGGCAAATTATTGAGTGAGCGATTTGTCTTCTCAACATCACCAGAGACATTATTATCCACTAAACTATTTTCTCTTTCACCATCATCTCTTGCCACACTTAACACCTCCATATCTTTCTCAACTAATTCTATCATCTCTCTAATTTTTCTTTTGCACATTTCAGTATGTCGAGTTGTTGCTGCACTTCTTGTGAAAAATTCATAAACTGAGCACATTAATTCATTACGACGTGATGTCATTGACAACTCATCATTTGCATCCACTGATTTTACATGATCACATACAACATTATCTTTCTTTGCATTTTTTGTCCATCGTTTCAAAATATACCGAACAGAAAGCTCTGTTACATTTTTCACAATAAGTATTCGCAAAGCATGCCGACATAGTAACCCCAATGTTTCAAACATTTTATAGCTACATGTGACAACATTATTTGAGTTAAAATGGACAACATGAACCCTCTGACCACCTCCTTCAATGACTTCATAGGTAAAAGACACTCCATCATAATTAACATCTTGGTGTGTGACCCCCAAAATAGAAGTAATTTTTAACTCAAATCTTCTAAACATTGCACGAGTATAAACAGATGATGCATGCTGCAAAAGTCCACAATTTTGGACTATTTGAAAAGATGTACCTTGTTTGCAACGAAAATCTTCTTCTAACTCTTCCGTGCATATATTTTTTGAAGCTTTCTAATTCTTATGTACAAATTCTATTAGCCTCATTGTTTTGCATGTCATATGTTGAAAAACATTATTTGTACTCTCACTCCTGGATGAAGCTTTCATTTGGCAAGAGAAAATGTTATAACTAAAAACTGAACACCACCTTTCACGATTTTCATATAAAGTGTTAAGTCATTTATTGCCCACCAAATTGTAATCTCTAAGCAAGGCATCCCAACAAGACTCAAACTCTATTTCTGTCTCACAATTATAAAAAAATCTTATTAAATCTACTCTTAAATTCAGGATTCCCATAATGCTTTGGTAAATTTTCTACAGCATTTTTTGAGATATGCCATAAGCATAGGTGATGGCAAGTATCAGGAAACACAACTTTTATGGCATTCTTCATTGCTTGACATTGGTCAGTAAAAATTGTCTTTGGTTTTTGATTTTCCATTGATTCCAAGAATGTTTCAAGCAACCAAGTAAATGAAGCAGTTGTTTCATCCAATAGAAATGCACAACCAAAAAGTACATTCTTCCAATGATGGTTAACACCTACAAATGGGGCATATATCATATTATGCTTGTTAGTACGATATGTAGTGTCAAAGCATATTACATCCCCAAAAGAGTTATAATCAATTCTTGATCTACCATTTCTTTATAAAAAAATTTTCATTCGATTTTCTTGATAAACTTGAATTGCGTAAAAAAACATGGGATCTTTTGCTTGCTTTTGTTTAAAATGGTTTACTAAACTTCGAGCATCTCCAGCCTCAACATTGATTAACTTCTGCTTGTTCACCACATTATAGCAATCTCATTTTATGAACCCAACATTTTCAAATCCTCTAACTTCCTCAACTAAATAGGAATATGTACTTACTGTTCTTATGCCCACTTCTTTGAATTCTTATTACAACTAATTGAGCATCAGTTATTTTTTCGATTCGACCTTAAAAACGGTCTTTCTTCAGGCTTTGCAAACTCATGATTATGATTAGGATTGAAATGAGTAACCTTCCACTCACCATTTGTCACTGTAAACCGAATACTAGCTTTACAACCAGTCCTAGTTTGTAATCTTTTGAATTTCTTATCATCCAAACGGTCACCATCTCGTGGAAATCCTTCTTTTGAACACACATACTCTCGTTGTCTTACACCATTTTTTGCATATCTGAGTTTTTTTTTTCGAACACTAAACCCAATTCGTATAGCATAATCATTGTATAATTTATATGCTCCCTCCTCACTGCACACCACTATTCCAAGCAAATTTTCAACATCTTGTAGTTCTTCATCGTCTCTAATATCTATGATTAAAAACATCACGAAACACATTTCTAAGGAAACTTAAATCAAAAGGATAATTAAAAAAAAATGGTTAGAATAGTGAGTGCATATAAACTATTAACGGTAAGAAACAAAAATTTGAACTATTTTTACATTTTGGACTTAAGGTTCATTTAGAATTTGTGCTCTGTTTCAAGACCACAGAAACAAAGTGGCATTTAATAAACCCAAAAACAAAAAGTAGGCAGGGGTATGGAATGGGTTCTAACAATTCAAACCACAAACTCATAAAAATTTAATTTTTAATATCTATAAACTAGATAGAAAGAAAACAACACATAAAAATTTCATTATTTTAATTATTTCTCATCTTGGGCTTTAATCAAACACGTAGAAGGCACCATATGTATAAACTACATAAAAACAAAACAAAGCTAAGAAAATGATACATTGAAGAGTGAAATGAGTCTTTATAACATACATACCTTGATCAATCTTGGTTAGTTGCAATAGTGTTGTGTGGATTCCAGCAACCACTTTAGCCATAGTTTACAGTCAATCGTACTTACTATTCGTCCAAGGGAGAAGAAAGAAAGCCCAGCATAAGATTGTTTGAAAGACTCATCCAATGATGTGGGAAGGGAGAGGGTAGAGGAATGAGCGGGTAAAATAAAATTTTGGGTTTCAGAAATTGGGTGAGAGGTGGCAACACAGTGGGGTTGGAAGTGCTAACTAAGTTTGGGTTAAATGATCTGGTTGGTGCTGCTATGTTTCTATTAGTTTTTAACCATGGTTTGATTTTTTAACAAGAGTTAATTTAATGGTTAAGTGGTGATGTGGAGTTGAGTTATAAATTTAAACTAAGTGGCACTTTCCTATTGGGTGGGAAGAGCTAGAAGGACCACATCAATGGTCTTCCCGGAAGAACCAATAATTTCTCCTCTTAGCCGGCCACCTAGGGGTGTTTGGTACCATAACTTAAATAACAGTTTTCAGTTTTTAAATATCATTACACGTATTTTCACACACTTTTTGACTCACACGTATTTTCAAAAAATACAAACAACGTTACTAGAACTACATTACCAAACAGGTTCCTAATCTTCCTCATTTGTTTTGTTTCTTTTTCTCATAAACACACATGCTCCTCTCTTCACTCCCTCACACTCTCCCACGGTACCCACTCCACACCACCACATCCACCATCATTTTTCCGGCAAGATCACCGGAAAACTCTCTAGGAACCTCTGAGGCACCTTCATCTTTTTCGATTTAAGGTAAGACTCCTAATCTTTTGGTGGGTTTATATGCTTTTGCTTGAGGTTACGTTTATCTAAACTTTAATAATAATGTCCATGTGATTTATGAGCATTAAAAGTAATATTTATGTGTTTTTATGTATGGGTTTTGGTCTTGGTGAATGTATTTGATGAGTGGATTTATGATTTTTGCAATGGTGGTTAGCTAAGTGGTGAAGATTTGAGAGTTTTGGCTTTCTAATGTGAAATAGTTGATGAATCTAATTTTTATTGTGTATTTAGAGCTAATGGAGGATTTACATTTGGGGTTTGTAATGGTGGGTATTGTTATATATGTTGTTGTTTTGTGGGTCTCTTGAAAATGATATGTATATTGAGGAAGAAATTCATAAAGTGTTAGATCTCTTATGGTAAAGGTGAAGCTTGGAATGACACAATGATAAGTTGGAGTCTATACCATGTAATGAAATTGTAGAAAAACTTTGGAAGTGGAATACATTATTTGTGAGGTTAAATGCTAGGATTGTCTAATTAATTTCTTAGTTAGCAATTTCTAATATGTAGCTTGATACAATTTCAGGTTTTATGCTTACTGTGATAGGTTTGCTTGGTATTGTTTAGGTTCTGGCTAATTTCATTTGGAGCTTGGAAAATTAGGCTTTTGTGGGTTGTGAGGTAAGTAGCTTTTTAATAGGATTTTTGGAAAATAACCATGTTGCATAAACATTATTTTTGGGTCAAAGACATTTTGGAAAATTAATGGTGGAACTATGTTTTTTTAAAAAGTGTTGTGTTGTGACTCTACTATTTATGATTATATATGAAAGTGCATATTCTTATTTCATATGGGGAATTGCATGATTTGTTAGCATGGAAGAGACTAGCATCTTGATTAAATTCTTGAGAATGAATTTTATGGATTTATTGCATTATTTGCAAAATATAAAGATGTTTTATATTGACCTAAGTTATTTGGGAAGTTAATACAAAATCATTTTGACAAAAAATGAGTTGAGGGCTTTGAGAACCTTGTGAATATCTTGGGCCTTCAAATATTTTAGGAAACTACTTGGAAGTGAATTATTTATTTTGAATTAAAGGTAATTTGTGAGTTCTTTATGTTCTACCCATGTGCTGTGGCATGTGATTACTCGGTGATTACCTAGCTAGATACTATAGTCTATGTGACATTGGTATCTTAGCACCCGTCTTTGTGATGGTTATTGAGTTCTGTCTTTGTGACGGCATATTAGTTCCATCTTTGTGAAGGTGATGAGTTTCGTCTTTGTGACGACATATTTAGTTCTGGCTATGTGTCGATGATGAGTTCCATTTTTGTGATGGCATTATCATGTGGCCTTGGGTTTGGAATTGTACTGTTATTGCTCACAAATTATAGTATGTAGTTTCATGAGAGCATTTTGAGAAGCTTTGTGCCATGTCATTTTATTCATTCTTGTCATGTTATTTTTTGATATGGTTTTGTAATAATTATTTGGAAATTCCCAAATTAAAACATGATTTGTAAATTGTTATCATCATGAAACTTGCATTTCTCCCACTCCCATTAATTATGCTATTTACTGGGCTCTATCTTATTCTATTATTTTACAAAAATTTTTAGAGTAAGCAACTATCATTTTGAAACAGCTTTTTGGTGGCTAGCAGTAGTTAGACTAACTGCTGATGGAGGTTGACTTTTGTGATGGAGATAATTGTTGATATATAACTTAGAGTAGGCTTGACCCAATTCTTTATCTAATAGTGGTTATGCCTTTATTTCCACTAATGGGACAAGCTGATGATATGTAATTATTTATTCAGACCTTCATTCTTTTGTGACCAATAGTCATTGTATTTATTGCATAGAACTCTGACTTACTTTAGCAGTATATTTAATGAAATTATTATGATAATTCTTGATGTTGGTACTTGATATGATTTTATTTGAATTGAATTGCCGAAAGGAACAAAATCTATAAGTACTTTTGAGATGTTTTTCTCATGTTTTGAACCCACTTGGGTTCGGGACGTGACATAGAGAGTAAAGCCAATAGCGTTCCTTGCAAAGGAACGAGATATTGACATCGATGCAATAACATAGGAAAGACTAAGCAAGTTCTAGGAAGAAACGGTTAAAAAAAATAAAAAATAGATAAAGTTTTAATCACGCTGTAAAGTATACCTGCTTGTTCAACAACAATGATTCTATCATGGTGGCCACTTCTTCAATAGGTTGAAATAAATTTTGAGTAAAGTTGCCCAGAAACTGTTCCCAACTGGAGAGTTTTTATTTTTTATTTTTTATATTAGGGATATCTATTTGGGATTCACTTATTTTACTGAAACTAATTTTTTTTTTTAGGAGAGTTTTTTTTTTTTTAATATATATTAGGGGTATCTGTTTAGAATCCACTTATTTTATTAAAATTGATTTTTTTTTTTGGAAGAGAGTTTTTTTTTTCTTTTTTTAATATTAGGGGTATTTGTTTGGGATCTGCTTATTTTATTGAAACCGATTTTTTTTTAGAGAGTTTCAACTTATGGCGTTTACTCCTGATGATAATTCTTTATTATCAAACCAAGACACCAATCAATTTTTGGTGTAAGCAGGGATTGAATCCTAGATCTCTTATACAACCATTAGAGATTTTACCAATTAAGCTAACTGAAACTCACGAAAATTTTTTATTGAAAGTACTATAGATAAAGGTAAAAATTAACTAAAATAGTACAATGAGACCGATGAATAATACCAAAAAGTGTAGTGAGACCCATGAATAGTAGCAAAAATAAGTTGAATAGTAAAATAAGTTAGCAAAAATAATAATTGCCAAACACATACTAAAAGAAGTGTGCGTTTGGCTCTAAATTAAAAAACCAGCTTATTTTACTATTTAACTTATTTTTTCTACTATTTATCAAGGTTCTCAAACTCGGACCGGACTGGGAGGTCGAACCGTGAAAATTGAGAATCAGATTGAAATTCGGTTTTTTAAGCATAAAGAACCGAGCATATGTGGCAATTCCATGAACCCCTAAAACTGGGGTTGGACTGCATGGTTCATGCAGAATCGATGGCAAGAACCGTGCGGTCCAAACCCTTAGCAATTTTTTTTTTAATTTTTATAAAAACAACTTATCACAATTTTATTCTACTTAATTAAATTATCTATCTCTTACAAGGAATAAAAAAATATATATTATAATTAAAATCCTTCAAAGATATTTAGCTTTACTTCAAAAATTAATCATAAATTTTAATGTTTTCATAGTTATTATTTTATTTTATTAACTTTCTTATTTAATTATTAAATATGTGCTTGAAAATCATTAAATTTCCCTCACATATATAGATATATTAGTCAATTTTGCTAGTTTTATAAATTTAATATCTATATTTAGGCTTTAATTAATTATTAAATTAATTATGACGTCATCACAATTTGACCCCGGTTCGACTTCAGTTCGACCTCCAAAACCTTGAACTTCTCCCTTTTACGGTTCAATAAACGCTCAGGGTTTGAAAACCTTGCTATTTATGCGTCCCATTGCATTTTTCTTACAGTGCTTTCAGTAAAATGTAAGTAAATCCCAAACAGACCTTAATTTTTAATGACCTATCACATGCTATATTGTGACTTCATGTTGAAATCCTGAGCACCTTTTGCTCTCACCCCACGGTGGTTATCAACCTAACTTCTCTACTTCAGCAATGTTTTTTTTTACTCAACCTATGGAAAACCAGGTGAAAATGCTTATGTAGCCGATCCGATCTCTTGGTTTGGATAAGGAAGATGAGAAGAATTGCACCCTATTCTTTGTTATCATGTGCGACAAGTTGTGGCAATGTCAGAACATAGTAGCATTTGCGACTTGCGAGAGAACTCCAAGTCCTTTAAAATGATAGCAAAAGAGGAAACTAGAACCTGCCCTCTTCACATTAATGCTTGGGGATCGATCCTTGGTAGAGTTGGTCACACCTATTCCCCGTTGGAAACAATTTTAATTGATGTTGCAATAAAATCCCAATGTGTTATATATGGTCCTTATGGATACTGCATTCTTCTGTAATGATACGGATAATTTGACTCATGTTTGAACCAAAAGCGACATCCCAGGTGATTCTTTTTCTTTGTGGGGGCAAAACAACTCCAGCCTTTGTTGGCATGCAGTAAATTCTCCTATCTTTCTAGCGCTTGATTTTGTGATTTTTTAAAGGCAACGCAGCAGATGTAGTCAAAGCAATTAAAGGGCATCTTGTCCAAGTTCCTTGGTCCAGCTTATTTTCATTAGTTTGCTGGGCTTAGAAAATAATTTGGTCGAAGATATAACTGTATCTAGAAGAAGATAGAATTTTAAAAAAAATTGTACATTAACCAGTAACTTATGACAAACATGACATCAAGTTGCTGACAAAAAAACTTTGCAGCTTGAGAGTTGAGACTTCTCTTTTTTAAGTTGAAGTGAGAATTTTCTGACCCAGCTAGATGGGCTGTTAATTATAATGCTAATGGGCCTATACCCATGTCTGTTCTCCCTATTTGTATTCTGGTCCAAGAGTAAAGAGATAAGCCTGGCCCATCTTGTGGCTTTTGTTATCTTTCTCAGTAATTTTCTTTAAACAAGAGGGGAAAAAGGTCCTCTTACTCAATAAATTTCTTTAAATAAAAGGGGAGAAAAATGGTGACAGTTATATATTTTGTATACGAGGCACAACTAAAATTATGTTTTGAAAACATAATTTTTGTTAAAATTGCATTATTTTACAATTATAATAGAAGTTGTATTTTCAAAATACAATTTTAAATGAAATGTGTACGGCAATGTATAACTACTTACATGCAAAAATAATTTTAAATAAAAAATGTTTTTGAAATTTCATTAAAAGCATTGGCAAAATACTAAGTAGTGTTTCTTTAAAAATAAAAATAAAAATCCTTCCCACTTGTCAAGTGTCGGATTTCTCAAAATACCCCAGGTGTTAGGGTACAAGGCAAATCTGATAGAGTGATAGTTGGAAAAAAAAAAATTTCAAATTTGAAAAATAATAACAGCTAGGAATTTTGACACAATTGGAAGGATATTAAAGTAAAACGTTTTGACAAGTTTAGGAACAAAAAATAAACATATTAAAGTTTAAAAGGCCGAAACCAAACTTTTAGTAAATTTTAAGAAGGAAAAAAATATTGTCACCAAAGCAAAAAAAAAAAAAAAAAAAACGACCATATAAACAGGGGCGTTGCTCGTATTAATTCCATTGTCTCATTTATATGAATTCCAGCAATATTTCAATGGGTAAGAGAGAGCATGTAACAAATGTCAAAATTCAAAGATGTAGTGATGGAATCTAAAATTAGTATAAAACTATTGTTCAAAATGTACACTTTTTTTAATGGTAAGAGAGAATTCTCACAAAACCTCTTGCATGGTCCGTTTGACTGTTCAGATCAACCTTGATCTGACCCGTCGTCCTGTACTTTTTAAAAACTCTTCTGCCAATAACCATATCGATCTTTTTCGAGCAGGTAAAATCTCACCATCATCCCTAGCTAATTTTGAGCATCCAAATACAGTAAATTCTTTTAGGGACTCTAATCTATAAATGGCGCCTGGAAGACCCAAAAGATTTCTGCAATGGCTTAGATTCAATAAGGTAAGCCCAGTTAAATGTTCAATTGATGAAGGTAGGTCTACAATTGCAGTCCCACTTAAATGAAGCTCCCTCAATCGTTCCATGTCTTTTGCAAATTCTGGAATTTTCTTGACTTTGGAGCAACCAGCAAGAGTAAGATTTTCAAGAGATTCCATTTCAAGCTTGCTTGGAAGACTTACAAGGCTAGTGCAATCTTTGAGGTTCAATAAAATTAGGCGTTTAAGTACACCAACAGATGGGTGAACCTCAATTAAATTTGTACAGCCTTCAAAATATATGCTTTCAAGCTGTGGAGCCTCTGAGAAGTCTGGAGTCTTAACAAGATCTTGAGAGTGACTGAGTTTGATGAATCTTAACTTACCCAAATGCTGTTAATGAAATTAAATTGTAGAATGATAGTTAATTAGAATTTATTTTTTGTAAAATAAATAATATAGAGGAATTGAGGAAACTATGTTACCTTCACTCCCTTCCAAAGTAGTTTAATATTGCTATGGCACATTCTAAGTTCAACAAGCTCCCTAGGTTCGAAATTTGGTGGCAAAGATTTTAAAGGATATCCATTCCATTCAATCACTCTTAACTCATTAGGAAAATGTGTGAGTCCATTTTGAAGTTGCACATTGTGAATTTTGAGCAATACAAGATGATGCATCTTTAAAAAGGCTTCTGGATTCCAATGTACCTCTTTTTGTACAGGCAAATCGAGGACTATGCTTTGAATAGCTGTTGTTTCCTAACAAACAAAAACAAGGGTTTGGTAAATTTCATAATAAGAGTACAAAGATTACGTAAATTTTTATTTTCTTGAATACTAGAAAGGGTTTATATTTAAGTTGAAGATTTCTACATAACCTCTTACCTTATTGTCTGTAAGCACAAGGTCAATGTCCTTTTGCAACCATAGCCTTCGTCGTTCCCAAGGAGATTTAGGGGACTCTCTAAAATTTATTTCTCGGCCCATTTGTTGTACTAGAGGATGCATCCACAATCGATTGTTTGACGAAACACTTAAGAGAGATTTATCAATAAGAACCCTTATTCCAATTGCTGGGTAAAGATTAAGATAGTCTAATATTTCTTCTACACGATCTTGGTCCTCCCCATTAAAGAAACATGCAATATGTAGAAATATTTCTTTTTCTGTTTCTTGTAGAGAATCAAAACTTATTTGAAATATTCGTAAAATTTCTGTTGGAAAATTATTTTCAAGCATATCTAAATAACTTCTCCATGCAGGGATGGTTCTGTCGAACAGACTACTACCCAAAAACTTAACAGCTAAAGGAAGGCCGTGAGCATAACTGGCAACCTGATTGGACATCTCCATATAACCTTCAGGAGGACATTCACTGCGAAAACATTCCAAGCTGAAAAGACAAAGAGCCTCTTCACTACTCAATTCCTTTGGCCTATATATTCCATCAACTCTTAGTCTCTTAAGCAAATGTTCATTTCTCGTTGTAATGATAATTCTACTTCCTGGACCACAGCAATCACGCATGCAAGCCAAACTTTCTGACTGCTCCAAACTATCTACATCATCAAGAACCAGAAGTACCTTTTTATTACATAGCCTACGCCTGATCAATTGGACTCCGTCTGAAGTATTGGATATTTTTATATCTTTTTGCATCAAAATGTCACAAAGAAGTCGTTCTTGCAAATAAGCTAAACCATGTACTTTAGATTCCTCTCTGACAGTATGGAGAAAGCTACTACCTTCAAATTGATTTGAAAAGCTATCATAAACCACTCGTGCAATAGTTGTCTTACCAATACCAGCCGTCCCATCTATCCCAATTACGCGGACATCGGTCAATCCTATTTTTAAGTCTGAATATACTTCCCATACACGAGAATCTATTCCAACCAAGTCCTTAATTAGTTTTATGGAACTTAGTCTTTCAAATATCTTCTCCACAATTGCATTAATATATTCTGACTCCTGCCTGCAAAATGAGTGAAGAGCCAGAATTTATTTTTGGGACCTAAGTATAAACAAAAAAAATTGGAATTCAAGAATGAAAAATATTCTAAAAATTCAAGAATAGATTAAAATAGGTAACTAAAACTAACATCTATTTAGTGTTAACAAAATATAAACAAAAGAAAAGATACAAAATAATAAAATTTCAATACATTTCAAATATATTATCTATTAACATTACTAATCAAAATACAAGTAAGATACAAATGACTAGTCCTCTTCACAGCTTTCACTCACAAACTATGTGTTGTTCTTCCTGTTGTAATAGTAAGTATTAAACTACACATTGTGCAATATTATGCTTTGGCTAGGTGTTAGTTAGATAGAGATACTTGTTTAATTAATTATGGCTAAATTATAAATCGCACCCTTAACTTTTACCAAAATTCAATTTAGGCATTTAACTTCAATTTCTTTTTAATTCAATCCTCTAACTTTAATTGTTATTCAATTTAATCCTCCGTTAAAAATGCACTGTTAAATGCTCCAAAAAAGGGCATTGTTTTGGGTCTTACATTAAAAAAATTCAAAAAATTAATAAAAATTTATTGATTTTTCTTAATATTTTTAAAAATTCAAGATATGGAAAATTTAAACCAAATTAAGGGAAGGACATGACAAATTTTTTCCAATACTTTTCCAGTAACCAAATAGAAAAAGAAAGAAGAAAAAAGACTTACTAGCCTAGTTATCTTTTCCAAGTCTAGGCATCATCATCCACAAAGACAATTTCTAAATCAGTCCCAAACCCAACCCCATTTTTTTCCCGCAACACCTAGCAAAAATTGATAATAATCCAAATTGAGCTAAAGAAGCAGAGCCCCTTTTGGACGGCTTAGATAAGATCTTGGCTGTAACAGATGCCCCTCATAGCCCGTCAACTCTAGTGCACCTCCATCATGTACAAGCAGCCAACAGGTCTACATCTAATATCAGGGAGAGAGGGAGAGACTTGTCCCATATTGAGCATATATGAGGTTGATCTAAGATTTATTAACTATAAGGAGTCTCATTTGTGACTAAACTAGTCTTTTGGGGGTATAGCGCAATTGTGACTAGAAATTTTCCTTGAGTCATTATAGCATGTGTGTGATACAACTTCGTGGTCCAAATCAATGACAGAATTATTAATAGAGTACTAATGGAGTCATGACCCCCCAAAGTCCAAATCACTGACAGACTTATTACTAGACCAATAGGGTCACTGCTCTGAAATATTATTCTACTAACTACTATTACATGAATAAACAATTGATCTTACAACTGCTTTATGCATTAACTCTCAATCTCAAGAGGATGGTGAACTCAATGTGAAGTGTTGATTGTTTTGATATATACTAGAGTGAGATCTTGTACGGTCAATACGTTAGTGACTTTACTAGATCTCTTATTTAATCATCAGAGAATTTATCAGTTGAGCTAAATGTAATTTAAAGTAGTCTAGGGATATCTCAATGTGAAGTGTTGATTGTTTTGATGTATACTAGAGTGAGATCTTGTACGGTCAATACGTTAGTGACTTTACTAGATCTCTTATTTAACCATTAGAGAATTTACCAGTTGAGCTAAATGCAATTTAAAGTAGTCTAGGGATATCTTGATTAATTAAACAAAAACTTAGAGTGTAACCATATTTTTATAGTGGAATAAAATGTGGTTAATGCTAACTTTGGACTTATTATAAGATAACAGGAGGCCCAAGACCATTGGAGTTAGGGTTTATTTTTCCTTTTGGTCTCAACTCCAGTTATATACATAAGCCCTTATGCTAACTTTGCATCAAGGTATTTTATTAAAATTCTTTCTAATTGAATTTTCGGATTCTAGTATAATCTTGATTTTAATTCCGCTACGAATTTCATATATGATATGCAAGTTATTATTCAGCAATAGCGTATACTTTGGTTATTTACCAAAAATTAAAAAGTTGAAGATTTGAAGATTTGGGTGGTGTGGTATCTACCTGCACCTAAAAGATTTTATTTTAACATTATTTTTTTCCATGCCATCAGCAAGATTACTTCACAATCATTTATCGTTATCAATTGATATTGTCTATGCTGCATTAAATCCTCAATCACAACAATTAAATAATCGATTTGGGGACTTGGTTTGGTTTGGTGCCAGAGCATTTAACAAGTTTCAAGAGTAAGACTTCACAAATTATGAAAAGCAATTAGATTTAAAAGCAATATGGAAGAAAATACTGAATAGATGCTAAAAGAGCTGTGAATTGAATAATCAGAAGAAATGAGGAACTTGATGAAGCAAATTAAAAGAAGGTTAAAAAAAATAAATAAATAAATAAAAGACTTACCCTTTTGGTATAACCCACCCACTGATATTGGCAACTTTTGTTAAAGCAGCTCTCCATGTTTTCACCTTCTCCAAATTCTCCTTAAAAACTTCTTCATGCTTCGCAAATGCTTCATGAAAGCTACCTTTCTGCTTCCGCACATCAGTCGGATCAACATCAAAGAAAACCGGAAAAATCGTTTGCCCCATCTTTTTCTGGCACTCGACAATCTTTGCAAGTTCATCCAAGCACCAACTGGAGGATCCATAGTTTTTTGAAAAAATGACCACAGAAAACCTTGACCCTTCAATGGCTTTCAAGAGTTCTGAGGGAATGGGCTTTCCTCTCTCAAGTTCTTTCTCATCTGTAAACGTGGGGATTCCTTTCTGGTTCAAAGCAGCATACAGAGGACGCAGAAAATTGCGGCGGGTGTCCTCGCCTCTAAAACTGAGGAACACGTCGAAAATCCATTTACTGGTACGCAATGAAAAGCTGCTTCCATCGGTTTCAAGAGCCATCGATGTAGAGTTTTGCTTGAACCAACAAGATGATTTGATGAAGTTTTTCTAAAGAGTGAGATTTTTCTTGAAATGGATATAAGTATGTAACTTGTTTCACTTTGAAGAAGGGAAAGTAGGGAACTAGAAGTTGGAGAAATTAAGGATATGGGTGTGCGTGTAAAAAAATAAATTATGGATTTAAGATTTATTGATATTGATGAAATGATAGCAAATGCTCAGCAAGTTCTAGGAAGAAGAAAACAGCATATTGATTTTTTTTTTTTTTTTTTTGGGGGTAAAAACACGACTTTCGAGCAAACTCCCTAATATTATATTACACAGCGGCCATATAATATGCATTTTAATATTGCAAATTTTCAGAATAAAGTTATAAAAGAAAATTCATTTATTCTCTCAGCAAGTTCCAGTAAGAACATCGTTGGAAGGGAGAGTAAAGTCACCTAGCACTTTCCGGGCAAAAGGGTAGAAAATATGGACGAAATCTTTAAAGTAATTATTAGGTGTTTTTACTGAAAATGTTTGACATCAGTTTTAAGTTTAAGTTTTTAATTTTTAGTATTTATTTTTAATTTTTATGTATAATTTATTTTTTTTTTCCTGCTTTTTCTCATTTTTTCTAATTTTTGTAAGGTACATATATATTTTAAGATTAACACATTTTTAGCAAAAAATTTTCAATAAAAAACTAGATAAATTTTTATCAAATGGACATACAATTACGTGATATTCTCTCTCTCTTCTCGCATTCAAGATATATCCACCAAAAATGAATGTCATATCGGAGAAGAAGTATGCGTCATTTTAATTTGGGATTACCTAAAAACTCCTAAATCACGTTTAGCAAAAGGGATTTTGAAATAATTTAAATGAATGGATACACAATCAGATATCCTTAAGGTGGCTAGCTCTAGCTGTACTAGGCTTCATACACATGGTCAATGATTGCCTACACATATATTGAACATGCGTATGTAGCCTAGAGGCATGCGTAATCGTCCCGACGGCAGTAACCATAACTTCTACATCTATGCTATGCTAAAGCTCAATCAAAAAGTAATCAATGGAAACAAGCATAAATTAAAAGTCATTTTGACAAGCTTTAGTATGAAAACCAAATTTCTATAGAGTTTCGAAAGATTTGTTTAGAGAGAAAATTGAGGCTTTTCACTTTCAAAAGAGACGTCTTTCCCAAGAGCTCAAGAATCTTTATAAGGGGATTTTGGAGTCCAAAATATCCAAAATATGGTTGGTATTCATGATTCCTTTTAGCATATATTCTTTTTTTTTTTTTTTGGCGAAGATTTTAGCATATATTCTTGTAATGTTATGGAAGAATCACTCATCTTTTTCACACTTGAATAAAACTTGGTTTAAATGATAATTTATTGCATTTAATGATAGGTAGAAACACTCTCAAAAAATAAATTAGATTGACATGCAAATTTGTGAATTCTAGTTAGCTCAACTTGTAAAATCTCTGATAGTTGAATAAGAAATTGAAACTCTATAAAAAAATAAAAATAATTTTTTTAAAAAAGATTAACATGCAAATTTGGTTGATATTTGACAGTGATAGATTACCATAAATTGGTCCCTACTCCGTAAATTACTCTGCTTTTGCTATGAAACTGAATGCTTATTTTCAAGAACCTATAACATGCATAACATGGACTTGTAAAAGAAAAGTGCCCCGCTCATGCCTTGAGCATTCTTTGAAGATAAATTATTTTTGTTTTATTAAGGAAAAATCTGTCAGGGTGAGTTTCTCATTGACTTGATATTAGTCATGATCATCAGTATGAAAGAACAATTTAAACAGAAAATTCAACAGGAGAGAACATTGATTATGCATAAACTGCAATAAAAGAAGAATGTCAGCCTTAGGCAATGACTGAGATCATCATGTTTGACATCACAGGTTCAATTATATACTGTGTAGACAATCAAAAAAAAAAAAAAATATATATATATATATATATATACTGTGTAAGTTGTATCTACCTACTAAAAAGGAAAAAATATCTGAGATTAAATGCCCATTATTCATCCATTCAAGGAAAAGAAATGCTACATTAATCACTTCTTTGTATGCTGCACAGAGGGTTTAAATCCTAATTGTGCAGTGTTATATTCAGCTATGAAACTGTATTGCAACCAATTAAGGTCAAATACCACTCTCAATAGTATTTTCAATGGCTTTAGAAGTCTCCAAGAAACCTTCCTGTTCATACCGCTCTAAATTTGCCAATTTCAGCCACAATTCAACCTGCATAGGACAACACTCCACAGCCTTATGAAGTAACAGTTTTTCTCTTCATTGGCCAACTCTACAATCTCCTACGCTTTTCTCAACACTAAACTCTTATTCACGTCATCGCGCTCCAATGTTGCTGCCTTCAACCACAACTGGGTATCAATTTGATTCCCTTAGCAACAACAGCTTTCGCCTCTTCTGGATGTGCCAACGACACACCTCCAACTAAATTTCCTCGTTCTTTGGACATTCTAGACAACCATTTTGCATCAATTGTCTAGCAGCCTGAAATATCTTCAGCCTTCTCTTCCAGCCTTGCTGCAGCAATCCACCCTAGCGGCTGCTTTGGACTATTTCAAGTCACACTCTTGAACAATAGTCTCTTCTCCTTTATGTCAAAAATTTCTGCATCACTCAAATCTTCATATTGTTCATAGTGGCTCTACCATTAGGCCATTTAGAAAATGGCCGAAGGCCTCAAATAGAAGAAGGCCCTCCTAAAATAGAAGTGTATTATTTATTACACAAATTGTTTCACACCTCCAAATAATAACAAAAAAGTAGGCCTCTCAACTAAGGAAAAAAAAAAAGGATTTCTTATATTGGCCAATAGAATATTTTGTCCAAAAAAAAAAAAAAGTCATACAATGTAAAAATTTTAATTAAACCCAAAAATTTAATAAATAAAACTATTTTTAAAAATATTTTATTCTTTTCGAATGTAGTATATTATATTAATGCATTTTACAATGTTTGTAATAGTTTAAGAGTGTAAAAATTTTCAATCTCCTAACTAACAATACAATATTAACTAACATTACACAGTAAAAAAAAACTAACTATAAATTTTATAGCTTTTAGAACTGATTACATCATAATAAAGATTAAGTGAATTAACAATATTACCAATTGATTAGGAAATCCTAGGAGAATTTGAAAAAAAAAAAAACATAATTAATAGTAATTTTGCATCAAAAAATCAAGAAAAATAGATTTTTAAATGAAAAAAAAAAATCAAAGCATAAATATTATTCAATTAATATTTAAATTAAGATAATGCCCACTAAAAATTGTCACCTTAGGCTACAAAATGACAAATGTGTTGAGCCAACTCTAGCCTGGGCCCAACTATTGCGTACAACAAATTTTAGCAAGATTTAAAATAAAATTTTTTGAAGCTGAATTGAGGTATTTGATAAAAATGATATCATTCAGAATTTATAAGTTTTATTTATTTTATTAATATTTAAAATACTCTACCCATATGAAAAATCCTCATACGTGGCCATATTTTACATGAAATGTATTTAACATACCAATAGTGTGGTTAATATTTCATGATTTTTGCATATCATTGTGATATTAATACAAAGAAATCATTTCAATTGAGGCTAGAGTTGTTAAAAACACACATGAAATTGAATGTTTTTGCAAAGAAGTGTTTACAAAGTTCACTATTGAGATATTGGAAGAAATTAATACTTCACAAAAAAATAAATTTTTAAAAAAGACATAGCTTTAGAGATTTTCACCACACCAAAATGTGTTAAATTGACCATGATATTGTTCAATTTAGTAAGGTAAGCTTTTGTATCGACAACCATCTATCCTAACACACAATCTAATAACTTGTCCAACTCTTACAACAAGAAAGCACGTCTCCCTTCACCCATAACAATTTTAACAATCAAATATGAAGCAGATTACCCTTAACAATAGAATATGAAGCAGACAACCTTGTTGAGATTGCTGCAGAAGCTAAATGACTTGTAGCAAATCCACAAGTAATAAAGAGAAGAAGTCAGCACATGTGAAAGGAAAGGGAGTTAGTTAGTTAGTTCCTAACACGTGTGAAAGGAAGAATGGGAGTTAGTTAGTTAGTTTCTAGTTTAGGCGCCAAATTTTTTCTATAACTGTATATATAATGAGAATGTTTTGTAAATTAATTAGTTCAGTGAAATGAAATCTTTATAGCATGAGTTTCTTTCTTCATTCTCTAGATTCTTCTTTCTTTACATGGTATCAGAGCAGTTAGTTTACTCTTTGTTTTTCAATTCCTCTCTGTTTTTCAATCCCAAAATTCATAAATTCAAGATTTTCAAGCATTCTAATGGCTTCCACAATTGATTCTTCGCAATCTGTACTTGATTCCACAACCAATCCTTCATAATCTATGTCTAATTCAAACACAGCAATAGCAGATGAATATGCCAACAACCCTTATTTTCTTCCTGCAAATGAAAATCCAGGGTTCGTTCTCACCTCTTAGCCTCTCACAGGTCTAGAAAACTATATGAGTTGGGCTAGATCTGTGTTTTTAGCTTTGAGTTCTAGAAACAGATTTGGATTTATGAATGATTCAATCACAGAGCCATATCCATCTTCTCCTTTATTCAATTCTTGGAGTTGTTACAATACCACAATTCTTTCTTGGCTAACCAATTCTCTAAGTGTGGAGTTGAAAGCTAGTGTGATGTACATCAATAATGCAAAGGACTTGTGGTTTGATCTTAAGGATAGGCTCTCACAGGGTAATACACCACGATTGTTTGAGCTTGAGAAAGAGATCTCTCATCTTTCACAAGGTTTTATCTCAGTTAGTTCTTACTTCACCAAATTCAAAACATTGTGGGATGAGTTTGCCAATTATCAGCCTTTTATTGTTTGTTCTTGTGCTTGTACTTGTGGATCCAAAGCTTCTCAATTGGATGCTCAGTATAAGGAACATGTTTTTCATTTCTTGATGGGTCTAAATGATAGATATGGCAATCTCATTGGTCAAATCTTGTTGATTGAGCCATTTCCTTGACTAAGCAATGTATGCTCCTTGATTCTACAAGAAGAGAAAAGGAGGAATATTGGTCATGGCAACACTGGATACAATCTTGAAGCAGCTGCTGCTATGTTTGTTAATCAGAACAAAGGTTGATTTCTGAATCATAATGGTGGCAAAAGAGGAGGGCATTCCAAGAAAGAAAGACCTATTTGTACCTACTGTGGTCTTACAGGTCATATAGTTGATAAATGCTATAAACTCCATGGATATCGTCCAGGATGCAAACCCAAAAGGGAAAATAAGGCTATGGCTAACCAGGTTACTGGTAATTTTGGGAATTTTGATGCTCTCACAGCCTTGACCAATTCTCATATATGAAAATAGTCCAATTAACATATTAATTTATCTAAAAAGGCTGGATTCCTTTTTTTAATGCATGTATTTCTTATATAATATTAACTAATACACAGTAGAAAAAAAAAAAAAAAAACTAACAATAAATTTTACAGCATTTAAAACTGATTATGTCACAATAAAGATTAAGTGTATTAGCAATATTACCAATTGATTAGAAAATTTTAGGAGAATTTGAAAAAAAAAAAAAACATAACTAGTAGTAATTTTGCATCACAAAAATCAAGAAAAATAGATTTTTAAATGAAAAAAAAATCAAAGCATGAATTTTATTCAATTTATACTTAAATTAAAATAATGTCCCACTAAAAATTGTCACCTTAGGCTGCAAAATGACAAATGTGTTGAGCCAACTCTAGATTGGGCCAATTATTGCGTACAACAAATTTTACCAAAATTTAAAATGAAATTGTTTGAAGCTGAATTGAGGTATTTGATAGAAATGATATCATTTAGAATTTATAAGTTTTTATTATTATTATTATAAATTTTTTGTTTGATATTTAAAATACTCTACACATATGAAAAATCCTCATATGTGGCCATATTTTACATGACATGTATTTAACATACCAATAGCGTGGTTAATATTTCATGATTTTTGCATATCATCGTGATATTAATACAAAGAAATCATTTCAATTGAGGCTAGAGTTGTTAAAAACACACATGAAATTGAATGTTTTTGCAAAAAAGTGTTTTACAAAGTTCACTATTGAGATATTGGAAGAAATTAATACTTCACAGAAAATAAATTTTTCTATCCTAACACATAATCTGATAACTTGTCTAGCTCTTACAACAAGAACATGTCTCCCTTCACCCATAACAATCAAATATGAAGCAGATTACCCTTAACTATGAAGCAGACAACCCTGCTGACAAATGAATATAGCATAATCCAATAATCTGTCCAATGACAAAAAGAAAGCGCATTTTCCTTCAGATCTAAAAAGCGCGTCTTTCTCCAAATCTAAAGGAGATAGATCTATTGAGAAATGAATACAACCTTACATTTAGATTAACAAGTATATACATAACTAAAATATGTACTTTTAATTAATTAATGTTAATTTTCTTGTCTACCAACACGAAATTTTACATCTATGAATAATTATCAAGTAACTACAAGTATTAGCATGAAATGAAGAAATAAAGAATCAATCAAATGACAATATTGTGAGATAGACAAAAAGATTACCTAGAGAAGGGGTTCATCTTCAAAAATTTGGATCAACATTTCATCAAATTCAAGCTCTAGATCTCCGAAAAACTTTCGCCACAAATCTTTGAAGACAAAGAACATTCAAAAACACATGAAAAACGCAAAAAAACAAGAGTATCTAACAATCACATAGCTAGAGATTCATCGTACTTCCGTTACAAAGATCTTCAATTCATCTTTCAACCAAAGTGGAAGACAATAAGAATCAAGGCTACATCAAATCCAATACTTGAATCAAAAATTTACCAAGGAGATTGAATTAGAGGATAATTATACTATACCAGAATCTATATATTAAGAAATATACCTGTTCATTCATCCATACAAATTTACATTTATTAACCATTTTTAATTGTTCGATTTTTAAATTTTGAGATTTTGTGTTTACAGTAGTAACCCTATTTTCTACCGTAAACACTTGATCAAAAAGTAATTAATAGAAACAAGTATAATTCAAAAGACACTAAATAAACCAAAATAAAAACAAGACTTACTCTGCTTACTAATTCTTGTGCTTGTAAGTTGTATCCAGAGTTTGGAGCCCAGCTTTTATAGGACTTAACAAAAAAAATGGTCAAAAATATAACTACACCTAAAAAAAATAAATTTTAGAAAGTTGTACATTAATTTGATAAGTTCTGATAAACAAGACAATAAGTTGATGATAAAAAAATTTGCAGCCTGAGATTTCTCTTTTATTAGCTGAAGTAAGAATTTTCTGGCCCAGCTAAATGGGCTGTTAATTATAAAGCTCATGGGGCCAGTACCCATCTCTCTTCTCCTTACTTGAATTTTGGTTCGAGAGTGAAGAGCTCATGGCTGGCCCATCTTGTGGCTTTTGCTTTCTTTCCTAGGGGTGTTCATCAAACCGCATAAACCGCACAAACCGCACCAAAACCGCCCGCAAAATGGCATTACCGCACCACACCGCAAGTAATAGTGCACTGCACCGCACCACACCACATGGTGCAGTGCAATTTGCGGTTTTATAATAAGAAAACCGCACAAACCACACCGCATCACACCCTCTCTATATATTAATATATTTATTTATTTTTAATATTAAATATATTATTAATAGTTTAATAACCCTAGTTTTCCAAAAAAAAAAAGTTTAATAACCCTAGTAAGTGTTGACTAGAAAAACCAACCCAAAATAAAGAAAAACTAGCTTAATAATTTAAAACTTGGCCCAAAAAAATGGAAAAATTAGTTTTGGGTTAAGTAGGAAAAGCCCAAAATTTGATAAATATACCGACTTCAAATCACATCTTATACATAGTATCACACATGTGACCGCAAAAATGAGGTGCGGTGCAGTTATGGTTTTAGTTAAACTCTAAACCGCACCACACCGCACCGCACTGCACATGTGACCGCAAAAACAAAGTGCGGTGCAATTATGATTTTTGCTAAACCGCATCGCAAAGTACAGTGCTAAAAATGGCTCAAAACCGCACCGCACCGCACCACGAACACCCCTACTCTTTCCCAATAAATTTCTTTAAACAAAAAGGGTGCTTCTCCAAATTTCATCGAAGCATTGGCAAAATTTTATAATATCCATATATATATATATAATTAAATTCAAAGCTAAAAGAAAATTCAATAAGATTCTAAATTGAATTTCAATTGTTGTCTAATTTTGCGTTATGTGTTTTATTTAAGTTTTTAATTTTTAATTTTTTTGTTTTAAGTGAGTTAATGTTATGCAAAACATAAAAAGCTTAATATAAATAAATCATAAAAAATTCAGCAAAAAAAAAAACTCATGTCTATATAATAAAAAAAAAAAACAAAAATAAGGGAGTAAAACTCATAAATATATATATATATATATATAAAATTAAATTCAAAGCTAAAAGAAAATTCAATAAGATTCTAAATTGAGTTTCAATTGTTGTCTAACTTTGTGTTATGAGTTTTATTTAAGTTTTTATTTTATTTTTTTGTTGTTGTTATGAGTTAATGTTATGCAAAACATAAAAAGCTTAATATAAATAAATCATAAAAAATTCAATAAAAAAAAAACTCATGTCTATATATTAAAAAAAACAAAAATAAGGGAGTAAAACTCATAAATATATTTATTATGGCTTAAAAAAATATAATTCTTACACTAAATATAATTTAAACTCCACAATTAAGTTATAACCCTACAATTAAAAAAAAATATAATTTAAACTCATATATATTTATAATTATAATTATTTTAAATTGCCGGGTCATAACTTAATTTAAACTCATATACACTAGTTGATTATAAAAATAATGTTTGCATAGCGCGTTCGCTGCATTTGACATTTTAAATTGAGACCTACAGTACTGTAGCAGTTTCAACCAACAAATGAGGACTTATGGCAGATTATTTGCTACAACATTTAGCTATTGTTAATTATTTTATGTGTTCTCAATTTTTAATTATCAATTTTTAGTAAAATAAACAATATCAAAATGATATCCAAATATTCCTTCTAATTTTGAGTCAACTGACAAGGGTCAACTGTTTCTTTGAATCCCCGTGTCATGGTGGACTGTAGAAGGCAAAGCTCTGCATGAGTTGGGTAAAGGGACAAAATTGAAAAAGAACCCACTCTTTATAGTTAGTTATAGACTTATGGATATGGTTAAGAGGCAACCCCTCGAAGAAGAGGCTCAAGCTCTAGCAAGTCACAACACATGTAACCTCCTCACCACGTCAATGCGTGCCAAACCCAATCTGTGTTATATATAAAAAGTGACTGAGGCTGTTGAAGAAAATCTTGGCCCTTTTCATGTTCTTCAGATTACTCACTACTAATCTCTCTTTCTCGGGTAAGCATTTTCTGGGATATACCCTTTTTTTTTTTTTTTCTTGTTTGCAGTCCTTAGCGGGGAAATTTTTTGTTTTCCTCTTGTTTTTGTTTGAATGAAATGAATGTCTTGTATTGGGTTAAATAAAGTTTCTTTTTTTTTATTATTGGTAGGTGAAAAGTTTTGAGATTTAAAATTTGGTTTCAGGAATTGTATTGTTTAGTTTCTTTTCTGCTAAGATTGATTGGGTTTTTTTTGTTTGTTTGTTTAAATGTTTGCATGCATGTTTGCATCGATAATGATGTTAAGCTCGAATTTGATTAAATAATTAGTAGTGGCTAAATAGAAGCATTTAAAGTATTTGGGGGTGTTAAGTTAAAAAAAGAGAATTCTGGACTTACTGAATATTCTTGTCATTTGTTATTCTGCCTTTTGAAAATCAAATTTCCTAATGGCTCTATCATCTTTCGATTGTGGAATTCTGTTATTTGAATATTTGACGTCAAATTCCAACAGTTGGGGTGTCTTACCTTAATTACTACGAATTAGTGGGCATTTGGCCTGCAAACAATTTAAAATGGTAGGTACACTACAAAGAGCTTTGTGATTCAAAGGCACTGCCCGGTTCTCCCATAGAGGAGAACTTGGGTTTAAATCCCCATCTCCCACTTGTTGTAGAAAACAAAAAAATAGTGGGCTTTATGCCTCATTAGTTGATTGCCTTTTCCAGCAAGAAATATCTGCCTTTGTTTTTTGACATTACATAACACCTATCAGCTAAGTAACTTTGTGTAATTGACTGTAATTTTGTTCTAGTAAGTTTATATTTTTTATCCTATCCATTTCAATTTCTACTAGTTGAACGTTGGAGTTGCTTAACATACATTTACTTGCTTATAGCTGAAAGGCATCATGAGTGGTGTGGATCCGGCTTCTGTGAGCAAAGGAATGAAGAAACAAGAGAATCACAAAAACCACTTCAGTAGAGATGTCATGCTGGGGAGTGATCTTTGGACTGATGGACTAATTTGTGCTTTTGAATTTATTCGAGGCCATAGGAAGACCCGATCAGTACAAGACATGGCCAAGAAGCAGGTTTCATCAAGTGAACTAAATAGTCGTTTACCCCCGAAAGGTAGTGGGGAGAACTTTTGTAAATCTGCAGCCCAATTAGACTCTGGAATTGGTGATAGTGATATGGTCGACGATCATACTGATAGCAAGGATTATCAATCAGGCTGTTACCGTGGGAAGGAAGAATTCCCGAGAAGTTACTGGATACCGATAGGTTGGGCTAGAATTTCTGAACTTGTCCAGAATGTGCAAGTTGATGTTGGCTGGGCCTTGCAGCCTATCAACTTCTCAGATGATGAAGATGACGTGACTGTTGCAGATGTGGCCACTCCATACTGGGAACGCCCAGTGGGACGCACTTGGTGGTGTCACGTAGATGCAGGTCACCCAAACATAAGTGCCTGGTTGAGTAATGCTCAATGGTTGCATCCTGCTATTAGCATTGCTTTGCGAGATGAAAGTAAGCTGATAAGTGAGCGAATGAAGCACCTTCTATATGAGGTAAATTACTTTTTTTATATTTGCTTAGCAGAGACAGAGAAAGAGAAGAAAAAATGAAAACTTGATAGCCACTGGGCATCCATTGGGAATAGAAACATCTTTGTTAGAATTATGGTAAAATGATTAAATTTACCATTTTCTAAAATTTTAAACTTTTGGGATAAGCGGTAATTTAACATAATATCAGATCAAAAAGTCCTAAGTTTAATCTTTGTCTCCACTCTACCTCCCATTTAAAATGTTAAAAAATCCCACATGTTGGGTCTCACTTATCAAGGGGGAGTGTTAGAATTATGGTTGAATGATTTAATTTACCATTTCCTAAATGCTCAATATTTTGGGACAATCGGTAGTTCAACAATTTATTTATTTTTTAAAATAAAATCTTATTGGATATTGATCTGGTTTATATTTTATCATACTCGTTATTTTTCTGCTGTTACTTCACATAAATTGCTGTTTGGGTAAAAGCTTGTTGTTCCTGCAGCGAATAGAATCTTCTCACTATCTGTTAAAGTGCAAGGGCTCATAGTTTTGAGATAAGGTGTAATATCTCTGAATTTGATAGTGTTCAGAATCAAATTGACATGTTAGTGAGAGCTACATGAACCTACATTGTAACTAAATTTACTCTACAAAATTTTGACACACTGAACTTGATGGTGAAGCCACACCATTTTTTTGAACTGTTGAATTGAAATAATGTTAATATTCACATTGAGGCATTACAATTATGGAATAAGAACAAATAGATCCTGGAACCTAAGGGGATTGGTGCATCAATCCCAAAATCTTAATCTGCCACTGAGTGGGCCAACAGTTTATATGATCCTCACAAACACTAACTCTGACAAAACCCCTGGAACTTGATTTTTACAGGAATGGTGCTGAGATGAATGTTTTGCTAAAGATTTTGCTTTATGAACTCTGAAAATTTGCTGTGCGTAAGGCCTTCATTATATAACGTCTAGAAAAATTGTAAATTATACATAGAAAATAAAAAATGGAGATTCTAGTGACATGACACGAAAACTATGAAGACATCAGACATGTATAGTTGGCAGGAAAAAAATTGTAGTCTTTTGTTCTGTATTTTACCCTTGAGAAGAAAGTTTGTCAATCTCCTGCTGATGTTGGGTTCACAAATAGTAGAATTTCTCTATGCAGCCATTCTAGTGTTTAATCAATCACAACTCCCTCATATTCAATCTCAGGTGTAAAAGATTTAGCCAAAAATCAAGCTACCTCAATTAGGTTAAGTTAACTTGTAATGACCCAAGGAAAGCCCTAGCTACATTTGTGCCTGTGCCCCCAAAAGGACCAGTAAAGTTGTAGTTGGGGCTCCTTATAAGTGCTTATATATCCAAGATCCACCTGGTAAACACCCAGTGCGGGACTCAAAATACACCCGCACAACACACACTCATCCAATTCAATCCACATAACCAGGTATCATATTACCTGTTCAGCTGCAGCCTCATTTTTTATCTGGAAGGTAATTTGAGGTCAAGGGAGGCAGATCTCTCTGCTTGAACTAACCATGTTAAACTACTGTCCAAAATGTTGTTTGCTACCATTTTCGGTTCACAGTTGACTTGTTCAACTTGTTTTTTGCTTTGTTAATTGGTCTTTTTTGTATCCTACTTTAATAGTAGAAGCTGCTTAAGAATTCTAATGATTAGCTTTGCAAGGATTTATAAAAAATTTTAGGTAACCAATATAAATTGAATATTCCTACTCTTTTTTGATAAGCAAAAATGGGCCTTTATGGTTGTATTATGCCACCCGGGTTAGTATAGACCATATGAGGGACAGGACTCACAAGGACCACCGAGGTACCCGCCAAGGCTCGAACCTGTGTTCCCCTTAAATCCCTCACACAGCAGCCCACCAACAAGAGCCCGCTGGCAGTGGGAATCGAATCTGGGCTAGTTAGGCGGAGCGAACGAACCTTACCAGCTGAGACAAGCCCTTGTTGGCTGAACATTCCTACTCATGACTATATAAAAGCCAATTTATGAATTATGAGCTACCTAATGGTATGATCAGTTTGTAAGGTTTGCCTATATTGGGTCAGAGGAAATTGTATTTGTGAAGGGGGGTAAAGATGTTAACAAGTACTACCCCTATAGGATATGGTTGGTAACAATTTTTTTTTTTTTAATGATATGGAACCAAACCAAGATAGGGCCCTTTGGACCCACTCCTAGGGACTTAAGTAAACCACAGATACACAACCTCACCTAAGAGAACCACATATCAGGTAATCCAGAGGAACTCCTTGTGGGGATCCAACCCAGGATGTTTGGGTCTACAACTCATCCAAGCCCTCTACCACTAGGTTTCACCTTGACAAGTATGGTCGGTAACAAATTATTTAGTGTAAGTTTTGCCTATATTTAGTGTAGGAATGAAATTTAAACCTCTACCAACCTTGGGGTTTGTGCTTGGCTAGGGTTTTGGTCCTTCTTCCCACCTTGGTGTGGCCCTAATATATGCGTGTCCATAGCTATTCTTATGTTAGATACACATGCATATATGCAAAATTCTTTCATAAGGTTGTTGTTTAAGGCAAGGCTAGTTTCTGTCTTTTTATCAAGTACGTTTTTAAGGTGAGGCTAAATTGTAAATTGAGGAGGCCCAAAGGAATTTTGACTGTAGACACAAATTATTAGAAGCTGAGACTGCAGCTTTTCTTACAAAGACGGCTAGAATCCTTCCTCTTCCTAGTTAAAGTGGGGTCAGTGATCTTTCTAGAATTTGGGGAACTGCAATTCTTCAGTTTTGTAACAAATTATGTCGATTTGTTGGTTAAGATATTACTGTACTAGAGCAAATTGAATTATCCACATTGGTCAATTAATGGATGGAGAGAAGCATGAAGGTCTATCACCCAAAGAAAATGAGACAGATGAAGATCTGAATAATAGTCTCATACTCTCATTCCCAATGCAAAACTATTGAATTGTTCAAATAACTGACATGGTTACTCCATAAAATATTAACCATGTGGTCTAATCCCCAGGGCAGCCCCCCTACCAAATGGCACTGCAGCTAGCCCTATGTGTAAAACCCTGCCATGGGATATTGTCTTTCTGAAGTGAGAATTGAGTTAGGTTTTGGACAGGACAAGATCAGAACTCATACTTTGACACCTAGACCAAGGTATACAAGCTGATTTCTGGTGTAATGAATTGGTAAATTGAAGAAGACATCCTTCATTAGATCATCACATGTGTGGTCTATTGTATTGTCTTGGTGAAAGTAGTTCCATTATAGAGTTTATAGAGTCTCGTTTGCTTGTAATTATTTAGGCTATCTCATCTATTTACTATGTCTATAATGTAGTCTTTTTCTCAATAAATTTTATTATAAAAAACACGACTTGGTGAATGGAATCTACGCCCAAACTGTGCTCTCTGGATGGCTCTGCCTAGTTGTCTTTCTTCATTCCCTAGTCTTGCCTTGCTGAAAAATGGGCTAAAGACAAATTTGGAAGAGATGGATCCTTTTATAAAAGGAACTAGGGAAGGGCTACCCCATCCCAAAGACACCACCCATCCCCTTCTCTAATGTGGTTGTTTGAAACTAGTCCTTTCGGCTCTTTTTTTTTTTTTTTTTTGATAAGTAATAAACCTTCATTGAATAAAAGCATGTACAAAAAAGGCCAAAGCACACAGGGCGTGTACTAAGGTAAACAAGAGAGACAAAAAGAACTAAGAAGTATCAAGGCTACATCTATCAAGCAAATCAGACATGATTCCCCACTGTTTAATGTGGAAGATTTGGAGGGAAAGGAATAAGTAATGTTTTGGCTCTTGGCCGAAATAAGTAAATATTAAGCCAGATTCCAAATGTGCAGAGGACATTTCCAATGAATTAGGTGGTGTGTTGTGATTGTCAAACTCTTAATTGCTGTTTTTATTTTATTTTATTTAGTGGATTATAGTATTAAATTTTTTTCATTTTTAGGATTCTAATCTGTCTACATTTTACTCAGGTTTAATGTAACAGCAACTGAATGATCTCTTAATTGTTGACACTTGACAGGTTCCTGTTAGAGTTTCTGGGGGACTATTATTTGAGCTCCTGGGGCAGTCGGCAGGAGACCCATTTGTTGATGAGGATGATATCCCCATTGTTCTTCGGTCATGGCAGGCACAAAAATTTTTAGTAACAGCTTTGCATGTCAAAGGGTCAGCATCAAATATAAATGTGTTGGGTATTGCCGAAGTCCAGGTTTGATTATTGCTGAATTAAACTTCGTTAATGATCATGACACATATGATTTTGTCAAAAGAGTTAGTTATAATTCAATATCTATGCTTAAAGTTAATGTAAATGAGTTTTTTTTTTCTCATGATTCAATACCGTATCTTGTTCAGGAACTGCTTGCTGCTGGAGGTACTAACATACCAAGAACTGCTCATGAGCTCGTTGCACATCTAGCTTGTCGCCTTGCTCGATGGGATGAT